>OW388303.1:48355552-49683052 GCA_936450465.1 Gibbula magus | reverse complement strand
CTACACGACTGTATATCTACACACTACACGGCTGTATATCTCCACCCTACACGACTGTATATCTACACACTACACGACTGTATATCTACACACTACACGACTGTATATCTACACACTACACGACTGTATATCTACACCCTACACGACTGTATATCTACACCCTACACGACTGTATATCTACACCCTACACGACTGTATATCTACACACTACACGGCTGTATATCTACACACTACACGACTGTATATCTACACACTACACGGCTGTATATCTCCACCCTACACGACTGTATATCTACACACTACACGACTGTATATCTACACACTACACGACTGTATATCTCCACCCTACACGACTGTATATCTACACCCTACACGACTGTATATCTACACACTACCCGGCTGTATATCTCCACCCTACACGACTGTATATCTCCACATACACATACATGAATATTACAATTTTTATATACAGGCTTATGTACAGCAAGCATGGACATGAAGTGCATTATTCATTGAAACATTTAAGAAAATAAGGTTTAAGGTCATGCACATACAGCGAAAATTGAAGTAAAAAGTTTTCCCATAACATTGTATCTATTGACAAATAAAGGCTGTTTTCTGCTCCAAAGAGAAATGATAACATATCATCTTGCATTTCAAACATTGCATAAGTTTCAACATCAAGATTATCAATCAACCCGAAACATCGTGTATCTACACATAAACAAACTGTTATCAAGAAAATCTTACTTTCGTTATAATGAATTTATAAAGAAAAAGGAAATTTTACAAGACAACCAACGTGACATTAAAAATTTACATTACCGCTGTTATTTACATTCTAACAAATACAATCCTTACTTCAGGTATTTCAAACTACTAGTGTCGATTGTGTGTTGTCTTTAGCTACTTAATTCATTTGCTTATAAAATAATAAACCGAATATGAAATTAAGGCTTTCCAAATAATATATTTGAATAACCCAAAAGCAAAACATCTTTTTAAAACATTTTTTTTTTATCTCATTCGAACTCTCACATAAACAGACTGTGCAATGGTGTTGAAGGACGGCGTCACCTGATTATCTCCCCTTAGTGGATGGACCTTTATTTAGTTGCTTCATGTTATTTCTTTTTAAAAATTCAAACATAAAATCTTTTGTCCAGGATTTAAAACCGCAAATATAGTTTGTATTTTAATTAATGTTTATAAAATTACAAACCAAAGATGACATTATATTAATTATAATAATGTTATATTGATTATTGAACAACCCGAAAGCAAATAGGATATTTCTTTAAAATATCAACATTTTATGAACTGATTCAAACTCGCACATGAATACACTGAACACTTGTGTTGAAGAACGGCCTCACCTGATTATCTCCCTTTAGTGTGCGTACCTCGACAAGGAAGTAACACGTAGCTGTTCTCCGAGGAGGTGAGTAGTAGATTAACACGAGAAACAGTGTATCACAATTAATAACAGTGTATTTGCGGTAAGTAAACAGATAGTTTGATTATGTCTGCATCAACTTGTCACATTCAAATTGTTTATAGCGTTAATAACAGCTTAATTGGAAAGACACTGACGAAATCGAAACGAGAATTATAGATTTAATGTATCTTTCTTCACATTAAATTTATTACTTAAGAGTGTGAACAATGATTGCAATCAAAATACATGTTTTTAATATTATAAAAGTGACGATTGATATGTTTCCATAACATCAATTACATGTAACAAGGATTAACGAAATACAATTATGACTGTTACACATATTGGACTAAAGCGAAAGTGAAAGTTGATAATAGACAGGTTTACCCATGGCTATGTATAGCTACATTCCAACAACCGGGAGAGGGCGGCGCATAGCAATTTGATGGCTCATCTACGTATTTGTTTACTTATAGGCCTATACATATGTCGTATATGACCTATCAAATTGCAGCAGGCGCTTGTGCATATTGCGTATATTAATGTTATAATGGAGGATTAGTAAAGTTCTTATACCCGGTCCGGCCGCTAGACCAGTTCGGCCGCTCGAAGTAACCCAGTTCGGCCGCCGGTTCACCCGAAGGTTAATTAATCTCGCTGATATCCTACCCATTTCGTCCGCCACTATGTTCGATGGTTAATTAGAGGATAGTTGACTCATTTCAGCCGCCGAAAAGTGTTTCGGGAATGGGTACATGGGTAACTGGTGTTCAGTTAAAAGTAGGCCAAGATAGTTGTAACAGTCGGTAATCTCCAGGTCTAAATCGCCCCACTTGAAACTGGCCACTGTCCTTCCCACTGACTGGCGTCTAAAGTGGACAATTGTTGATTTAGTTGGATTGACAGTCATCTTGTTTGTCGCACACCATGAATTCACTCCATCTAAAAGTACATTCAAGTCACTTTCATTTTCCGCTAATAGTACAATGTCATCAGCATACGCTAATACGCAAATGTGTTTATCCTCGACTGGTACACCGACTCTAAAACCATTGAGATACTCTATTAAGTCGTTGATATACATATTAAATAAAAGTGTCGATAGTAAACAACCTTGACGCAAGCCACACTTCACATTGAAATATGCTGTATTAAATCAATTTACTCTGACACACGACTGGACGCTCTTGTATAGGACACAATGGCATAGTACATGTTCCCTGCTATATCGAAATTACTTAGAATTGCAATTAAATGAGAATCTTGATGAAAAATCAAATGTTTTACATAAAACAGTTTAGAATGATCAAAACTAACATAAAACATCAGTTTATAATTTTTCAACAATATCCTGTTCGTTCCCAGCTTAATACAAAATGAAGTAAACAGTATTGACATCTGTGATGACCTGACTGGTGACAGTCTTGACACTTAATTAATTGGTGTCATCTTATCGTAAGTAATTATGAAAACACCAGTAAGAACAGTTCAGTGGTAGATATTTTAATCCAATCAAATAAAAACAACAATCGATATGTTGTGAGTTTTATTGAGAAATAAATTCACTGCTTACATTTGGATCTGTAAATCATTTATTGGAATCAAGTATTTATCTGAACGAGTTTAGTTTCACAAGTCAACATTGATACCAGGTACATTTGTTGAATTTTATGATTGAGCTCTCAAATATGCTATCAGAGTCATGCAAAAAGTATGCGGACGGTGACGTTATGTAAATGTTAATTTAGTCTAGGATAAATACTTTTAACAGAATAGATTCAATGGATTTGTTCAGCTTGATTTGAAATAATTTCAGCTTGAAGTACATAATTTTCAGGAATTTTTCTTACGACAATTTTCCTAATGTCATCCGATTTATCTACACGTCGTGTACGTTAAGTATAAACTTTTCCCATGTTATAAAGATTTCACATACTTTATAAATGTGAAAAGGATCTACAATCAATATTTAGGCCTATTCTATACGAAATTAGCACACAAGTTAATGGAAATAATATGTCACCGTCCGAATACTTTTTTGCACATAACGCATATAGTATAAATATTGCGATCGTCTGTTCTGGTTTTGGTTTGGTCCGAATAACTAGATCTTTGTATAAAGGTCATGTGACACCCACGTGACACCAATATTTACGACCTGCTATTTTATATTCGTTGTAGATCATTTGCATAATGGTAAAAATACTTACCCGGCGAATTTTATTGACAAATGGTTAGCGGACATTGTGGCGGACGAAACAGGTTAAACACAACTAGGCTAGTTACATTTCGGATGTAGCGGCGGCCGAAATGGGCAAGATATGCAGCGGCCGAACTGGCCAGCGGCCGGACTGGGTGCTATTCCTTAATATGATTAATTACTGATTTAGGATATTTCGAACAGGATAATGTTATTTTTAAGGTAAGACATGTAGCTATGCATGTAAAAATCAAATCTTTTTAAATTGTAACAGAAGTGATTGTGAGATCACCTCCAGAGGGAATCGAACCCGGGACCTCCGGGTGACAATCCTGCGCTCTACCAGTTGATCTAAAGGGATATCCCGCTAGCTGAAGGCAGTAGGAACACTTTTATCTCACCCTGCCACATACACCCCCTCCACAAAGTGACTCGTCCTCGAGTCAAACTATTGCGAGTTATCAAACACCTCAGTTCGACGTACTCAGGGTGTAGTGAGCACTAGGGAGTTGTCCCGGCCCCACGTTGGGCGCCAAATGAAACAGAAGTGATTGTGAGATCACCTCCAGAGGGAATCGAACCCGAGACCTCCGGGTGACAATCCTGCGCTCTTCCAGTTGAGCTAAAGGGATATCCCGCTAGCTGAAGGCAGTAGGAACACTTTTATCTCACCCTGCCACATAATCACTTTATACGCCGATAAATTCCAGTATTTCATTGCTCGTCATATAATAAAACATAGATATATATTGGCTATTAGTAAATGTGTGAAGTCATTATGATACATTGCATTGAGAACAGATGGAATATATATCGACAAGTAGTACATGTGTGAAGTCATGTTGATGCATTGTATTGAGAAATGATGGAATATATATCGGCAAGTAGTAATTGTGTAGGATCAATATTGAATCAAATTAAATCTCATCGATCAGTGTCAACAACTAATCAATTAAAAACAGAAAGAAATTGTTTAATGTTTGCGAGATAGTATTATTTCTCATGTAAAGTCATGACCGCAAATTCCAGATGTGTTTTAATCATTTTAATGTTTATTCATTAAGTAGAACATGTGTTGTGTTTGTTAGGACAGAAACCTGTTCTTTAATGTTTATTCATTAAGTAGAACATGTGTTGTGTTTGTTAGGACAGAAACCTGTACTCTTAGCTTTAGATAAGACCTTCGAGAATTTTAATTTTATCTTGGATTATCAGTGTCAATATTTCGATTCAATTCAATGACTAATTTGGATAGATTGTCACATTACTCAGCTTAGCTATTTTGTCAATAGTTCTAATAGTTGTAGATAAATATTCTAGAGATAGAAAAATTCAATTAAACTATATCCATGTCAGGTAAGGTATGACTGACCGATACATGCTATACCAACCAATGAGTGGTACTAGTAAACTAGCCACTCGGAAGCAAATGGCAGAAAACACACTCAATATCCCACCTGGTTTTATAAGAACAAGGATATAACTACATAGTTAGAATCGAGAATCAAAGCAAATCGAAATGTTGGAGAATAGTTTCAGCAAAGACAAGACATGTGTTTTAAATGATCTCTTATTGTCAGGGGTCAGCTATGTCGGAGCCTGCAGAGAAATTGGTCACATCTCTGACGGACGAATTCTTGGAATGTCCGGTCTGTGTTGAGCACTATGACCGGACGGACAGACGTCCCCGCCTCCTCAAAACGTGTCTCCACGCCTTTTGCAGCCAGTGTATAGATCAACTGCTAGAGAAGGAAGGAAGAGGACAGCTCACATGTCCCATGTGCAGACATGTTGAAAAGGTCGAAGGGAAGGCCACGTCTTTACCTGCAGATCCTGTGAGAAGCAAGCTGGTCGATTTCCTGCACATGAAGCGTCAGAAGAAGATCAAGTGTACAGATTGTCCAGATGAAAACGATGCTGACGGGAGATGTGATGAATGCCAGTCGTATCTCTGTAAGGAATGCGTCTATGTTCATAAACGCCATCGACTAAGCAGAGATCATAATATTTCAACTATTGGTGAAGCTCTAAAGGTACCAATAAAGGAGTTTTCACAAGGTCATTTCTGTCCAAAACATCCTAAACACCACATCGAATTCTACTGCACCACAGATGAGGAACTCTGTTGTGTTTCTTGCACAGTAATTGACCACAAGAGTCATGAGTTTGA
This sequence comes from Gibbula magus, assembly GCA_936450465.1. Taxonomy (NCBI): domain Eukaryota; kingdom Metazoa; phylum Mollusca; class Gastropoda; order Trochida; family Trochidae; genus Gibbula; species Gibbula magus. The sequence goes on along the minus strand of OW388303.1, from coordinate 49,677,244 downwards.
GAAGATTCAAGATGCAGCTGCTAAAAGAACATCCTCCCTTCTTGAATCCCTCCAGGATGTCAACAAGACAAAGACTGGTCTCCAACAACGTCAAAAAGCACTGAAAGCAAAGAGAAATGCTGTAGAACAGATGAAGAAAGAGTCTGAAAGGAACATCAACAAGATGATTGATGACATGAAGCTGCAGCTTGATCGACGAAGGAATCAACTTTTGTCTGAACTGCAGCAAGAAAGTTCAGCAATGCTTTCAGCTATTGAGAAGTCTTCAGCAGCTTATGATACCACCCTTGCCGTCATTGAGTCCACAGACACCTACTTCTCTCAGACCAAGGAGAAAGCTGATGATGTGGAGATGTTGCAGATGTACACTGCAATCAAGAGAAGTGTGGATGCTCTGCAAAATCAACCTGTTGCTGCTGATGTGAGGATCAATGAAGACAAGCTCAAGTTCTCACCAACACAGAAAACCGCATTTGATGGACTGGTGTCACAACTTGGAGCTTTTGGACGTCAAGATTCGCCACCTCAAGCAGTTCAACCCATTCCAGGTAGGAAACATAACTTTGTATAGCCTCTAGTCAGTTTTGTACTAAACAAGACTCTTATGTATGTATTCATGAACAAAGATCATTTCTCCTACTGAAAGCGAAACCATCAAAAGGAAATATATCAAGAAGAATTAAGAAATTAAGTAAGTATCCAGCATTATTGATATTCTACATACATTCGAGGTAGAATCACATACACAGGACAAAAAGTAGTGGAATACATTTTCCGGATTCTTCAAAATATTGGCGAATCCTGAAGAATCCTGAAAAATCTGATAGGATCCGGCAAACGGATTGCAACACTTTTTGTCCGGTGATACAATATATTCTATTTATTAAATCTGTATATTTCTATACTCCCGTTACGTACGTACGTGTATTGTTTATGTGATGGTGTAGTGGTTTTGAAGAGTTTTAACTCCAAGGTTTAAACAATGTCAGAAATGTTGACAAAACATGGTAAGATTTCGTTTTTGGAGCTTAAAAATTCAAAAACTATATGACTTCAGAACTTTAAATTTGGAATGGTCGTCTCCTTTGTGTTGCTTTTGTAACTTTTAGGGGTTTCGACTCTAAGAGGTATATAATTATTGAAATGTAAACTAACATTAACAAAATATCGGACTTTGCAACTCTTCCGTAGTTTAAATTGATAAGTCACGAATGTTGGTGATGTTATGCTTTCAAGGGGATACATCTCCCGTGTGACCTTTGAAAATTCATCATTCATTGATATGATTCACTGCACAAGGTCATACTTTTTTTACTTGGTTTAAGGATCCACTGACCCTCAATAACTTGATTATTATATATATACATATTTATAAAATACTAAATAAATATGAATACGATGTAATGACACAACCTTTCCATATGTACAAAAATGGCCTACTTCAACTTATACAATCTTGCATTTGACAACGGACGGGTCACAGAAAAACTTTGTGCTTTGACAGTACATTAACGGCCTTCAGAGATATCTATGTTTGAACTGCCTCTTTGAGTCAACAAAAGAATTATTACAAAGTATTCCAGAAAGTCTTTATTTTGACTAACAATAAGCTAAAAATTGAGAACTAATCTAAATTTACCTTTCTTGAAAAAGTCCTTAAAAATCTCCCAATGCTCACAGACTAAACAAATATTGAGTGATTTGCTTGAGGGATGATAGGTGATGTTTTCATCAAAACTTTGGGACGATGAAACGAAATATTTTAGAACTCTATTATTTTTTTCAAAATGGTAAGTTTATCATGTATTTAATCAAAAAATGTAAGAAACTTTTGGGGTCACCGAATGATTTAAAGAGTTATTGGTATTAATAGTAACACCCCTGTCAGCAAATTATGCTATTTTCTATCAATTTCAATTTCATTTTCACTGACAGACATATTTCAGATATTGCTAAAGATATATATATGATGTGCGCAGTCTAAATTGTAGATTTCGTGACCCCGTGACAGCAAATGGGGTCACAGGGGTCACATCCTTAAACACCTATTTTCATCTTCTTCTCCAGTTCCAAAAGGTTTAGAGAGCTGAAAAGTTGTGTGCAGACTCCTTGGTCAATGGGGACTCTAAATTGTAGATCTCGTGACCCCGTGACGGCAAATGGGGTCACAGGGGTCACATCCTTAAACACCTATTTTCATCTTCTTCTCCAGTTCCAAAAGTTTTAGAGAGCTGAAAAGTTGTGTGCAGACTCCTTGGTCAATGGGGATTCTAAATTGTAGATCTCGTGACCCTGTGATCCCAAATGGGCTCACAGGGGTCACATCCTTATAAACCTATTTTCATCTTCTTCTCCACCTCAAAAAGGTCTAGAGGACTGAAAAGTTGTGTGCAGACTCCTTGGCCAATGGGATTCAAATTGTAGATTTTGTGACCCTGTGACCCCAATCTAGGTCACGGGTCATGACCCAAAAACCTATTTTCCTCTTTATCTCAAGTATGTTAAGCTCTAGAAAGGTGAAATGTTGTGTAGAGACTCTTTGGTCAAAGGTGATTCTTAATTGTAGGATTGGTGACTCCAAATGTGGGTCATGATCTAAACACCTATTTTTAGCTTGTTAACAATGTATTACTTGAGATAACTTAGATATTCAACCTTAGATGATAAATCAATGAAATCCTGATGAGCTACAGAGCCCATGGAAACAGTTTGAACTTGGTGCATGTTGGGGGTACGGACCTTTTCCGGCCTCTATTTCAAAATCTGTGCAGTATTTTTTGACGAAACTTGGTGTGGTTATATTTTTCTGGTTTCCAAGGAAACAGTTTAAACTTAGTGCATTTATGGCGGGTAGGGACCTTTTCCGGCCTCTATCTCAAAATCTATGTAATATATTGTTATGAAACTTTGTGTGTGGTTAGACCTAGTGTTGGAGTTGTGCCTTTTGCTATTAAGGTTATTCTGACTTTCATATTTTTCTGGTTTCCAAGGAAACAGTTTGAACTTAGTGCATATATGGGAGGGACCTTTTCCGGCCTCTATCTCAAAATCTATGTAAAATATGTTTATGAAACTCAGTATGAGGTAAGACCTAGCGTTGGAGTAGTGCTTTTTGCTACTTAGGTTAATCTGATTTTTAAATTAATGTTGGTTTCCGTGGAAACAGTTTGAACTCAGTGCATATGGGGGTAAGGAACATTTTCCAACCTCCATCTCAAAATCTGTTCAGTATTATTTTTCTTTTTGGATTGTTTCTGGCATAAGAGAAAAATAAGGGCAAGATAGGTTGGATTGAAAGTTGGAGCGGGGGACATCACAGAGCATCACATGCACATATTTCTAGTTATATGACAGCTGATGAGCTACAGAGCCAATGGCTCTATTTTTTATATTTCCAAGTACTGGTTATTTCTTGGGAAAAGTAAAATTTTATTTCCTTTAAGCCATATATATGTACTGCTGTATATCCGTCACGGTGCTTTCAGGGCACAGGAACTCGATATCGTAAGTAAAACATAGGTAAAACGTAGGTAAAACAAACCTACCCCCTATATAATTTTGAGTAAAGGAGCAAGGGCGGCCATGTTGCCGATCTAAGGATCAATTCAACATTAGGTCAAAAGTTATGCTTAAAAATTGTGACATTCCCAAATGAACGTACGTACCTATCACCTATACATTTCTCCGCAAATCCCGGCTGATTTCCATCATATGTCACCCCTACGATAAGTTTAATAGCTCTTCAAACTCGAAAATCCACTACAAAAAACTCTCCCGTGAACGTTTGTCCGCAGTCGCTACCCATTCGAACGATCTGATTGGCAGTGGTTAGGTTTGTTTTACCTACGTTTTACCTCTGTTTTACTTACGATATCGAGTTCCTGTGTTTCAGGGTCGTGCTTCCATGTACCTGTTGTTTCAAGTAACTCGAATGAATCATTATGAATTAATTTCCGAAATAAAGTTGAAATCAGTGGTAATGGCCACTGGTCTATTATTTCATCACTACCTTTTCAAGTTATTCTTACTCCTAATTTTCAAAAACCACCTTTTTTACATGACGAGACTTGTCCTACCCTTTTCATAAAGACTTTCATCTTAGCAATTACATTTCATAGGTTATCAATCCTAAGGTGTGCAGACACCTCACTCTATAAGTAAAATAAAAAATGTCAAACTTTAAAGGTGCATCCATTGTGTTTCATAAAATGTTATTTGGCTTTAATACGTTCCAACACACCATATGTGCTGTTTACAGTACAAATAAATTCACTCAGCTTGCATATTCATTCCCAATCGCCAAATATATCATGTTTACTAGTTTCCAATTAAAATCGAATGAACATCATAATGCATGTGTAGAAACCGAAAGTGCACGACCCATGTGCATGCACAGTAGTTATATGACCTATTAAACATTATCAACACAAATTTGTCTTTTTGCATGTTGTAAATAAGTCTCGAAAATTACGTTTGACTGATTGACGCGCGCCACAAGCGGTGCATTGTCCGGTTTTCGATCAGAAATCGATACTTTATACTTTATCACCTGTATACTGAGTTGAATATCATCAAAACAGCAACTTTCGGCAAAAGTAATAACTTCTCGATAAAATAACACTATTTATAACGTTTGGCATATGTGACCCGAAACAACACAATGGATGTACCTTTAACAATCGGGGGTATTAGTGAGCCACGTCCACTTTTTTAAAACCCGGGTGAAACCCAAGTGGGTTACTGTCGTGGCGCAGCCCGCCTGTCTGTCCCGAAAAGGGTACTTGTGTTTTGAAATCAACTCCGCCCACAGATTTTGGTCAATCTTTATGAAACCTTACAGATGCTTTGGATACACATCGGCGATTTAGACGTCAGGTGCAAGATTGAAAACGTACCCGCGTTGAAAACACACCCGGCGGGTACTTTTTCAACGTTGAATTATGACCCCGCGTCACTTTTCAACACCTTGGGTATTTTTTCAACATTGAATAATTACCCGACTGTGTTATTATTCAAAGTTGACAAAAGACCAGAGGTGTTGAAAAGTGACCCGGGGTCATAATTCAACGTTGAAACAGTACCCTCAGGGTATGTTGTCAACGCGTGTACGTTTTTAATCTTACACCGACAGCCAAAACCCCGATTTTCACCCTAGGTTGGAAAGTACGTCCATGGAAAATGTTTTTACAGATATTGAATCCAAGTTGTTTCAATGGAAACGAGGAAAAATAAAAATGTGAAGAAGATGAAAATACCAAAAGGCATATCTCCACTTGACGACTGTTCCATAGGCCCTATATTACGTGTAGCTGAGCTATGCCTTCACTTATAGAAATCTGCTCCGGAAACGAAAGCCCATGTTGTGTTTCCGTGGAAACTGTTTTTTTAGTCTACAACATACATCACTATAAAGTAGGATAGCTACAGAACCCATAGATCTATTTTATTACTTTAAATGCACAAAAAGCACGAGAATGCAGTTATAATTACATAATATTAATCTCTTATTCTTATTTAAGCAGTTGTTAAACAATTCACTCACTAAGTCATCAACCTGAGATATTAAATTATGCAATTTCTAATGAGCTACAGAGCCCATGGCTTTATTTTTTTAGATTACCTACATAAACGTAAAAACCTAACGTCATGGCCATTTTGATCAATTCAAGCGTAAATTGGAGGGCCTATCGTGTAATTATTATTGAATATACTATCAATCTAAAGGTGCATGGTGGAAGATAAAGTATCAGCTGATTATACAAGGCGATTAATATGCATTACTTACTGGAGATATGTATGTAATTGTAATAACACACATAGTAACATATTTATCGCGAATATAGGTAACGACAATGCGGTAAGTCGTAAAATGGCCGTTAAAAATCTGTTGTGGTAAATTTAAGCGCTTTCCGTTAGGTTATTGAAAAAGATATGCTTAAAACCATGTAGTGCATATATTTTGAGACTTATTCACAACAATAAAGTGTTGTCGCAAAATGTTACTGTATGTGAGTTCGATTTCTTCGTCCCATCTCTCTTCCCATGAGCTTACTTTATTTCAAAATTAGGGACAATGCTTGTGAAATTATTATGTTTATTTATGAAATATATTCTATATATTCTCTAATTCGCCCTCATTTGATCATCAAACTTGTCATTAACGTTTATTCATAATACGCATACAGGCAACACAATAAAAAGGGGAAACACTCAAAATCATATTTTCTCTATTGTCCAGTGTTTCTTATTTATACAGTGTAATATCTGTTTTAATAAGTGATTTCAACAAACCTACTTGTTAATGTAAATCAATTCTGTTGTATTGTCAATGTGTAAAGAAAACATCTGCAAAATGGCCATTTATAGCAAATAGCATAGCAAGATCAAAATTGTTTAACCAGTTGTTACCTTGAATAAGGTAAAACATTACATTATTCTTTTACCACATCACATGCTAATTATAGTAGCTTTGCCTTTGGACAATAGTCACTACAATTCAGGAAAAATGTAATATTATTTTAATATATTTGTATTATCAATCCCTGTTAACTGACAAGTTCAATCCACAGCTGCACCGAGGACGAGGACAGTCACTCACCAATCTGGCTGCACGGTTGCTCAAGGCAAAGCACTGACTGTGAAGCTTTACAAAGGAGATATGACAAAACTCACAACAGATGTCATCGTCATATTGGTTACCCCAGGTCTATCACCATGGAGTGGAGTCTCCAAGTCTATTGCTGCTGCTGCTGGATCTCAACTGTCATATCAGTTACAGAGAATTGTACGAGAGAAAGGTCGGTCTTCTCGTGGATCAGTTGTTGTCACTGATGCTGGTCGTCTTCCATGCAAGAAAATCTTCAACTTTGTTTGCACATGTGATAACAGAGAATTCATCATCAAGTGTCTCTGTGAAGCTACCAACAGAAAACTCACATCGATTGCATTCCCATGCATTAATGGTAAGTATCAATGTATTTTCTTTTTCTCAATAAAAAATCTCAATAACTTTAAAAGAACACACTGGAAAGAGTTATTGACTATAACTTTTATTACCGAAGAGTTTGTTCAACTCAACAAGCAAACTTTATTTATATTAAGACCTCATCAGAACATACATCCCACTTACAAACACTCAAGTAGTAGATGCATGCCATGGCAAAACCAAAATGTAAAACAGAACAATGCATACACATTAATATAAGATTGCATTTGCAGTTTACTTCAAAAGTTGTGTAACAAAACTCATCTATGATGATTTATCAATGCATTTAGTCCTAATAATGTATTGAAGGAGGGACGCGTCAGCTGTTCCCTATAACACAGTTTGGTGGCTTCCCCGCCATTTATGTAGAATAGTTATTAGGTCTGATAGAAACGTACTGCTTACATGTTAACAGAGAATATAAATGTGGTATGCATTTACAAAATGTATGTGGAGTCGGTTATATATGCAACATTTTGTAAATTGAAAATTTCCATAATTTTATTTTGGAGAAAACTTGCAAGGTATCAGGATCCTGTCAATACATCATGCCATTATCACTGAGTAGTATTCTCCTTGCTCAACTTCTAAAATATATATAACATTATATGTGCTCTTTATAATTAAAACGTGTTCATAACGTTTAAACAGAATTCCGCATATTCAAAGACCTTTTCCTAAATTTAATATGTACGTTAATGTTGGAATTAAACACATTAAGTATATCCCTGAAATTTTTTTTTTTATATAAATGTGAACATGAAAATTATTTCGTTTATTCAGCAACTATTTTAAAAACGCCAGGAGTTAACTCCCTTGAACATAATAGAAAAAAATAATTTTAGAGATTTTATGCACATTTATGAAGCAATGTAACCGATAGTTAGATAAATAGACGATACTAAACGATCTTCCATATAATACCATTTTCATCAAACGAGTTAATGATTTCCTATTAAACAAGCAAAAGCTTAAAATCATAACCCAGTGTCTTGTGGTGCTCCTCGAGATTCATGTGTTCAACAGTTCAGGACAAAACTATGCACTATTTGATCATGTATACCTGCTTTTTGAAAATACCACTGTTTAATAAATATACAATGAGTTACAAACATGCAAGTTGTGGCATTATGAGGCGTCATTATTATTGAGATGACGTCACAATGTAAGGTTATCTGTAGCAATGTTATGGTTTGTTACTCAGTTACTAAGAAGAAGGACTGCTACATTGTGAGACTTTTGATATTTAGCATGATTAATTTTGATGACAGACAAATAAATAAGAATAGTCAATGTGATAGCTTTTAATAGCATTTAAAAAACAAAAATCTAAAACACTCGATTTATGAATGTTGCATTATGTGCGACATCATTGTGTGTTCTTTTATCATTAAAACATTACAAGTCATATCAAACGTCAATTCTTAGAAAAAGCAGAAATAAAAATTGATTTGAAATAGTATGTTGATGTTGATTAACACTAAAATGACAGAAGGAACCATCACAATCTTCACATCATTACTCACAGAGCGTATATATACAAGTACATCTATAAAGACAATCTGGTGTCTGTATTCAATGCATGTTTAACCTTGAACCAATGTTAATAGTTTGGTGTCAAACGAGCAGATTATATGGTATTACATGGAAGGCAGTGTGTCTTTTAATTACCTGCCCACATGTATGAAGAAAAATAACCGATAGTTCGATAAGCTACGATTTACCATTCAAACAGCAGCGCGTACATCATCAGTATCCAATATATGACGTCATATGTTATGTTACTCAAGTGTAACACGAAAGTATCTCCAATGTGAGAGTAATGCATTCAAGTGACCACCGAAAACAGTGCCCCATATGATTTGCGAATCTTAATCAAAATTGTTTTCAGACTTTGAGTACATTTATTTCTTATCAAGAAAGATATGGTTAGCAAGTGTTTACACTCCACATTCAGTTGTTTTATGAGGTCACAGGCAACCAAACATATGTAGCAATTGTTGACACAGACATGTTTTATATATGGAACTAACCGGAAGATAAAAATAGATAATGCTCAAACACGAATTTTTCTTTGCTTCTCGACACGAGGGGTATTTTTTGTTTGATATTTTGATTTTGATTAATATTAACTAACGGAACGAACAAGACACCAGACCTAGTTTCCTGCGATATTTCGTTCATCAATTGATGTGATAGTCTATATGAAAACTTGTTTGGATCATGTAAACTTGTTGACTTAGTTTTGACAATAACTTTCTAATGATTCTAATCGTAATATGAAAAAAGTCAATCCCCATACCTTACATCTGTATTCTCCTCCTCAGTGTGGCCAGGAGGAGTGCTCCCAGCAGTAAACTCGTTTGACCAGCGTGTGACAGGAGGATCTCTACAGGAAGTACATCTTGTAGCTGCTGGTGACGGGGAGTTCTCTGAGTGGGAGGAAAAGATGAAGAAGATCTGGACACAAGACTCCAACATTGAACAGGAGGATGTTAATATGATCAGAGAACATCTCCAACCCTCTTCAGGAGCCTTGCTGTCTAACTAATCACAGTGAATCATGGAACCAAAGTTTGATAACGTGTTTATTCAAAGCTTTCCACAAGTGAAGAAAAGACGATCATGTATGTTGAAAGTTGTTTGTATATTAACCAGTGTTTAACTGCAAACCAGATCCACGGTCTCGCAGATCTAGTGCAGATTTTATAATGACTTATCTCGCCGCAAATGGCTGTCATATTGCCCAAGCAGTGTTTAACATTAACTCACTCATTATCGTTTTTAAGTCAGTTGGTATAATGCAGTTTGTTCAACATAAAGTTGAACCTTTCCTAAACTGTTCACACGCGTTTGATATACATTGATTATTGTCATATCGAACATTCATACTGATTAATTGCACACTTAATACCCCATCTATGTAGTAGTAATGTTAAATATTGGTCAGCATGACTGTCCGCCCGTCAGACTTTTTGTTCAGACACAAATGCTACAACTTGATACATATAATTACTATGATATGTAAATCTGCTTTTGTATGTTTCAGCTTGTCATTTGTGTAACTAATGCACATATTCTAAGTTTTATTCACCATTGTCCGACCGTCTGTCTGTCCCAAATAGGATACCTATGTTCTGAAAGCAACTCCTCCAAAATATTTTTATAATTTTTTTCCGAAACTTAATACATGCTTTGCATATACATAAGTGGTACACATGTGGTTTGGGGGGGTTGGCCCTTGGAGCATTTGCCTTTACTGTTTCAGACAGATGGTTAAACCTGATTTGGCTTGACATAATAAGAGCATTGATAAAAATTTAATATTGATTGACCTGGCATTTGACCTTTATGAAACTTATGAACTTTAACCTCAACCATAACTTTCATTTCGGCAACATACATGTATAGGGCCTTGAAATAGAGACATGTTTCCCATGTAACAAACTGAGGTCATAACCTTTGACCTTGTGGCCGAAACCTTATTGTAGAATGTGTTTTCTGAAAACAAAAATCCATGGTCGTAATTTCTTGTTTATCAATGACAGGCCCTCGACACGGTACATGATTGAAACAGGATTATTCAGACGGTGTCATTTGCAGGCTGATAAAAGACCATCTCATGTTAAACTCAGGTCTAGATGATAACATCTCATCTATGTAATATGCCCTTAGATGGGTACAGCTGTTTACAAGCGCCAAGCAAGAAGCTGATTATATGGTGGATAAATCAATAATATGGATTTATTTCCAAGGTCGTCGTCCTAATGAGAAAGATAAAAGCTGATATTAACTCCGAAATCCAATGAAGACCAAAGACTAATGATGTTTGTTAGAAGTATTGTATGTACCAGATGTCCGTTATAGTGTTTCTTCTGATCCCCTTTTGGTTTCAATACAATTCGTGAAGTTCTCTGTTTATCACATCGTTTAGTGTTAGTTATAACCCATATAAGACGTAGTCTGGGTCATATAGCGCCTGCATGTTCGTCCGTCCGTCCGTCCATCCGAAAACGTTTGCGGAGCTTTTCTGTTAGTATTTCTACATTAAGGCTTATTTAAGACGTATAGATAATTGGTTGTTCAAAAGAATATTTAGTGTTAAATAAAGATAAGAAAGATTATTAAATGTATCACTGAATTAATTACACTATGAATGTAATTCACACTCGCACAATCATCTGAAGAGATACTGTTTTACACATACTGACGATGGTGTTGACACTATGTTGCTATATATATTTATAGCATATATACAGGGATGATTATGATTTTGATTTAAATATAAGCTGAACTGAAGAAATCATAAGCATCACAAATGTATACACATTATATGGTAAATGGTTTCATATTTCAATAAAGGATTTATTACTTTATAATACATGTTTTATAATTTAACGTTAAGTGATGCAATATTTGACGACAAAATATTAAATTTATTGACGAAAAGGTATTCAATATTGCACAATAAACATACCCCCACTTCCCGCTTAGGTCAAAGAAGTTTCAAATAAGCAAATTATAAATCTGTGGCTATTAATTAACATATCAATACAGTTTGATGAAGTGAATCACATAGCTTCGGATGGTTTACATAAACATTATAAATTCAAATGATTGTTTTGTCACCTATAGGAATACGCCTGTGTCATGATTGTGCAAAAATATTTTATGGTTTTATAAGTATTCTCTCACTTTCATCTGTAACTAAATCAAAAACAAGGATTTATATCAAGTAAAATCATTGATCAAAAGAAATAAATTCGCCAATGAAGAGTTATCTCTGTCTGTGCTGTTTTAGATTAATGATGATATCTAGTGGTAAAATATATTATTTAAATGTTAATCTAGTGTTAATGTACTGTATGTGTTATTTTGAAAATACATACACATGATCTTATAAATGAGCTGTACGATATCAGTACATTTAGCCCATCAGACTAAGTTATGTATTAAACGTTTTACATTTTCGACTTCTTCTCCAGAACCACTGCATCCCGGAAGCAGGAATTTTGTGGGGGGGGGGGGGGGGGGGGGGGGGGGTGGTACCTTGCACCTAAGGGATCGAAGTTTTTTTGTTTTTTTTTCATCCTGACTTCTTGCCATTGGCATGAGAGGCCGTGTTTGGACTATGGTTTCAATGGTCACTTACTATACTTTGAACTCTCTTGGGAGGGGGTGCACACCCCACACTCCCTCTACATTGTCTCCTGTCATTGACGATATATGTGTATGTTTGATTTTGCAGTACAAATAATTAGAAACAAATTTAAGTAACTAAATTCTAATACATATAAATTTATCTTTGCTAAAATGTTTAAATAATGATCTGATTTCATATGTCTATACATTCCTTGCAAACAACACATGGATAATGGATTCACTTCTCAAAATTCCAGGTAAAACACAACATAAGTCAGTGTCAATGTGTAAAATTCAACATTTTATTCATTAAACTTGTATCCTGACAAATCAGTGGTAAATGGTAAATATAGAAGCTAAGTGAAATATGGTTGGGTGGGTGCATAGTCAGGGTGAACAGAGGTCAAGAAACATGGAGGATGACCCAAGAAACATGGGGGTTGACCCAAGAAACATGGAGGTTGATCCAAGAAACATGGTGGTTGATCTAAGAAACATGGAGGTTGATCCAAGAAACATGAGTTTTGACCCCAGAAACATGGAGGATGACCCAAGAAACATGGAGGATGACCCAAGAAACATGGGGGTTGACCCAAGAAACATGGAGGTTGATCCAAGAAACATGGTGGTTGATCTAAGAAACATGGAGGTTGATCCAAGAAACATGGTGGTTGATCTAAGAAACATGGTGGTTGATCTAAGAAACATGGTGGTTGATCTAAGAAACATGAGTTTTGACCCAAGAAACATGGGGATTAACCAATGGAACAGGAGTTGGATTCAAGAAACATGAGGTTGGCCTAAGAAACATGGGATGTTACCATAGAAACATGGCATTGAAAGCCATGAGAGACGGATTGAATAATTTATTCATGGATTTGAAACTCTTAAAACATGTTTTGAAACCGATGTGACATTGAATTCTCAGGAATGGAGATTTCCCGTACATTATCCTACCTAAACTACACTCAAAGCATTGCTTATTTAAATAAATCAATTAAATTTCTTGTTATACTTGATTTGTTGTTCAACTTTCAATAACTGAAAACATAATGCAGCCAGAGAACATAAGGATGACGAATAGTGTAACTTACACTGAAACATGGATTTAACACCCATAAAACGTAGATGTGACACAAATAAAACGCAGAACACCCAGGATACAACAATAACAGGCAATGGATCTTGGATCTGACCCATGAAATTTGCCTCTGAACACCCGTGTGTGAACGCCATGAATCACGGATTGGAAACCCATGAAATCTGGCACTGAAAACCCATGTGGGAATGCCATGACTCACGGATTGGAAACCCATGAAATCTGGCACTGAAAACCCATGTGGGAATGCCATGACTCACGAATTTGTAATCCATGAAATCTGGCACTGAAAACCCATGTGGGAATGCCATGACTCACGAATTTCTAACCCATGAAATCTGGCACTGAAGACCCATATGGGAATGCCATGACTCACGAATTTGTAATCCATGAAATCTGGCACTGAAAACCCATGTGGGCACGCCATAGATCACGGATTGGGAACCAATGATACATGGGGTAAGCTAGATCTCTATACTGGAACACCCACTCCAGTAAGTTCATGACTTGCAGAAAAAGCTTGAAAAACTGGGCTGTAGAAATATACATATGAACAATTGATCATTCTAGTTCCATACCTTCTTACAATGATGGAAGATGAATCTTGAAATAAAGCATGCAAAATTTGAACTATATGAATTAACCTTTAATTACTCATATGTCAAATGTTTATTAAACTTATCTAACTAACGAGTTTTATTAAATCTTTTAAATTTGATAAAAAGGTTTTGGTTCCTGATATATTATCCTATTTAAGCAAAATGTACAGGTAAGTATACAAAGTAGGATAGTTAGCTAAAATTATACAATATAAAGTTCGACATGATGAAGGTCAAAATGGATTTTAATCTTGTTACAGCAACTATGGTTGCATGCATTGGAATCAAGCAGCACTATATTACAGCAATTATAAAGAATCACTTAGAAACAGTTGGAAATTGAAATTCTGGAATATGAAGTACATTGCACAAACCACAGATGGTGGAACATGTTAAAAATGGATGGTTATAATACAGTGGAACATGGTCTTCTCTGCTCACAAAATTGGGCACCATTGTTGTCTAGGCAACACACTTTCTTCTGTCTTGCTTCTTCTCACAATGTTCATTTGTGCTTTAGATGGTTCACTATTACAAAAGACTATAGTCCATGAATAATTTTGTTTGTTTTGTTTTCGAGATATAAAACAGTCCATGAAAAATGAAAAAAATTTCAAATGACAATTTGACAAAACAAGCAACCTACCTTCTGATACAGAAACCAAGTATTGAAAAATGAATATGAGTATTATTGAATGTAAATGACTCAGTATAATTAGTAGATTAAGAAATCAAGACTGAAACCCTACGAGTTATCTAGAGTGGCATGGTGTCCCAACCTGTGCAGGAAGGTTGTAGATGGGCTGCAGTCGATGTTATAGCTCGGGGTCAGCTTCGATGTTCTTTTCCTCTAAAGCTTAAAGCATGAGCCATGTTACAGACATCTGCATCACAAAGCGTGTGTTGGACAACACTAGAACTTACTCACATGCTCATGTGAGGATACATTATCACAATTTATTTACAAAACATGACTTTATTCATATGACAAGTGTCTGATTACGTGAGAATTCAATTATCAAACGTATTTTTTCTCAAATATCGATGTAGTTTTGATTAAATGTGTAACAATTCTAGAAATTATACACGGATATGTAGAGGCTATAATTAGCGTGTCACGTGCATATCACGTGACGATACAACTTGTTTACATCACATGACTAGATTTGTTTTTAGTAGTTACACTCTCGAAGACGTGATTAGAAGAGCTTCGGTTTATTTTTTGAGGAACATGACAGATGCTGCTTGGTTATTAATATTTCTAAATGATGGACGGAGACCATCTAAAGATCATATCTTTAGTTTCTGTATTTTTTACAGTTAATGGAAGTCGGAAATGTACACAAGTACGCTTTTTTAGAGTTTATTTTTTCCTTGTTTGAATTTACGTACAAAAAACCCATTTCCATATACATTTCATCATCAATGTGCATAAGATTGTATGACAATATACCAAAAGATATGAATAAATCAAATGCATTCAAAGGAAAAAATTAAAATATTATCTTTGAACTGTAGAGGCCTAAATGGTACTTCAAAAAGAAAGCAAGTATTTAGGTTCTTGAAAATGAAAAAGGCTCAGATTTACTGCTTACAAGATGTTCATTTTACACCTGATCAAGAACAAATTATTAAACAGCAGTGGGGTTACAAGGAATGCTACATATTACCTTTTAAAAGTAATTCAAGGGGTACAGCAATTTTATTTAATAATAATTTTGAATTTAAGGTTATTGACTCTGTAATAGACAAAGAAGAAGGTAATTATGTAACTCTTGATATACTTACTGAAGAAAAAATCTACACATTAGTAAATCTATATGGACCAAATACTGACAGACTTGATTTCATAAAAAAGGTAAAGGAAATTACTGAAAATCTAACAGGAGAACGTACTGTTTTGTGTGGAGATTGGAATATAGTAATTGATCCTGAAAGAGACACTTATAACTATAAACATGTAAATAACCCTAATGCAAGACAAGAACTACATGATAAAATAGATGCGCTAGATTTAAAGGATCCGTGGCGAGAAGTAAACCCATCTGCGAGAAGATTTACCTGGCGACAGCCAACCCCCTTGAAACAAGCTAGACTAGATTACTTCCTAGTCTCACACAATATCTTGCAATCTACCACTGATACTGATATAACACCAAGTATAAATTCTGATCATTCCATAATATCGCTTACTTTATCTTTATCTGAGGTGCAGAGAGGAAAGGGCTTTTGGAAATTTAATAACTCACTTTTGAAAGACAAAGAATATGTTGATCTTGTAAAAAAAACTATAAAGGAGACCATAGAACAATACGATGACCCTGTTAAAAACAAAACTTGTTCCATTTTAAATGATCAATTATTGTTGGAAATGCTGCTGTTAAATATAAGGGGCAATTCAATCTATTTTTCATCAACAACAAAAAAGAAATCTTTGGCTCTAGAGGAAACACTAGGAAAAAAATTAAACGAATATGAAATTGAACTTGATGAAACAGAAGATAAAAATGAGAAAGATTTACTAATGGAAAAAATAAAGGAAACAAAATCTGAATTAGAAATCATAAATAGAATTAAAACAGAAGGCTCTTTTATAAGATCTAAAGCTAAATGGATAGAGCATGGAGAAAAACCTTCTAAATAGTTTTTACATTTAGAATCAAGAAACTTCCTTAATAAATCAATATCAAAGCTGGAAAATAGAGAGGGATCTTTATTAATGAAACAAGAAAACATTATCCAAGAAGTTAGAAATTATTACAAAAATCTATACACTAGTGATGAGTGTACTCAGATAAATTTGGAAAACTACTTTGCTGAAATTTTAACTCCTAGGTTAGATGATACTATATCAGAATCTCTTGAAGGTAAATTAACCTATGATGAAGTACTACATGCATTAAAAAATATGAAAAATGAAAAAAGCCCAGGCCCTGATGGTTTTACTGCAGAATTCCTTAAATTCTTTTGGTTAGACTTAAATAAATACCTTTTAAAAACATTAAATTATGATTTTAGTACTGGAACCATGTCAATTACACAAAGGCAAGGATTGATTACATACATACCAAAAGAAAATAAATCCAAACTATATTTAAAAAATTGGCGCCCAATATCCCTCTTAAACACTACATACAAATTAGCATCAGCAACAATAGCAAATAGAATTAAACACGTATTACCATCACTCGTACACGAGGACCAAAAAGGCTTTGTAACTGGTAGATATATTGGAGAGGTAACAAGATTGATTTATGATGTGATGGACTACACAGAAACCTATCAAACACCAGGACTATTACTGCTCATTGATTTTGAAAAAGCTTTTGACTCGGTTGATAGAAACTTTATATGTAATGTCCTAGATTTTTTCAATTTTGGACCAGATATTAAAAATTGGGTGAATATCCTTTTTAAAGATATAGAATCGTGTGTTTTAGTAAATGGATATGCAAGTTCCTTTTTCAAAGTTTCAAGAGGATGTCGTCAAGGAGATCCAATATCGCCATATATATTTATTCTGTGTGCAGAGATACTAGCTATAATGATTAGAAATAATGAAAATATAAAAGGAATAAGGATGGGAAATATGGAATCTCTTTTATCACAATTTGCAGATGATACCACACTTACTTTAGAAGGATCAGAAAAAGGCCTCTACGCAACAATGAATACTTTATCATTTTTTGCAAGATTTTCAGGATTAAAGGTAAATGCTGACAAGACTAAACTGATTTGGATTGGCTCAAAAAAAAGAACACGTTATAAGCTTTGTAAAGAATGGAAAATGGACTGGTCACAGACCCAATTTAAGTTACTTGGCATAGAATTTGATGTCGAGTTAGATAATATGATACGACTGAAGTATTCTAAAAAGTTTGAGAGCATTGAAAAAGAAATGACCCAATGGTCAAAAAGAACACTAACACCCTTGGGGAGAAATGTAGTGCTGAAATCATTATTACTTCAAAAACTAAATCATTTGTTCAGTAGCTTACCTAACCCTACAAAAAAAAACTGTGGAAGACTTTCAGAAGAAATGTTATCATTTTATTTGGAAGGGTAAGCCAGATAAAATTCAAAGAAATATTATGCAAAAACACCTAAAAATGGAGGTATTAGTGTCCCTGATGTCAAGACCATTATTTCAGCTCAAAAATTGAGTTGGATAAAGAGATTAATTTATAGTAATGCAGTCTGGACAAAGTTGTTTTCAGAAAATATCATTGATATAAATGTGCTCTATTTAGCAGATTCTCACTATATTAAACAGGAAGTAATTCCTATAATTGAAAATAAATTTTGGAAAGATGTATTATCAGTATGGTCAAACTATTTGAACTCCTACGACAAGGAATTTGAAAGTGGAGAAGTAATTATGGAAAAGTCTCTTTGGTTT
This sequence comes from Gibbula magus, assembly GCA_936450465.1. NCBI lineage: Eukaryota > Metazoa > Mollusca > Gastropoda > Trochida > Trochidae > Gibbula > Gibbula magus. Next base: position 49,659,020 of record OW388303.1, on the reverse strand, counting down.
AATAATGATATCAGAATTGGAAACAAAATTATCTATTTTCAACAATGGCACAGAAAGGGTATTACATATTTTAGAGACAAAGTGGAAAAGTTTATGATTTTACAGAATTTATGCAAAAGTATGATATTAAAACAGATTTCTTGACTTACGAAGATGTAAGAAAAACAGTGTCATCTTTTTTGCGTAATATTGAATTCTGTGTAAAACTCAATTTCGGACCAATCAGGCCTTTCAATATAACTTCAATAAACAATCAACAAGGTTGTTCAGGCTTTTATACAACTTTATTAAATTCAAAATTTACAAAGTTGAAAACATTTTTCAAATGGGAGGAATATTTGAAAACAGAGTACACTGACACAGAGTTGACAAATTACAATCTTATGGCAAAAAGATGTACACAAAGTAGCGAACTTAGATGGTTCCAATTTAAAATCATACATAATATATTAAGTACCAATAATTTATTATTCAAGATTGGATATGTAGAACCATCAGCATGTTCTCTGTGCAACAACTCAATTGAAACCATTTCTCATGTTTTGTATGCTTGTCAGTATGCTAAGATCATATGGAGACAATTATCAGAATGGCTTGCAGATTACACAGAAGGACTTATTGATTTGAATGAGGAGAAAATACTGTTTGGATTTAGAGGTAAAAATAATAACCCATTAAATGCAATTATTCTCATAACAAAATTGTTTCTTTACAAATGCAATATTAAAAAAATTCAACCAAATCTTAAACCTTTACAACTAGAATTAACGAGATATTACCAAATAACAAGAACTATGGCTTTCTCAAATTGTACATATGCAAGCTTCTATAAGTTCTGGTCTTCTCTCCATATGATTTTCAAAGATCCTGCAAAGACTCCATGATATGACATTGAATGTATGTTCTTATGCACATGTATGTATACTTTATTTGATATGAATGGAAATGTGCTGAAAAAATGGAAATAAACAAAACAAAAAAAAAACACTAGAACTTAAATCTGATGCTCACAGTGACGCTTCACAAAGTAAGTTTAACTCTTAGATTGCTCTCGAGCCTAACATTGATCCTACAACTAGATTGCTGGGTTGAATCTTATATATTTTGTTCAGAAGAACTCAATGACTGAAAATCATAGTATACGTACAATCAAAGAACCCCATATTTACCACTTCATATGAAGAATACATTTCAGTTCTACAGAATATTGTCAACTTTCTTTTCTTTCTAAGAATCTCTTTCAAATGCAAATTCTCTCTAGCATGGCAAAATTTATCTTTATTTATGATATTCTCATCTTGTTTTACCAAAGGAGTGATTATAGAAATATATATAACTGCAAAAGGTAGAATTACATTCATGACAATTGACTGGATCAATATTTTAACCACACACTTATTATAATGTTATGTTACATAGCACGAGAACTAACATTTGATTGTAACCATTTAAGTATTCAATTTTAGTAATCAATTTGTAAAAATATATTTTTAAAAATTAAGATTTACATAACTACTATTTTCATATCTATAAAATATTTTCTTTTACAAACATTATTATTTCTCTAAACACAGCAAATGAGAACAATTATCTATGAATAAACAACTTGTTTATTCCAGAAGCATGATGTCTCAACACAGATTCTTGTATCGTTTTCAAATATGAATTTGAAGGGATTGTAATGCTTGGATTAAAGTCATTTATCCATGAATAATTGTTCTTAATTGACTTTCAACTTTTAAAATGTTACAAGTTGTGTTACCATAGCAACAGACAAGAAATGACAAATAAACAATTGAACAACCAAACTCAACAGTGAAACATTCAACAATTTTTTCAGTACGTTCTGATGAAGCAATAAGATACTACGTTCTTGTTTTATCACAGTTTTTATATGCAGAGATTGGTATGCAACTTATGATAGAAAATAAAATTATATCTTATTTTATATCAGCAATTTTAACTTTATTTTAAGAGAAAATATCATTTTCGTAGGGAAATCAAATGAAAATGTAATTGATATATATAATTTTAAGAAGCTTTTATATATATCATTACTTCTCAGACAACTACAACACTTACTTAAAACATTACAAATAAACAAACGATTTACTCCTCAACAAGCAATATCAGATATTTAAAGAAAATGTTTTAAACGCTGAAACCAAAATCCCATTTATGGGACTCTTTTATGGCTTGCCTTCCAGAAATTGTTGTCATTTATTTGCATAATCCTTACTTTCAGTGTTTCTGGTGTTTTCAACTTTTTATAAAATCTTATGGAATAATGAAAAATAAATCTTTGAAGGGCATACATAAGATAACAACTTCTTTCAACGTCATGTTTTCACATTAGAGAAGTTGTTATCCAGAAAATCTTCCTGTTCCTAATGAAAAACAAGATTGTGATGTAATACAATAAACTTCTCAGAACAAAACAGTAACATCTTTCATTAAAGTATAATGATGCAATGTAATATTAAGTAATATAAGAAAAAGACAGCTTCACATAATGATAAAACTTTCATTTTATATGATTTTATATGGTGTCCAATTCAAACCAAGTGAAAGAAACAAATGCTAACCTTTTAATTGACATAATTTAAATCACAACAAACCTTTTCCTGGTGCATATACAATTACAACACTTACTTAAAACATTACAAATAAACAAACAAGACTCCCCAACAAGCAATATCAGATATTTAAAGAAAATGTTTTAAACGCTGAAACAAAAAAAATTATAGTAATTTTATGGCTTGCCTTCCAGTCGACTGCTATCAGTGAAGTTCAGCAACAACGAGCGTGGCTCGCTGGATGGGTGGGAGTTGAGAATGAAAAAGGAAAAATGTTGGTCCTTATACCAGGGTAATAATGTGTGTAGTGCTTTGAGCACAGCCCTTTGTGTTGTGGATTTAGCGTGATATAAGTATCCTCATTATTATTCTTATTGTTTACACCAGGAGTTTGTGATGGGCCTGTCGGTGTTGGAGCCCGTTGTGGACGAAACATCTGCCAAAGAGCACGTTGAACGGGTATTTCAGGTATGGAGATTTGAGGATATTATGTTAATGAACTGTTTGAAGAAGTCGATCATCCATAAATACCCTTGAATTCTCAATATTATTCATGTCCATATTTTCCAGTTGTTCAGGCTGGTAGGTCAGTGGTGTATATATAGGTTTAGCGGTTTTCCATTAATTTAAAATATAATAAAATCTTCTGCTTGAATATGACACTAGAATATGCGTTTAAACATCACATTTTATAAATATTGAAGTCATAAAACAAAAGAAGATGAATCTGCAATTATTTTTTCTTATAAAAAATTATCAAACTCTCTTTTTGAGAGACCCTCAGCTCTTCTCAGGATTGGAGATTTTAAGAGTGCTTCAGTCATTATGTACAATTTACCAATATTCTTCCATGTAAATGACATTGAATTCTGATGTCATTAAGATGATATGATATAATATTCTGTGATTATTACTGAATCAGATACAATTTCATCCTATTATCATTACTAGTCATATATCTGTTTTTCATCGGCAGAAAATGGACATGAATAGAGATTGTGTTATTTCTTTAGAAGAATTTATGGATACTTGTCGAAGGGTAAGTCTTACATTATGAAGAATTCTGTATCTTTACGAACTGATTATGTAACCTTGATCTAAGAATATGTAACTATGTTTTTATCAACTGATTTTTGGTCTCTGTTAAAGTAAACATATATGAATTAAGCTCAATTAACTTACATTTGGAAAAAGAAGATGTCATTTTTTTTTTAATTGTACAAGTTAAGTTCTGATAAATCACATTTCTTTTGATTAAATGTACAGAATTCTAATTAAATGTTCTTCTTTAGAAACAAAACTGCAAATTTATTATTGTTTTGAGTGCAGAGATAATTTCTTCCAACAAATCTTCATTCCAGGATGAAAACATAAGGAAAGGAATGGCAATATTTGACACAGTTCTTTGACAATTACCGGACAGCCCTAATGATGGTGATAACGAGGAGAAACTAACGAAGCACAGACTCGCAATAGAAGAGAAACTTCGTCTAGACACAATGGATCTGCTCAACATAGACTTATAGCCCTAACGTTGGCATCTCCAGCCTGTTGCCACCCGCCCAACCCCACACGACAACGGGATCTGTGCCAGACGACTCGCCCATTGACTCACTGACCTGTATACCCTGTTCAGGGCTGTCCTGTTGATTAGTCCCTCGCTCGGAGGAATCTCTTGTTATTTCCATTGGTTGAGTTTGGTGTTCTTTCCCTTGGAAGAGTCCCATTGTTCCTCAAAGGTTGTTCAATCGCAAAGAAGAATCTCATCAGAAAATTACCATTGTTTATTCTGTGTGAAGAGTGCTGTTGAAGATTCCTGTTGTTTATTCAAGATGAAGAATCTATCCCGCTGAATGTCATGTTAATCCTTCAGAAGAGTTCCTTTAGGTGTGAAGTCCATGCCGGAATTTAGGGAAAGTTCCTCGGTCTCGTGTTGATTCCATTCTGAGGCTTAAAACAACATAAAGCTTGAGTTTTAGCCTCTGAGGCTGAAGCAACATAAAGCTTGAGTTTTAGCCTCTGAGGCTGGAGCAACATAAAGCTTGAGCTTAGTCTCTGAGGCTGAAGCAACATAAAGCTTGAGTTTTAGCCTCTGAGGCTGAAGCAACATAAAGCTTGAGTTTTAGCCTCTGAGGCTGAAGCAACATAAAGCTTGAGCTTAGTCTCTGAGGCTGAAGCAACATAAAGCTTGAGTTTTAGCCTCCGAGGCTGAAGCAACATAAAGCTCGAGTTTTAGCCTCTGAGGCTGAAGCAACATAAAGCTTAAATTTTAACCTCCGAGTGTTAATCATGAAGTACAGACAGTGTAAGAAGCACAAGAAAAGCCTAAAGTTCATCTTTGTGATATTTGAAGAGCTTCTATAGGATCATGATCAGTATATTAATCAAAAGAGGAGGACTGGTCGGATTTCAGCTGAAGGGATGATTCATAAAATAAGACAGATATATTGAATCTGTTCTGAAGGAGATTGATTTCAACTCAACGACGAATTTGTGAGGGAAACAAGGCTTAAAAAAGCAAGGCGTTCAAGTTTCATTTCAAGGAGTTATATCTGCACTTTACTGAAAGTTGCTGAAACGCAGATCTCCCATTGAACCGGCCTGTACAGGGCTGTATATCTCCACCCTACACGACTGTTTATCTCCACCCTACACAGCTGTATATCTACACCCTACATTGCTGTATATCTCCACCCTACACGGCTGTATATTTCCACCCTACATTGCTGTATATCTCCACCCTACATTGCTGTATATCTCCACCCTACCGGCTGTACATCTCCATTCTACATTGCTGTATATCTCCACCCTACACAACTGTATAACTCCACCCTACACGGCTGTATATCTCCACCCTACATTGCTATATATCTCCATTCTAAATTGCTGTATATGTCCACCCTACATTGCTGTATATCAACACCCTACATTGCTGTATATCTCCACCCTACACGACTGTATAACTCCACCCTACACGGCTGTATATCTCCACCCTACATTGCTATATATCTCCACTGTACATTGCTGTATATCTCCACCCTACACAACTGTATATATCCACCCTACACGGCTGTATATCTCCACCCTGCATTGCTGTATATCTCCACCATACACTGCTGTATATCTCCACCCTACACGGCTGTATATCTCCACCCTACACGGCTGTATATGTCAACCCTACATTGCTGTATATCTCCACCCTACACGGTTGTATAACTCCACCCTTCACGGCTGTATATCTCCACCCTACATTGCTATATATGTCCACTGTACATTGCTGTATATCTCCACCCTACACAACTGTATATCTCCACCCTACACGGCTGTATATCTCCACCCTACATTGCTGTATATCTCCAACCCTACACGGTTGTATATATACACCCTACATTGCTGTATATCTCCACCCTACACGACTGTATATCTCCACCCTCCATTGCTGTATATCTCCACCCTACATGGCTGTACATCTTCACCCTACATGGCTGTATATCTCAACCCTACACTGCTGTATATCTTCACCCTACACGGCTGTATATGTCCACGCTACATTGCTGTATATCTCCACCCTACACTGCTGTATATCTCCATCCTACACGGCTGTATATCTCCACCGTACATTGCTGTATATCTTCACCCTACACGGCTGTATATCTCCACCCTACATTGTTGTTATCTCCACCCTACACTGCTGTATATCTCCATCCTACACAACTGTATATTTCCACCCTACACTGCTGTATATCTCCACCCTACACGGTTGTATATCTCCACCCTGCATTGCTGTATATCTCCACCCTACACGTCTGTATATGTCCACCCTACATTGCTGTATATCTCCACCCTACACTGCTGTATATCTCCACCCTACACTGCTGTATATCTCCACCCTACACGGCTGTATATGTCCACCCTACATTGCTGTATATCTCCACCATACACGATTGTATATCTTCACCCTACACGGTTGTATATCTCCACCCTGCATTGCTGTATATCTCCACCCTACACGGCTGTTTTTCTCCACCCTACACGGCTGTATATGTCCACCCTACATTGCTGTATATCTCCACCCTACACGGCTGTATATCTCCACCCTACATTGCTGTATATCTCCACCATACACTGCTGTATATCTCCACCCTACACGGCTGTATATCTCCACCCTACACGGCTGTATATGTCCACCCTACATTGCTGTATATCTCCACCCTACACGATTGTATATCTTCACCCTACACGGTTGTATATCTCCACCCAGCATTGCTGTATATTTCCACCCTACACGGCTGTATATCTCCACCCTACACGGCTGTATATGTCCACCCTACATTGCTGTATATCTCCACCCTACACGGCTGTATATCTCCACCCTACATTGCTGTATATCTCCACCATACACTGCTGTATATCTCCACCCTACACGGCTGTATGTCTCCACCCTACACGACTGTATATCTCCACCCTACATTGCTGTATATCTCCACCCTACATTGCTGTATATTTCCACCCTACACGACTGTACATCTTCACCCTACATTGCTGTATATCTCCACCATACACTGCTGTATATCTCCACCCTACACGGCTGTATATCTCCACCCTACACGACTGTATATCTCCACCCTACATTGCTGTATATCTCCACCCTACACGACTGTATATCTCCACCCTACATTGCTGTATATCTCCACCCTACATGGCTGTATATCTTCACTCTAAATGGCTGTATATCTCCACCCTACACTGCTGTATATCTTCACCCTACACGGATGTATATGTTCACCCTACATTGCTGTATATCTCCACCCTACACGGCTGTATATGTCCACCCTACACGGCTGTATATGTCCACCCTACATTGCTGTATATCTCCACCCTACACGATTGTATATCTTCACCCTACACGGTTGTATATCTCCACCCTGCATTGCTGTATATCTCCACCCTACACGACTGTATATCTCCACCCTACATTGCTGTATATCTCCACCATACACTGCTGTATATCTCCACCCTACACGGCTGTATATCTCCACCCTACACGACTGTATATCTCCACCCTACATTGCTGTATATCTCCACCCTACACGACTGTATATCTCCACCCTACATTGCTGTATATCTCCACCCTACATGGCTGTATATCTTCATCCTACATTGCTGTATATCTCCACCCTACACGATTGTATATCTTCACCCTACACGGTTGTATATCTCCACCCTGCATTGCTGTATATCTCCACCCTACACGGCTGTATATCTCCACCCTACACGGCTGTATATGTCCACCCTACATTGCTGTATATCTCCACCCTACACGGCTGTATATCTCCACCCTACATTGCTGTATATCTCCACCATACACTGCTGTATATCTCCACCCTACACGGCTGTATATCTCCACCCTACACGACTGTATATTTCCACCCTACATTGCTGTATATATCCACCCTACATTGCTGTATATCTCCACCCTACACGACTGTATATCTCCACCCTACATTGCTGTATATCTCCACCATACACTGCTGTATATCTCCACCCTACACGGCTGTATATCTCCACCCTACACGACTGTATATCTCCACCCTACATTGCTGTATATCTCCACCCTACACGACTGTATATCTCCACCCTACATTGCTGTATATCTTCACCCTACACGGATGTATATGTTCACCCTACATTGCTGTATATCTCCACCCTACACGGCTGTATATGTCCACCCTACACGGCTGTATATGTCCACCCTACATTGCTGTATATCTCCACCCTACACGATTGTATATCTTCACCCTACACGGTTGTATATCTCCACCCTGCATTGCTGTATATCTCCACCCTACACGACTGTATATCTCCACCCTACATTGCTGTATATCTCCACCATACACTGCTGTATATCTCCACCCTACACGGCTGTATATCTCCACCCTACACGACTGTATATCTCCACCCTACATTGCTGTATATCTCCACCCTACACGACTGTATATCTCCACCCTACATTGCTGTATATCTCCACCCTACATGGCTGTATATCTTCATCCTACATTGCTGTATATCTCCACCCTACACGATTGTATATCTTCACCCTACACGGTTGTATATCTCCACCCTGCATTGCTGTATATCTCCACCCTACACGGCTGTATATCTCCACCCTACACGGCTGTATATGTCCACCCTACATTGCTGTATATCTCCACCCTACACGGCTGTATATCTCCACCCTACATTGCTGTATATCTCCACCATACACTGCTGTATATCTCCACCCTACACGGCTGTATATCTCCACCCTACACGACTGTATATTTCCACCCTACATTGCTGTATATATCCACCCTACATTGCTGTATATCTCCACCCTACACGACTGTATATCTCCACCCTACATTGCTGTATATCTCCACCATACACTGCTGTATATCTCCACCCTACACGGCTGTATATCTCCACCCTACACGACTGTATATCTCCACCCTACATTGCTGTATATCTCCACCCTACACGACTGTATATCTCCACCCTACATTGCTGTATATCTCCACCCTACATGGCTGTATATCTTCACTCTAAATGGCTGTATATCTCCATCCTACACTGCTGTATATCTTCACCCTACACGGATGTATATGTCCACCCTACATTGCTGTATATCTTCACCCTACATTGCTGTATATCTTCACCCTACACTGCTGTATATCTTCACCCTACACGGATGTATATGTCCACCCTACATTGCTGTATATCTTCACCCTACATTGCTGTATATCTTCACCCTACACTGCTGTATATCTTCACCCTACACGGCTGTATATCTCCACCATACACTGCTGTATATCTCCACCCTACATTGCTGTATATCTTCACCCTACACTGCTGTATATCTTCACCCTACACGGCTGTATATCTCCACCATACACTGCTGTATATCTCCACCCTACATTGCTGTATATCTTCACCCTACATTGCTGTATATCTCCACCCTACACTGCTGTATATCTTCACCCTACACGGCTGTATATCTCCACCATACACTGCTGTATATCTCCACCCTACATTGCTGTATATCTTCACCCTACACTGCTGTATATCTTCACCCTACACGGATGTATATGTCCACCCTACACTGCTGTATATCTTCACCCTACACGGATGTATATCTCCACCCTACACTGCTGTATATCTCCACCCTACATTGCTGTATATCTCCACCCTACATGGCTGTATATCTTCACTCTAAATGGCTGTATATCTCCATCCTACACTGCTGTATATCTTCACCCTACACGGATGTATATGTCCACCCTACATTGCTGTATATATTCACCCTACATTGCTGTATATCTTCACCCTACACTGCTGTATATCTTCACCCTACACGGATGTATATGTCCACCCTACATTGCTGTATATCTTCACCCTACATTGATGTATATCTTCACCCTACACTGCTGTATATCTTCACCCTACACGGCTGTATATCTCCACCATACACTGCTGTATATCTCCACCCTACATTGCTGTATATCTTCACCCTACACTGCTGTATATCTTCACCCTACACGGATGTATATGTCCACCCTACACTGCTGTATATCTCCACCCTACACTGCTGTATATCTTCACCCTACACGGATGTATATGTCCACCCTACACGGCTGTATATCTCCACCCTACATTGCTGTATATCTCCACCCTACATGGCTGTATATCTCCACCCTACATTGCTGTATATCTTCACCCTACACTGCTGTATATCTTCACCCTACACGGATGTATATGTCCACCCTACACTGCTGTATATCTTCACCCTACACTGCTGTATATCTCCACCCTACATTGCTGTTATCTCCACCCTACACTGCTGTATATCTCCATCCTACACAACTGTATATTTCCACCCTACACTGCTGTATATCTACACTCTACACGGCTGTATATCTCCACATACACATACATGAATATTACAATGTTTATATACAGGCTTATTTACAGAAAGCATGGCCATGAAGTACATTATTCATTGAAACATTTAAGAGAATAAGGTTTAAGGTCATGCACATACAGTGAACATCGTAGTAAAATGTTTTCCCATTAGATTGAATCTATTGAGAAATAAAGGCTGTTTTCTGTTCCAAAGAGAAATGATAACATATCTTGTTCATCTTGCATTTGAAACATTGCGTAAGTTTCAACATCAAGATTATCAATCAACCCGAAACGTCATGTATCTACACATAAACAAACTGTTATCAAGAAAATCTTACTTTCGTTATAATGAATTTATAAAGAAAAATGAAATTTTACAAGACAACCAACGTGACATTAAAAATTTACATTACCGCTGATATTTACATTCTAACAAATACAATCCTTACTTCAGGTATTTCAAACTACAAGTGTATAATTGTGTGTTGTCTTAAGCTACTTAATTCATTTGCTTATAAAATAATAATAAACCGAATTTGAAAATTAAGGCTTTCCAAATAATGTATTTGAATAACCCAAAAGCAAAACATATTTTTAAAACATTTTTTTTATCTCATTCGAACTCTCACATAAACAGACTGTGCACTGGTGTTGAAGGACGGCGTCACCTGATTATCTCCCCTTAGTGGGCGGACCTTTATTTAGTTGCTTCATGTTATTTCTTTTTAAAAATTCAAACATAAAATCTTTTGTCCAGGATTTAAAACCGCAAATATAGTTTGTATTTTAATTAATGTTTATAAAATTACAAACCAAAGATGACATTATATTAATTATAATAATGTTATATTGATTATTGAACAACCCGAAAGCAAATAGGATTTTTCTTTAAAAAAACAACATTTTATGAACTGATTCAAACTCGCTCATGAATACACTGAACACTTGTGGTGAAGAATGGCCTCACCTGATTATCTCCCTTTAGTGTGCGTACCTCGACAAGGAAGTAACACGTAGCTGTTCTCCGAGGAGGTGAGTAGTAGATTAACAAGAGAAACAGTGTATAACGATTAATAACAGTGTATTTGCGGTAAGTAAACAGATAGTTTGATTATGTCTGCATCAACTTGTCACATTCAAATTGTTTATAGCGTTAATAACAGCTTAATTGGAAAGACATTGACGAAATCGAAACGAGAATTATAGATTTAATGTATCTTTCTTCACATTAAATTTATTACTTAAGAGTGTGAACAATGATTGCAATCAAAATACATGTTTTTAATATTATAAAAGTGACGATTGATATGTTTCCATAACATCAATTACATGTAACAAGGATTAACTAAATACAAATATGACTGTTACACATATTGGACTAAAGCGAAAGTGAAAGTTGATAATAGACAGGTTTACCCCAGGCTATGTATAGCTACATTCCAACAACCGGGAGAGGGCGGCGCATAGCAATTTGATGGCTCATCTACGTATTTGTTTCCTTATAGGCCTATACATATGTCGTATATGACCTATCAAATTGCAGCAGGCGCTTGTGCATATTGCGTATATTAATGTTATAATGGAGGATTAGTAAAGTTCTTATATCTTAATATGATTAATTACTGGTTTAGGATATTTCGAACAGGATAATGTTATTTTTAAGGTAAGACATGTAGTTATGCATGTAAAAATCAAATCTTTTTTAATTGTAACAGAAGTGATTGTGAGATCACATCCAGTGGGAATCGAACCCGGGACCTCCGGGTGACAATCCTGCGCTCTTCCAGTTGATCTAAAGGGATATCCCACTAGCCGAAGCCAGTAGGAACACTTTCATCTCACCCTGCCACATACACCCCCTCCACAAAGTGACTCGTCCGCGAGGCAATCTATTACGAGTTATCAAGCACCTCAGTTCGACGTACTCAGGGTGTAGTGAGCACTAGGGAGTTGCCCCGGCCCCACGTTGGGCGCCAAATGAAACAGAAGTGATTGTGAGATCACATCCAGTGGGAATCGAACCCGGGACCTCCGGGTGACAGTCCTGCGCTCTACCAGTTGATCTAAAGGGATATCCCACTAGCTTGAAGGCAGAAGGAACACTTTCATCTCACCCTGCCACATAATCACTATATACGCCAATAAATCCCAGTATTTCATTGCTCGGCATATAATAAAACATAGATATATATTGGCTAATGTGTGAAGTCATTATGATACATTGTATTGAGAACAGATGGAATATATACCGACAAGTAGTACATGTGTGAAGTCATGTTGATGCATTGTATTGAGAAATGATGGAATATATATCGGCAAGTAGTAATTGTGTAGGATCAATATTGAATCAAATTAAATCTCATCGATCAGTGTCAACAACTAATCAATTAAAAACAGAAAGAAATTGTTTAATGTTTGCGAGATAGTATTATTTCTCATGTAAAGTCATGACCGCAAATTCCAGATGTGTTTTAATCATTTTAATGTTTATTCAATAAGTAGAACATGTGTTGTGTTTGTTAGGACAGAAACCTGTTCTTTAATGTTTATTCATTAAGTAGAACATGTGTTGTGTTTGTTAGGACAGAAACCTGTACTCTTAGCTTTAGATAAGACTAGACCTTCGAGAATTTTAATTTTATCTTGGATTATCAGTGTCAATATTTCGATTCAATTCAATGACTAATTTGGATAGATTGTCACATTACTCAGCTTAGCTATTTTGTCAATAGTTCTAATAGTTGTAGATAAATATTCTAGGGATGGAAAAGTTCAATTAAACTATATCCATGTCAGGTAAGGTATGACTGACCGATACATGCTATACCAACCAATGAGTGGTACTAGTAAACTAGCCACTCGGAAGCAAATGGCAGAAAACACACTCAATATCCCACCTGGTTTTATAAGAACAAGGATATAGCTACATAGTTAGAATCGAGAATCAAAGCAAATCGAAATGTTGGAGAATAGTTTCAGCCAAGACAAGACATGTGTTTTAAATGATCTCTTATTGTCAGGGGTCAGCTATGTCGGAGCCTACAGAGAAATTGGTCACATCTCTGACGGACGAATTCTTGGAATGTCCGGTCTGTGTTGAGCACTATGACCGGACAGACAGACGTCCCCGCCTCCTCAAAACTTGTCTCCACGCCTTTTGCAGCCAGTGTATAGATCAACTGCTAGAGAAGGAAGGAAGAGGACAGCTCACATGTCCCATGTGTAGACATGTTGAAAAGGTCGAAGGGAAGGCCACGTCTCTACCTGCAGATCCTGTGAGAAGCAAGCTGGTGGATTTCCTGCACATGAAGCGTCAGAAGAAGATCAAGTGCACAGATTGTCCAGATGGACACGATGCTGATGGGAGATGTGATACTTGCCAAATGTATCTCTGCAAGGAATGCATAAATGCCCATAAACGACACCATTCTAGCAGAGATCACCATATCACTAGCATTGAAGAGGCTCTCCAGGTACCAATAAGGGAGTTTTCACAAGGTCATTTCTGTCCAAAACATCCTAAACACCACATCGAGTTCTACTGCACTACAGATGAGGAACTCTGTTGTGTTTCTTGCACAGTAATTGACCACAAGAGTCATGAGTTTGAGAAGATTCAAGATGCAGCTGCTAAAAGAACATCATCCCTCCTTGAATCCCTCCAGGATATCAACAAGACAAAGACTGGTCTCCAACAACGTCAAAAAGCTCTGAAAGCAAAGAGAAATGCTGTAGAACAGATGAAGAAAGAGTCTGAAAGGAACATCAACAAGATGGTTGATGACATGAAGCTGCAGCTTGATCAACGAAGGAACCAACTTTTGTCTGACCTGCAGAAAGAAAGTTCAGCAATGATTTCAGCTATTGAGAAGTCTTCAGCAGCGTATGATACAACCCTTGCCGTCATTGAGTCCACAGACACCTACTTCGCCCAGACCAAGGAGAAAGCTGATGACGTGGAGATGTTGCAGATGTACCCTGCTATTAAGAGAAGTGCGGATGCTCTGCAAAATCAACCTGTTGCTGCTGATGTGAGAATCAATGAAGACAAGCTCAAGTTCTCACCAACACAGAAAACAGCATTTGATGGACTGGTGTCACAACTTGGAGCTTTTGGACGTCAAGATTCACCACCTCAAGCAGTTCAACCCATTCCAGGTAGGAAACGTTACTTTTTATAGCCTCTAGTCAGTTTTGTACTAAACAAGAATCTTAATTATGTATGTATTCATGAACAAAGATCACTTCTCCTGCTGAAAGCGAAACCACCAAAAGGAAATACATCAAGAAGAATTAAGTTATTAAGTTAGTTATCCAGCATTATTGAACAATCTAAATACATTCGAGGTAGAATCACATACAACATATTCTATTTATTACATTTGTATATTTCTATAATCCCGTTACGTGCTAAGTGTAGTATTTATGTGCTTTTGAAGAGTTTCAACTCCAAGGTTTAAACAATGTTAGAAATGTTGACAAAGCGTGGTAAGAATTCGTTTTCGGAGCTGAACAATTCAAAAACTATATGACTTCAGAACTTAAAATTTGGAATGGTCGTCTCCTTTGTGTCGCTTTTGTATCTTTTAGGGGTTTCGACTCTAAGATGTATATAATTATTGTAATGTGAACAAACATTTACAAAATATCTGACTTTGCAACTCTTCCTTAGTTTAAATGATAATTCATGAATGTTGTTGATGTTATGCTTTCAAGGGGATACAACTCCCGTGTGACCTTTGAAAATTCATCATTCATTGATATGATTCACTGCACAAGGTGACACTTTACTTGGTTTAAGGATCTGCCGACCCTCAATAATTCAATTATTATATATATACATATTTATAAAATACTAAATAAATATGAATACGATGTAATGACACAACCTTGTACAAAAATGGCCTACTTCAACTTATACAATCTTTCATTTGACAACGGACGGGTCACAGAAAAACTCGGTGCTTTGACAGTACATTAACGGCCTTCCCAGATGTCTATTTTTAGAACTGTCTCTTTGAGTCAACAAGAGAATTATTACAAAGTATTTTTAAATTATAAGCTTCCAGAAAGTCATTATTTTGACTAACAATAAGTTAAAAATTGAGAAATAATCTAGATTTACTTTGCTTGAAATATTCCTTCATAAAACTTCCCATACTCAAAGATACTCATACTTGGTAGGGCCGATCTGTTTTGCTTGAGGGATGATAGGGATTTTGTTATCCAAATTTTGCTGAAAATAAACATTCCCATGAGCTTACTTTTTTCAGAATTAGTGGCAATACTTGTGAAATTATGTTATTCTTGTGATTCATCATGGACTAAATGTAAGGATTTTGGATTTATTAATGTTGAATGAAGGCAATCTAATTAAACGGATGTGTGAGTCATAACCACTCTTACATTGTATGTACATCTCTAGTTAACTTTATTTATGAAATATATTCTATATATTCTCTAATTCGCCCTCATTTGATCATCAAACTTGTCATTAACGTTTATTCATAATACGCATACAGGCAACACAATAAAAAGGGGAAACACTCAAAATCATATTTTCTCTAATGTCCAGTGTTTCTTATTTATACAGTGTAATATCTGTTTTAATAAGTGATTTCTTACCTTATCAACAAACCTACTTGTTAATGTAAATCGATTCTGTTGTATTGTCAATGTGTAAAGAAAACATCTGCAAAATTGCCATTTATAGCAAATAGCATAGCAAGATTAAAATTGTTGAACCAGTTGATACCTTGAATAAGGTAGAACATTACATTATTCTTTTACCACATCACATGCTATTTATAGTAGCTTTGCCTTTGGACAATAGTCACTACAATTCAGGAAAAACGTAATATTATTTTAATATATTTGTATTATCAATCGCTGTTATCTGACAAGTTCAATCCACAGCTGCACCGAGGACGAGGACAGTCACTCACCAATCTGGCTGCACGGTTGCTCAAGGCAAGTCACTGACTGTGAAGCTTTACAAAGGAGATATGACAAAACTCACAACAGATGTCATCGTCAGAGTGGTTACCCGAGATCTATCACCACGGGGTGAAGTCTCCGGGTCTGTTGCTGCTGCTGCTGGATCTCAACTGTCAGATCAGTTACAGAGAATTGTACGAGATAAAGGTCGGGCTTCTTACGGATCAGTTGTTGTCACTGATGCTGGTCGTCTTCCCTGCAAGAAAATCTTCAACCTTGTTGTAGGTCCATTTGCACAAGGTTTCAGAGAAGGTATCACCAAGTGTCTCTGTGAAGCTACCAACAGAAACCTCACATCAATTGCTTCCACATGCTTTTATGGTAAGTATCAATGTAATTTCTTTTTCTCAATAAAAAATCTCAATAATTTTAAAAGAACACAATGAAAAGAGTTATTGATTATATTTTATTACCTAAGAATTTATAAAGCAAACTTTATTCATATTAAGACCTCATCAGAACATACATCCCACTAACAGAAATCAAGTAGTAGATTTATGCCATGGCAAAACAATAATGTAAAACAGAGCAATGCATACACATTAAGATTGCATTTGCAGTTTACTTCAAAAGTTCTATAACAACATTCATCTATGATTCATCAATACAATTAGTGCTAATGATGTATTGAAAGAGGGACGTGTTAGCTGTTCCCTTTACACAATTTGGAGGCTTCCCCGTCATTTATGTAGAACAGTTATTAGGTCTGATAGAAGCGTATTGCTTACACGTAAACAGAGAATATAAATGTGGTATGCATTTACAAAATGTATGTGGAGTCGGTTATATATGCAACATTTTGTAAATTGAAAATTTCCATAATTTTATTTTGGAGAAAACTTGCAAGGTATCAGGATCCTGTCAATACATTATGCCATTCTCACTGAGTAGTATTCTCCTTGCTAAACTTCAAAAATATATATAACATTATATGTGCTCTTATTTTTAAATTATTATATAAAATTTTTTATAATTAAAACGTTTTCATAACGTTTAAACAGAAATCCACACACAATAATATATATATAACTTAATATGTACATTAATGGTGGAATTTAACACATAAAGTATATCCCTGAATAAAATGTTTTATATATATGTGAACATGAAAATTATTTCGTTTATTCAGCAACTATTTTTAACACGCCAGGAGTTAACTCCCTTGAACATAATAGAAAACAATCATTTATGAGGAAATTTAGGTGGAATATTTTAAGATTCACGACTTTAATTTACAATATCCCTGTTTTGTGTGTGGGAAATGTAACGACAATTGTGGATTTGTTGCGTTGTCAATACCCCTATACACTGCAGATACCAAAACATGTTTGGGACGTTATCTTCTGACAAATTTGATTTTCTCTTAAACAAGCGAAAGCGAGTTTGATACCAAATCATTCATGTGTTTAACGGAATGAAATGGGCAATGATTTAACTTAAAATCATAACTCAGTGTCTTGAAGTGCTCCGTGAGATTCATGTGTTTAACAGCAGTCTAAATCATTGAACACTTCAGGACAACACTATGCTCTATTTTATCATGCATACCTGCTTTTTGAAAATACCACTGTTTAATAAACATACAATGTGTTACAAATATGCAAGTTGTGCCATTATGAGGCGTCATAATTATTGAGATATGACGTCACAATGTAAGGTTATCTGTAGCAATGTTATGGTTTGTTACCCAGTTACTAAGAAGAAGGACTGCTACATTGTGAGACTTTTTATATTTAGTCTGATTAATTTTGATAACAGACAAATAAATAAGAATAGTCAATGTGATAGCTTGTAATAGCATTTAACAAACAAAAATCTAAAACAACTTACACTCGATTTATGAATATTGCATTGTGTGCGACATCATTGTGTGTCCCTATATCATTAAAACATTACAAGTCATAACTAACGTCAATTCTTAGAAAAGCAGAAATTAAAATTGATTTGAAATAATGTTGGTGTTGATTAACACGAAAATAACAGAAAGAACCATCACAATCTTCACATCATTACTCACAGAGCGTATATATACAAGTACATCTATCAAGACAATCTGGTATTCAATGCATGTTTAACCTTGAACCAATGTTAATAGTTTCGTGTCAAACAAGCAGATTATATGGTTTTACATGGAAGGCAGTGTATCTTTTAATTACCTGCTCACATGTATGAAGAAAAACATATAACCGATCGTTAGATAAGCTATGATTTACCGTTTAAACGGCAGTGCGTACATCATCAGTATCCAATATATGACGTCATATGTTATGTTACTCCAGTGTAACACGGAAGTATCTTCAATGTGAGAGTAATGCATCCAAGTGACCCATATGATTTGCGAATCTTAATCAAAATTGTTTTCAGACTTTCGAGTACATTTATTTCTTATCAAGAGTGTTTTTTATAGTAATTAATATGCGATGGTAAAGATTTGGTTAGCAAGTGTTTACACTCCACATTTAGTTGTTTTATGAGGTCACAGGCAACCAAACATATGTAGCAATTGTTGACACGGACATGTTTTATATATGAAACTAACCGGAAGATAAAAATAGATAATGCCAAAACACGAATTTCTTTTAAGCCTTTCTTCTCGACACGAGAGGAATTTTTGTTTGAGATTTTGATTTTGATTAATATTAACTAACGGAACGAACAAGACACCAAAACTTAGTTTCCTGTGATATTTCGTTCATCGATTGATGTGATAGTCTATATGAAAACTTTTTTGGATCATGTAAACTTGTTGACTTAGTTTTGACAATAACTTTAATATTTTCTAATGATTCTGATCGTAATATGAAATAAGTCAATCCCCATACCTTACATCTGTATTCTCCTCCTCAGAGTGGTCAGCAATGCTCCAAGCAGTAAACTCGTTTGACCAGCGTGTGACAGGAGGATCTCTACAGGAAGTACATCTTGTAACTGCTGCTGACGAGGTGTTCTCTAAGTGGGAGGAACCGATGAAGATGATCTGGACACAAGACTCCAACATTGAACAGGAGGATGTTAATGTAATCAGAGAACATCTCAAACCTTCTTCAGGAACCTTGCTGTCTAACTAATCACAGTGAATCGTGGAACGAAAGTTTGATAACGTGTTTAATCAAAGCTTGCCACAAGTGAAGAAAAGACCATCATGTATGTTGAAAGTTGTTTGTATATTAACCAGTGTTTAACTGCAAACCAGATCCACGGTCTCTCAGATCTATCTCGCCCCAAATGGCTGTCATATTGCCCAAGCATTGTAAAACATAAACTCACCCACTCATTATGGCTTTTCAGTCAGTTTGTATAATGCAGTTTGTTCAACATAAAGTTGAACCTTTCTTAAACTGTTCACACGACTGTCCGCCAGTCAGGCTTTTTGTTCAGACACAAATGCTACAACTTGATACATATAATTACTATGATGTGTAAATCTGCTTTCGTATGTTTCAGTTTGTCATTTGTGTAACTAATGCACGTTTTCTAAGTTTTATTCACCATTGTCCGACCGTCTGTCTGTCCCAAATAGGGTACATGTGTTCTGAAAGCAACTCCTCCAAAATATGTTTATAAATTTTTCCGAAACTTAATAGATGCTTTGCATATACATAAGTGGTACGCATGTGATTTTTGGGGGCTGGCCCTTGAAGCATTTTCCTTAACTGTTTCAGACAGATGGTTAAACCTGACTTGGCTTGATCAACGCTGTCTTTGAAACTTGATATGTGTTTTGCTTGACATAATAAGAGCATTGACAAAATGTTAATATTGATTGACCTGGCATTTGACCTTTATGAAAGAAAGTTTTTAGAACTTTAACCTCAACCATAACTTTAAATTCGGCAACATCCATGTAGGCCTGTTTCCCATGTAACATACTGAGGTCATAACCTTTGACCTTGTGGCCTTAACCTTATTGTAGAATGTGTTTTCTGAAAAAAGAATCCATGTTCATAATTTCTTGTTTATCAGTGACAGGCCTTCGATATTTGACATGGTACATGATAGTAACAGAAGTCATTTGCAGGCTGATGAAAGACCATATTATTTTAAACGCAGATCTAGATGATAAGATCTAATCTATGTAATATGCCCTTACATGGGTACAACTGTTTACTTAGAGGATAGTGTCTACATCAATAGAACGAACCATGCAAGTTCCTGTGCTCTACTACCTTTACTAGACAGTATTGATGGCGAGAGATGTAGACATGTCCAGTGGTTTTGAATTGACTCCTCAAATGACAACACAAGACAGTAGTTCTCTCTCCATTCGTGTATACATAGACTCGAACATAGAGGCTTCGCTTAGCAGGTAGCTAGAGACAGCCTGTTGATCTTACAGAGTCCAGCTGCCGAGTATGTCCCTCTTATAAACACTGGTATGTGAGTCTCAAGATTTCATTGGTCGCCTATTTCTGAGATTCAACAGGAACTCTTGTTATGGTTTAAGCAAAAAGGCCTATCTCTACGTATCGTCCAGCAACGCCTGACTATCAGAAAAGCTATGTGAGCTATGCTGATGTCAGTACTGTGGATTGGAGGTTTTGTATCTATTCTACAGAAACAACATTCACCAAACATGATTAATAAATAACATTGAAATCCCACACAATTTATATATGCAGATACATGCTTCGTAAATTAATACATTTATATTCATATAACATGTAACGTTCATTACTGTCTTTTTATGTAATTTTACTGTTGGCGATAGCTCCCATAGCACTCTAGTTCAGCTTTATTAAACTGTTATACACTCTTATACAAGTGTCTTCATAAGGACATGGTTTCACCAAAATTGGCAACAATGGATGTGTCTTTTATGGCCGAGACCGATATGTGAATTTATTCATTTTGTCTAAAGTATATCTCCAAAACTAAAGTTGTAAGCTCCATGAAAATGTATGTATACTTATCAACCTAGATACTCAGATCTGAAGTATATTTTTGTTTTACTTTGGTCGAATTATGACTTTAGTGTGACAATTCTACAGATATTGTACACTCTGAAGTGTATTTCTGAAACTTCAGTCAATATTGTTCAATCAATGACTCTTGTAAACTTAAATTTTATAGACAAACTCATTGGCCAGTGGGGATTTCAAAATATAGATTTGATGAACTTATGACCCCAAATATGGGTCAAAGTGATCATGACCTAAAAACATATTTTCATCTTCTTCTGCAGTGCAAAAAGGTCTAGAAAGCTGAAATGCTGTGTACCGACTCCTTGGCCTAAAGAGATTCTAATTTGTAGATTTGGTGACCCTGTGATCCCTCTAATCCTGGTCTGGCCGATGTGGATTATAATTTGTACATTTTCAACCTACATGTACAATGCATTTTTTTAAATCTATCTTTTCTTCTTTATCTCGAAATGTTTTTGTGTGTATCAAATAAAACATTGTAGTATATAAGTCTATGTAAGGTTTAATTATAAGGTTATTGCAAGGCATCGTTTTAACAATGTACCCTACATTTACCATGTTGGACAGAGATGGTATACCCGGTAGTCGCCTTTAAGCACGGACCTGTATATAGAAAACATATTTAGAATGTGATACCTTGTTGTCCAAGTAATCAAGATTTGATGAAAACATCACGTACCAATGGATGATGTGTAATTTGCTACCACATTCATTGTATGAAATACCACTGTTAAATTACCAGCATCCAGTCAACTGCAAAGTTCCGATTTGCATTTAAAGATGAAAAGTGTTGATTCAGGTGTTCCCATATTGACATGCCAGACAGATTCGTGCCGAGACATCGTCACAGACTTAAGCTTTTACAGAAGTTCATGCTCCATACGTCAGTTTACCATCCCCTTGGGTTTTACTTTAAAGGCAAACTTTCAAACTCAATCTGCAGACATCCATTTTCCGTCACACCTTTGGCTCTCTATCATATCAATTGTTTCAATAAATATGTACGTATTTAGATGATGATATGAAACTAAAAAATGGCTGTCAAATAAGGAGGCTGTTCCACATTTTCTAATGGAAATAAATAGATCTCATAAAATTGATAATAATTGTTACCAACTGCAAAACAGTCCTCCTCAATCAATAAACCGAATTTTAAACTCGGATCCATTTCCCATCCTCGAATTCTTGAAAGATGTTCACATTAAATGGCCGCTACTAGTTTTGGTTTGATAAGTGACATCGGTTACTACAATTACGGATAATCGAGTTGTGTAGTGGACTGTTTTACCATCTCAAGTAAAGATGTTCTGCATAAACTTTTATTATAAATAGCATATTTGAAAATATAACAAATACAAAAACATGTTACATCGCCTTTAACGTAAGGCTCCATTAAGTGCCAACGAGCTAGTGTGATAAATAGACGTGTTGAGCAGTCTTGTGTATGATGGAGTTTCACATTGTGTAGCTAGTTGTAGTATGTCGTCATCTCAGCTGTCAACCTTTGCAGGGAGGTTTATTGGAGTATCGTTTGGTTGGCACGGTAATTCTGATGGGTCCGCAATAGATAATATCAGTTACATATTATGTGTCTGTAACTTGCATGTCATTGATCAATAGCGGTCAATTGATCTACTATTTATAATGTCATTCGTATAATGTTTACCATCTCAAGGTATGAAAGTGTCTTAAAATCAAGGTTTTTGAAGTTCAGGTTAGAGCTGCAGATGTTGTTACGAGAGTAGTTTAATTGATTTCAACCTTTGCAAGGTATCATTTGACAGTTCCTCTTTCCACCAAATTAATTGGTCTACAAACTATATGACAGTATAAGTAATGAACGTTTCATAATACTACAGGCAACTGACATTCATCAAAGTTTGTTAGCAATAAGACATAAACTTGCAATTCACCAGACATAATTTGATAGCATTAATTTCTCTAATGACTCTAACATTTGATATGTTACCTGTTGTCGTTCTGGTGTTTCAAATGCCTTTCGACTGAAGCATAAAATCAAGATTAGTATGCCTTTCTGTTGCCAGCCCTAGTAAGTATATATTATATCTGTCATTTCATCTTTTACTTTTCTCTCCTTTAGAACTAATTGCTTCTGAAGACTTTTGTTCAATTTCTTGACTCTTGACCTTTGACCTTTGACTTTTGATCATCAATACGAGGATCCCCGTTTCAGATTTAGACAATAACTAACGAGTGACGGGGAATGACAGATTATCTTTCCCGAGTTATATCATTTGAGTAATTCTCGAGCCTTGGCGAGAGAATTACACACAATTGATATAACGTCACGAGTTGGTTATTGTTTATATTACCCATATAACAAATTAAAGTAAAAACGCGAATATTAAAAGCCAATAGCTTCTCTAAAAGGACCCGAGAAGGAGATGAATCTCCATATCCATACGCGTGTGAAGTGGATTCACTTCTTACGTACCTATCCTTGTTTACTCCGCACGATTAAAATGTCCCCTGCGAAAATGTCTTTCACAATAAAAGAAAGATGTGGCTTTAGTTGAAAGTTTTGTATTCCTGCCAATTACTATCAATCCATGATTATACATATAAGTTATTGCAACATCCGTATCAAGAGGTGTGCGAAGCTCAAAAACAAGTCGGCTCAAACCGAAAAGCCCTGTGACGTTACAATCGACACTGTGATGTCATAACCGCTCGCGCCTATGACGTCATTACATTCGAACGATCGCCGTCGCTCTTGAAGCTTTCCGTGGTTATACAGTCAAGCAGTAATCGCTAGTTTCTTTAAATTTCGGACAATTTAACTGCTTCCTCCGACATTTGATGCGTCCACACATGTACGAAAACGCTAATTTCAACTGCGGGAAACAAATAAAACATGTTAAAGTGCAGAAAACAGTTTCTAAAGTTACTAGTCGGGAAAAGTAAGAAAGATGAATGAAGTAGTTCCGGCAACCAATGAAATTCTTATTTTTCTGTAACAGCCAATCAAAAGCCAGAAAAAGGTGTAACTCCCATGTGACTTACAGGAAAAATACTACCCTGTGTCCGTCTTCCCATATGGGTAATATTAATCTAGTCATTCAGGTAAAAATGTCAAGTCAAATATCATCCTCTTTTTCACAATTTGAGGACGTAGCTTTTTGGTAGAACATCCGCTCATCACACATAGGCCAAGGTTCAAGTCTCGACCTTGTCCCACGAACAGATGGTTACAGATGGGAGTTGTTGATTTCTTGCTTGCTGATCAGCATTATGAGTATAGAACAATTAACATAACAGTCCATTTGCTCACTGCATGCTCTAGGCGCACATTTATGATAGAGTCAAGACAGAATAGTCTTAAGGTTTCTCGAAGAGTGTCTGAAAGACGGACCGTCTGGGGAAGTGAATTTAAACATGAGGCAGCAGCAAAGTCGAAAGAACGTTTGCCATGAGTAGCTGTTCTGACTATAGGCGCACTGAGATGTTGTTTCGATTCAGAGCGCAGGGAACGGCTGGGAGTGAAGAGTTCAATTAAGTCCGAAAGGAAGGAGCTTGATTGTTCAGGCACTTGTAAGTCAGGCAGAGAGTTTTGAATGTGACTCTCTGTGAGACTGGGAGTCAGTGCAACTGCATCAGAAGTGGTGTCACATTTCCTGCCGCATCAATGTAGCAACGGATGAATTTGGAGGAAGAAACAAATTCAATATACTTTTTAGCTTATCTGGCCTGAAAGGCCCGATGGGCTTATGGCATGGCATGGTGTCCGGCGTCCGTCCGTCCGTCCGTCTGTAAACTTTTCGTATTTTCGTCTGCTTCTCCAGAACCACTTGGTCTAGGGAGCTGAAATTTTGTGTGCAGACTCCTTGGCTAATGGGGATCTATATTGTAGATTTCATGACCCAATGACCTCAAATGGGGTCACAGTGGTCACAACGCCAAAAACCTATTTTCATCGTCTTTTCAAGTTTCAAAAGATTTAGAGAGCTGAATAGTTGTGTGAAAACTCCTTGGCTAATGGGGATTCTAAATTGTAAATTTCTTGACCCTTCGACCCCAAGTGGTGTCACAGGGGTCACAACCTTAAAAACCTATTTTCATATTGTTCTCAAGTTCCATAAGGTCTAGTGAGCTGAAAACTTGTGTGCAGACTCATTGGCTGATTGGGATTCTAAATTGTAGATTTGGTTATCCTGTGACCTTAAATGGGGTCAATGGGGTCACAACGCCAAAAACCTATTTTCATCTTCTCTAGTTCCAAAGGGTCTAGAGAGCTGAAAAGCTGTGTGCAGACTCCTTGGCTAATGGGGATTCTAAAGTGTAGATTCAGTGACCCCATGACCTCATTTGGGGTCACAGGGGTCACAACCTTAAGAACCTATTTCATCTTTTTCTCAAGTTCAAAAGGTCTAGAGAGCTGAAAAATTGTGTGCAAACTCATTGGCCAATGGGGATACTAAATTGGTGACCCTGTGACCCCAAATAAGGTCTCGGGGGTCATAACCCTAAACACCTATTTTCACCTTCTTCTCCGGTACGAAAAGTTCTAGAACAAGCTGAGAAAATGTATTATACCAATACAAAACTGGATGAGCTACAGAGCCCATGGCTTTATTTTTTTACTGACAATAAGGACTAATCACGCAGTAAAGAGGATAATGTATTTTCCTTGAATGAGATTGAACCTGTGATATTTAACAGATTATTTGAGAGAACTTTTAAGTTTTAACTTTCTTCTATGGAATACGTAATGTTTCCTTTTCAATAAGCTTTGTTAAAATAAGGTTTAATTTTGCCATGGTAAACATTTACATTTACGTTAATGATTTTTAAATACAGAGTGAAAACTAATTTGTGACATTTTAGGTAAACATAAGTTCTCCAGAATTGACATTTTACTTTGTGGATATTCGCACCTAATATAATAGACGTAAAGTGAATTGTGTAATGTCAATTATTTATTTCAAAAACTGGATTTATGTACCCAGTTCAAAATCAACATTATCTTGCACTGAAGTGCATACAGGTTTAAAATAATATCTCGAGGAAGACGTAGACACAATGTGATCAGTCTGATTAACATCGACGGTTTTCCAAGGAATAACAATTGCATAGTGCATTAATGACATACAAACTCATATCGTTCGCAGATTGCCTCGCAAAACCGTCTGATAACAGCCCGTTAGACTCCCATGTTCTGACGCAATATCAGTTAACCAATCACAAGACGTCCAACATATGCTTTCGGTGCGAGAAGCTAGGAACAGACATTTCCAGGTAACAGCAATATTTCCGTCCGTTCCAAATGCTTTCAAAACGGCCACCGTTTAAAAACTATGATGTGATTGGTCAGTTTAGACTTAGCTTTGTCTGGGCTAAACTGGTTCGGGACACGCGCCTATACGGGGTTTCCTCAGATAAGTAAGGAAGATGAGTAATGGATAACACCTGAATGAACGGGTGTTCTAGCAAAGAGAGGCCTTTGCCCTAGGGAAGACCCGAGGGCGCGTAGGCAAAGGCCTCTCTTTGCTAGAACGCCCGAGGATGAGGGTGTTATCTATTTTATATACCGAACACAACAAAGCAAACAAACTAACGAGTGCATTTGTCTAAATGTTTACTGCAGGTTATCCAAGTAAAATAAAGCGCACATAAAATATCATATATCAAGTTCGCCAATCCTTCGTGGTCTCGTGGTAGAGCATTGGGCTACAAAGCGAAGGGTTGCTGGTTCGAATCCCGCATTGTCAGCTATAAAAATTTTAAACTTGTTAATTTTGTACTGATTTCAGGTTCCAAAGAAGGATTTTATGAACGAGTCTTTTTACCAGGGATCCTCAATATAACGCGATAACAATTAAAAAGCCTGTTATACACTTAAAAACGGTTGATAATATGGAGAAACCATTCTACCTCGGATATGGTAAGGTTGTAGACCCTGATAGTCAGGAAAAACCCTCGGATGCTTCGCAACCTTACCATATCCTCGGTATCATGGTTTCTCCTTACAATGAAACACACAACATAAGGGAATATGGAGAAGTCCAAATCGACCTAGTCACAACAACACTTGCTACAATACCATTAACGGAGTGTAGCTAGTATTATTGTGGCTAGGTCCAATAACACTGAGGACGGAATCAGATGCAATATAGAAAGTAAAATCAGTTTCCCACATATTCATGATGTATCACATGTCAGTGCTGTGTCATGCAAGCATCAATTAAAAGTGACAGATTGTTTTCTAGACATAATTGTTGAATCAAGACATTGCCTTGGCTTGGCAGATTGAAGAACTTTGATTATGTTCTGGCTACGTGTTGTGATATTGCGGGGACTAAAGTGTTTTGGAGCTGGGTTTTTGGGGGTTGTTTCTGAGTATTTCTAATGCAAAAATTATTGTTGTGCCTGCACGTGTTGACAGGTTTTTAACGTTTACTGCAGGTTTCTAGATGGCGTTTTCAAATGAAAGAAACTTTTCACATAGGCAACGGCTGTCTCTCACGGTAGTTGGCCTCACGGAAACAGATCTGAAACGAGATAAAAACAAGCGCCCAGCAAGAAGCTGGATAAATGGTATGGTGGATAAATCAATAATATGGATTTATTTCCAAGGTCGTAGTTCTAATGAGAAAGATAAAAGCTGATATTAGGTCCGAAATCCAATGAAGACCAAAGACTAATGATGTTTGTTAGAAGTATTGTATGTACCAGATGTCCGTTATAGTGTTTCTTCTGATCCCCTTTTGGTTTCAAAACAATTCATGAAGTTCTCTGTTTATCACATCGTTTAGTGTTAGTTATAACCCATCTAAGACGTAGTCTGGTTCATATAGCGTTTGCGGAGCGTATCTCAAAAATTACATACGTTGAAGTTGAAATTCAGGAGAAGAAATAAGTAACTTGTTCAGCAAGTTAGTATTTCTATATTAAGGTTTATTTAAGACGTATAGATGTTTAGTTGTTTAAAAGAATATTTAGTGTTAAATAAAGATAAGAAAGATTATCAAATGTATCACTGAATTAATTACACTATGAATGTATTTCACACTCGCACAATCATCTGAAGAGATACTGTTTTACACATACTGACGATGGTGTTGACACTATGTTGCTATATATATTTATAGCATATATACAGGGATGATTATGATTTTGATTTAAATATCAGCTGAACTGAAGAAATCATAAGCATCACAAATGTATACACATTATATGGTAAATGGTTTCATTTTTCAATTAAGAATTTATTACTTTACAATACATGTTTTATAATTTAACGTTGTTTGACGACAAAATATTAAATTTATTGACGCAAAGGTATTCAATATTGCACAATAAATTATGTATGTACAATATGCAAATATCAAGGAAGAATCCATTGTGATGGATCTGTCCCTTGAAACTTGTGATTCAAATAACACTCATGTCTCATTCTTCAACTAACACTCTCCTGATTCTGTTAACTACTGTGTAAGAAAGTAACACGAATTCACAGCCACTAACCAAAGTTTGGCAACCACTTTCAAATTCACAAAGAATTCACAAACCAGTAACCAGAATTCACAGACCAGTAACCAGAATTCCCATGTTAGTAAACAGACTACACAAGCCAGTAACCATATTTCAGAAACCAGAATTCACGAACCAGTAACCAGAATTCACAAAACCAGTAACCATAAATCACAAAATCAGTAACGATAAATCACAAAACCAATAACCATAACTCACAAAACCAATAACCAGAATTCAAAGAACCAGTATTCCAGAATTTAAAGACCATAGACGGGACTTGTTGAAACTAATAAGTAAAAAAACAACATTATTATGTTCTTACCTTTGCATCGACTGGGGAATACTGAGAGATTTGTCAAACCAAATTTGAGACAGTTTCTGGTTAATAAAACATTTTCGAATCTTTTAAACCCAGCTGGGATATTTTACAAACTTATTTTGTAATTACCAGCTTTGACTGATTCCGTCTACAATGGGAAGTTACTGACAAATAACGAACTATGCAACGAAAATAACACACAGGTATCAACTATGCTTAATAATTTCTATATTTGTTAATTTTGCTCATCATAACTCCAGCCGCAGGTTACCCTCACCATTTTCCTTAATTAACTGTGTCTGAAAATGTGGAAGTAAATCAGATAAGACCATGTTTCACCGTGAATATCCTTGCCAAACAACATAAAAGATCAGCGCCAATAATTAAGTATAGACTCTTGATCAGTGGGTGAACCTGTTATTTACTTTGGAAATCTGAGGTTTGGAAACAAGCGAGCTAACAATGTTTGTTATATCAATACGAAGTAACTAGTCGTCCTTCGGTTTGTTAACATTCCAAATAAAATTCTATGTTTGTACAGGAAATACTGGACTCTTTGACTTCAACGCAGTGTCCTCAAATCAATGGCAGTCTATTTAGATCAATCCTTTTACTTCGATTTCAACAAGATTATTCTGTCTCACTGGTTTATATCTTTAGCTTTGTTTTAACTCCGTGATATTTACATTGCCTTTATGTGATATGTAACACATTTGATGAACTGAAATGGAAAACTATTTAACAAAATTGTTATTTGTTGAATGTAGGCCGCAACTAATGGTGATGGTACTTGCCATAATTTTGTTAATGTTTAAGTCTCGGGTGATGCATAACTTGTATATTTCTTATAATACTTTCATTCAGACCCAGACCAGGAACACGAAATCAATAAACAGGCTCCATGGTGTTCTTATATCATATATTTCATTGTTGATATTTTACAAGGACGTACATGAAAGTATTTACCATATCTTTGCAATAACACCTTGTCACGAGTGTCTCGTGTGTATGTCATAGACGTAGAATTTTATAAAATTTCGAACTTATTCATTTCTATCTATATCTGCGTACCGAAAGTTTGTTCACGTACATGTGAATCTTATGCAAATATCATGTAAATTAACATTCATTTAAACGTCAATAAAATTACATCACATACAATGACAATGTTTCAACATATATCCATGAATAAAACAGTTATTTTTAAACATGCCTTGTGATCATCACGGCAGTGGTACATGTTTATGAAATTTGGCATAACAAAAAAGGAAGAAGGGGGTCAAAATTTCAATTTCGATTTGTTTCAATAAGTTTTCATATTGATGAGAATGAGAACTAATGCATCACAAATACATTAAATGAGTATAAGAGGTATTATATGATGTATTATAGAACCAGTTGATCACTTACCGAATATTTCACAGAAGAAAATATATTTAAAAAATTGAAAAGATTGACCCCTTGTCACTTCAAAATTAGGCCAAAAGTGTCACTGTTAACTACGAGGTATCAAATCAGATGATGTTATGGAACACTCAACTGTCTTTTTATAATGCAAAATGATCAGTTTAGTTTTCGCGTATTGCTTTGATGCTTCAAAGACATGCCAAATTACATGATAATAATAGGTAATAATCTGTCATTATTGTGAAAAATGCATAACACGTAAACTTTAATATCTCTAATTCAGTTTCCTCACCATTGTTTTGTAGCTTCATAAATTTATCCCACTTTGTTATTTATTACATTCCGTTGGAATATATAATACATATCCATGACGTCGTTTGTTTAAAGAAGTTGTTACCAGAAAGCCTTCCTGTTCTTGATCCACAACCAGTCAGGAAAGAAGAAGGGAAGAGGAAAGGTGGCGGTTAACTGGCTCTCTGGTATAGCACTTTCCCAGTCATTCTGATTGCATCCATCTAATATTCCAATGATTCACTGACTCTCTGGTATAGCACTTTCCCAGTCATTCTGATTGCATCCATCTAATATTCCAATGATTCACTGGCTCTCTGGTATAGCACTTTCCCAGTCATTCTGATTGCATCCATCTAATATTCCAATGATTCACTGGCTCTCTGGTATAGCACTTTCCAAGTCATTCTGATTGCATCCATCTAATATTCCAATGATTCACTGGCTCTCTGGTATAGCACTTTCCCAGTCATTCTGATTGCATCCATCTAATATTCCAATGATTCACTGTACACATAACGTAAGTTATTGGTAACAAGAAACCCCCACTTACAACATTTGCTCCTCCAAATTGTTTATGGTTTTGTGATTCAAGCTTATTTTTCGTTTCAAAAACCACCGAAAGATAATGATACGGAATGTAAACTCAAATCATTTCTTCCCAGCTAACCTGTTATATGTGGGTCATATCTCACCCTACTTTCTACCCAACACATCTTACATTGACTTACACAAACAGTTACAGGTACTTCAAATGGCATAGCAATTGACTGTAAATAGTCTTTCTTATTTGAATACGTACTTCCAATTATGTCTGACATTAGGTAATAAATTATTTTAGTTTCGGTCTCATATAAAATATGGTCTGATTTAGTCTTTTGAATAACATACAATGATAATAACATGTTAAAAGGAGGGTTCTATCAGGGTATTTTTGTGGAAACGAAATTCGAGAGGACATCCCTATGGAAGCGCATTGCTGCCACCAGTGAGAAAAAATTACACAACGTCTAATTAGATGATAGTTTCATCTAATTAAAAGATAGTTTTATCTAATTAGAGGATAGCTTAATCTAATTAGATGATAGTTTTATCTAATTAGACGATAGTTTCATCTAATTAGATGATAGTTTCATCTAATTAGACGATAGTTTCATCTAATGAAGTATTTTTTTAAATGTCTAATTAGATGATAGTTTCATCTAATTAGATGATACTTCGTATAATTAGACGATACTTAAGGTCTAAGTAGATGATACTTTCGTCTAATTAGATGATACCTTCGTCTAATTAGATGATACTTTCGTTTAATTAGATGATACTTTCGTCTAATTAGATGATACTTTCGTCTAATTAGATGATACTTTCGTTTAATTAGATGATATTTTCATCTAATTAGATGATACTTTCGTCTTCTTAGATGATACCTTCGTCTAATTAGATGATACTTTCGTTTAATTAAATGATACTTTCGTCTAATTAGATGATACTTTCGTCTAATTAGATGATACTTTCGTCTAATTAGATGATACTTTTGTCCTTAAGGGCCTCCGGGTCCGCTGCCTCCTCGCGTGTTTCTCACAACCTTACGCGTCGTGTCACGTTGGTGTCGCCCACCCGTGATTCCTCGCCAGACTCGGCGGAGCATGACGCCCGCTTCATTGACCTGTAAGACCCTCCGTTCATCAATATAGTATTGGATGTGGAGGGTATGGGGTTGTAGGAGGATCCGCCGGTTGTCGACTCAGTCGCCATGCTGTCGGAGGTTTGCCTCGTTCGCGGAGGTACCACTCAGTCAGATCAGGGTGTCGGGACCTCGTTCATCGGGAGCCAGGAAGGCTTCCTTTTGTCCTGAAGGCAACTTAGCTCCCACGCGTCTCGCCCTTCCACCGCATAGGCTCCTGCTGGACGCCTCCGAGGATATGGAGCAGGTCATCTCGGATGCGGTCCTAAACCGTCTGCTTCCACCATAAGTGGTGTCGGATAAGCGCCGGCGTCAATTGTCTTTGTTACGGACTCCTTTTCAACTCGTCCCACCTGCTCTTGATCAGGGTGCGTCTCGCCAAAAACACCCCGCCATGACGTCCGAAATCGCGATGTTGTAGCGGTAAGCCATCGTGGCTGAAACTGCACGGATCTCATGAGGGTTGGAACGCGAAGGAGGAGGCAGGTCAGTGGTCTTGTACACATCAATGACCGCCAACCTCAGGTATACCCCCAACGCTCGCTTACCTAGCTCCTTGGTGCTCCTCGGCGAGTGAGGCAAGAACAGACGACGCCTGCCATCTCTCAGCCTGCGGGTACGCTGCACGTTCCAACTTCAAGGCCCTCACCAGACACAGAGAGAGATCCACCTGTCCTGAGTCAGAACCCAGAGCTGGAATAGAGAAAGTACGGCCAGCCTCATCAGTTGCCTGGTTTTTGCAGACAAAGTCGGGAGCTAAACCAAGTAAGGCTGATACCCCTTCCTGACCTCAAAGCGTAGAAGGTCCGCATGGATCTCGGAAATGCGAGCTGCGGAGGTCAAGGCCACCAGAAAAATGACCTTGATAGTGAGAGGGCTACGTCAGAGAGCGGTTCATACGTATCGGAGCGAAGATGGTTGAGCACAATTGCTAAGTTCCACTCAGGAGGACGAAGCTTCGTCCTGCCGTCCACAGAACGGAAGGTTTTGACGAGGCCCTTGAGGACCGACACATCTAACCCTTGCGACCTCTTCCTGAGAACGGGGAGGACAGCAGACATGTTGGTATTAATTGATGACACCTTAAGATGCCTGGTGTAAGTACTCCGCCACCTGAGGGATTGACGCCTCTGCCGGGATGAAATCCCTCTGAGCACAGAAGGAGGCGAAGGCCTGCCACTGGAAATCCTAGTTGTCTTCCTATGAGAGGTAGCTATGGCATCGGCGACACATCTTGAGTACCCACTACTCCTTAGCCCTCTTTTAATACAAGCCAAGCGTGAACACCTGAGGGTTCTCGTGTAACCTTCCGCTTGGCCTGCTGAGGAGCAGATCTCTCCGTGGCTGAATCGGAACAGGTTCCTGATGATAGAGCCGCCGGAGAGGAACAAACCACGGTTGGGCTGGCCACCAAGGGGCGACCAGAAGAAGACGAAGAACCCAAGTTGTCCCTATCTTGGCTACAACTTGGGAGAGGATGGCCGGCGGCTAAAAAGAATTGGCGTCCATCCCCTCCCGTCCTAACAAGAGCGCGTCTAAGCCATAGGTTGAGACATAGGTTGGCAATTGGTGATTGGGACATGTCGCAAACAGGTCTATTAGAGGGGTGCCAAACTTTAGACACAACCCCCTGAAGACCACCAGATTCAGTTGCCACTCCGTGGACTAGCAGACACTGGCCTCGCAAGGGGGTCTGCCAGTGATGAATGGCTAGATGTGTTGGTTCTGATCTGACCAGACTCCCGCCACCTGCTCGTGACCCATATGCGCCCCCCACACCTGGATGGAGGCGTCTACAAACAGGTGAGCTGAGGGGGGACGAGGGCGAAGTGGAACCCCGGAGAACAAACTCTCACCGGGGACTGACCCGAGGATCCACGGCCACGTCCTCCCCGCCGAAAGTCCGTCTTGGCTTTCGTGGGGGAAGGTTGGCCTCTGCCGTGACTTTGACCCTGACGGAAATTAGTCAGAGGACGCTTAGGCGTAGTCTGCCTCTGACTCACCAGACGATTGATGAGGTCTTGCTATTGAGCCTCTTTCCGCGCCCTCAGAACCTCGGGGATACGACCCCCAAAAAGAGGTTCAGAGTGGGCAGGGGCCTGCCGGAGGAAGGATTCCTGATCGGGGTTGAGACCTGAACGGTGAAGGAAATGGTCTCTACGAAGTACTGTAATGCCTGATGAAATCCGCGAAGCTGATAACATGATCTGCGCTTTGAAAAGCACCGGGTCACCCGACTTCATGCCAGCCTGCTTGGAACAGGCAAGCATTTCCTGACAGGTGAATGCCACGTTGTTGCCCAACCCTAACACTGTGCGAGCCTCTCTGTCGAGATGCGTAAGCTGCGCATCAGTAACGGGAAATCAACCGAGACGCACCCTGATCAAGAGCAGTCAGGACGAGTTGAAAAGGAGTCGGGTACAAAGGCAATTGACGCCGGCGCTTATCCGACACCACTAATGGCGGAAGCAGACAGTTTGGGACCGCAGCCAAGATGACCTGCTCCATATCATCAGAGGCGTCCAGCAGGAGCCTATGCGGTGGAAGGGCGAAACGCACGGGAGCTAAGTCGCCTTCAGGACAAAAGGAAGTCTTCCTTGCTGCCGATGAACGAGGTCCTGACACGCTAACCTGACTGAGTGGTACCTCCGCGAACGAGGCAAACCTCCGACAGCATGGCAACTGAGTCGACAACCGGCAGATCCTCCGACAACCCCATACCCTCCGCATCCAATACTATATTGATGAACAGAGGGTCTGATACGTCAATGAAGCGGGCGTCACGCTCCGCCGAGTCTGGCGAGGAATCACGGGTGGGCTACACCACCGTGACACGACGCATAGGGGTGTGAGAAACACGTGAGGAGGCAGCGGACCTGGAGGCCCTTAAGGACGAAAGTATCATCTAATTAGACGAAAGTATCATCTAAATAGACGAAAGTATCATCTTATTAGACGAAATTATCATCTAATTAGACGAAAGTATCATCTAATTAGATGAAAGTATCATCTAATTAGACGAAGGTATCATCTAATTAGACGAAAGTATCATCTAATTAGACGAAAGTATCATCTAATTAGACGAAAGTATCATCTAATTAGACGAAGGTATCATCTAATTAGACGAAAGTATCATCTACTTAGACCTAAAGTATCGTCTAATTATACGAAGTATCATCTAATTAGATGAAACTATCATCTAATTAGACATTTAAAAAAATACTTCATTAGATGAAACTATCGTCTAATTAGATGAAACTATCATCTAATTAGATGAAACTATCGTCTAATTAGATAAAACTATCATCTAATTAGATTAAGCTATCCTCTAATTAGATAAAACTATCTTTTAATTAGATGAAACTATCATTTAATTAGACGTTGTGTAATTTTTTTCTCACTGCTGGCAGCAATGCGCTTCCATACATCCCCGTTTATTGATACATAGTTAAAACACAGTCAAATTGAAAGATAATAATGAAGGTAATATTTTGATGACTTTATATTTCACAACTTGATAGACACAAGCGCACATTTGTTGAAAAATAAAAACAAAGAGAACTGAAGCCATTCATCGGCGCTGCGAGTGGGAAAAGTTTGCTGCGGCATAACGGCAAATTGTTTATTATTTTTATGACACGCTATGTGTTACTATGTGAACTTTCTATCAGTGTATATCATCTATCATTAAAATGTTGTAAAAATAGGTAAAATATAGCGTGTTTTCATTTCACGTAATGCACAAAATCCAATATGGTGGATTTTACCGACAGAATGGCTCCTTTAAGCAGTATATCGTCGGAAAATGATCCACTTTTTCTATGCATCCTCAGTGAGTTATCAGTTTCAGATGTGAATGGTATTGTAGTTTGCATCATCATCAGTGGTTTACAAAAACATTATAAATTCAAATGATTGTTTTGTCACCTATAGGAAAACGACTGTGTCATGATTTTGCAAAATTATTTTGTTGTTTTATAAGTGTTCTCTCATTTATGGAAGCGCATTGCTGCCAGCAGTGAGAAAAAATTTACACAACGTCTAATTAGATGATAGTTTTATCTAATTAGAGGATAGCTTAATCTAATTAGATGATAGTTTTATCTAATTAGATGATAGTTTTATCTAATTAGATGATAGTTTTATCTAATTAGACGATAGTTTCAATTAATAAAGTACTTTTTTAAATGTCTAATTAGATGATACGTTCGTCTAATTAGATGATAATTTCGTCTAATTAGATGATACTTTCGTCTAATTAGATGATAATTTCGTCTAATTAGATGATAAGTTCGTCTAATTAGATGATACTTTCGTCTCATTAGATGACAATTTCGTCTAATTAGATGATACTTTCGTCTAATTAGATGATACTTTCGTCTAATTAGATGACAATTTCGTCTAATTAGATGATACTTTCGTCTATTCAGATGATAGTTTGTATAAAAGAACCAATCTGATGCATACCGGTTTCCTTTTCCGAGAAAACAACGGCAAGATGCACTGCATTTCCCCTAAGTAAGTCTCTAATCTAATTAGACGACAGTATCATCTAATTAGACGAAAGTATCATCTATTTAGACGAAAGTATCATCTATTTAGACGAAAGTATCATCTAATTAGACGAAAGTATCATCTAATTAGACGAAAGTATCATCTAATTAGACGAAAGTATCATCTAATTAGACGAAGGTATCATCTAATTAGACGAAAGTATCATCTAATTAGACGAAAATATCATCTACTTAGACCTAAAGTATCATCTCATTATACGAAGTATCATCTAATTAGATGAATCTATCATCTAATTAGATGAATCTATCATCTAATTAGATGAAACTATCATCTAATTAGATGAAACTATCATCTAATTAGATGAAACTATCATCTAATTAGACATTTAAAAAAATACTTCATTAGATGAAACTATCGTCTAATTAGATGAAACTATCATCTAATTAGATTAAACTATCCTCTAATTAGATAAAACTATCATCAAATTAGATTAAACTATCCTCTAATTAGATAAAAC
Source organism: Gibbula magus (assembly GCA_936450465.1). Taxonomy (NCBI): domain Eukaryota; kingdom Metazoa; phylum Mollusca; class Gastropoda; order Trochida; family Trochidae; genus Gibbula; species Gibbula magus. The sequence goes on along the minus strand of OW388303.1, from coordinate 49,621,357 downwards.
TATCTTTTAATTAGATGAAACTATCATCTAATTAGACGCTGTGTCAATTTTTTCTCACTGCTGGCAGCAATGCACTTCCATACTCATTTTCATCTGTAACTAAATCAAAACAAGGATTTATATAAAGTAAAATCATTGATCTTTTCTCCCATCAAATAAGTGCGTTGGTTGTTCTCAATAAATCTTTAAATGACTTCTCCTTTTAAAATTAAGTAGTTCACCATTTTAGGGCTTTGATAAACTGTTGCATATACTCATATAGATAACGTTGTTACCATTCAAATGTACCAATTGTATGACTGTAGAACTAAAGTTAAGCAAACATAGGTTATGTACTCTTCAGTAGATTTGCTTCTGTTTTAAGGGCATGAAACACACATCCTCCGTCATTCTTGCTACTAGTGGCGGGTTCTTAAGATTGGTTTGAGTTTTATCCATGACACAACATGCTCTCAGATGTTTCTTATTATTTATACTATAATTCGAACTCTCTTGGTAAGTGGTGGTGGGGGGGAGGGGGGCAGCCGTGTTTTGACTATGGTTTCAATGGTCACTTACTATACTTTGAACTCTCTTGGGAGGGGGTGCACACCACACACCCCCTCTGGATCCGTCATTGTCTCCTGGCATTGACGATATATTTGTATGTTTGGTTTTGCAGTACAAATAATTAAAAGACAAATTTCAGTAATTTAACTCTAATAAATTTAAATTAATCTTTGCTAAAAGTGTTAAAAAATGATCTCATTTCATATGCCTATGCCTTCCTTGCAAACAACAGAGGGATCATGGATTCACTTCTAAAAATTCCAGGTAAAACACAACATAAGTCAGTGTCAATGTGTAAAATTCAACATTTTATTCATTAAACTTGTATCCTGACAAATCAGTGGTAAATGGTAAATATAGAAGCTAAGTGAAATATGGTGGGGTGGGTGCATAGTGAGGGTGAACAGAGGTCAAGAAACATGGAGGATGACCCAAGAAACATGGGGGTTGACCAAAGAAACATGGAGGTTGACCCATGAAATATGGAGGTTGATCCAAGAAACATGGTGGTTGATCTAAGAAACATGGAGGTTGATACAAGAAACATGGTAGTTGATCTATGAAACATGAGTTTTGACTCCAGAAATATCAGAGTTGACCCGGCCAGGAAACATGGGGATTTACCAATGAAACAGGAGTTTGATTCAAGAAACATGAGGTTGCCCCAAGAAACATGGGATGTTACCATAGAAACATGGAATCGCAAAGCCATGGGAGACGGATTGAATAATTTATTCAAGGATTTGAAACTCTTAAAACATGTTTTGAAACCCATGTGACATTGAATTCTCAGGAATGGAGATTTCCGGTACATAAACCTAAACTACACTCAAAGCATTGCTCATTAAAATAAATCAATAAAATTTCTAGTTATACTTGATTTGTTGTTCAACTTTCAATAACTGAAAACATAATGCAGCCAGAGAACATAAGGATGAAGAATAGTGTAACTTAACACTGAAACATGGATTTAACGCCCATAAACGTAGATGTGACACCAATAAAACGCAGAACACCCAGGATACAACAATAACAGGCCATGGATCTTGGATCTGACCCATGAAATTTGCCTCTGAACACCCGTGTGTGAACGCCATGAATCACGAATTGGAAACCCATGAAATCTGGCACTGAAAACCCATGTGGGAATGCCATGAATCACGAATTGGAAACCCATGAAATCTGGCACTGAAAACCCATGTGGGAATGCCATGACTCACGAATGTGTAACCCATGACATCTGGCACTGAAAACCCATGTGTTAATGCCATGACTCACGAATTTGTAACCCATGAAATCTGGCACTGAAAACCCATATGGGAATGCCATGACTCACAAATTTGTAACCCATGAAATCTGGCACTGAAAACCCATGTGGGAATGCCATGACTCACGAATTTGTAACCTATGAAATCTGGCACTGAAAACGCATATGGGAATGCCATGACTCACGAATTTGTAATCCATGAAATCTGGCACTGAAAACCCATGAGGGCACGCCATAGATCACGGATTGGGAACCAATGATACATGGGGTAAGCTAGATCTCTATACTGGAACAAGCCACTCCAGTAAGTTCATGACTTGCAGAAAAAGCTTGAAAAACTGGGCTGTAGAAATATACATATGAACAATTGATCGTTCTAGTTCCATACCTTCTTACAATGATGGAAGATGAATCTTGAAATAAAGCATGCAAAATTTGAACTATATGAATTAACCTTTAATTAGTCATATGTCAAATGTTTATTAAACTTATCTAACTAACGACTTTTATTAAATCTTTTAAATTTGATAAAAAGGTTTTGGTTCCTGATATATTATCCTATTCAAGCAAAATGTACAGGTAAGTATACAAAGTAGGATAGTTAGCTAAAATTATACAATATAAAGTTCGACATGATGAAGGTCAAAATGGATTTTAATCTTGTTACAGCAACTATGGTTGCATGCATTGGAATCAAGCAGCACTATATTACAGCAATTATAAAGAATCACTTAGAAACATTTGGAAATTGAAATTCTGGAATATGAAGTACATTGCACAAACCACAGATGGTGGAACATGTTAAAGATGGATGGTTATAATACAGTGGAACATGGTCTTCTCCGCTCACAAAATGGGGCACCATTGTTGTCTAGGCAACTCACTTACTTCTGTCTTGCTTCTTCTCACAATGTTCATTTGTGCTTTAGATGGTTCACTATTACAAAATACTATAGTCCATGAATAATTTAATTTTTTTTGTTAAAGAGATATAATACAGTCCATGAAAAAAAAATTCAAATGAAAATTTGACAAAATAAACAACCTACCTTCTGATACAGAAACCAAGTATTGCAAAATGAATATGAGTATTATTGAATGTAAATGACTCAGTATAATTAGTAGATTAAGAAATCAAGACTGAAACCCTACGAGTTATCTAGAGTGGCATGGTGTCCCAACCTGTGCAGGAGGGTTGTAGATGGGCTGCAGTCGATGTTATAGCTCGGTGTCAGCTTCGATGTTCTTTTCCTCTAAAGCTTAAAGCATGAGCCATGTAACAGACATCTGCATCACAAAGCGTGTGTTGGACAACTCTAGAACTTAAATCTGATGCTCACAGTGACGCTTCACAAAGTGAGTTCAACTCTTAGATTGCTCTTGAGCCTAACATTGATCCTAGATCTAGATCTAGATTGCTGGGTTGAATCTTTCAGATATTTTGTTCAGAAGAACTCAATGACTGAAAATCATATTATACACAATCAATGAACCCCATATTTACCACTTTATATGAAGAATACATTTCAGTTCTACAGAATATTGTCAACTTTGTTTTTCTTTCTATTAATCTAAATGCAAATTCTCTCTATTATGGCAAAATTTGTCTTTATTTATGATATTCTCATCTTGCTTTACCTAAGGGGTGATTATAGAAATAAATATAACTGCAAAAGGTAAAATTACATTCATGACAATTGACTGGATCAATATTTTAACCATCAACACACTTATTATAAACTGTTATATAGCAGGAGATCTAGCATTTAATTTGAACCATTTAAGTATTCAATTTCAGTAATCAATTTGTAAAAATATATTTTAAGAAATTAAGATTTACATAACACTACTATTTTCATATCTATAAAATATTTTCTTTTACAAACATTATTATTTCTCTAAACACAGCAAATGAGAACAATTATCTATGAATAAACAACTTGTTTATTCTGGAAGCATGATGCCTCAACACAGATTCTTGTATTGTTTTCAAATATGAATTTGAGAGGATGTAATGCTTGGATTAAAGTAATTTATCCATAAATAATTGTTCTTTATTGACTTTCAACTTCTAAAATGTTACAAGCTGTGTTACCATAGCAACAAACAAGAAATGACAAATAAACAATTGAACAACCAAACTCAACAGTGAAACATTCAACAATATTTTCAGTACATTCTTCTGAAGCAATAAGATACTACATTCTTGTTTTATCACAGTTTTTATAAGCAGAGATTGGTATGCAACTTGTGATAGAAAATAAAATTATCTCTTATTTTTCATCAGCAATTTTAACTTTATTTTATGAGAAAATATCATTATCGAAGGGAAATCAAATGAAAATGTAATTGATATATAATTTTAAGAAGCTTTTATATATATCATTACTTCTCAGACAATTACAACACTTACTTAAAACATTTTCAAAAATCTGTTGGAAAAATGAAAAAGAAATCTTTGAAGGGCATACATAAGATAACAACTTCTTTAAACATCATGTATTTTCACATTAATGAAGTTGTTATCCAGAAAATCTTCCTGTTCCTAATGAAAAACAAGATTGTGATTTAATACAATAAACTTCTCAGAACAAAACAGTAACATCTTTCATTAAAGTATAATGATACAATGTAATATTAAGTAATATAAGAAAAAACAGCTTCACATAATGAAATAACTTTCATTTTATATGGTGTCCAATTCAAACCAAGTGAAAGAAACAAATGCTAACCTTGTAATTGACATAATTTAAATCACAACAAACCTTTTCCTGGTGAATCTACTGGAGGGTAAAGCTACGCATCTAAAAGTACAGGACCAGACCAGGAAAATAGTATATGTGAAAAACCTATGTCATGAAACACTGAAGCTTTTATTAATTAAAGATTAAATTAGAAAACTCAGTTACAAAATGTTTGAGTACTCAGACCAGCTTATTGTGTGGAGATGAATAAAAGGTTGGTAGAGCATTATGAATGCTTCACATAATGAAGTCGGTCAAAGCTTGACACTGCTGATGGCTTAATTGCTGTGGACACAATGCATCTAACCTGATATTTTCACTTGGAGATACTGGATTCCTCCAACACCATTTCTATTCTTCTGTACCAAAAGAATATTCTTCAATTCTTTGCTTCTTGCAAATTTATTGTCCATTTTCAAGTTACACCAAGAGGTAATAGGGAATCTGGAATGTCTAACATAATATTACAGGGTTTAGAATAAAAAAAACTATAAAACTGTAGCCATGGAAACACCATTATTATGTAAGTATCAGTTTTACTCTAACCTTTTTCAGTAACACAATCAGTATGCACAATGTATTCTCTATTGACACAATAATAAAATCTTTATCAGTAACTAAATTAAACAGTTTCACTAATCATCCTGTCCTGCTGATGATGTAACAAAGGCAGACAACTCTGGCAGAAGCTGGCGCTGATGGTAAGCTTGGTTGTGGTCCCCATGGCAACAGGAACAAGATGGCTGCTTGACGATGAAACAATTGACTCACACAACGACAAGGGAAGAACTGTACATGGTGTCTGTAATGATGATTTGTCAGAATGGATACAACTGTAATGTAATGTAGAGCGGTCGGTCGGTCGGTAAGTCCATGCTCGTATAATGGTAAAGTCGTAAATGTGGAGTATAGTACACGTGAAGCCCAGGATATATACCCAGACAGGGATAGGTCATGCAACCTTAATAAATAGACTTGTAGTTTGTTCGTTCACTGGCAGAGAGGTCAACTTCTGACCTTGACCTTGACCTCTTCCTCATGTCCCTGTGACCTTGACCGTGAACAACTTTTTCAGAAGTCATCCCCTCTTTCTATTTGAATGAGATTTTTCAATACGCTGATCTACATATAAGTCTCACTACTGCTAATTTGATGGAGAATATTTGAACTCGATCACTACTGCCGAATAGATGGAGAATATTTGAACTCAATCACTACTGCCGATTTGATGGAGAATATTTGAACTCAATCACTACTGCAAATTCAATTAGAACAGTTGGGATCACTGGCAGTAGCTGGTTCACTTGGTTTGCTGCTCCACTCACAGTTACTGCTACAGCTGTCAGTGCTGGTGTCCAAAGTTTGTTCTCTCCTTAAAGGAGATATGTACAGGCCGGTTCAATGGGAGATCTACGTTTAAGAACTACGTTTCAGCAACTTTATTCAGTAGAGGGCAGATATTACTCCAATATGGAGAATTCTACCCAATCACTGTTTGTGTAACTCCTTGAAATGAAACTTGAACGCCTTGCTTATTAAGTCTGTGTTTCCCTCACAAATTTGTCCTTGAGTTGAAATCAATCTCCTTCAGAACATATTCAATATATCTGTCTTACTTTATGAATCATCCCTTCCAGCTGAAATCCAACCAGTCCTCCTCTTTTGATTAATATACTGATCATGATCTTATAGAAGCTCTTCAAATATCCCAAAGATGAAACTTAAGCTTTTCTTGTGCTTCTTACACTGTCTGTACTTCATGATTAACACTCGGAGGTTAAAATTCAAGCTTTATGTTGCTTCAGCCTCAGAGGCTAAAACTCGAGCTTTATGTTGCTTCAGCCTCAGAGGCTAAAACTCAACCTTTATGTTGCTTCAGCCTCAGACGCTAAAAGTCAAGCTTTATGTTGCTTCAGCCTCAGAGGCTAAAACTCAACCTTTATGTTGCTTCAGCCTCAGACGCTAAAAGTCAAGCTTTATGTTGCTTCAGCCTCAGAGGCTAAAACTCAAGCTTTATGTTGCTTCAGCCTCAGAGGCTAAAACTCAAGCTTTATGTTGATTCAGCCTCAGAATGGAATCAACACGAGACCGAGGAACTTTCCCTAAATTTCGGCATGGACTTCACACCTAAAGGAACTCTTCCGAAGGATTAACATGACGTTCAGCGGGATAGATTCTTCATCTTGAATAAAACAACAGGAATCTTCAACAGCACTCTTCACACAGAATAAACAATGGTAGTTTTCTGATGAGATTCTTCTTTGCGATTGAACAACCTTTGAGGAACAATGGGACTCTTCCAAGGGAACGAACACCAAACTGAACCAATGGAAATAACAAGAGATTCCTCCGAGCGAGGGACTAATCAACGGGACAGCCCTGAACAGGCTACACAGGTCAACCTTGAGCATAGGGTCAGTGAGTCAATGGGCGAGTCGTCTGGCACAGATCCCGTTGTCGGGTGGGGTTGGGCGGGTGGCAACAGGCTGGAGATGCCAACGTTAGGGCTATAAGTCTATGTAGAGCAGATCCATTGTGTCTAGACGAAGTTTCTCTTCTATTGCGAGTCTGTGCTTCGTTAGTTTCTCCTCGTTATCACCATCATTAGGGCTGTCCGGTAATTGTCAAAGAACTGTGTCAAATATTGCCATTCCTTTCGTTATGTTTTCATCCTGGAATGAAGATTTGTTGGAAGAAATTATCTCTGCACTCAAAACAATAATAAATTTGCAGTTTTGTTTCTAAAGAAGAACATTTAATAAGTATTCTCTACATTTAATCAAAAGAAATGTGATTTATCAAAATTTAACTTTTAGAATTTAAAAAAAATTACATTTTTTTTTTCTCCAAATGTACGTAAATTGAGCTTACCGGTAATTCATATATGTTTACTTTAACAGAGACCAAAAATCAGTTGATAAAAACATAGTTACATATTCTTAGATCAAGGTTACATAATCAGTTCGTGAAGATAGAGAATTCTTCATAATGTAAGACTTACCCTTCGACAAGTATCCATAAATTCTTCTAAAGAAATAACACCATCTCTATTCATGTCCATTTTCTGCCGATGAAAAACAGATATACGACTTTTAATGATAGTAGGTTGAAATTGTATCTGATTCAGAAATAATCACAGAATATTATATCATATCATCTTAATGACATCCAAATTCAATGTCATTTACATGGAAGAATATTGGTTGTAAGCTGTACATACTGACTGAAGCACTCATAAAATCTCCAAACCTGAGAAGAACTGAGGGTCTCTCAAAAAGAGAGTTTGATAATTTTCGATAAGAAAAAATAATTGCAGATTCATCTTCTTTTGTTTTATGACTTCAATATTTATCAAATGTGATGTTTAAACACATATTCTAGTGTCATATTCAGGCAGAGGGTTTTATTATTTTTTAAAAATTAATTGAAAACGGCTAAACCTATATAATATACACCACTGACCTACCAGCCTGAAAAACTGGAAAATATGGACATGAATAATATAGAGAATACAAGGGTATTTATGGATGATCGACTTCTTCAAACAGTCCATTAACATGATATCCTCAAATCTCCATACCTGAAATACCCGTTCAACGTGCTCTTTGGCAGATGTTTCGTCCACAACGGGCTCGGAGTACCGGCCCATCATCTCGTAGATGGCGGAGACGATGTCGAGCATCTCGTCCTTCGTGATGATCCCGTCTCCGTTGATGTCATACAAGTTGAACGCCCACTGTAATCGTTCTTGGAGTGTACCCCTCGACAACACCGACAGGCCCATCACAAACTCCTGGTGTAAACAATAAGAATAATAATGAGGATATACTTATATCACGCTAAATCCACAACACAAAGGGCTGTGCTCAAAGAGCTACACACATTATTACCCTGGTATAAGGACCGACATTTTTCCTTTTTCATTCTCAACTCCCACCCATCCAGCGAGCCACACTCGTTGTTGCTGAACTTCACTGATAGCAGTCGACTGAACAATGCACAGAACCACGTGCCATCATGTACAATACAGTATAGTTATAGCTTGTATTAAAGGAATAGTCCATCATGAGGGGATATATAGAATACTAAACGATGTCCCGTTTAATAACATGTTTATGAAAAGAGTGAATGGTTTGGTATTTTGATGAGCGAAAGCGAGTTAAATACCGATGCCATTCACAAGTTTCATAAACATGTTATCAAACGGGACCTAGTTAGGTCTTCAAGACGTATGTCTGGAAGACCTATTGTTATTATCCGGTTTTTAGGTCTTCAAGACGTATGTCTCGAAGACCTATTGTTGTTATCCGAATTTTCCTTATTATTAGGTCTTCAAGACGTATGTCTCGAAGACGTATTGTTATTATCCTGATTATTTTTTATTATTATTATTATTCTTTGTACCAATTGTGTTCAGCAGATTTCCCAAGTAACGGCTAGGCCGATTTCCATGAAATTTTCAGGGAAGGTAGCCTGTAACCAAACTGAGATATACTTTTTTTTACTTTTTTGATTTTCGACTTCTTTCGTGAGTTATCTCCCCTGGAAGTTGAAACTTCAAACCTCAATAGCTCGAAAACTTACCAAGATATTTTCGAAAAACTTTCACCAAAATGTGGGCAACAACATTCCCCATCGATTAGACCTAGTTTTAGGTCTTCAAGACGTATGTCTCGAAGACGTATTGTTATTATCCTGATTATTTTTTATTATTATTATTCTTTGTACTTTTTGTGTTCAGGAAGATTTCTCAGTAACGGCTGTGCCGATTTGCATGAAATTTTCAGGGAATGTAGCCTGTAATCAAATCTAGAAGTAATTTTTTTACTTTTTTGATTTTCGACTTCTTTCTTGAGTTATCTCCCCTTGAAGTTGAAACTTCAAACCTCAATAGCTCGAAAACTTACCAAGATATTTTCAAAAAACTTTCACCAAAATGTGGGCAACAACATTCCCCATCGATTAGGCCTAGTGCGGATTTTAGCCGTAACAATAGATTTTTTGCTATTTCCAAAAAACTGAAAATTTCGTTCATTTTCGCAGTTTTTTGGGTACGCGCCTTCAAACTTCTTCTTCTCACTAACGGCAACACATACAGATATGTGTGATAGCTCATTCGAAAGCCAAGACAACGTAGAATATAATTTGCTAACAGAATTTTGAATTTCGACCTAGAATTCGAGTAATCTGCCCTTGAATATGCTCCTTTTTAAAAAAGGCGTTTTTCGGCTGCAATTTCAAAGGGGCATAACTCTGTAACAAATTGACTTATGTCAAAGTTATTGATAGCAATCTCTTGCTAATAAAGAGCTTAACAAGTCCATAATACATCAATATGATATAAAAGTTGATAGTTTCGGCACAATTTTGACATATTCCCCATAAAGTAAAATGTTGTGATTTTGAGCATTTTCGAGGGGTATATCCTTTGGATAATTATTGATGATGAACCACTGAAGATAGGAAGGATTTGTATATGCCATGTTGATGTAAAAACGTCATTTATGAAGGACAATTTATTTCGAGCACGTATCTGTCATTGTTTATATGTGACAAGTCATAGAACATTGTCATTTTTCGAAAATCGCAATTTTTAGCATAGTTGAAAGGATCACAACTGCTTAACTACTAAAGATATCAAAATTGTATTTACACCGTCGGATGCACAATTTCAAGAACAACAACGTTTCTGTTGAACTCTTTCATCAAAAAGTTTATAGTTAAGCTCCGAACATCGCAAAGGTTGTCTAGGGGTCCAAATTGTAGCATTTTTGAGTATTTTCTTTAACATTCAGAATAACATAACGCATTACTTATGTATACATTCCAAATGATGATAACATCTCCTGAAGTGGAAATCGAAACACAACATTTTATATGAAACACCTTAGCATGAAAATATCAACCATTTTGTCTTAATCGTGAAAAAGATCATGTAGGGGTCCATTACTATGTGATTTTCCATTTTCAGAGGGGTACTTTCTTTGGAGAATTTTTGTAAAATAACTGTTGAAGATAGAGACATGTTTGATAGCTCGTTTTAAAGCAGAAAAACTGGTGTATAACCGAGAGTCCAGCATGGAGTTCAAGGTCAAGCAGAAGTCTTGAAGACCTAAGTATTGACGCGTCAATCCTAGTTTTTTATTATTATTATTATTCTTTGTACCAATTGTGTTCAGCAGATTTCCCAAGTAACGGCTAGGCCGATTTCCATGAAATTTTCAGGGAAGGTAGCCTGTAACCAAACTGAGATATACTTTTTTTTACTTTTTTGATTTTCGACTTCTTTCGTGAGTTATCTCCCCTGGAAGTTGAAACTTCAAACCTCAATAGCTCGAAAACTTACCAAGATATTTTCGAAAAACTTTCACCAAAATGTGGGCAACAACATTCCCCATCGATTAGACCTAGTGCGGATTTCGGCCGTAATAATAGATTTTTTGCTATTTTGAAAAAACTGAAAATTTGGTGCACTTTCGCGGGTTTGAGGGTACGCGTCTTCAAAAATCTTCTTCTAAATCACGGCAATACATACAGATATGTGTGATAGCTCATTCGAAAGCCAAGACAACGTAGAATATAATTTGCTAACAGAATTTTGAATTTCGGCCTAGAATTCGAGTAATCTGCCCTTGAATATGGTCCTTTTTAAAAAGGGCGTTTTTCGGTTGCAATTTCAAAGGGGCTTAATTCTGTAACTAATTGACTTATGTCAGAGTTATTGATAGCCATCTCTTGCTAATAAAGAGCTAAACAAGTCCATAATACATTAATATCATATAAAAGTTGATAGTTTCGGCACAATTTGGACATAATCCCAAAAAAGTAAAATTTTGTGATTTTGAGCATTTCCGAAGGGTATATCCTTTGGATAATTATTGATTATGAACCAATGACGACAGGAAGACTTTAAATAGATCATGTTGAAGTAGAAACGTCATTTATTAAGGACAATATTTTTCAAGCTCGTATCTGTTTTATTTTTTTGGTGACAAGTCATAGAAGTTTGTCATTTTTACAAAATTGCCATTTTAAGCAAAGTTCAAAGGATCATAACTGCTTAACTAATCAACATATTGAAATTGTATTTATACCTACAGATGGACAATTTCAAGAACAACAACGTTTCTGTTGAACTCTTTCATCAAAAAGTTGATAGTTAAGCTCCGAACATCGCAAAGGTTGTCTAGGGGTCCAAATTGTAGCATGTTTGAGTATTTTCTTTAACATTCAGAATAACATAACGCATTACTTATGTATACAATCCAAATGATGATAACATCTCCTGAAGTGGAAATTAAAGCACAACATTTTCTATGTTACACCTTAGTATGAACATATTAACCATTTTGTCTTAATCGTGAGAAAGATCAATCAGGGGTCCATTACTATGTGATTTTCCATTTTCAGAGGGGTACTTTCTTTGGAGAATTTTTGTAAAATAACTATTGAAGATAGAGACATGTTTGATAGCTCGTTTTAAAGCAGAAAAACTGGTGAATAACCGAGAGTCCAGCATGGAGTTCAAGGTCAAGCAGAAGTCTTGAAGACCTAAGTATTGACGCGTCAATCCTAGTTAGGTCTTCAAGACGTATGTCTCGAAGACGTATTGTTATTATCCTGATTATTTTATTATTATTATTCTTTGTACCAAATTTTGTTCAGCAGATTTCTCAGTAACGGCTGGGCCGATGTGCATGAAATTTTCAGGGAAGGTAGCCTGTAACCAAACTTAGGGGACACTTTCTTACTTTTTTCATTTTCGACTTCTTTCTTGAGTTATCTCCCCTTGAAGTTGAAACTTCAAACCTCAATAGCTCGAAAACTTACCAAGATATGTTCACAAAACTTTCACCAAAATGTGGGCAACAACATTCCCCATCGATTAGGCCTATAGCGGTTTTCGGCCGTAATGATAGATTTTTTGCTATTTCGAAAAAACTGAAAATTTGGTGCACTTTCGCGGGTTTGAGGGTACGCGTCTTCAAAAATCTTCTTCTAAATCACGGCAATACATACAGATATGTGTGATAGCTCATTCGAAAGCCAAGACAACGTAGAATATAATTTGCTAACCGAATATTGAATTTCGGCCTAGAATTCGAGTAATCTGCCCTTGAATATGGTCCTTTTTAAAAAGGGCGTTTTTCGGCTCTATGTTCAAAGGGACATAACTCGCTTAGGAAAACTCTGATTCGAATTCTGTTTTTTGCAATCTGTTCATCGTTTGTGGTTTAACAATTCCACTTCAGAATGTGATCATGTAAAAGTTGACCGTTAAAGCAAAATGTCCACATGAAGACATTTGACGATTTTCAGGGGGTTTTCTTTGGAGATTTTTTGTTCGAAAACTACTGAAGATGGAATCACGTTTGAAAGCTCATTTAAATGCTGACGAACTGATTCAATCAATAGACACACTGAAACAACCAAGTAAAGCCTGCCTGTCTGCATCAATGCCATACATATATGGAGGTCTTTTTACTTTTTTTTTTTTTTTTTTTTTTTTTTAGAGTCCAGAGCGCAACCTGGATTTCTCAACTTTCTAATCCCGCAAGGATCAGAAAAATCCAGGTTTGACCCGAATCGGAGCAAAACGCCTTTTTTTTTTCCTGGTGTTAAAAAAAAATTCAAATCGGTGTCCTTAGTTCTCATTGAGAGGTACACACTCCAAAAGTGTCTTTTCCTGTCTTGCCATGTTTCTGCCATCATGTAACACCGAAAATTTACGCTTTGAGCAAAAACAAATTTTGAGCCCAAAAAAAAAATTTTTTTTTACTGCATTTACAAATTGCTTCAAACCGTTCCTGTAGTTATTATTGAGAAGTGCAAAGCCTAAACACGTTGTTTACAAAGGTTCCATGCCCAAAGGTCAAAGCGGAAGTCTTGAAGACCTGCAGTATTGACGCGTCAATCCTAGTTATTATTATTATTATTTGTACGATTTTGTTCCAAGTTTTCCCACGTAACGGCTGGTCCGATCTGCATGAAATTTTCAGGGATGGTAGCCCGTGTCCTAACTTAGATTTGTACGTCGCCCGAATTTTGAATTTCGACCTGGTTTTAGAGTTATCCCCCTTGGAAGTTGAAATTTAGAACCTGAATATTTCGAAAACTTATCAAGATATTTTCATAAAACTTTCACCAAAATGTGGGCAACAACATTCCCCATCGATTAGGCCTATAGTGGTTTTCGGCCGTAATAATAGATTTTTTGCTATTACGAAAAAACTGAAAATTTGGCGAACTTTCGCGATTTTGAGGGTACGCGTCTTTGAAAGTCTACTCCTTATTCACCGAAATACATACAGCTATGTGTGATAGCTCATTTTGAAGATAAATGAATTTTGAAGAGGGTGAACTTTTTCGAATTTTGAATTTCTTCCTTGAATTTCAAGAATCTGTCCTTGAACATGGTCATTTTTAAAAAGACCGAATTTCGGCCTCATGTTTAAAGGGACATAACTCTCTTAGGAATGAAGATATATCAAAGATACTTAATGGAATCTGATGAAGATACGTTACTCAACATTTCTATAACAGATCTATATCATGTAAAAGTTGATAGTTCGGCCAAAATTGACGCGTTTGACCAAAAATACGAAATTTTGCTATTTTGAGACTTTTCGAGGGGTTCTTTCTTCGTAGAATTTTCCATTGTAAACCACTGAAGATACAATTATGTTTAATATATCATCGTGAAGTAGACATGTCCTTTATTAAGGGGAATAAATTTCAAACATTTTTCTGTCATAGTTTTTGTTTTACAAGTCATGGAAAATTACCATTTTTCAGAACTCGCCATTTTCAGCCATGTTTAAAGGATCATTACTGCTTAACTTCTTACGCTATTGAAATTTGGCATACACCTACTTATGCACAATTTCAAGAAGAACAACTTTTATGTTGACCGCTTTCATCAAAAAATTGATAGTTAAGCCTCGAACATCGCAAACGATGTCTAGGGGTCCAAATTTAAGCATTTTTGAGTATTTTCGTGAATATTCAGAACAGCATAACGCATTAATTATGTATGCAATCTAAATGATGATTGCATCTTCTTAAGTGGAAATTAAAGCACAACATTTTCTATGTTGCACCTAATATGGAAATATTAACCATTTTGTCTTAATCGTGAGAAATGTAATGTAGGGGTCCATTAATATGTGATTTTTCCGTTTTCAGAGGGGTACCTTTTTGGTGATTTTTTGTAAAAAAACTACTGAAGATAGAGACATGTTTAATAGCTCATTTTAAAGCGGAGAAACAGACGAATAACCCTGAGTCCAACATGGAGTTCAAGGTCAAGCAGAAGTCTTGAAGACCTAAGTATTGACGTGTCAATCCTAGTTTCTTTATTATTATTATTTGTACGTTTTTTGTCCACGCTATACTGAAGTAACGGCTGAACCGATTTGCACGAAATTATCAGGGGTAATAGACTGTAACAAAAACTAGCCTTGTACGTCGGCCGAATTTTAATTTTCGACTTCTTTCTTGAGTTATCTCCCCTTGAAGTCAAAACTTTAAACCGCAATAGCTCGAAATCTAATCAAGATATTTTCATAAAACTTTCACCAAAATGTGGGCAACAACATTCCCCATCGATTAGGCCTATAGCGGTTTTCGGCCGTAATAATAGATTTTTTGCTATTCCGAAAAAACTGAAAATTTCGCGCACTTTCGCGATTTTTAGGGTACGCGTCTTTGAAAATCTTCTCCTTAATCACGGCAATACATACAGCTATGTGTGATAGCTCATCTGAAAGCTAAATAAATTTAGAAAAAAGTGATCTCGCCCGAATTTTGAATTATGGCCTCGAATTTTAGTTATGTGTCCTTGAATATGGAACTTTTTGAAAATGGCGTTTTTCGGATGCATCTTCAAGGGGACATAATTCTGTTATGAATGAATTCATGTCAAAGTTATTTATTGTCACCTCTTTCTAATAGCTTGCTGAAAAATTCCATAACACATCATTATCATATAAAAGTTATTAGTTTGGGCATAATTTGAGCATATTCCCAAAACAGTGAAATATTTTGATTTTGAGACTTTTTGAGGTGTGTATCCTTTGGGGAATTATTGATAATGAACCACTGAAGATAGGAAGACTTTAAATAGATCATGGTGATGTAGAAACGTCATTTATTAAGGATAATATTTTTCAAGCTCGTATCTGTCTTAGTTTTTTAGTGACAAGTCATAGAAGTTTGACATTTTTAAAAAATCGGCATTTTCAACAAAGTTGAAAGGTTCATAACTGCTTAACTTCTTATGCTATTGAAATTTGACATACACCGACGTATGCACAATTTCAAGAAGAACAACTTTTATGTTGACCGCTTTCATCAAAAAGTTGATAGTTAAGCCTCGAACATCGCAAGCGATGTCTAGGGGTTCAAATTTAAGCATTTTTGACTATTTTCTTGAATATTCAGAACAGCATAACGCATTTATTATGTATGCAATCTAACTGATGATTACATCTTCTTAAGTGGAAATTAAAGCACAACATTTTCTATGTTGCACCTTAGTATGGAAATATTAACCATTTTGTCTTAATCGTGAGAAAAGTAATGTAAGGGTCCATTAATATGTGATTTTTCCGTTTTCAGAGGGGTACCTTCTTTGGAGAATTTTTGTAAAAAAACTACTGAAGATAGAGACATGTTTGATAGCTCATTTTAAAGCGGAGAAACAGACGAATAACCCTAAGTCCAACATGGAGTTCTAGGTCAAGCAGAAGTCTTGAAGACCTAAGTATTGACGCGTCAATCCTAGTTTAGTATTTTATTTATTACTCAATGATGTAAATAGCGCTGAATTGCAAGAAAATCGTTTTTAGAAGGCTCACTTGCAAATAGGTCACCCACTATTGCAGTTGCGTGGCTAACATTGTGACGTCAATCAAAAACGTCTATGACGTCACGCCTCTATTATGACGTTACGGCAGCACACAGGAGTATCACACATGTGTGTAACCAACTCATTGTTATCTAATGAGTGATCTCATTCACCATTCATACTGTGGTAACTTGAGATCCAAATCCTATCTATTCTATACTTAACAAACTCAACTTAACTCAAACATTGAGAACAGCTTTAGGTGACCGGGTTGTCTGACCATGAACAAAAATTAAGGAAAGCTTTTTATTTCTCTTGTAACTCAGAACATAACAACTGTACTTTCTTCTGGCTGATATATGAAAATATTTCCTGCTCAGGCAGCCAATCATCTTTGAGCCACAAACGATATAACAAATCAGGATGAGTCATTTATGTTGCTATCGAGACAAATAAGCTAACTGCGCACATCTTCCACTTATTGACAAACTTCTAATTAGCAAACACTTTCTGAAAATTCAATTGTCACAAGTATTAATATATTATAGCAATTATATTTTTTGAATTATAACCCAAAAAATGCTGTGTATTTTCTGATGACGAACAAAAGGTTTGAATTAATATATGAGATGTTGCTAAGCAACCAGTGTCATCATTAAAGGAGTATTCCCTCGTTTCACTGCGATGCTGGTCATGCTGCAGAGATACTCATTTATCACTCACCTCAAAGCTGATGGAACCGTTGTTGTCATGGTCGAATGTTTTGAAAACGTAGTGCGCATAGTCGCTTGAATCTGAAACACAAAGTTGTTTTGCTAGGTGAGGTGAAGTGAGGTGAGTTGGGGTTTAACGCCGCTTTCAAGAGTATTTCACTTATATCGCGTCTGCTAGTATTATGGCAGGGAGACGCATGGCAACGCCATATGGCTATGCATTGCGGTAAAACCTGCGAGCATCGGCTGGAACTAGTGAACCATGGTACTACGCTGAAATTCAGTGTAGCATTGCACCCAAACCTTACTGCGTGTAGAACAGTTCTCTACTGCAGACAAAGTTGCTGTACCCATGGCGAGATTCGAACCCCGGACCTCTTGATCCGAAGCCAAACACGCTAACCAATGCGCTATCCCGCCCCCGTTTTGCTAGGTGAAAGACTATCTGTGTACAGAGGGCCCTGAGTCTTGTGATGCAATCAATATACGCACTCTAATCATTCTCAATACCACATTGGCGTCTCCAGTTTAACATTTCTTAATTTCTGATGACAGAACTTTGTATAGTGATTATTACCCGAGGAAATGTGTCATATGACTTTTTCTAAAGGAATTTGAGTTTTGTTTATTGCCCAAGCACGCGAGGTGTTACACACACATTTACATGAATTTCGTAAAAGTCATTTGTTCCCTTTGAGTGTAATAATTGTTATCTTTATTAACTTTTCTGTTCGATTTCATGTAGGCAAGAAGTTACAGTGACGTCACGAACAATTGTTTATGACGTCACGAACAATTGTTTATGACGGCACAAACAACGAAATATGGGAAGTTACGCTGAAACAACTAAGCTAATGTGATATTGTGCATGTGCTTGTATCCAAAATGTTAACTTGGTTATTTTCGACCATATGAGTAATAATATCTATAACCATACATCCATAACATATCTGCTTTGAATTGAATTAAATTTGTTTTTTTATAACAAAATCAATGTTTGTTATCATAAAATTTTTAGCATGAGACAATTAACACATGATTTAGCTTCAACTTGTGTACCTTGTTTAAACTTTTTATAAGTATACAAGCAATATAAAGAAAACATATATTTACTTCAGAAAATTAAAACCAGAAATAAAAAAATTACAGATGTTCTCAATTCTGCCATGAGACATGCAGTGTTTTGGAAGACAAAATACTCATTGAAAGACAACGAGACAAAAACACTAAGAACATTGCCCTCAATTCAAGTACAGGATCCAGAAACTTAATAAAGAAAGTCGTTGTTTATCAAATCACCAGTTTACGTCTCCCAGCCTCCGCTGAAGGATTTCAATCAGTACCTGAACGCTGCTTAACGACTTTAGAATTTATATTACATCTCACATTCGATAAACTAAAAACACATTTCACACGAGAGTTCTACAAACACCAGTCTTTATTAGAGTTTTAATGAGTTTTATGGTCTACAGAGCTATCTCTGTGATCGTCATGTACTCATGGCCTGTATACACATCCATCAATTACGTTGTTACGAGTCGCTTTCTCTCCTGGAAACTTGAAGCATCTTGGCGTCAGTATCAGAAAGTAAACTTGTTGGTTTACGATGTCTTGGAATCAAAATCAGAACCACACATGAGTGTATATAGGCTCTTCCAGTCTGCTTGCTGATTCTCGTTGCTTAATATTGTATTTCATTCATTTATTGTACGATTAATTCTTGTTTTTGGGAATAAAATGCTGTTTAAACCAATATCTAATCTAGGCACTGGTTGTTTTGTTAGAAGAAATATCTACACTTTAATTAAAGAAAAAAATCAACAATCACATGTTACCAAGCACATATATCAGATTCATTCTAGAATAAAATTTGTTTTTGCATTGTTCATCTAAATATTTAATTAGATTTCTTTTGTTTAGCCATCGACAAAAAGTGCGCCAGTCACTATTTGAGCGGATGTGTGTTGTATTGAGTCAACAAAGCATGGTTTGTGTATTCTTGATGCATTCATTATTCTTGATGCATTCATTATTCTTGATGCGTCCAGGAAGATATTAATTTAATAGAGCTTGTTTTATTGTACACAGTACTTAATTTGCACCTACCAATTAATATAATACTCATCACCTATGCTATAAACTACATATTTTGCTGCTGAACAGTGATATAAAGCTCTTGCATTATTGACCTGAACCGACTGTAAGTGTCCGCCATTCTCCCTGGAGAGTACTACACCGAATAAATCCAAAAGGCAAATATTGTATATATGCATGTATGTAAAATACAATAATCGGTGTCCCATGCAAAGTGTGAGAAGTGAATATCAGAAATATGTAATTAACATTATTTCTCTTAAAAACACATAACTCAGGTTAATGTCTACAAGATCTAACATTACATATAGGTATCCTGCCACAATAGGGTCGTTTTCATGTTGAGCGACCGCTAGGAATAGCCTGTCACAACAGTAACAATGTCAAGTAATAAGCCAATTTGCTACGTCAGACCACTGTTTTATGACGTGAAATTATATCAGTCACAGGTCACATTGAAAATATCAGATATCTTCACTGTAGCTTTATAGAAAGTTTATTTAGTGTTAAATCCCAGTCACTGCTCATTATATAACATGATAGGTATATTTTTACTTACCACCTTGTGGGAAGAACTGAGCATATATTTCTTTGAACGTCTCCTCGTTTACTATCCCTGTGGGGCATTCCTGCAACAAATACACACACATGACATTTTCATCAGATTTAGACTGCAATACTTATAGATAAAAAAAACTCCTCCGCTGCATAAAGATTTGCAGGTGATCTAGAAGGTGGACAATATTAACAGATGAAAATGTATATATCTGAATTAAGCTGAAAAGATCTGAAAGAAAAGATAAGGACACATCAACTTATTCAGCTGATCTCTCGGCCCCTGTCTACAACACTGCACACTGAAGCTTGATGCCTGAATGTATACACACTGAAAGTGTAAAAAAGAAAATCTCATGGATGAAACTAATATTTTTCATAGTCTTAATTTTAATCTAAGGAAATTGTTTCCCATTATTTATTCAAGCTAGAGAGCAGTATAAGCAGAGTGTTCCTTTGCTTCATACAAAACCTACTCAACTGCACATTCAGTGAAAGCTTTAAAAGATCGGACTGTATGACTGGCCTACACTTCAATGTCTGATGTCTTCACTTTGAAGAAATGATGACAGCTATGAAGATATCCTAAACTTTAAGCAACAGACTGCAAGATTCACGTCATGTATCGGTTCAAATGATAAAACATTTCACAACTTTTTTCATCTTAATTTGAGAATACTCTTGGTAGGCATCAAACACGGTGATCTGAAGACAAGGGCAGAGATTTGAAGTATTTTCCGTGAATACAAGGTCTGTAATTAGGACAAATCAGAAGACAAAGAGACAGAGATATCGGTTCACATCGTGACCTCCGGCACAATTAGAGCTCAAGAGTCCCAAGATCAGTGCACAGGAGTGGTGGAGGCAAGCTAAATATCCCCAAGCAGTTCATCTTCTTCCGAAGAAATAGCCCAGTTCCTTTGCGACCTTTTCCAAGAAAGCAATTAGCGCCTGAAATCGACAGATCCCTTGTGGTATTTGCTCTCAATTAGGACACCGATCAAACATGGGCAAAAACATGAACATGGATGAGAAATTTGTGAGGTTTAACAACTTGAAATGGCTGATTTTTTTGTTTAATGTATTTCCCTCAATCGACAGTAAAAGGAGTGGAAATGTGTGAGAAGAGTTGCCTATGGGCTCAGTGAGATGGAAAGATGGAATTGTTAATCTATAATTGCTCCTATACCATGAAAACAGCAATCCTTTTCTACAACTGGTTCTTAGCATGAGCACTTGAGGTCGTTTCGGGATAACACAGAGGACAGACAAGCTTATTTTGCCATACTTGGATAATACAGTGAACAATGAATCTCTGTCACATTTGGATAAAACTGAGGACAGATGAGTCTCTGTCATATTGGGATAAAACTGAGGACAGATGAGTCTCTATCATACTGGGATAATACAGGGGACAGACGAGTCTCTGTCTTACTGGGATAATACAGGGGACAGACGAGTCTCTGTCTTACTGGGATAATACTGAGGACAGATGAGTCTCTGTCATAATGGGATAATACGGAGGACAGACAAGTCTCTGTTATAATGGGATAATATGGGACAGACGAGTCTCTGCCAAAATGGGATAATACGGGGACAGACGAGTCTCTGCCATAATGGGATAATAAGGGGATAGACGAGTCTCTGTCATAATGGGATAATACGGGGACAGACGAGTCTCTGTTATAATGGGATAATATGGGACAGACGAGTCTCTGCCAAAATGGGATAATACGGGGACAGACGAGTCTCTGTTATAATGGGATAATAAGGGGAACAGACGAGTCTCTGTTATAATGTGATAATATGGGACAGACAAGTCTCTGCCAAAATGGGATAATACGGGGACAGACGAGTCTCTGCCATAATGGGATAATAAGGGGACAGACGAGTCTCTGTCATAATGGGATAATACGGGGACAGACGAGTCTCTGTTATAATGGGATAATATGGGACAGACGAGTCTCTGCCAAAATGGGATAATACGGCGACAGACGAGTCTCTGTTATAATGGGATAATATGGGACAGACGAGTCTCTGTTATAATGGGATAATATGGGACAGACGAGTCTCTGCCAAAATGGGATAATACGGGGACAGACGAGTCTCTGCCATAATGGGATAATAAGGGGACAGACGAGTCTCTGTCATAATGGGATAATACGGGGACAGACGAGTCTCTGTTATAATGGGATAATATGGGACAGACGAGTCTCTGCCAAAATGGGATAATACGGGGACAGACGAGTCTCTGCCATAATGGGATAATAAGGGGACAGACGAGTCTCTGTCATACTGGGATAATAAGGGGAACAGACAAGTCTCTGTCATGCTGGAATAATACAGGGGACAGACGAGTCTCTGTCATACTGGGATAATACAGGGGACAGACGAGTCTCTGTCATACTGGGATAATACAGGGGACAGACGAGTCTCTGTTTTAATGGGATAATATGGGACAGACGAGTCTCTGCCATAATGGGATAATATGGGGACAGACAAGTCTCTGCCATAATGGGATAATACGAGGACAGATGAGTCTCTGTCTTACTGGGATAATACAGGGGACAGACGAGTCTCTGTTATAATGGGATAATATGGGACAGACGAGTCTCTGCCATAATGGGATAATATGGGGACAGACGAGTCTCTGCCATAATGGGATAATAAGGGGAACAGACGAGTCTCTGTCATGCTGGAATAATACAGGGGACAGACGAGTCTCTGTCTTACTGGGATAATAAGGGGACAGACGAGTCTCTGTCATAATGTGATAATAACTGGACAGACGAGATTCTGTCAAACTGGGATAATACAGGGGACAGACAAGACACTTCTGTCAATCTGGGATAATCACAGACTAATCACCTGCCGATATCAAATCGCCATATCCCTCCCGATGCCTCTGTCCTCATCTGTTAGGACTGTGGACATGCAGCCACAGAATCAAATACTGCTTGCTGATGAAAAATTACTCATTTGTAAAATCCAGTCTGCTTCCAAGCATCAAAATGTCAATGAATGATACATTTTTCTTTATCAGAATAATCAACAGCTTAGCTGGAAAGGTCAGACAAATAATGATTGAAAGTGCTTTTTTATTAAAAAACATTTGAGTTTCTTTATCACATCACAAACAGATTCAATGGGTTCAGAAACCCACCATTTTCTATTTTGTTGAATTTTCTTATCCAAACAATCTAAAACATGTAAGTCATTTATCAATTTAGGAAAGCTAACCTCCAAACTTTCATGTACAAAAGCATGATTTCTAAACAAATTACAAGTACACCGGTCTATAAAGGATCTGGAGACTCCGTCCAGAACAAATGTGCTACACACAGAGCTACCTAGTGAAGATTAAGGGGCTCACGAGTTCTTCAGGCTCGGATAATGCTTTGAACATCAAGTACACATGTCTGCAAGCCAAGGGTATATCTGACTTTCTGGTTTGGAGTAGCCATGTCTGCATGGAGCATGTGCATGTGTAGGTTATATTAAACTCACTGTTATAGAAGTTGAACGGGTCTAGACTGACAATTTGTCTCTGAAAAGTCTGATTTTTGTAATTGTTCATGTGACGAAATACCATTTTATTAAATATTGGAAAAGAGACTTTAAGAAATGGTATTTCTGGTACCAAAATCTAGACTTGCATTTTAGTAGGATATCATATTTTTTTTTTTTTTTTTTTTTCAAATTTTTAATTTTTTACAATATTATATTTGACAATGGTTTACATATAACCAAAATATAGTGAGATACATAGGTTACAGTGATCTTAAACTATATACATACAAGGATAAGGTAGTACATCCAAATAAAGTTGCATGTAAACATGACATGAAATATGAGGTACATGTTGTAATTGGAAATGGACAAAGTTTGTGTTGTACAGATAAGTATAATCGTTAAGTCAGAAGATTTTTCAATATGCATGTAAAGATGACAGGAAATTAGCACATTTTCACCAGAAACTAAATAAATACATGTTTTGTCGTATTAGTGCAGGATATCATATTGGTATAGGGTGAAATAATCCAGAGGACTGTGAGTCAGACAAGTAAGGGTACAGAGGTATGTAGTTTCAAGTACATGGGATGCATGGACTGGACGTAAGTCAAAAGGAATGCATATAACTCTCTGGTGAAGGTTTCCTGCTCGGAGGTGAGATGTTTACACAGGGGGGAAGAACAAGGATCGGATGAAAGATCAGCGAGTGATTCAGTGTGATGTGGAGATCTATCTGTGTACTTCACCAGGCCTGATCCACGTGCTGGCAGTTACTCTATTGTTCTCTGGGTAAGGGATATAAACACTGGCACCTGTAAATACTGTCAATGGTAGTTTGCAATTTCTCGTGTCTCGTTGGAACTTTCATGTATGCACTGATATTTTCAAAGAGAGAAATAAAAATATTGGTTTCTTCTATCCAGAGCCAAATGCATTTACTGGCCGGCACCTTTCGTAAAGCATAAAGTTGACTTTAAGTCACTATAATGTACATGTAACATGGACAACAGTGGTGTAGTTGTTAGCGTACTTGCCCTGGTTCTAATCCCAGTGAAGACACAAAATATTTGAGACCTTGGTCTCATACTGTGTTGTGTTCTTGGGCCATACACTTTATCCTCATTGCACCCAGTCCAGCCAGCTGTTTAAATGGCACCTGAACACGGGAAGTACGGCCTGTAAAGTACGTCCTAAATGGTTGCTGGGAGTGCTGTGAATAGCTGCACCGAAAGTGTACTTCTTTAGTGTAACAGAAGTGATTATGAGATCACCTCCAGTGGGAATCGAACCCGGGACCTCCGGGTGACAGGTTGCGCTCTACCAGTTGAGCTAAAGGGATATCCCACTAGCCGAAGCCAGTAGGAACACTTTCATCTCACCCTGCCACATACACCCCCTCCACAAAGTGACTCGTCCTCGAGTAAAAAATTTGCGAGTTAGCAAGCACCTCAGTTCGACGTACTCAGGGTGTAGTGTACACTAGGGAGGTGCCCCGGCCTCACGTTGGGCGCCAAATGTAACAGAAGTGATTGTGAGATCACCTCCAGTGGGAATCGAACCCGGGACCTCTGGGTGACAGTCCTGCGCTATACCAGTTGAGCTAAAGGGATATCCCACTAGCCGAAGCCAGTAGGAACACTTTCATCTCACCCTGCCACATTAGGGTAAAAATACAAATTGTGCGCTTTGAGCATACATTGAGTGCTATACAAATGAACGATTATAATTGTTATGTAATGTCAAAGGAATGTTTTTAGGGTACTCCTTGATCAAGGTTGCAGGGTGAACATTGTCCTATGTCATTTTTCATGTCTTAAACACCCCTGTATCCTGACCTCTATCCCCAAATGTTACTACTTTCCAGTAGTAAGTACAAATATTTAAAACATGACAATGCTCTTATCACTTTATCTAAAAGTTTCCAATATCTAGTTGGGAACCAGCTTTAATGATTTGGAACTATTTTAACAACATTGTGAGTAGATGGATGTAACGAGCAAAATTGTTACGCCAACATAACAGCAGTTTAAAACGTGATTTGTTCCAACGTCTTAATTTATCATTTGAAAATTGTACCTAAAAATTACCTAGCCAAGATAAGTATGGTTGTGATATTGTGCAAAAATTATGTTAAACATAAATGGTAATGCTGGGGCAACTTGATACAGTTCGAGGACATTGGCCGAATGCAGTGTTGATTTAGGCTCGAATTCGTGAAGCACATAGAGATGTAACAGCACTGTGAGGAGTTTGTGTTTTCACAGAGTGTAGCCAGAATCCCTTAGCTGATCATGTCACATCACCGGTACTTGACAAGATTTTAGTCTTGAAAACGTCAGGGGTACCTCGTGTTATTTCTAATTGATGGCAACTTGCATACACATACAAACGAGAGAAGGTTTTTAGATGCCGTTGCACTTTCTATGCGGAATGATAAATACTAATTTTGACCCGAACAATGTCTCACTGTGTTGTAATCCTGTGTTGCAGACACATTAATATTCTCTACACCTGTTTACACCACCTGACTTTTCACGAAAGTTGACAAGTATGTGAATCCTGCCAATGATGAATGCTCGAATAAATAATCTGAAAAATAAAGGAGCTTGCGTCCGTCTGTTAGTTTGGGAGATGGTGGTGGTGGAATTTGTTCAACAAATGACAAATAGTATCACTGGCAGGGTAATAACGGATACGATGAATCTTGGCGTTTACGGGTGTTTTGGTATTTGTTGGAATGAAGAGCCTGCTAGGATCTTGTACAAGAGTGTGTGAGTATGCAGGAACTTCATACACAGACAGACAGACAGACAGACAGACAGACAGACAGACACACAGACAGAGGCCACATACTCCTAAAGAACGTTGGCATCATCATTATCACTGTCTGCTCACAACACAGTTGTCTGTATACCTGTATAACAAGCTTCAGGCATACAGTTCATACACGCAACAGGTTTTGATGGCTACAGTTCCTGTCACCAGTAGCTAAGCTCTGCAAGGAATCCCCAGGTATGTATTGGTGATGGTATAAATTGTCAGCAGAACAACCTGCATGCATACAGGATACACAGTGTAAAAACACATACCAGATCTATCACTGTCAACAACTTGTTACTGAATGTAGAGAGAGGGTAACACATTATTCACTTGTCACCAACTGTGATTGGTTGAGTTGTGGCTGCATAACACATAACACTATTAGTAGCTCGGTACATTGTGCTAATGTCACAGAATGTTAAAACTGAACTAAAAACTTGTGAGAATAAATTCATTATATCCCAGTCAGATGTAACATATACATTGACCTGTAGTTCACGATTTCATTGCATTTGTAAAAGCCTAAGGTGACCGTAACTCACAAAGTAGCTTTACTGCAATGGTAAAAGATCACATTCAGATAACTTAGCCTTAAGGTGGGTCGTTCCAGACAGACAGACATGTGTATTGGTGGACTCAGACTGTACTAAATGCTCTTCCATCAAACCCAGACACAAAGCAAGTTAATTACGACATTTCTCTTATAATAACGTCTTGTAAGAAATATGCCATATCCATCTTGCATTTTAACTGACATTTTCCAAAGAAATGTCACTCTGAACTTGAAGTTTCAGACAGAACATTAAGAAGAGACATCAGAGAAAGGAGAGATCATGTAAATGCCAGATAGGAAAATGTAATAAATAAATATAAATACACGTTTCTTGTCTTCTTCATATTTATCAATTTGAATTTTTTTCTGTGATCAAGTCATTCAAATTGTTGAAATGTTATCATTTCCTCAACAATGTATACAATCTCCTTTCATCCAGAAAGTTCATCACCAAGGTTTGAAAACAACAAATACGAAAGTAAGAATTTCACCTGATGGAAGAGTAAGCATACACTGCGAAACATTATGTCCACATTTCCTTTCATTTCGGTAGATATTCTACATAAGCGTGACCTCCAAGCAAAGAAGTATAAGAGTCCATGTCAAGATTTATATGTCCACATTTCCTTTCATTTCGGTAGATATTCTACATAAGCGTGACCTCCAAGCAAAGAAGTATTAAGTGAAGCTGCTGTCTAGATGGAGACTAGGGGTGATTGATGGCCCATTAGTTCCTCTATTGATTTAGTGTCTACGAGGTGATATGTCATAGGATATCACTCTGTGTATTGACCAGGATAGAGACTGAATCATGGACAGATAATTATGAGGACAAACGAGCAGCCACAACCATACTTGACCCACTGTAAAATCAATGATACATTTAGTCGAGGACACGTCTTCATGCACATGGCAGACGATGGAATCCCGAGCATGTCTGTAGGTGCAAATTTTTCTGCCCTTCTCAATCTCTCTGTGGACGTGCAAGTGTGAATATCAGTAATAAGGGGCATATGTCTGTACTAATAATTGCTCTTTGCCAGACATCAGACGCTTGAAATTGTTCACCAATAGAGGCTAATTGTGGGAGGGGACTCAGGTTGTCAACATAACAATGTAACAACCTGGGTAACACCAGAAAGCACAGAAATAGAACAAAGATTACACAAGCGCTCATTCAGCTGTCGAGCCCAATCTTGGAGACACACTTCACATGCTACCTTGTCAGCGCTTCCTTCAAGCACTGCCAACTGACCAAAACACTTCAGAACAGCACAGAACTGGAACACGCTAAAACAGAAAGGGAACTATCAGACAGAGATCTCTGCCCTTTTACCTTAACCGGAGGGTGTGATTTGTCTAAAACCGGATCTGTCGCCAAGGAGGAGAGTGCCCGATCTATCACATGGGGTGTTCCAACCAATTAGGAAGACAAGCTCCAAGACTAGCAGGCAAGCACTTGTGCACCCGTGGGTCCTATTGCATTAACCTGCCCATAACACTATCGCTACCGTCTCTATATTTCTCCGCTGCAAGACAGAGCTAAGAACAGAGAGCATGAGTTTGGTTTGGAACACGTAAACTCTGTGAATATTATGATCTTAGAATAACTTATGGCATTTTTGGTCTTTTATCTATTTACAAAAAGTGACTATTTATTCTATGCAAAGAATTTAGGAGCAGATCTTTGTATCATCCACCAGTTTTATTCTATTTCCCCATGTGTGTCTCACAAGAGGTATGTGATACAGTTGCAACTTGTGTATTCTTTGTAATATTTACATGATACAACTTGTGTATCCTTTGTAATAATTACATGATACAACTTGTGTATACTTTGTAATATTTACATGATACAACTTGTGTATACTTTGTAATATTTACATGATACAACTTGTATATTCTTTGTTATATTAACATGATACAATTTGTATATACCGTACTAGCTCTACAATATTTACATGGATGTGAAAGTATCTAAATTGAAACATTATTTCAACTAGATTATGTTTACAGTGTCCACTGAATCCTTCAAATAGTTACTGCAATTTGTGTATTTTCAAACTGGTCTTTATGGATTGAAAGTGAGCTTATATTGGGTTTAACGCCGCTTTCAAGATTATTTCACATATATCACGACTGGTAATATTATTGCAGGGAGAAAGCCCGCAACACCATGTGGCTATGCATTGTGGTGAAACCTGGGTGCTACTACGCTGAGTTCAGTGTAGCATCGCACTCATATGGATTAAAGGGAGCTTCAGATTTCAATAACATGAAAGTAAGTGAGTATAACACGAAGGTATCCACCTTCCTCAGGACAGGCCGATGATCCTTTTGTAACACAACACAACATAACACAACACAACACAACATAACACAACACATCACAAGCCAGGACCCGGAGAACACAATCAAGGATTTACACTCCACTCTGTAACTTCCCGCATACCTTACACTCAATCGATATTGTTATGATTACAGCTTACAAAACTAATAACCAGAAAACAACAAGAGTTTCACATTTCACTGTATCAAAGAAATACACACAAACGTATCATATCGGTTTCATCCTCAATCAATTCACATCAATTGGATGGTCTATCCTTTTTCAAAGCAACTATTTTGTACTTTGTTATATATACGTACCTCATGCTATTTTTCACTGTCCATCTAATGTTTACGCATTTACATACCCCTGTTATTAAATAAATAGGCCTATATATGTTTTAAGTATACTGCTAAGAAAAAACAGGGGGTGTCATATCAGTTAACAGGGGGTGTCATCAGTTTACAAGGGGTGTCATCAGTTTATAGGGGGTGTCATCAGTTCACAGGGTGTAATTAGTTTACAAGGGGTGTCGTCAGTTTACAAGAGGTGTCATCAGTTTACAAGAAGTGTCATCAGTTTACAAGGGGTGTCATCAGTTTACAAGGAGTGTCATCAGTTTACAAGGAGTGTCATCAGTTTACAGGGGGTGTCGTCAGTTTACAAGGGGTGTCATCAGTTTACAAGGAGTGTCATCAGTTTACAAGGGGCGTCATCAGTTTACAAGAAGTGTCATCAGTTTACAAGGGGTGTCATCAATTTGCAAGGGGTGTCATCAGTTTACAAGGGGTGTCATCAGTTTACAAGGGGTGTCATCAGTTTACAAGGAGTGTCATCAGTTTACAAGGGGTGTCATCAGTTTACAAGAAGTGTCATCAGTTTACAAGGGGTGTCATCAGTTTACAAAGGGTGTCATCAATTTATAGGGGGTGTCATCAGTTTACAAGGTGCCATTAGTTTACAAGGGGTGTCGTCAGATTACAAGGGGTGTCATCAGTTTATAGGGGGTGTCATCAGTTTACAGGGTGTCATCAGTTTACAAGGGGTGTCATCAGTTTACAAGGGGTGTCATCAGTTTACAAGGGGTGTTGTCCATTTACAGGGGGTGTTGTCAGATTGCAAGGGGTGTCGTCAGTTTACAAGGGGTGTCATCAGTTTATAGGGGGTGTCATCAGTTTACAAGGGGTGTCGTCAGTTTACAGGGGGTGTCGTCAGATTGCAAGGGGTGTCATCAGTTTACAAGGGTTGTCATTATTTTACAGGGGGTGTCGTCAGTTTACAAGGGGTGTCGTCAGTTTACAGGGGATATGTCATCAGCTTAGAATATAGGGGGTGTCAGATTAAAAGGAGGAGAAGTTTTTCATGATTTTTCGAAAAATTCATCTTTGAAACAAACTTTCATCAGAATGACCTTAGTTTTATAGCCATCTTATCTGGATATTGTAAATCTGTTTTTAATGCTATTTGAAAGTAGATCTTACTATTTTGGAACACGCAGACAGACAGTTTGAAGCTTTTTAAATGTGTTTGCTGTATACATACAAGTTCCAAATAATATGAAGTCCCAGCACAAGTGTGGGATATCCTTCAAGTGCTCTGACATACATTATTCATTTAGGAAGCCCATTACTTCTTCCCCATTTGAATATGAAACAACAACACCACTATTACACCAATTTCCATAGAGAATATTTGGTTGGGCCTCTTTTGCTCTTTTGAGTCACATACTAAATACATTCAGTAATGGTCATAAAATGGCAAAATGTACAACAATATTTGCATTTATCTGAAGTTTGAACCAAATAGGTGCAAGTCAATTACCCATGATAAATATATTTTTGTGAAGAAAGGCTCTGTGTTGTTTCATAGCCTGCTTGAATGATGGCTTGAGAAAATAGCACCTCTTAGATGAAAGTAGTTTATAGGTAAATAGCACCACTAAAATGGAAGTAGTTTATAGGTAAATAGCACTACTTAGATAGAAGCAATTTTCAGGTAAATAGCATTGTTAGTTAGAAGTAAATCCATGGAAAATATCACAGTTAAGTTAGAAGCAGTTTCATGGAAAATATCACAGCTTAGAAGTAGTTTCTTGGAAAGTATCACAGCATAGAAGCAGTTTCATGGAAAGTATCACAGCTTAGAAGCAGTTTCATGGAAAGTATCACAGCTTAGAAGCAGTTTCATGGAATATATCACAGCTTAGAAGTAGTTTCATGGAAAGTATCACAGCTTAGAAGCAGTTGCTTGGAAAGTATCACAGCTTAGAAGCAGTTTCATGGAAAGTATCACAGCTTAGAAGTAGTTTCATGGAAAATATCACAGCTTAAAAGTAGTTTCATGGAAAGTATCACAGCTTAGAAGCAGTTTCATGGAAAGTATCACAGCTTAGAAGTAGTTTCATGGAAAGTATCACAGCATAGAAGCAGTTTCATGGAAAGTATCACAGCTTAGAAGTAGTTTCATGGAAAGTATCACAGCTTAGAAGCAGTTTCATGGAAAGTATCACAGCTTAGAAGTAGTTTCATCGAAAGTATCACAGCTTAGAAGCAGTTTCATGGAAAGATGCTCCCCGGAGTTTGAATATTTAATGGTCAATTTGGATCATTAATTGTAAAAAAAACCTGTATATTTTAGTGTTATAAATCATCCAAATATAAGAATTTTAAACATAACTCTTGAAATTCTCCTGCAGTTTTGGGTAAATAAAATTTTAATTTTTTAGAAAAGGGTCAAAATATCCAAAGAAAAAAGTCATTATTATACCACAACTTTGGGTAGAAAATAACTGTTATAAACTATACAGCTATATTTTCAATATATAGCTCCTTTTTCACTTTAATAATTTACCATTTACCAACTTTATCATTTTAATAAAAATATAAAGAGCAGGAACTTGATCCCGAACACTTCAAGACAAGTTCACGTTCAGTGAGCAAACATGAATCACCAACTGGCTTTTGATGTAGAACCCTACGAGTCTGCTGTATTATGAAGGGATTTAAAGTCAAGCAGTATATTTACCTAGGGGAGAAAGTTTTCTCAACTTTTTAATGATCTGCTCTATTTGCATGATATTCTACTTCCAGAAACTTTTATTGCTTAAGCATTCACGTCTTACATTCAAGAAATATTCAGCTGAATTTCAATGCAGAACATTTCAATGTGACACATTCTACACTTTCAGTTGTATGTCAATAGATCTATAATATCGATCCCCCTGAATCCGCCGATATTAGAGTATATTTCTACATTCTATAGAATGAGTTTTATGTCAACTATCAATTAATTTTCTTCATTATAATCCAGATAGTTATTCTCACACACATGTTTTTTACCTAATCAATATCATTTTTCAAATAATCTATGACTTTTAATTTGACTGCATTTATAGGTTGGAAAACCAGAAAAATAAAATGACAAATACCATATTTCCTCCACTAAGTGGCTGATCTCTAATGAATACCGCCGCTAATAATCGCTCGCTTTGGAAAAAGGCATTAGGCCTCTAAGAAGAGGCATGAGAGCATATGGGACATATTTACTGAGGAATTTTAAAAGAAAATACACGTTCATTTTCCCTGAATAAAGACACCATGCAGGCCCGTGGTGGGGTAATTTGGGTTTTAACGTTGCTTTCAAGAGTATTTAACTTATACCATGGCTGCTAGATTTATTGCATGGAAAAAGCCCCAGCAAAACCATTGTGGCCATGCACTGCAGTGAAACCTACTAGCATGGCTGGAAATAGCGAACCATGGGTGATACTGCGCTGAAATTTCAGTGCAGCATTGCACCATGTGCAGAAAAGTTTTCTACAGCAGACAAAGTTGCTGATGTGTCCCTGGCAGTATTCAAACCCTTGACCTTTGATCTGAAGCAGAACAAGCTAACCACTGCACCATCTCGACCCTACAGGCCTTGGAACAAAGAATTTCTTGTTGGTGATGGAGAGATTTGAGGGAATAGTACTGTTTATCCACTTACATTTTTATTGATCATCAGAATATCATTTAAAGGGGGGTTTCTACTGGGACATTCATCGTCACCATGAGTGTTTAAAAGTTTGCTACGGCATAACAAGACATTGTTGCTCAGTCAAATGATAGACTATTTACTACAAAGTCGATAAAATAAATTGTCAAAAGGGCAAAATTCATAAATACATCATTTTTCTCATTTCACCAACACACAAAAACAAAATGGCGGATACTCCAGATGAACTCACTCTTTAAGTAATTAAAGCACAATCACACGAATCCCCTAGAATTGTGTCTCCACAAAAACACTCCTGTCCTAATGTTCTGGTCTCTAACCCAAGTCAACCACCAACAGTAAGTGCTGTTAAGGAGAAGAAAACAGTACAAGACCTTTTTACTTGTAGAATCCATGGACATCAAGTAGTGACATTCTGTTATGATTTATTGCTTCTGCTTCCTGTAATATGATGAGACATATAGGAGACTAATAGGAGACTATAATGATCCATTAACATAAGATGGTGGACAATAATACCATTCGGACATCTCTTGATGATTTAGTGTACCAATACATTACTACGACACTCATCAGAGATAGTGTGAAATAAGAAAACATTTAGCTGCTGGAGTGGATTTATAGAAATACTTCATTTCAAGTTGTGGTTTTAAAGTACATGGTTGTTGATTATTAATTTTTTATGGATATATATTACATAAATTTTTGTCTTTTGACATTTTTGTCATTATAACTATATATATATGGTCACAGAAAGCAAACCATTGACATTGGGAGGTAAACCATTAGGGATTCAAACCCCAGACCTCTTGATCTGGATATGAGTGCACTAACCACTGTGCCATAACATCCCAGAAGTGAAGATAGGTAAAGTGACTGTGAGGTCGGGAGCTTTATCAATAGAGATGATTACTTTTATTACATAATTTGGAGTGAGATACTTAGTTCTATAAGTGAAATAAACCATCTATCAAGCTACAGTGGCAATAACCTTTATCGTCACTCTAATGATCAGTAGTGATAAACATATTATCACCACTCGCGTGACATCATCAGGACAATGTTATGACGTCATGGTATCAGCTTGCGAAGGCTGCAAGTTTACCGTAAAAATCCCTCCATTGCAACATGGGAAATGAGGAAATAATGATATAATAAATAGAATATCTGTTTTTCCTTGACAAGTACCATGTTTATCTCATCTCGTGAGGTAGAAAAGTTAATCTATTTCACTTGTGGCTGCGCCACTCGTGAAATATCTACTTTTCTACCTCACTCGATGAGATAAACATGGTACTTGTCAAGAAAAGACAGATATCCTCTATTTATCACAGCACCTCAATTATCAAAAGGAGAAGGCCAGCAATGTTACTGTATGATGTTGAAACATGTGAGTGTGGACTTGACCAGGTATTTCATGCACCCAAACTTTACTGCACGTAGAAACGTTCTCTACAACCAACAAAGTTACCAAGCAGAAAGAATTTACACCTTACTGCACGTAGAAACGTTCTCTATCACCAACAAAGTTACCAAGCAGAACAAATTTAAACTTTACTGCATGTAGAAATGTTCTCTACAACCAACAGACAGGATATGAACCAAGAACCTTTTGATCTGAAGTAAAATGCACTATGTACTGTGCTATCTCACTTCCTCGTGGATCAAGAGACAGCGTACAAAGCAGAGATAAAAACCTTCATTAGGATCAGGCATCAGTTTGAAGTACACATCAGCACATGAAAGAGGACATGAAGGCCTTTAATGGACGCTGGCATGCATGTCTAATTATCAATTTCTCAATGACTGTCGAGTGCAAGCACAAAACAACAGCACAAGCGTCTTTTCACGAGAGATAGATCTCCTGCCACAACAATGCTTATCACTAAAACAACCCGAAAAAAGTCAGACGAAAACAAATCAACCTTTTCCTCCCGGTTCCGTATTAGCAACACTGAGATGAAATGAAAACTTGCCGATTACAACCTGAGCTAGTTCCGTGGACTTCAATGGGAGTATTGTGAAGACAAACACCCAGTTAGCAAGTCCATTAAGATTGGGACGAAGGCTTGCGTCACTCCATGCTAATCTCACAACATTCGCTACAAGACTCGGAGAAATGAAGTTTTCTACTTGTCATCACTGACATTTAACGTAAATCTCAGCACAATCTAATCGGTGGCACTTCGAACGGAAATTAACTCCCTAATGTCTTCAGTTTGAGAAGATAAAGTTGATGTCAGTTCGACTTTGGTAAAGTTAGCAAATTAAAACATCATTTGAGTGTTGCCACAGTCAGAGGAATTAACAAGCATCATGCATGCGCCATTGAGACGGAAATTAGATGCCCGACCAATAAGCCTCATCGACAACCAAATAAGAAATATTCTGCTGGTCTGTTAAATGTTGAATAGCCGGGAAAGATTCTCTGGTCTGTTAAATGTTGAATTGCTGAGGTAGATTCTCTGGTCTGTTAAATGTTGAATAGCTGAAGCAGATTCTCAGGTCTGTTAAATGTTGAATAGCTGAGGCAGATTCTCTGGTCTGTTAAATGTTGAATAGCTGAGGTAGATTCTCAGGTCTGTTAAATGTTGAATAGCTGGGGTAGATTCTCTGGTCTGTTAAATGTTGAATAGCTGGGGTAGATTCTCTGGTCTGTTAAATGTTAAATAGCTGAAGCAGATTCTCAGGTCTGTTAAATGTTAAATAGCTGAAGCAGATTCTCAGGTCTGTTAAATGTTGAATAGCTGGGGTAGATTCTCTGGTCTGTTAAATGTTAAATAGCTGAAGCAGATTCTCAGGTCTGTTAAATGTTAAATAGCTGAAGCAGATTCTCAGGTCTGTTAAATGTTGAATAGCTGAAGCAGATTCTGAGGTCTGTTAAATGTTGAATAGCTGGGGTAGATTCTCAGGTCTGTTAAATGTTGAATAGCTGAGGCAGATTCTCAGGTCTGTTAAATGTTGAATAGCTGAGGTAGATTCTCAGGTCTGTTAAATGTTGAATAGCTGAGGTAGATTCTCTGGTCTGTTAAATGTTAAATAGCTGAAGCAGATTCTCAGGTCTGTTAAATGTTAAATAGCTGAAGCAGATTCTCAGGTCTGTTAAATGTTGAATAGCTGGGGTAGATTCTCTGGTCTGTTAAATGTTAAATAGCTGAAGCAGATTCTCAGGTCTGTTAAATGTTAAATAGCTGAAGCAGATTCTCAGGTCTGTTAAATGTTGAATAGCTGAGGCAGATTCTCAGGTCTGTTAAATGTTGAATAGCTGAGGCAGATTCTCTGGTCTGTTAAATGTTAAATAGCTGAAGCAGATTCTCAGGTCTGTTAAATGTTGAATAGCTGAAGCAGATTCTCAGGTCTGTTAAATGTTGAATAGCTGAGGCAGATTCTCAGGTCTGTTAAATGTTGAATAGCTGAGGCAGATTCTCAGGTCTGTTAAATGTAGCAGGACAGCCCATCAAATATCAAATTTACTTATCATTAATTTAGCAATAAAACTTAGGAATTGTTAATAACATCAGAACCATGCATTGTCATAATTATTGTAAACAAATACAAATATTGTAAAAAAAACAACATGGCTGAGGCGTATTCATTAGATGACCCATTGTTATATTATTTAAAATTTCATAACCATTGTGCTCCATAGACTTGACAATTACTGATGGTGGCAGCGCTTAGCAACCAGAAGCCGAGTGAAGCAGGCTCCTGGCAACAAGACTTGACATTGAATAGGACATGTACACTCTCATACTGTAAACAAACTCTCGGCTTCAACACATGAGAGACAAAGTCACAAATAGTTTTTGTTATACCGGGTAAACATGTTGAAACTTAGAGCCAGCTATCTCATCATTAATGCTAAATAATGTTTGTAATAAATTAAGACTTTGATATAATTTTATCATGTAAATTCTAAAACATAAAATAAATTCAGAAAGCATGAAAAAGAAGTACCTCCTTTGATCCTTGGAGCACCCAGACTGTTTATAACATTATATCCTTAACCCTGGGGGTGCTGCAGTCAACAGATATGTAACATCTGTTTTTAAAAGAAACCCCTGTTAAAATATCAAGACCACATTTTCTCATGTAATCTACTTGAAAATACCTGTACAAATGACATAAGTGATGTTACTGAAAATACTTTTACATATGATATATGTCATTTGCTAACTATTTTTACTCTTCCCATATTTTCCATATGTCATCTGGAAAAAGTCTAGACTCTAGACAGCACTGACACTGTGAACATATACTTTCTGTAGGTTTCCAACATTAACAGAGTGTTTGGTGGCACATGCGGACGGACAATTGTGCCTGCCAAACGCAGACAATACAGAGAGAGCCAACATCAGAAAGAGGCTTGGAACAGATGGCCCTCATTGAGTATTCTCATCACCTGCAAGTGTACTCGGTAAGATCTTGTACATTTTACACTTGCAAATGTCAGCCATCACAAGCAGACTGTTTGAGAAGGATAAAGCCTATCAACTTGGTCTCTGTACTGCACCAATAACCTGTAAGCGAAACACCTTTACATCATCTCATCTCTCCCCGGACAGATGTGAACACACCAATTTCAGATTTTGACCTTTCATAAATTTTGTTCCAATGTAAGTTCAACTTCTGGGATTCAAAGGTTACTTCAAAATGAGACAAAGGTTATGAAGACATTTGATATTGAAAACAATTTCTTTCCCTCTAGATCCGCCCCGTCCCCCCTCTAGATCCACCCCCTCTAGATCCGCCCCTGCCCCCGCCCCCACCCCCTCTTGATCCGCCCCCACCCCCCCCTCTCGATCCGCCCCCCACCCCCTCTCGATCCGCCCCCATCCCCCTCTATATCTGCCCCCACCCCCTCTAGATCCGCCCCCATCCCCTCTAGATCCGCCCCCACCCCCTCTAGATCTGCCCCCATCCCCTCTAGATCCGCCCCTGACACATGTCCATCTATACAGACTTACAGAGGGAAACCTGGCTACATTTCTCCATATTATAATATGAGGGGAAAAAATAGAAAAACCTGAGATCCACATTTTATGCACCATTTAGCACTTTGTCCATTTTTTCAATGGCAGTATTCATAATTATATTATCTTAACTTTTTACTGAAGAAGAAATAAGTTTTTAGCTGAAAAATGACGACTCTGCTGTAAACATGCCTTGCTTCATTACACCTGCAGTCAACTGACTTGGGTTCCTATCTTAAAGTCATCAGTGTTCACCACAAAACATGGAATAATAATGAAATCTGACAAGAGCGGCATCGTGTACTTGAATATTCTATCATTTTCGGTCAGTGTTACACTTAACAAACATTTAAACATGGAGTGATAATGAAATAGACATGACAGGCATCTTGCTGTTGAATATCCTTGTAGTTTTTTCTAGATGCTGTTACACGTAATGATTATTTAAGATGACGGAAAGAAAGTTCCTGATCTATTTAGCAGTGATATTAAAATAAACAGCAGGGAGATTTTTTCCAAGCAAGCCCGGAAATACACTGACCTGTGGCAGGTATCATCATTTGCGTTGAACTGTGAAGAAGTGCTGTTCCACTTCAGAATTCAAAAGTTGTTTTTTTTATACAGAGGGTAAATCATTCAACAGTTCAACAATACTTTATTTAATGCACACTATATATCAGTGCTTGTGAACTCTGTTGTGATGACTGCATCACAATATGAAGTGAAAACATGATTTACACAAGAAACTATATCACACAGCTGAACTGTCCCCTTAGGAAACTTGTAAAATTGTAAAATGGACACCAATATATCATATTTAAAGGATTTCGTTTTAATTCTAAACACAGAGTAATTGAGACAGTCAGAAAGTCATTCAACTTGGAACTGTCCTTATAAATGAACGGATAAACTTCATAATGACTGAAGAGATAAAACTTGTATGGACTTTCAACTTCTTTTGGGAGTGAGATGTGACGTTTCGATGTAGATAGTAACATTGTTATGAAGCAAGGGATATTGATCACTACTTCACATCTCGCTATCGAACACCCACAGTTGAGAAATAACATTCAACTTAAAGGTACATCCATTGTGTTGTTGGGGGTCAAATATGCCAAACATTATAAATGGTCTTATTTTATCGAGAAGTACCAAGTGTTACCGAAAACTACCATTTTGATGATACTCGACTTAGTATATTGACGATATGAAGGTAAAAGTATCGATTTCTGATCGAAAACCGGACAATGCACCGCGTGTGGCGCGCGCCAATGAGTCAAACGTAATTTTGGAATCTGATTTAAAACAGACAAAATAACAAATTTAAGTGGATAATGTTCAATAGGTCATATAACTACTGTGCATGTAAAAGGACGTGCACTTTCGATTTCTGCACATGCATAATGACGTTACTCGATTTTAATTGGAAACTAGTAATTATGATATGTTTGGCGATTGGGGATGAATATGCAAGCTGAGTGAATTTGTTTGTATTGTAAACAGCACATTTGATGTGTTGGAACGTATTAAAGCCAAATGAAAGTTTATGAAACACAATGGATGCACCTTTAAGTTGGACATTCAGTCTACACGTCCACACATGGAAGGGGCGGGATAGCGCAGTGGTTAGCGTGTTCGACTTCGGATCAAGAGGTCCGGGGTTCGAATCCCGCCAGGGGCACGGCAACTTTGTCTGCAGTAGAGAACTGTTCTACACGCAGTAAGGTTTGGGTGCAATGCTACACTGAATTTCAGCATAGTACCACCCATGGTTCGCTAGTTCCAGCCTTGCAGGTTTCACCCCATACATAGCCACATGGTGTTGCGGGCTTTCTCCCTGCCATAATACTAGCAGCCGCTATATAAGTGAAATACTTTTGAAAGCGGCGTTAAACCCCAACTCACTCACTCACTCCAAACATGGATTTATGATATACAGGGGTGTATTCAGAGGGGGATTCAGGGGCTTAAATCACCTCCCTCCCTCCCTTTATAATATTTGCATGAAAATTTGATGGAACCCCAAGGTGACCCCCCAACAAGAACTAGCAGCTTTCTTCATCAAAGACCAGAAAAATGTTATATTTGGGATCACACTGTGACCTCAAGGTCTCTTGACAGCACTGACTGTACCAACAGCTTACCCATTCGGCCACCATGACCTCGAGGTCCCTTGACAGCACTGACTGTACCGACAGCTTACCCATTCAGCCACCATGACCTCAAGGTCTCTTGACAGCACTGTCTGTACCAACAGCTTACCCATTCAGCCACCATGACCTCAAGGTCTCTTGACAGCACTGACTGTCCCAACAGCTTACCCATTCAGTCCCTTGACAGCACTGACTGTTCCAACTAGCTTTGTATTCTTCACTAAAAAGTTCCTCCTTGATGCTTGGGTCACTGCTGGCTTGTGCTTTGCTTTGTTATTGGATCTCAAGACAAGAAAACACAGAGATCATGTCTACCGCCCCTATCAGA
Source organism: Gibbula magus (assembly GCA_936450465.1). NCBI lineage: Eukaryota > Metazoa > Mollusca > Gastropoda > Trochida > Trochidae > Gibbula > Gibbula magus. The sequence continues at coordinate 49,580,922 of OW388303.1, read as the reverse complement.
ATGATGGACTGACCTTCTTTCAAAGCTCACAGTTCGAAAATATCGATTTATTCAAGATCAAACAGTTACTTTCGACTTCATTTCGGCTCTCTGAAAAAATACACTTATCGTTTCCAAAAGCAGCAAATCAGCTCATTCATTGATAGACAGCCATGTTTGAGGCTTGTGTATTGTCCGTGTGTTATCTGAATGCAGAGAACAGCCTAAACGCCGTCCCTGCACGACCGAATAATCCCTGTCAGAAACAAACAGTCTGATTCCTTAACTTCCGGAGAAAGTTTCCTTCTGATAATATTTCAATTTACTTTATGTCGAATTTAACTGATGATGTCATCAACATTTTTACACCCAGTGATTGATTCTCCAGGGAAGAAAAGTTAGCTTTCAAGAATGATTTCCAATTCGAAGAAAATCTATATATCAGCCGATTTCTTGTTCATTAATTATAATGAAAGAGCAGGGGAAAAGATCTAATTACTTGGCAAAACCAAAGCAGCTTGGAAGTGAATGACTGAGCTGGAACTGGCCCCATCAGAGAAGCAAAAGACCAATAAATTCTCTCCTGCAAGGAAATACTTTTTGGATATTGACCATGAATAATCGACTGCGACTGGAGATCAAACTTAAAAGATTTGATCTTTCCCTCTATCAGATTACCAGAAGATATGAAAAGGTTAATAAGAATTAATTCTGGAACTTTCCTCGATTCAGTCATGTTCAGGTTACAAATTAAACCACCATTCTTGGGAGTTGGGCGCCAGTGTCACTTCAGTTTCTCTCCATTACGAACATTTGCCAATTTCAATAACTTCCATATTGCTCAATCAATTCTCTCAATAATCTGCGAAACTTTGTCATCGGAATAAAGCTGAAATTGGTCGAGAAATAAATGTAAATCTACTTTAAGTCATAACCTGTGTTAAATATTTCCAACCATTTTATCTGTCAGTAATAACCAAAATCAGAGATATATAACTACATTTTCAATGGCAGAACATTGTTGCGTTTCCAATTCACCTCCAATAACTTCAATTCTGCCAATTGTCTTGAAATAAATTATTTTCATTCGAATTTAGATGCTTAATGCAAGGACATTGGAGTTGATCATCCTGTATTGCATTTATCACTTGAAGCAATGCAGGGCTTCAAAACGCACTTAGCGGACAATTCGGAACGTCTGGTGGTGATGACAGGACAAGAAGAGTTGGGACGAAGAGACAATTCTATTATGAGCTCACTTTGATCAGACCCGTGCGACCTGGATAAGTTCTCAGACGATTTGATTGTCTGTGTTAATGTGGCGAGGAGAGCAGGGACCAATCCGATCAGTCCTCACAACTTTAATCATAGTCCCAAGCCTGGCTTCTCGGCAGCCATCTTGTCTGCTGCTCCATGGAGAGGGAGATAACTCTTGGATGAGCATGTTCAGGAAATTATACTTATGTATCATGTTTGTATGAAATAATAAAATAGCTCAATATCTGAATATTTGATCAAATCCAGTTTCGTTTGTAAATTAATTTGACCAGCCAAAAAGTTAACACACCGACCAAAAGTAACAAGGTTATATATATGGCTGTCAGATGGGTCTAATATTTCATACGCTGAATACAGTCTTCATTTAATCTTGTAAGTAGAGACAACTGTCTTGATAACATTTATCATCATTTATTTATCTCAGAGAGCACTTGCAGAGAGATAAAATGACATTGATTCGAACTTGCCACCTCAAATTCACAATAGCATTAATATCACTGTCTGCAATTAATTGTGCTTAAAATTTGTCTTGTCCTTCTTTGAATTCCTTTCAACCAAACTGTAACAATTTTCAAACAAATAGTTTCTGGTTGGTCAGTTCAAAAGTGAAGTGTTTCCTGTTTCCATAATAGTCAAATAACACTTTTATTGGTCAGAGTTATAAAAAATAACCATTTTTAATACACTTGACTCAATGAAGCACAAAATTGAATTTTCCTGACAATCAATCTATTGATGCAAGTTTTATTACAACAAACCCAATCTCTTGACAGCTATAAAGCAGGCAAGGCCTTCTCCATCCAAACACATCAAATTCAATTCACATTTCCATATCCAGTCTACACAGTTGAGAAATAATGTCCAGGATATTTTCCTAACAGTTTAAGTACTATATCCAATAAAGCAAGCTATTAAGCCGATAGGCAGTATTTCTCCTATAGAACGACAAGCCTTCCAGAAGCTTAATTATATTTGTCTATGAAATTATTCCCTCCATCTCATAACATTTCCAACAAAAGCTGTATTATTGCAGTTAATATTTTTTTCTCCGGGGGTCCATAAAAGCGATCAAGTTGGAGGGACGTCAGCACAGACTGAAAGGGAGAGTAAACTGATGTTAAGGTCACCCAAACAGGTATTGTAAGGGAGACATTCAGTCTCGCTGCAACAATAACAGTAGGAGTTCCTTTTAAGCAGTCCGACTTGTCTTGGACACCAGATCATGTCTGGTAAAGTGGAACACAATCAATGAGTTCATTATTGCTGGATCGGAGAATTGCTATATTGATGGAACGGTGACAGAAGGTTGCCAGTCTTAATCATAATTATTAGTTTCATCGAAATCAATCCCCTCAGACAAGTATCCAACATCCGAGCCAATCTCTTGACGTGACATTGCCTCTTGTAGTCTGTCAGCAGACGACATTTCCGAATGTTACACGACGAGCAGACGTGTAAATCCCAATTTGTGTTAGTAGATGTGTAAACCCCAATGATGTTAGCTGACAAGACTAGCACATGACATTTTCAAATATTTCGCTATCCCTAATGGTGGCACCAGACAGTTCAACACAAATGGTACTAGCAGACGTGTCAATCCAAATGGTACTAGCAGACGTGTCAACCCAAATGGTACTGGCAGATGTGTCAACACAAATGGTACTGGCAGATGTGTCAACACAAATGGTACTAGTAGACGTGTCAACCTAAATGGTACTGGCAGACGTGTCAACCCAAATGGTACTGGCAGATGTGTCAACACAAATGGTACTGGCAGATGTGTCAACCCAAATGGTACTGGCAGATGTGTCAACACAAATGGTACTGGCAGATGTGTCAACACAAATGGTACTGGCAGACGTGTCAACACAAATGGTACTGGCAGACGTGTCAACCCAAATGGTACTGGCAGATGTGTCAACACAAATGGTACTGGCAGATGTGTCAACCCAAATGGTACTGGCAGATGTGTCAACACAAATGGTACTGGCAGACGTGTCAACACAAATGGTACTGGCAGACGTGTCAACCCAAATGGTACTGGCAGATGTGTCAACAAAAATGGTACTGGCAGATGTGTCAACACAAATGGTACTGGCAGATGTGTCAACACAAATGGTACTGGTAGATGTGTCAACACAAATGGTACTGGCAGACGTGTCAACACAAATGGTACTGGCAGATGTGTCAACAAAAATGGTACTGGCAGATGTGTCAACAAAAATGGTACTGGCAGACGTGTCAACACAAATGGTACTGGCAGATGTGTCAACACAAATGGTACTGGCAGACGTGTCAACCTAAATGGTACTGGCAGACGTGTCAACACAAATGGTACTGGCAGACGTGTCAACACAAATGGTACTGGCAGATGTGTCAACCCAAATGGTACTGGCAGATGTGTCAACACAAATGGTACTGGTAGATGTGTCAACACAAATGGTACTGGCAGATGTGTCAACACAAATGGTACTGGCAGATGTGTCAACACAAATGGTACTGGTAGATGTGTCAACACAAATGGTACTGGCAGACGTGTCAACACAAATGGTACTGGCAGATGTGTCAACACAAATGGTACTGGCAGACGTGTCAACAAAAATGGTACTGGCAGATGTGTCAATCAAAATGTTACTAAACGATGTGTCAACCCAAATCGTACTAACAGATGTGTCAACCCAAATGATGCTTGCAGAAATGTCAACCCAAATATGCTACCAACAAATATGTCAACCTAAATGCTACCAGCAGGTGTGTCAACCTAAATGCTGACACCAGAAATATCAACCCAAATATGCTACTAGCAAATGTGTCAACCCTAATGGTACTAGCAAATGTGGCAACCCAAATGCTATAAGCAGACGTGTTAAACCAAATGTTATAAACAGACGTGTTAATTAAACCAAACGTTACTTGCAGACGTCTCAACCCAAATGTTATAAGCATAAATGGTGTCAGCATTATTTCCAACAGTCAATCACAAGCAGACGTGTGTATGATACCCTTGTGTTGAGCACCATTTCAAACATCATCAGCAGATCTGAGCAGACCTGTGCATGCCAGTAATGGCACTTCAATGCTGACTTAACAGACAAGGATACCAAAACGTGTGAAGCAGATGACATGACTAATCTTGTTAGACAATGACATTGACTTATCATTTAGACATTTAGAACATCAACCAGCACGTCTCAAAATGGTGGGGGGGGGGGGGGCGGGAAAGTGCAGTGGTTAGCGCATTCGGTTTTGGATCAAGAGGTCTGGGTTCGAATCCCGCCTGGGGCACGGCAACTTTGTCTGCAGTAGAGAACTGTTCTGCATGCAGTAAGGTTTTGGTGCAATGCTATACTGAATTTCAGCATAGTACCACCCATGGTTCGCTAGTTCCAGCCGATGCGCGTAGGTTTCACCGCAATGCACAGCCACATGGCATTGCAGGCTTTCTCCCTGCCATAATACTGGCATCCTCAATATAAGTGAAATACTTTTGAAAACAGCGTTAAACCCCAATTCAACTCACCTCACCTCAAAATGTGTCAGGCCCTGCATTGCGTGGATACTCATTTTATCAAAATTCCAACAAGCTATTTCCAACTTTGTCCTTAAAGTTAAGTTTGTTTAACAGATTCAAATGATATCGACTTTTCAAACATGTACATTACTAAACACTTGTCACTGTCTGAGTGGACATCATCTGCCCCTTGATACATATTGATGTCCTGTACAAAACCTGAAGAACAGGATACATGACATCTCCAACAACTGAAGCAGACAACAAATATAACACTGAACTCAGGCTGTTTGATTTGAGTTTGGATGACTCTTTTAGAACGATGACAGAATTAATTTCAGCATGAGTGTTCTGGAAGTGTGACCGATTCAATGGAAATTTGCGGTGAGTGGGCGAATTGCAATTTGGTCTCTCAATAGCAGTTGCATTTAGATTCAGCTCTGCCATTAAAAGACTTTAGCCAGCTTAAAAGTGACACAATGGAAACATAGAAACCTGCTAAAACACAAATCAATGACAAAATGCCAAAAGAATACCAATTATTTCTCAACATGAAAAAATATCTGACATTTTGCATGAAGCAATTGGTTCATTTGTCAGAGATCTGATGCGATATTGAATTGATCATCCGTCGTCTGAGATCAAATCTGAACGTACAGACTCACAATTTCCTACTCTGTAACAAGTATCTGTATAGCCAGGAAGCCAATGTGTTCATCGAACACTAGGAAGCAGATTTAAAAGGTTTCCCCGAGAATCGAGAAGCGATCAAATCCATCACTTAAGTTCAACTTGCTTGGGTCTCAGCTGTTTGGGATCACATGATCTCTGCAAATGTCAGGCAAAAACTATTCTGGTGTACGTTACACTGGATAAAACCGCCCATTTGCTCAGTCAATCTCCGGTCGGCAACCTCCAATTGAGTTTAAACTCAAGTCAATTACTTAAGCAGTAACTAATGACTTGATGTTTCCCACACAAAAACAAAGAAGTTCTGGTCAGGATACACTCGACAGATCAATGTCTGTTTGTGAACTGTGATCTACATCCTTCTCCTACCTCCATCCTGGCAAATATATTTCAGTAACTAATTATAAAGAGAGCAATTTCTCTTTTTTGATAAAAGAAAAACTTTAACTAAAAGAATTGTAATAAGTAATAATAACACGAACATATGTTTAACTAAAAGAAAAGTATCAAAATTGTGATCCCCTCCCAGCCAAACATTTTAAGAAATTTTCAACGAAGAGGGTTTTTGGTCTAGCTATTAACCTCTTACATACTCTGCAGTGAACAATACAAATGTCAGTAACTTTCAGACACCTTGCATTCAATGTGATCACATGCTGTCAAGAAATAAGGAAATGTCATTCTAATAAGCACCCTCTTTTTTAAATTTTTTTTTTATTATTTCAGATGAACAAACAAGTTTGGCACTCACTAAGTTATGTGACTTCAAGCCATCGTCCTACTTCGATCTCATCCAACAAGTCAATACACCAATGTTTCAGAGTTTGTGTCTGACTGCGCAGACTTGTTAAACACGCTGATTGATGAGAGCATGAACGCCATGATTAAAGGGGATGTGAACATCTAATTTGTAAGAAAGGAAAATACTTGTTAATTAGGCATTCACAATCGGTAAATCTTCCACTTGTGCCGCCACTACAGTCTACAGCAGAGGAAGTGGAGGGTTGGCGCTAATGAATCTCTCTCTTAATGTGTGAGATGCGGCAAATGATATGTGGTGATGTCTGACTGTAGACACTGAGAGAATTGATTAAACTGTAAAAGAAAGCAGATGAAAGTGGAAACGGTTCCAAACATAGAGACAGGCATTGAGGTTTCAAAGTGCAAATAAATTATTCATAGTCGTTTATTCATGTTTTGAAACAGCTCGTTGAGCATACAGGTCATACAGATCTACATGACACTCACTAGTTGAACATGTGTATTCACTAGGGTTGATATGATATTGAAGGCCTTTGTCTTAGGGGACCCTTGAACTGCAGATTGGTTTTTATGACATTACAGAAAAATATCTGCATGAGACATACTAAGTATAAACCTGATACTCATGTAAATGAGCATTGCTTATCTGGAAAACTTCAGAAAGACCAAGTTCATTTCAAGGGTATCCCTGGTCCTAATACAAGGATGATATCAAGGGTATCCCTGGTCCTCAAATCAGGATTATTCCAAGAGTATCCCTTTTCATAAAATCAGGATTAATCCAAGAGTATCCCTTGTCCTAAAATCAGGATTATTCCAAGGGTATCCCTGGTCCTAAAATCAGGATTATTCCAAGAGTATCTCTTTTCCTAAAATCAGGATTATTCCAAGGGTATCCCTGGTCCTAATACCAGGATGATATCAAGGGTATCCCTGGTCCCAATGCCAGGATTATTCGATGGGTATCCCTGGTCCTCGAATCAGGATTATTCCAAAGGTATCCCTGGTCCTAAAATCAGGATTTGTCCAAGAGTATACCTTTTCCTAAAATCAGGATTAATCCAAGGGTATCCCTGGTCCTAATATCAGGATTATTCCAAGAGTATCCCTTTTCCTAAAATCAGAATTAATCCAAGGGTATCCCTGGTCCTAATACCAGGATGATTTCAAGGGTATCCCTGGTCCCAATGCCAGGATTATTCCATGGGTGTCCTTGGTCATTGAATCAGGATTATTCCAAGAGTATCCCTGGTCCTAAATATCAGGATTATTCCAAGAGTATCCCTGGTCCTAAAATCAGGATTATTCCAAGAGTATCCCTTTTCCTAAAATCAGGATTAGTCCAAGGGTATCCCTGGTCCTAATACCAGGATGATATCAAGGGTATCCCTGGTCCCAATGCCAGGATTATTCCATGGGTATCTCTGGTCCTCGAATCAGGATTATTCCAAGGGTATCCCTGGTCCTAATATAAGGATTATTCGATGGGTATCCCTGGTCCTAATATCAGGATTATTCAATGGGTATCCCTGGTCCTAATATCAGGATTATTCCATGGGTATCCCTGGTCCTAATATCAGGATTATTCCAAGGGTATCCCTGGTCCTAATATCAGGATTATTCCAAGGGTATCCCTGGTCCTAATATCAGGATTATTTCAAGGGTATCCCTGGTCCTAATATCAGGATTATTCCAAGGTACTACTGGTCTGGTATCTCAAAAGCAAGTACATCACACATGAGAATTAGGAGTGGTTTTTGAAAGATCTAAAATGAACTTACTTGTTTGAATCCCCGGTACATTATCTGGAGTTCTTTGCGTGTGAACTTGGTGTTGCGGCAGAGGACGTCAATGCCCTCTGGTTTGTACCGCACCACCTGCATTTCCAGGTCGTCAATGTCATGATCTGCAGAGGAGAAGACAAAATTACCCACCTTGATTGGAGACTAATTAGAAACTAATGGAATAGATTGGAGAATCAAACATCAAAATCTTAATCTGAACCTGATCAATAATTACAAACAACACACAATGTCTTGATCTAGAAGAGATCAGACAGTATAAATGATTTTTAATATGAAATTACACCAATTTAAGAGAATAAACAAGGATAGGTATATGATTCCTGATTTTTAAATTGAAAGTAGGACTTAAATCCTCATAGCAAAATTGTTTGAATAAAAATGATGAAATTATTATGAACCTGCAAATATGATCAGAGGATAAGTGTATGTATCTCGTAAACTTTTACCAGATCTTTATCTGTTTCTTAGATAATTGTAATTCAAATTCAACTTGTTCAGTGCTGTCATCTATTAGAAATGACCTTATTGGAAATTTGGAATACATTTGAAATTCGGTTTGTGCATTTTGTTCCCGGCAGCCACATGTAGTGCAGCCCCAGTAAAGCAATGTTCTATCCTTATAATGCTGAGTGTCAAGCAAGGAAGCAACATCTCTCATCTTTTATTTTCTTTTTGTATGACGCGACATGGAATCGAACCCCTGTCTTCTGCGTGATGAGTGAGAACTCCACCAACTAAACAACATCGTTGTTCAAATGTCAAAGTATAAACTATTGAAAACCATCTCAGTTAGGTTCACAACATTGATGTAACATGAAGTCACCTATATATATATATAGTTTCATTCATCTGTGTTTAATTATATAAGACAGCTTGGGTTTAGCTCATACTGTGTAAGGGTAAGAACCTGTTAAGGATGACGATATATATATACAGACCAACATCCACAATTACATATATGGCATCACAAACAGATTGTCAAGTAGTTTGTAGTGCAGTCACACAAAAATATTTATATTGTTATTAAAGTTGCAAAATAAAACAAATGGACAGAAAATGTCTTAGTTCTCTGGCTTGCTTAATTTCTGAGGTTACTGTAACAGAAATGATTGTACAATCACCACTAATGAGAATCAAACCTGGGACCTCCAGTATAGAGTCCATTTGAGATAAACTGATATCTCACTAGCCGAAGCCAGTAGGAACACTTTTATCTCAACCTATCACATTATCGTTACATGGTTTTGGGTTGGGTATTTCACAAAAGGACAACTGTAGATGCAAAGGCTTATGCAGTTTCAGAACCATGGCCAGGATCTGTCAATAAATTGATGACAATGTGTATGTTTTGACAATTAGAGTGGATTCAATTGAAGGATCACCGCTCTACCAGAAGGTGTGTCCACCCATTCAATACAGATTCTTTAGCTGGGCCAGCCACGCTTAGCCACATCTGTGAGTCAGCAATAACAGCCATGTATTCAAGGCAGGTTCATAAAGTTAGATTCAGGCGCATCATTGGATACACCAGCAAACTTGTCTATGATTTTGGGTATAAATTTTCAAAACTTCTTAGCACTTAAATAGTCGTGAGCTAGTGAGGCCATGTGGACCTAACAACTCGCTTTCATGGCACTAAGATGGCCATAAGTCCAGTTATTGTGTGGACCTAACAACTACCTTAGTGCTAACAGAGCTTGATAAAGCTGGGCCCTGAACATAAATAAGACTAGTATTTAATCATCCAATGGCAATGTCATTGATTCATACAGAAACATTGCCGTAAAAATGTCATGTTCAGTTTATATGGCACTGATGACTCATCACATGATACACAGATTTCACCGCCCAGAAATGTGAGGAATTTGAGGAAGCTTCCTAATCCCTGGTCCTCGATAGTGAACTTTTGAGTTACCATGCTTACATTTTTTACACTTCAGATGGAGTGAGCTAATCAAATGGAACCATAAACCTCAGATATCATGGCCATTTTTCATATCTTATTTTATGCTTATATAACAGTGAGGCTGAGTTATCTCAGTTTGAGAAAGATGTTCTCTCAACTGCAAGTTTATATCACTTTTTCATCTAGGTAAAAGTATTAGGGGATGATGTCATGTTTATAATGGTATGAAGTCACGCCTACAATCAAAGTGACTTGCAACAATGGTATGACGTCAAAAGAACCACATTTCTTTCTGACCACAGAAGTGTACTCGAGGAGAAATGAGGCGTATCTAGAAATCTGATGGACTATTTCTGCTTCTATTCCAGGAGAACTGAGGTAGATCTAGAAATCTGATGGACTATTACTGCTTCTATTCCAGGAGAAATGAGGCGGATCTAGAAATCTGATGGACTATTTCTGCTTCTATTCCAGGAGAAAGGAGGTAGATCTAGAAATCTGATGGACTATTTCTGCTTCTATTCCAGGAGAAAGGAGGTAGATCTAGAAATCTGATGGACATTCTATTCTATTCCAGGAGAAATGAGGTGGATCTAGAAATCTTTTGGACATTCTATTCTATTCCAGGAGAACTCTAGGAATCACACGTTACAGCATCTACACCAGGAGAACTGAGGCAGATTAGGACTTCGACACACAAGTTCCCAGCACCAAACTTATTGTTATATCAAAGTACCATACACTTAATCTTATCAGTCCAGTTTTTATTCCATCAAGCCGGAGACAGGTTGAGTCCAGGTTTCAGTAGAGTAGTCCTGAGTACACAAGTGTATACATACACCACCAGTTCTGATGCCGGTCCCCAGAGACTTGTTTCTTCACGCTACCTGAGTGAGTTGTCCCTCAGGGCATACTACTGGTACCTACTGAGTCCATTCTTCCAGCACAACAAACACAGGCCGCTGTATCTTCTGAATAAATCAACATGTTGGCAAAGTTTGCATGGAAACCGTCTCATTTATTCTTAATCTGTGGTCTTCTTTTGTTCAATGGAATGTCAAAAATCCAGAATTTTTTAACATTATGGTACAACTTAAGTCCCAAAGTCTTAATTAGTGCTTGTTTTAGAATAATTATACGTCAGAATCATGTATCCAAAACAATATTTCAGTCCATTTGAAGCAATGCTTGCCTAATTTTGTCATCATTCTTTAAAAGTTATTAATCCTTCGTATTATCTCAAATCCCAGTACTTTGTCTGTCCATCATTCATTTGCTACAGAAAGACAATCAATGTGGAACAACCTGACACATGAAAATACAATCACAATAAATCTGTCTATATATTCCCGCCAAAAACCTTTAAAAAGTTGTCATTTAATTTGTGCCTAATCAGCAGTTCCGTACATTCTGAAAACAAAGCACATTTTCACAATATTGTCCATTAACGGTTATTTGGACAAAACCATGTACAAAGCTATTTAGAAATGAATGACAAACTTTATTTATCTCTAAATTTGGATAACTTCAGTTCTATATCAACATTCATACTTGGCACAGTACATATATACATTCTACATACGTGTTTCATATAGGCATTCTACATACGTGTCACATATAGGCATTCTACATACGTCTCACATATAGGCATTCTACATACGTCTCACATATAGGCATTCTACATACGTCTCACATATAGGCATTCTACATACGTCTCACATATAGGCATTCTACATACGTGTCACATATAGGCATTCTACATACGTGTCACATATAGGCATTCTACATACGTCTCACATATAGGCATTCTACATACGTCTCACATATAGGCATTCTACATACGTGTCACATATGGGCATTCTACATACGTGTCACATATGGGCAATCTACATATGTGTCACATATGGGCATTCTACATACGTCTCACATATAGGCATTCTACATATGTCTCACATATAGGCATTCTACATACGTCTCACATATAGGCATTCTACATACGTCTCACATATAGGCATTCTACATACGTGTCACATATAGGCATTCTACATACGTGTCACATATAGGCATTCTACATACGTCTCACATATAGGCATTCTACATACGTGTCACATATAGGCATTCTACATACGTCTCACATATAGGCATTCTACATACGTCTCACATATAGGCATTCTACATACGTGTCACATATAGGCATTCTACATACGTGTCACATATAGGCATTCTACATACGTCTCACATATAGGCATTCTACATACGTGTCACATATGGGCAATCTACATATGTCTCACATATGGGCATTCTACATACGTCTCACATATGGGCATTGTACATACGTGTCACATATGGGCATTCTACATACGTCTCACATATGGGCATTCTACATACATGTCACATATGGGCAATCTACATATGTGTCACATATAGGCATTCTACATACGTCTCACATATGGGCATTCTACATACGTGTCACATATGGGCAATCTACATACGTCTCACATATAGGCATTCTACATACGTCTCACATATAGGCATTCTACATACGTGTCACATATAGGCATTCTACATACGTGTCACATATAGGCATTCTACATACGTCTCACATATAGGCATTCTACATACGTCTCACATATGGGCATTCTACATACGTGTCACATATGGGCAATCTACATACGTCTCACATATGGGCATTCTACATACGTCTCACATATGGGCATTCTACATATGTGTCACATATAGGCATTCTACATATGTCTCACATATAGGCATTCTACATATGTCTCACATATAGGCATTCTACATATGTCTCACATATAGGCATTCTACATACGTCTCACATATAGGCATTCTACATACGTGTCACATGTAGGCATTCTACATACGTGTCACATATAGGCATTCTACATACGTGTCACATATAGGCATTCTACATATGTCTCACATATAGGCATTCTACATATGTGTCACATATAGGCATTCTACATATGTGTCACATATGGGCATTCTACATACGTCTCACATATAGGCATTCTACATATGTCTCACATATAGGCATTCTACATACGTCTCACATATAGGCATTCTACATACGTGTCACATATAGGCATTCTACATACGTCTCACATATAGGCATTCTACATACGTCTCACATATAGGCATTCTACATACGTCTCACATATAGGCATTCTACATACGTGTCACATATAGGCATTCTACATACGTCTCACATATAGGCATTCTACATACGTCTCACATATAGGCATTCTACATACGTCTCACATATAGGCAATCTACATATGTGTCACATATAGGCATTCTACATACGTCTCACATATAGGCATTCTACATACGTCTCACATATAGGCATTCTACATACGTCTCACATATAGGCATTCTACATACGTGTAACTTTGATCATTCTGGCTGCAAACATTTCATCAACTTTATTTTTTCCTCGTCAAGTTTGACTCGACTTTTTATGATCCACTCCAGCTGCAATCTTCTATATTTGGATTGTCAAAGGATATCAAATCTATTTTAGCTAAGTAAAATGTCAAAACAGGATGAAGTAGCCAAAGAAAACCTAATTGCGACACCAAATGCTAAAGGGCACTTTTAGTTTTAGAAAATATTTCAAACAAACATCATGGCCAACAAACATCTGCGTCATTTGCAATTCTTACCAGACCTATTTCATTAGTTTTTAATTACATCTTTCCTTGTTTTAATCAATAACAATAAAGACCAGCTTTTAAAGAGAGGACTCTATTGGAGAATCCACCATTTTGATTTGTACATTCCATGAAATGAGAAAAACACTGCATGTTTTACTTGTTTTACTGAGAGGCATTCTAGATGTTGTTGTTATAGTGAAGGCAAGGATATTTATGGATGATCAACTCCTTTACTTAACAATGGCAAAGTTTCGGTATAAATCCTGAAATCTTTATCAAGCATATGGGAGAGATGGTATCAACAGCAGGTCATATACAGTATACATGTTGGTGGGACGCAGACAACAGGATGATACTCAATCTTCTCTCAAAACCCTCTACTTCCAACTCGCTCATCCCCATACTCTTTACCCTTTCTGTTCTCAGCACCATGAGCTGGTATTAGTACCTGGATATAGGCGCCTGTACAAAAATCCATTATCATTATTATTATTATTATACAACAATGTCATACCTTTCACGTCATTGCTATCTCATCTTGTTCACTTTGAAGAAGTTGATCATCCACATACAGCCTTAACTTCTTAATAATATATATATATATATATATTGATAGAATATTCATAAAGTAACAAATGGATTATGATTAGGCTAATCTTGTTTTTATGCTCTAAGCAAAGCTTTCCACTCTTGTAGTGGCAATGAACGACTACACTTTTCATTGTTTATATTTTTAATGAATGTGTGCTAGTCATTATGGAATTATCAAATATTAAGTTATGAAAATAGGACCCTCAGTAATATATTTCAACTGTATAATCATGTATTAACAACATATATGTGTAAAGAGGAACGTTGAATTTCGTTTCCAGAAATACCCAAATAGTGGTCTCCCTTGAATGCTGTACACTAAAGACTTCAAAGCCAGTCTGTATTTTGAACAGCACACATATATCTATCACAACCAGAGTTGCTTCATAATTCCTTGAACTTTCTTGCTCTGATGGCTTCACTAAACACTGAAAGTATTATTCAAACAATCAATATCAATATTGTCTGATGTTTGTCATTCCTTGACCCTAAATGATAGTTGTTTCTGAGAGAGTTATTCCCGAAAGCTTTACCTTTCTGCTTCTGTTTCTGTTTCATGGTGGCGTGGTATCCTCACACAAATAGTAAATCCAAAATTCTAGAAATCAAACTCCTTCTAATCAATCAGGACTCATCTTCAAGTCTAAATAGGCATTTCTCAACTGATTATTTCAAAATGTCATCAAGAATGTCAAGAAATGTCGTCAAGTAAATCAAGAATTCTTCTTCTTTCTATCACATGCAATGCATATACTTTGATGATATAAATTCAAAAGGAATTAGGCCAGTGTCAATTCATATATAGAACATGACCCAAACTTTTACCAAGTTAATTTACAGAAAGCAATCAGGTATCCCAGTCAGGAGGTAGCAATTTAGAAGACAAGGAAGATCATATAAATCCAAACTGAAACCGGTATCCACAGCCAGCAGTGTTCATATACAGAGAGAATCCACAATCTCAAATTCTATGAGTAAATTTCCAACTAGAGTCACCAGTGAAGTCAAGAAGTGGCTACTTCATACATAAACAATGTACATATACATATACATCCAGGGGGAAGTTTTGGTCAACAAAGTCTATCTTGATATACACTTCTGCAGCAACTCCACAGGTACACATCTCTCAACAACAGCCTCAAGTCAACTGTGATCCCATCTCACCATGGCAATGAATGTTCAGTCACAGATCACCTCACAGGTCAGTCAGTAAACAGCAGTACAAAGCACTATACATAAGAAGACACTGGATCTGCATCAAAGGAATCCGAGTTCGGGGCAGTGGAGGAGATTCACAAGGACCACCAGGGTTGCTGCTGGTTTCTCTAAAGAGTTCTCCGTGTAACAGAAGAGGAAGAGTAGCAGGTGAATGCGCTGTACATGATCACTGGCAACAAACATCAGCTAGCTTGTCTTACATCGTCTTGTCTACATATTTAATAAGACGACAATCGTAGCGTGACGGAGGTGACTCCTAGAGTTTTAATCAATGAGATATCAACTGACTCACTCTCTCTCACGGTGCCATCTGCTCTAAGGAACCATGACTGATGCCTAACTTTAGCTTGTACACGCAAATCTAATGATGGCATGTCATGTTGAGGATCTGGTCTGCATGTGAGATTTATCACAGGTTTAAACAGTAGCTGGTTAATACAGCAATACACATTAAGTCCTTGTGTATATATAACAGTTTTATACACAATCTGCATAAAATAATAATGATATGGCAATGAACTGGACCATATACATTCAGTATACATGACACCTTAGAGTTACCTTAGCTACACACAGTAATTTTCAAAGGCATGTTCAAATGTTCCATGTTGAGTTAAGTCACTGATATTTCAACCATGTTTTACGGATCTACTGAAGGAGGCTTACTTCAACTATAACTCTGTGTGTATGTATATATATATATGCTAGAAATGTCAACTATGCAACTGAAATAAATGATCAATGCATAGACTGCGGGCCGGGATGTGAGACCTGCAATGACTCAAATTGTGATCCCTCGTAAATAGTGTATTATATATAACATAACAATAACAAAACTTTATTGTCCTCAATACAAAGTAAATTGAAAATTCATTTTGTGCCCTGGGCACCCAGCAGCCACAGTGCAGCGCCAATTCAACTTGTTCTATCCTTATAATGCAAGGAAGCAACACCTCCTATCTTTTAAATCCTTTTGGTATGACACAGCCGGGAATCAAACCCCGACCTTCCAGGTGATGAGCGGACGCTCTACCAACTGAGCTACATCCCAGGTTCATATATATGAGAAATAAGTGACAGTGTGTAATAACATTGTAAATTTATTAACCCACGATATGTTCAACATGTGATTATAACATCTCCATGTGATGCTCTGGCTGTCTACTGTGTGTCTCATTATACTGACAAGTAGGGACAACAATAAGTATACATCATCCTGTGTCTACCTCATCTCCTGTGCGCGTTTTCCTGCTATATTTCATACTGCTAATTGCCATGTGTATCAATCCTGTCTGGACCATATAGGTATCACAGTATTTCCAGTCTAGTGTTGAATTTGATAGTACGTTATGAACCTTGCATCATACCTTACCATTAGTAGAAATTTTCTATCAGATATCTAAAGAATTATTAGTCTTAACTAACCATAAAGTGAAAGATAACCAAGTTCATATAAATCATATGAGCACTCATTTTTACCAAGCAATTACCGTCTTTGAACAAGTTTTTGTATTTCATTGTCTGGGACGTCATCAGTCTATTGATTACCGTGTCACTGAATGGGCTGTAGCAGTGACAACGTAATCTATCAGTGGAAGTTAAGCTATGCCTTTCATGTTCACCATTCAACCCTCCATGCTGGAGACTGCTATGGTATATATTCAGTTCCCCTGGGTGTAGTACTTCTGCATTGTTAGGCTGATAAAAAATAAATGTTTCTACAACAGTCCATGAATCACTTTTACTTGTGCGCTAAACAACTATTTTTGGCCATTTGAAAATATAAATTATTAATTTTCTATCATTTTTTGCAGAGTTTGAGTCCAGAGTTTGTCAGTCCTGATGTGCTTCTGTTTCATATACTCCAATTATTATTTTTTATAGAAATTAACAGGAGACTGTAATGCCAAGGGTATAATCAAATTTATATAACTCATATATAGGTAGCATTTGACTCCAAAATCTAACTGAAATATTAAAACTTTATGGAAAGGCCATGTCTGAAATCTAAATGTTAAAACCAAAGTTCTATTATCTGCTAATTACTTGACATTTGAAACACCACAAATTCCAATCTGAAGATGAAATCAATAGGCTTGGATATGTTTAGAAACATCACAAATTCCAATCTGAAGAGAAAATTGATAGGGTTGGATATGTTTAGAAACATCACAAATTCCAATCTGAAGAGAAAATTGATAGGCTTGGATATGTTCAGAAACACCCCAAGAAATAAATAGGATATGTTTATAAGTAGTACAACCAGAATAGAGCACAAACAATCAAGTTAAAATCAGAATCAAATATCATTGATAATTCTTTCACTCTATACATAAACATTAAAGAAATAAACTGAAGAGCAATTATAAACAGAACAAGAAAATCAATAATTAAATTATATATATCACAAATATAATGCACATGGCATAGAGTGGTCCAACGCCCCAACAAGGCATAACTTGCCCCAGTTTCAATTCATATGACTGGCAAATTTAAGCCTTGCTGCATTCTGTTAACTTTTTTTTGCTAGCAGAGCGGCGCCCACCATGAAGATCATGTTCAGCACCCTGCTACACTAACACAGAAAAGTTAACAAAAAGCAGCAAGGCTTAAATAAGCCAGTGGTTGAATTTGGCGCTAGTTATGACTGGAGGGGGAAGTATAGTACAGTCGAATTTGAGTGTAGACAACAAAGAGGAAATTCAGAATAACTTGATATAAATATATATATCATATACTAATCATATAATAATTGGGTATATCAGAAGTTCCAAACTTTGAGCTGCAACAATAATCTCCAAACAGTTGATCAGTTCAGACCTCTGAAATAACATCTAACAGGCAATGTCAGGTCTCCATCTACTCCAAACTGCAAACTCAATGGTTCAAACTTTCCAAACAACACAGAGTAAAAGTGTTTGACAGGAAATCTATATAGTGTTAGAATAAGAATAGCCTCCATGGGTGAACGGAGACTTTCAGAACTAGAGAGAAATACATGACCTAGACACAATACACAGAGAGAATTCTTTGGATATAGGGTACAAGTATAGCCTCCATGGGTGACGGACACTTTCAGAACAAGAGAGAAATACATGACCTAGACACAATACACAGAGAGAATTCTTTGGATATAGGGTACAAGTATAGCCTCCATGGGTGACGGACACTTTCAGAACAAGAGAGAAAAACATGACCTAGACACAATACATAGAGAGAATTCTTTGGATATAGGGTACAAATATACCCTCCATGGGTGGACGGACACTTTCAGAACTAGAGAGAAATACATGACCTAGACACAATACACAGAGAGAATTCTTTGGATATAGGGTACAAATATACCCTCCATGGGTGGACGGACACTTTAAGAACAAGAGAGAAATACATGACCTAGACACAATACACAGAGAGAATTCTTTGGATATAGGGTACAAGTATACCCTCCATGGGTGGATGGACACTTTCAGAACAAGAGAGAAATAAATAAGCTCAACATAGAGAATACTTTGGATATAGGGTCAGACTGAAAATGAGAGACACTCTGCCTGTACTCTCCCTGCATGTAGAAAATCTATACAAAGTTACAGCATACACAATTATCTGTACACCAGATCGATTCATGGATAGATGGATGGTATCAGAACAAGAAGGAGAAATGACCTAGACAGAGAAAGTTTTGCTGATGAAAAGAGCAGAGAATGAGAAAGATAAGGTAGACACAAACTGATACAAGATTCTACCTGAATCCACGAAAAACATACAAAGTTATAGCATAACGATCTACTCATTGGTCAATTAACGCGATCCAAAGATAGACAGACAGGATTAGATCACAAAGAGATAAATGATCTGCATTGAAACCTTTTGGAGAATCACGAGGAAATGCAATAGATCTGGTAGGCACAAGCCGATAAGACTGTACCTGCGTTCTGCGTGTTGCCGCTCCTGTGCTTCTCCGCACATGTCACCAGTTTGCGCAGAGAGGACGACAAAAACTTGCAGCAGAGTTTCTGGGACTTTGTCTTTAGACATCCCATTCTGAGTCAGTTTGGCAGTCCCACGACTTTTGGAACCCTCACTTTTCTTCACAATATCGCTATGCAGGTTAGTGCTTAATTCAATTTACTGGATGAAAAATGTAGTAGTTGAGCAGTCCCAATCAATAGGGAGAATCTTGCCGATTTGAATGTGTTTCACTACTGTGCAGCAGCCACATCATAGGAGCTGGACATCAACAGCACACAATTACGCCCGGCCGCCTGGCTTTGACTTGACTTGCCACATGAGATGATGCTGCAGGCGTTTTATGAAAGAGTGATACAACACTACAATACACTCAGCATAATTTAATCATAGCAACACACTGTCCCTCTTTCCACCATCACTCTCCTCTGTACGAGATCCAGTACTGACATATCATAGCTCCACAACTTGCAACTAATTTCAAAAACCGTTGTTCCTGTTCCACATTATAAGCATTACCATTCACCTATTCCCCGAGGTATTGCATACTCAACGCCATGCTGGAAAAATGTCAGAAATCATTAAAGTTGGGATATCTACAGGCACCGACAATAAATAAGTAATGAGTGACATTTCCCCACCTCCAGTCCCACTGGATTTATCCTTATATATCCAAATGCCGGAATTACCTATATCCAAGTGCCGGAATTACCTATATCCAAATTCCGATAGCGCTAAATCCTTTCAAATCGTTACTGGAGATTTCCATTCAGGCCCTGTCAAGACTAGCTCACTTCAACAATGAAGAGAGAGGCTGGAGGAGGAAAGGCTGAAACATTGATTGACTAGCTGTACTCATGCAATAAAATGATTCTGAAATCCATTACAATACTATATTTTCTAACTCTTGCATTGCGACCATCAGTGCTTTCAGCCTATGGCTCATTACCTGTAACTTTTCATTGTAATAATAATAGACCAATTGTAGAAAAGTTCCAGCAATCCTTGTAAAATTCCATAACCTACATTTGAAAGAGTTTAAATAATTGGTTATCCCTTACATTAACAATTATAAGAATAAAACCTAAACCTCAGTGCAAAGAGTTGAAGCACCAATTGACTCTCAAGTTGACTCAGGTATGCTGTTAACTAAGTGCAAAAAGTCTGTGAAGCAGACACTGTCACATTACAATGAAATGTGTGATGGTCAACTCCTTCATAGTCAATGATTTCAACAAATAAATATAAGCCTGTGTGGTTGGCATAAGGAAAGGCAAGAGCTCAAAGTACTTCAATTAACTGCACTCTCTAACTATGGACAATGGTCATCCAGAACTACTGAAAGATGAGAAGGAAAGGCAAAGAGCCATTCTCTACCTGGAGTTAAAATGAAACCCACCCCCAGAATGATCGAGCGTACTCTCTAATGTTATCCAGACTCTAATTGATGAAGAACAGCACACCTCCGAGTGATTCCAGACACGACAAGCGGGGATGACCCACTGTACAACACTCTGATGGATGACATCAAGTAGAAAGTGAGGATGAGGCTCGGTCAAGACGACCTTCCAGTGAAGACGTGGCTTTCACGAAAAACAAAGTGTCTATGAAAGAAAAAGACTACAGCCTAAAGTGTCTTACCTAACATGATAGAGGGGCCGGATAGCAGACATTGTTACAGGTTCATTGTCTATCACGTGAGATGTTCCGACACGATCGTGTGTGTCCCTCGGGGATCATAGGGTGCTGAAGGAGGAGAAGGGAGTAACACCGAGTTACGCATCAATAATTAACACACTTTGAGGAGTCTGAGGGACGAGCGGAGACGCCGAGACAGTGACAAACACACAGAGAGAGACCTGCTACCATCTTCTGGACAAGATCCAAACGCATCAGCTATCCTACAATTCAATTTTCGTAACGTCTGGTTGAGTTTTTTACACAGAAGATAACCTTAATGTTCGTGAACTGACAGCAACTCACCACTCAGAAGTGTCGGTGAGCAGCTCCATCGGATCTCAGTGAAGGCTAGCTATGGTGCTTCTCCGGTATTAGCGACATCATAAATTTCAAATGTCTTCCCTGCCGACCACACTAAAAGAGAAGCAGACTTGCTGGACTCGAGACCGCTAGACTACCTTGTTCCCTGAGACTGAGGGCCCATGTTGCATAATCACAATCCAAGAGCTTTCTCCTTTATAGTTTGATCTATTCCCCCAGCAAAAAGTTAGATTTTCTCATAGAAATCAATAAAGGTTGTCTCTGAAGGCTTATATCCACAAATAGAGCTTCATCTTTGGTAAAATGTCTCGGTTAAGACTGTTAGGCTGACTTCAAATACATGCATATTATGCAAAGCTTTCCCCGAGTCGGGAGTCATGAGACTTAAGTCCCTTGGATTTGAACCTCTACAAGTCACATCGGCTTCATGGGCATGCATCCACACAAAGAAATCAGTGTATTCATGCAGATAGATTTTATCAATCACTGGCTCTACCTTGCTTAACAACTTGTGAAACCGACGATGAAATTCTCATCTATTTTCCAAATTTTCAATCACGTTTGTTTTCTATTTTCTAGTTTCATTTCCCTCCTACTGTTTCCACTCGGGATGAAACAAGATAATGATTTTTCTGTTTCGGCAACTCTATATTTATTGGGGAAGTAATTGTTGATGAAATTGATACAAAATGGGGGCCTGTTTCTGTAAACATATACAGAGGAGGAAGTGGGTGATGGGTATAGACTCGCCTCACACTAACAGAGAGCCAGGTCTTGATCAATACACCAGTGAGAGATTGAAACTGATGGTGCCAGGTTCTAGCCTTCCTCGGGATCTCTAACACTATATATTTTCTTTACAAAACAGCTTTTCCCCAGAAGGACTGCTTAAAAAGAAATGTTAAGAATCTGTAAGAAGGTTAGCATGACTCAAAGACATGGCTCAAAGGTGAGGTGGGATTAAAAGGCGCTGTAGCAAATATTTTGCATGTTATGTTTTCTCAAATTTGTCATTTATTATTAAAATTAACACAATATATTAGTAGGTTAATGAGTACAATATCTAATTAGACATCCCGATAAGCTATATCCATAGTAATTGATTATTTGTAATCGAAGAAAATGGTGTGACGTATAAAGCGACATTGGTGTGGAACACTTCACTGTGATAGGTAAATTCGTAAGGTCTCATGAGAATTTGAGAGTTAAGACATCAAGATGGTTGACAGCTCCATCATTGTAGCATATTCAAAATTCTGAATGTTTAGGTTTCGCTACATCAGTCAGTTCATTTGAACTACCTTCGAGTGGCCATTTTAATGTGAACATATTTAAATGGCCGATTAATGGGAAATTGACTCGCATGGCTTAACTGAACCATGTATATTCATTTTAGAAATCTTTTTATTAATTCGGGAGAATTTATTGATCCATTGCTTACATTTATTTATATATTTGTGAGAGCACTTTATTTTAGTAAGAAAATTGTGCTACAGCGCCTTTAAAGGAAGAAACTGATTGAAGAGACTTGAAGCGAATCTATCTTGCCTGACGCTGGTTCATTTTCCATCGCGGCCAGGAACAATTATGTCACCAGACAATAACATTGTCAGAAAACAAGAACATCAACACCCAAGCTGTTGGGTAATGGTTGGGAAACTCCTTGGACCAAGTACTGTCTGCACTGAACTTGGGAAATTAGGAAGTGAATATCTCAATGCATCTGAAGGGTGATTCATATGACAACATCGAAATAAGTCTGAGTGAAATAACATGTTATCCTACTCAGTGAAATATAACTTTCAATCACATGTCATTCTTGACATCAACAATAGGATGATGTCATAGAAATTGGCAGTGAGGTGATCTGAATACTCAATTCATGAAATGAGTTCATGAACCTTAATATGCTTTGTCTGGATTACAATAAAACAGGACATTGTACACATGATCATGGCAATTATGTAACAAGGCGATCTGACTACTCCATTCATGAAATTAACTTTGTTTGCAAACATAAATATGCATTATTTCTGGATTATGATAAATAAGAGGTTATTGGACATTGTTGACCAATGCCATGAACACATAAATAATAAATGTATATTTTCCCTCATGACTACTTCACTTTAGTACATACAGCTACACAACGATGTAAGATGCTTCCAAGCAGATGGTAGCAGAGATCAGACATGAAGTAAATAACAACCTCCTCCTCTACATCTGCATACAATGAAAACAGATTTGAATGTTTTAAAGAAAGATTGAATGAAACAAAACAAAAACAACTCTACTCTTTCCGTTAATGATGCCACAGCACCAACAGTGAAACACAGCTTGGAATCACAACCAATCATAAACACCTAAATCAATATAGCACATCCCGGTATGCAGCAAGTAGGTTAGTAGATCTCTTGTACTAGGTAAATACCTGTGACAACAGGAATGTGCTCATGTAATATCTGGGGTAACCATATTTCCTCGAATACAACCCGGTTCTCGAATACAACAGTTTCTCGAATACAACCCAGGGGGTCATGGGACGCTGAGGTAAATACAACCGAGGTCTCCATATCCAATTGAAATTAAGGCGTACTTCCTCAAGAGACTTCTCCTACCATTATGCTATGGTGTGTTGGTGAAGGTTGGAGGTGACCTGTGGTTTAATGGTTCAACATGTCATGGCAGATCATGTTATTCAACTGTTTTATTGAATCTGTTACCATGATTTTAACATTGGACAAATTGGAGAACTCAGAGAACTCTATCCCCATAAAAAGTTGTTGCCAGGGTTCAGAACAAGACACAAATATTTCATGAGGGACATTAACTTTATATACAAGGGGAAGCTCATTAGACATCCAATAAATGAATGAATTCCTTGCTATAACTTCATCCATTTGACAGAATATGGTTTTACTGTGTTTCTTGACTGCGAGATTGAGTAAAAGCTAACAAGATCTTCTCAGAGATATACAGTCCAATATTAACAGACAATCTCCTTAAACAAGAGAAACAGTGTCCAAAATGCAATAATAAGGAAATGTTTTTGAATTGATTCCCGTTTGTCTGCCCGATTGACCCCTGTAAACAGATCACTGACTCTGTGTCTAGGAAAATGAAAGATGATTTCCCTCTCTCAACTCTGGGGCCATATTGTCTTGCTTCAGATGAGTTACTCCCATATATCATTCTATAACATTTACTGCTCTCAACTGATAACTGTCCTGTACCACTGGCAAAAGTGGCACAAGTTTGTTCGGACAAAAGCAATGTTCTTATGTTCAACAACAATTCAGATGTCAACAACAACGTTAATTTATGTAACAACAACATTAATTTATTTAACACCAATGTTCATTTATTTAACAACAATGTTCATTTATTTAACAACAATGTTCATTTATTTAGCAACAATGTTCATTTATTTAACAACAATGTTTATTTACTTAACAACAATGTTCATTTATTTAACAACAATGTTCATTTATTTAACAATAATTTTCATTTACTTAACAACAATGTTCATTTATTTAACAACAATTTTCATTTACTTAACAACAATGTTCATTTATTTAGCAACAATGTTCAGTTATCTAGCAACAATGTTCATATATTTTGCATAGATATAATGAGAACTTTTATAATCCCTTATATCCAGTGGGAGGCACTGTAAGTAAATATTACCCTGAAGGAATTGTTTTTTTAATGCAGCTAATTCCCATGTTCAGGTACCCATTTGTACAGCTGGGTGGATTGAGTGCAACATGGATGAAGTACCATGACTAATGACACAACACAGTATAAAGACCAGGCTGTTGTTGCCCAAAACAACTTTAACACTAGGGTCAATTTAACTGCCACTTTTAACACTGCTGTATAGCTACTTTAGTGACAAACCATTTGAACCCCGCCTTTGCTAATTCCACAACACCAGTGTGTTTGTCATGTGTTTAACAATGTTTATATTCTGTTTCTGCAACTGACTGAACAGTGATATACTCAACATGTAGAAATGTTAATTCTGCTTATACAATCATTTGAAATATTCTTATTTCCTACGTAAAGATGCAGCCATTTGAAAAATTCCTATACCCTATGTATAGATACAGCCATTTGAAATATTCTTATTCCCTATGTATAGATACAGTCTTTTGAAAAATTCCTAAACCCTATGTATATAGATACAGTCTTTTGAAAAATTCCTATACCCTATGTATAGATACAGCCATTGAAAAATTCCTATACCCTATTTATAGATACTGTCATTTGAAAAAATTCTATACCTATAAAAAATCCTATACCCTATGTACAAGGATATTAGATGAGGTGCTTATCACACATATTGGGCTTGACATCTTTGTCTGTTGTAGAGAAATAAGACTAAAGTTTAGTGTAGGAAATATTTTGTAGTTTGTAAGTTTCACTTCAATGCTAACCACACCTGTATTGCATGCTTTCTTCCTGCATTAATACCAGCCAGCATGATCTTAGTGAAATATTCTTGTACATATCCCTAAATACCTCAGTTATCAAATAGAGTATATATCTCCTACTCTCTGTTGACTTTATACAAAACATCAAATAATTTACATTTTGTTCTTTTCATTGAGATAGTAGAACCATCTGAAATATGGAAATAGTTTGGATAGACCTAATTAAATAATTATTATAAAATAAAATCTTTGTCTTAAACATAACATTGTCTGATTTACAAGTATCTCACTAAATATTCATAAATCATGACAAACATTTTTCTTATCATTAATTATTCAAAATGCAATTTAACTCAAAATTTTATAATAGAACTCAGAGGAGCCATGCTACTTTCCAAATTGCATTTCTTCTTTTCAATACTCAAAAACCTATTGTTTTGAATAATATTTTAATTCTCCTGTCTTGCTAATTTGAGATATAAAAAGATTTCAATTCCATATTTGCTGTTTTCAGTGGCGAAATCTATGAATTAATTATAAGGTGGAAGAACGAATATAACAATTATCGGAGTTCCCACTGAGGTTGGAAGGTAGCCATTGTGAGAAGTATAAAATCTATAAGAGATCGTGGTCGACCTTTCTTCAAGAGACTGAAACAGAGGCTGTCTGAAGACATCTTTATTTCGCAATGAGGAAATAGTTAGATTATTCTTTTCTATCCGTAAACACCAAACTGACTATTTAAAATTTCATTAGTTTAAAACCACTTTGTAGCATGTTGATGCTTCATTCGTGTTGAAGGCAAGTTTTTACATGATAAAATCAGAGAGGCTGCTCCTATCTTTGAATAGTAATTATATGATTGTAAAAAAGTCATTCATATCAGAAGGTACTTTCATCCTTGCTTGATAGAACCAAATATCTACAAACAATACTGTATATATAATATTTCCTATGTTTATAAAATATAATTGAAAAGAAAATGTTTTCATCAATTATTAATTGTATAAATGTAATTTTGCAGAGGGCTAACTTGGATGAATAACTATAGTATGTATCAATTGTAATATTGTAACCTCCACCTCCACCGCAACGACCACAACCGCTATGATACTTAACCAAGGGCTTTTAACCTTGAAACATGTAACAACGACCATCACCGTGACGACCTTAACCGCTATAACTTAACCAACCTTAGCTTCAGAAAATATAAAAGATACATAATGGAATATACCAACGAGTAGCCAGTCTTGAAACATTAAATTTCTGCATATGACAAGATGCAATAAATTTGAAAATTCATTATTAGTATTATCATTCATTATTTCTTATATGTTTGTTAAAACATTTCATAATTGAAATATTATTATACATACTAAGCAAAAGAAACTCTCAGTTGTTAACATAAGAAAATGTAGTTAATGCAACCGCATGGCTAGTGATGATATGTGATATATTCACGGTAAGCAGGGGAGATATATGAGATATCAGCTTGTTACTGTAGCTTGATGAATGCTCTAGTCAACTGGTAACATTTAATATGTCATTGCTAGTTTGATATTACAACAACTTCTTGCAACAAACATTGCCTCAATCTAGTTAAATAATGTTAATATAATATATTCAGAAACTTCAAATAAATTGGTTTCAGGTACACTACATATGTCACTCTAGTCTTGTTAGTAAACATAGATGCAAAGATTTTGGTCAACATTATTTTGAATAATCTGAAAAAATCATTCGTATTTGCATCAAATTCATCAATCAATATATCCCAAGCTTTATACTTGAATCTGATAGCATCTGGTTGAAGGAAAACATTAAAAAAAACACATAAAAGAATGGATTTTTATAAAGTGTTTATATCATGCAGTGGGGGTATTGATTCAATATGCAAGATCATATATATACAGATCTGCAGTGGCACTTAACCATACATATATATATATATAAAAAATAAATATATATATATATATGTGTGTGTGTGTACACTCTCATGCCAAGAAGAAAATATATTGAATATATATGAAAACTGTGATAGAATGAGAAAAATGGTGGTATAAAAAGTCAAGAATGAAACACGTGTTAATAGAAGACCATGCTGAATCTGTGCAGACTAGTTAGTTAGTGCATGCTGGAGGAATCAAAAAGAAAGCTGATTCTCCAGGCTGATCTGAAGGCAATAAATACCGATAAATTCTCCTATATCCATGACTTGGTGGGGGAAGAAACTTCTACAGTAATGTCCAACTTGGGGCCAGCTTCACCGCCAAACTTGGAGCCGTGCTTTCCGTCATTACCGACTCGTCTAACAATCAATTATTGAAATAGAAGTGCCATGGTGTTACCTCGTGGAGAGACAATACCTATGGGCCGGGTCCAGCACCAGTCCGCACTGACTTCAACAGCAAATACTAAATACCTAGATTTGCATCAACCAACTCTGCAGGAGGAGAACCTCTGTGGGCCTAGCTAGCCAGCAAGCAGGCAATCCAGCTGCTGATCATGGCACCGCAATCATGCCTTATTTCAATGGAGATTTATTATGCTTGGTCCATACATGCGATTGTGAGACTGTCAGAAGGGAAATGTAAGGGCTCTTCATCAAACTCGCCGATACAATGGGGAGGACGCGGCCCTCATTCCCTCCACTGTCGTATTAGTTCGCAATATACTGTTTCCCTAATCCACTTCCAACATATGTTACCTGGATATGCTACTTTCCTACTGCGACTATTTCTGGACGTGAAGTCAATGTCAAAGGTTATGGTAAACTGAAAATCAATGCGTTTGTATAGGGAGGCCTGTGCGTAATAAAATGCTTGAAACAGAGGGTATTGATTATGTGTCCAAACTTAGAATACACAATTCGTCATTGCACATTGAAAACCTTAGCAAAAATTCTGAAATTGATGTCTTCTTGAGAGTAGATTTCTGTGTGCCAAAGAAAAACAAGATGGAAGTAGCTGCATGGAATGTTTTGTTAATGTTGACGTAATTTTGTTTTTTGGTAATAAAATCCATTATGGCCCATTGACGTCATGAAATGAACCTAAGACTATTAATGAAAATAGAAGTCTTTATCATGACATTTATTCAATTTGATAATTAATTAACCCCAAAAAGTGTATCAGTTGCCAAATAAACTAGATATTTCATTAATTACAATTCATAGAAATTGTATCTTCACCTTATGAGAGAATGAAGGCTGTAAATTTGGGTTGAAAAGTTAACCATTATGTTTTGCATTGCCAAGTGATATTCTATATCATATGGTTTAATTTGGTCACAGGCCTTATGGACGTACATTCTCAGAATATAATATTTAATTCAGTAAGTAATAGTTGCAATTTGTAATAGAATTAATGTAAACATGGAGCAATGCAAATATCTTATACCGTAGTTTAAACGTTTAACTAATGTTTGAGGGCATGTGAAATTATCATAATTAACAAAATATAATAGCAGAAGGATGTCAGAGGTTTTGATAGGTTAAATTTATGATTCGATCTTTCTGAGATGTTGCAAGGAAGCGAAAAAAAAAATTCAAATCATCAACTAAATGGGAAATATAATATATGGATAATATGTAAAATTTTAAGGTTTTGAAAGTCAAGGTATTGGTGGTTAAGTTATTGATTGTCAAAGTAGGAATGGTCAAGATAGGCAGGAATGGTCATGGTAGGAATGGTCAAGATAGGTAGGAATGGTCAAGATAGGCAGGAATGGTCAAGATAGGCAGGAATGGTCAAGGTAGGAATTGTCAAGATAGGAATGGTCAAGGTAGGTAGGAATGGTCAAGGATGAATCCATGGACTTATGTGCTTATGGATTGGTGGAAAGTATTGGTATGGATGTAACAGTGACTGAAATGGTTCTATTGTGGTCTTTGGAATCTCCGCAGTCTTTTGAATGGGTAATTTTAATGGAGGAACTTGATGGCATCAGCAGTGAAAGAGAACTTGTGAAGGATTATGAGAAGGAACAATGGCAAAGTTATTTCTTTGAATATTCCATTCTGTGAATGAATGTAAACAACAGAGTTATTGGTTTGAATGCCATGTATATACAGTAGTAGGTACTTTTATTGACATGTGCAATTCTTATAATGCAACAGAAGGTTGAGTGTATTGATGGAACAGTGTTATGTACAGCAAGTTGATAATGATAGGATTTTGGTGGCAATCATTAAAGGTGCATCCATTGTGTTTCATAAAATTTATTTGGCTTTAATACGTTCCAACACACCATATGTGCTGTTTACAATACAAATAAATTCACTTAGCTTGCATATTCATCCCCAATCGCCAAACATATCATAATTACCATTTTCCAATTAAAATTGAGTAACATCATTTTGCAAGTGTAGAAACCAAAAGTGAACGTACTATTTACATGCACAGTAGTTATATGACCTATTGAACATTATTAACCCAAATTTGTTATTTTGTCTGGTGTAAATAAGATTCCAAAATTACGTTTGACTCATTGGCGCGCGCCACACGCAGTGCATTGTCCGGTTTTCGATCAGAAATCACTACTTTTACCTTCATATCGTCAATATACTTAGTCGAGTATCATTAAAATGGTTGTTTTCAGTAATAGTTGGTACTTCTCGATAAAATAAGACCATTTATAACGTTTGTCATATTTGACCCCTAACAACACAATGGATGTACCTTTAATAATGATAATCATCAATAATGTTTTAGACATAACACTATAAAATTGTTATGGTTTATAAGAAGAAGTGTATGATCAACACCATTGTTCTTTAAGTTGTATATAATGGTTTCTGTTTGTTGTAAATATACTCCTGATTGAGCTCAGAATGATTGATTATATACTATTATCACCATTATTGTGATTTCGTGAAACTACAAATTTCAGCTCCATTGGGATTCAAACCCAGGATCGTCGGGTGAAAGTCAGTTGTTATACCATTAGAGCTGGAGGATATCTAACTGGTAGAATGCTCTTTACCTCACCCTATAACCTTCATGTGATCAAAGGGTAGACTAGGTCTTGACTGGGTCGTGACTCTGGTATTGGTGCAGAAATGTGGGATATGTCTATATCATACTGGCTGTTTTTCTTTCGACTCAGAAAGAGATAGACAAGTTGCTTTCTTTCGACTCAGAAAGAGATAGACAAGATGCTTTCTTTCGACTCAGAAAAAGATGGACAAGTTGCTTTCTTTCGACTCAGAAAGAGATAGACAATTTGCTTTCTTCCAACTCAGAAAGAGAGAGGCAAGTTGCTTTCTTTCGACTCAGCAAGAGATAGACAATTTGCTTTCTTTCGATTCAGAAAGAGATGGGTAAGTTGCTTTCTTTCGACTCAGAAAGAGATAGACAATTTGCTTTCTTCCAACTCAGAAAGAGAGAGGCAAGTTGCTTTCTTTCGACTCAGCAAGAGATAGACAAGTTGCTTTATTTCGACTCAGAAAGATATAGGCAAGGTGCCAATGGCCAGGAGAAAGGAACTGAATCTTCACAACTAGATCAATGAACATTTGAATAAATGGGGAATTAATATTTTTTGTAAAATATCTTATTAGGTGAGTCATCCTTTCTAAACTGCACATCAGAGTAGGAGAAGGATGAATCATAAATACGAGCCAACTCCTCCGTATCTAGGATATTCCTTCAAATACTTTATAGATCCAAGATTAGTGCATTTGTGAATAGTAATGCATCCATCACTCAATTCCCAGGATATATATATACTTATGTGCTTATATATATATATATCATTCTACACAGATTACACCAATCATCTAATAGAAAACAATTAAAAACAGTTATCCACTTGTGGACCAGCTGATAAACATACTAGATTTATTTAGCTCGCTGAGGACTAAGGTAGCGATAAGCCATTGCTAATAAAAGGTATTGTCTAAGCACTCAAAGAGATTCGAAAATCTAGGCTCATATCTTTATAAGAGATTCTGACAGAAAAAGAAATAAAACATAACGAATGTGACAATTCTGTTGCTCCTGGTATAGCAGGCTGTTTCTTCCCCAGTCTAAACTCTCCCCAGGGAGAAACATGACTAGGCCAGGCTATCCTGGGGGTAAGTAGGTCTGTCCAGTTTCCCCACAGAAAGTTCCCACAGGGGGAAAGTTGGGATATTGTTTAACAGGATAAAGAAAAACTAAATAACACTTTTACGCCCCTTTCAAGACTATTTTTGCTGGAAGAAAGTCTACAACACCATTGTGGTTATGCATTGTGGTGAAAACTACAATCATTGGCTGGATCTAACGAAACC
Organism: Gibbula magus; assembly: GCA_936450465.1. Lineage (NCBI taxonomy): Eukaryota > Metazoa > Mollusca > Gastropoda > Trochida > Trochidae > Gibbula > Gibbula magus. The sequence goes on along the minus strand of OW388303.1, from coordinate 49,548,831 downwards.
ATGGATGGTACTGCGCTGAAACTCAGTTTAGTATTGCACCCAAACCTTACTGTGTGTAAAACAGTTCTCTAATGCAAACTACCGTATTTCCTCTAATACAACCCGGGCCTCTAATAGAACCCGGGCCTCCAATACAACCCGGATGTAAAGGGTGCTGAGTCTCCAATAGTACCTGGGTCTCTATTAGAACCCGGGCTTTACGTAAGAACTGAATACTCCGTGTTGCAATATAAAATAGTTATACACTCGTTTTGAGGGGAAATATTGGTGTGACCGTGTGAGATTCAGCATAACAGGTCCATGATAATAAATATCCGTCATGTTCAGTTAATTCTCCTTTTACAATGCAAGTTGAAAGAAAACAATTCACAGTAACTGTATAATGTTGGGATTAACCCTTAACATGCGGGCGACGGAATAATCCGGGCGGGCTATAAGCGATTCGTAGGTACTCCAGTACGGATCCCGGATCGCTTACTTAGAAGAATTCACGCCTGTCTATGTACTGGGCTAGCCTCCATACCGGGTCCCGAGTCGATTGTTTCCGCGACTCGCTGCATGAGAATGGCTGTATTTATGCCTCGCAGCCCGCAATGAGAATAAAACTTTCTTCAGTGTCTGGTCAGAACGTCCAGCAAAATTCACACCAATTTGCGTGTGCATTGTTGACCCGTAACGCATCGATAATTAGCTTTACAAAAGGCCAATTTTGTCCTGCTTCGCTCCGATGGCTACACTGCCCGGCGGCTAATTAGCACCTAAGTGTCTGCACTGCCCCGGGGTGAGATAGGCCCGTACAGGCTTATCTGTCTCGCATCCCGCCACATGGGCAGATAGCCTATGCTTATCTGTCTCGCATCTCGCCACATGGGCAGATAGCTTCTAATTACGGGAAGATATTGCGATAAGCTACCTTTCTCTCGCACTTCGTATCATATGAACCAATTGGTTGTTTTCATTTTTTTTATACCAAAATAAAGAGGAAAGAATGGCCTTTATTCCCATATAAAAATCGCAATTGCGCTAACATAACTGAAAATACAGCAATCGCACAGAGATAGCCGACTTTCGCACTTTTGAATTTTGATACATGTGGCGCATTTACCCCAACATGCCTCGGCGCTCTATTTCTAAGAAACTACTTGGGATATTTTCATAATTTTTTTATCAGTATATAGATAAAAGAATTGTCTTCAATTCCATATAAAATACGTGTATTTTCGGCAATAACTTTTGATGCGCCAGGTGTCGCGCAGAAGGTGATATTCGGCTTTGAATAAGTGGCGCTCTTAGCATATACCATCATTACGGGCTTTATAACTTGTGAACCGCAAGTCCGATTTTTATAATTTTTACATCATTGTAAAGAGAAAAACATTGTCTTCAATTCCATGTATAATGCGCATGTTTTCGGGAAGAACTCTGCATGCGCAAAGCGCCGCGCCAAAAGGTATAATTTTCGCACTTCATAACTTTTGAACCGCAAGTCCGATTTTTATAATTTTTACATCATTGTAAAGAGAAAAACATTGTCTTTAATTCCAGATATAATGCGCATGTTTTTGGGAAGAACTATGCATGCGCGAAGAGCCGCAATATTGATGTACGCATAAGTGAAGAAGTATGATAATATATAACTAAAATACTGTTCTTTTGATACGCAAATATAGAGCTTTATAAACGATGAACAACTGTCATGACGGAATTTTGTTTCCAGTTTTGGAAAAAAAATTATAACATAAAAGTGAAAATATATTTGAGTACGGGACCAGCCGCTCGGGGAAAAGCCTTTTCGTGGGAATATTTTCTCAGGAAAATATTTCACTTTTCGGAGTTTCTAAAAATGCGTGAACATTTTTGTTACTGATGCCATTTGCGAAAGGTTTTTATTTCTAAAATTCAAATGCGAGGGCGCACCTTTCCAAACCATTTGAATTGAATTTATTATTTTATCTTTTACATTATTGAATAAAAGACGTTTCATTCAATAAGATTTGAAGAATTATTTATATGTGTAGCGGACTGAACTGAGCAGATGGAGAATTTGATTCCTCACCACTTTTATTACCAAAGTTCTTTTGTATCACAATTACTTTTTTAGGTATTAGTTTTTTCGTGAGCAGGGGAATTTCCGACGGGATTCGCCATGACATAATGAGAAAAAATTCCCATGAACATGGGCGTGGTCCGTCATCTTCGGGACCGACCCACAAGTATAAATATCTACCGGGGGGTGCGCGGACCCCCCCCGCTTTTGGTCGCCACCCCCCAAACTTTTTGTGCAAATTATTTTTTTGTTTCTACTTTGAAATAAAGGTTCGTGTCATTCCGAGGTATGAAGGTTTCTGCTATATATGTCGAGAGGGCATGGGAACCCATTCCCAATAGAATCCGGGGTTCGTCCCATAGGATTGTTCCTCGGAGTCTCTCGTTCTCAAAAGAGAACATGGGAAACCTGTCCCGCGATTGAATCCGGGGTCCGCCGCGGAAGACGGGGACGGGAATTCCCGAAGAGCATGGGAGTATGCTCCCATGGGTCCGGGCTCCGCCTCGAGAGACCGCTCCTTGGATGCTCTGCTTCTCGAAAAGAGAAGTCATTCGGCAACTGACAACCCGAGCTTCCCTGACATAGTAGTTTATTTTCCGGGCCTCGCGCCCGGTGCTACACGTCGCCGAGGAAATCAGAAAATGGTCCGTTTGACATATGCGTCGGAAAAATCGGCGCGATGTCAGAAGCCGTCGGCGCCGTCGGCGCTTGCGGCGCAGTCGTCCTAGATGCGCCGGGAGGTTCTGAAACTGGCAAATGAACGTCCATGAAGCTCACATTCATTATCTCTGTATGTTTATTGTCTCTAATCACATGTTATATGTTGCATACATCTAACGCATTTTCAATCATTTACAGGTTGAAGCAGAATGCTGCGCGGACGTGGACGCAAGGCCCTGCGACGGCCTAGGACGTTGCATACTAGGACACGCAGCTTTGAAGCCGTTACAAGCGACGACGACTTCATCAACGAGATCCATGCTGATGAAGCCTCTGATATGGAGTCAACTGACAGTGATGGTAGCAGTGGTTTAGACAGTGATGATGCATATGATCGGGACACTGTAATAGATAGTGAACATGGTGACACAGATGCTCTGAGTGATATAGAGACAGAGATTGCCAGAAAGATTCTAGCCGCCGGTAATTCCACCGAAGAAGACTTTAGTGGTTTTGAGGAGGAGTTTGCCGAAATACCACAATATAATCATGATAATTCACAGACGTTTGATGAGTGGGTGGATGGTCCGCGGCCACGTGTAAACTTGCCTTTCACTGGTCAAACTGGGTTGCGCCAGTTCATAGAACTTCCTGAGAACCCTGAACCTATTGACTTTTTCAATTTGTTTATACATAATGATGACTATGAGGATATGGCAACGGAAACCAATAGATATTTCAAACAAGCAATGGAGGACAAAATTCTAAGACCCCGTTCAAGAATGCAACAGTGGCAAGACACTAATGCAGAAGAGATGAAGGTATTTGTAGCCATGACAATTGCCATGTCATTGGTTGTGCAGAGAAACTTTGCTGATTACTGGTCAACAAGTGATGTTACCTCAACGCCTTTCTTCGCCAAGTGCATGCCCCGAGACAGGTTTTGGCTTCTTATAACCTACCTACACTTGGCTGACAACAGGAGGATGCCGGGCCGTAACACCCCGTGCTTTTCACCAATAAATAAACTGGGACACTTGTATAACCGGATAGTTCACCGTTTTTCAAGAGTGTATAAACCGCATCAAAACATTTCAGTCGACGAGGGCATGGTGCCCTGGAAAGGTAACTTATCTTTCAAAGTTTATCTTCCCGACAAGCCTAAGAAGTATGGGATAAAGGCTTTCATGTTGTGTGACTCGCACAACGGATACGTTTGCAAGTTCAAACTCTACACTGGAAAAACGAATGAACCGGTTTCTGAAGGTGGCAAAACTTATGATGTAGTCATGGACTTGGTGAACGACTACGTTGGACAGGGGCATCACATCTTTATGGACAACTACTATTCGTCCACAAATCTGTACATAAATTTGTGGGAGCGGGGAATAGGTGCCACGGGGACGTTGAGAGCCAATCGAAAGGGACTTCCTGATTCAGTCAAGAAACCTAAAAAGAAAGCCAAGCAAGGGGACATGACAGTTTCTCACAACCATGGCCTACTCGTTCTTCGCTACGAAGATAGAAAATCAGTGCTTCTCATGTCTACTGTTGAAGATACACAACTTGAACAAACAGGGAAGAAGAACCGGGCGACAGGGGAACCAGTTCTCAAGCCGCGCATTGTAACAACGTACAACAAGTACATGGGAGGTGTTGATCGGGCCGACCAGATGTTGTCGTACACGCCGTTCCGAGTGAAGACCCTGAAGTGGTGGAAACGGGTTTGGTTTCACGTTCTCAACGTTGCCATGTTGAACTCTTACATCGTTTATAAAGAATATAGCAAAGATAAACCTCTAAAAACAAGTCGGGAATACAGGAAGGCTTTGGCGCAACATATAGTAACATTTGCGGACAAGGAACAAGTTCCATCACTTTGCAGACGTCCCCGTGGTCGGCCGAGCACGAGCGACGAGAGTGTCACTCGTCTTCATGGACGTCACTTTCCGACGAAGATTGAGCCTGTCGGAAGGAAGAAAAACGTCACAAGGATGTGTGTGGTATGCTCTAAGGCAAAACGCGCCGTCCTCGCAAAACAGATTGAAGAAGGCAATGGGCCAGCAAGGAAGAAAAAACGAGTAGGCAGAGAGTCTTCTTATGAATGTACAGATTGTAATGTTTCTCTGTGTGCCGCACCATGCTTCAAACTGTACCACACCGCCACTGACTATTCCAGGGCTTACATCACTGCCACGGAAAAAGAAAGAAATGAAGAAGGGAATGAAGAAGAAGAAAATTGAAAGTAAAGAGAGCCGAAGTGTGGACTAGTATATACACATTATATACATACCTTGTTAGGTCCCTAAAGCTGTTCTGCGCACAACCGCAGGTAAATATTGTGTATATTTGTACATAAATGCATTGTAATTTCATTGTAATACATGTCATTGCAAATAAAATATTCTTTATTTTATCAAAGAGACAGAGAAAGTGAATGCGAGCTTTCATTGGAAGTTCAGCCAGAACCGCATCATAAAAAAACACCCATAAATGCTGAACCGGGTGGCCGATTTTCATAAAACTTACATGGGGTAAAGAGGAAAGATTCGGCTTTGATTCAATATAAAATGTATACATGCGCACGAAAAACTAAAGTTGCGGCACGTGCCCCGATATGCGCGATAGTCAAAAAGTTGCCTCAAAGTACCGAGGGTACCTTCATTTGGCCCGCTATAGCTTCCGAACGAAGTTGCGCATTTTTTTTCTTTTTACATCATCGTAAAGAGCAATAAATTGTCTTCAATTCCATGTATCATATGTATATGCGCAGCGAAAAATAAACATGCGGCAAATGATGCGCCAGATGTCGCAAAAAGTTAGTTTTTCAAAAATGAATTTTCTAAGTACTGGGGGTGCCTTCCTTACGCTCTTCATATATTGCGAACCATTTGACGTATTCCAATAATGTTTATATCATTGTAAAGAGGAATAAATTGTCTTCAAGTACATACGTGTTTCGCATGCGCGCGAAATAATTTACGATTTTATAAAGCTGGAAATAAAGACAAACTTTACACCGCGCAACATGTATTGCGTTCGCCGCGGTGATTAGTGTATGCTGTGCTCATTAGTACCCATTAGTTCCACGCGCGCTCGGCTCTGGCACCCTCGAGGAGGTCTCGAGGAGGTCTCGAGGAGGTAACGGTACTGTAATTAGCACAGTCCCGGGGGGACCAAGCAGTGCCAGTAACTTGGTGCGCGTCGGGACCATTCACGTGGTACTGTCGGGGTAGCGTCACTCTCCTTTGGTTGGTTATATTTTCTGAACCATAAGTCGTATTCTAATAATTTTTACGTCATTGTAAAGAGGAATAAACTATCTACAAGCACATATAAATTTCGCAATATGCGCGCTCAGGAGTTTTGATTTCATGAAGCTGGAAATAACGACAAACTTTAGATGACAATAGAATTATAACCATAGGTCGCATTCTAATATTTTTTATATCATTGTAAAGACAAACATCTGGTCTTCAAGTCCATATAAAAATTTCAGTAGCGCGCTCCAAATTCATGATGTTATAAGGCCCGAATTAAAGACAATCTTTACAAAGTAATAGAAAAGTAAAGAAAAATCGTAAAAAAATAATTCAAAGATGCGGGTATAAAGCAACCATTTGTGTACGGGTGCCGCGACTTGAATTTGTATTCAACGCCCGTATATAGCCCGTATTCGCCATGTAGATGCGGTATATTTCGTAAAAACGGTACCGGAATCGCCGCCTGGAAATTCCGCCAGCAGAGCTCGTTAGTGCCTAAGCTCAAACTACTGCTGCGAGCTGCGAGCCTGTAAATTCCGCCACAGGGGCTAAAAAGGGTAAAATATATATACGCAACGTAAGGGTTAATGGAAGTGTGGGTAATCCCCGTCCATTTATAAACAATATGTTTTTTCAAATGAATTTCAGTAGAAATGCCACGAGATATGTAGTACTACATCACTAATTTTACCTTTCCAATAAGTCACAACAAGAAGATTATAAACGTTCATGTCTGAAAAAAATACAACCCGGCCTCCAATACAACCCGGGTCCCTAATAGAACCCGGGGGTGAGGGGGTGCTGAATGAAATAGAACCCCGGGGTTGTATTAGAGGAAATACAGTAAGTTGCGCCTTGGCAGGATTTCAAACCCCAGACCTCTTGTGCTTGCATGGCCATTTGACCTTGTCTGATAAGATGTTAGATATTGCAATGATCATTCTGAACAGCTAGGTTAAAGGAACCACAAGCTGTTACAAGGAATACTCCTGTATTGCCCACTGTCTAAAGACATGACATAACTTAAGATTGTGGGATTTGCAGGAAAAGAGTTCAATCTTTTTGCAAAGGATATCTTAACACAATGATCTTGTTCATTGCTGTATGATATTGGATAGGTCTTTGAGGGGGGTCCATAAAGTATATCATCACGGTATGAAAACAATGTAGTAAGAATTCCAAATGATGACGGAGTAAGCATGTACTCTGAAATGTCATTTATCCACACAATAAGAAGTTGTTATCTTGAGAATCTTGTTTTCTTACTCTCTTATGATTACTGTATGATAATGAATGGTCTTTGCGGGGCATTCACATTCCACCTGTTGAAGGAATAAGCACATACCTGTGTTCGTGTATCTATATCATAAAGAAGTTGTTAGCCAGAATATTTAATTTTCTTATTATCTTAGGACAATGGCTAGCTTCACTACTGTATGAGGAAGGTATAAATGTCAGTTATGATTCTTTGAAACAGAGTTGGCAATATCAGTGATCAAATATAAAAAATAGAAAGGAAATTCTTCGTATCATTTCAGCTTCAGAGACAATCACAGGATAATACTAGAATACACACAGAAACTGAGATGGGACGCTTTGAAACAGGGTGACTGAGAATTAAGTTATATGACACTTATTATAAGCATTGATAAAACTTATTACAAATTACACATATTAACTGATTGCATCAAATAGGACCACCGAAAATTAAATTTGTTGCATTATAAGACTTATGATAAGAGATACATGATTGAGAACGGGAATAAAACAGACGGGAATAAAGCTTGGCATGTTATAAATCAACATATATGTGTATAAGACATACATTCAGAGATACAGAACAAATTGGGTACGGAAATAGTCAGGACGGATATTGAAGTTTGGTGTGCTCACTGACTGAGACAAGTGGGAGATTTCTAATCTGATCAGAAGAGCTACAGGACGACACAGTCATCAATTATGATGGCAGCCGTCCTCGTGGGTAGTCGTCTCCATCCCGACACTGAGACGCGTGCCGCAGATTGTAAATCAATCCGAGTCCGTGTCGTTGGAACCCACTTAAAGGGTTGATGGTATCCAGCATGCAAGAATAAAATATACATCAAATTCCTTCTCATACGAAGCATTCTTAATTCATTCCCACCCATTTATGTTTAAGTCAAGAATAAAAATTCACATTCATCCATATTCCGAGGCTGACTGAATATGAAGCAATAATGATTTACACGTTTTAGATTTGATACAGCTCGAATGAAATTTGTCGATATGAAAGGAAAGCTTGCTTGAATCCAACCAATCGTAGGACAGATATGGCAGATGTGATTAATCACCCGGCTTTTCGTTATTGCTGGGAATCTACATCGAGGCAAATTCGCGGGAACACATTAGGGACCGAAGCAACAATATTGCAGAGAAAGTTGAATGGGCTTTTGTTTGGATTTCAGCAACAGAGTTATAAAGCCCTCCATTAATTTTCCAGGAACCTGGTTCTGATGGGTGATTCCCTCCCACTTGCATGTGAGGAGTTGTTAGGCTATTCTCAATCTGAAGGGCGATATTCATCCAGCTTGGTGTTAGCAACAAATGTAAGCATGACGTGGAGAATAGCAAGCCGAAATTATACTCATAGAATTGTTGGTTCTGATACTCCACTTTGTCGTGTGTAAACACCCGTGTGAGCCGAGATGTCAATTGATTCTATCTCCTACGAAACTCTCACCATCACCGCCCAGCCGTAGACGGCCAACTGTGGAACTTTAATCAATAGATGAGAAAGCTGGCGGTGTGAGATAGCTAAAACATGTCTTACCAGCAGACGGGGTTATCTTTTCAAACAACATCGTCACCAGGTGCACATGCGATCACCCATTTGTTGTCTCTCATTATCCTTGATGAGAAGTAATCAGAGAGTAATTAGATTCCCATCCAATCATTAACGGGCTAACCACATAATAGAACACTAATTGCTTGTTAACAATGCGTCACAAGACATATCAGGTAAATAGAGATTATTGCCAGCGCAAATTTTGTGTCACATGACTTTCATAAAACAAGTGTGAAACTTTTTGTGACCTCAGTCAGAGCAAAGGTTTACACAATTGTGTATGAGTTCTAAATATTCTATGCATCAATTCTGAGCGTAATAAATTCCCTATTACCTAACATTTAAATAAAGACAAAATAGACAATTCTCTTGCAACAGCATGCTACATGATGCAATGTGTGACCTTATGGTCAATTGCTTTATGAAGTCACAGAAGAATTATGGGAAGAACAATGGCCGATGTGATATGTTCACATGACATCTATGTAACTTGTCATACACTATTAGCTCTTGGTAAACTACACAAAATTATACAAAATGTACAAGAGGTTCCATAACCCTGCCCATTTTCCTGAAATAATCGCATGGCTCAAAGTACTATTGTTTGTATACTTAGTAAATTAACACTTAAGCTGGCAATTAATTCAGAGAGACCAACTTACAGGAAACATGCTCTGGGTTTGGTCACTGGCTATCCATGGACACTGGCTATCCATGGGCTATCCAAAGTCATTGTGTGCAGGTTCAGGGTTAAGAATGGCTTCAAGGAGTTTTGAGAGGAAATAACAAGTGCATTACATGAGAAAGACATGACTTCAAAATATTGAGTGTGTGATAAGATGGTCATAGAGAAATCTAGTTTGAATAAAAACTTCCCAAGAAAACCATTTTATAAAATCAAAGACTGGAGAAAAGATATGACACTTCAATTCTTGTATTTCGTTCAAACAAATATATTTTTTAAATCTAAGAAATAACCGTCTCCAATCTGACATGAAACTAAACCAAGAAGTTTTCATGAATCAGATTAACAAGCAGGTGAAAAAATAAGCAGAAATCAGAACTTTGGGACAACCACATTTCTTTTTTGTCAATCTTCAGAGAAAGATGAGAGAAGTTAAGATCCTCCAAGCAAGGGTGGCATGCGGAAGTAATCGAGTTAGTTGGAGAGATTCGGCAGTACAAGGTGTTGTGGCAGCTGGACCAGACCTCCACACATCCTCTAAACACATTATCTACGTGCTCAACATAGCTCATCTTTCTCTCAGGAAAAATCTCACAAGTTGATCAACTCCACAGGGAGTATACAACTGACTTGAGTCTCTCTCCATCTCTCTGTTCCTCTGGTTACATCTAGCATCTCTCTGTTCCTCTGGTTACATCTAGCATCTCTCTGTTCCTCTGGTTACATCTGGCATCTCTTCATTCCTCTGGTTACATCTAGCATCTTTCCGTTCCTCTGGTTACATCTAGCATCTTTCCGTTCCTCTGGTTACATCTGGCGTCTCTCTGTTCCTCTGGTTACATCTAGCGTTTAGACTCCGTTCCTCCTGTTAAATCTAGCGTCTCTCCATTTCTCTGGTTACATCTAGCGTCTCTCCATTCCTCTGGTTACATCTAGCATCTCTCCGTTCCTCTGGTTACATCTAGCATCTCTCCGTTTCTCTGGTTAGATCTAGTGTCTCTCTGTTCCTCTGGTTACATCCTGGTTTTCCTTGGTGTCGCATGTAATACATACAACCCAGGTCTCAAATACAACCCAGGACTCAAATAAAACCCAGGACTCAAACAAAACCCAGGCCTCAAATAAAACCCAGGCCTCAAATAAAACCCAGGCCTCAAATACGTATACAACACAGGTCTCAAATACAACCACAGTCTCAAATACAACCCAGGCCTCAAATACAACCCAAGCCTCTAATACAACTCAAGCCTCTAATACATTCCAAATCTCAAATACAACTCAAGCCTCTAATACATTCCAAATCTCAAATACAACCCAGATCTTAAATACAACCCAGATCTCAAATACAACCCAGGCCTCAAATACAACCCAGATCTCAAATACAACCCAGGCCTCAAATACAACCAAGATCTCAAATACAACCCAGGTCTCAAATACAACCCAGGCCTCAAATACAACCCAGATCTCAAATACAACCCAGATTTCAAATACAACCCAGATCTCAAATACAACCCAGGCCTCAAATACAACCCAGGCCTCAAATACAACCCAGATCTCAAATACAACCCAGGCCTCAAATACAACCCAGGTCTCAAATACAACCCAGGCCTCAAATACATACAACCCAGGCCTCAAATACAACACAGGCCTCAAATACAACCCAGGCCTCAAATACAACCCAGATCTCAAATAAAACCCAGAACTCAAATACAACCCAGGTCTCAAATACGACCCAGGCCTCAAATACAACCCAGATATCAAATACAACCCAGGCCTCAAATACAACACAGGCCTCAAATACAACACAGGCCTCAAATACAACCCAGGCCTCAAATACAACCCAGGCCTCAAATACAACCCAGGCCTCAAATACAACCCAGGCCTCAAATACAACCCAGATCTCAAATACAACCGAGGCCTCAAATACGACCCAGATCTCAAATACGACCAAGGCCTCAAATACAGCCCAGGGGGTCATTGGATGGTGAGGTAAATACAACCCGGGTCTCAAATATGAATTTAAAGGTGCATCCATTGTGTTTCATAAAATTTTATTTGGCTTTAATACGTTCCAACACATCAAATGTGCTGCTTACAATACAAACAAATTCACTCAGCTTGCATATTCTTCCCCAATCGCCAAATATATCATAATTACTAGTTTCCAATTAAAATCGAGTAACATCAATTATGCATGTGCAAAAACCGAAAGTGCATGTCCTATTCACATGCACAGTAGTTATATGACCTATTTAACATTATCCACCCAAATTTGTTATTTTATCTGGTTTAAAAAAGATTCCAAAATTACGTTTGACTCATTGGCGCGCGCCACACGCGGTGCATTGTCCGGTTTTCGATCAGAAATCGACACTTTTACCTTCATATCGTCAATATACTAAGCCGAGTATCATCAAAATGGTAGTTTTCGGTAACAGTTGGTACTTCCCGATAAAGTAAGACCATTTATAACGTTTGGCATATTTGACCCCCAACAACACAATGGATGTACCTTTAAGGCCTGCCATGTTTCCTCAAATACAACCTTTGCCTCAAATAGAACCCAGGGGTAAGGGGTGCTGAACGAAATAAAAATAGAACCCCGGGGTTGTATTTGAGGAAATACGGTGTATATATTCCTCAAGGAGTTGATAACTTGACAAATAGTTGGCATATTATGGCGTGAATATTTGTATCACAACATGTAATATTTGTTCAAAGTGTACACGGTTAGAACTTTTGTTGCGATAATTGATGTGGCTGTTTCATGCCTTTCAGATGTGTGTTTAGCATTTGAAATGTACATCTTCATAAAGCAATCACCATTAGAAATTGACATCATCATAAAACCTATCATCACTCATTCTAACATAACAACATTCCTAGATGTTCACAAACAGTTACCAGTCTACATAGAACAAACACTACCCATCACTAAACCATCAGTGCTTGATCCACTTATTCCAACATCCTCTGTTCTAACCAAGTTACATGTAATCCCCATCTAGAGAACTACCTTGATTGAATAAAGGACGAGATGTAATCCTGTTTAGACAAGTAACTTGCGCTGAGGGTGTTACCGACATGTTACCAGTTCCTTGAGTATTGATACTCTGACTCTTATTAGATTTTACACCTCAATGGATTTCCAATTTCTCTCTGTATGCAACTAAGCAGATTTTCTGCCATTATTTCTTAACTTGGAATACACAATATTCATTATTATCACATTTGAACCAGCTTTGTCCGTGATTGTTTCTAAAAGAAGAAGTAATAAACTGACTAACACAGTCATCCACTTAATCAAATTGTTTGAAGCGCGGCAATCAGTAAGTACAGTACCCAGTAACGAGCTTTCCTAGAATATAGTCGCTACCATCGTCCATGGTCGACAAAAAGAGAGTCAATTATAATTCTAGGTCGCGGGTCCACACGGACATCCTGAGATCACAGAGGAATCAGCCGGCCAATCACAATCTCTCTAATTGGAGCGCGGATTTAGTCGGTGAAGACAGTTCACGTCCTTGCGTCAAGATGTATGACCTCCGGCTTGATTGATGGGACGTTGATGACCATACGGGTCTGGTGGGTGCTGTGTTGCTGATACACGGGAGTTATCTCCCTTGGTTTGAATTATCGGCCTCTACTATTGAACACTGATACAAAGCATTTAGACACATTACTAGATAATTATTAATAATTAATGGGATATTTGTGTGTCTTACATGAGGCAAATTACCAAAACAAATCTGAATTCTAAATTTATCAGATACGGTACATTGAAAACCAAATCAAACAATATGAACATTGATTCTGATGATAATTTGATGTATAAATCATCTCCAAATTTGAAAGTTTAATGACATTTAATATAAAATAATGAGTATTTACATAAGATTTTAGGTTGACGTAACTACTCTCTCAGAGTGAGAAGAACCATGCAAGCTATACTAATATACCAGGAAAGTATCCCTCCCTTAAATAATCTAAAAATATCGGTTAAATTGACAATGAGAAAGGATTATTATTTGGAAGAAAATTTAAAACTGAAAATATTGTCCTCTTATTGCACTGCACTGTAAATCAGTGTCAGCGTTAAAGCATCTTCATAGTAGTTAGGTCTAAGAAAACAAGATTTTCTGGATAACAACTTCTTTATTGTGAAGATCACAATGTTTGATAGAACTGATATATATATACTTCATCAGGTGGATCAAGATACATGCTGTACTACATAGTACACTTCTGAATGCTCCTGAAAGACTTATAGTTGGGGGTATATAGATAATCTTTAATTTATCTTTTCCAATAGTGATACAATGTAAAAATGTTTTTGGGATCAACTGTTTGCTGGTAATAGTGTCTTCAACAAGAAATGGATTTGACAGGATCAATTATTTCATAATTTGATTTCTGACTTTGTGTTACTTCTCTGATCATGCAAGTTTCTTACAGAAGTAACAATGATTCTGTTTAACTTTCATTAGAAGTAGATCACTGAAATTCTTAGTTGTCATGGTGATAAATGGATACCTAATTGACTGATCAATAAGAATTAAATGTGTCCAAAGTAGATAAAATAAATTGACATATCATAGGTTTGATCTCTCAGGCTTGTTTATACACTGATTAAGATCTCTTACTTTTGACGAAGACAACACGTAAGTTTGCAGGTTGTTGTCCCTCCATGGTGCTCAAGTTTGAGGTTTGATGGTGACTGTTTTTCATTTTAGAATCAGCATATACCAAAAGAACATATACATAAGATTTCTCTATTTTAGGGGTTTTACTGTTATGACGATGCAAGTTCCGGAGATGTAGTTCAGTTGGTAGAGTTTCCCCCGAGTCATCACCCGGGAGGTCAGGGTTCAATTCCCGGCCGTGTCATACCAAAAGATGTTAAAAGATGGGAGTTGTTGCTTCCTTGCTTGGTGCTCAGCATTATAATGATAGAACAACACTTGAACTGCATGGCGCTGCACTGTGGCTGCCGGGTGCCATTGGCACAACCCGAATTTCCAAAATTTACATTGTAATGTGGACAATAAAGTGTTATTATTATTATTATTATTAAGGAGTGACCTCTGTTGTGCCGAATAGAAGTCACAGAGTCACCAGATCTACATGAATTTCCTATTTGCCACACAAGACTTCCGCTCTCTAAAGGTAGAGGTTCTGGAGAAGTTTAAAATGTGTAATGTATTATATGACCAAATCCTTGCATATTCACCGAAATCGACTTGCATTTACATTAAATCGGCTCCAGAATGAGTCTGTTGCCTCAGCAACAATGTGACGTCATCACTGTGTCACGACGTCGGAGCATTGTTTTATGACGTCAGGTCATTGTTATATCAATCACAAGTGACTGATAACACGTTCCATTGTTATTTTCACTAGTGACTGATAACACGGTTTATTTTCATTGATAGATCCCAGTATTTCACCTGCAATCATATAATAAATTGGTTTTCCTTAATTTACTTTATTGTTTCAAATAATGGACCGTATGCAGTCTAAAATGACAAAGTCTGTGACTAACTTTCAGACACAGTCCACATTACAGAAGCTCTATCCACATCAACTGCAACATTGCACACCAGAATGACAGTATCAAATCTCTGATCTAACTAAGAGTGACGGAACAGATAGAGAGCGGAGAGTGGTGATATCATGAATATCTGGACCACCTTCGACTCACGCTATCACCGAAATCAAATCTAGATAATTCTCTCGATAAGCCCTTTCAGATAACTGTATGCTGTTTATTACTTGCCCATATTAATCAATCAAAATTGCCGAAATTTAGCTGAAACTAACAACTGCCGCGAGGCATGTGCCATTGTGATGGTGGTACGACCATTGTGACGTCACAACTGCTTACTATTGTTACTTGCAATGGTATTACACTAGTTTCATATCGCCATATAAACATTACACTGCAGTATCTTCCACAGGGGAGTATTTATCTATGTTACATCACATCCTCCTGTCTTGTGGATTAGGGGGAGGGATAGCGCAGTGGTTAGCGCGTTTGGCTTTAGATCAAGAGGTCCGGGGTTCGAATCCCGCCAGGGGCACGGCAACTTTGTTTGCAGTAGAGAACTGTTCTACATGCAGTAAGGTTTGGGTGCAATGCTACACTGAATTTCAGCATAGTACCACCCATGGTTCGCTAGTTCCAGCCGTTGCTCGCAGGTTTCACCGCAGTGCATAGCCATATGGCATTGCAGGCTTTCTCCCTGCCTGATACTAGCAGCTGCGATATAAGTGAAATACTCTTGAAAGCGGCATTAAATCCCAACTCACTCACTCACTCTTGTGTATTAATTTTGAGATATAATTTAGGGTAACATATTCCTCCCTGAGCTGGGATAAAGTAAAAGAAATGCTAAATTGAAGTCACAAAATTCAACGGTATATAAGTTCCACATCATGCATTTATGCTATTAACACCAATCGAAATAACATCTTTAATTTTTTCAACAAAAATCTCAAAACAATACCAGCTTGAACCAAGTGAGTAACAAGGTTTTGGTCAAACAACCTAACTTCACACTGGTTACACATGCATCCTATACAAATGGAGCAAAATTTGTGTCGACAAAATATCACACTGGTAGTATAGCTCCTTTAAAAGAAGCCTCCCCAGACAGCTAGATAAGAGATTGTGCTCCTAAGTGACAGGAATTACGACTGTAACACCCACGATGACATCTCTCAACTAGATGTCTCTCGGTATGACTGTCAAGATAATTCATGTCTTCACACATCATGTTCTGCATAAACGCAGAGTCCCATGATGATACAAATATTGATAATGTGACTAACATATCTCCACCAAATCTTTATCCGAGAGAGTATGTCTCTACACATGAAGGGACCTCATATCAGACTCTGCTTCAAGAGTTCTAGAAGAGTGACACATCTGATCAGACCTCCCACCATCTGTCTGTTAACATCATCTGCCTCATTGCATCATACTTTTCTTGGAAAATATCCCCCCCCTCCCCCCGTTTTATCGAACACTTATCTATTTACATGATAGCCATTGTTCTTGTGTATAGCTCAGGTGACAGTTCAACAAGTATGGACACGGTTCTTTGCCGGATGGGGTGCCAGCTTCATAGCTGGACAATCTGTGAGTCTGGAAGGTTGATTACTTGCCCTGAACTAAGACACATGTAAGGTGTTACCTTGGGCAGGTAACCTTGGGCAGGTAACCTTGTTAGCAGTGAATCTCAATCATGTTTAAAATTACTACTAAGTTCTATGTTACAACTGTTCATTGTTACCAACAACCCTTAATCTTCAAACAACTTCCTGCATTGCCTGTTCACAAACACAGATCATGAACAAAACAACTCATCAACCTTGTCCTTCCAGCATTGCCTGTTTACAAATATAGTAAAAGCGATAGAACAATCAAGAATTTAGTTTCTACAGGGTGATCAACACAAGTTGTTACTACAAGTTGGTCCATGTGAATAGTTCTTATACTGAGTTCTACGATACAAATGTTCATTGCTACCAACAACCCTTAACCTTCAAAACAACTTCCTGTAATTGCCTGTTCACAAACACAGATCATGATTAAACCTATACTCCTCACCCATGTCAAATAAAGAAAAGTTCTGTTACAAGTGTCCAGTAATGAAAGGGACTGACTATCACCAACCCTTAACCTTCAAAACAACTTCTTGCATTGCCTGTTCACAAACACAGAACATGATTAAAACTATTCAACACCCAGTCAGGATAAAGACAAGAGACCTTGTGTCCAACCATTACATGAGTGAATACACAGCATGTACAAGTGTTCACTGCAATGAAAGGGACTGCCTACAAGTGGCTCCACTTTCTCTTATTGATTTTTCGTAGCTGACCACGGCACACGCCCGGCACAGTCAATATAAAGATACCTCGGTTGTGCCGCCAGCCAGGACGTGGGTATTTAGAGATGCTTCTATCAAATTTCATCCAAACCAGAGCACTGAACAGGACTGAACAGAGCCTGCCATCTTTATCCCAGTGTGTTGGTTTACAGTTTGGTAACGGCTTACGTGCATTCGTTTACTTTTTGGCAGCGTTACGTCATTATTTCGATAAATGGTTTATAATCTGTAAAAGTATTTTTTATATTATAACAAAACTTAAGCTGCTTACAAAGAAATTCACAATTAATGTGTTCATATAAAATGCTATGTTGTTCAGAACAATTGTTAACTCTGATAAGAGTAGAGATTTAATAACAAAGATATTTCATTTCAATATTGGGGGTCAGAATAAACCGTTTTGAATAAATGAAAAAATAAAAGACTTATTTTCAAAAGAAAAGAGAAAATTCTTTATTTCTACAGGTAAAGTACAGAACTTTTCACTTTTAGAGATGGAACCAGAAAATTACGTTATAATTCCACGGAAGGAACCACAGTTCTCGTTTGATGAAATGACAACATTTCAGATGGAACCAAAGTTCTACGTTGATGGAATAACAATATCTTAAATGGAACCAAAGTTCTACATTTATTGAATGACAAATTAACATTTCAGATGCAACCAAAGTTCTACATTTATGGAATGACAATATTTCAGATGGAACCAAAGTTCTACATTTATAGAATGACAACATTTCAGGAGGAACCAAAGTTCTACATTTATGGAATGACAACATTTTGAATGGAACCAAAGTTCTACATTTATGGAATGACAACATTTCAGAAGGAACCAAAGTTCTACATTTATGGAACGACAACATTTGCAATGGAACCAAAGTTCTACATTTATGGAATGACAACATTTCAGAAGGAACCAAAGTTCTACATTTATGGAATGTCAAAATTTCAGATGGAACCAAAGTTCTACATTTATGGAATGACACCATTTCAGATGGAACCAAAGTTCTACATTTATAGAATGACATTTCAAATGGAAGCAAGGACAGTTTCAGTTCTTCAGAAGGAATCGAAGAATTTATTTTCGAAAGGAGTAACAGAATAGTGTGTAGCTCAAGACTAAAATCATTAAATGGTCTTATTTACAGAGAGGCTCTGTCACAGAATCGATTTAATTCCACAGTCAGCAATGATTTGTTTTTAGGTCTACAGATGAAACCAGGAATTTGTAGATTTTATTTCTTGCCATGAAGTCAGTAAATTATTTATTTAATGAAGGATCGACTCACTATCTAGCATTATAAATGGTAAAGCATCAACTCACAGTATACATCTAGCATTATATGATGTAAACAGGGAATCACTAATCGATTTATTTCTACGCGTACAGTTTTATTTTAAAGTCAAACCAGATAATGGACATATTTTGAGAAGGGTTGAGAGAATTTTGCAGTTTAACAGCTTAGTAACTACAATTTCACTTATTACACAGGTGTTATCAGAAAAGTATTTAAGTTCTTAAAATAAAACAGAAGTTAGCATTGTCCTCATGATGGAGCCACAGAAAAATTAAATTTGTTACAGAATAGAATCAGAACATGACTTAGCTCCACAGAAAGACTCGCTATCATAACAGAAAAGAACCAGAAATAGATACGTCTTCATGATGCGATTGTCCAATCTAGAAGCTGAAAATGTTAGAAAATAGTTTCCATAATGGAACCACAGAAAGACTAAATCCAGTAGCAGAATATAATCAGAAAATAACTTTATCGCCTTGATAGAAGCACAGAAAGAATCAATCTGGTAACAGAATATAATCAGAAAATAACTTTGTCGCCTTGATAGAAGCACAGAAAGACTCAATCTGGTAACAGAATATAATCAGAAAATGGCTTAAGCTGGAGAACTATCTGTGAATGAAGGTGATCACTTTCAGGACCGTGGTAACCGAGTCACACTAATCCTTGTATTCAGCTTCTGTGTTTGCCTGGCGATTTGGAGGAAGGGAACCTGATCCTACCAGCATGAGCTGTGTTTGTCTAACATGATTAGTTAACAGTTTGTATCCATGCTTGATGTGTGTGTTATCGTCTCCGAGAGGAGCATACATCACTCATCAAACAGTATGTTTCCATGATAGGATGCCTACAAGCTCTGGAGTCAGATAGTTGTGCTTCTTGAAACATCTTGATTGAAATCATGTAAGATGGAAAATGGTACTTCAAACAGGCATGATTTTATCAGTTCTTAAAGTAACCCAGCTCTGAATGAATCAAATTATTCATCACACATCATGTTTTTTTTAGACAATGAAAATGAAGCAAGAGAGAAAATGGTATTTCAGATTGCCACAGCATATTAACTCACACAGACATTCTTCTATGTGTTAACCTTTACGTCTGTATAGTCAGTAATTGATTTTTCTTGACATATCAGAGTTGAAATCAAGTAAGATAGAAGATGGTATTTGAGATTGTCACATCATAAATCAAACAGCCATGCTAATTTGAGATAGTCGTTACTTCCATGAAGTCAGATATTTGATGGTAACTGATGAAGAAATCTTAATTGAAATCATGCAAAAGGGTAAATCAGTCAGGCATGATTTTCTGAGTTTGTCTAAATTGATTCTGAAGTCGGATTCTTGAGAGTTCTAGACACATTTTAATTGAAATCAATTTAGATAGAAAATGGTACTTCAGCTGAATTGAAAAGACTTAATGATGTCTACAAGTAAGCGTTATCTACCTTAAAGTCAGACATTGAATGGCTCTCAAAGCATATGAAACTGAAATGGATGAAGATGAAAGATATCTCAGATTCAAGTAACCATCGTCCATGAATGATGCTAAACTTTCTTCTGTAACACTGTATTTATGTGAAGTCACTGGCATCACAAAAAGACTATATCATATAATGGAAGTTGTTATGGATGCAATAAAGCAATCTGGTAAACTTGGTATCCAAATCTGATAAATATGCAAAACAGGTCAAAGGTCAAATACACAAACTATTTTCGCAAAATGTTTTCAATAACCCTCATAGTTTGTTACTAATTAACTTCAGTATATGTTTGTGAATCATGCATTTCAATAACCCTTGTAGTTTGTTACTAATTAACTTCATTATATGTTTGTGAATCATGCATTTCAATAACCCTTGTAGTTTGTTACTAATTAACTTCATTATGTGTTTGTGAATCATGCATTTCAATAACCCTCGTAGTTTGTTACTAATTAACTTCATTATATGTTTGTGAATCATGCATTTCAATAACCCCTGTAGTTTGTTCCTAATTAACTTCATTATATGTTTGTGAATCATGCATTTCAATAACCCTCGTAGTTTGTTACTAATTAACTTCATTATATGTTTGTGAATCATGCATTTCAATAACCCTTGTAGTTTGTTACTAATTAACTTCATTATATGTTTGTGAATCATGCATTTCAATAACCCCCATAGTAGTATATAAGTAAGTTCATTCATTGTAAAGCTCTGAATGAGTGAATGAGTGAGTGAGTTATTGTTTAACGGTGCTTTGAGAGTATCATGAAATATAACAGTATATCTGAAATCATTGGAAGCGAACATCATTTCAACAATCCTGTCTGATGACATCATTCACGAACACTTCATTTACCTAAAAATCATTAAAATTTGTTTTGCGTACCACAAACAAATTCAAATTTTGAGAGTGTGATAAACGTCAGTTAATAGGTTACATAACGTTTGCATGCATTACGCTTAGAATGTAAAAGAATCTTAAACTAATATCCTCCTTGTGACAAAACAACAAACACAATCAGCCTCTTCCATTAGAGTAATGTTCCAATTCCATCCATTAGAATGTTGAAACACTGTGATCACCCACCGTTACATTTGTTACACCAACAAAAGGAAATGCATCATTTACCCATCATTCCCAGAATGATGGCGTCTTAATGCCTCAGTGATTATATACGTTACTGCCTGTCACAACTCCAACATAACTTATACAAAAACAATCAATTTCCTTCTGCAGATAAACATTTTGCAATGCAAACTAAATGAGGCATAAAACATATTTTCATATGCCAACATGTGGTGTTTATAAACAGCTCAAGTTTAGATAATTTTACAGCATTAAAAACTAGCATTTGAGAACTATTTGTGTGTGCAAAGAAGTCAAAACACTAAAGATGATGTGAATAGATATTATGAAATAATGTTGTCTTTCACTCTTGACAAATGAACCTTAAAGGCTCTGTAGCACGTTTTTTGCAAATTTTATTTATTCAAATTTCTTATTTATAATGATAGTTTATGTCATTTCTATTTACTTTAGAGCGTAAAACATCTTATTACACAAACCAATTATCCGTAGTGGTAATATAGGTGTTGCCATTTTATTGTGAACACATTTTATTATTTCGAATGACAAAAACGATAGCCGTGGCTTTACGGAACCATGTACACTCATTTGTAACTTGACTTTCCGAAGGGAGAAGAGTGTTTTACAATTGGTGACATTATTTTTCAAATACATTTCATCGACTTATTTGAGCAAAAAAACGTGCTACAGCGCCTTTAAAGACGCTGTAGTACATTTCTTGCAGATCATGTTTTCTCAAATTTGTCATTTATTATTAAAATGTATACAATATATTGGTACTATAATGGGTAAAACATCTCATTACTTGACCCCATTTAAGCCATATCAATAGAAAACGGTTATTCGTAGAAAATGGTGTGACGTATAAAGCGACAGTGGTGTGGAACTCTTCAATGTGAGAAGTAGATTTGTAGGTCTCATGCGAATTTGAGAGTTCAGACAGCAAGATGGTTGGCCATTCTATCATTGTCCCATATTTATAACTCTGCTGTGAGTGTTTAGGTATCGCTACATCAATCAGATCACTTGAACTACCTTCGAATGGGCATCTTAAAGTGAACCATTTTAATGTGACCTTAAAATGGCTGCTCGAAGGTAACTGGACTTGCATGGCTAAACCAAACCATGTACATTCATTTTAGAACTCTTTTTATTGATTCATTAGTATTATTTACCTTATTATATAAAACATATATAACACTTATTTATATTTTTGAGAGGTCACTTTATTTCAGTAGGAAAAATGTGTTTCAGTGCCTTTAAGTGATTTCTATATTGTGAAAAGTGTTGACATGAAAAACAATCAAAGTAATCAACACCTGAAAATCATCGACCTGAAAAATTATTTTCTGCATTTAAAGCTTCAAAAAAGCATTACAAATGTCAAAACAAAATGAAATTAAAAAAGAAAATATCTAGAATTCTATCTAACTCCCACATGCTTGAATGGAATTGTCTTGTAAATAACACATTTAAAAAATGAATTAAATATTGAATACGGAGATTCATGAGAATCTTCACCAAGTATATATATTGTTCAGGTTACCACTTCTTTTATTTATCATACTGGAAGAATAAATCATGCCACACTATGACATTTAAAATATGAATAAAATATTGAACTTAAAAAATACATTTTCTTCAATATATACTCCTACGTAAGGATTGAAAACTTTCAGCACGCTTTGTTTAGCATATCTATGAAACTGGAAGAGTAAATCCTAAAATAGGAATGAAATATTCATATTAAAACTACATTTTCTTTAGAATACTCCTACATATCAGTGAATGAATACTTTCACCAAATCTATTGATCTATACGATATTCCTGTGCATGTATGGAAGGGATGAAAGTAAACATGGATTGATTTGGTGTAACCTTCGACCTGACCCACATTCCATGAGATTTACGAGCTATCGGAGTCGATTCCTACGATGAAAACACTTTTAAGGGCAATTCAGGGGCTTCTATTCCTCCAGCAGCAATGTTTAGGGGCTACTCGCTGTTTATATTCTTACATCTCGCGGAATCGTCAGAGTATATCAATCTTGATGATTGAAAGTCAACAAGAGGAACCGCAAAGCAAACATGATAACGCTTCTGTGACTTCATATTACCATGTAAACACATACAGGAGATTGAAGCAACAAGTTCCACGGTTAGATATACAAATGTGTTCCTCATTGCTACATATAAAACTGTTATATCTACGGATGTGACGCTCACTATTACAAATATGACTGTTATAGTTGTAAATACGATGGTCACTATTACAAATATGACTGTTATATATACAAATATGACTGTTATATGTACAAGTATGACTGTTACATATACAAATATGACTGTTATATATGCAAATATGACTGTTATATATGCAAATATGACTGTTATATAGACAAATATGACTGATATATATACAAATATGACTGTTGTTGTAGTGAATATTATGGTTATTATTTCAAATATTACTGTTACAGTAGTAAATACGAATGTCAAATCTAATAATTTAACGTTTCGACGGTTATAAAAAGAAAAAAAACTGATACAAATATTTTTAAATTTTTTTTAATCAAATTAATTTTCTGTTATTATGATAACCCTGCACACTTTATTAAATTAGAAATATGACATTACGGGCAAGATTCAATTTATCTAATTTGATTTCCTAGTTTTCATTAGATAATGTAATAATTTGTCAACAAAAGATTTAAGTATATCAGATCAACTCTTGTGAAATTTTAAAAATTGCCAATGAAAATACAAATATGCAAAGGAAAAATCGACAATATTTTACTAAAATTCTTCTTGAATATACTAAGCTTTCCCTATGAAACTCAAGAAAAACCCAACTCCATTCTCTATCTAACACCATAAAACCAAGAAAGTGTGATCCCCAAAAGAACAATGTTACATGAAAAGGTATTCTAAATCCTAATCCTTTTCTCAGTGTATAAAATATGTTTAAACCAAATGAAAAGAATCAAATGACTATCTAAATAAACAGAATGATATTGGGTATCTACCTGAATAATCTATATGGTTCCCGATTGAAACCTACATTTTATGATATGCTTTAAAAACAGAATTGTCGAAAACCAAAACAAGAAGTGAAGCACCCGTAAACTGCCTGCCGCCGCCAGGACCTGCAATGACATCAATAGTTAGCATATCAAGAATGTGGCCGATGGCCTGGCTCCCCCTGCCGTCTCTCCGCCAAGATAAGCTACAGCAATCAATACCCTTAATCATCCAGAACTCTTTACACGCCACTACCTCGCTTATCTCTTTGTGACTTAGACAAAAACAAGTTTCTTGTCAAATGTAACATTGTTTTTATATTTTAATCGTGAATGAAGTTTGTGATGTGACGGAAAGACAGAACATTATCTCTGGAACCCACGGGACACGAGATTAGTTCTTTCAAACTGGAGATTGTCGAGTGCATGTCGTCTCTCAATCAATATAGGTAGCACTCTATCGATTTCTACTCGGAGCAAATTGCGACAGACAATTTTTAAGCAACTGATGGAATCAAGCAACTCAATTCTGACAGGAGAGAAAAAACTAATGGCTGAGGAATCAAATTAGGGAGCTGGACTTGATTAGATTTTGCCGACAGATTTGACCCAGGAGTAGAGAGAAGGGACCATGTGTTTTTGTCATTATGTTTCCTGAACGACTGTTGCTTTGTCTCAACAGGGATACAATTACAAATTAGTGATTTCAAATGAAACAAGAGTTATTAATTGTGGAACTGAAATAGCTTGATCTCCTCTCTAGGCATGGCTCGAAGATTTCTTAGGACTTGAAAATGTGTTTTTGTTCCCAAGTTGTGAATTGATGAATGTTTGAAGTTTGGATAAATTGAGACACATCCTTTGAGACATGAATTAATGTTGAGGGAATTGGTGATTAAATTCTAAACTTTTTCCTGGAATTGATTCTCAAACTGTGAACAACATGAAACTAAACTATCCTAAAGTGTAATTAAAAACATAGAACTCTGTCACAAAAGCCATTTAGAAAGTACCTTTTTTTGTGGAAATAAATTGGTTAACTCTAACTTAAGTTATCTTTCTGATCCAACTCCATGAACATCAATAGAAATAACACTAATATCCTTTTATGCAGGATATTGATCTCCCTTTAACAGAACTCAATTATTCATGTAAATCTAGTATTGTCACGAGAATGTTAAGTTTATTTGATGAAAAATTTGCAGATGACTCCTGTCCCGAGTGACTCATATTTCGCTTCCATTATATCGCTGAAAACAAGTTGATATTTCATGAGCTGGGAGTCAGTTGAACACTTCTATAAGAGATTCATGAAGGCATAAAACCTGTCACACCTCTGCCAGTAGTAACTGCAGTAGTCTCCACAGCTCAATCTCCTCACTCCTACCCATCGCATTATCGCACCACGGCATCGGTGCTGCCACCTAGTGGAGGAAATCGACATCAGCGGCGGAGAGAAAGGATGATAACTGCCGGATGCTGATCAATATAGGCTTTATGATTATCTCTTGATAGGTGTTTATCCTGCTGCACGTCCCACAGCCATAACAAACCTGCCTCAACACCATGGCAAACAAACCGCAACCTTTGTTAAATAACCACAGTACGACACACAAGCACAGTCTTTTTGTAATCATTTATATAAGAGAAGGGAAAACATCTCACAGTTTCTGACACACAACCACAGTGTTTCTGTCATCATTTATATAAGAGAAGGGAAAATATACCACAGTACTTGACCCACAAGCACAGTGTTTCTGTAATCAGTTATAAAAGAGAAGAGAAAATATACCACAGTACCTGACACATAAGCACAGAATAATCATAATAATTTTTATAAGAAACAAGCAGACAGAGTCGGCCATATCCCCCGCCATGTAGGAATTTTGAATATATTTATGCATTTTCAATATATAATGCATTTACTTTCTTGAAAATTGTTATAACTCATAACTCATAAGTGATAGTTCTAACCTGAACACGTTGATAAATGTATATGTATTGTATCGCAACCGCTCTGTATCGTTACACCTCTAGACGTCGCTCAGGAAGAATATTGAATAGTTTTGAAGTTTGAGGCCGGAATATAGAACCAAGAAGAGGGAAAACTAAGTCAAGACTGTTTGCATTTGTAAACAAAAAAAATATTCTCAAATTTCTATATAGCAAAAGGCACATCTAGACTACTTGGTTGATACCTGTACAAAGTTTCAGCAAAATATATTGAATAGTTTTGAAGTTTGAGGCCGGAATATAGTTTTCCTTCTTCTTGGTTCTAAGTCCAGACTGTTTACATTCGTAAAAAAAAAAAAAAAAATCCTCAAATTTCTATATAGCAAAAGGCACATCTAGACTACTTGGTTGATACCTACATGTACAAAGTTTCAGCTAAATATATTGAATGGTTTGAAGTTTGAGGCCGGAATAAAGTTGTGGCGGGGGATAATAAGAAAACATATTGTACTTCCTCAGGGTTTTATTTCCTTTAAATTACTGTACATGAGTACAAGATGATGGTATGGAAAAGGGGGCAGGATTAAATTTAAGGTAGTTTTGGTTTTGAAAAAGGGCCTTCAGTTGTGATTGGACAGATAGGAGCAGAGCAGGAGAAAGGGAACTGGTTATGGCAGATATAAAAGAAGTAAAAGAGAGGCGACTGAGAATAGGAGTTGAAAATCAGAAAAGGGGGAACGAAACTGAAAAACAGAGAATGGGTGAGAAAGGGGAAGGATTTGGATATTGGAGAGAGTACTTTGGGATTTTGAAAAGGGAAGTGTGGATTGGACAGAGTTGGAACAAATAGGATTGGCGATAGGAGATTTGTGTATATGGGATTGGAGATTTGGAGTTATGGGTGATGGGATTGTAGATAGAGGATCAGGGTATTGGAAATAGCTGATTGTAGATAAGGGAAGAGGTGATTGATTGGAGGTCAAAGGAACAGGCTAAGTGAAATTGTTCAGGCTTCTTCAATGACTGGAATGACTTCAGGAACCAACAGTAGTCCTGGATATATATGATGCATTGCTGAAGCTGGGTGGCTTTGTGAGCTTTTAATAAAAGACCTTAAAATAATTGTTTGCTCCTTGTCTGGCTGTAGCTAGGTTTTATAAAGGTTGTTTCCATCTTAATCACATCACATGGTTCAACTTAGGAAAAGTCACCAGCCCAAAAAGTTATTCAAAAGATAAAATAAATTATTCAGTGAATACCTTGTATGACTTACCTTTTTAATTTTGATTATTCTAATGCTAAACTTTGCTCTATACAGATTGGCAGATCAACGTTTAACTGCATGGTGACTACTTGGTAGCCTAACGTTAAGAATTGAATTTTTTCCTAAAATTTCAAAATTTGAAAAAATAAGATACAAAGGAGCCTCTGAGATGTGTTCATTTTCAGAACTTAAACTGAGCTCTGTAATCTTGTTGTAGACTTACCTACTCTTAAAACATTAAGGGGTCTGGATGACACTACTTAGGACAATAAAGATTTTCTGCCATTATACAGGATGAAAAAACTGAATCAGAGGAACAATAAACAAAGGGTATATTCTGTGATTGGTCGACCAGGTCTAAACTTAAAGTCATCACTAAAAGGGATAAAATTAAATTGGAAGACCCAACCGAATTTTCTTTAGTTGGTTGATCACTTGACATGGCTGAGCATATTATGAGTGGTCAGTGGTCAGTGGTCAGTGTATGACATGTATAAGATGTTGAGTCTGTTTAAGGAAGGTTTCTCGACCGATTGATTTGCTGTCAGAGACAGAGAGTGACCATGATTCTAGCTAATCTATCGGACCTGCGGCTGAACTCCGACCATGTTACGGGAGAAGATACCCACAGATCAGGAGGAACCTTCTCAGAGGGATTTCTTTACACAAGATCCTTACAGTATTCATTCCATCCTTCACAACAAAACATTTATTTTTTCTTAAACAAAATAACATTTCTTCCTTCTTAGAAAAAGAGCATTTCTTCCTTCTTAATAAAATACCATTATTCCTTAGAAAGATGTATTTCTTCTTAGAAAGTGACATTTATTCAATCTGAGAAAAAGAGCATTTCTTCCTTCTTAGAAAAAGAGCATTTCTTCCTTCTTAGAAAAAGAGCTTTTTTTCCTTCTACGAAAATAACATTTATTCCTTCTTAGAAAAATAACATTTATTCCTTCTTAGAAAAAGAGCATTTATTTCTTCTTAGAAAAATAAAAAAAATTTCTTCTTAGAAAAATAACATTTATTCGGTCTTAGAAAAATAACATTTATACTATCTTAGAAAAGAAAATTTATTCCTTCTTAGAACAATAACATGTATTCAATCTTAGAAAGATAATATTTGTTCTCCTTAGTAAACATTTAAGAATATTTCAGTGCAATTCAGTATTCGATACTCAACATGGTCAAACTGTCCATCTGTCTTAGCAAAATAAAGAAAAATAAAAGAGAAATTTATCTATAGGGATTGACATCTTTGACAGAATCACGTAGTTAATTCTTGTTTTACATGTATACTATAAAAAGTACATACCTTATTTGATATTATCATAATGACTGAATTATTTGAATTGAAAAAAGTAAAATGTCCCTAAATAATTCAAAGATAAACTATCATACATGGATCGATTGACAGAAGAATGAAGTTAAAAAGTATTAACCTCATTGGATATTATCACAATGATTGCATTATTTAAAATATTTATTTATTATTTTAAATAGTTGAAAGGTATAAGGGCCAAAAAAAAAAAGAATTTGTTTCTGGTTTCTGCCCGCATCAGTTTCAAACCCATGCATGCCTCAGGTCTTTTTTTTCTAGGTTTTAACAAAAGTAAGGGGCAGATATATATATCTAGTTATATAACTATAATTTTTTAACCTCAGAAAACATTGGACATGGAAAATGTCACTCGTTTCTGTTGAGATGGAGTGTAAAGGTGAGATTATTGAATATTTGGAATAGTAACACATATTTAAGAGGGTTTGTGCTTTATTTATATAAATAATGGTTTAATTTTTGTTTGTTTATCTCATCATTCCCCAAAAAATAAATGTTGTAAATGAATTTTTAAAATCGCGTCATGGCATCATATTTGTCAGCCTGTAAAAACCAGAAACATTTTTTTTTTTTTAGGCCTAAAGTGATTTATACACTGCCAGAACCTTCTCAGGTGTATATATCAGTGATCGTACATGGATCAATTGCTGAGAATCTGCATACTGAATTGTTTGAACAATGAGTGAATAACTTAAAACCTGATTAACTGTCCCCAAAAGAGTTAAATCATTTAAGTCTGCTGGAGTAATAATAAATAATTAACTACTCCTTTTTCCTAGTTCACCTTTGGTGAATATCACTTTACATAAGTAATCAATAATGATACCTTTTGTTGACATTTAGGACTTTTAATCCATAATTTAAACATAAGACAAAATCAATATGTAAATCATTAAGAAAATCAATAGCTCAAGCACTAGCTGTGAATCACAACAGAAGAGTGTGGTTGAAACGTCTGGCAGGAAGCAACTTCTCAAAAACATAGACTACATTTAAAGGGAGGGTTCTGTCGCCATCTTGTTTTTTTTGCATTGCCTGAAATGAAAATACGCTATATTGTACCTAATTTTACAACTTTTTAATGATAAAAGACATCATTGATAGAATATTCACATAGAAACAGATAACATGTCATAAAACTATGCTGTAGCGAAGTTTTCCCCACTCGTAGCGCCCATGAATGGCTTAATTCAGTTCTCATTGTTTTTATTTTTCAACAAATGTGCGCTTGTGTTTATCAAGTTGTGAAATATAAAGTCATCCAAATATTACCTTCATTAGTATCTTTCAATTTGACTGTGTTTTAACCATGTATTAATAACATATGTTTAAAGAGAAATATCCTGTCAAATTTCGTTTCCACAAAGGTTACTCAGAAAGAACCCTCCTTTCAAGTCTTTTACCACTGTTGCCATAGAGAACTGTAGTAATGTAGGTCAATGACAAAAGAAATCCATTTCAATGATCTAAAAGAAACTAGAGATATCAGAGACATAAAGAGATAAAACTGAAAGTAACCTTTTAAAATATAGAAGTTATCATGCGAGAACACAATACATTGGAATATCAACACCTTAATTCAACTACATAATTCATTTTTTAAATTTTTTTAATGAAATAAAATTTTTTGTTAGAATCAATTTAAATTGACAATACTATTGGATTAAAATTCAAATCAATAAAACATACCACAAAGGAATATGGAGATGTGGCAAAACCAATATTGAAAATTGTTCAGGAGTTTAGTAATTTGGTTTAAAATTGTTTTCAAGAGTATTTAATAAAATCTCAGCACCTGGTGTAAGTGCAGGGAGAGAACCTGCTTCACTATCATGGTTAATCATTGAGGTGAAACCTACGGGCGTCAGTTGAATCTAGCAGAACATGAACACTAATCCACTTAGAAGTTCAGTGTAGCATTGCAACCAAATCTCACTGTCTGAAGAGCAGTATTTTCAATCATACAAAGGTGCCTGATTGGATTCGAACACAGGACATCTTGATCTAACTGTAGCCGGACATGTTGTGCTATCCAGCCCCCATGTCCAGCAATGATGACTCCAAGCTTTTATGTGCATCATGACATGTCCTGGTCTACCAATAGCTCCCATTGTATCCACTCTCGATCCCAGAAATAACTTGGCAGTGGTGGTCTAGTATAATTTATTCAACTTGGTTAAAACTTGATTTGATATACTTTTTGATACTATTGTGGATGAAGTCAGCATGTGCTTGACCTGTTGGATCCCGCATTATCATTTAGTTGCTGTATTAAAGGAACATTTCGAGGGGCAACCACCATTTTGATTTTTGGATTGTATGTGAAATGACAGGAAGATCCCCTTAAATTTAATTTCCACAAAAAATACCTCTAAGCATTATTAGTGGCAAACCACTCTCATCAGCCATCAGAGCTCGATGACAAAGGGTATAAAACAGAACTAGCTGCCAGCTGAAGTTGTGCAGTCTGTGAACATTACCACAGATGAAGGGTTAAGTATTTGTTACAAGTGTTACAGGGTGATTAATTATTCTCCCAATCTTCTGATGTATTTTCAATCAAAACATTCCAAATGTTAGAAAATGATTGCCATTCTCTTAGTATTTGTCCATCAAACACGAGCGACACTTCTGACTGGGAGGGTGACTACACCCTTCGACACCAAGCAACAGCAACGTCCTCACAGCTCTGCCATCAAACAGACATGTTTCAGCTCCACCAAATATACCATCAAAACGTACACCATGTTTGAATTTTTCAGATTTTTTTAATTAACACTTTTATTTCAAGAGTCCCCGATACATAAAAGGCGATGCATTCAGGGAAACGCTTGCTTCTGGGGATCCAGATTTAATTGCTGCTCAGCTAGGCCAGAGAAGGCATGGTATCCCCACCAGACCAAACTTTAATGACAATTATCTAAAGCAGTGCCAATGAGTCTGAAGACTCCAATAGGACTTTGATGGTCCCAGGAGAACTATTAGATTTAATATAGAGTCATGGCATCACTAATGGCTCAGGATGTATGCTGGCATCAAACACGGCCTAGTCAGGCGGTAACACCTTAGATGGGCGATATCATCAATATTTAACCACCTTTCTCCCAGACTGCAACACTGAGCTAAATACAGGTTGCACAAGCACCAGTTCCAGACTTTATGTCTCGTAGTTTCTGGTCGGTCAGATACAAACTTACAGAGGTTGAATAACAGTTTACCTGGGCGGAATACAAGTTGGTATTGTTCCCAGGTTGGGACAAACTATATACTTCATCCCTCCTCGACAGACATACATCTGTACATTGATAATGGTAAAACCAAAGCATGTGGTGCCTTAGGAATCACATTCAGTTTGACATCAAGGGAGTTAAAATGTATTTAGACATATCTTTCTAAAACCTGGTATATGTTTTTGGCATCGAGACACTTAAAGTCATTTAGAGAAAGATAAGATTTGACATCAAGTTGGTCAATAAAATCACAAAGTTATCTTATTTGAAATTTGTTTTAAATTAAGAAATAGTTACAAAATCATCTTCTAACAAGATGACACATATTTTGGACATTGTTATACTGATAAAGAATGTAGTTAAATAGTTTAAAACCTGTAACTAAAAGAAAATTAAACTTTGAAAAACTATAAGATAAGATAATGCTTTATTATCCCGAGGGAAATTTACATTACATCTAATACTTTCAAAACTTTCTCAACAATTAAGGTAATCAAGAACCTATTTGAAACAGGGTGTTTTAATATATCTAACAAAAAGGTTAATAAATTGAATTTTCTTGCATCAAGATATCTTCCAGATCTGTTTGTCATCAGGATTTAACTTTGTATGACCATCAAAATATAACTTTGGTATGAATAAAGCCAGATTGTTTGTCACATAAAGCTAGATGAAAATACCAAGTACATCACTGAGGAAATATCTGTTTAGACTGCATGTCTAGCTTTAATAAAGCTGGAAATCGTAGATGTCATGTCTCTTTTAATAATTGATAATGCCATGTGAGTAGAGCCAGGATAAATCTTGTGTAGGAAGATGTATATCCCTACTTCATCTTCAATTCTTCTGATTATCAACTAACTCCATAGTGGTCCCCCGTGCTTCATTTACAGAGCTGCTTCTGACAGGAGCCGAGACATCCGGTACAGGATAAGAATTATTCTTACACAAATCATGAATTATTCCGAGACTTAGTGATTTATGACTTCCAAAAAAATACTTAGCTTCAGTGAAAGCGCATCTGTCCAACTGTCATCAATTACGATTGAAATATTGTCAGCCATTTTGTAATATTCACCTAGGCACTATTAGTGTCAGACAATATTTTTTTCAAAACAAAAATAATTTTACGAACACAGATTTGATGTGTTGACTATCAGTTTGTTTTTTTACACATTGAAAGGAAGAAAATAAAACTTAAAGAGGTGTTTGATGCTTCGATTATCAGAAGAAAGAAGAATTTGAGAGACTTTTGATTTGTCAACCATCAGTTATGTCTTCTTAACAGTATTTATTCTGAAGGTGTGATTAATTTACATTATTTAATTGATTTATATTAATGAATTTATTTTAATTTATTTATCAGCACAGTTCTAATCTGTGTATATTTAATGGTTTCTTCTTTAAAATATTTCAGTTTCCTGATGGTTTTGCAAAAACTTACATTTTCCTAATTAAGTAGTATATTTAAAATATATAGCTGCAAAAATATTATTTTATCATTGGATAAGACCTTTTAAATGAGTGTAACAATGTTTTGCATTATTAATTCCATAACAGTAAGAATTATTAATCATCAAAACATTTTCAATAACATAAAAGATAACTTAGTTTTTCCTCGAAAACTTTTCTCTTTCTAAAATGCCATATCTTATCACATCAATACTAAAATAAAAAGCAAAACTAATTGCAATTTATCATAAAATGAGCTCTTTTGACATTCATATACATACATGATCGATATTATATATAATTGTAAATTGTTCTTTTGGCTATTGTTAAACACAATCTTTAAGAAGAAGTAAACAAACTAAGAAAGCTTTAAATTTATCAATTGAGAGAACAAATCATTCAGTTGGTTTATGGATAGTCCAACCAAAATTTTGACAAATCTTAATCAGATTTCTTCCCAATGAAAAGTGTTGTCAGATTTTCGAATGAACTAAAAATATAAGTGAAAATCATGATTTTCTCTGCATAGCTGAACACTGAAAAGCTACACAAGAGCAAAGTTGCTACAACTTTTTATTTTTTAATTTTGCCTCCTATCTGTAGACATATTCCCCAAAATCTGTAACCATTTAATCAATTTGGACTGGCCTTATTACCTTTTCAACAGAAAGGAATAAAGAATAAAATATGAGTATGTTGAAAAACATAATTCAAAATATATTTGCAGGACCTATGGTAAAAGCAATTTGTAAATATGACATAAATATAGTACAACATTTGGTTATTATTACAGTCATTTAAACATTAGAAAATATTCCAAAGTTAATCAACTGATGCACAACTTTAATGATTCTTGCACTGTCGGTAATTCAAAAACTGAAATACAATGTCTGTAGATGAATTGTTTATGCTGCAAAACTAGGCACAATATCAGTACATGTCAAACATATTGCAATATCAATAAAACATCAGATAATTCAAATTCAAAACAAATTTAAAAAGAGTTGAAATTTCAATTTGAAGAAAGAGATTGACAAACAAACAGGCATGCAAGAAAAAAGAGAAAAACTGAGCAACAGATTGCAAACATTGAAAACAAAATTCAATTTTCCAACTTTTTGTCAAGATTTATTTTAAAAACATTTATGTATTCGAAACATAATGGCATTATAATGAGAGTTCATATGAACTTTGAATATTCCTAAAAGTTTGTTATTCTGAGTGTCATGTCGCAAAATCAAATTTATCTGGATTTATTGGATTTCAGACTTGTATTACTGAGTCTCGGGTGACACAGTTCTCGTTTAATGAGTCAAGTCGCATTCTGTTGCTTCAAACTACGTCCGAATTACTGTCACACAAACCGACTCACCAACCTACAGTAAACATCATTCAGTTCATATATATATACATATACATACAATGATGAAATAATATATATATACGTATATATACATATATATTCAAAATATGCACCACTCACTTAGAAGATTGGATATTTTACTTATCCATTTTCAAACGATTATTCAAATTTCAGAAGTTGGACAAGCTGAAAATTAGCAGGATGCAAAGAAAGATTTTTTAAAATATAAGTTCCAACTGACTTTAAGTTCAAAATAATTATTTATTTTAGAAATGATTTATTTGTAACCAACCACTGAAAAGTTTTATTTGGTGGTTGCCACAGAATAGATATTACCACTTATACAGTCATAGAATCTAGATAAAGCTTTAGCCGCACGTTCGGTAAATTGTTAATCCCAGATAATCCATGCTCATTGTGTCCTATTCCGGAGGGAGAAAGGCGAATAATTAAATCTATAAAAATCCATGGACATTAACCTCAATACTAGCCCCTGTTACAGGTACTCTGTTCAACAACAATTTACTGCACAAATGAGCGCAGCAGGCTGACGGGATTAATTCTCAGTACAATGTTTCCGTTTCTAACTCGCTGGTTTTGTCATTAAACAATGAAAATTGCATCCAGTTCTGTCAATATGCCCCTAGCAGCCTTTCATTGTGGTAGGTCAGTCAAAATAAATACCAATTAATTTCAAAACATAGACTTTCATTGAATCATAAAATGTCTATATTTACAAGAACAAGATCATATGTAAAGGTAAAGGTACTGGGGAATTCAGATGTAAATAATTTCATAGAATCTCTCTATCAAAATAATCATACAATGGGACTGTAGAGAAGGCTTGGCCCTAAAGACTTCCGTGTTTTTCAAACAAGTGACGACATGGATGCTGTTTTATACTTAACCAAAAGAAGCTTAAGGCCACCTCAATATTCTTTGTACACATGAGACCAGGATAGTAAAGCATAAATGATCATATTTTACTTGTAACATATCATGTGACACTTTAATAAAATATTTTTCTCTGTCTGTTTTCTTACCGTGATATCAAACTTTATCAACAAATAATCAAGCATGAAGGCATTTATACAATATTTACTTCCTAGACTTCACAGGGCCAATTCAGGGCTAAATGGGCAATAAAAATAGGGCAAATACATGGCAAAGGGGGCTTTTAAAAGACAAACTGGGGCATAAAAACAGGGCATATTTGAGACAAACTGAGCCAATACTAGTTTGAACATGCGCAATTGCTTGAAATACCAAACCTGCTGCTTTGAAAGTTTGACGCCTACTGTATCTGTTCACGCTTGAATAACATAAGATTCTGAAGAAAATTAGCTCTTAACCACTGTTCAAACAAAATAAAAAGAGAATAATCAATAAAATGTTCATTAATTATGTATTTTCATATTGGCTGCACTACAGGCCCTGTTACTCGACATATATAGAAATACTTAATTAATAACATTATGGTCATATTAATCATGATTCAATAGTACAATAGTGAAGATTAAGTTGTCCTTGACTTTAGTTGTATGAGTGTAAATGAAAGTTCCGGGTCAACGTATGAGTAGATGAACATTCCAGATGCACTCAAACTTAACAATAACAGTAGTAACAGATGGCATTGCTTCATTATCATAATTGCATTTTTGAAATTTATTAAAATCCACAGTTTGTGGCAGAAATCTCAATTCAACCTTTTTGGAAATGTAGTCATGTTGTCATACACTATGAAATCAAATGTACATTAAAGTTTCTATACTCGAAGATCCTGAGTATGATCCCAATTGAAACTTAAACTTCAATGTCTAAACCTTACAAACATGAGAATGATCCCAATTGAAACTTAAACTTCAATTTCTAAACCTTACAAACATGAGAATGATCCCAATTGAATCTTAAACTTCAATTGATCCCAATTGAAACTTAAACTTCAATTTCTAAACCTTACAAACATGAGAATGACCCCAATTGAATCTTAAACTTCAATTTCTAAACCTTACAAACATGAGAATGACCCCAATTGAATCTTAAACTTCAATTTCTAAACCTTACAAACATGAGAATGATCCCAATTGAATCTTAAACTTCAATTTCTAAACCTTACAAACATGAGAATGATCCCAATTGAATATTAAACTTCAATTTCTAAACCTTACAAACATGAGAATGATCCCAATTGAATCTTAAACTTCAATTTCTAAACCTTACAAACATGAGAATGATCCCAATTGAATATTAAACTTCAATTTCTAAACCTTACAAACATGAGAATGATCCCAATTGAATCTTAAACTTCAATTTCTAAACCTTACAAACATGAGAATGACCCCAATTGAATCTTAAACTTCAATTTCTAAACCTTACAAACATGAGAATGATCCCAATTGAATCTTAAACTTCAATTTCTAAACCTTATAAACATGAGAATGATCCCAATTGAATCTTAAACTTCAATTTCTAAACCTTACAAACATGAGAATGATCCCAATTTAAACTTAAACTTAGGGTTAGGGTTACCTTGGGTGTCCATTGTATTTACATGCAATGCTTTTCATGGAGGGGGGGAGGGGAAGTTGGGGGGAGCATACCTAAAAATAACTCCCCCATCTCTGGATCTACCGCTACATACGACCCAGTAAGTATTTGATATTTCCAGTGTTCACTGATCCAGGAGATAGGTAAAAATATAGGTACGGCAATAGCCCAAGTGCTACTTTCACCTTCTACCTTTCTAATGTTAAAGGTGAGAGTCAGTGATACCTGGTCTACCTATGTAGATAGGTGTAAAGATAGGTGAGACTGGATGTAAGAAATGTGATACAAGGTGCTGCCACTATGGTCAGATGTACATTATATATACACCATCTACCAGTCTTAACATTACTCTTGGTAGACCACAGGGTTTGCACATTTATTGGTGGACCAGTCTTAATACTGTTATTGGTGCACAGCAGTTTTAACATTACTATTGGTATACCATTGTCTTAACATTACTATTGGTAGACCATTGTCTTAACATTACTATTGGTAGAACATTGTCTTAACATCACTATTGGTAGACCATTGTCTTAACATTGTTATTGATAGGCCATCGTCTTAACATTGACTATTTGTACACCATTGTCTTAACATTACTATTGGTATACCATTGTCTTAACATTGTTATTGGTAGACCATTGTCTTAACATAACTATTGGTATACCATTGTCTTAACATTACTATTGGTAGACCACAGCAAAGTTTTACTATAATAGTATTGATGTTAACATTTACCATATTGGTATACCATTGTTTTAACATTATTGGTAGACCACAGCAAAGTTTTACTTTAATAGTATTGATGTTAACATTTACCATATTGGTATACCATTGTTTTAACATTATTGGTAGACCACAGCAAAGTTTTACTATAATAGTATTGATGTTAACATTTACCATATTGGTATACCATTGTCTTAACATTATTGGTAGACCACAGCAAAGTTTTACTATAATAGAATTGATGTTAACATTTACCGTATTGGTATACCATTGTCTTAACATTATTGGTAGACCACAGCAAAGTTTTACTATAATAGAATTGATGTTAACATTTACCGTATTGGTATACCATTGTCTTAACATTATTGGTAGACCACAGCAAAGTTTTACTATAATAGTATTGATATAAACATTGACCATATTGGTATACCATTCGAACTTTTAATAAGATTTAAGAAAAAAACATCTCCAACAAGAATGTTTCATATAATCGTCTTACAGGGTAGAAAACATTGTTTTCAAAAATGTTCTTTAAATCAGATTGACAAGGAAAACATTTATTGTAGGTTGAAGTTATGAGATCAGATGTCCTACAGGGTAGTTCACTTTGTCCATGATGTTTAATGATAGTTTTTATATGATGAATTAGTAATGATATTAGAACAGGCAGACTTTCTGGATAACGACTTCTTTCATGTGAAAATACACGACATTTCAGAGTATTTACTCACTCCTTCATCACATTCCACCTGATGAAGGAGTGAGCATATACTCCAAAACAAAGTTGTTATCCAGAAAATCTTCCTGTTCTTATGTATGCCACTTCTACATACCCTTCAAAAACCAGTTTGTTTTCTGCTCTATCAATTTGTTTGGTTCAACTTTGCATTTAATTGACTAATACAATTCATTAGAAAAATGGTTTAACATGGTTTAACTATTTTATTTTTTTTTGGAAAGATGACTGACAGAGTACGATCATCGGTCCATGAATCCTCAATAGAATCCTTGATTTATTTTTATTAAGTTTTGTTTGTTTTCATATTGAATTGGCTTCTACAAAGATTCAATTCATCAATGACAAAATATTTTGCCTAGCTACATTATATGCATGTTTGCACTTAAATGTAATACTTCTAATCTATGTTTTGAAAAAAGAAATATTACTGAAAAAATAATTACATGTTTATATTTTGTTTGAAGTGCATTGAATATCTTGTAGGCCTAAAGGTGGGATGTTACTTCTAACAATGTTCAATATTTACAATATTTTGATTTGTAACATGTAACAATATAACAAAATAAATTCCTTCTTCTTCTTTATTTTGTTATACATTTGTAAATGTGTTTCAATATGTCTACAAACCTGCATTATGAACTTATAGTTTTCTAACAGCTGAATTCATTAATATTTTGAAAACATACACTTATCTACCAGATTATATGCTACACAAAAG
Organism: Gibbula magus; assembly: GCA_936450465.1. Lineage (NCBI taxonomy): Eukaryota > Metazoa > Mollusca > Gastropoda > Trochida > Trochidae > Gibbula > Gibbula magus. The sequence goes on along the minus strand of OW388303.1, from coordinate 49,509,228 downwards.
TATTTAGATTAGTCATAGAATATCATATGTGTCCAACATGTAGCAGAACTTAAGTGTTTGACTTCTTTATTAGATTTCTTAAATGTCATCTTGGTAACTTGAAAATCACAAAATGACAACCAGCCATTATTAAATACTTCAGAATCAGAATCTGGTGTAATTCTAAGAAATGACATTTATATTTACTTCTTGTATTATCTTTACTGTCATATATAACGTTACATGAAAGTTCATGTTGGAGTTCTTATTTCCTTTTTCAACTTTAGAAAATCACTTCAATTTACTTTCTTTTAGAGAGCTTTAGCTTTATCATTCTACCACTGAACATTTACACAGTTTATACTCTTTCTTTCTGTTTGAATAATGAATTATATAAATTGTCAAGTTAGTTTATGAATATATCATTTACCAATAAATTGTTACTGCAACAAAAATATTTTTAAAGATCTAAATGTTGGAAGCACACAAGGTTTAGAAAAACATTTTAAATGGATATTTAAGTTGAACATATATTTTAATTGGAAGGTTTCATTTTGTTGTAACAACTGTAATTTTAATAGATTTACTGTAAAATAGGTTAGATGAATTGGGATTTCTTGAATAAAACTTTATATACCATGAGAAAAGCTTAAGCCCAGACAAGTTAATCTGCTGCACTGTATACGATGGTTCATCAGAAAAGGATGGCCATGTTGGTGTAGAATAGAATTTCACATCTATCATAACAAAAGCTTATGGCAGAGGTTTTAAAATGTCAGACCTAAGATGTATACAAAGTTTCTGCACTTGGGAAGAGAAGGATGATTAAAACTCAGACTAACTTACTTACTTGCTTACTAACACAAACTAGGGTTTTAAATCTCTGCTCAAGAATGTTACTTATTTGTTGAGGAAGGATAAATTAAGGTTTGAAGAATTCAGATTTTAATCCAAGGGTGTTTTTTTTTTGCATTTGTTATAAACAAGAGATCAGTAAAATTAGGTAATTTCTTAACAAAAACAATATGATGTAAACATTTTTGGATTATTCAATATAGATTTTGAAAAAAGTTCTTGGACATTTTTATACTTTACTGATAATTTAATTTTAATTTCAGATTCATAGGCAAAGTTCTGGCTTAACAACTGGGTGTGAATAAACTGATAATTAGAAATATGATATCAATTAACTTTGATTAGTAATGTTTTTAAAATCCGAACATTTAACAAACCTCTTGAGGTTACACATACATACACACACATGTATATACATTTATTATATTTTCTGTGGTGAAATATGACATTAATGAGTTAAAATAAAATCAGTATTTTCACTGAGTGAAATAACATGTTATTCTCCTCAGTGAATAACACTTTCAATCATATGACATCAGGGCAACAATAGGATGACGTCATAGGATGACCGTGGAAAGAAAGGTGATCTCAAAGGCTCCATTAATAAAATGAACATCATTTACTAACTATGCATGAGTTGTTAAATGTAATAAATACAACATTTGACATGTCTCGTCGAATACAATGTACATCTCATCTCCTGAAAATATACATTTCTACTTCACTCGTTGAGATACAGATGGTATTCGACGGAAAATGTCAAATATCCTCTATATATTATATATATATATATATATATATATATATAGTGCAAGTTTTATTATAACAAGGCATTAACCCACTTTCTCTTCACATTTTCTAGTTGTAATCAGAGGCTTAAATTCATGAGTAACAGTGAGACGCAGCCGACAGAAGATAAAATCCTCTGATTTCTCAATCATAAGACCATCTGGAATGAAAGCCTTGTACATGTACTTTTACTGCAAACAAGGTTGTGAACATTTATAGTGAGAAAGGGTACGTATTTAACCCTGCCTATCATATATATACATGCATGGCTCCATCTCCTCATGTTCACGAATGCATTTACACTATTTAAAGTGGCATGTCCACCATTTCAAACTTTAATCAATGTCAAATAAAAGAGTTCAAGTTTGGTGCATTCGCTTGTACAAGTTGATAACAATGTGTATCTCATGTTAGAAAGATTACATATATTTCACATTCATACGTCATAGCCGACCTATTTGCTGGTGACACACAGTTCTTCACTTGTAAATCAACATAGACACAATCTTTCGATTTTCAATTCAATTAGAAAGTTAACTTCGGCTGGTAGGGCCAGTTTCACTCCTATATAGAGGCTTGTAGGGCAGGTTTTACTCCTATAAAGAGGCTGGTAGGGCTGGTTTTACTCCTATATAGAGGCTGGTAGGGCCGGTTTTACTCCTATATAGAGGCTGGTAGGGCTGGTTTTACTCCTATATAGAGGCTGGTAGGGCTGGTTTTACTCCTATATAGAGGCTGGTAGGGCCGGTTTTACTCCTATATAGAGGCTTGTAGGGCCGGTTTTACTCCTATATAGAGGCTTGTAGGGCCGGTTTTACTACTATATAGAGGCTGGTAGGGCCGGTTTTACTACTAGGGGTAGGTCAGCATGCAGGACAGTACGTGCTTCACACTTACATCAAGGTATCTAGGTACTACTTATATATCTAACAGACAACACAGAGTAAAGAAAGTTCTCTACAGATGGAGGCCGAGATGAGGTCAAAGTGCTCAGAGACCAAACAGGACATAAGAAGACAAATCATAAGAGAAATGAAGAAAAATGAAAAGAAAAACTTAAAATAAAGACATATATAGAATCTTTGGCATGTGATATTTTGTTCGTGCGTTTGTAGCTTGCTATGGCATAATGATAAATCTTACATAATTATTATCTATTGCTTGTTTGTTTGTTTATTGCCAAGACATAATAACTTAATTTACACAATTATTATCTGTTACTGACGTGTTTGTATATCGCCAAGACATAATGACATATTTTACACAATCAAAATGTTTTACTTATTTGCTTGTATATGGCCAAGACATAATGACATTTCTTACATGATTAATATCTATTGCTTGTGTGCTTGTATGGTGTAAACGAATGGACAAATTTGACTCTAAAGTGTTATTGCTTGTTGCCTGTGTCAAGTGCTATAGTTGATTGATCCTGCAGTGTCTGAGTGTGTCTTTGTGAACTTTAGGGTCGAAACACTGAGGTGCTATACGTCTATCCAGCCAAAGAGCTTGATATGCACATCAAATCAATGATCCATCTTACTATCAACACTTTAAGCAACATCATCAGCTGTGCTATCAGCTGAGTCAATCTCCTTATCGGTCTACACTGTAAACAAAACTAACCAATGTGACAAAAAGGAAACTGAATTGCTCTAACATAACATAGACAACTTTAACATTTATTGGACTGCTATCAATTTCACTGTTGTTTTGTTTGTAACATAAAAAACTTAATAAAAGACACTGTGTATAAAATACCTCCTCCAAGTTGAACCGTGGCAATATTACCCATGGCAGTGCTGGACACAGCAGGGGGATCATTTGATGCTGGCACTAGCGGTCAAGTAGTCCGGTCACGCTGCTGAGTGACCGCTCACTCTCCAAGTGTGTGTACATCCGTCCGTAATCCAACAAACGAAACAATGTGTCCACCAGCACGAGATAGACGACAGTTGAAGTGAATACTCACTAAGCACTGCAGCGATTCCTCCTCACAGAACAACACAGCTCTTAGTTACTGGTCCCCATTGAGAGCCTATCCTCTTGTTCATCCATCATTCACATCCAGTTGATGTCAAACCAGATTCTACTCACAGTCAGTCTTAACCAGTGTCACAGAGCTTTACTACATCTCTGGGGTGCCCAAATTAGAAGGACAACTCTTGGGGAGGATCTATCACCAGTGACGACCACAATGTCTGTGCGACGGCGACATCGCGACAGCCAGGAGACACTACAGCTGACACGAGCGAGTCAGTCCATGGTGACAGTGACAGCAGACCGACAGACAGACAGACCAGCGAGGCTCAGGACTACCTGTCTAACCTCTCCCTCTCTACTGTCAGTGAACTGCTAAGAGTGGAGACTGCATCTTCCTGTGTCAGTCAGTCAGTTAGTCATTCAGTCAGGTGGCTGGCAGCAGGAAGGCACACATACATACAGCAGGCAGGCAGGCAAGCAGGCTAGTCGTGCATCTCATCCATGCTACGCTCTCTCCCTCGTTCGTCAGTGGTATCTATCGAGCGCTGTGGAACTAACCAGGCTGGTGGCAGCAGAGTCAGCTGCAGCCGTGTGACAGTCGCTGGCAGAGTAGAGAAGCAGAGAGTGGCCAGGTAGGTAGGTGTCTCTGAGTGGCACTCACGGTCCAGGCTGGTAGGAAGCTGCCGATATCAGGGACTCTTCCTCTCTCTCTCTCTCTCTCTCTCTCTCCCTCACTCACACAGTGGTTGATACAGTTCAGTACATACACACTGCTGACATCTCCCTGCCTTGGTGTCCTTGCTGTTCAATCAATAGATACCAGTGACTACTGACAACACTGCTTGTCTCAAACTGGAACCACAGTCAGAGATACTGAGACATTGAAACCCTTGTCTCTTTTTGTCTCAAGAATTTGGAGATGGTTGAAGACAGAGCCTAACTGGTCTTCTCCGTCATTTCAAGACAATGATCCCTTCTTGTCTAATCTTGTCTAAGAAATCAGAGACAGTGGGAAAAAGTTTTCATTTTTCCTATATGTGAGAGACATGTGAAGACTAAAAAATTAATGTCTTGTTCACTGACCTTCCTCTAATATCATACTGGGGCATGTACATTTACACTCAACCGCAAAAGAAATGTCATCATACAAAATATGAGCTATGTCCATCAGTTAGTGATAAATACGACTGAAACAGAGTTATATTCACATGTTTTCAAAAGCTAAATAAACTAATTTTGAATTTTTAAAATATTATCTATTCATATTTCTTAAAAACATCAGGAGAGTCAAAAAGGGCTTTTTCACCTATTTTTTTATCATTTGCTACAGTAATGGTGCATTGATAAAGTCAAGTCCAAGAAGGTTATCTTTGTCAGCAAAATCTTTTACCAATTACATTTCCAAATTTATATATTTATATCCCTTAAACGCCCAAATTTCTTGTCATATACAGAAAATGTGATTACACCCCAAATGCATTTGAACATAACAAAAATAAAACCATCTTACTGTGATGTATGAAATTGACAGTTCGTCTTTTCACAACATTTGCCTATCAAAGACATTCAAAGTTGACTTTTCCCGACACAAGTATTTCGGGTTTAACTCTGTTGAAAAGGAAGTGACGTTTCTTGGAGGTTGAGTGTATACACGCCTTTACTACTCTCAATATTACCAATCACTCTTTTTCTTTCTTTACAAACATAATGAAAACACAAAAAATACAATGTGTCGATATAATGTGACAATACAAAAACAAAAAACAAAATAACTAAACATTAATTTGTTGTTTTTACTATCCTGAAACTTCATTGTACTAAATTCAATGAAGATATTAATGCAAAAGAACATTTTTCCATTTCTTTTTTAGTTTTAAAAACATTGCATTTTTAAAAGTATTTGTACATTGAAAGAGTTATTTCACTGACCATAGGAAACCATAAATATTCTAATATTAACTTTCATAGAATTGATACTTTTTCCTTCGATATTCAAAGAACACTTTCCCCAAAGGAAAGACCAAAAACATTAAAATATCCCCAACATTCTTCTTTGTGTTCAAACACTTCTGAATGAAAAACTCAACTTTATCATCATGTAACGATCAGGAAAGCCCAAACAGTTAAGGATTCTAACCAATCAATTGGCGAGCGTGACAAAGACAATTCTTTCCTTGAGTTAATTAAGAAATGACCGACCAATTATCTTAAAGCAGCTTCTTTAACGTGATAGTAATGACTTATCAATATTGTAGTAATGCCGATCACTTAATCAACAACAAGTTCTTTCAGCCGAGCTGTCGTTCTGACCCTGTAATGGTTTTCGGAGGAGAAGTAACAAGAATTTCAAACCAACATCAGGAAAAATATTCTTCTCATTTCTTGGAGTAATGCTTTCATAATATTCCTGCTGTGAGATAATTGAGATTTAATCCATAGCGTGTTCCGTGCAATAGTTCTATATGATTCTTGTTAAAGTGAGGCATGCAAGACGTAAATGCAATGAAGTTTGAACACCACTCACAATTTGAATAAAGAAGTTGAAAATGTTGTTAGATTTTATTTTTGAAACTCAAAAAGAATTTCTCTGGTCTTGTTTCATTTAACAAATATTAACGCGGAGGTAATTAACCTCCTTCATTATCCAACCAATTAACCTCCGTTATTCAACCATCTAAGGTAATTAACCTCCTTCGTTATTCAACCAACTAAGATAATTAACCTCCTTCATTATTCAACCATCTAAGGTAATAAACCTCCTTCGTTATTCAACTTACTAAGGTAATTAACCTCCTTCTTTATTCAACTTACTAAGGTAATTAACCTCCTTCTTTATTAAAATTACTAAGGTAATTAACCTCCTTCGTTATTCAACCAACTAAGATAATCAACCTCCTTCGGTATTCAACCATCTCAGTTCATTAACCTTCTTCGTTATTCAACCAGCTACAGTTATTAACCTCCTTCGTTATTCAACCAACTAAGATAATCAACCTCCTTCGGTATTCAACCATCTCAGTTCATTAACCTTCTTCGTTATTCAACCAGCTACAGTTATTAACCTCCTTCGTTATTCAACCATCTAAGGTAATTAACCTCCTTCGTTATTCAACTTACTAAGGTAATTAACCTCCTTCGTTATTCAACCAACTAAGGTAATTAACCTCCTTTGTTATCCAACCATCTGAGGTAATTTAGCTCCTTTGATATTCAATTAACTACGGTAATTAACCTACTTCGTTAGGCAAGTTAACCTCATTCAGATCCGTAAATATTTATCTAGGAAAGAAGACCATGGACTGTTTTAATAGTTCAGTAATGGTTGTCTAAAAATATTGGTTCGGAAACATCTATAAAGATCCTTTCCTCTATCCTTAAAGTGATGGTTCTATCAGAAGTATCCCTGTCCTTAAAGTGATGGTTCTATCAGAAGTATCCCTGTCCTTAAAGTGATGGTTCTATCAGAAGTATCCCTGTCCTTAAAGTGATGGTTCTATCAGAAGTATCCCTGTCCTTAAAGTGATGGTTCTATCAGAAGTATCCCTGTCCTTAAAGTGATGGTTCTATCAGAAGTATCCCTGTCCTTAAAGTGATGGTTCTATCAGAAATATCCCTGTCCTTAAAGTGATGGTTCTATCAGAAGTATCCTTTACAATTTTTTTAAAACAATACTTTTTATTATACTAACAATGATATTCACACAGTAACACATACATTTAATAAAACTAATAAACAATATACTGTTATTTTTTTAATTTATCTTTTTTATTTCCATTTTTTCAGTACATTTCCATTCAATTGACATTGACATAAAATACATGCACATATAGATACACATACATGTGTCATTCAGATGTCAGTTTTTAGTTATTATACAGGATTTTTTAAAAGCATATGGAAAGATGACAATATACTGTTATGCCACAGCAAAGTTTTTCTAACTTGTAGCGCTCATTACTTTAAATTGTTCACGTTGTCAGAGATAAAGCCATCAAAATGTAACCTTCAGTGATATCTTAAATTGGAATGTGTTTTGATCATACATCAATAGCATATTATATATTTTAACGGGAATATCCTCTTGAATTTCGTCTCCACAGAAAATCCCTGATAGAACTCTCCTTTTAAACATCAATAAACCAAAGACTTTTTCTTCTGTTTAATGGATTCAGTAAATATTAAAAAATAATGTTCTCATGTGTTCTGAAGCATTAACTTGGCAGTTTTAACTTCTATACAGCTGATCTGATGTTTCAATTTAAGTCCACAGTAAGATTTTGGACCAATCCATTTAGAAGGTGCTTGAGTATGTAAGGATGACATTTCTTATTAGAAACATGACATGAATCTCTGGTTATCTGGTTGGTAGTGCTGCCAACTAAATGGAATAATGGTCGAATATGAAAGCATCAACCCCATTTATCAAAGAACTCATAGAAATATTTATTGAATGAATGACAGTTGTATTAGCTAATAATCTTGTTTTCTTTTTTGCTAAAGCTACTTAAAAATATAAATGCTCTTTCTGACCACATTAGGAAATGTGAAAATGGAAACCGATGCTCCAAGTGCCAGAAAATATGAATAATTAAAAAATATCTATTTCAGTGATATTAACACAGTTATGACTGGAGATTAAACTAAACATTCAATGAGCTCTTAATTTGAAATTGATCCAGAATTATACAGTTTCTGGTTTCAGTTTTGACATTAACAACACTAGCATCACAACTTCAAAGGATGTATATTTAATCAAGCATGATTCATCATTTCATTAGCATTTAGCTGTGTATATAAACAGCCGACAGATCAATTACCCAAAAGTGATGAGTTTCAAATCCCTTTCAGAGAATTTTACTTTCAATTTCAACATTAACGATCCCATGGCCCCACATGAGCCATATTTATATACCATATGTTTCGCAACATGCCATAAACCAGTCGTCATAAACAGCTGCAATATGAAAAAGAGTCCAATTAATTAATTACACTCGAGTTCCTCTTTCACCAAAATGAACTTTTCTAACTTTTCTCCATTTTCTGCCTCTCCGAGGAGACCTAACCAAACCGGTTCCTGGAGCAGTTCCAACATTTAACTATTCCTCTTCATGACCATAACAATAACGTCCTGGTTCCACTGCATATCTACCAGCTGGGGAATATAAGATTATACAGACATTGCTGGCTCTAGAATCATTTTTCATACTTTGTGTAAATGTGTATATGAATATAAACAAATAACCTTCCATTGAATATTCCGCTACACTTAATGCTTCTGTTCTATTTTCTGAATTCGTTGCTATGACAACTGGACCCATTTGACGGCGGCCTCTGAAGTACGACACCTGTTGCTCAGTTCCACGTCAAAATGGTTTAATCAAATACCAGGAATTAACATCCTCTTGATTAATTTGGAATGTATATTTCTGTTTGAAGTCACTCATAAGCTGATTAAGTAATGTTAAGATCTCCTTCTGTCATGTTTCATTCAAGAGGATCACCTTGTACACTTCTACCAGAAGAGTGTTGACGCTCATAACACTAGACAGTAGAGATGATTTCAAAACTGTGGCCCGTCAATACTCATCAATATATATATCTTACTTTCCAACTTGTTTCAAATTCAAACTAACAAATATTGGCGGTCATAAAATGTTGTTTGAAAGGTATTGAAAGGAACTTCCTTATTTTCAAAACTGACAATAATTACAAATGTTACTTTTCAAAGTTCCTCAGAACTAACAATAACAGAAGTGGTATAAACAATAAGGAGGAAGTGCTTTCACTAATTGAAATTTGTTGAATAATACTTGTTTTGTTGCAATTGTTGACAGGCCTAACATCATTCTCTGTTTCTTTCCTGACAATTTGAAAAGCACAATACCATTTTACACGTCAGACAACAACCAATTTCAAACAAATGTAAATATTTATGACACAAAGAGCATTAGACAGCACAGCACAATGTGCATAATTTTCTGTATTAACATATAAATTAAAGTTTGCCTTTTATCTTTTCCCACTGAGAGAGCATATGCATATACAAATAACACCTAGCTATTCTTATGAGTTGTTAATCCATAAATTGTCAAAGGTTTGGGGGGGGGGGGGGGGGGGAGGGGGGAGTACACTTTGGGGGTCCATCCAATTATCAAATATTTAATTTACACAATGTATGAATAATTATTTTGTTTAAAATAAATATCAAAGAATTTAATTTTAAACCAACATGCATTGGCAAAAGATATGTTAACTTGTTGTTACGATCACCTATTTGTGAGAGATACAGAATTTTGAACTACCGAGGAAGAGCGTGATCAAATCTACATAGCAATATTGTTGGTCCTTTTACAAAAGCCATTGTGTTCTTGTCGCTAATACTGTTTTCCTATCAACAGATAACAGGTAATAATGTATTCCTAATGACTTACTATGGATAACTCAATAAAGGACCAACAAATACAGCATAGAGACATCAATACACACAGTATCAACTGATTATGTGGCTGGGAAATAAATGGGACCACGCCATGTTTTTCAATAAGAGATATATGATCACATTTTCCTCATACAGGCAATCAATGAGTCATGTCCACAAGTTTATGTATGTTTCTCACAACAGCTATAGTAGATGTCTCCCTGTGAAACAGCCTGGAAACTATTGTATCTGGGAACAAAAACATGTGTTAGCCCATATAACAATGAAACCATCTCTTTCTGTGGTCAACAATAACTAGATTTGAAAACAAATGTACAAAATTGGCAATCAAGTTGTCATTTGTTGATAAAATATTGTAATTATTTATTTCTGGTGATAAAGGTCTGCCAGCTGTCGAGATCAACAAGAAGCTACATCATTGGGGTAAAGATGGAGTTCTATCGTCGACCATCCGCCATCTTGCTTTTTCACAAAACGTATAATGAAAAAATGGTGGTTTTTCACTTATTTTATTTTTTTGAATAATGAAACATATGTATTATAATGGGAAACAGTTGGCTAATAATGAAAAGTGCTCGAACATTTAGTACTGAAATTTGTGTTTGAAATGATTACAATGAACGGCATGGACAATATGATGTACAATTAATCCAGAATAATCCTGCAGCTGCAAGTTAAAGGTGAAAAATATCAATTACAATGTCTGCAATGTGTTGAATCTCCCTCAAGTCAGTACGAAGCATTTTCCAAGGTAAACAAACCAGCACATAAGAGGAGAGAAAATTGTAACACAAATATCCTTTCCTGTTGGTCATTTCAGAGATCCAGACGTCCAGAGAAACATGCACTATCTGTTGATATAAATGGCAAAGTACTGTTGAGCTTACCACATCACTCCCACATCGAACCTTAAACCCTCACCATGTGCCACTAATGGCCAAAATATGTCCGAGTGAGTCTAACCACTAACCGCTGACGTGATGAAAGGTAAGAGAAGTTCCTTGCTCCCTGTGGGATTCGAATCGGAGGACTATAAGGTCAGACGGGTACCGGGTAACCCTTCTCTCCATCTGAGTATATGAAACTGGTACCAGGTACCCCTTGACTTTTTCAAGTTGCCATAAATGTTTCTTGGTGAATACATTAACAAAAGAGGTGTTGGGTGTAAACCAAATACTGTCCAGCTTCAGATCACGAGGTCCGGAGTTTGAATCCCTCCAAGGGCTCAGCAACTTTGTCTGCTGTAGAGGACTGTTCTACATGCAGTTAGTTAATGCTACATTGAATTTCGGCTCTGTAGCACAAATGGTTCGTTGGTTCCAGCTCATTCAAACAGGTTTCACCACAATGAATAGCCACATGGTGTTCCGGGCCTTTCCTTGCAATAATACTAGCAGCCACAATATAAGTGAAATGTTCTTGAAAACAAACAAATCACCTTACTCTGAATGCCTACACGTCTTTCTAACTGGTTTTGGTTTTGTAATGTGATATTTGAAATTTAAAATCAACATTTCATCATCAGGATTTTAATTCATAAATCATTGATAATTAAAACTTTACAATTGGACGGTCAGAAGGGAAATGGTTTGATCTCTCTGCTTCTAGTGTACAACTACTTTGTGGCCTTTTCTAATTTAGAATCACTAATTCATCATTTTAATCATCAACAACATGAACCAACTACTTAGACCTCAGGACACTAAAATGTTGAGATTGTGAATCAGGACCAACAAAATGCTTGTCACTTGATCTCTGCTTTCGGTATTCTCACACTGGTATTTTGTGACCTTTTCAGTTGACATGTATAGTTCACCAGTTTTAATTTATCCAAACACTTTCTTTCTCTCTCTCTCTGCTTCAGGTATTCTGTGAGTGGTACTTGGTACCTTGTGACCTTTACAAAGTTGGCATCAATATTTCATCGAGGTTTGGATTGATAAAACATTAATAAACCAACTGCTGGCCTAAGTCATGCAACTCTCTGGAAAAGAAAACAAACAAGCCGTTCTGTATTGCAGCATGAAATCGTGTTATCCACAAAGTCAACAAACAAAACATGACAATCAAAGCAAAATGTCACTACAAAACTAAGGAAAACAGACTATTGAAATATAAAAGAAAAATTGAATACATCAAATGTCATTCCATAAAACTCTACATTCTGGCTGCCGTTAAGCAACAATAAACCTGCAAAGGTCACAGCAAGGAGGCTCAGTTTATATAAATGTTATGAGAAACCTGAGCTGGAGAGTCATTATATCTTAGTTTTCCATCTTGATGTGAATATTGATTATTTAACTCTTCTAGTTGACATTTGAAAAAGTTTATGCGTTTACCTTGGTATTGTTTAGCTTTATGATGTTAGATAATACATTGAAGGGGAGAAAATAAAATCAGTGTGCACTTTTCATTTAATTAGACTAATGGTACAAAGGTGGGAGAATCCAGGCTGTTTGGTTGGAAATGTTTCACAGGTCCATGAATCACAGTTGGACCTCTCGTGGATCCGATATTTATCATGTAGTTCTTCTGATGAAAACACTCCATCTAGCAATAAAATATTGGATCCACCACTGTGTTATGGATCATTTAGTTCTTCTGATGTAAACACTCAAACTATCAATAAAATATTGGATCCACCACTGTGTTATGGATCAGTTAGTTCTTCTGATGCAACACTCAATCTAGCAATAAAATATTGGATCCACCACTGTGTTATGGATCATTTAGTTCTTCTGATGAAAACACTCCATCTAGCAATAAAATATTGGATCCACCACTGTGTTATGGATCATTTAGTTCTTCTGATGTAAACACTCAAACTATCAATAAAATATTGGATCCACCACTGTGTTATGGATCAGTTAGTTCTTCTGATGCAACACTCAATCTAGCAATAAAATATTGGATCCACCACTGTGTTATGGATCATTTAGTTCTTCTGATGCAACACTCAAACTATCAATAAAATATTGGATCCACCATTGTGTTATGGATCATTTAGTTCTTCTGATGTAAACACTCAAACTATCAATAAAATATTGGATCCACCACTGTGTTATGGATCAGTTAGTTCTTCTGATGCAATACTCAATCTAGCAATAAAATATTGCATCCACCACTGTGTTATGGATCAGTTAGTTCTTCTGATGCAACACTCAAACTATCAATAAAATATTGGATCCACCACTGTGTTATGGATCATATAATTCTTCTGATGAAAACACTCAAACTATCAATAAAATATTGGATCCAACATTGTGTTATGGATCATGGGATTTTCCTGATGAAAACACTCAAACTATCAATAAAATATTTTAACCACCATTGTGTTATGGATCATGTAGTTCTTCTGATGAAAACACTCAATCTAGCAGTGTTAACAAAACAGAATATGATATCTGATCCGATATTCATGATTTCTCTTAGATAACACAAAAACAAGTTGATATTTATAATTCGTTTTTGTTGAAGTCTTAAAATAACTATTCAAACTGAAGTGTAAGTAATAAACAAAAGTGTAGTTATATGTTTATTCAAACTGAAGTGTAGAGATATCATGTAATTCAAAATGAAGTGTAGTGATATCATTTTTATTCAAATGAAGTGTAGTGATATCATGTTTATTCAAACTGAAGTGTAGAGATACGATGTTTATTCAAACTAAATTTTAGTGATGTCATTTTCATTCAAAGTATAATGTTAGTGATATCATGATTATTCAAAGTGTAAGGTAAATGATATCATGTTTATTCAAACAAAAGTGTAGTGATGTCATGTTTATTCAAAATGAAGTGTAATGATATCATGTTTATTCAAACATAAGTGTAGTGATATCATGTTAATTCAAACATAAGTGTAGTGATATCATGTTAATTCAAAATGAATTGTAATGATATCATGTTTATTTAAACTGAAGTGTAGTGATATCAGATTAATTCAAAGTGAAATATAGTGATATCATGTTTATTTAAACTGTAAGGTTACAAGGTTGAAAATCAAGTGCATGCTAATGATTTAAGTATAAATCTCAACCTTACCTAAAATATTTCACTGGTTTAACAAATATAACCTTACCTTACAGCAAGACAGGAGAATGATCAGCAAAATGTACTTACCTGCAAACAAGAGAAGAATTGTTAGCAAAGAAAAATGGGTAATACCATTGTCAATTTGTGCAGCTTGCAAAGTCATTGAAGGCAAAAAGCCATTTAATTTACCACAAATAAAACCATTTACAATCGAAGTGTTTCCGATACCAATCTATGAAATAAGCTTGAAAAGCAGCCAGACAAAACTGTTACTGTGTCAATATAGCAAAAACCTCTTAAAGATACCAGCACAAACCGAAAGCAAGCAAGTTCCAGGCCGACCATATTTCTTACAGTGCCAACACTCACACAAGATCCTGAGATCTATATCTATTTTGTTGAACACTTTAAAATCATAATTTTTTGTTCTTTGAAGGGCATTTAGAAGTGTCCTCCACATTAAAGAAGTTAATTGTTACCCAGAAAATCTTCCTGTTCTTATAAAAAAAAATTAATTTACTTTTCAAACCTGTCAATTTCACATAGATAGATCATCCGGATAAGAACACAAACACTTTCTTGATGGACCAGGTAACAGACAGGGACAATTGACGACATACATATTTTTACAACTGATGGGTAATTATATATATAAGCTATTGCTAAATGATAACTTTGCATATTAATCAAGACAATTTAACGCTAAAAGGTTTCGTCAAATCCAGCTGTCATAAATTTCATATAAAAGTTTCATCAAATTAACAATCACCAAATTCTTATAAAACTCCTAATATTTTTCAACAAGAAATCGGCCATGACTGAGTTGTTAATTAACGAAATTCAAATCAGGAACATTCATGACTAATTTGGTTCAATATTCACTCCAAACGCTGACTATTTGATTGTAGATTGGTATGACCGATTTCTTGTGAAACTGGCTCTAACTAGAGGTTTGGACACGAGTTCACAGTCTCGAGCAGTCAATTGCCCCAGTCATTACTTAGAGCGCTCTTTGATGAAGGGCTATTTGATTTGACTATCTATTAGTTGGGCTGCGAAGATGTACTCGCTACAGGGATCTCCAATCTCCTTATATCAAGCCCTGTGCAGAGCTTAGATCCGCTGGTGTTTGCTGACCTGTTAAGTTTACGTTCACCATCATCATTTGGGAACATCTCTTTCAAATTGGCCAAAAGTATTAAACTGTGAAATTTGGAAATATTTCCATTATACATTTTTAAAAAGCAATTGTTCCCTTGATGCTTTGTTAATTAAAGTAAATTACATTTAAAATGATATGAAAATGGAGTGATTTATGGAAATCCCGTAAAATGTTATTATCAAAAGTCATTTACAGATTTAATTTCTGTAAGCTTGAAGTGATTAATATTCCCACTAGAACATTAAATATGAATTATAGAACACAGAGAAGTATTGTTTAAAACCTTCACATATTTGATTTGATCACTTTTTAAAAAAGACAACTCAAAACCAAATGCTTTTTATCTAATTAAACATATTAAAATGAATAAGTCATAAAAATAAAATGATGAGAGAATTAACTGACCGCTAACAATATCGGACAAACTTGATGGAGTATCAGTGATATTCAGTAGCAATTATTCTTAAAACAATCCACACTTCAGTTTAACATTCAGAAATTCTAATTGATTTCTTTCCGAGACTCTGAAAAAACGCTAAACATGATTTATTCATTAAGAGCAAATGTCAAAGAAGCAGTGGAAGAATGGATCCACATTGTTTGTTAAACGGCAGCAACTAACAGGAAGGAGGTGAATGAATGAAATCTAACCATTGGTCGAAAAGTGGCCATTGTGTCTAACAAAACCCGCCGTCCTAGTTGCCTGGTAATATTCAGTATAATCTGTACTCCTTTGTGCATAGAATTGATTTCCCAACCAACAATGATTGTGTTTTGAAGTTGAAAACACCTTTCGACTTGCTAAAAGCTTTCAGCAGAAATGTAAATATCATGTTTACAAAATGTGTTTCTAGAAACAGCTTAGGGTGACAATGGTTGAACAACCAGCCAATCAAACGCTTATAATAAGAACGGTAATCTCTCCTGTGTAATATCCCGATAACAACACAGACTTTTTTCCTATTGGATGCTAATTAGACGAGACTTGGTTATTCCTTTGTGGTGTGGTTATTCCGATCGGAGAGGGATTTGCTTCTGGTCCTGCCTCGATCCATTACAGCTGAATCACTGATCTGGGATCTTCATGTAACATCGATAAGTAAGATGATAAAAAATATAAGGATTTATTCACGATGTTGTTTTCAAGTTAGATGATCAAAATATAGCATTTATTCATGATGTTGTTTTCAAGTTAGATGATAAAAAATATAAGGAGGATGTTGTTTTCAAGTTAGATGTTAAAATGTATATGGATTTATTTATGATGTTGTTTTCAAGTTAGATGTTAAAAAGTATATGGATTTATTCCTGATGTTGTTTTCAAGTTAGATGATAAAAATATAGCATTTATTCATGATGTTGTTGTCAAGTTAGATGTTAAAAAGTATATGGATTTATTCATGATGTTGTTGTCAAGTTAGATGTTAAAAAGTATATGGATTTATTTATGATGTTGTTTTCAAGTTAGATGATAAAAATAAAGCATTTATTCATGATGTTGTTTTCAAGTTAGATGTTAAAGTATATATATATATATATAGGGATGTATTCAGGATTATTAATAAAAGTTAATATTTGCTCATTTTTTCTTTTTATACTGATACCGTTTTGACTGATCAGTGGCAGATTTAGTGGGAAGGTTTGAACCATCCCCCCCCCCCCCCCCCCCCTGAAAATTTTAGCATATAATTTTGATGGACCCAAAGATGAACCCCCCTTTTTAATGAGTGTATAATTTGTATGCTGTAGAGAACTGTTCTATACATACAGTATGGTTTGGGTGAATTGTTATATTGAATTTCAGCACAGTCATCCATAGTTCGCTAGTTCTAGCCGATGCTCGCAGGTTTCATCGCAATACATAGTCAAAGTGGTGTTGTGGGCTTTCTCCCTGCAATAATACTGGCAGCTGTGATGTAAGTGAAATACTCTTGAAAGCAGTGTTAAACCCTCCTCACCTCACCTCATCTCCTTAAAAGGAGGGTTCTATCGGGGTATATATTTTGTGGAAACGAAATTCAAGAGGATATTCCCGTTTACACATATATGCTATTATTACATGATTAAAACACAGTAAAATTGAAAGATATCAATGAAGTTAATACTTTGATGACTTTACATTTCACAAATTAATCAAGATAAGCTCACATTTGTTGAAAAATAAAAACTATGAGAATTGAAGCCATTCATCGGCGCTGCGGTTGGGGAAAACTACACTACGGCCTAAAAGCATAGTGTTTGTTAGTTTTTTGTATATGTTATGTGTTACTATGTGAATATTCTATCGGTGTATATGTTTTATTATTACATAAATTTAAAATTGAGTTAAATAAAGCGTGTTTTCATTTCACGAAATGCCAAGAAACCAAGATGGCGGATACTGCCGATAAATCAGTGATAGAACTGTCCCGTTAATAAGCCAGTGGCTAATCCTAGTTAGATCCCATTGAGAATAATCTGTGGTTCCTCTAAATTGGCCAATCAGAATGGTCTGGCTCCAATTAATTAATTAACTTTTAATGACTTATCACGCTGAACATGTAGGTGTGATATATTTATTATCAAAAAACGTATCTTGCAACAGTAAACAATACAACATATGTATTTTTCAATTTCATTCTCTCACTAACCTTATTAATTTATTGAGATAAATTTAAAGATGCAAAAATTTGTTTTGGTCAATGGTTTTAATTTCATACGAGGAGATCCGACATAACATGAACTATAATTCCAATCATTGCCCTGGAGTCAACACTTTTTCAAGTTTATCTCACTGAACATATCAATTAATCTTTACAGGAGATGCAAACAGGTGTTTATAAGGAGACCTGGCATTACATGAACTATCATTCTAATGATTGCCTGGCCCAGTCTTGTCCAGTGCAGCTAGAGACGACAGCTATAGAGACGACAGCTATAGAGACGACACTACAGTGACAATGTAGCTAAATAGTGGTATATTGATCTGAAGACACTTCAACTGTACACCAGCAACAAGACAACAGGTTCAGTCTCAGTCTGGAGTTATCTCCCTTACACTGATCTCTGTGTACGTTCATTCTTTCATTAACCGCTGTTCAGTGGAACTGTTTTGTGTGCGGTTGAAGTAGGAAGTTTGGAAAATGGTAATTACCAGAATCAAAGTAATTTGTATAGCAAATATATTTCCACATTTCTTGAAAATTAAATTTGTGAAAAAATCATAATGATTTATTCATATCCACAAACATGCTTTTGATCTCATCAGGTGAATGACATTGAGTCAGTTGGTATGTACATCATAAAACGTAATTATGATATCATAATGCATTGCATAGATACATTCATAGATACAATACATAGAGGTGAGGTGAGGTGAGTTGAGGTTTAACACCGCTTTCAAGAATTTCACTTATATCACGGCTGCTAGTATTATGGCAGGGAGAAAGCCCGCAATGCCATGTGGCTATGCATTGCGGTGAATGAAAACTGCAAGCATCCGCTGAAACTAGCGAACCATGGATGTACAATACATAGAAATAGATGTATCAACTAAACATCAGAATATTTTTATTGGGTTGATCTTCTTTAATACGATGAGCTCATTTTGACCAGTGTATCAATGTTCTAAAGCATGATTATTTTATACAATGCAGAACTGCATCAAACTCAGTGCAAACTAGTTCAAGTCGACATTCACAGTTTCACAGCAATACAAACTCACACCTGTGTTGCAGGCTTTCTACGTGAAATACCACTAGACATTATGATATAAGTTTTGTACTCATGAAGCATCATTATACTTAAAATCATCTCAGCCCTGCTAACCAGAACATTTCCAAAAGCGTACACTGTACGTAGCAAACTGATGAGTGATGAGTGCTATGTCATTTGACAGTCATTGCAGGCTGTATAACAATTACTGTCTGCAATAATTGTAACAAAACAGAATTACTTTTATGTTTAATTTTCATATGTATGGGTATTTATTTTACGCCCATGTAAACATAAGCGGAAGAACTAATAACCCTTACTTCAAACTTGTTATTCCTCTGCTTCATGACACCTTCAGTTCAATACAAATGATCCAAACAATCAGAGGTCCCCTAACCCCCTCCCCCCCCTCCCCATCCCTACCAAATCACAATTATTGTAAGTTTGATGAAGCTTTTCATAATGTGAATCCCCTTTGAAAATTCCTGGATCTGACGATGTTTCTGTATATTGTTCTTCTTTGAACTCATTGTACCTCCATCACTTCATGACATCTATATGTTTAAATCTTTATGTTCAAATCTTTATGTTCAAATCTTTATGTTCAGATCTTTATGTTCAGATCTTTATGTTCAAATCTTTATGTTCAAATCTTTATGTTCAAATCTTTATTTTCAAATCTTTATGTTCAATGCAAAAGAAACCCAAATGCAGTATTATGTTCTATATATAATAAAATATCAATAAGAGCGGCATGAAGATGGGTCAAACAATAATTAACGATAATTACAGAAACATCATTCAAATGAAGGAGTGATCTTCTCCTTATAAACAATGACATCCCGCCCCCAATTGGCACATCTACATGTTATGGAGAGAGTAATTTTCAAGTTATGCTCCAAAAATGATGGGAAAGCCAATGCCAACAGGAATTCAAACAAAAACAATATGTTTCCCAACACTTTGGGAGGGACATATAATATGTTGACAAATTTTGTTCCAAAGGTTAATGAGTTTATGCATACAATGATATTATTGACTTGAACAAATGGACCTCTGTCACTAACAAAGACTTAAAAGTTTCAGAAATATTGATTACTTTTGGGGGAAAAACATATTGAAAAGTGAACCCAATTTTAGAATAGAAGCTTGACTAATGGATATACAGCACAAGAAAGTGCTTCAACTCAAACTAATTTCAAACTACTTGAGAAAAAATCATGTCAATTGAAGCACTTTAAAGGTGAAACAAACTGCTGCATGTAAAAAAATTGTAACAAACTCATGAATTTTCTATCATGGAAGATCGGTGCTCCCCCTTTTTGAGAGATGTTCACAAATTGGTCCCCATCTTCCAGAGGTCTCCACAAATCTGATTTTCAGGGATTGATTATTTGTTTTTGTCAGGTGCAAATTGAATATACTTTTTCATTTCTCTTTCAAAAAGAAAATAATCAGTGTTGAGTTGTAGAAAGAGTCAAAACAGCAACTACCAATTTCTTTTCATATATTGCATTTCTCATACAACTTATACAGAAAGTCACCTGATGGCAAATACCTCTGCCTAATTTGAAGATAACTGCCATTAATCATCCTCTCGGAGGTCTAAATCTCATCAGCGTATTACAAAGATGTGCACCACAATCCTCTAGTGCCTAAGTGTCAAATTAACTTTTTCTGAATCCATCCACATCGAAGCAACACCACTCGAGAATACGCCGTGAACCCATTGAAAAGCTGGCACGTCTTGAGGCCAATATAAAGCTAATCAACGATTCCGATCCAAATCTTAATGCTCAAGTTTAGGGCTTGTGACGAGAATTCATACTTCATAATGACCGAGGGAAATTTACCCGTTTCCATGGTGACGGTGACACAGACTGAGCCCACTTCTGTCCAAATAAGACAAGATTCATCACTCTGAATATCTTGTGAAAAAATATTTATTCTATTTGCGCATTAAGTGGTTATCTGATATGCAAATGTGATGGATGTACAGAAATATTTGATATGCAAATCTTGATGGATGTAGGATATTAATTTTGTTGTGTCGAATGTCAGTCGGATTCTCATAATGAAGTCGCTCGAGATGAAATTACCAATATTGAAACGAAATGAATGAATACATGCTCCTCAGATGAAAATCAATAGGTTTCAACTTGTTGACTATTTATGTGCGGATTCACAAATATTCACAGAGCGCCTCGGTATTTTTTGTCAGTGGTTAATCCCTTTTGTTAACGAGTTTTGATTCTTGTAAATTGGCAACCCAGAATCAGTTGTTTGGCATTGATTAATTTCAACAGTTTAAGTATAAACTTTTTTATGCCATTACAGAATATTCACTGGAATATTGACATGCTATTGGCAGGATCAAGCAAGTCTATTTAACGAGGCAATATCAAGAAACAATTTATCATCTTGGTTCACTTCAATGTCAAGCGAGTTTGTCAAATTTCTCTCTGAAAGGAGATATTTATTACAACAGACCTGAAAATATATTTATTTCACATGTTCATGAATTTTGCTGAAAATCCATCTTCAATATTCCATACATTTGACGTGTGCAAAGAGATGGAGAATTAACAAACTAACTTTTAAATAATCTGTTAACTTCAGTGAGTTGTTTGTTCTATTTCTTTTTTTTACCTGTGGTCCTGGTCATTTAATGTACACAATCTCTTATTATTAATTATCTTGATTTAATAAAGTACAAGCATCAGCATCTGCATCTTTAGGAGTTGTATCGTTGGATTAAAATGTATATTTTATTAAATCATTTTCACAAATTTGTTCTATGACATAACAGTACAATCACACCTTTTAAAAAATGATAATCAACACTCAGTGATTTAATTTACAACAATATTATAGGCTGACAGGGGGAGGGGATATTGGGTAAGGGGCAGGAGGTGGGGGTTCACTTGTTGCAAGGGTCCTTTAATTTACCAACAAAATGTGTCAACATGGGGAAGGGATGGGATGGGTTGGGGCAAAAACAAAAACGTTCTGATGAAGACAAGGAATACAGAAGCATGTGGCAGATTTTACACGCCGACTGCTCCACTGCAGCAGAGTGTGCTACACAGAGTTGTCTCCCTTACACCACAATGCTTGATAAAATACATCTGGACAAGCGGATAGAATTGGAAGTGAAAATAATGTTATGTTTATTGTTTATTTCTATATATACTCGTATCTTTTAGGCACACAAAATGTAAATGTCAACGTTTTCATTGCAATTTTAAAAAATATATATGAAATTTATAATCACACGTCAGTTCAGTGGATTTCTTCAAAATAGATTTTGCAAAGAGAGTCAGTTTAGAGCACACATTCAGACCAAATAAGTATGTCAACTTACAGGTAGTGTTGATTAGAGTTATAATGGATTAGCAGGGTGTTGGATCTGATGGTGTGTTGATCAGAGGTACAATGGATTAGCGGGGTGCTGGATCTGATGGTGTGTTGATTAGAGGTATAATGGATTAGCGGGGTGCTGGATCTGATGGTGTGTTGATTAGTGGTATAATGGATTAGCGGGGTGGTGGATCTGATGGTGTGTTGATTAGGTGAGGTGAGGTGAGTTGGGGTTTAACGCCGCTTTCAAGAGTATTTCACTTATATCGCGGCTGCTAGTATTATGGCAGGGAGAAAGCCTGCAGTGCCATGTGGCTATGCATTGCGGTGAAACCTGCGAGCATCGACTGGAACTAGCGAACCATGGGTGGTACCACGCTGAAATTCAGTGTAGCATTGCACCCAAACCTTACTGCGTGTAGAACAGTTTTCTACTGCAGTCAAAGTTGCCGTGCCCCTGGCGGTTGTTGATTAGAGTTATAAAGGATTAGCAGGGTGTTGGATCTAATGGTGTGTTGATTAGAGGTATAATGGATTAGCGGGGTGTTGGATCTGATGGTGTGTTGATTAGAGGTATAATGGATTAGCGGGGTGTTGGATCTGATGGTGTGTTGATTAGAGGTATTATGGATTAGCGGGGTGTTGGATCTGATGGTGTGTTGATTAGAGGTATAATGGATTAGCGGGGTGTTGGATCTGATGGTGTGTTGATTAGAGGTATAATGGATTAGCGGGGTGTTGGATCTGATGGTGTGTTGATTAGAGGTATAATGGATTAGCGGGGTGTTGGATCTGATGGTGTGTTGATTAGAGGTATAATGGATCTGATCTGACCAAGTATACTTATGATGTCACTGTAGCTTCTCATTGCAAGAAAGATGGGGACTGTTTCCTGACTATTTTTATGCAACTCAAACTTCATAGAATTGGCAATAAAGTTATTATTACAACGAAAGTGTGTTGTATGACTTTTACAAAATTCATGTAAATTTGTGTATAAGCCTCGCTGCAATACAAAAATTTACTCTCTTTTCGCAAAAGTCATATGACACACTTCTTGGGTAATAATCTCTACATAGGAGTGTTGGATGGAATGTACAGTATTCAGCTTTTTAAAACTTTACACTATCTGTTTAATCATCATAAATCAGCAATTCCCTACAATGAAATCACGTTCTTTGCAAAATTCACTGTAAAGAGTCATGTAAAATTTCTAAATTTTCAGTTAATTGTCTTGTCTTGGTAGCACACTGGTGAGCGCATTTGGTTTTGGATCACTTGGTCAGAGGTTGAATTCCACAAGGATCTCAGCTCTTGGTCTGTTGTAGAGAACTGTTCTACATGCAGGAAGGTTTGATGCAATGCTACACTGAATTTCATTGGATTACCACCCATGGTTCGCTAGTTCTGGATGATGTTTGCAGGTTTCACTGCAATGCATATCTACAATGGTGTTGCGAGCTTTCTCCCTGCACTAATACTAGCCACTATGATAGAAGTGAAATAAGCGCTGGGTGATCAAGGGTAGATGAAAAAATAAGCACTGGGTCTCTAATAATTGCCGGGTCTATAGCATTAGATTAATGCTTCCTTAGTGAACTTCAATTTTCTATTAAAGAAATATAAACGCTGGGTTTCCAAAAAGCGCTGGGCCTCTAATAAGCGCCGGGGGGTCAAGGGGTGCTGAAATACGGTACTCCTGAAAGCAGCAATATACATCACCTCCTCGCGGTTGAGTTGTCAGTTACACAAAAAGAGCTGAATGGAGTTTCATTGGATTAATCAGCATTATAAGGTTGCATGCTTTCCTCCACTACAATAACTTTAAACAATGATCACCAAATGCAATGTGCAGACAAGAGAATAAAAATTACCAAAAAATAACATGTACACAGCTCCTTACTCAAATCATCTCTCATTTGCACACCAAAACTTCTTCTTTAGAAATTTCATTTCCCTTGAGATATAATTAACAGCTTAAAGAATGGGTTGATTGCTTAAATTTCATCATTTGCCTTCCATCAACGAGGACTGTCACTTAATCAAGCCAACACCAACTACAGAAGAAGTTTAGCGATTGTCAAAACACATCAACACATTATCAGTCTGCAAGATACATGAGATTGAAACCGGCACAAATTTTCCTGCTCAGTTTTAGCAATTGAAGTTATAAAAAGACAAACTGCACAAAGGGGAGGAATTTGTCTCAATAAATGTCTTCGCTGTTCATCTAAAGATACTAAATAGGTCTTGAATCAAGAAGAATTACTGCTTGAGAAGATAGATCGTATCCAGGTGGTCGAGGAACTGCAAGTGGTGCTTCTCAAACAGTCATAGATCTTAATCCTAATTCCAGAAACTATCTGCAAATTTTCAAGGTTTGGGAAGGACACTTTTGACATTGGGTCATTTCTGGTGTTTTTAATTTTTAATTGTAGTCATTTTCAGAATTTTGACTTGGACATTCCCCTTTGTAGCTATAGTCAAATTTCAAATTTTAATGGCAATTCTTTTCATCCATTGTGGAAAATGGCCCATGGCCTTGAGATCTACCTTTCCCATTCCCTGTGCAATTAACTATAAGGACAGTCTTCACAGGCGATTATATATAAGTATTTTTCCATTACCATTATAGGGGTGTTTACTTGTTAGCCCACCCCATTTGCCTACATTTTTGGTGTAGGCAGAATCAAATGTAGGCAGAACGACTTGTAGGTAAACTGGGATGTATAGGCAGAAAGGGGTGTAGGCAGAATATGAGTCAACCTTAGAAGTGCAATATGTAAGTAAGTATTGCCTGCAATAAAAGTGCTTTGAAAATTTGGTTAATGCATTAAGTGCACCAAGCTTTCAAAGTGCATGCAGCGCCAGTCAATGTTTTGTTTTGTCGTTACAATGCTGGGAGTCAAGCAACTCTATAGGGACATATCGTTTATTGTTGAAGTCACATGTGCCAAACATTATCAATGGTTTTATCTTATCAAAAAGTACATGCTGTTGTTGAAAATAATAATTTTAATGCTAACCGGTTTAATATAGTGACAACTTAAAGGGGCAGTAGAACGTTTTTTCGATGAAATTAGTCGATGAAATGTATTTGAAAAATAATGTCACCAATAGAAAAAGACCCTTCTCATTTCAGAAAATCAAGTTAAAAAATGAGTGTACCGTATATTACCGGGTATAAGTCGAGAATTTGATACCAAAAATTAGGGGGTCAAGGAGGGGGGTCGACTTATACACGGGGTCTATGTTTCAGCCCCAAAAATCTAGAGGCCAGGTAAGTATCTGCCAGCCCAGCAAGTCGAACGGACGATGTTTACACCGGAAACAATTCACAAACATCGATGTCCAGTCAATATTAAAATCATTGAATAAAAAACATATGCTTTATTGTTGTCTTTTTAAAATACAAATATAGCGTGATATATGAATAAAAAATAACATTTCAATCACGAAAGTTCATTAAAGTTTATATTATAATCTTCACTATTACCTGACAAACATCGATCGATATCTAGCCTTGATGTAAGTCGAGTGACCCGATAAGGTCACGTGGACCAATGAGATTCTACATAGAAGCCGGTGACATGCGAGATAGTTACTCATGAAAAAATAATCAAGTGTTTACGCAGTGAGAAGTGCAAATTACTGGTACGAGTAGACGTATAATTTCTGAGATGTTCTAACATAATAGCATATATTCAAAAATATTTAGACAAATGTAAATTGCCGATTGTCATTGTATTGTTACTGAGATGTTCACCATTCATTTTGTATAATAGTGTATATTCAATACTTGTTAATTGACAGACATGTGACTAAGGTTGTGAATAGATTTGTTAATTGCCAGTCAGGGTAGTGACTCATTAGCGCATCCGGTAATTATCTAAGCTTTGATGTTAAATTAACATTAATTGATAGTAATTAACAGTAATTAAAGCCTGTCACTTCTCATCTCAAAAGTAAAAGCAATGTCTTTTTACGTCTTTTTCTACTAGGTAACAATTTAACTATTCACCGGTTATCTAATAAAGTTTTGTCAACATGTTGGTCGTAGTTTATTTGGCTTGATGAGAGGAAAATGTAATTTGATTGAAACAAATAATAACAGACACCGTGAGTCACAAGTTGTATCTTTTTATTGGTTGTTTACAACGTCTGAAAAATAAGTTATCATTTAATAATATTTAGGGCAAAACAATTGATAAGTCGATCGACATCACTGCTTACCAATTGCCGCTGTGTTGACTCTTGGCCATGTCGACTTGTCACTCGGTGTCAGTCAGCACGTGGTAAAAGGGGGGTCGACTTATACATGAGATATAGGGTTTTGACCAGTATTTGGGTAGTTGAGAAAGGGGGTCGACTTATACGCGGGGTCGACTTATACCCGGTAATATACGGTACATGGTTCTGTAAAGCCATGTGAATCGTTTTTGTCATTTGAAATAATAAGTTGTGTTCACAATAAAATGGCCGCCATGCAATTTTTGCTTTATACGCAACATTGTTATTACCACTACGGATAATTCGTTTGTGTAATAAGATGTTTTACCCTCTAAAGTAAATATAAATAACATAAACTATCATTATAAATGCAAAATTTGAAAATATAAAATTTGCAAAAAATGTGCTACTGCCCCTTTAGGGTGAAAGGTCACAATTTGTGAAATACCACATCCACACCCACCATGTAGTCATCTGTAATGTTGAAACTAATCTATAGCAGATAACAATATAAATATGGTTTTGGAGTAGAACTGAACTTGTAAATGAAACAATTAATTTCAGCTTCTGCTCTTGCATAAGGCAAATGCTTGATTTTCATTGAAAACAAGTAATTGTCATATATTCAGTATATGCAAGTCAAGTGAGATGATTTACATTTACGAGAGCTTCATCCACTTTTTCTAGCATCACCACGCACAGCACTCCCAATCAGGATATAGTCAATCATTGAAACCTTACTTCATCTACTGTGTTTGGGAATGGAATTACTCTTGAAATTAAACTCACAATCACAGCACACATAATTCATTGCCACCCTACATGTTATTCCGCTAATGGGGGATAATGGATAGTTATTACATGTCAGATGAACATGCCCCACACATGCCTTCATTATACTACATCACTGACATGTGAAATACGATCACCATGGCAACCACTGCAATCAACACAATTCAGCAAGTGAAGGTGTTAAAAGTAATTATTAATCAAATATTTTTTCTAACATCAAAACAGGGGAATGAAGAAATTTTTTATGGATACACAACTTCTTTATTCTGTGTAGGTGACGTTTCGACATAGATAGATACTAACGTTGTTGTCAAGCAGGTGATAACATGATGCCATTAGCATCTATGTCGAAACGTCGCCTACAAAGAAGAAAGAAGTTGTGTATCCATAAAATTGTTCTTCATTCTTCAACACCTCAACTTTTAGAATGCCCATCAACAATGAGATAAAAAATGGATGAGAACTGAAAACTAAATTTCATTCATATTTAGTCATTATTTTAATATTATTCAAAACATTAACAGAAAACCTGTTGATCAGAATAATAATTTTTTAAACAAATTATAAAGTTATGAACATGTTTACATACCGGTAACATGATGAAACTTTGTGAAAGTTTTATCCAACATTCTTAAAAGATCATTTACACAGTCAGTACCTAAAAAGTTTCACATAACATTCTCCAAGCATGCAAAAACATATTATTTACTCCATAAAACATCAGGGAAATCAAGTCCAGACGTCCTTTAAACAAGAAATGTATACCGTATAACATCACAGTTTAAAAAATGCCAGCTTATAGTTTGCCATAAAAAGTGATATTCGGGATGAAAGTCGGTCGACGCAGTCATACATAATTCATACACCTGATTAACACGTTACACCTCGGAGATAAGACTGAACTTGTAAAAGGAAAATTCTAATCAACTCTGAATATGTATGAAATTCATGAAGACGAAAACTGATACAACTTGAACTTTCAAACTGGACTAAAACTACCAGTGAACACGCTTAATACTGAAGTGGACTTTTTTCTTCACTTATGCATAACAGATATTTTTCCTCAATTAATCTCTTGATTGCATTTTGTTGAGTTGATGTAGGTTTAATGCAGTTTTCGAAAGTATTCGCTGCAATATCCAGCAGCTATATTATTATCCTTCGAAGGAAGATTGCCTGCAAGGCAAGTGGGGCATACACAAAACTCTTGGTAAGTTTATCAACAGGATTTTTACTAAGGTGAGGTGAAGTGAGTTTGGGTTTAAAGCTGCTTTCAAGAGTATTTTCGCTTATATTTCTGCTGATTGCCGAGAGAAAGCCTGCAACACCATGTGGCTATGCATAGCAGTGACACCTCCTAGCATCGGCTGGAACTAGCGAACAATGGTTGGTGCTGAACTGAAATTCAGTGTAGCATTTCATCCAACCTTACTGCATGTAGAACTGTTCTCTATAACAGATGAAACAGCACCAAGATAATAGCAAGCCAATGTTACCGGGTAACGTATCATACTTCAGGACTATATCTTTGCTGCACGATACTCACAAGAAAATGTTGATGTATCATACTTCACGACTATATCTTTGCTGCAAGCCGGTCACAAGAAAATGTTGATGTATCATACTTCACGACTATATCTTTGCTGCACGATAGTCACAAGAAAATGTTGATGTATCATACTTCAAGACTAAATCTTTGCTGCAAGATAGTCACAAAATGTCGATGCATCATACTTCACAACTATATCTTTGCTGCAAGAAAGTCACAAGAAAATGTTGATGTATCATACTTCACGACTATATCTTTGCTGCAAGACAGTCACAAGAAAATGTTGATGTATCATACTTCAAGACTATATCTTTGCTGCAAGAAAGTCACAAGAAAATGTTGATGTATCATACTTCAGGACAATATCTTTGCTGCAAGAAAGTCACAAGAAAATGTTGATGTATCACACTTCACGACTATATCTTTGCTGCAAGACAGTCACAAGAAAATGTTGATGTATCATACTTCACGACTATATCTTTGCTGCAAGACAGTCACAAGAAAATGTTCATGTATCATACTTCACGACTATATCTTTGCTGCAAGATAGTCACAAGAAAATGTTGATGTATCATACTTCACGACTATATCTTTGCTGCAAGATAGTCACAAGAAAATGTTGATGTATCATACTTCACGACTATATCTTTGCTGCAAGATAGTCACAAGAATATGTTGATGTATCATACTTCAGGACTATATCTTTGCTGCAAGAAAGTCACAAGAAAATGTTGATGTATCATACTTCACGACTATATCTTTGCTGCAAGATAGTCACAAGAAAATGTTGATGTATCATACTTCACGACTATATCTTTGCTGCAAGATTGTCACAAGAAAATGTTAATGCATGGTACTTACAACAATCTGAGCGTTAACACTGCTTCGTAAATCTGGACCCAGCTGTGTAGTGACTCTGTTTACATGACGTCCTTGAATTGATTCAATAGATTGTGTAACATGTGTATGATACAGCTTCATCTTACACTGACTTTATGTTGTTTATTCATCTATAAAGGAAGGTTAACTTTCATAGGCTTGCCAAATCAATCCTCTTTCTCCGAACATGAATTCTTAGCATTGATAACACAAATACACAAACACCAATGTATACTATATGTATTTATTTGTCTATTGCCTTTCTGTCTAAAAGCAGCTCTAGATGTAAGCAATCGCCCTTGGTTTGCTTATATAACAAAGATAAGTTGGGAACACTGCAGGATAACAGGTCATTATTGGGATAAGTGCAAGAGATCCAATGTTCAAAGATGTTTTGATAAATAAACTTTGAAAAATAAAAAGAAACAAGATGTGTTTGTTAAACACTGATGTCCCCTAATATAAACAAAGTTAGGAATGAAAATTATACTCCATGTGAATGATTTTGGTTAGGTATTAGAATTCAAAAATGCTTCTTGTGTCAAGGACAAGGTCACATGGACGGACGGATGGACGGACAAACAGACGGACAAGTGAAAAACAATATTCCCCCGGAATCTCTGATTATGGGGCATAAAAAAATATGTTATGGTACACATAATAGTTTGTTGTGAGAAAGTAACAAGGTCAACTGACATGTTTATAGGAGGTGAGGTGAGGTGAGTTGGGGTTTAATGCCGCTTTCAAGAGTATTTCACTTATATCGCGGCTGCTAGTATTACGGCAGTGAGAAAGCCTGCAACGCCATGTGGCTATGCATTGCGGTGAAACCTGCGAGCAACAGCTTGAACTAGCCAACCATGGGTGGTACTACGCTGAAATTCAGTGTAGCATTGCACCCAAACCTTACTGCGTGTAGAACAGTTCTCTACTGCAGACAAAGTTGCCTTGCCCCTGGTGGGATTCGAACCCCGGACCTCTTAATCTGAAGCCGAACGCGCTAACCACTGAGAATTAGAATCTGCCATCAGGAATCCCAAACATTGATAACTCACATGAACAATGCATTGATAATAAAAATGAACAATGCATTGATAACACAAATGAACAATGCATTGATAACACACATGAACAAACACCAATGTTTATGAAATACATTTTTCTACTGCCCTTCTTTTGTTACATTTGAAAACTTTTGAATCCAGACTTCTTGATAAATGCCAAATTAATTTGAAAGTGGTTGTTTTTCCCTTTGTACTACATGTAGAACAATGAGGTCAATGCGACCACATGTACTGCTGGGGTGTATATATAACCAGGAAATATGTATTATTGATCTGTTTCATCGGCACCAGGTCACAGCGACATGGAGCTCCTTACATGTATTGGCCCCATATGAGGGAAATACGGCCAATGCATCCTGGCTGTCTGGTCTGTCTGCACCAGCTGATCTCCTGTAGTCAAGGACAGGTGCTTGAGTGTTACCTCTCATATCTACATGCTTACTGATATAGAGGATATAACAGACATGCTTTAGACTCAGCTGAACCTAGCTATAATCAAGTCAGAAAGGTGTTAAAATGACTTAAATGATGATGTATATGATATAAATAATTTATCAAATAGAGATGGTACTTTTTTGAAGAATTTTGGGCCACTGAGCCAAGATATATTTTACTTAAAAATATATAACAGCTCCAAATAACCAATAACCAATGTTTCTGGAACAGTTATTAAAGATTTTGCAGAAAATTGATAAAGAACTTATATCATTATTTTACAGAGGAGAATTTATAATAGAATTTGTTTTATTGCTATGAGCTAAATAACTAGTCATACAGTCCAAATGTATTCCAATCTTCTATACTTATTTTTATTGAAATACTTCATATTCATGATGAAAACTCCATGACCATATTTTATTTTACTGATATTACTTATCTTAACAATAGGATAACAGCAGCATTGCAAACATGAATTTGCCTCATATTCTATTCAATGACAGCATTCCAACATGTTACAAGAAGTTTAAAAAATATTGTCTTTTATCCATGATTTAACAACAACTACAGTGTTCAATCATGTTGCAAGAAGTTTCAACAATATATTTTATTGATATGCCTCATATTCCAAAACATAACTACAAGAGCGTTCCATCATGTTGCAAGAAGTTACAATATCTATGTATCTGATGCACTGCATAGTCCAAGAGTTGACAACAAATTAATAGTGTTCCAACATGTTACAATAATTTTCAACAATATATTTTATTGATATGCCTCATATTCCAAGACATAACTACAAGAGCGTTCCATCATGTTGCAAGAAGTTACAATATCTATGTATCTGATGCACTTCATATTCCAAGAGTTGACAACAAATTAATAGTGTTTCAACATGTTGCAATAATTTTCAACAATATATTTTATTGATATGCCTCATATTCTAAGACATAACTACAAGAGCGTTCCATCGTCAAGGAGGTCCAGGGCATCCATTACAAGCTGACAGTAACTGACGACTTCGGTGCGTGGATACAAAACAATTACTTTGCCCAAATCATAACTGAATATAATCCCACTACTTCTTTGCAAAGGAGCTCTATCACATCTGAATATTATTCCGCTCCTTCTCCGTAGAGAACCGTGTCTCTGTACTGTTTGTGACAGAACCCTGCCATGTCCATGCATCCAATCTCACGTCCGATGATGGATGGCCCACTTATTCCATGAACTATTTACACAGCTCCGAGGCGGCAGTTATTAAATGATAGAATATGATCATCAAAAGAGTTATTCAAACAGCCATTGCTTGGAGTCGATTCCAAAATAATTTGGCTCCTGTAGTTCAACTATTTACCATTAGCATCAGAAATTAATAACGTAATAACTAACCAATGCTTTGGATTTGTTGCCCTCATCATAAAATTATGGTAAGCTCTAAATTAGATATTGATAGTAAGTGCTTTAGGTCTGAATTATCTGTAGAGCAGTTTTAAGCAGCATTTTCCAATATATTTATACAACAGTCAGCAGTTCTGATAGATAGAATATGTAGCAACATGTAACTCTTAAAATGCCATATCAGACAATATTTGGTCCTTTCCCCCAAAACTCCCGTTACAGCCATAAAATAAGGATCACATATGCTCCTCTCCCTCAAAACTTCATTTACAGCCATAAGATATGGACCATATATGGCCCCCTCTCTCAAAAACCCCTATATGGTTCCAAGCCATAACACCACTGAGATCACTATTTAATAAACAAATCAAGATCAAATCAAGTTGACAATAATTTTTTCAGAACCTCTGTCAGCTAAGTTTTTATTTATGCCATTATTGTGCGTTATATAACTAAACTTTTAACAGAGATATCATTGTTTTTACCAAAAAAATAGGAATGGTATCATCCCAGACATTCAGAAACTCGATGAAAATGGATTGAGGTTACTCTCATTTTATAATGATTTACAGCCTAAACAGCCATAAATATTAGCAATTTATGTATTATGCAATACTTAGTGATAAATATGTATTTCATGTATGCATGTTATGTTTATGCCCAATAAATACAAATTCCATGCAGTTAAGTACGGAAACACTTCATTTCAGCACTGTATGGCAGGGTTTGTATGTTTAATGACTCTCAGACGGTCCGGGCAACCAGAGGCAACTAGATTAGACTAGATTCAACTCCGGATGATCTATTACACTCACAAGCGTGATAAAGTCACTCCAACAGTAATTTTCATGTGCTCAAATCTCTTCCACTGAGCCGACAATGGATATGACAGATAGGATGACAAAGTGGATTAAACAGGACAGAAGTAATGAAGAAGGAGACCGTGTTATTGACCGAGTACAGTGGTGGACTCACACTTACAGGGTTATAATCAGATAACTCCCGTGTACCACAACTTCAGACTTCAAACATCAATCAGTAGACCAGCCAACAGTCACTCTTAACAAGTTTCAGTTGAATAACTACCATATACCACAACTTCACACTCCAAACATCAACCAACAGACATTCTTGCAAGACTATATAGTCAGACAAAACAGATCAGATCTTGACACTCCAGCTATACACCAGTAGATGACATGCCTGTTTTGCAATTATTAAATCATTTTACTCTGTAATTCTGTGAACATCAATTTGAAGACAAACAAACATATTCTCTTGATCACTGTGTTGAACAAAGTTCTACTTTGTAATACTCTTGATGATTGTGTTAAACACTGTTCTACTTTGTAACACTATTAATGATTGTGTTAAACACAGTTCTACTTTGTTACACTCTGGATCATTGTTTTGAACACAATTCTACTTTGTAACACTCTGGATCATTGCATTGAACACAGTTCTACTTTGTAACACTCTGGATCATTGTTTTGAACACAGTTCTACTTTGTAACACTCTGGATCATTGCATTGAACACAGTTCTACTTTGTAACACTCTGGATCATTGTTTTGAACACAGTTCTACTTTGTAACACTCTTGATCATTGCGTTGATCACAGTTTACTTTGTAACACTCTGGATCATTGTTTTGATC
Source organism: Gibbula magus (assembly GCA_936450465.1). Taxonomy (NCBI): domain Eukaryota; kingdom Metazoa; phylum Mollusca; class Gastropoda; order Trochida; family Trochidae; genus Gibbula; species Gibbula magus. The sequence goes on along the minus strand of OW388303.1, from coordinate 49,474,926 downwards.
ACAGTTCTACTTTGTAACACTCTGGATCATTGTTTTGATCACAGTTCTACTTTGTAACGCTCTGGATCATTGTTTTGAACACAGTTCTACTTTGTAACACTCTGGATCATTGCGTTGATCACAGTTTACTTTGTAACACTCTGGATCATTGTTTTGATCACAGTTCTACTTTGTAACACTCTGGATCATTGTTTTGATCACAGTTCTACTTTGTAACGCTCTGGATCATTGTTTTGAACACAGTTCTACTTTGTAACACTCTGGAACATTGGTTTGAACACAGTTCTACTTTGTAACACTCAGGATCATTGCGTTGATCACATTTCTACTTTGTAACACTCTGGATCATTGTTTTGAACACAGTTCTACTTTGTAACACTCTTGATCATTGTTTTGAACACAGTTCTACTTTGTAACACTCTGGATCATTGCGATGATCACAGTTCTACTTTGTAACACTCAGGATCATTGTTTTGAACACAGTTCTACTTTGTAACACTCTGGATCATTGTTTTGAACACAGTTCTACTTTGTAACACTCTGGATCATTGCGTTGATCACAGTTCTACTTTGTAACACTCTGGATCATTGCATTGAACACAGTTCTACTTTGTAACACTCAGGATCATTGCATTGAACACAGTTCTACTTTGTAACACTCAGGATCATTGTTTTGAACACAGTTCTACTTTGTAACACTCTGGATCATTGTGTTGAACACAGTTCTACTTTGTAACACTCTGGTTCATTATTTTGAACATGTTGATGCTCACATACCCACGCCACCCAGTCAGGTTCCACTAATTATTGGGGGACAAATAGGCATCATTGTCTTGGGTAATGTTAGAAATGTTTCCAATTTGTTAAACACATTTGAATCACTCGGGCTGCATCAAAAGCATTTCCTTGTAGACAAGAATCTTGGCAGGAATAACACAACTGCTTGTAGTATGACAAATGGCCATCATCGTGTTGGATTTAATGAGAAGTAGTATGTCAAACATATTCTGGGCACATAAAGCATGTACATGTACACAGTCTCATCACATAATGGAATCCAGAAATAACACAACAAACAGAAGCAGTTGTCTGGGGTATAGTGAGAAATGGTTCCAAGATTGTCCAACATATCCTTGGTTACACACAGTGTTTGTTCTATCACATACAGCACTGCAGGCAGGAAGGCGGGGCATTTAATGTCATTGGTGTTGTGTGAGAAATATATCCTTCGACAGACATTTAAATATCTGTCTTCACACAGGCAATACAGTATTTATGATAAGATATGGTGATATATGTGTTGCAGTAGAATAGTTCAACAATATTCAATTTCATTGGTGTAATTGATATCCTTTGAGACTCATTGATTGATGTCCTAAATTTCAGTTACTGCAAACATCTCTTCACAGATATAATCATCAGTTATGTAAATTTCATAACTTTATGTGGTGTAGACTTTATTGTAAGAAGTATTCTTGGTTAAAATAAAACTTAGTTCTCAATTGATTTAATTTAACAATGTTTTTGGTACCTATTTCAATAGCACTGAATTTCCCAACAGCTTAATCACTTAGCAAAAAATGCTTTGTTAAAAGCTAGTTACAAGATTTCTAGTTCCAAATGTCATCAATTAACAGCGTCTATAGCACACAAATACACTGCTATAATGATGTCCTACGTCTGAAGCTCTTCCCGGAATGTACATGTATCTACATACAGCAAGTCATTGCTCAGTCCTGTCACATCAAAGTAGTCTGCACACAAGCTGGGAAGCAAGACTAATCACTCTAGTGTCTAGTCACGAATTACCTACACAGATCAGAAAGAACTAGTAATTCAACTATTCTGTTTGACAGCTCGTTACCTATACAATTAACTCTTTATATACTTTTACCTGGAATATTCAAGGATTATCCCTGGGGATGATACAATCAGGCCCGACAAGATTATCTTCTTCTGGCCTGCAGAGAATCCCTCAGCGGTAGAAGAACAGATTTTGAATAAATCACTGTCCAATTTGACACCGTGGGTCCTAGAACTGTTTTGGGAAGGGATTCAACTCATAAAACTAGCTAATATCTATACACTGATGAGCCATGCCCATCGCTGATGAAGGATTTAATGAAAGTATTAAACACAAAAAAATGGGCAAGAACTTGTTAACTGGCAATGTCACACACATGAATTTACCACACACACACAAATTCATCACACACATACACACACATGAATGCATCACACACATCCACCCACTCACAGAGAGGACAACTAGCTGGATTCCTCACAAAGAAAAAATATTAAATTCATCACACAGAGAGAGAGAGAGAGAGACAGACAGACAGAGAGGAAACTATCTGGATTCCTCACACAGACATTTATCATAACTCAAGATAACTAGTTATAAGCAGCAAACAGCCATTATATGGCCAAACATATAATACCATATTTCCTCTACTCATCTAATTGCGACAAGCTCTAAAGAGCATTCGCTGATAATAGTTTGATAAATAATATCAAGGTATTCACTCAATCTCGGACAATGGCATGTTATGTTAAATGATATAAAACATCAATTGATTCTTTTCATTAAGTTGAGTCAAAGCTTCACATACAAGCACCAGATCTCTATAATGTGGCCTCTAATGAGGGTCACACCATATTTCCTCTTCTCGTTCTATTCTGCTATGAGCATCCGCTTGTAATCGTTAGAACAATAATCTCAATCTCGGATAATTGCCTGTTGTGTGGAATGATATCGAACATCAATTGATTTTTTTCATATAGTAAAAGCTTGAGCACAAGATTAAGCGTTTGCCTCCAGCGAACTAATAAGTCTCCAATACTTGCCTACAGATGGCCTGAAGTGCAGCCTACAGAGAAATATGCCTCCAATACTTGCCTACAGATAGTCTGAAGTGCAGCCTACAGAGAAATAAGCCTCCAATACTTGCCTACAGATGGTCTGAAGTGCAGCCTACAGAGAAATAAGCCTCCAATACTTGCCTACAGATGGCCTGAAGTGCAGCCTACAGAGAAATAAGCCTCCAATACTTGCCTACAGATGGTCTGAAGTGCAGCCTACAGAGAAATAAGCCTCCAATACTTGCCTACAAATAGTCTGAAGTGCAGCCTCCAGAGAAATAAGCCTCCAATACTTGCCTACAAATAGTCTGAAGTGCAGCCTACAGAGAAATAAGCCTCCAATACTTGCCTACAGATGGCCTGAAGTGCAGCCTACAGAGAAATAAGCCTCCAATATTTGCCAACAAATGGTCTGAAGTGCAGCCTACAGAGAAATAAGCCTTCAATATTTGCCAACAAATGGTCTGAAGTGCAATCTACAGAGAAATATGCCTCTAATACTTGCCTACAGATAGTCTGAAGTGCAGCCTACAGAGAAATAAGCCTCCAATACTTGCCTACAGATGGCCTGAAGTGCAGACTACAGAGAAATAAGCCTCCAATATTTGCCTACAGATGGTCTGAAGTGCAGCCTACAGAGAAATAAGCCTCCAATACTTGCCTACAGATGATCTGAAGTGCAGCCTACAGAGAAATATGCCTCCAATACTTGCCTACAGATAGTCTGAAGTGCAGCCTACAGAGAAATAAGCCTCCAATACTTGCCTACAGATGGCCTGAAGTGCAGCCTACAGAGAAATAAGCCTCCAATACTTGCCTACAGATAGTCTGAAGTGCAGCCTACAGAGAAATAAGCCTCCAATAGTTGTCTGAAGATGGCCTGTTTTAGTGTCATTGAGTTCTGTTTGTTCAACCTTTGTGTGATAGGCCCGGAATTGCTTTTAATGTGTGTGTATCTAACATTCTGAAAACTTAGGATGGTTGACACTGTATTTGATGGCCTGACACTTAATTTTTTATTTTCCTGGGGATCACTAAATATTCCAGTAGCTAATCCCAGCTGATCGATATATACCTTTTGTTAACAAGGGGCCACTCAGAAGCTTAGAGCTGCCATTACTTACATATGAATATCATAAATGTCAGAATTAAGACAAGACAAGACAAGACAAGATTAGGTTAAGACAATGATGGTGTACCTTGTCAAAGATGTCTTTTTCAAATTAGCAAAGCAATTATATTCTGAACAAATAAAATTTAGAGCCACAGGCTCTGTAGCTCAGGCTTTACATACATTAACTAATTCAAAATGTCAACTTCTAGGTGAGAGGTACAACAAATAGGAAGCACTTTAAATGGAGAAGATGAAATAGGTCTTAACCTATCTTTGAGACCAGAGATAAAATCCCCTACAAATAAAGACACACTTGAAGATTTAATTGATCACTGTTGTTTCCTTTAATTTACCTTCCTTTGAAGAACACATGAAAATAGGTTTTCAGGTCATGACCTCTGTGACCTATATTTGGGGTCCCAGGATCACGAAATCTACAATTTAAATCCCCATTGGCCACGGAGTCTGTACACAATATTTCAGCTTTCTAGACCTTTTGATACTGGAGAAGAAGATAAAAATAGGTTTTTAGGGTCTTGACCCCTGTGACCCTATTTGGGGTCACAAGGTCACCAAATTTACAATTTAGAATCACCATTGGCCAAGGAGTATGTACACAAAGTTTTCAGCTCCCTTGACCAAGTGGTTCTGGAGGAAAAGATGAAAAAGCAAAAAGTTTACAGACGGACGGATGGACGTACAGATGCTGGACACAATGCCATGGCATAAGTCCATCGGGCCTTCCAGGCCAGAAGAGCTTAAAAGTGAAATGTGTCAAGATTGTTTATTCATCATGCATGACCCAAAAAAATGAAAGAGCTTCAATTTAGAAAATTGCTGGCTGAGTTATACAATCATTAAAAGACACACTGTTGTAAATTCTTTCATGGTAACAAATATTCTAGACATAATATAAAATTAACTAAACATTTAAGCAATATAAAATAAACGTTCTTTGTTCTTTTGCAGAATACTATTCTTAACAATTATAATCCTACAAAATAAACAAATTAATGGTGTGAAGAAGCAACTCAGCTGAATAATACATACAAATACATCACTTAGCTCTGACTCTAACACTGTTAAATATCCGAGCATCAACAAGAATTCCCTTGACACGAATCAATAACAATACACAGGTGACAAACTCCTTTAGCGGAAGGCCATTGGCCACCCTCCGATACCTCACCAGATGGACCACGAGGTGGCGCCAACGGACACCCTCCGACACAGGTGGCGCGGTGCTGGTTATCACAGTCATATCTCATGGGGAGGTGATACATCTCCTTATCAACTAATCCTCTGGGAAATAACGGCTGTTAGACACTGCAGCTTGTCTCCAAGGTAAAATCTCAATTACCAATTTTGTCATTGAAGGTGGAAGATTTAGAAAGGTTCCCTAAACTACTAACGGCGTAATGAATTTAGAAAGGTGGTTAAATATCTGATTTATACATGATGTAAATAATTGTGATTCTGAGGTTACCACTCCTTCGTCTGTACTGAAACTATCATAATCACTATTGTATAGTAGATTTGACATAGACCCATATCTATTTCTCAAGATACTGCAGTATGATATTATATTATCATATTGCACTTGTCCAATACCACAGTAGTTACATAATTTATCAAATACACCTTTCACAATTTCTGAAAAATGTTGTTTCAAACAATTATATTCACTAACTGTAGCCAGAGAATACTCCAGAGAGTTGACTGGTTCCCTTTATTCATATTATTCACACAATATTATTAAACAAGAGTTTGAAAGGTAAAAAAAAGGACTTTATTTGGAAATTTTGTTTTAAAATTTAAAACTAAAAAAAAGCCAAAAATGTGAACAGTTTACAGACAGACGACGGACTGAGCCGGACAGAGGCCAATGCCATAATCCCATCTGGCTTTTCAGGTCTGATGAGCTTAAAACTAATAAAACTAAATAATCAGATACACTCAGACTGCGACCCGACAAGACCAGAGTTCTTTACTGATACACACACAAACAATTTTAAGGAAGTAAGACACCTTTTTGGTGAGGAAGTCTGCGAAAAGGGGTAATAGATTAGACGTTTCTGACCGACAAACTTACCGACACACAAGCAAACAAACAGACAGAAAAACTGACAAACAGACAGCAGTGGATCCAGGGGGATTGTCCCCCCCCCCCCCCCCCCCCCCCGTTTCAAATTGTTTGCATTGGCGCGTAAGGGAAAAAACAATTTGGACCCCCCTTTTCAATTGGTGAACCACCCCCTTTCAAAATTCCTTGCTCTGCCACTGGACAGACAGACAGACAGATTTTGCAGGGAAAGTCTGCAGCCAGGACAACCTGTTACAGAGAGTCAGCCATCTCTCCTGGACCTCCTCACACAGAGACATTTCCCCAAGGAGAAATCTAATATAGCGAATGGTCTCTTCATCTTCAGCTGGTAATTAAGCCGTGGACTTGGTTGGGTGCATTGATTAAAGCTGATAGGCTGCTTCCTGGCTCATACAATGTTACAAAGAGTCCCGCTACACCACCCTTGTCCGCGGTAACATCGGCAGATAAAGAGTTTGACGATCGGAATCACATCCATTCAATCTCAACAATGGAGCCGATATCCTGACTCTTCATCACGTTGAGAAGACTTCAGAAAGATTTCAGGTGATGGAAATGGACTGCGTGAAGCAGGAAATTTCATAGTTCAAAAATAAACAGGGCCCAGCTTTGAATAGGTCTGATACCTTGAGCTATCAATTGCTAATTGTTTAATGATTGTTGAGCCAAAGGTTTGGAAATTGGAATGCTGTTTTTTTTAAGTAGCATGGACATTTTTTATGGTCAATATTTAGCCGATAAAATGATTTAATGTTGGGTTTATTTCAATTACCTTCCCCAAAATATATAAAGAGAAGTTAACATTGTCAACAACATAATTACCACTACCACTTCATATTGCTTGAAACACTTTATCATTTTATAGTAAATTAATCTTTGCAAATTAAAGTCTTGGTAAATATAAGCACTATAAGTTTTAAAAGATCATAACAATATTTCTTGGATTTTATTTCCTTATCCAGTGAAAGGTTTGGCATAACCTCAGCAAGATAAACTACCCATTGTCTCCTGGTCCACCACAGCTTCACATGACAGTTCACTATCATCAGGGATGCCAAGCTATGACCACATCAAAAGTTAAATCATATCAAATTTGTTTTCATAACTCTTCTCTCTGTCCAAACTTTTCCATAATATTCCCCCATGTACAATGTCATAAAGCACCTTTTAGATGGATTATTGCACTTAATTTATAAATAAATAATCAATGATTTATCCAAAACGTATTTCAACAGGTAGAAGCTTACTGGAGTTGTTAAAACCAAGAAACATTCTTGTAATGTGATTATTAATGGACAATGCATTTATCATCTATCTTGTTGATATTTTCCATCTTTCTTGAAAGAAGGTTAAAGAAATTCTCTATCATTTACTGGTTCTTTAGCTTCATCAGATTGTAGGCTTTACAAACTGAAGGCTAAATAGAGGTAATCTGTGTCAGATCCTCCACAGAACATTTACATGGACATCATCTCACTCTGCAGTGGACCGTCCTTCAATTCAGACGAAAACTGAAATAAATCATTTCAAAGAAATTCCATTCCAAAGAAGCTGTTCATGTTCCTGAAGTGATGTGAAAGTCTTTGGAATTTTATCAAATTATCAGATTGCAAATTCATTTAGTGTATATTGATTCAGATGCTATTCAGAAAGTTTTTGGCATTGGAGAGCCATAAATTGGTCCTTTTCAACAGTGATACTTTATTTATGTAAATTCCATCTCTCTCGGGGAGCTGTGATGTATTTAGAAGAAGATAATCAATATAATTATCAGTTATATGAACTCATGAAAATAAAAAAACCAATTTGCAGTGAGCATCTGCTGTCAAAACTTTCATCGGAATATCTTTTTTATCAAATCAATTGAATTAGTGAGTTGATATGACTTGTTCACATTCCAATACCTTCCTTCATATAAATAATGGATTTGACTATATAAAGATTATTATAAACCGGGGTAAGTCATTATGTCATACTATCTTTAAGACATGAGTGCATGAATATATTTATTTCCAAAGCATCAGGACAGATATACAATATTCAGGCAAGAGTGTCATAATCATTGTAAGACAGAAGACACATATAATGTTCTATTTATTAGTAAAGTCATAAAATTGAGGTAAATACACCAAAATGTACTTTCAATCATAACTGGACAAATAACCCGTAACAACATAGACGAAACATGCATCATACATATTTATGACATACCAGGTAACGTCCTCATGACAAAGTGATATTTTGCTCTAGGCATCATATGAAAAATATGAACTCCATTGCCCTTGTATGCAATCAATATCAATGTGGACCTTGAATCGACCTCCTCTTCTGTTACATCAACATGAATCTATCAAATAAAACATTTTTCAGCTAAAATATTTGTGTTTAAAAAATGTGAAAATAAAAAACACTATGTGAATAGTGTTCTAATTAACTTGAAGCTGATGTTTTAACAAATGATAAAATAAGTTATTTTCTTAGAATTTAATCTGAAAACATTGTTAAGGGATTGAATTGATGAGCTGTGTTGAACTGGTATTGACCCAGTTTATTAAACATGAAAGACAAACACTAAATTACCCGATGTTAATAAGACATTTAGGAAGTCAAAAAAAAGTTCATTTCTTCTCATAGAGATAATTTGATTCAAAACATAAAAGCAGAGAGACTATAATTTGTTTCCCTTTCAATTTTAATGTGATCAGTATAAAATTGTTTGAAAATTGATTACCAATTTTTATGGTCCTTGTAGCATACATTATCTCTTGTTGCTGTTTGATTCAAAGTATAGGACAGTAAGTCTAAACACATGTACATTAACCATGGACCTATCAATTGAGCATGCCTACAGATATTACTTTTATACAAATTAAATGTGAAAGTCAACTTAAATCTGCAATGATCCAACACAGAACAATAAAAGCACCTTGCAACCAGGAACAAACCTAATCTGTGGATGGGAAACTTTTGATGCATTCAGCAGTTTTAGAACAGAACTAAGATCTGAAACTTGCCATGCAAATAAAGAGCAAATACCCTTAAAAACAGTTGGTACTATAGAAAAGTGACAAAAAAATATATCCTGATGATGTAAAAATGTGTGTATTCACCAGGATTAATCCATGGTGATGACGTCACTCTATTGTGTTAACAGTTGATTATTTTTAAGAATCTACTGGTCATTGACTAATCCAGTCAGGAGGGGTGTCAGGTTTTGACATTTTCGTAATGGCTCACAAAGTAATATGTTCAAGAATGATGTATTTTGTCTTAGTATATCTGATTAGAATCTTAAAATATCTGATTATTTTTGTAATGTCTGACCCGGGAATCGAACATGCAACCCTTCGTCTGTTACGCAGCGCCCTAACCTATCAGACTACCAGGCCTGCTGGTAATCATTTGATTGTTTGTCAGTAAGATCCCTGCATTCTAAACATGACTGGTAAAGTGTGAAACGCATGGGGATCGTGCTGAAACACATGAAATGCAGGAGTTTGGCTGTCAGTCAAATCACTTTGCGTGGAAGATTTGCGCCATGCACGTGCGTGGAAGAATCCATTTCATAAGGGTCGAAGCTACGTGTACCATATCCGATGAATGGGCACCGAAATTTGCAAAATAATATTTTTTTAGGTTACATAATTGACATCTATTGTCTATAATGCTAGATAATCACATATGCATGTTTCGTGACGTCATACATGGATTAAGATGGAGAATGCATTCGGAGCCATGGATTCGTTAAAAATAATCAACTCACCCCTTCGGGGCTCGTTGATTATTTTTAATGAATCCATGGCTCCGAATGCATTCTCCATTACTTATACAAAGAGAAAAAAAACCTGATTTCAACTGTATTAAGTTTCCACCAGCCAACAAGAACAGACACCTGTTGATGGCAATATAGTCCTGCTCCATGACTGTGTAAAATTAAGAGCCTTTAATACAGTCTAGATCTTTATTCAGCAAGTCTAGATAAACTGAATAGACATGGAACTGAAAGTATTAAACATATATAATCAAAAGGATGAAGGTACAGTGATCATAAAAATCCCATAGACTAAATTTTAGTCTAATGGCAATAGGTCGTACTCTGTTTTCCAGTTGGACAGACAATCTCTGTGCAATATTACAATATTAAAACAAATCAAAAACATCTAAATCCTAGTTAAGAAGTCCAAGCCTATTCACTTATCTGTTTAACAAGGAAATCCTGATATATAACTTAAGTAATGAAGTCAAAACGTATCAATTTTATTCCTTTCATAAGATATCCCAATATTAACTTCTAGGTAAGAAATGTAAGATTATCCATTTTATTCCTTTCACTAAGATATCCCGATATTTAACTTCTTGTTAAGAAACCTAAGCTTATCCATTTTATTCGTTTCACGAAAATTACGGCGAACAAAACCTGGATCATCCACGCTCCGTCCTGCAACAATTCCTTCCAGACTTGATCACAAACCTAAACAATGTAAATGAATATAGATGGATTTTGCATGACAGGGAATTCACACTCATATTTATTCCAGAACAGAATCAGGTTGGCAGTGACACTGAGGGTGAAGAAAGTCCATTAATACTGCCAGGCTGGGAAGTGATGAGATTGCTGTGTAAATAGTGATTATAGGCATGGGGGAAGTGTTTGAAGAACTGCACTCTCGCGCTAATAACTCGAACCGGCCCCAGTTCACCCAGAATCTCTTTACTCTTCTCATCAGCAGACTCGATCTCCTGTGCAGAAGATCCAGAAACTCTTCAGTAAATGAGACCAAGAAATCCCCCCATAAAGAACTATATCCAGAAATTGTAAAGTATTAAAAGATATAAAAAAAAACTCCAGTAAAGAGCTATATAAATATATTTAATTGTTAAAGGACATCCAGAAATTCACCAGCAAAAAGCTAAAAATACTCAAGTTTTAAAGGACATCTTGAATTCTTTCAGCAAAGGAAGTAAATCAAGAATATCCCAGTTAAAATGATCCAGAAATCCTCCAGTAAAGAGCTAAAAATACTCAAGTATTATAGGGCATCCAGAAATCCTTCGGCAAAAAAGCTAGACCCAGAAATACTCCAGTAAAAGAGATCTGGAAATACTCCCCTGAAAAGAGATCCTGAAAGCAATCTTCCGGAGATAAAAATAGTTCTTTGAGAGACGTCCTTAATGAATATGAACAAGTCTCCTTCAGACCTGATAGGTATGGATTTCTGACTCTGTGTCTGTACATCCGCGGTCTCTCAAACACATCTCCAGCAAACAGCTTTCAGGAAAACATTAAAGTGATGAATTCTCAGACCTGAAATCTTACACTCCATAACCTTGTTTTTTCATGTCATATACAGAATTGAAGTATTAAAGTTCATAAAATAGGGTCATTGGCTCTGTACCTTATCATGCTTTTAATAATGCTCTATTAGGGATTGTTAGTAGGGACCACAGGGTCACCAAACCTACAATTCATAGTCGCCACTGGCTAAACGGTTTGTTTAACATTTTGGTTTGAAGATAATGTAAATACTTTTTAGATTATTATGGCCTTTATATGGGGCCACAGATTCACCAGATCTTTAATATATAACCCATTTTGGCTAAGGAGACTGTATACAAGATTTTAGCTCCCTGCAGCCAGTTCTTTAGAAGAAAAAGAAATAGTGAAAAGTTTACAGATGGAGAGATGACTGGACAGATAGATGGATGGATGGATGGATGGATGGATGGATATAATAATAATAATAATAATAACTCTTTATTGTCCGTAATACAATGTACATAGGAAATTCTTTGTGTGCAAATAGCACCCGGCAGCCACAGTGCAGCGCCAGTTCATGCGTTGTTCTGTCCTTATAATGCTGAGTGTCAAGCAAGGCAGCAACAACTCCCATCTTTTAACGTCTTTTGGTATGACGCGACCGGGAATCGAACCCCGGTCTTCCGGGTGATGAGCGGACACTCTACCAACTGAGCTACATCCCCGTCATGCCAATATGACTTGTAAGATTTCAGGATAGATAACTTCACATTCATATTGAGTATGTCTCACTAGATGTTCTATGTTGCATGCATAAACCTCATTCTTAACTTTTATCAGCAAAATTTTCTCAGTAAATAGTGAAACCTATAAGTATTTATTCATATGTTACAGATTCATTATTTCAGTTAACCACAAGAAAGTGGAACCTTTTAAATATCTTGAAAATAAAAACCCTCAACTTTCAAACAATTCTTAAACAATGATTGTCTTTGTATGAAGCTTAAGAAATGATAACAGAAATCTGATAAATGAATTATGACACATAATTGGGCTAGACTCCAAGTTTTAAAAAAAGGTGAAATATTGAATTTATTTATCAAGTGATCAGCCTTCACATTGTATATAGACAAGTTTCGAGAATTAACACAAGAACAAAACCATATATATAAATTATGACACATCAACATTTCAAGCCAGCTAGAGCTGAAACAAGGTTCACCTTTATATAATTGATTTAAAGCACATTTACAAGTTGGTGTACAAGTATAAGACGACTATGTTGATAACAATTCTTCTTTACTGCATAATGCACAAAGTTTCTAGGCTGTTCCGTGTCCCTTCATTAATTACCTCATGTTGCCTTATACCATTAAATATCTTGATATTGTACACTTTTTCATAATATAAATGAATTTCCTTAGACTTCATCTATAATTGACATGCACTTTCACAGACATGAAATATGGTAAAATACGTTTTGCCCTTTTCTTGCTCATTTGACGGTGTAGCACGTTTTTCTTATTGAAATAAAGTGATCTCACGAAAAGGTAAATAAGTGTTACCAATGACTTAATAATACTACTGAATCAATAAAATGCATTCTAAAACTAATGTACATTTTTCTGTTGAGTCATGCGAGTCAATTTCTCTTTGAGCGGCTATTTTAATGTGTTGATATTAAAATGGCTGCTCAAACTGATATGTAGCGATACCTAAACACTCAAAGTAGAGTTTTAAATGTGATACCTTGATAGAATGATCTCAAATTCGCATGAGACCTACAAATCTACCTCTCACTCTGAAGAGTTCCACACAATTGTCACTTTATATGTCTCACCATTTTCTTTCAGTGCGGATAACTGTTTCTATGGATACGGCCTATCAGGTCCTGTAATGAGATGTTTTACCTTCTAAAATAACAATATATTGTATAAACTTTAACAATAAATAGCAAATTTGAGAAAACAAAACATGCAAAAACGTGCTACAGCGGCTTTAAATATTAAGAAGAAGTACAGTTAAACCAACTAGCAACTTTAAGTCTTTGTACATTTAGAAATGACATACATAAGGACATTTAGAAGTGGCCTACATGAGAACGGGATTCCACCTGATGAAGGAATAAGCATATACTCCGAAACGTGACATTGAACAAATGCAACATTCTTGTACTTTTTTTTCAGGAAAAGTCCCTTAATTTTAAGGGATTTGAATCCACACCCTCAGAGTCAGGCACCAACCACCAGCACTGACTGTTACAACAGCTTAGCCATTCAGTCACCGTGACCTCATAAATAGCAATTTCTTTCTCCTCAACATTATACATGCAGTTATTTTCTTTGATAATACAAAACACATTAAAATCAAAATTATGAATAAAACAAGGAAAAATACTGCATTCACAATAACAATTAAATAATTTCTCTTTAACCTTTTGCATGACAAATTATTCCGAATCCAAGGCACCACATATATTCTGGTTTAGTCCATACCTTTAATCAGTGACCATTTCTAGAATTCATATTAATTAACAAGTTGTGATTCCTGTGAATTGAAAGCTCATAAAGGTTTTGGAAATCTAAAGTGCTAATTTCATCCCCAAGTTTAATTTCCTGATTGCAATGTGCAGCCCAATAACAAACAGTATCTATAGTCACTGTTGCTACTTCAACATGAAGATGATAATCTTAATTAATTGCATTTAATCTTAATTACAAAAACTTCTAATTAGTCCTTGTTTCCAGTAACAACGATTCTATCATGAATTCTTTTCTAGCTTTCACCAGAATTGGAAATAAATAAGCAATGAGACGTCGACAGGCAGACAGACAGATAAGAAATGCCACGTTGCCCTCAAGGGCTTGCCTTTACTGTTATACAACACAAAACATAGTTATCAAATAATTTTTGGTTTTCTTTCTTAAGTTTTAAATCCAATTTCATTTTCTATCTGATACTGTGGTTGTCTACACCATTATAAAAAAAACTAGTTGGACAGAAAAAGTACAGCTTTTGTACATTTGAGAGAAAGAGGGAAGATGGCCCTAAGGTTTAATTACAGGGAAAGATTAAGTGATGGATAAACTTTCAAAGTTCACGTTTAAAAATGTGTGCATGAACTTTTTAAACAAAACTCTTGAAAACAATGTTAACTTTCAATGTCAAGCCATTATGGATGCACGAGTGTGGATATTGTTAATTATCGTTTTAAAGATAGCCATGCATATTTCCTGTAAAATAAAAAAAAATCTATGTGCAGACAAATCAAATATTCATACTATTATTACAAAACTAAACACTCTAATTTTTATAGGCAAAACAATTCGAGAACTGCAGGCACTTGATAATGCCGATGACAAGGGGTTCAATGAAATATCAATTGTTTCTGAAAACATTTTGTGAAAATTCTGCCTAATATTAACATTTAATCTAATATCTCACAAAATGTCAACTCAAAATCCTCTTTTGCAGTTATTCAAGGCTTTAAAATCGAGCGGATTGGCTCTCAATATTGAAGAACATAAAAAAACACACTCAGATTTGACCGTCAGTAATTCTGTCATGGGGAATCTGTTTACAGTATCGATGCATCGATCGCGTTAATCCACTTCCTGCCTTCCCATCATGCTCTATTCTGTAACCAAAACATCGCAGCCTGCCGCACCATCCCTCCAGAGTACGTACAAAAAGCGTGCAATGCCCCTTGGGAGTTTGGCTAACTCAGTACGTGCTCAACAAACGCGATTGAAACGCAGAAGAAGTCCATGAGAGAATGACGCCAGTGGCTGCAAGCAACTTGTGAAACCAGCAGCTTTGTGTCTATTCTTTGCAAGTTAATTAAAGGCTCTTAAAGGTCTTACAGACTCTCTACCTTGTGCAAGGCACTGTTGTCGTCTGTACATGGGGTTAGGGCAGGGAGGGACGCAACCCAGATTGAGGGAAGCTTATAAAGAAATGAAGAAGGTCAATATTCAAAGAAGATTTTCTATATTTGAAATGAAATCTGATATAGGCTCAGAAGTTAATTGGAGATGAAGTTTGATATAAGATAACCATTTGGTGGATCTGAAATAAGTGAATTACATACTCATGAAACCAGCGTTAAACCAAAATCAACTTATCTCAACAAAAGAACACACAAAACAGTACATATCTTCCCAATGGACTGTACTTCATACCATGTGTCAATAGCATAACAAAAACTCCTTCAATTGTATTCATCGTTAAATAAAGGATTTGACTTTCTCTTTAAAATAAAGGAAATGACCTCAGAGATTAACTTCTTTATAACAATTGGAAATTCTCATTGAAGAATTGGTTATAACTCTCAAACATGGCGTCTACAACACTAAATCTGAGCAATATAAATCTATAAAATAGGTCGATAAAGCAAATATCACATTTTTCTGCTAGATAATCTGCCCCGTCCAACATACTATTACTTTTAATTTCCGATTTCAAGAATTATTTTACACCTGAATTATTACTTCCACTTTATGGTTGATTAGGGTATTATAATAAAGAAGATTTAATGTAATAGGGGACTGACAACAGTCTAGTCTCTAGTCTCTATCCTGATAACATTTTTCACTTTTTTTCCTACTCAAAAATACTATCATCAGCGCCTAGTCAAATCCTTCCTGTGTATAAGTTTGTAGAGTTAAACACACGTGCTGCGTATACAAACAACACCACCTGGCGGCCAGACGTCAGCGCCCCCTAGTGTTGGACTGATACAGCGACCACCTGGTGAAAATGTTTATCATCGTTACTGCAGGTGAGCGCTATGTTGTAATATACGCCAAGTTCTTGTGTTTAACTTAGCAGGAGTGACGTGTACCTGTGTCGAGACGTGAAGCATCGTCCCGCAACTCCTAGTAAATAGTGGCAGCACTACGTATGTTATATACCACAGACACCTGGCGTATATCTTCCTGTAACACCTTGTGACACCTATGTTTAACATTGTACCATTCAATTACTCAGTATGTCAATCACTACATTATTGTGTATAAAGGTTTAATCAGTATTCATAACAAACATCCTAAGAGTTAAAATTGTTTGTTGTTAATGAGCTGTAAACAAGGCAGGACCAAACATAATCAGATTTGATAAAAGTTTATAAGTTAAATACCATACAATTTGGTTACATGATTTTTTGGGACAAAATCTTTGGTTGCATTAATTTGATTCGGACACTTAAGTTTATGTTTTACCTTCTTCAAAAGATTCTGAAACTGATAAACAAAATGTACATGATAAATGAAACTTTTACAAAATGTTTTTATCAATTCTTCGACGAAAATAGAATTTCATGAATGAAATAACTGATGACATGAATTATGGATGGATTGTGACGAGGATCAGAGTTGTTATTTTAGAAAACAAAGCACCAATCAAGCTCCTGCTTTCCATTCAATCTGCTATTACCCAACATGCGATACCGATATTACGACTAATAAACAGCAATCACGTCACAACATGCACACTATGCAGTCTAGCTCCTATAGATCACTCATCGGTTTGCGGTGCTGTGTCAACACTGTTAATGTGATTAGGTATGAAAGCGGTTCGGTCCACACACGACGATACGCTGGTGTAACAGCACAAAGCAGCACAAAATCTCAATCTCGCCAGCTAAACACAGACATTAGTGATCGATATAAGGCCCCGATTAATTACAGGCTAGTCTTGTGGAGATTTGGTCAGCACTGAGCTGTTATAATGTGATCCGTGATTAGCATACAAGCACATGTTCTCGGACTAGCCACAGATCAAAGCCAGATTGTACACTCTGGGCTGGTACTGATGTTCAGTAATGTCTTTGTCAGGAAGGATCGAGTAACAGCTTAAAACAGGGATATATTCACATATATATATATATACATACATACATTTATATATATCTAAATATATACATACATATAGAAAAATACAATTGTTGAAAATCTCACGTTGATTTATTCATATTCACAACTTCCAAACGCAAGGCATAACTCTTGCCAGTCTGCATTACTGGCTGATTTAACCCTTGCAGTATTTCCCTAGCTTTCTTGTGTCGAGGCAGTGAATCGCTGCACTGGAAATGCATAGCGGACCTAGATTTCTAAACACAGATTTCTTAAGGAAATACTGCAAGGCCTAAATCAGCCAGTGATGGAGACTGGCAAGAGTTATGCCTTGCATTGGGAAGTTGTCATATTCACTATAGCTAGCTTTCGACCCATAGAGGTCTCAGGTGAATGAGCTACATATATATTTATATATAACTTCTAAATGCCTATTAAGAACCAGATAATTAGGCCTGATTAATCAAGACCGACCTAGAACAAACAAGATACTAATTACCCTTCAATTAACTCTAATTAATCCTTCAAGAGACGAGCAAGCTATCGAGTATATCATTGTCCGTCACAAGTGGATGGTCACAAACAGAATCAGGTCAAGAAGGTAATTATAGGGAGGGTTCGGGTTTGGGTCAATTTGTGGAAAGTAAATTCTGGGAGCCATTCATGTTTGTACATTTATGTTTTTAATACATGATTAAAACACAGTCAAATTGAAACATAGTAATAAAGGTAACATTTTGATGACTTTACATTTCACAAATTGATAAAGACAAGCGCACATTTGTTGAAAAATAAAAACAATGAGAACTGAAGCCATTCATTGGCGCTGTGAGTGGGGAAAACTTCGCTACAGTATAACAGCAAAGTATTTATTAGTTTTATGACATGTTATGTGTTACAATGTGAATACTCTATCAGTTTATATCTTTATTTATTAAAAAGTTGCAAAATAAGGTACAATATTTACTATGGCGTGTTTTCATATTTCACGTAATGCAATATTTCAAGATGACGACAGAACGTTTTTTCGCTCAATTAAGTCGATGAAATGTATTTGAAAAATAATTTCACCAATCGTAAATCACCCTTCGCTCTTTGGAAAATCAAGTTTAAAATGAGTGTACATGGCTCAGTAAAGCCATGGGGATCGTTTTTGTCATTTGAAATAATAAAATGTGTTCACAATAAAATGGCCGCCATGCAATTTTTGCTTTATACACAACACCGTTATTACTACTACGGACAATTGGTTTGTGTAATAGGATGTTTTACCCTCTAAAGTAAATTTAAATATGGCACAAACTATCATTATAAATAGGAAATTTTAAAAAATAAATTTTGCAAAAAACGTGCTACTGCCCCTTTAAAGGGAGGGTTCTATTGGGGTCATTTTGTGGAAACTAAATTCTGGGAGCCATTCCTATTCCATCTATGTTATTAATACCGAGGGACATGATTGTAAGCAATTAAGTTGAAATATATCACTTGTGCACATTTATATAAAAATTGTTTTCAAGCCATATTTAACAGCCATACGTGTGTGGAAAGAGAGATATATATATATATATATGCTACAGTATTACAAGACATTGTTGATCATTGTGGATGTCTAATGAAAAATTATTTGTTACTTTGTGGATATTTTATCAATATATTATCAAAAAGTTGTAAAATAAGCACAGACACAGGTTTTTCTCATTTAAAGTACGAGTAACGTACAAAAACAAAATGGCGGATGACAGATATAGAACCCTCCCTTTATAAAGAGAGGATTCTTTCAAAAATAAAAACAACAAGCAGACAGAGTCGGCCATATCCCCCGCCTTTGGGAAAATTTATTGAAGAATAGTTGTTGAATAACAGTGACTATGAAACTTTTTCAACTAAACACAACACACAAAATTTCAGCTCCTTCGACAAAGTGGTTCTAGAGAAGAAGACAAAATACTAAAAGTTTACAGACGGCTGGACACCGTGCAATGCCATAAGCCCATCGGGCCTTTCAGGCACATCTACACATGATGATTGTTCCACACACCAAGTTTTGTTGAGATATGTCTTATAGTTTTCGAGTTCTGTTACGGAAACGAAATTCTAGGTTATATTTCTATGGAAACGGTCAAAAAAATAACTCGAAGAAGTTGAAAACCCCAAAAGGCACATCTACACATGATGATTGTTCCACACACCAAGTTTCGTTGAGATATGTCTTATAGTTTTCGAGTTCTGTTACGGAAACGAAATTCTAGGTTATATTTCTATGGAAACGGTAAAAAAAATAACTCGAAGAAGTTGAAAACCCCAAAAGGCACATCTACACATGATGATTGTTCCACACACCAAGTTTCGTTGAGATATGTCTTATAGTTTTCGAGTTCTGTTACGGAAACGAAATTCTAAGTTACATTTCCATGGAAACGGTCAAAAAAAATAACTCGAAGAAGTTGAAAACCCCAAAAGGCACATCTAGACATGATGATTGTTCCACACACCAAGTTTCGTTGAGATATGTCTTATGGTTTTCGAGTTCTGTTCCGGAAACGAAATTCTAAGTTACATTTCCATGGAAACGGTAAAAAAAAATAACTCGAAGAAGTTGAAAACCCCAAAAGGCACATCTACACATGATGATTGTTCCACACACCAATTTTCGTTGAGATATGTCTTATGGTTTTCGAGTTCTGCTCCGGAAACAAAATCGGGACGGACGGACGGACGGACGGACGGACGAACGGACGGAGCCCATTTCAATATCCCCCCCCCAACTATGTTGGCGGGGGATAATGAGAAGTGAACAAAGCCAGTCATCAGCGCTGTGAGTGTAGAAAGCTTTCTTATGACACAACACGACATTGTCGATTAGTTTGACGATACAGCATGTGTTACTTTTTTAATATTCCATCAACGCATATGTTTAATTTTTTCATTTCATGTCTTGTAAAACAGCAAGATGGCGGACAATAAGAAACAGATTTCTCCCTTTAACCTGGCCATCTTGAACAAACAGACCTTGCTGCTGAATAAACTAGTAAACAAATGACTGAAAAATTCATCAGATAGGTCCATACCTAAAGCTCCAGGCTTCAATACGTGGACAGACAATAGAAGTAACACTTCTGACCTTTAATTTATTTTTTAGATTCCTGTAGAAAATTTGAAGCTACAATAAATAAAACTACACGATGCATATCTAAAAATTTGTTGTAGAATGTGTCAACATTTAACAATTATTATCTCTAGGAGTATGTTATCGGGACAATACAGATGCTATTTAAATATTAATTCATAATCATATAAATGGCTCCAAAGCTTGAAAACAAAACTGAAATCAATTTCTATCGACATACAATATTCATGGAAACATCAAATTCTGACATGATTCCAGAGTTAAAGTTAATTTCATATCTTCAATTGTCAAATTCGCAAATCGGTTCATTCATAATTCACAGACTGACTAAGAGAATAGTTGGTGCTTCTCAACTATGTGTTTATTACCATTAACAGAAGTATCTTTGACCTTCTATTAAATTCAGGCCAAGTAAAAATTAATAAAATTATAAAATTATATTAAGATCTAAACAAATTATAAAATAATGAGTTAGCTGCATGGTTAAACAGTTCGGTTTCTGAAATGCTGAACCTCAACATGGGTGGTGTATTGCAGTTCACAAACCCTCAGGTCGGTATATTTACAGTTTGGTTTCTGAAATGCTGAACCTCAACATGGGTGGTGTATTGCAGTTCACAAACCCTCAGGTCGGTACATTTACAGTTTGGTTTCTGAAATGCTGAACCTAAACATGGGTGGTGTATTGCAGTTCACAAACCCTCAGGTTGGTACATTTACAGTTTGATTTAATGCTGAACCTAAACATGGGTGCTGTATTGCAGTTCACAAACCCTCAGGTCGGTACATTTACAGTTTGGTTTCTGAAATGCTGAACCTCAACATTGGTGGTGTATTGCAGTTCACAAACCCTCAGGTTGGTACATTTACAGTTTGGTTTCTGAAATGCTGAACCTAAACATGGGTGGTGTATTGCAGTTCACAAACCCTTAGGTCGGTACGTACATTTACAGATTGATTTCTGAAATGCTGAACCTCAACATGGGTGGTGTATTGCAGTTCACAAACCCTCAGGTCAGTACATGTACAGTTTGATTTAATAATAACCTAAACATGGGTGCTGTATTGCAGTTCACAAACCCTCAGGTCGGTACATTTACAGTTTGATTTCTGAAATGCTGAACCTAAACATGGGTGGTGTATTGCAGTTCACAAACCCTCAGGTCGGTAAATTTACTGTTTGATTCAGAACCAAAACTGCCATTAACTGAAGTCACATCAAAACAAATTTTTATCTTGAAAATAAAATTCAATGAAAGTAGAATAAATGAAAAAAATTTAAAATACGAACATAATTTTATGAAATTAATAACATAAAATCTTGTATGGAGTAAACAAACTCTGGTACCTTACCATTTCAGCTTTAGGTAAGTATATCTGAGTATACTGGCCTACTCCTAGATATTTGAAATAGTAAACATATACAACATCAGAAAGAAGAAATACTAAAAGGTTCAAAGGAGACAGACAGGTGACCTCATGAACCGATCACAACGAAACCTGAAACTGCATCAAAAAGTTTCGTCATCTCCATGGAAAATCTTCTCATCATCAGACTCTGTGAGTAGTAATCTGATAGTAGATGTCTGCAGAACTTTCCTTTTGCTCTTTGTATAACTCATGTTAGATTTATCAGTTAATAATTTGGTTAAATTCTGTTTAGAGTGCAATCATTTCTGTTATGTTAGTTCAAATATAATAAGATCTTGCTTATTAAATGAAATGTATATATCCAATTTGATTGCTATTTCTTCTTTTATAACTGTTCTGTTTCAATGTCTTATGATGATTCACAAAATGAGAGCCTGGTACTTCTTTGTAAGAATCAACACAAAACAAAAAGTTGAATAAATTGAAAGAAGAGGGATAAGAGTAAATCTTCAATCAAGGAGGTAAATTTGTCCTTCAAAATGGCAGCGCGGTAAAAAGGAGATTTGGATACAGTTGTCTACAGGCCATTCATCAGAATCGATCACACAAAATTCTCTCTCAAAATAGCAAATATACAAGTCTCTATCACATACATACATATCACATAGTCTCTAACACAGCTAGTTAATCTCAACCGGCCTGTCTCTATCACATCTAATACCGACACTGACCGCTAACACAAGGCCTCTGTAGTGTACTTATTGATCCGTGTCTTCTAGGACTTGTTGAAGTCAGCTGTACAGTACCTACTCTGTTACACATCACTGTCTCATGATTGATACATAGACTTACATATGATCGTGGTCACAGAGGAGGATAGGAGAGATGGTTTGGGGTTTTTACAATACAACTGTTGCGTTACACATGAGTCAGGAACTTTGGTGGAACAGCCCTGAGTTTGAGTGTAGCATTGCACCCCACCTTACAGAATGTAGAACAGTTTTGTTCAACACACAGAGATGCTCAGCCCATTACAGGATTCAAACTCTGAACAACCCAAAGCTGACTGCGCTAACCACTAACCATGGGTGGGTGGAACAAACTGCACTGAATTTCAAATCTAGCATTGCCCCCAAACCTTACAAGTAGAAGAGTTCGCTATACAAGTTGGCAAACTCCTTGTCGGATTCAAACCCTGGACCTCCTGACTCTTCTATGTTGAGTGGCTGTATCCACTGTACTATCCAGCATGGTAAAACAAGTATCACTGTATTATATGACATATGCATACACTTACATGAGATTATGGTCACAAAGGATCTTGAAGTACATATAAATATTTGGTTGAATATATACTGTATATTATATTGTAATATGAAATAAGGCCCATTCGACAGCCCGTAACTTGATTATTAATTGACAATTCAGTGCTAGGGCTGGATATTGCACTAAATTTTCTATTGCAATACATAGCCTCTGTATTGCAATGATATTGCAATATATTGAATGAACTTTATTCAAAAGTTTTACACTTATAAATGCTGTTTTAATTCTATTGAGATGAAATACTTGCAGAACTTTCAAATTGCAGGATATTTCTAAAAAAAAAATGAAACAAATTTGATACAAATCACACTTTTTGCTTTTTTTACTTTTCGAGCTTATTTCTTTTGCTGCTTATATAGAATATCTACATCATCAACTAAATTCTTCTTGAAGCAAGTACCTGTATTTGGTGAGTGTTAAGTTGCCTGCACAATTGAAACAACAGACAGCATCGTAGATTCACAGTATCATTAGAGATGCATAAATAATTTAAGACTGTTTTCACATTTCGAAGAACCGGTCCAGCAACAAATACCCTTCAATTGATGCGTACAAAAGGTTTGACAATATCATACTTCACTTAAACTTAAAACCATGGTTTGAAATAAGATTATTAAATTCTGATGACCTGTAGATTGCTAACTCCATGTTACTTGTTCTGAGGTTTTAATTTAAAATGCTTTTTCAATTTTAATTTGAAAAGTACTACTTTTGGCTGGGTGCATGCATAATTAGAGGTACTTCAATTTCAGAGCTAAAAATACTTGTGTTTTTTAAGCATCCCATTCCCAAACTCAATGAAAGATAAAGCCATGTTTTTCCAACCCTTCATCACTGAGGCTGCATTAGCCTCAAGAGGGTGGTAGAACCAGGACATTTTATGTTGGCTCAGTTGATAGTGTGGAACTCTCACAAGGAGGTTCTGAGTTTGAATCCAAACCAAGGTGATTTGAAGATATCACTGGTTTAACAAATATAAGCTTACCTTACAGCAAGACAGGAGAATGATCAGCAAAATGTACTTACCTGAAAACAAGAAAAACATTCATTAGAGAAATCAATTTAACATATCAATGAACACTTAAATACATGACATTTAGATTGAGAACAAGTGCAACATTGTTATAGCTGGGAGCACACTATCTGCAATAGTACAAATACATGGCCTCAGTGGCCGAGTGTAAATGCTCTTGGTACAGTCGGCGCTGGCAATTGGTGCCTGACTAGGAGGGCGTGGGTTAAAGGCACTTGTCACCTAAAAATGTACAAGAATTTGTTCTATTGAAGATAGTGTAGTCCCAAATATAACAATGTGATATAAAGGATTGAACGTTGAAAAATGATATTTCTTCTTTTATAATGAACAGAATTTAGTTGACAGGATGACAGTCAATAAATGAACTAAAGATAAATTAAATATACATGCATACAAGGTGTTTTCTAATTTATCATAATTTTAATCAATTTATCTCTGAACATAATGAAACATACATGTTTAATTAAATGAATCCATGCTGTGATAAAGAAATAGAGAAATTGTATCAGCTGTAAATCTAGCAACACAAACATTATTCCATAAGTATGTTTGAAAGTTCAAATCAATGGTCAACAGTAGTTAAGTATCATTAGTGATGCTCTCGGAAAAACTCCAATGATCACTTAATTTTTATGTCATTCTGACCTATTGTGACAGAAATACTCACTAAAATTGTTTCTGAAATATTAATATTATCATAAATATATCGAAAATTTAACACAAACACAATCTTTTCTAATCTTTGGAGGGTATTTAGAAGTGAAAACAAGAGAAAATCAAGATAACCACTCTACAGTGTGAACATTACACAAGGTTTTATGAAAGAGTAATCATTTACTCTGCAATGTCGTATATGATCACAATAAATAAGTTGTTATCAAGAAAATCTTGATATTTTCAGTTTCTAAAAAACTGTTACATGAAACTCCTATGAAGGATCAAATCGGTACCAAATAAGAATAAACTCAGTTTGAACGATTATGTACAGTGGAGCACAGTGTTGTAGTGGTTAGCATGTTTGCCTCTCACGCCAACGGCCTGGGTTTGAATCCCGGTGGAGACACCAAACATTTGTGACCTGGGTCTTATATTGTGTTGTGTCCCTGGGCAAAGCACTTCATCCACATTGCACTCAGTCCACCCAGCTGTTTAAATGGGTACCTGAACACGGGAGGTACGGACCTAAATGGTCGCGCGGAGTGCTTAGTAGCGGCACCGAAAGTACAATTCCTTCAGGGTAATAATTGTACCGCCATTGAGCAGTGCTTGCACTGGATATTAGGCGTTAAAATGTATATTATTATTATTACTGCATGGCTCTGCATTCCTCCTATGATCGACAAATATTCAAAGTAAAAATCCCTTTTTTGACAGAAATCATTAAATTATTTCTAAAAAGCCTTAAAAACTCTAAAAACATAAAGCATCATCAAAATCAAGAATGCCTAAGTTCAAACTAATATTTAACCAGATTTTAAAATTTGCAACCTGAGGAAATGACAGTGATGGGTCTTGTTATGTAAATGAAATCTTGCAACTAGCCGGTCTGCACACTCTAATTGGACCGTTTGCAGTCAGATATCGTTACACAAGATTCCTTGCTTTCAATCAGACCCTAAAGAATAACAAATAATAAAATCATCTTTGCCATTAAATCTCTGACATCAATAAAGATCAAATATTCTCATAAGAAGATATTTTTGGAATCTGATATTGAAGATAAAATCAATAAGAGGTTCTGAATTCCCAGCAAATCTTCGACTTTGGAACGTAAACAATTCCACAACGCAAACGTTCATCAAATGCTTAGCATACAATATCCTGTTTGCTGCGGCCCTTAAATCTGTTATTGCAAAAGTGCTATCAGCTGAATACATGATTATTCTATTTAACAAGATCTTCCTCTACACGGAGCTGATGACGCCTACCAATACAGCATACATCTCCAGCAGGAAGCAGTACAACTGACTCAATACAGCATACTGTATTTCCTCTAATTAGTATCGGGTCTCCAATATGCGCTGGGCCTCTAATAAGCGCCAGGGGTCAAGGGTATAGTTGAGAAAATAAGCATCAGACCTCTAATAAGTGCCTGAACTCTAATAAGCGCTGGGTTATGATAAGCGCCAGGGCCCATATTTTCGAAGATGTCTTAGTGCTAAGATAGTCGTAACTCAATGTTAATGTATGGCACTTACGACTATCTTAGCGCTAAGAGAGCTTAAAAAATATGGGCCCTGGTCTCTAATAAGCGCCGAGTCTAAACCATTAGATTAATGCTTCCTTTCGTTGACTTCAATCAACTATTAAAGAAATAAGCGCCGGGTCTCCAAAAAGCGCCAGGCCTCTAATAAGTGCCTTTGGGGTCAAGGGGTACTGAAAAGATAAGTGTCCGGGCTCTTATTCGAGGAAATACGGTTCACTTCAAGCAGGAAGCAGTAGAACTCTGCTGGGACTGGATACAGCCAAATGACCAGCCATAAAAGATCTTTATAGCAAGATTACGTTTTCAATTGGCAATCTAAGGATTAGTTCTCCACAGGATCAGCATATATCCACCTTATTTCTCCATAAAATGCTGTTTACATACTTCTGGAAAGTTCCAAGAGTTTAGTTCTAAAAACCAGGAACTACAAAGATGTTTGGGTATTATAACCTGCCTTGGTTTCTAATTTGTGCAATGCAGCTACTAAACATTACCAATAAATTGAAATGAATTGCAAAATTTCAAAACAAAGACAATCCTCTAGTGACTGTAAATCTCATTCAATTTATTGGAAAAAAGAAATAACAGAATTTAAAATTCTGCCATGGAGACAATCCCTTCCCCATATATTGTAGCTGGGTAATGCAGAAGGAAAATGACGCCTTTATGAGTTCTGTGATGAAAAATAAAATTGTCAGAGACAGACAGACGAATGAACAGACCAAGAGGGAAATGAAATTATTAAGGACAGACCATGAGAGCGATAACTGTATACGATCTATGGATTGCATATCGCATGCATAATAAATACTTTCTTGTTTCATTATTTGTATTTTATTCCAGGACAGCTCCAGAAGCTCCATCATGGTGACATTATCAGTAACTATTAGCAGTAATAATTTATTTAACAAGTGGTAGAAAAGAAGTATAGCCAAAATTTCTGGACAGTCAACTTCTTATTGTTATGAATTTTGAAATATTACAGATTATGGATTGACATTTTTCATGATGAATTAACTATAGTGTTATATACCATGCAAGAGCAAAAGAGCTATTCGAATCCTAACTCGTTACAAAGGGACTAGTCTGCTGTTGGCCACTGGTTATATATATATAGAGAGCAAGTCTATGCCAGAATATTCAGCAACATGCAGGTCAAATTAAGTTATGAGGTCTAAACACTAACGAATAAATCAAAGTAATATCTGTGAAAAAATTGACCCATGAACAATACAGAGGTAAACAAAAAAAACACTGGTTGTTCCAGGAATCAATCTTCTCTGAAAAATACCTTTGATTAAACCACCCCACTTCAAAATTCTATAAAATCTTTTTTTCTAGTTAATTTAAATTCGGATCAATTAAGAGAGGTCTAATTTCTCTGCAATAGTACACGTTTATTGAACAAAGTTTCTTCATTTAAGCACCATTGAATCAATAAATTACATGAAGTGAATGATTAAGATTAACAATCCAGTTCAAGTTCACTAGTAACAACAATTTTTTGAATTTTGAAGACCTTTTGAAACTTGAAAATCATTCTGAATACATTTGGAAACATGAACATCATTTTGAAGATCTTTGGAAACATGAACATAATTTGAATACATTTGGAAGACCTTTTGAAACACAAAAATAATTTTGAAGACCTTTTGAAATGCTAAGATCATTTTGAATACATTTAGAATTTTACAAGTAATTCTAAAGACCTGTGAATATGTTAGAGTCAATTTCAAGACTTTTGGAAATGTAAGAGTCAATCCCAAGACCTTTGGAAATGTAAGATTCAATTTCAAGACCTTTGGAAATGTAAGAGTCAATTTTAAGACCTTTAGAAATGAAGAGGCAATCCCAAGACCTTTAGAAATGTTAGAGTCAATTTTAAGACCTTTAGAAATGAAGAGGCAATCCCAAGACCTTTGGAAATGTTAGAGTCAATTTCAAGACCTTTGGAAATGTAAGATTCAATTTCAAGACCTTTGGAAATGTAAGAGTCAATTTTAAGACCTTTATAGAAATGAAGAGGCAATCCCAAGATCTTTGGAAATGTTAGAGTCAATTTCAAGACCTTTGGAATGTAAGAGCCAATTTCAAGACCTTTGGAAATGTAAGAGCAAATTTAAGACCTTTGGAAATGTGTTAGTAAAGCTATGTCCTATGTCTGAAAGTACAACATGATCTTCCTATATCTGAAAGTACAACACGATCTCCCTAAGGCTAAGAGAAGACAGAGCTAGTACGGTCTCCCTAAGGTTAAGAGAAGACAAAGCTGGTACGGTCTCCCTAAGGCTAAGAGAAGACAGAGCTGGTACGGTCTCCCTAAGGCTAAGAGAAGACAGAGCTGGTACGGTCTCCCTAAGGCTAAGAGAAGACAGAGCTAGTACGGTCTCCCTAAGGTTAAGAGAAGATAAAGCTGGTACGGTCTCCCTAAGGCTAAGAGAAGACAGAGCTGGTACGGTCTCCCTAAGGCTAAGAGAAGACAGAGCTGGTACGGTCTCCCTAAGGCTAAGAGAAGACAAAGCTGGTACGGTCTCCCTAAGGCTAAGAGAAGACAGAGCTGGTACGGTCTCCCTAAGGCTAAGAGAAGACAGAGCTGGTACGGTCTCCCTAAGGCTAAGAGAAGACAGAGCTAGTACGGTCTCCCTAAGGTTAAGAGAAGACAAAGCTGGTACGGTCTCCCTTAGGCTAAGAGAAGACAGAGCTGGTACGGTCTGCCTAAGGCTAAGAGAAGACAGAGCTGGTACGGTCTCCCTAAGGCTAAGAGAAGACAGAGCTAGTACGGTCTCCCTAAGGTTAAGAGAAGACAAAGCTGGTACGGTCTCCCTAAGGCTAAGAGAAGACAGAGCTGGTACGGTCTCCCTAAGGCTAAGAGAAGACAGAGCTGGTACGGTCTCCCTAAGGTTAAGAGAAGACAAAGCTGGTACGGTCTCCCTAAGGCTAAGAGAAGACAGAGCTGGTACGGTCTGCCTAAGGCTAAGAGAAGACAGAGCTGGTACGGTCTCCCTAAGGCTAAGAGAAGACAGAGCTAGTACGGTCTCCCTAAGGTTAAGAGAAGACAAAGCTGGTACGGTCTCCCTAAGGCTAAGAGAAGACAGAGCTGGTACGGTCTCCCTAAGGCTAAGAGAAGACAGAGCTGGTACGGTCTCCCTAAGGCTAAGAGAAGACAGAGCTGGTACGGTCTCCCTAAGGCTAAGAGAAGACAGAGCTGGTACGGTCTCCCTAAGGTTAAGAGAAGACAAAGCTGGTACGGTCTCCCTAAGGCTAAGAGAAGACAGAGCTGGTACGGTCTGCCTAAGGCTAAGAGAAGACAGAGCTGGTACGGTCTCCCTAAGGCTAAGAGAAGACAGAGCTAGTACGGTCTCCCTAAGGTTAAGAGAAGACAAAGCTGGTACGGTCTCCCTAAGGCTAAGAGAAGACAGAGCTGGTACGGTCTCCCTAAGGCTAAGAGAAGACAGAGCTGGTACGGTCTCCCTAAGGCTAAGAGAAGACAGAGCTGGTACGGTCTCCCTAAGGCTAAGAGAAGACAAAGCTGGTACGGTCTCCCTAAGGCTAAGAGAAGACAGAGCTGGTACGGTCTCCCTAAGGCTAAGAGAAGACAGAGCTGGTACGGTCTCCCTAAGGCTAAGAGAAGACAGAGCTGGTACGGTCTCCCTAAGGTTAAGTGAAGACAGAGCTGGTACGTCTCGAACGTAATCATGAGCACAGTACTTTCAGTGAACACGGATTCACATCTGATTCAATCAATACCATCAAGCTCCATATCTACACGAACGCATGGAGTCATCCATCACACGTCTTTTTAATGGGAAGTCTTCTCTTGTTGAAGCACTTCTTCAGCTTCAGTGTATTTCTGTCCTGTAATTATCCCTACTATTACAATCTGCAATCCTTTTGAGTCCCTTGAAAAAATCTCAAACTATTTCAAAAGGGTTTAGAAGAAATTACTGGCAGGCCAGATTATGATGTAACCTTTGATATTGCAGTGCAAAGGAGACCTTTCATCTTAGAAGGGAAGTCATATTTTCAGCGATGGGTTTGCTTCGTGTTCTGTCAGCTTCAGCATTTGTTGAAATATTCCACACATGATAAATGAGCATGTGAATTGAATTTACAATACCATTATTTGTCAGTGTCAACTAAAAGGGGTCAACATTTGATTTATAGATGGAAATATGAAATATTCACTGGAGATAAATCAATATTTCAAATTTATCAACCAATTAATGGAA
Source organism: Gibbula magus (assembly GCA_936450465.1). Classification (NCBI taxonomy): domain Eukaryota; kingdom Metazoa; phylum Mollusca; class Gastropoda; order Trochida; family Trochidae; genus Gibbula; species Gibbula magus. The sequence goes on along the minus strand of OW388303.1, from coordinate 49,444,442 downwards.
CATTCTTATATTTGGGATGACACCATCTGCAGTTAGAAAATATGTCATTTAGATTGTGAACAAATGTAACATTGTTGATCCATGATCTAAGGCATGCTCAAAGCGCTACAGAATATTTAAACTAGAATATTTACAGTTCATGATGATATTATGAGCAATAGGCAGAGAAAAGGTGGATTTGAAAATGTCAACTGTATCAGAAGATGAACAACTTTCAGTTCCAGAAAAAATTTCAGGTAAGCAACAAGGATGTCCATACTATAAGATAACATCAAAGTGACAATTAAAACAAACATAAAAGCATGTCAGCTATTTAAATAGTAGTATATAGTACTGCTATCTAGTATAATAGTAGATAGTAGCCACGATAGTAAGGAGTTCTCGAGTACTCCAGAACCAACACCTGGGTACTCATGTCTACAATGGTTCTTACTGCTACAGTATGTCTTGTCTCGTGTCCCGAATAGTACAACTACCTAAAGGTCAAAGTGACAATTAGGATTGAACACAGAGAAATAATGTGACAAAAACTTTTCAGGTGGTAAGCAGTTAGCTACTCTAGCACTTTTGATGCTGATTATAGTACTCTTGACTTAATTCGGCCTGACAATACTGCAGTACCTGTGTCTAACCGCCAGCTTAGTGATGTCTACAATGCCAATCTGGTTTTTCCGACACCTGATACTACAGTACCTGTGTCTAACCGCCAGCTTAGTGATGTCTACAATGCTTATCTGTTTTTTTCTTCCGACATCTGAAACTACAGTACCTGTGTCTAACCGCCAGCTTAGTGATGTCTACAACGCCAATCTGGTTTATTCCAACACCTGATACTAGAGAACCTATGTCTAACAGTCAGCTTAGTGATGTCTACAATGCTTATCTGGTTCCGACACCTGATACTACAGTACCTGTGTCTAATCTCTAGCTTAGTGATGTCTACAATGCTCATCTGGTTCCAACACCTGATACTAAAGTACCTATGTCTAATCTCCAGCTTAGTGATGTCTACAATGCTTATCTGGTTCTGACACCTGATACTACAGTACCTGTGTCTAATCTCTAGCTTAGTGATGTCTACAATGCTTATCTGGTTCCGACACCTGATACTAAAGTACCTGTGTCTAATCTCTAGCTTAGTGATGTCTACAATGCTCATCTGGTTCCAACACCTGATACTAAAGTACCTATGTCTAACAGTCAGTTTAGTGATGTCTACAATGCTCATCTGGTTCCAACACCTGATACTAAAGTACCTATGTCTAACAGTCAGTTTAGTGATGTCTAAAATGCTTATCTGGTTCAGACACCTGATACTACAGTACCTGTGTCTAATCTCTAGCTTAGTGATGTCTACAATGCTTATCTGGTTCCGACACCTGATACTACAGTACCTGTGTCTAATCTCCAGCTTAGTGATGTCTACAATGCTTATCTGGTTCCGACACCTGATACTACAGTACCTGTGTCTAATCTCTAGCTTAGTGATGTCTACAATGCTTATCTGGTTCCGACACCTGATACTACAGTACCTGTGTCTAATCTCTAGCTTAGTGATGTCTACAATGCTCATCTGGTTCCAACACCTGATACTAAAGTACCTATGTCTAATCTCCAGCTTAGTGATGTATACAATGCTTATCTGGTTCTGACACCTGATACTACAGTACCTGTGTCTAATCTCCAGCTTAGTGATGTCTACAATGCTTATCTGGTTCTGACACCTGATACTACAGTACCTGTGTCTAATCTCCAGCTTAGTGATGTCTACAATGCTTATCTGGTTCTGACACCTGATACTACAGTACCTGTGTCTAATCTCCAGTTTAGTGATGTCTACAATGCTTATCTGGTTCCGACACCTGATACTACAGTACCTGTGTCTAATCTCCAGCTTAGTGATGTCTACAATGCTTATCTGGTTCCGACACCTGATACTAAAGTACCTATGTCTAATCTCCAGCTTAGTGATGTCTACAATGCTCATCTGGTTCCAACACCTGATACTAAAGTACCTATGTCTAATCTCCAGCTTAGTGATGTCTACAATGCTTATCTGGTTCTGACACCTGATACTACAGTACCTGTGTCTAATCTCCAGCTTAGTGATGTCTACAATGCTTATCTGGTTCCGACACCTGATACTACAGTACCTGTGTCTAATCTCTAGCTTAGTGATGTCTACAATGCTTATCTGGTTCCGACACCTGATACTAAAGTACCTGTGTCTAATCTCTAGCTTAGTGATGTCTACAACGCCAATCTGGTTTATTCCAACACCTGATACTAGAGAACCTATGTCTAACAGTCAGCTTAGTGATGTCTACAATGCTCATCTGGTTCCAACACCTGATACTAAAGTACCTATGTCTAACAGTCAGTTTAGTGATGTCTACAATGCTTATCTGGTTCCGACACCTGATACTACAGTACCTGTGTCTAATCTCCAGCTTAGTGATGTCTACAATGCTTATCTGGTTCCGACACCTGATACTACAGTACCTGTGTCTAATCTCCAGCTTAGTGATGTCTACAATGCTTATCTGGTTCTGACACCTGATACTACAGTACCTATGTCTAACAGTCAGTTTAGTGATGTCTACAATGCTTATCTGGTTCCGACACCTGATACTAAAGTACCTGTGTCTAATCTCCAGCTTAGTGATGTCTACAATGCTTATCTGGTTCTGACACCTGATACTACAGTACCTGTGTCTAATCTCCAGTTTAGTGATGTCTACAATGCTTATCTGGTTCCGACACCTGATACTACAGTACCTGTGTCTAATCTCCAGCTTAGTGATGTCTACAATGCTTATCTGGTTCCGACACCTGATACTAAAGTACCTATGTCTAATCTCCAGCTTAGTGATGTCTACAATGCTCATCTGGTTCCAACACCTGATACTAAAGTACCTATGTCTAATCTCCAGCTTAGTGATGTCTACAATGCTTATCTGGTTCTGACACCTGATACTACAGTACCTGTGTCTAATCTCCAGCTTAGTGATGTCTACAATGCTTATCTGGTTCCGACACCTGATACTACAGTACCTGTGTCTAATCTCTAGCTTAGTGATGTCTACAATGCTTATCTGGTTCCGACACCTGATACTACAGTACCTGTGTCTAATCTCTAGCTTAGTGATGTCTACAATGCTCATCTGGTTCCAACACCTGATACTAAAGTACCTATGTCTAATCTCCAGCTTAGTGATGTCTACAATGCTTATCTGGTTCTGACACCTGATACTACAGTACCTGTGTCTAATCTCCAGCTTAGTGATGTCTACAATGCTTATCTGGTTCTGACACCTGATACTACAGTACCTGTGTCTAATCTCCAGCTTAGTGATGTCTACAATGCTTATCTGGTTCTGACACCTGATACTACAGTACCTGTGTCTAATCTCCAGTTTAGTGATGTCTACAATGCTTATCTGGTTCCGACACCTGATACTACAGTACCTGTGTCTAATCTCCAGCTTAGTGATGTCTACAATGCTCATCTGGTTCCAACACCTGATACTAAAGTACCTATGTCTAATCTCCAGCTTAGTGATGTCTACAATGCTTATCTGGTTCTGACACCTGATACTACAGTACCTGTGTCTAATCTCCAGCTTAGTGATGTCTACAATGCTTATCTGGTTCCGACACCTGATACTACAGTACCTGTGTCTAATCTCCAGCTTAGTGATGTCTACAATGCTTATCTGGTTCCGACACCTGATACTAAAGTACCTATGTCTAATCTCCAGCTTAGTGATGTCTACAATGCTCATCTGGTTCCAACACCTGATACTAGAGAACCTATGTCTAACAGTCAGCTTAGTGATGTCTACAATGCTTATCTGGTTCCGACACCTGATACTACAGTACCTGTGTCTAATCTCCAGCTTAGTGATGTCTACAATGCTTATCTGGTTCCGACACCTGATACTACAGTACCTGTGTCTAATCTCTAGCTTAGTGATGTCTACAATGCTTATCTGGTTCCGACACCTGATACTAAAGTACCTGTGTCTAATCTCTAGCTTAGTGATGTCTACAACGCCAATCTGGTTTATTCCAACACCTGATACTAGAGAACCTATGTCTAACAGTCAGCTTAGTGATGTCTACAATGCTCATCTGGTTCCAACACCTGATACTAAAGTACCTATGTCTAACAGTCAGTTTAGTGATGTCTACAATGCTTATCTGGTTCCGACACCTGATACTACAGTACCTGTGTCTAATCTCCAGCTTAGTGATGTCTACAATGCTTATCTGGTTCCGACACCTGATACTACAGTACCTGTGTCTAATCTCCAGCTTAGTGATGTCTACAATGCTTATCTGGTTCTGACACCTGATACTACAGTACCTATGTCTAACAGTCAGTTTAGTGATGTCTACAATGCTTATCTGGTTCAGACACCTGATACTAAAGTACCTGTGTCTAATCTCCAGCTTAGTGATGTCTACAATGCTTATCTGGTTCTGACACCTGATACTACAGTACCTGTGTCTAATCTCCAGTTTAGTGATGTCTACAATGCTTATCTGGTTCCGACACCTGATACTACAGTACCTGTGTCTAATCTCCAGCTTAGTGATGTCTACAATGCTTATCTGGTTCCGACACCTGATACTAAAGTACCTATGTCTAATCTCCAGCTTAGTGATGTCTACAATGCTCATCTGGTTCCAACACCTGATACTAAAGTACCTATGTCTAATCTCCAGCTTAGTGATGTCTACAATGCTTATCTGGTTCTGACACCTGATACTACAGTACCTGTGTCTAATCTCCAGCTTAGTGATGTCTATAATGCTTATCTGGTTCCGACACCTGATACTACAGTACCTGTGTCTAATCTCTAGCTTAGTGATGTCTACAATGCTTATCTGGTTCCGACACCTGATACTAAAGTACCTGTGTCTAATCTCTAGCTTAGTGATGTCTACAACGCCAATCTGGTTTATTCCAACACCTGATACTAGAGAACCTATGTCTAACAGTCAGCTTAGTGATGTCTACAATGCTCATCTGGTTCCAACACCTGATACTAAAGTACCTATGTCTAACAGTCAGTTTAGTGATGTCTACAATGCTTATCTGGTTCCGACACCTGATACTACAGTACCTGTGTCTAATCTCCAGCTTAGTGATGTCTACAATGCTTATCTGGTTCAGACACCTGATACTACAGTACCTGTGTCTAATCTCCAGCTTAGTGATGTCTACAATGCTTATCTGGTTCCGACACCTGATACTACAGTACCTGTGTCTAATCTCCAGCTTAGTGATGTCTACAATGCTTATCTGGTTCTGACACCTGATACTACAGTACCTATGTCTCACAGTCAGTTTAGTGATGTCTACAATGCTTATCTGGTTCCGACACCTGATACTAAAGTACCTGTGTCTAATCTCCAGCTTAGTGATGTCTACAATGCTTATCTGGTTCTGACACCTGATACTACAGTACCTATGTCTAACAGTCAGTTTAGTGATGTCTACAATGCTTATCTGGTTCCGACACCTGATACTAAAGTACCTATGTCTAACAGTCAGTTTAGTGATGTCTACAATGCTTATCTGGTTCCGACACCTGATACTACAGTACCTGTGTCTAATCTCCAGCTTAGTGATGTCTACAATGCTTATCTGGTTCCGACACCTGATACTACAGTACCTGTGTCTAATCTCCAGCTTAGTGATGTCTACAATGCTTATCTGGTTCTGACACCTGATACTACAGTACCTGTGTCTAATCTCTAGCTTAGTGATGTCTACAATGCTTATCTGGTTCCGACACCTGATACTAAAGTACCTGTGTCTAATCTCCAGCTTAGTGATGTCTACAATGCTTATCTGGTTCCGACACCTGATACTAAAGTACCTGTGTCTAATCTCCAGCTTAGTGATGTCTACAATGCTTATCTGGTTCTGACACCTGATACTACAGTACCTATGTCTAACAGTCAGTTTAGTGATGTCTACAACGCCAATCTGGTTTATTCCAACACCTGATACTAGAGAACCTATGTCTAACAGTCAGCTTAGTGATGTCTACAATGCTCATCTGGTTCCAACACCTGATACTAAAGTACCTATGTCTAACAGTCAGTTTAGTGATGTCTACAATGCTTATCTGGTTCCGACACCTGATACTACAGTACCTGTGTCTAATCTCTAGCTTAGTGATGTCTACAATGCTTATCTGGTTCAGACACCTGATACTACAGTACCTGTGTCTAATCTCCAGCTTAGTGATGTCTACAATGCTTATCTGGTTCCGACACCTGATACTACAGTACCTGTGTCTAATCTCCAGCTTAGTGATGTCTACAATGCTTATCTGGTTCTGACACCTGATACTACAGTACCTATGTCTAACAGTCAGTTTAGTGATGTCTACAATGCTTATCTGGTTCCGACACCTGATACTAAAGTACCTGTGTCTAACAGTCAGTTTAGTGATGTCTACAATGCTCATCTGGTTCCAACACCTGATACTAAAGTACCTATGTCTAACAGTCAGTTTAGTGATGTCTACAATGCTTATCTGGTTCCGACACCTGATACTACAGTACCTGTGTCTAATCTCCAGCTTAGTGATGTCTACAATGCTTATCTGGTTCAGACACCTGATACTACAGTACCTGTGTCTAATCTCCAGCTTAGTGATGTCTACAATGCTTATCTGGTTCCGACACCTGATACTACAGTACCTGTGTCTAATCTCCAGCTTAGTGATGTCTACAATGCTTATCTGGTTCTGACACCTGATACTACAGTACCTATGTCTCACAGTCAGTTTAGTGATGTCTACAATGCTTATCTGGTTCCGACACCTGATACTAAAGTACCTGTGTCTAATCTCCAGCTTAGTGATGTCTACAATGCTTATCTGGTTCTGACACCTGATACTACAGTACCTATGTCTAACAGTCAGTTTAGTGATGTCTACAATGCTTATCTGGTTCCGACACCTGATACTAAAGTACCTATGTCTAACAGTCAGTTTAGTGATGTCTACAATGCTTATCTGGTTCCGACACCTGATACTACAGTACCTGTGTCTAATCTCCAGCTTAGTGATGTCTACAATGCTTATCTGGTTCCGACACCTGATACTACAGTACCTGTGTCTAATCTCCAGCTTAGTGATGTCTACAATGCTTATCTGGTTCTGACACCTGATACTACAGTACCTGTGTCTAATCTCTAGCTTAGTGATGTCTACAATGCTTATCTGGTTCCGACACCTGATACTAAAGTACCTGTGTCTAATCTCCAGCTTAGTGATGTCTACAATGCTTATCTGGTTCCGACACCTGATACTAAAGTACCTGTGTCTAATCTCCAGCTTAGTGATGTCTACAATGCTTATCTGGTTCCGACACCTGATACTAAAGTACCTGTGTCTAATCTCTAGCTTAGTGATGTCTACAACGCCAATCTGGTTTATTCCAACACCTGATACTAGAGAACCTATGTCTAACAGTCAGCTTAGTGATGTCTACAATGCTCATCTGGTTCCAACACCTGATACTAAAGTACCTATGTCTAACAGTCAGTTTAGTGATGTCTACAATGCTTATCTGGTTCCGACACCTGATACTACAGTACCTGTGTCTAATCTCTAGCTTAGTGATGTCTACAATGCTTATCTGGTTCAGACACCTGATACTACAGTACCTGTGTCTAATCTCCAGCTTAGTGATGTCTACAATGCTTATCTGGTTCCGACACCTGATACTACAGTACCTGTGTCTAATCTCCAGCTTAGTGATGTCTACAATGCTTATCTGGTTCTGACACCTGATACTACAGTACCTATGTCTAACAGTCAGTTTAGTGATGTCTACAATGCTTATCTGGTTCCGACACCTGATACTAAAGTACCTGTGTCTAACAGTCAGTTTAGTGATGTCTACAATGCTCATCTGGTTCCAACACCTGATACTAAAGTACCTATGTCTAACAGTCAGTTTAGTGATGTCTACAATGCTTATCTGGTTCCGACACCTGATACTACAGTACCTGTGTCTAATCTCCAGCTTAGTGATGTCTACAATGCTCATCTGGTTCCAACACCTGATACTAAAGTACCTATGTCTAATCTCCAGCTTAGTGATGTCTACAATGCTTATCTGGTTCCGACACCTGATACTACAGTACCTGTGTCTAATCTCTAGCTTAGTGATGTCTACAATGCTCATCTGGTTCCAACACCTGATACTAAAGTACCTATGTCTAATCTCCAGCTTAGTGATGTCTACAATGCTTATCTGGTTCTGACACCTGATACTACAGTACCTGTGTCTAATCTCCAGCTTAGTGATGTCTACAATGCTTATCTGGTTCCGACACCTGATACTACAGTACCTGTGTCTAATCTCTAGCTTAGTGATGTCTACAATGCTTATCTGGTTCCGACACCTGATACTAAAGTACCTGTGTCTAATCTCTAGCTTAGTGATGTCTACAACGCCAATCTGGTTTATTCCAACACCTGATACTAGAGAACCTATGTCTAACAGTCAGCTTAGTGATGTCTATAATGCTTATCTACTTTTTTCTTCCGACATCTGAAACTACAGTACCTGTGTCTAACCGCCAGCTTAGTGATGTCTACAATGCTTATCTGGTTCCGACACCTGATACTAAAGTACCTATGTCTAACAGTCAGTTTAGTGATGTCTACAATGCTTATCTGGTTCAGACACCTGATACTACAGTACCTGTGTCTAATCTCCAGCTTAGTGATGTCTACAATGCTTATCTGGTTCCGACACCTGATACTACAGTACCTGTGTCTAATCTCCAGCTTAGTGATGTCTACAATGCTTATCTGGTTCCGACACCTGATACTACAGTACCTATGTCTAATCTCTAGCTTAGTGATGTCTACAATGCTTATCTGGTTCCGACACCTGATACTACAGTACCTGTGTCTAATCTCTAGCTTAGTGATGTCTATAATGCTTATCTGGTTCCGACACCTGATACTACAGTACCTGTGTCTAATCTCTAGCTTAGTGATGTCTACAATGCTTATCTGGTTCCGACACCTGATACTAAAGTACCTGTGTCTAATCTCCAGCTTAGTGATGTCTACAATGCTTATCTGGTTCCGACACCTGATACTGAAGTACCTGTGTCTAATCTCTAGCTTAGTGATGTCTACAATGCTCATCTGGTTTATCCCGACACCTGTCTCGCACTGTGACAAATCAACATTGGATACAGGAAGTCCCCTACTTATGGAACTCTGGGACACTCTTCTGTTTCCATGGAGACCAGATCATCTCCCTGTCCCGACTCCTTCCGATTCTCCTCTGGAATTAATACGGAGTTCGCTCTAACAGCTTTGATCTGTGTAACAAGATCGCTATCAGAGGCCGGTCATCAATTACAGAGGTGAAGTTGACAGTAATTAGGCGCATGTTGGAGTCCATGGATCTAGAGGGAATCCGTGTGTGGAAGGGCGCTGATGGAGAGGTGTACTGGAGCATCAATAAATGCAATTTTAAGACACAAGGGCAACATAAAGCTCTCCCTGGGATCAGGTATATTTATGTGTCTTCCTATAATGCACTTTTAGGGATCCCAGATCAGATTTGTTTGTTGTCCGATGGTACTTAAGTTGTGGTCTATGGGAGGAAACTGGAGCGTGGTTTTAATCAGGTCTTCAGAGAAGATTAGCTGCAGATTTAGTGTAAACTACGAACATGAACACAATTGTAGAAATAGAGATTGAACAAATACAGTCACATTCATTGAAATAATCAAGTTGACTGTCCACACATTTTGCTTTTCCTTCATCTCTACAACTTCTACATTCATGCCTCTTAAAGAGGTTCTGTATACCATGCTTGATATTTACAAGACATCTAAAAATCTTGTTTTTTAAAATCTGATTTGCCTTCTTCAGCAGAAATAGCAGTGAATAAGCAGAGGAGAGTTGGTGTTATAAAGGTTCCAGATTATTTAACTAGGGTTATATTTTTGCAGAGAGAAAGCCTATCATTCCACTGTCACTGTACATTTTATTGAAACCTAGCAGCATGGACCTTGCACATCATAATTGGAGCAGATCATGTTTTGCCATCCCTCAGGCTGAATAGAAATGGAAAGGAAACCAACTAAAAAATATAGATATCTGTGTTAATGCCTTCACATCAAACTTCATTAGGATCTCTTTGCAGAAAGTTATCATATTTCATTTTAAGCTGAGGTTTCTAGACATCAAACAAAGTGACGAGACGACCCATGGATCATATCCAACTGTGGGGTGCAGATTGTCTGTGTACACGACTGATGTTTCTGGTTATTTAATCACAGTTTTTGTTAAAAATCCAAATAACTGAAGTCGCTGCACATCAAAGAGAAATAACTATCAGAGTGTAGATATTAGATTATACTGGATTTCTGGGTCTTTGGAAATTACTTCTGCATTAAATTTTAAAATATATACAGTTATTCAACAGTTAAAGAAGCTTTGCCTAAATATATATACAATGTCTAGAAAATTGGAGCTTATATGAGAGAAGTATGTATTATTTGATGAATTTAAATTAGCTCTGAAATAGTTAAATAATATCAGGATTGTAAAGAAATCAAAGAACCACAACAAATATTTTAATCCTGGCATGGGCTGCGGCAGGAAATGCAGAAAGAGACAAACAAACAGAGTCTACTATTTCCCCCGCCAACTGAAATTTTAAAAAAATATATTGAACAATGATTATGGAGCTTCATGCTATAATAAATCCTAAATCACTAATTAGTAATAAATTTATGCTACAGAAGAAATTGTTCTTCCCACAATGTATTACTCTCTGTCTAACAATATTCAAGTTCTGTTCTGGATTCGAAATTGAAAAAAGCATTTAGAGTTTTGCTCCGGTATCAGGATGAAGATGTTTTCCATGGAAATTATCTTAAAATCAAATTCCAAAGATGATGAAAACATGCACATGATGATTGCTCCACACAGCAAGTTTCATTTAGCTAGGCCTTGCAACTTTTTAATTCTGGTTCGGAAACAAAATGTTAATGAAGTTAATCTACACACGACTGTTCCACATAACAAGTTTCATTGACCTTTACAGTTTTTTAGTTCTGGTCCAGAAAAGAATTCCACGGAAACTGCTAAAAAAGTCAAAAACCCCAAAAGGCACATCTACACATGATGATTGTTCCCCATGTCAAGTTTCATTGAGCTTAGCCTTACGGTTATTGAGTTCTTGTCCGGAAACGAAACCTGTATGCACAGATAGACGGAATGACGGAGGTCATTTCAATATCCCCTGACAACTTGGTTGTTGCAGTAGATAATTAAGTTTATGTATAGCGCTGATAACATACATAAGCAATATAAATTGAGATACAAAAATAAATAATGATAATAATTAAAATCCAGAAATGTGTCTGCTCTCAGTCTCTGGAAGCAGCGTTTGGCTCATTCAATGGAACATGGAGGTTGCAAAGGTGGAATATTCCTTCTATTGGTTTAGATAATTGACAGTAAGCCAATCATCACTTGACATGGCACGGTGACATGCAGTTAAACTTAATAACAGCACCCTGGTGTGGCATACAAACATTACCTATCAGTCAGCCCAGCTCTGAAGAGCCATACATAATGTAGAGATCAGCCCACACAGAGTCTGTCTGGGAGAGAGCTGCACATGGAGCTGCCTAGCTGTTTCTCCTTCACTATAAAACTGTAATCCTTAACCTGGTACCTGCTGAAGGCGACTCTTTAAGGATACACAACTTCTTCATTATGTGATTTTTTTATATAGATGCAGAAAGTGAAACAAGCAAGTTTATCTCTAAATGCAGTAATGTTGATTCTGGGTATGTCTATCATTAATTCTTGGTCAAACTCATTTTTTCCATTTGTTGATAAGTTAGAACACTGTAAGTTGACCAAGCAAGAATGGTAGGGCACTAAGAGGGTTGACAGAAGACCTATAAAGAGTGCTGCATCTTTGTTTTCTATCTTGGTCCTGAACGAGCCATAGTTATTTCGTTCATAAATCGGATGACCTACTTGCTTTTGTCACATTCTGAAATTGTTCCAGTTGACAAAAGAATCAAGTTTCTTCATTTTCAGCAGGTTAACTTATTTCCTGGTAATCCAGGAATTTTCAAGGGAAAGTCTGTATAGCTTGTGACCAATCCTTAATTATTCCGTCAAATAAGGTATTCTTTTATTTCATGCTTTCCCTTGTTATGCACCGAATACAACAAACATTATAGATTCTCAGAGTTAAAATAACCAAATAATTTTGCAAGATCCAAATGAAAAGCATATGAATATAACTAAATCATTAACCAATTACCAATAAAGTAAACAACAAGATAAGTTTACCTACAGGTAGAACAGAAACACTCATAGAAGCTTAGTTCTTGTCATGATCACATTTCAGCAGACATTAAAACCCGCCATTTAACAGAAACCAAGTGCTCATTGAGACCCAGCACTGATTGAAAGCTAGTGCTTATTGGAGACTCAGTACTTATTGGATACCAAGTGCTTATTGGAGACTTAGCACTTATTGGAGACTCAACGCTTATTGGAGACTCAGCCCATTTTGGAGACTCAGCCCATTTTGGAGACTCAGCCCATTTTGGAGACTCAACACTTATTGGATACCTAGTGCTTCTTGGAGACTCAGCGCTCATTGGAGACTCAGCACTTATTGGAGACTCAACACTTATTGGAGACTCAACGCTTATTGGAGACTCAGCACTTATTGGAGACTCAACACTTATTGGAGACTCAACGCTTATTGGAGACTCAGCCCATTTTGAAGACTCTGAGCTGATTTGAGACCCAGTGCTTATTGGAGACTCAGCCAATTTTGGAGACTCTGCGCTCATTGGAGACTCAGCGCTTATTGGGGACCCATGCAGTGCTTATTGGAGACTCGGTGCTTATTGTGAGACTCGGTGCTTATTGTGAGACTCAGTGCTTATTGTGAGACTCGGTGCTTAATTGATACCTAGTGCTCGTTAGAGACTCAGTACTTATCGGAGAAGTGACACTTATTGGATAGGATACCATCTGCTAATTGGAGGCCCAGCATTTAGTCGAGGAAATACAGTATTTTTCTTGATACAAAACAATGATGGACAAAAGAAACATCATCAAAGAAACTTCCTATTAATTGGACAGAAGAATAATTTTTGTTCTTGTTCAAATACATTTTAGAATAATGTTTTTTCACAAATACTCAATGGACTGTTGTCTTCTCCTGCCTGATGAAGGTAATGACGTCCATTTTGGAAAGCTTTTATAACTTGATGAAAAGAAGAATCATAAACTCAACATGTAATGTTTCTAAACATTGTTGTATGTAACAACTCTCTCTCTTCTCAATCAATTATACAAACATTTTTTAGTCAATATTCCTGATGATTAATTAAGCATTTGATCAATTCTGATCACACAAATACAGAACATTTGATCAATAATGACCACACAGATATAGAACTGAGTGGGAGACAATTATAATTAGGTCTGACTCTGCTTTAAAATATCAGTTGTCACAAATATCTACATCAGTATAAAGTGTGCTTGTCTGAAGTGGAATTTGTCCATTTCATTTTCTAGTTTTAAGAGAAATGTAAACATTTTATCAGCTAAGGTAAAAGTTGGGAGGTTGTCAGACAAGTCTTATTCCACACATTGTTTTGAAACTTTCACAACAACTCTCCATGTACAAGTATAGAAGATTTTTTTCTGGTTAATTTGTGATTTTAAAATAAAAACAAATTTATTTATTACCCTCATTTCATTCTATTTGCTATAGTAATCATCTCATTTCCAATGAAATCATAATCACAACTTTAACCAGTGAACAGATAGCACCGCTCAAAGTTGTGAAGCGACACATTCGGGCTTTCACCAAATGTGCGACTGCACACGCTCAGACTTGTATTGTCCCAGTTGGTCACCGTTTGACACTGTTTTCCTGTATTGGCCTAGTTTCCCGGTATTGCCCCAATTGTCAAACCATATGGTCTAGGCCGTAAATAGTGTAGAAGTGCTATAACATCGATAGTTAATTAATACGAAAGAATAAGAGTAAGCCAGTTTCTATTCAGCTATAGTTATATCATAGCTTCACTCATGTCGTTCTCTCCCATCTATTACCAGAACAACAACATGAAAAACTTCATCCACATATTATTTTATTTTTAAGAAAAACATGAATAAACTTAATACTAATGACATTTAAAAAAGCTTTTCGTTCAATCAAAAGTACTAATAAAAATAGATATATCAGGTCTTCAAAACAAAACTACTAACTCATCTGGTTGCATCCACCAGTGACTACTGCAAAGCCTAGATGAAGACTGTTGGGCTACAGCAGAGGTGTGTAGATTGAAGTGTTTGTGTTGAGGGAGAAAGCTCACATACACTCAAAACGTAAAAGTGTAAAGATTCTTGTATTCAGATAACATCGGATATTTACGGAAAGGAATAGGTTCACTAATGTTACAGTTTGTTTCTATCTCCATTTTTTCAATTTTGTTTGACCTAAAATACAAATAATACAAATCAAACTTACTCAAAAAGAGAGATAGGACAGTTTGGGTTTTCATAAAAGCTTCACCATGACAAATTTCTTTTCCGGTAATTTTATCCTTGATGGAGATGTATAAGCGTCCATTCACTCTCAGCCAAGTAAGCATGGTCATGTTTTGAAATCTTAGAACACACAAATGAAGCAACGAACCTTCAACTGTTTTCATAACGCGTATATCACTCGTGGGCAGTTCAGCACAAACGATAACAGACTGTCCGCGTGCTTCGATCCAGCACATAAGACTTCCACATATGCTGATATGCAGAATAGCTTTACCCTTGGCGACTCTATACCAAATGGATTTCTTTCTACCCGTTTGTTTGGACATTCTGCCTATGGAGTACACACTGCTTCTGCCAACAAACAAATAATAAAGTTTATCCTTGAATATTTTCAAGGTAGATGTCTTCTTTACTTTGCGAAGTACATTTTGTTTCCTTTGTCCAACAGCAAGATTTTTTATGCATGTGTTGTTAGCCCAGAACAGTGTGTCAGTGTCTCGGTCATAGTGAATGGAAGTTATCACGTCAGACAGCTCTATTTCAATCTTCTCTGTGGTGGTGGAAATGAAGGATCCCCACAGCATCTCTATCTTCTTCTTGTTGCTTCCTCTCCCTGTACCCACCATGAGAAATGATGACTGTTGCCTCAAAGATTTTTTAGCGCTTCCATCCTTTGTGTCCAGCTTCTCTGAGTGACCAAAGTCTGAAGTATCTGAGTGACCAATGTCAAAAGTAACGCTTCCATCCTCTTTGTCCAACATGTCTGGGTGACCAATGTCCGAAGTAACACTTCCATCCTTTGTGTCCAACATGTCTGAGTGACCAATGTCCAAAGTAACGCTTCCATCCTTTTTGTCCAACATGTCTGAGTGACCAAAGTCCGAAGTATCTGAGTGACCAATGTCCGAAGTAACGCTTCCATCCTTTGTGTTCAACTTGTCTGAGTCACCAATGTCCGAAGTAACGCTTCCATCCTTTGTGTTCAACTTGGATGAGTCACCAAAGTCGGAAGTAACGCTTCCAACCATCGTGTTCAGCTCCTCTGGATCACCACTGTCAGAAGTACAGCACCCTATTGCACAACTGATCTCCGAGTCAGAATTTCCCTTGAAGAAGTCACGAAAGGATGACAGTGCTGTTTTGATCATGAGAAGACACAAGAAAACTGCCAACTTCATCCTGGCGTCTCCGTCTTCGTACTGAGACTGCATGCAGATGTAGACTGGTTCTTGATCAACACAAAATGTTCTTTGGACTCTGAACAAATACTATAAGACGCAATCTCAAACCATAAATCTATCAAGATATCTATGACATTCAATTTAAATTATTCTTTGTTTCTTGTATTTGTTTCTGCCTTTTATTTCTCATGTATATTTAATTCTTCAAAGTTTCTTCTTATGTAACATCACCTACACAGAATAAAAAAGTTGTTATCTATACGTCATATTTTTGTCATTCTTTACGTCAGTCATATTTTATTGACGACATCAAGATGCCACAAAATAACTATAAGTTGAATACACATCTCGCTGTGCCATCCACAAGCATTTATAGAGTTGTGATAAATTGTTGAATCTTTACAAGAGTAAAACTGATGAAGTAAAATTGAGAGCAATTAAAAATAATAAAACATGGTTTCATTGGAATCTCCACAAAGATATTTCCTGAATATATTCATAGATGGTCTTAGTTGTTGCGAGAATACCACTTGCTTGTTAACAGAGCTTTAGTATCTGAACCGAAACGTCGGGTCTAATGCGACAAAAAAGTTGACTTTCCATACAACTTGTACCTTCTCCTTCATCTTATCAAACAATATTTTGTTGGGATTCCAAATAATTTTGTATAGATAAATCATTAGTCAGACCTTTGTCCAACATATCCCGTAAGTGAGTATTGATGGTTTGACACTAATAAAGTAATCAGTTTAGTCCATGCAAGAACACTATCGCCTGTACAAGCCCTGGCTGTCTCTAGAAACCAGAGGGACGACAGCGCCACTTTGGCGCCGACCAATCTTACACAGTAGGTCAATATAGCGTTTACTGCCTGGTTTGCCTCACATTCAGACTCAGCCGAGCGAAAACATCACAAACAACTCTTGGTATCGGAGATGACCATTAGATCCAAAAATATCACCTCTAAATGACTAATTTCTACACACCACTGTTCGTCAAGATGAGTTCTTCAAGCTTCAAGGGGAGGGGTGACATAGTGCAGTAGGTATATACTGAAAGCCATATATAGTGGTATTGCAGGCTTTCTCCCTGCAATAATACTGGCCTACACAATATAAGTGAACTACTTAAATCACCTCTTCTTGAGATTTGATAACCTTCATTTTACAATTAAATTGAAAATTCATTTTTTCATTTTTCATTCAAATCATTCCAATCATTTTGAATTATATATTTTAAACAAAGAATTCCTCACCATGTGAAACCAATTGAGGAAGTTAAGCAGCTGACAAGTCCTAATGGCATGTATATTGTTTCAAACAGATGACAGACAGTTGACAGGAAAGTAACATAAAAGGAGAGATGAGGTTCTGGAGAATAATAGCAACAAGCCCATATTACATTGTCTCATTGATGAAAGACAACATTTATGATAAACAAATGAGAAGTTCAGAACAATTTCAACTGCACCTGCTCCATGCAGTTATCATTTGCAAGTGAAAAGAAAATCTAATGATCTTTTCAACAACAAACAAAAGTGATTAGCAGAAGACAATTAATTCTTAGATTTGAGGATATAAAAGAATGAGATAGAAAGATTGTTCATTTTTCATTTGAACTTATTTGTCAAAAGACATGGACATGGATGTGAGAGTTTTATCCCAATCTCATCAACTTCCCTCACTCTAACACAGAGAGCAGATAACAGTTGCGGAACATCAGTCGCCGAGAGGGCAACCAAATGATCAGCACAACTACCAGAGCAATTTCTGCTTCCAAAAGAAAACGAAAAAATAATATTGATCCCTTGATCCAGCACTGGGCTGTTAGGTTAAACTGGTCTACAAAGAGTGGTGTCAAGCAAAACAGACCAGGCTGATGGCCTACAAAGGGCAGTGTCAAATCAAACAGGCTTTCCTAGTGGCCTACATATGAAGATCTCAAATCAAACAGGCCCTGCTAATGGCCTACAAATAAAAGGTTTCAAATCAAACAGGGCTGTTCATAACAACAAATTGTTTTGTGTTAGTCCTAACATACTCCTCCGAGGGTTATCAGAGATGAGCTTGTGTCCGAGTGAATCCAATTGTCTGTTTGATCTGTTTAGGGATCAAAGAGAGAAATCAAACTTATCTGTCTCTTCCGGACAATGTTGTACAACTTAAATCAACAGCACATGAAGAAGAATTGATCTCCAAAGGTTAGCCGGATTTGTATGGATGTCTCACCATACAAGAAAATATCACTGTAATTGAAATCAACTGACTTGAACAGAACATGAAAGGAAATAAGACGTTGTTGAATACCATAATTCTTCCAATTTATTACCACCGTTTTTATTATATTAGAATGCTATTGCATGGTTCTAAGAAATAGTTAAAAATCAGTTAAGGGATAATTAGTCAGTAATTACTATCAACTGATTGAGAGGCATTCTAGGAACTGGTGTGACGAAGAAGACAAGGCAGTTATGGATGATAAACTTCTTATTGACAATCACGATGTTTCGCTTTACATCCTTATACATTTATCAAGCTTGATAACAGAGTGAGTGAGTGAGTTATTGTTTATTGTATCGCAGCCATTTGCGGCGACTTGATAACGGAATAAGGATATACCAAAATGTCCCCATTGTCAATAAAGAAGTTGATCATCCATAAAATCCTTGTCTTCTTCAGTTACTATCAAATTAAACATTAGATTCCTAATCTTAAAGGGGCAGTAGCACGTTTTTTGCAAAAAAAAATTTTCAAATTTCTTATTTATAATGATAGTTTGTGCCATTTATATTTATTTTAGAGGGTATAACATCTTATTACACAAAGCAATTATCAGTAGTAGTAATAACGGTGTTGCGTATAAAGCAAAATTGCATGGCGGCCATTTTATTGTTAACACATTTTATTATTTCCACTGATAAAAATGATTCCAATGGCTTTTCTTAGCCATGTACACTCATTTATAAGTTGGTTTTACGAAAAGAAAAGGGTATTTTATGATTGGTGAAATTATTTTTCAAATACATTTCATCGACTTATTTGACTGAAAAAACGTGCTACTGCCCCTTTAAACCTACACGATGCTTCTGGGATGCTTCTCTGCATGAGACAGTTTGAGTTTGGCTTTGTATCCTGTCAGGAGGAAGAGAAGAAGTGAAATCATACAGATGGTGGGTTCCCAACTAAATACACCGAATGTTAACTATCAATGTATTATCCCACAGGCAATAAAAACCTTTACAGCCCATATGGTTTCACTACAAAGTCCCGTATTTCATCGTCTGTGACGTCATAAAACGATTGTTCGTGACACCACTGTGGCTTGTCGTCACACGAGAAGTGGGTTGTTTCTTGATCAATTTTACGTGATTCAAATAGAATAGAAATTAAGGGTAAAAAAATATTAGTAAGTGTGTCATGTGAGACACTTCCTCGGGTAATAATCTCTGTATAACTAGCTATATAATATTTGACCGATTCATTTGCAGAATGCAAATTAAACTATAAACCTGATTACTGACATAGAGGTGAGGTGAGTTGAGGTTTAACTAACACTTGCCGTGCCCCTGGCGGGATTCAAACCACGGACCTTTTGATCCGAAGCCGAAGACGCTTACCACTGCGCTATCCTGCCCCCTACTGACATAAAAACTGTGTTGCTACATCAAAAGAGATCTCAAATTACGAATATATTCTGTCAAATTCAGCAAAATAACTTTTCAAGTTCTTCAAAAGACTTGAAAGAAAGAACTCTGTGAGAGACTAATAACAGTTTCCAAAACTTTTTATGTATACACATATCTATTTATGAAAGATTCCATCTCTTCCTCTAAATTTGAAAGCATTTAGCTGACCAGCACTCTGTGTTATGAATATTCATGCAAGCACACTAGACCAAGCCGGGTCTCCCAACCCTCAAGGTAATGCGCGGCAGGGAATCTAGGGAGCAAATTATTACATAACCATTAATTTCAGATTTGTTTTCCACATACATAAGCACACAAGCTGTGTTGTGTGAGTGAGGAATCAAGATCCAGTGATGAATAAGACAAGCAAGTCAGCTAGCTGCCTCGGTAATCTGTCACATTCGCCATATCGAGGAACACTGTCAATTTCTGGTTGTGGTGCTTTGCTTCGTGATGCCATCATGTGATACCAGCAACATACAGACGGACGGAGCCACGCCAGTCATCGATTCCGAGTACAGACGGCTATTTTCAGACTATTTGCTGTACACGAGCTGCAACTAATGACAAGTCTGAGGTTCGTATATCCCATGATGCACCTCTTCAGCTGGTGCTGGACCTAGCTGTCGGACTGAGGAATGGTCTCAGTCACACACTGACCGACTCACTTCAACATGAAGACTGGTGTTATTTGATGTTGTTGCTTGTTGTGTTAAACCATGAAGATTGGTGTTATTTGTTGCTTGTTTTGCGGAACCATGCACATTGGTGAAATTTGTTCGTTGTTGTATTAAACCATGCAGATTGATGTTATTTGTTGCTTGTTGCTTGTTTTGCTAAACCATTGGTGTTTGCTTGCTGTTTGTTGATTGTTGTGTTAAACCATGCAGATTGGTGTTATTGTTGCTTGTTTTGCTAAACCATGCAGATTGGTGTTATTGTTGCTTGTTTTGCTAAACCTGGTGTTTGCTTGCTGTTTGTTGCTTGTTGTGTTAAACCATGCAGATTGGTATTTTCTTGCTGGTTGTTGTGTTAAATCATGCAGATTGGTGTTATTTGCTGTTTGAAGTCCTTCATCTCAGAACAGACTGGACAATATAAGAGTCCTTATATTTTTCAGAAATGAGAACACTTTCCATACAGTGAAAAAAAACCCATTTATTTCTTCAAAGACTGAGAAACAGATTTTTATTTCAAGCTAGTAAATTGTGCAACATTTTCATTTCCGTACAATTGAGAGTGTCTGGTTTGTTTGAAATTGCTATTCCCAATACACATTACAAACCGCAGACCCTGACATTAATTCACAAACAGACTGCATAACCACCATTGTTTATTGCAACTGAAGCTGTGCAATCCTTTTTTCATTTCCCCTCACCAGAGCTGGTGTCAAGCCCACAAACAATCAGTTTGTAATCGTCGGTTTAAACAGGAATGAGTTCCAAACCATTGCCTGTACAACTCAACCTGCTTCCATGTTTGTTTTACGCTGATCGATTTTGTCTTTCCCTCCAATACTCCTCTTCCATGCGGAGCGGCAGTTTAAACTTCCAAGGCTTCACTTCGTGTCCGAGGTGCCAGCCTCATATAACCTGCCTTCTATGGAGGAAGAAAGAAGAAAGAAGCGGTCCTTTTACACAAAGCACATGCTATCCTCTAATTATCTCCCTTTCAAATGAAAGTGCTGATTTTTTTCCAAAGGTCTGTTTTAAAATAAGACAGCTGGTTCAACTGATGGAAAGATAAGATTTCTCTCATTAAAATCCTTATATAAAAATACAGCTTTGTTCAATTAATATATACTTTTGAAAATTTCTTATTTCACCCATAATGAATTTTTAACTTTGGTAAAATATAATTTTATTTTTATTTTTCAAGTTTTATTCAAGAAACCATTGAAATAAGTGAATATAAAAGTTTATATATATATATGACGTCAATACAAATGTATAAAGCAAATTGTCATTATGTGACCAACAATGTATGATGAATAATCAATATGCTCAAATTATAATTGCTTAATTAACCTAATGAAACATTTTCAAGTTTACACATTTGAATTATTAACAACCTATCAAGATTTTATTATCTATAATATGAACTAAATGTAAATATGAATAATTTGTCTCAATGTCTCAATATTTCAAATGATAATAGTTAGTCTTTCTGGCAACAAGCCTAACCTTACATAAAGTGAAAATTATCAACCATTTTGAATTTAAAATTTGATCTTTCCTTTGAAATCCATCCATCATCTGATCATGATGATATACTTCAACCTGGAGGTACGTTTGCATAGAAACATCCTATAAATGGTTCACTTTTGAATTTGAAATATGAGCTGTCATTACGAATAGGATCGGAGTCCTTTCAACATCATCCGTCTAGGCGAGCTAATTTCAACTTCTATGTTCTCCTTTCATCTCAGTGTGGATATATTTCACCATCAAAGAGTCTGGAGGTCTCACAGTTGTAACAATAACACGACACAACGAGTGATAGAGCTCTGTGATAGATGGGTAGATACATTATGGCCAACATTACTGTACTACTTATATAGTCTGCTTATACGTGTATGTTGGCACTGCTGTGTAATATGGATCTATACGTGTATATAAAATGTTGGCACTGCTGTGTAATATGGACCTATACGTGTATATATGTCACTGCTGTGTAATATGGATCTATACGTGTATATATAATGTTGGCACTGCTGTGTAATATGGATCTATACGTGTATATATAATGTTGGCACTGCTGTGTAATATGGACCTATGCGTGTATATATAATGTTGGCACTGCTGTGTAATATGGACCTATATGTGTATATATAATGTTGGCACTGCTGTGTAATATGGACCTGTACGTGTATATATAATGTTGGCACTGCTGTTTAATATGGACCTATACCTGTATATATAATGTTAGCACTGCTGTGTAATATGGACCTATATGTGTATATATAATGTTGGCACTGCTGTGTAATATGGACCTATACGTGTATATATAATGTTGGCACTGCTGTGTAATATGGACCTATACGTGTATATATAATGTTGGCACTGCTGTGTAATATGGACCTATACGTGTATATATAATGTTGGCACTGCTGTGTAATATGGATCTATATGTGTATATATAATGTTGGCACTGCTGTGTAATATGGATCTATACATGTATATATAATGTTAGCACTGCTGTGTAATATGGACCTATATGTGTATATATAATGTTGGCACTGCTGTGTAATATGGACCTATACCTGTATATATAATGTTAGCACTGCTGTGTAATATGGATCTATACGTGTATATATAATGTTGGCACTGCTGTGTAATATGGACCTATATGTATATATAATGTTGGCACTGCTGTGTAATATGGACCTATACGTGTATATATAATGTTGGCACTGCTGTGTAATATGGATCTATACATGTATATAATGTTGGCACTGCTGTGTAATATGGACCTATATGTGTATATAATGTTGGCACTGCTGTGTAATATGGATCTATACATGTATATAATGTTGGCACTGCTGTGTAATATGGATCTATACGTGTATATATAATGTTGGCTCTGCTGTGTAATATGGACCTATGCGTGTATATATAATGTTGGCACTGCTGTGTAATATGGACCTATATGTGTATATATAATGTTGGCACTGCTGTGTAATATGGACCTGTACGTGTATATATAATGTTGGCACTGCTGTGTAATATGGACCTGTACGTGTATATATAATGTTGGCACTGCTGTGTAATATGGACCTATACGTGTATATATAATGTTGGCACTGCTGTGTAATATGGACCTATACGTGTATATATAATGTTGGCACTGCTGTGTAATATGGACCTATATGTATATATAATGTTGGCACTGCTGTGTAATATGGACCTATACGTGTATATATAATGTTGGCACTGCTGTGTAATATGGACCTGTACCTGTATATATAATGTGCGAGCGTTACACACAAAAAGTAATTCATTCTTCTTTCAGGTGAAATAATTTAGTTTTTACCTATTCTATTCAATCTGAATTTTAAACAAAATAAAACTGGCCACTTTTCTTGCGACAATGATGTCATAAACAATTGTTTTATTATGTTACACACATTGAAACATCCTGAAACAATGATTATAAGACAAACTCAAATGTTAACCCTTACGTTGCGTATATATATTTTACCATTTTTAGCCCCTGTGGCGGAATTTACAGACACGCAGCTCGCAGCAGTAGTTTGAGCTTAGGCACTAACGAGCTCTGCTGGCTGAATTTCCAGGCGGCGATTCCGGTACCGTTTTTACGAAATATACCGCATCTACATGGCGAATAAGGACTATATACGGGCGTTCAATACAAATTCAAGTAGCGACACCCGTACACAAATGGCTAATTCACACCCGAAACTTTGAATGAATTTTCTATGATTTTTCGTTTTTATTCTATTACTTTCGAAAGATTGTCTTTAATTCGGGCCTCGTAACATCATAAATACGAAACGAAAAAAATCCATTTATATACGGAATTGAAGACAAGATGTCTAGCTTCACAATGATATAAAAATTATTAGAATGCGACCTTTGGTTATAATTCTATAGCTATGTAAAGTTTGTCTTTATTTCCACCTAAACAAATACAAATAAGCACATGTATAATATAATATGGTTATGTTGTTTGACCTTTTAAAAAAAAGCTAACCTCGAACCATAACTGATGAAAATATGTTGATTAGTTTGTGTGCCGTTTGGTTTCACATGTCTCTCAGAAAGGTAAAATTGTATCTTTATTTCTGTGAATAAATATGCGCATTTTTATACAGAATAAAAGATTATTCTTTTCGTTTATTGTGATATAAAAATCATGAAAATGCATTCAGTATTTTAGCCGTGATAAATGTGCAAGTAGTTGTGAAAATCGCCGATTGTTAAAGGGATTGTCGGTGTAAACGTGCGAAACAAGCGAATTAATGCTTCGGGGGCTAAGCCCGACAAAATTGGCCTTTTGTAAAGCTAATTATCGATGCGTTACGGGTCAACAGTGCACACGCAAATTGGTGTGAATTTTGCTTGATACTCCGACCACACACTGAACAAAGCTTCATTCTCATGTCGGGTCGCGGAGCGTAAATACAGCCATTCTCATGGGTCGGGTCGCGGACACAATTGACTCAGGACCCATTGACAGGGCTAGTAAAGTAGTGAGACAGCCGTGAATTATTCTAAGTATCGTATCCGGTATCCGTATACAGACACCTCGGAATCGCTTATAGCCCGCCCGGATAATTCCGGGATTCGCAAGTTAAGGGTTAAGATGACAAGGTGTAAAAGGGATACAAAAAATAAAACAACAGGCTCTGTAGCTCATCAGGTATTGCTTATTTATTACCTCTAAAGCTTAAGACTAACATATTAAACTTATGAAATACAAATAAAAATATAACAAAGGTATGCTGCTGACATTTGAATTAAACAAGAAGACATAGTCATCAACATCCCCCGCCAGAGCCAAGAAATTGGAAAAAGGGCAATAATTTGAAATAATTGTGCATTACTCATTTTCATTCCATCAAGGTATGTTAGCCCTCAAGCATCACACCAATTTTGGTTCTCCTATCTTAAACGGTTTCTGAGAAAAGCTGTCCCCTTTGGAGATACCATGAACAAAGTCCAAGAATACGGAACAAGGGCAATAACTCCGGAAAAAATAATTGCACGCTTCTCATTTTCGAACTCCATCAAGGTATTCATGCCTTCAAGGAACACATCAAATTTGGTAACCCTATCATAAATGGTTTCTGAGAAAAGCTGTCCCCTTTGGAGATACCATGAACAAAGTCCAAAAATACGGAACAAGG
This sequence comes from Gibbula magus, assembly GCA_936450465.1. Taxonomy (NCBI): domain Eukaryota; kingdom Metazoa; phylum Mollusca; class Gastropoda; order Trochida; family Trochidae; genus Gibbula; species Gibbula magus. The sequence goes on along the minus strand of OW388303.1, from coordinate 49,419,101 downwards.
GCAATAACTCCAAAACAAATAATTGCACGCTTCTCATTTTCGAACTCCATCAAGGTATTTATGCCTTCAAGCAACACATCAAATTTGGTAACCCTATCTTAAACGGTTTCTGAGAAAAGCTGTCCCCTTTGGAGATACCATGAACAAAGTCCAAAAATACGGAACAAGGGCCATAACTCCGGAAAAAATAATTGCACGCTTCTCATTTTCGAACTCCATCAAGGTATTCATGCCTTCAAGCAACACATCAAATTTGGTAACCCTATCTTAAACGGTTTCTGAGAAAAGCTGTCCCCTTTGGAGATACCATGAACAAAGTCCAAAAATACGGAACAAGGGCCATTACTCCGGAAAAAATAATTGCACGCTTCTCATTTTCGAACTCCATCAAGGTATTCATGCCTTCAAGCAACACATCAAATTTGGTAACCCTATCTTAAATGGTTTCTGAGAAAAGCTGTCCCCTTTGGAGATACCATGAACAAAGTCCAAAAATACGGAACAAGGGCAATAACTCCGGAAAAAATAATTGCACGCTTCTCATTTTCGAACTCCATCAAGGTATTCATGCCCTCCAGCAGCTCATCAAATTTGGTAACCCTATCTTAAACGGTTTCTGAGAAAAGCTGTCCCCTTTATCTCAGACGGACGGACGGACAGACGGACGCACGCACGGACGGACGGACGGAGCCCAAACCTATATCCCCCTTCCACTTCGTGGCGGGGGATAATAATGAATTAAAATTACTACTCATTCACACTGCTGTTATCAGATGTAACAGATCAGCAATCTTGTAAAGTTATCAACTTTATTTTATCTTTAACAGCAAGTGCCTGCAAGACTTTGCTTATGACGCATGATACTTTTTAGCTTTCCAAAATGTGCAATTTCATTCAAAAGTTTAGTTTTGTTTCAAGCATATGCATGTGTTTTATGACAGTTTTCAATTTGATTATTTGTAAAAGAATATGTTGATGCCATACCACAAGAAGCAAAGCTTTTAAATATAAATAAGTGACTTCATCTAAATCCTTAACAGGGTAATTTTCACATTTTCATAGCTGCTTGCACGACAACGTGTTTCATAAAGCACTGCATCACAAGCCAGAAATTAAGTTAGAAATGATTTCCCCATAAACTGTATAAAGTGTTCCTGTCAAATTTGTTTCTGATCCTTCACTAAAACCGATTCTTCTCGCATATCAGAAAGCCTATTTTTCACCCAAAATTAGATTCCGATATAAAACGCATGAAAGCTAATTGGACGAGTCTGTAAAGAAAGTTCCTGATTAAAAGCAGCGGTAGAAGTGGATGGAGCGACACATGGACCTGTGATACAGTGATGTAACCATTGATTGGGAGGAACGCACAGATCCAAACACTAAACGCAACCCAGCGTAGTTGGCTTTGATATTCACATCTTGCACGGTAATCAATGTCAAACAAACACACTATATTTACCCTGCTTTCATACTTAAAACAACTTTCCTGAACTCCCGTTCCAAACCCAGTCGTTTTTTAACATCTAAAAGTTTTATGAGAGATTCGTGATTTAATGTGCTCTTAAACTTGCCTGCTGATCACACTGCCTGGGCGTGACTAACGTCCATTCTTTAGAGTCAGAATCTCCTTCCCCAATATTTGATACTTGGGAGACTGATAAGATAGGAAACAGATAAGTCACGAAATACAATAAGAGATGGTCCCTGCTAAATCAAGTCGTAAAAACAGCCTACACATAATCAAGTCCAATTTATCAGCCGCGTGCACAGACGGCTAACGGCTAAATGAGCTTTTTGTCTGGAAAACTACATAAGGTGCAATGCTTAGAGTTGTTTCCTGACAATTAAACTCTGCCATAATACGAACTAGCATCTGGCAAAGTGTTTTATAAATTTATCTACAAAAGTGTTGAAATAAAATGGCATAACAGACATCAATAATGTATGTCTACTTGAATTGGTAACAAGCATCTGTGGAAGTGATTTTTACTTTAAGATATTCTGCATGTATGTATTCAGTGCCGGGTGAGAGTGAGTTGTTCAAACCTCATCATAGCAAACAAGGAAACAGCAACTACTATTCCTACACCAATCATCATGTTGCTAGAAATGTTGGGAATGTATGGATTGATGGATGGATGATGGATGGAGGGATGGATGGATGGAGGGATGGATGGATGGAGGGATGAATGGATGGATGGATGGATGTATGTATGTATGTATGTATGTATGGATGGATGGGTGGATGGGTGGATGGATGGATGGGTGTATGGATGGATGGGTGGGTGGATTGATGGATGGATGATGGATGGATGGGTGGATTGATGGATGGATGATGGATGGATTGATGGATGGATGATTGATGGATGGATGGATGGATGGATGGGTGGGTGGATTGATGGATGGATGATGGATGGATGGATGGATGGGTGGATGGATGGATGGATGGATGGATGGGTGGATGGATGGATGGATGGGTGGGTGGATTGATGGATGGATGATGGATGGATGGATGGATGGATGGATGGGTGGGTGGATTGATGGATGGATGGATTGATGGATGGATGATGGATGGATGGATGGATGGGTGGATGGATGGATGGATGGATGGATGGATGGGTGGATGGATGGATGGATGGATAGATGGATGGATGGATGGATGATGGATGGACGGGTGGATTGATGGATGGATGATGGATGGATGGATGGATGGATGGGTGGGTGGATGGATGGATGGATGGATGGATGGGTGGGTGGATTGATGGATGGATTCATGGATGGATGGGTGTGTGTGTGTGTGGTTGGGTGGGTGGATGGATGGATGGATGGATGGATGGATGAATGGATGGATGGGTGGATGGATGGATCAAACTATCTGCAATATTATAGAATAATATTTTTATGAGAAAAGGATTGGAAACAATATACTTAGAATAACTTAGAACACCCTCTCCCTAACAGTAAAGTACACTCCACAACCTGGCTATATATATATATATATATATATATATATATATATATATATATATATATATATATATATATTAGGCTTTCAAAATGATTTTCAAGAGTATTTTTTTTAGAAATTTAGCAGGCATATTTTGCATGTAAGTTTAGTTTTTTTGGTCAAAGTTTAAACTGTGCTACAGACATGATGTTGGTCTTTGATAAAAGGGTCTGAATTCTAAAAATGGTTGAACTCTAAAAATGGATCTTGGGTCATATCTGCAACACACATATTTGAGGACTTCAGGATCAAGAACAAACTTAAGTCTTTATGAATCAACAATGTTTCAAAGATTCCAGTAAGTTCCTAGGATTAACAGTTTCTGAAAAAAAATCCACAATAGATTTTATTGGCCACACATGCTATGCCCATGGTTTTAGGTCAGCACAAAAGTACAAAATGGATTCCCAAAGACTTCTCTAAGGAACCTGAGGACCCTAAGAAAATTGCATCTTTATAGACCTGAACTGAACTATCTTTGTTGGGTCTACACAAGCCTTAGGTGCTATGTAATATAATTCCTTACTCTAACATGTGTAAAAGAAGATTCTACCTAGCACAAAGCTATAAAGCTCCTGTTTACTATAACATGACTACGTAAGACATTATCCAAGAATTCAATATATCACAGCGCCAAACCACATATCCATTTTCTCCGGGAAAAGTATAAAGATAGCAGTTTAAAGCTGCCCCCTGGTGTTGAACAAGCTCAGAAGGTCTATTGGACAATCTAGAGACAGAGAACCATCAATACTGGTTGGTGATTACAGCACTTGCCCGGTACTGGTTGGTGATTACAGCACTTGCCTGGTACTGGTTGGGGATTACAACACTTGCCCGGTACTGGTTGGTGATTACAGCACTTGCCCGGTACTGGTTGGTGATTACAGCACTTGCCCGGTACTGGTTGGTGATTACAGCACTTGCCCGGTACTGGTTGGTGAATACAGCACTTGCCCGGTACTGGTTGGTGATTACAGCACTTGCCCGGTACTGGTTGGTGATTACAACACTTGCCCGGTACTGGTTGGTGATTACAGCACTTGCCCGGTACCGGTTGGTTATTACAGCACTTGCCCGGTACCGGTTGGTGATTACAGCACTTGCCCGGTACTGGTTGGTGAATACAGCACTTGCCCGGTACTGGTTGGTGAATACAGCACTTGCCCGGTACTGGTTGGTGATTACAGCACTTGCCCGGTACCGGTTGGTGATTACAGCACTTGCCCGGTACTGGTTGGTGAATACAGCACTTGCCCGGTACTGGTTGGTGATTACAACACTTGCCCGGTTGAGGAGACATTGACGAGCCCACTTTGTCAGATTATGTCAGGTCCATGGACCGGAGGAGGACTATAAACCATCCTGATCTCCACAAGAAGACTAGCAGCCCCTGCAAGCTGCTTACATCAAGAAAAAATCAGTTAAAGCTCCTTGTGAGGCGGGGAAGTGATAGACATATGTTCAAACAAACCATGAATACTGTGGTGTCAATACATGTTCAACAAGAGATGGTTGGTATTTAATGAAACATAAGGAGGTCCATCTCAGCCTCCACAATTACTTAAAAGCAATACATCCACAGACTATGTATTGACCAAAAGATCAGGAAAGGACATGGAGAACTGCATGGCTTTATAACAGTATAAGGATCTATACTGGAACAATCAACACCACCATTGTTGTTATAAAGACGTTGAAAATCCATAAATATCCTTGTCTGTATTGCCAATTTCTAGACTGATCTCAAACAATTTAATTCATTGAAAATTAGTCTAAAAAGTACATTTTGGACACATGGTAAAAAAAACAGGCAATAGTACTTCAGCAACGAAAGAAACTAACAAGTGTTGGTGTGGTCTATAAAATACTTAAAAAACATATGCTTGATAACGGATTTACACCGAAACATTGCCATTGTGAAATAAAGACGTTGATCATCCATAAAATATCCTTATCTTTCTATTACACCAACTTCTAGAATGCCTCTCAAACAGTTTATAAAATACTTGGATAGATACATGGATACAAACTGATACACTGAACTGATACTGATCGATACACTAAACTGATACTGATACTGATACACTTAACTGATACACTAAACTGATACTGATACACTAAACTGATACACTAAACTGATACACTAAACTGAAGTGAAATGGTTCTATCAGCAGGATCAGTCAAAGGGAGGGTTCTGTCGCCGTCGTGGAAATGAAAAAACACTATATTGTACTAAATTTTACAACTTTTTAAAAAACTGATAAAAGACATACACTGATAGAGTATTCACATAATAACATATAACATGTCATAAAACTCATAAACAATTTGATGTTATGCTGTAGCGAAGCTTTCCCCATTCGCAGTGTCGATGAATGGCTACTTCACTTCTTATTGTTTTATTTTTCAACAAATGTGCCCTTGTCTTTATCAAGTTGTGAAATATAAAGTCATCAAAATATTACCTTCATTAGTATTTTTCAATTTGACAGTGTTTTAATCATGTATTAGTAAATATATGTAAACAGGAATAACCTCTTGAATTTCGTTTCCACAAAAAATACCCTAATAGAAACCTCCTATTAAACTCCTTAAAAACTCCTGGAAAATGCTTAAATTCAATGTAATATACTCGATAAAATACCAACATATCACTTATTTCTGAAGGAATGTAAGAAGGGCAAGTAGCTAGTTTCTTTACATTGAAAATCAGCATGGTCTAATGCATGATAATGGCGAGATTATCTAAAAATAGATCCGACATTTTATGTCCAACAAGAAACTAATTTTCTCTGTAAATATATTTCCAATTTCATACACAGATTGCACAATATCGCGATAATTTAAAAAAAACAAAACATTATTGATGAAAAGCAGTTGGTGAAATAATCAAGTCCCACTTGGGCCCCTCACTTAATGTTATTGGATGAGCGAGGCAAATCTGGTGGAGGCTGATAAAATGAGCTTATGAAGCGTCTTTTCCATAAAGCAAACTCTCTGACGCACAATATTCAATTCATTGGAAACATCAAGACGGATACATTTCATATTGCTTTTCTTGGATGCCATATTGCCACTATACCATAGGCGTTATTGGAAATTGTTGGAAAAAGTTTAACAACGTATCATATCTCTGTAGTAAAAGTTTTTATCATTTTTGAAACAATGCAATATTGTGGCTTATGGCCGAAAAGCTCATTACCACCCTGCTGTAAAATACATCATTTTTATGTTATCTAACACAAATACAAGTGTCGAAATTAATTAAGACCAGTAATACCTCGATCCTCTTAAAATAATACAACCAATAACAGTTTGAATGTAATGTCATACTGGAAGAACTCCACAATGCAAAGATTAAAGGCAGAATATTAAGACCCCGGCAATTGTCTGTAGAAATAATATTAGAGAAAATTTAGATAATCTCTACCTCATGTGTTCTGATAAAAAACATATCAACACAATTGATGAGAAATATCCAGGTTTGTGAAGGATATACACTTTATATGGTATCTTTGATGCCAGGAGACACAAGGGTGAGAACTATTCATCATCCAGAATCATCCTTCATTAGCACTGCCATTAAACCCACAGTTCTTCATATCCATTGTGATGTCATCAGTTTTTTTTATGTCATAGCATTGTGATGTCAGTATGTTTCTATGTGATAGCATTGTGCATGATGTTCTCAATGATGTCAAATCATTTTGATGTCAGTGTGTTGATATAAATTTGTTTGTTTGTCTGTTGTAAATAAGATTCTAAAATTACGTTTGACTCATTGGTGCACGTCAATCGTGATGCATTGTCCGGTTTTCGATCAGAAATCACTACTTTCACCTTTATATCGTCAATATACTAAGTCGACTATCATCAAAATGATAGTTTTTGGTAACAGTCGGTACTTCTTGATAAAGTAACACATTTTATAACGTTTGGAATATGTGACCCCTAACAACACAATGGATGTACCTTTAAGACCACTTTTTGGAAGGACTTTCTGGATTTGATATGATACAATTAGTGAAAAAGGCCTGTCAGTGACAGATGTTTACACTCACTATTTTCATGTGGTTTTGGGATCATATTGATGTACAGTGTACAGATTAACATCCAAAGTACATTGCAGTTGTATGATCCACTTATCAAATATTATACCATATATATGTTACTGTATGTATATGTTATGTTACATTCTTGTCTTTTCAAAATCCTCAAGTTGAATAATTGATCATCACCAAACCTGTTAATAAAGATCAATCATTTTTTTACACAGAAAAATTGCAAGATAATTTGTAACATCAGAAATAATTGATCGAAAGAATGCTGAAAAAACTCCGAAATTGAATCAGTTATGGGACTCCTCGATTCAGTATCAGCGGTTGACGACATCGTGTTTGCTATGAATAAATAAAAGCCACGAAAGGTTGAAAGCATTAAGTTTGTATCATCTAGTGTTGATGTTAAATATTTACAGTTATGGAAACAACGTCTGAGGAATGTTAATCTAATGCTGATAGACTGCATGTCTACAACTGCCAAAATGTTTGAAGCTTTCTTGACATTTATTCATTTTAACAATTCCACTTATCTAAAATCCATTACATTTACTCTCATATAGACAGACTGAACCAAAGTTTAGTAACACTTAAAGGGTCTCATCTTTGCCATTTATCATAAAAATGTATACAATGTGTTTTAATGTTAGAGGGTAAAACATCTTATTACACGATCCAATAAGCGGTATCCACAGAAAACAGCTATCCATATTTTTATTTTATAATTTTATTTCTTTTTCAAATACATAGACATATAATACATATCTTATTTATAATACAAAGGTCAACAACGTAAGCATTTTTAAATATTGGTACAGACCAACTGCAAAATAATTTCACATAAAGTTCACACAAAAGTATACAGGTTCACAAGTTCTTTTTTCCTGGCATCATACATTCACCGAAGTTGCAGTGTGTTTCGGTCTTTAAAAAGATTATGGCATACAGACCAGAATATCATGAATTTTGAGTAATTGCAATTGGAGTAACATATGAGTTTATCAATCTCATATATATTTTTTAAGGCTTGTTTTATTAAATTGATTTGCGGTAAAGAGCCCTTTAACTTTGATATGTATATGTTATACTTTCCTGTTGTTATAATAAGGTTTAGAACAATATTTCGTTTTTCGGGATATCAGAGAGATATGTTGCGTTTTGAGAAGTTCAATGTAGAGTCTGTTGTTTGCTCTATCCATGTTTTAAGTCTACCCCAAATGTTATTCACTATCCATCACAGCTATCCATATTGGTAGAAAATGGTGCGACATGTAAAATGACTGTCTTATGGAACTCTTCAGTGTGAGAGGTAGATACAATATATTGCTACTTTAGAGAGTAAAACATCTTATTACACGACCCAATAAGCTGTATCCATAGAAAACAATTATCCATATTGGTAGAAAATGGTGCGACATGTAACATGACTGTTTTATGGAACTCTTAAGTATGAGAGGTACAGTCTCATGTAATTTTGAGTATTCAAAGAGCAAAATTAATTGTTGACCATTCCATCATGGTGTTTAGGTGTCGCTACATCAGTCAGATCACTTGAACTACCTTTGAGCAGCCTTTTTAATGTAAATGGCCACTCGAAGGGAATTTGACTCAGATGGAATAACCAGACATTAACATTTGTTGTAGAACTCTTTTTGTTGATTGAAGAATATTGTAACCGTTATTTTCCTTTTCATGAGAACACTTTATTTCAGTAAGAACGGCATGCTACAATGCCTTTAAAAATATCAAAAATATTTTGTATGAATTCATTTATCACTTGGTCAGACCCTTGGGCCTCTAGGGGTTTGGTTTGGGTTTGAGCCATGGCCGAGTCATATCAATAGAATATCACAGTCCACAGTAGGTGAGGTTTGGTCTGTATTGATAACTTTTTGAGGTATTGTTTAATTCTACCTTGAAAGTGGACTGAAAGCATAGTGTCAGTTTCAGGCATTTTTCATACAAAGAAAGAATTGTTGTTTCTCTGCTTTGCACTCTGCATTATGAGGGAAGAATATTGTCATTGTCACCCCCTTTATAATATGTGAACCCCCAAGTTTTGAAAAATCGACATAACGCTTCACTTTCAAATAATTTCTGGTTTTGAAATAGATCTCTTTATGGGTAACAAGCAATTACTAATAATTTTAAAATTTTATTTATTTATTTATTTTTTAAATGATTTAATTTATTTGAAAAGTCTCAGCACCCAATTAATTATTGTATTGTTTTATCTTCGTAGTGCTAAGTGGCAGGCAAGGAAGCAACAACTCCAATTTGTGAGAATGAGATTGGGAATCAATAACAGACATTCCATCACAGAGCAACAGGTTTCACTTTAGCAACAGTGTCCATTAACAGGATGAAATGTTAAAGCATATTTGTAATCTGTTGTCTGTGTTTGATAAAATATGAACCGACACCTTTAATATGATATTAATATGATTTATCAGAATGCAAGTTTGTTGGAAACATTTAATTGTTTTGTAGGCTGACATTTGAAATCATCTATTATGCAACACAGACATTTCAACATGGAAATGAGTATTTACTTTGTACAATATTCTGAAGAATACAAATGTTAAAGTTTGCCCAATATCCGACATGAATCTCACGTAGTGTGATACTGGCGGACCAGACATTAGGCAAACTCTTTATACAGTGGATTGCAACAGATGCACTTCATAACTTCGTGTAACAGTCAGGTCAGGGAACATCTACAAGAAGTGCACACACAGACTCATGTTGACAGGTGTCATATCTATTACTTTTTTCAGAGGCGGATCCAGAGGGGGATTCAGGGGTTTGCAGTGACGGATCCAGGAGGAATGAAAGGGGGTGTCCACTTTTCGGGTCCCCATACTGCCAATGCAAAATTTTTTGAAAGGGTGGGTTTGGATCCACCACTAGGTTTGAACCAGGGTGTAGATCTCATACTGTGTTGTGTCCCTGAGCATGGCACTTTATCCACATTGCACTCAGTTCACCAAGCTGTTAAAATGGGAACCAGAACACAGGAAGTTTGGACCTATATGGTCAGGCTAAGCGCTTATCCAGGCTTAGTAGCAACACACTGAAAGTACAGTTCCTTTCTGAGCAATTACAAAATCTCAATCAAAATGAGGTCAATCACAAATCAAAATATAACATTTAGAATCAACACCTTTTAATTTACAAATGAAATCTTCAATTTACGGAAGTCTATCGTAGCAAACACTAAATCTGGTATCAAAAGAGAAAAGTCCTTTATCCTCTTTCTTTCCCCATGTTGAGATAAACAAAGTATTTGTCAAGGGGAGACCGATATTCTCTACGAGAGGCGATTATATCAGAGTAATTAAATGTCCAATTCACCTCCGTCTCCAAACTGATAGTCACACAAGCACCTCCTTACTGAGGCTGGAAGTCTGTGAGTCTTGGAGATGATACGCTACTTTGAAGCAACATTCCATTTTGTTGCACTATCGGTCAAATATTGACCAGGCTGGAAGCACCGAGTGTTTGCTTGGGACATCCTTTGTCAGCCCTGTAAAGAGCTCAATATTTGTCCTATAGCAATTACCCTCTAGCTGGAGATGCTGTCGTAAAGTGCAAACAGTGAGAGATGCATAGTCAGTGCTGGACATCGGCGCTAATGTTTCAGATGGTTCCAGTCAGTGCTGGACATTGGAGCTAATGTTTCAGATGTTTCCAGTCAGTGCTGGACATTGGAGCTAATGTTTCAGATGTTTCCAGTCAGTGCTGGACATCGGCGCTAATGTTTCAGATGGTTCCAGTCAGTGCTGGACATTGGCGCTAATGTTTCAGATGATTCCAGTCAGTGCTGGACATTGGCGCTAATGTTTCAAATGATTCAAGTCAGTGCTGGACATCGGCGCTAATGTTTCAGATGTTTCCAGTCAGTGCTGGACATTGGCGCTAATGTTTCAGATGTTTCCAGTCAGTGCTGGACATCGGCGCTAATGTTTCAGATGGTTCCAGTCAGTGCTGGACATTGGCGCTAATGTTTCAGATGATTCCAGTCAGTGCTGGACATTGGCGCTAATGTTTCAGATGATTCAAGTCAGTGCTGGACATCGGCGCTAATGTTTCAGATGTTTCCAGTCAGTGCTGGACATTGGCGCTAATGTTTCAGATGTTTCCAGTCAGTGCTGGACATCGGCGCTAATGTTTCAGATGGTTCCAGTCAGTGCTGGACATTGGCGCTAATGTTTCAGATGATTCCAGTCAGTGCTGGACATTGGCGCTAATGTTTCAGATGATTCAAGTCAGTGCTGGACATCGGCGCTAATGTTTCCAGTCAGTGCTGGACATTGGAGCTAATGTTTCAGATGTTTCCAGTCAGTGCTGGACATCGGCGCTAATGTTTCAGATGGTTCCAGTCAGTGCTGGACATTGGCGCTAATGTTTCAGATGTTTCCAGTCAGTGCTGGACATCGGCGCTAATGTTTCAGATGGTTCCAGTCAGCATTGGACATTGGCGCCAATGTTTCAGATGTTTCCAATCAGTGCTGGACATTGGCGCTAATGTTTCAGATGATTCAAGTCAGTGCTGGACATTGGCGCTAATGTTTAAGATAGTTCCAATCAGTGCTGGACATTGGCACTAATGTTTCAAATGGTTCAAGTCCTGATTTGTCATTGCTGATGACATTAAATGATTATTGTCATTCACACTGCCATAATGTTTTTTTAATAAGTTTTGCAGTTTATTTTCAGTGACAATATATGTCTCTCATGTTTTTATTGAGGTCATATAGTGCTGGAATGTTCTTTACTTTATGAAGATAGACAATTATTAACTGGACTTTGACGCTAATGTTACAGATGGTTCTAGTCCTGAAGCGCCAATTTCACACTAAATTGATACACTAATCTATAACATAAAACATATTAAAAACACATATCTAAACACCAAAAGATTTGGTAAAAAAAATACTTCTATTGTTACGACTAATTTATTGAATGGTTCAATTCACTCTCTCAGAAAGATCAAGTAAAACATTTTTTTTAAGAACACCATTGATTCATTGATCCACTGATCCTGCAGCATAAATCAGGGGGGGAAAACTCCTCCAAAAAGTATGCGTCAACAGTTGTGTCATCCAATTAACCCACTTAGAATTTTTTTTATGCATTTCTTCCTCGTTTGGTGGCACTAGCCAACAAGGCAAGCACTAAAGTCAATGAAGTTTGGTTCCCACAGACTCTCTGGAAAGGTTAATCGTTGACTTTAGCTCAACTTGTGCCACGAAATGCCAAGAGTGAACACAAGCACATTTCATGGATGATGAACAATTTCAGCAAAACTACAAAACCAGGAATGGGATCTGTGTCAAAGATTCAAGAATAACTGTTAACATTGCTTTCATTTTAGACTTTTGCTGTAGTAAAAATGATCCAAATAGAGGTTTATGGACCCTTACAACATTTTTTAAATAGTTCTACTACGTTGCAGCAGTGTTACAACTAGGAGTGAAACATTGCTCCTGGAGTAAAACTGTTGTCCATCATTTTATAGTCATTAACTGATCATTAACGAGAATGTTGCGTCTTTAATGAGCAAGGTCAAACGTTGCAACAACAGTTGTGTCACGCAGAAGTAGTGAGAAGCTAGCATGATATTCTGAAATTGATGCTTGTGACTTTGAAGGATGTGAAAATGGTAACACTTCATGAAAAAACAGAAACTAACACCACTTTGATATCAGAGGAAGAAAAAATATCCAAAAAGTGAAGCTAATAGTCTGTTTGAAAGATAGTTGACATTTATTGAAAGTTTCCCCTTTAGGAGGCAAAAAACTGCACATACATTTGTTTTTCTTTTGGATTGATATTTATATGGGTCAGGCAGTCATCAGATCCAATTTGATGTCAAATGTTACTCAAAGACATAATGTTGATTTTCAAGTCACTGTTTGAAAAAATGTTTACTCCAGGGACTGGCTTGATCCAGGCTATCATAAAGGGAGATAATTTATCATAGTGGTCATGAAGCATTTAAAGTTTATTGACTTAATTTTAAGATCACAAAACTAAGCTGAATACAAATTTATAACATGTCTCGGACATGGATGTTTCCTTTTTATTTGTGTGCATAACAGTTTTTTATTGTCATAAATAAAAATGAATTATGAATTTGGCATATCATTTTGCTAAACACCAAAATTCATAAGTCCATGGTCTTTAAGAACGGCTGTGCTTTTGTTGTGTATACAATTTCAAAGCTATATTTTGATGGAGAAAATAAATGTAATTGTTCATCTTCATTAGAGGAAGACAAACAGAAAGACTACGTACAATACAGTACTTATGGGAAAAAGAATGATTAAATCCAATTAATGAATTAAATTGATCATAAAATCTAATATATTGAAAAGCGAGATAGCCTGTGATGAAAAATAAAGGTATTTCTACACCAGTGCACAGTAAATGTTAACCTATTTGCAATGAAAATGAGTCCAGACTATTTAATGGGATATTTATTTCCAGTGGATAAGAACAAGAGAATTGTAATCAGAATGGCTGAGTCAGCAGAAGTCGACATGACATTCGAACAAACTCGTCGCATAAGACTCGTCTTATTAAATTGAAATAGATTTTCCTTATTCACAAAAGCAAGCAATCAATGATCCATTGACATTTTAAATAACCTCTGGAGTATCCATGCATGCTTCCATCCAAACTTCATTACAAGTGAAATTAAAGATTTCAGAAACTATTTCCAGACCATATTTGATTCCATGCATATCCCAAGGCATTTTGTGAAATGAAATGACAAGAATTATGGAAATAAAAAAATTCTAAATTTTTACAAATTATCATGACAATTAAGTTGACTTTCATAAGAATTAATGACATGTAAATGCTTAAAAGTTTATTGAATCCACCTGACGAAGGGGCAAGAAGTAACCAAGAAACAAAATAAAAAAGTTACAATCCTTAATGGTCTCTTGTATTTATTAAAAGCATTAATGTAAAGTTTGAAGCTTTCCCTCAATGAAAGCTGGAGGTGCTTCACGAGCAAGACCTGCCAGTATATCACGAGGTCCCAAGCTGCTGATTCAAGCCCATCTGCCTCAAGACAGTGAAGGACACCAGTGTAGACAGCTCAAGGCCAGGAGACATAGGAGCAGAGACAGAAGACATACATCCAGTGGAAGATCAGGCTTTGTGTTAAAGGGGAAGTACCCAGGTGTATATACTGCAGAGAGGAAATTCAAATGTACTTTGGTTGTTCATTGATCATTGTTTATACATCGAATCATTTATACCAAAAAAGAACTTATGAAAATGAAATTGGTGGACAAATCATTATGTACATTCTGTAATGATGTAAATGAAAGCTTGTGTCATGTATATTGGGAGTATGAGGAGACCAAACATTTTGGAGTGAACTTCAACATTGGATTAATCAAAACATACAGGAAATGCAGATAGCAAAATCCATCGTATGGTTTAGTATTAACCCATTATTCAATCTAATCATACTCTCAGCCAAACAACCTAAATCAGGTGCCTGAAAGGTTGTATTCCTTAACTGAACCATTATATAAACATTTTGAAGGACATTCTCTGTTGAAACATTCATATCTAAAAGAAATCTAGATTTTAAAAGATATTCAAAGAAATGGTCTCCTCTATTCCATCTTTTCTCAAAATGATTGAATGTTAAACTTTAGACTGTGTTGTGTGTATCTTAATATTTATACAAATATAACACTCATATGAAAAAAACAAAACACTACGAAACAAAAAAACTTTTCAGTTCATTTGAAACATATCAACAGGACATTATTCCATAAGGAAATTTGAAAGATATTGATTAAAAAATTATTGAGATACATGCACTTTCCTAGAATTTTGTTACTATAAAACTATCCTGGTCCTACTGTACATAGATCAACTGGTACAGAGAGGAGCAATTCATCTAAGAGTGCAACATAATTTTTTGCTAGATGATCCCTAATATATGACATATATCAAGATGTAAAAGATATATATCAAGTTTTATTGAGGTTTTACATTTAAGAGTAGAATTTACATGGTATTTAATTAGAACTCCTATATCTAACTGAATGTGTAATATGTATAGCCGCCATATAGTCACCAAATAGTAACCATATAATATAATATATGCAATATAAGCTGACCATATTCAGTTGCCATATACAGCCGCCATATACGGTTGCCATATACGGTTGCCATATACGGTTGCCATATACGGTTGCCATACAGCTGCCATATCCAGCTTTTTGAATGGAGGTATAGGCATAAACGAATCCTTACAATCTTAAAAGGGGTGGGCCCACATTTTGAAAAGGTGGGTGGGGGCATCATCTAGGAGGTCCATCAAATGTCAATGCTAAACTTTACAAGTGGGGAAGGAGACGGGGCGGTAGTTGAACCCCTTGAACTCCCCTCTGGTTCCCCCTCTGATAATAGAGTAGACATGTATCAATGACTCAATACTTTCAGCTGTGTATAAACACATTAGCTGTCGGTCATCTTGGAATTCAGGAATAGACAAGTGTTCTGAAGCCGTATGGAGTGGATGAATGCAGAGGTGCAGAAAGCCTTTATATATAATATATCCTCAAGGAGGTGATGAAGCAGTTAGGTCAACAGATGAGACCTACAGAGTAGGTATGTAGCAGAGATAGAAATCTTCAATGGTTTTATTGGAGCATAAAAATGTCACATGTCGGTCATCTTTAGATTCAGGAATGGTCAAGTGTGCTGTTGGTGAAGAGACGTTGCATGAAGTGGACGAATGCAGACTTGTCGGAGTGGAGAAGTATATCAAGCAGTAATGCCTTATATTCAGTAAGAGGTTAACCTTATCACTTAAGGACTTGGAGCTAGGAAACTGTATTGTCCAGTGTGGGACGTCATAGCATATGTATGAAGCGGACAAATACAGCCCTGACTAAACACAGGATACGTATCTGGCAGTAGAATCCATATTAACCAGTTTACAACCATAGATCTAGTTGTAATATCTGCATATCCAGTTCACATCACACAACACAAGCATCCAGACAGTAAGATGATGAAGTGCCTCAGGGAGTTGGTACAACCATACAAAGTATTTCATCAAGTGCATGATCCTTATCAGAGCACATGCATGAAGTGGACATCTGCAGACTTGTCCAAACAGTATCCTTGAGCAGATGAATGAATAAATCTAGCCATGTATTACATTTATCTGGGTGAAGCATTCATAGAACTATTTGGAATACCACCTGAGGGTTTGGCGGCCAGTGAGTGTCAGACAATGGGAGCAAACATATACAACTGAAAAATGCAGACATGTCCAAATTGTATCCTTAAGCAGATGAATGAATTAAATATGGCTATATGTATTACATATATCTGGCTGTACCATTCTTACATTACATTCAGTTGGAGGACAATCTGGGGGTTTGGTAGATGTATACGTCAAGGGGTTTCACGGATCAAATATTGTTGGATCCGCTACTGAAGTATGTATTTCAAGCACAAATGTATAACGTGAACATACGCAGACAAGTATAACGTGGACATATTCAGACAAGTATAACATGGACATATTCAGACAAGTATAACATGGACATATTCGGACAAGTATAACATGGACATATTCGGACAAGTAAAACAAGTATTGTTAAGCCGATGGATGACTAGATCTGGCAGCAGTATCCATAGATCCAGCGAGAGATCTCACCACCAGAGGGCCGTGGACAGAGACACGTCGTGAAGCATGTGATGTACAGAGGACTGATGGAGCATGCAAGAGACAATGTATCCATCCGTCCATCAAGGGTTATTATCACTTCAGTTTGATAGTTGACCATAAGTTATTGGAGGGGGAGGCCATTGAGAGGTGGGCACATGGACAAAAACAGACATTATTGCCCAAGGGTTTGAATAAAGGGAGGCTTGGTCGATCATCGATGTTAACAATGCTACTGGACTGAACACATGCAGTGAAATACGAACATTGATAGTGATTGGTCAGCGACACATACAGACCGGTCTGTCTAAAGATGTCATTAAAAAGATTTGAAAAATTGGGTATTCATCTATGTTGAGAATGGTTGACCATGTGAACAAATGTTTGAGACTGATATAAGTTGAATAATGTTTGAGAATAAAGAAATAGAAAACGATGGACGTTATTTCATCTAGTCTGTATCCATGTATGCTAAGATTAGTCCACCATTAGAACAATTGTTGGAACGAGCAAATGCAAACATGCTGAGATAAAATGAAAGGAATCAAATTCAATGGAATGGACATCTCAGACAAGAATTTTAAAAAATAGAAATTCTACTAAAACTTCTATTTGCTGCCTGAGGCACAGATGCAGATAGTAAAATAATGGTGGCATGGACAAGTATCTATAGATGTGTTAGAAATGAAATATGTGTAATGTAGATAAATCACATACATGACATGTATTCCTTGAGAAATCAAATTGCTGTACATATTGGAATCAAACTGGTGGACTCGGCAAACACAAACATGCTTGAATTGAAATGAGTAAAAATAGAAAGACATGGAGCAGAATCAGAGACATGTCTTCCGTGAAAAAGTAATCCATTCATAAGTATCATCACATATATGCTGACAAAGTAGGGACATCAGAGTGTGTCTATGTGCAGACAGACAGGTGACAAGGTTCATCTTAAAAAGGCCTTGAACACATTAAGCAACATATAGAAATAGAGACCAATATAAAAGCATAACAAGCCAGAAGCAATGAATATTGAAATGAGAAGAGACAAGAAGTACATGAATGACAAGACATCAATATAGGATTGTTAAAAAACTGACCATATAACTTATAACTTATAACAATATAACTTGCTTGTTACTTTGGGATTTGACATTTACATGTGATGGATTAAAATAAATAAACAAAGACATGACTTGCTAAATTGTAGAACTGACACAAACCTGAAATCTTTCTAATTGAAAATATTGAATTTAACTCTTGGGAAAGCTATCAAAAAATCAAATTTCAGAAGTCTATAAATAGGAAAATCGATTGATTTTCCCAAATCTGTAGACCCCCCCTTCTTAACACCGATATTAACAAGTTGTAAATGAAGGCAAAACGTTGCAAGTCTCGAAGTTATCACTCTATCGATTCTGTGAGTGACCAGCGTTCGTTCTAAATATAGCTCACTCTCCTCGTATCAATAACTCGCAAAACCCTCATACAACAAGCAGCTCGGCCTAACATAACCTTGTCATCTTTTTGCAACTCAGCTCTTTTTATCTCTTAGTTAGGATAATCATTTAGGTAAATTTTAACAGATGGCAAACATTTACAAATGACCTACAGGTTTGTTTTCAATTGTTTTGCTTGAATGACGTTTTTTGTTATTTATTTCATCAATGCTCAAAGTATTTTTTGAAGATTAAAAAAGTATCATAAATATTTCCTATCTCCATGCTAACTGGAATTTGTTGAAAATATTTTCTACTTTCGTTGACGACCTGGATCTGCCAATGATAAGTCAAATACATTTATATTCTGGGTGTTTATATAACCAGAAGAAATTCTCCTAAAGAGAATATGCTAACAATTACAGCCAAGATTCTCCAGAAATTCACTTATCAAAAACCAAATCACATTGTACTTAATTAGTGCCTAGCTCTCAAATGGGTATCCTAACTAATTCCCTACGGGAATCATATAACCAGCATCCTGCTTACTTATTAGCTTCATTTCAGTACGTATGTTTCTTACTTTCAACCACATGAAACAAGCTGAAACCAAGTCAACAAATTACAGTTAAAACCCATGGAATTCTAAAGAAATTAATTCAATTCGATGAAGAAAGATCAACAACATTAAAATAACATGAAACCAAATCAACATATTTCTTACACAAGATGAACATGACAATATAACGAATAACACGAGAGCGGAGTATAGCCACGTATCAGATATGCTCAACTGTCTACAAGGACTCCCAATCGTTTCTAGGTGAATCTAAAAACATCCGGACATCATAAATATTTTACTCTTATAGTGCTTCGCTGTCTAGGAGTGAAATGTCATGGAAAATGAAGTGCTTGTTTTCAAACTCATCTCTCGAAAGGTTCTCCATTGAAGTCTTCCGACAATTGGAAAGCGGTAATCTACAGGAAACTTTCAAAAGGTGAAAAAAGAACATGTCCGCCTGATGACCTTTGAGAGTCGGAGCTGCCTTTCAAGCTGCAAAAAGTATCTGAATTAAAAGAATGATTTTTTTTAATCGCTAAGAATTTCTGTTTTTCAGAAAGTCAAATTAAATTGCCACGAAACTGTCAACACTGACTGTCAGTTTTGTTTACCACTTTGGAGGTACGTAGATATTCAATTAGAATTATTTATTTTCATAGAGATTTTGATATCAAATATCATCCTCAAATAGTTTGATTTTCTAATCTTGAGAAATTTCAACTTATTCTTGTAAACACTACAGTCGTTATAATGTCTAATGGTCAACTCCATACCTCCCTGGTATAACTTGGGTTCAAATAGATTTCATACAATTACAATAACTGATTAGGAATGATTAAGGATGTTTAAAGGTGCATCCATTGTGTTTCATAACATGTAAAAATATTCCATCGCAAAGTGATAATAAATGTACCAATTATCCAAAGATCGGATAAACAAAATCTCTTTACAAAACATGAAGAAAAGATGGGGGAAAAAATGATATAAAGGCTCCCTTAACTGTATATATATTTTTATTGAACACTTGAATTCCTTTAGGGGCTCACCTAATGTGTCTTACAGGTCTTAAAATTTCGGTACAAGTCTGAGCTTTGGCAATCATATTTACTCTACACGTGTTGACTGGACACAATTAATAACAATAATAATGATGATGATAATAGAATTGATTTCCAGAGGACCTGTTCTCCAACGTATCCGCTGCCCATTGGCGCTATTATCAATTCACTTTATCTACCTGGTTAGGTAACCACTGCTTACGTAATGTAACAGCTCTGTAGTGTTCATGCAGTCAATGAAGGTATTACCAGAACATAGATTCATCCATGTGCTATTGTGATTATTGTTTTCTACAGTCAACAGTGTGTATGGTTGTCTGGTTTCATGTTTATAAAATCTCATGCATGTTTGATTCATAATTGCATCGACACATACTGTTTATACTTGATGACAAAGACAGTATTCGAGTTTAGTTGAGTTGGTTTTAGGAATTTAGCAGATAAGACGTAGCTTATACAAAATTCTGCTTTCAACTTCATAGTTTGTCGTCATAAGTCATATTTATTACCTACGAGGACAATGAGTTGATAAATTTCATATCATAACCTTGGACAAAATATCACTCTGTCATGGTGACATGATGTCATGCATAGTGTTATGTAACACTTTGTCTATAACATAGTATATAGCCATATATTCCTCATTGTTTCCATATTTTCTTCATTTTAAAACAAAGTGGTAATATCTTTATCACATCAAAACATAGTAGTAATACATTCCTCATATCAAAACATAGAAGTACCAAAAATACATTCCTCATATCAAAACATAGTAGTAATACATTCCTCATATCAAAACATAGTAGTATTACATTCCTCATATCAAAACATAGTAGTAATACATTCCTCATATCAAAACATAGTAGTAATACATTCCTCATATCAAAACATAGTAGTAATACATTCCTCATATCAAAACATAGTAGTAATACATTCCTCATATCAAAACATAGTTTCCCTATCTTCCTCATTGTAAATCAATGTAAATGTTTAAATATCTTCATTGTAAAAGAAAGTGACCATATGTACAGAGTAGACATTTGTTAACCTTCAAGAGAATATATTTATAAAGTGCACATCATTATACTTAGCATAAAATCTAATCAATCCAAAACCTATGGGAAGTAAACAAGACAAAATCGGATAAAACTTGTGCCATGTTACTTTCCAATACTGTGCACTAAATACAGCTAAAAAATTGTGAACAAGTCATAAACATTACCGAAATCTGGTGTACTTACTTTTGCACAGTAGTGTATATACAAAGGCTATAAGTGGTATTTTGGAGACTTGCAGATATATTGGTCACAGAACTGAGGGCCACTGAGTGAGAATTTGGACACCTAACAAAAACGGTTAGTGACTCTGACATCACTGAGTGGGATGTTGGACACCTGCAGGCGTAATAATCACAGAAGGTCCAGTCCCAGTTACGTGTCTCGAGGCACCCACACAGTCTCAATTTTATTGGTAAGTACAGTGGACACTTCTGTAGCTCCAGACTTACTGGTGTAATGGTCAAAGAACTATTTGTATTACAGTCTTAATGGTGTAATGGTCACAGATTACTGATATAATGGTCACAGAACTATTTGTAATACAGATCAACTTACTGATATAATGTTCACAGAACTATTTGTAATACAGATCAACTTACTGATATAATGTTCACAGAACTATTTGTAATACAGATCAACTTACTGATATAATGTTCACAGAACTATTTGTAATACAGATCAACTTACTGATATAATGTTCACAGAAGTATTTGTACAGACTTACTGATATCATTCTCATCAAACTATCAGAAACACAGATTGATATATTGAAGATCTACTGATTTAATGGTCACAGAAGTTACAGAAAGCACAAAGTCACGCAGCTCTTAAACTTTGTTGTCTCCAGGCACTCGCAGAGTCTAAAAGATATTTGAACATTTATAGGTACGTATACGTACAGTGAACCTGACACAGATTCTGACTTATTGATGCAACTCGCAGCATTACAGATATAGGAGACCTCAGAGTCCCTGAGAGGAATATTGCAGACTAAATGATATAATGGTATGTCACAGAAGACCAACAATATTGGAAACTTAATGATATAATGGTATGTCACAGAAGACCAAGAATATTGGAAACTTAATGATATTATGGTCACAGAAATTCAAGGATATTGGAGAATTGATAATAAAATGGTCACACAAGGCCAAAAATATTGGAGACTTAGTGATATGACTATCACAGAAAGTCAAGAATATTGGTGACTAACGACATAATGGTCACAGAAGACCAAGAATATTGGAAACTTAATGATATATAATTGTCACAGAACGCCATGAATATTGGAGACTTACGATATAATAGTCACAGAAGGCCAAGAATATTGGAGATTTAATGATATATAATGGTCACAGAAGGCCAAGAATATTGGAGACTAACGATATAATGGTCACAGAAGGCCAAAAATATTGGAAACTTAATGATACATAATTATCACAGAAAGCCATGAATATTGGAGACTTACGATATAATAGTCACAGAAGGCCAAGAATATTGGAGATTTAATGATATATAATGGTCACAGAAGGCCAAAATATTGGAGACTAACGATATAATGGTCACAGAAGGCCAAAAATATTGGAGACTTATTGATATAATGGTCACAGATGGCCAAGAATAGTGGAGACTTAATGATATAATGGTCACAGAAGGCCAAAAATAGTGGAGACTTAAGATATAATGGTCACAGAAGGCCAAGAATATTGGAAACTTAATGATAAAATGGTCACAGAAATTCAAGGATATTGGAGAATTGAAGATAAAATGTTCACACAAGGCCAAAAATATTTGAGACTTTTGTGATATGATTATCACAGAAGGCCATGAATATTGGAGACTAACGATATAATGGTCACTGAAGGCCAAGAATATTGGAGAATTACAATATAATGGTCACAGAAAAATTAAGCCAAGAATATTGATATATTGATCATAGAAGTTTGAGAAATTCTGACAGGTATATTCAAAACTTAATGATAAAATGGTCACAAGAAACTAAGAATCAATGAGGGGCACATGAACATATATTGGTATGTAGATAGAAGTACATCACACCTCAGAGAGATACTGAATTACTGGGAGCTGAAGTTGACGTACATTGTGTGCGTGATATAAGGACATATTGTATTACTATAGCATACTGCATGATGGATACTTTGAGTCTCCTGACTTTCATCTGATGATGACAGAATTAGGACATTAGACTTGCATCTTTGGTGACAGAAGCATTTCAGATACATAGTATAATAATTCGAGGGGATAGAAACCTCTTATATCATTATATAAAATAGCTGTTAGAGAAATGGTAGTTGCACTAGCCCCTTAAATGTGATGTAGCATGTTCTGCCTACTGAAATAAAGTGCTAGCTCACAAAAAGGTAAATTAGTGTTACCAATGACTAAGTTATACTCCTGAAAATGGCCGCTTGAAGATAGTTTAAATAATCTGACTGATGTAGTGATACCTAAACACATAAAGTAGAGTTTTAAATGTTGTACAATGATCTTGGTGTCTGAACTCTAAAAATTGCATAAGACCTACAAATCTACCTGTCACCTTGACAAGTTCCACAAACTTGTTGCTTTATACATCGCACCATTTTCTACCAATACCTATAATCGTTTTCTATGTATACGGGTTCTCGTGTTGTGTAATGAGATGTTATATACCCTCTAATGTAACAAGATATTGTATAAACTTTAATAATAAATAACAAATTAGAGAAAAAATTATATGCTTAAACGTGCTACAGCGCCTTTAAATTATACTGATAATTTGCAAACATTGTGATGAACATTGTGAAAAATAATCCTGGTTACTGATCTACTGAAACTGTTAAGTACTGAAACGGTTAAGTACTGAAACTGTTAAGAACTGAAACCCTAGACAGGTGTAATGAACAGTGATAACGAATACTGTTAGTGCTAGGTATTAGAGGCAGGTACGAGAGATACAGGTGTGATTAAACTCAGGTGAGAAGGTGAGACGAACAAGAAATGAATCAGGTAACGAGATTGTGCATTCAAGCAGACAAACAGAGTTTTTAATTAATCAACCTACCTCTATGTATAAAGGTCAGCAGTATTGATGGAATAGTACAGATGTACAGCTGAGCAGGCAGTGTAAGAGGAAGAAA
Organism: Gibbula magus; assembly: GCA_936450465.1. Taxonomy (NCBI): domain Eukaryota; kingdom Metazoa; phylum Mollusca; class Gastropoda; order Trochida; family Trochidae; genus Gibbula; species Gibbula magus. The sequence goes on along the minus strand of OW388303.1, from coordinate 49,395,055 downwards.
TGCTAGAATCTCCCTTTTTAAAAGAGTTAAATATCCTGAGTATCTTTGATTATAGATAACTCAGTACCGTATATTACTGTGTATAAGATGACTTTTTGATACCAGAAATTAGGGGGTCAAAGAAAAGGGTGGCCTTATACAAAGGGGCTATATGTTTCAGAAGTAGAATTCTTAAGCTGGGTGAGGCAGTCTGATTAAAAATCAACCTTGTTCCGAGGTATAAACTTTGCAAAATAATGCTTCTAGTGGGATACAAACAGGTTCTGTAGATTCCTCGCCACAAGGTCTGAGAACACCCAATATAGGCGTGTGTTCCGAACCAGATTAGCGTAGGCAAAGCCCAGTCATATAGCTGACCATTCACATTACAGTTTTTAAAAGGTTGCCGTTTTGAAAACATTCGTAACAGACAAAAGGATAGCTGTTTGGAGTTATCTGCCCCCAGGTTCTCGCACTGAAAAGCTTTTGTTGGAGGTCTTGTGATAGGTTAACTGAATTGCATCAGAACGTGGGAATCTACAGGCTGTTATCAGGGAGTTTTGCGAGGAAACCTTTGAATGATATGAGTTCGTATCCCAGTAGATGCACTATTTTACAATTTTATTCCTCGGAAAACGGTGGATTTCAATCGGGCTGCTGGGTGATATGACAAACACATTATGTTGAAACCGGAACCAGCATGCAAAAACATTGATGTCATCTCATTGTTTACAATCACGAAATAAAAATACTTTTATAATAAATTGTTGTCATTTTTATTACTATAAGTGTTGAATTTGGTCAATGGATTTCATGTCATTAACAGTTTAATGTCATACTTGAAAAACAGCACATACATGTCATACACTGTACCTGTGACTTTAATGTATAATTGTGTACGGTTGATATGAAAGATTCAAATAGCAATTTATATAACTGTCAAACACAACGTCCTTCAGCAAGCATAAATATCTGAATCGTATGAATTGATAAACTGAACAGAAAATGTAACAAACAAACATATAAATCAATTGATTTGTCTGCAAAATACAACCTTGAAACTAAGGTTGCCTGATACATAATTTCCTAGCTGCAGATATTGACCATGCCATTTGTAGATGTAACATTATATAACAATCAGTTGACTGTGAAAATCAATATCGAAACCTCAAAGTTATGTTGTCGGATCTATAAACGCAATATTTCATTAAATATCAGGTAAAAGCTCTTCTAATTACTAATTAAATTACAAAGGCTCTTTTATTCATTACTGCACTAGTATCCAATATCCTCTACCGACAATATAGTGTCATCACACACCAAAGAAGCATCACATTTACCCTTATCAGATACCAGTCCTGTTTATCATCAGCTATTTCCATCCTGTTATTTCCAATATTCAATATCAGAAGCTTCAAAACGGACATAACAGGTCAGATATAATGTTATTACAAAATCCTATTTCCCTATCAACTACACATAAAGCCCCCTTTCAGCTCAGTTGCAGGCCTGCTGTGAGCATCATAAGCAAGGAATGCTTCTCTGAACAAACACGACATCCCTTACCATGAGGACATAATTACAGCTAACATTAACCTCCACCTCCTATATACTACCCCCCTGACTACTGTTCATACTGGAGACAGACAAGTCTAGTAATTAGTTGTCATCAGGCCGGTAGTACATTAAAAGAGTCTTTGAAATATGGACATTAGAGATGTGGGTTGGTTTGATGACCGCCTAAATCACAACTCAAACATCACAGGGAAAATAGATTACTTCCTTCTGATTGAAATTTATCAAATGTGATAGTTTTGGTACATAACATGCAATTATATACCCAGTTACGCTATTAAATGTCAACCAAAATATCTTTGACAGAAATGGCTATATATGTATTAGGTCATGCTGTGACAATCTTCATCTAGATAAGAGAGTATTATACATACGTCTAAAACTGATTATCTCGTGAATGGTTAATGACCTATAAACAACTTACAAGGACTGTCCTTATTTACATGATCAAAGTATAATGTAATATTGTATTTAGAGAATAACCAACGAGGTATGAGTGATTACGGGAAATATCCATGAGTCTAAATAATGTTCAGCCACGAGCTTTAGCGAGTGGCTCTGAACATTATTTAGACGAGTGGATATTTCCCGTAATCACTCGTACCGAGTTGGTTATTCTATATATTACCCATTATGCAATTAAATTGACCAAATTACGCCTGGTTATTACATTTTCATGTTGGGCGGCCGATGTGAAGGACCTGTCACCACAGTAACATTGTTACGTCATAAGATAAATCGTCCCGTCAAACCATTGTTTTATGACGTCATAGTCATTCTTTCTCCGGGTAACCGACCAATCAACGTTGAGAATCACTTGAAAGCACATGTGCAAATATCACAAAAATAATCACCTGTGTCTTCTCACCCGTATGGGTAATATATGATACTACTGCATGTGAATAAACTTTCAAATGGCTAATGACTCGGACACCTTGCTATAAGATCTGTACTTGTTTAGATTGATTCCATATAATCAGGTAAGTGTAATGAACATACTTATTACCTACGAAAGCAATCATACGGAGGTTCATATTTTTCATAAGAAATCCTAGGATGTAATATCATTTTGTCATGGTGATGTGACGTCATTAACAATGTCATGACGTCACACTACTTCCATGACATTGTGTTCTAAATGCGGCGACAGCGAGTAAAAGCCTTTGTTTGAAAGTAGTTTTTACCGTTTATTCGTTTCTATGACTTACTATGTTTATTACACTAGTGCCTGAATATCAGAGTATTTCTCGCTTTTGCTTATGAATTATATTGAAATTATATGAAACTTATATTTAGGCACTCAAAATTATAATATGACACAGACACTCCTGTAATATCCTCTATTTATTACTCGCCCGTGTAAGATACTGCAGTGTAATATTTATACGGCAATATTAAACTTGTGTAATACCACCGCACGTATGACGTCACAATAGTTTGCGGTTATGATGTCACAATGGGAGTAACGTCTTCACAATGGTATCCGACTTGCGGGAATGATGGTTTCAGAGCCATGTCGGCTTTTTTGCTGGATAATAGGTGGGTGAGTAATAAACAGAATACTAAACTTCCCTATATTTAATAATATTTATTAAATATTATATTAATATTTATAATTTACCTAGGGCACATAGAGCGCAGCACCAGCTGGATCGCACAGATCAGAGGCCTGAGTATACCAGCTCAACGGGGGCAAGGAACACCCAAGCTCACATGGGACGAACTAGTTTCACGTGACCGTGAGGCCCTTAATATGGACTCCATCTGCCCACAGGATCGCCCAGCATGGAGAGGAAGACTCCGATCTCGACGGACAGACAGGCCTCAGCCTTGTCTAGAGGATTAATCATGGCCTGGTTAATCAAAAACGGATGATGATGACGATGATGATGACCTAGAATTGTTAATGAACTGGAGGTCATGTCAGTACTCAAAATTCAGGTCCACTACATATTATTTGATTAAAGTTTCAACAAATTGATAAAACTGGAGATTTACGCTAAAAAGCTTCAAAGGTTACATTTTCTAAAATGTTAAAAGTTGAAAGCTTGTGTTATAAAGCTAAACAAAACTAAATTATTCCTTGATCAACCAATGAACTATGTCTGTTTCCATCAATGTAAAGATAGAAGTTCTCCGTCCCTATTCTGAAGTACCCATCTGCTTCAAGACAGTGAAGGACAACTGTGTGGACAAGCATTAATGTAAAATTTGAAGCTTTCCCTCAATGAAAGCTGGAGGTGCTTCACGAGCAAGACCTGCCGGTATATTGTGACAGGAAATAAATATTTAGTTTAAGCTAATATATTTATTGTGTTAGTTTTACTTACTTATCTCAATATTCGTAGTGTATTTTAATATTTATCCATATCATATTATAAATTAGCTTTAACCTAAAGTTAAGGTTTACCATACAAACAAATCTATGTACTAAAAGCACACTTGTTTTAACTAATCAATTAGATTATGTAATGCGCTGCATTGTCCCTTGCTCAGGCCACTCCGGTCTCAGCCCTGGCTATTGTTCTTGGCTGGTCAGCTGCTACGCTTGGCCATGCTTTTCATGTTCTTCTCCTAGCACTTTTATCTTTAAAAGTGGCTACCTGTTTCTATCTGCACAATTCTGTCACAGTCTTGCACGGGAAAGAATTCACATTGGGGTAAGCTACTTTAACCTTATGTTGTAAATATGTTTGTTTATTGGAATAGATTAAACTATATCTATTCGTAACTTGGTACAAGTAACTTATGTATTTATTGTACTAGTATTATACTGGTATCTATATTATTTACACTGTATGGTGCATATGTCTCATATCATGTAATTAGATATGAGTGAGGCTTTTCATTTTAATTGTACTATGCTTCCAACAATGGTTATTTGCTTTTATCTTATCTAAATATACATAAATATGTTAGCATATACATGTGCGCACTATTTCATGCTATTAGTAAGTTGTATTATTTATCATATAGGTATCCGCTCGTGCACACAAGATTTGTCTGCATCTGATGATATATATGCCTGCGTCCCTTAGACAAGGTGAGGGAATTTATATTGGTGCAATATCAATGTATTTGTACGAGCTATGTAATTTATATCAATATGTGTACTATTGATGTATTGTAATAAGTTTTGCATAACTCTATCAGTATTTACAAAGTATTAATTGTTTATAATCACAATTAATCGTTTACAATTCCAATGTCATGTGTGAATGTAATTATAAGCCATATTCTTTGCTAGTGTTTTCATGTGCTTTAGTATGTACATTGTATACTTATCTTATTATCATTTTATTTTAAGGGCATCGATCAGTATTGGAATCAGTATTGGAGATGAATAAACCCGTATTGATACACGCAGCCTGTTGTGTTTTCCATACCACATAAGACCTCTGCGACAATATCACGAGGTCCCAAGATGCTGATTCAAGCCCATCTGCCACAAGACAGTGAAGGACACCAGTGTAGACAGCTCAAGGCCAGGAGACATAGGAGCAGAGACAGAAAACATACATTCAGTGGAAGATCAGGCTTTGTGTTAAAGGGGCAGTACCCAGGTGTATATACTGCAGAGAGGAAATTCAAAGGAACTTTGTTTGTTCATCTATGTAATTAACCTATTATTTAGAAATAAAGCTCATTTGAAGCAGATCAATTAGGACATTATTCAAAAGACGTTATACCTTGGATATCATCTCCCAATCTCCCTGTGGTACTATTCCTTTCGGAGCTGTGGACTCTTTCAAAAGACTTAAAGGGGCAGTAGCACGTTTTTTGAAAATTTTATTTTTTCAAATTTCCCATTTATAATGATAGTTTATGTTATTTATATTTACTTTAGAGGGTAAAACATCTTAAAACACAAACCAATTATCCGTAGTGGTAATAACGGTGTTGCCTATAAAGCAAGAATTGCATGGCGGCCATATTATTGTGAACACATTTTATTATTTATTATGACAAAAACAATTCCCATGTCTTTACGAAACCATGTACACTCATTTTTAACTTGATTTGCCAAAGAGAGAAGAGTGTTTTACTATTGGTGACATTATTTTTAAAATACATTTCATCGACTTATTTCATAGAAAAAACGTGCTCCTGCCCCTTTAAGCTTCTCATGATTAAATAGTCAGTTGACCAAAGTGTCCACCACATCCTTAGTAGTGGGAACACTGAGAGAACTCCTTGCAGTATGGTCCTCAATAAAAAAAATAATGACAATCAGCTCGGAACAAGCTCAAGAGAGAAAGTTTACTATAAACTCACAGAGTCTAGAGATTGTGTACTATCTCTTTCATAAGCTGTACATGCACTTCACACAGCTAAAGCTTCTTATGATTAAATAGTTATTTCATCACTTTCCCATAATGGCTTAAAAAATATGCTTACAAGTTAGCACTTTGAGACCCCCTCACCTCTAAGAAACTATACTGATACAGTCTGGAGATTTAATACGAAGCATTTAGAAGGTTGTTGCATGAAGGAGAAAATATTTCTATGGATTTACAACTTCTTTATTGCAGGAGTGTGATGTTTCGACGTAGATGTTAATGCCGTACCCGAGCAAACGCCATTTGCTTGATAACGGTGTTAGAAATAGTATTTATACATAATACACAGACTACACTCCACGAATACTCACATTATTAACTTGCAGTCTAGAAATCGAAACACTAAAGAGTTAGTCCTCATTGAAACCAACAGCAATCAGCTGAGAACAACCTCAGCACTGGAAGTAACCCACCTATACAACATAACTGAACCAGAATGTCTGAACTCAATAAGTCGTAAATGAACCGGAATGTCTGAACTCAATTACTCGTCAAGTTAAAACTGCTGCAGAAAATCTGTGTAGTGGTTGTATGTCTTTCAATCATTATCTTATAAACACTGTGGAGTGTAATCTCTGTGTACTTCAGCATCAGCCCTCTCAACGTGGCACCAGGAAGCCGGAAGTCTTCATTATACTTATCTCCGAAACAAAATAAACAGAAACATGCTTAAAGGCAAACAGCCCATTAGAACAGCAATAACTGTCTTTAGAGTCTGCAGTGCTTGTACTCTTCTTGCATCACTTGGACCGAAGAGCAACAGCTCTCGAGGAAGAGGAATAATTGGTCTATCTCTGCCCTGCACTCAAGTGTAAAACTAGAAGTCAAATGATGCTGAGGAATGGAGTGCGTGCACACTTCAACAGGTGTGTGTGTGCGGGTCCACATTCCTGGCAGAAACAGCTGCGCACTCTCTGTAGAACTATATGAGCAACTATGTAGTGTGTTGGTGAGAGTATGGGTACCAGAGAGTATGGGTATCAGAGAGTATGGGTATCAGAGATTATGGGTACCAGAGAGTATGGGCACCAGAGAGTATGGTATCAGAGTATGGGCACCAGAGAGTATGGGTACCAGAGAGTATGGGTACCAGAGAATATGGTATCAGAGAGTAGGGTATCAGAGAGTATGGGTATCAGAGAGTATGGTATCAGAGAGTATGGTATCAGAGAGTAGGGTATCAGAGAATATGGTATCTAACAGTATAGAGACATGATGAGAATGCTTGTAGTGTAGAACTGTATGAGCAACTATGTAGTGTGTCTTGGTAAAAGCACTGGTATGGGTATTAATTAAAGAGCGTTGATAAATGATAAGGATTCTTGAATTGTAGAACTATATGAGGAACTACGTAGTGTAGCTTGGTCAGAGTACGGGTATCAAAGAGTGCGGACATATGATGAGGATGCTTGTTGTGTAGACCTGTATAAGCATCTACATAGAGTGTTGGTGACAGTACGGGTGTCAGAGAGCGTTGGTTACATTACGGGTGTCAGAGAGCGTTGGTGACAGGACGGGTGTCAGAGAGAGTTGGTGACAGTACGGGTGTCAGAGAGCGTTGGTGACAGTACGGGTGTCAGAGAGTGTTGGTGACAGTATGGTTGTCAGAGAGTGTTAGTGACAGTACGGGTGTCAGAGAGTGTTGGTGACAGTACGGGTGTCAGAGAGTGTTGGTGACAGTACGGGTGTCAGAGTGTTGGTGACAGTACAGGTGTCAGAGAGTGTTAGTGACAGTACGGGTGTCAGAGAGTGTTGGTGACAGTACGGGTGTCAGAGAGTGTTGGTGACAGTACGGCTGTCAGAGAGTGTTGGTGACAGTACGGCTGTCAGAGAGTATGGACAAATGATAAGGATGCCTGTGTGTGTCATCTTCATGCTTTAAATGTCTATGCAAGGGTATCAAAGACTTTACATGTAGACAGAGATAGTGATGGATGTGTGTCCAAAACATGTGTTTATATTTCCTATTTCCGTGTGACTAGATGTCTATGCCAGGGTATCAAAAGCTTCATATATAGACATATAATGAGGGTATGTACATTGTATATATATCTACTATTTGGTATCAGTCTGAGCTACATTCTAGAAAATCAAACGTTTCACAATTGATACATGCCCATAATCATGTTTAAATTGATTAATTGCTGACACCTTAATCAATATGTGTGCATTGTTTGTGTATATGCATGTGTGAGTGAGATATGTGGACACGAGGCTGCATAAACATGTGTGTGTATTTGTAGCTAATTAAGGTATCAGTATTTATATATGTATATGCAGCTTTGCATCAACCTTGGCTACATTCTAGATAAATGAATGTTTCAAAATATATCCATGTTCATTAATAAATCATATTGTTTCAATCAAAAATTTATTTTTCAGAACATTTTAAAAATCTTGCTAACACCCAATAAATGAAACTATTGACACAATAAGCTGAAGTCAAACCATGTGACCCAAACTTACAAACTATTACTTACAAAATATTACAAAATGTTACAATGTAATCACAATGTTCTGCCCCAGGTGACAACAATTTGAACCATAAATGAACACAATGAAGGAGGTGAATCTAATGAGAATTATGCAATATGTCGCTCATGTGTTAACTAATCATATTACATGCCTGATACATCAGATAGCGTCAGATCAATATTTCTCCATATTAGTTATCACACTTGTGCTATATATGTGGCAGGTGTCTATATATACTATATCTAACGTTTCTGATTCTAGGCAGTGTGGTGTTACTTGTGGAGATGAAAGAATATTTATCCACAGTTCTGTGGAACTGATGAAATATATATATTCATAACATAAGCTTGTTTATGTAAATAATATATGTATACATTTATCTATCAATATATATATAGATAAGCATTTTCTGTCAAGCCATTTGTTGTGATATCATAATTAGGGATTAATTCAAGCCGCTAAATATCAATTCTGCTATTCTGTTTTTTTCAGTGAAGTCATTAAATAAATCAAAGCATAGGTTCACAGTCCAGAATGTCACAAAATAGTAATTATATATACATCTTCATATTGCAACCATACCTACAAAAACACATGCAACCATGCCTACACATATTTTGTTCGTGTGCCACCTGTTGCCATGGTGCAAATGACATATGATGCAATATAACTTCAATTCAATTTTTATTGTTAGTGCACCGATTGGTTGTTACTGTTGGAACTGTGCATCCTGATAATAGTGCTCTACGTAATTGATTATTAATGTAAACAATCAACTGCATTGCTAATTTCTGAAAATTCTTTAAGCAAAATCAACCCAAACTGAACCAACTGTAAATGAACTACACAGCTTCTGTAAGCTCCCAGTATCAAAACTGTCAATAGCACTTGATCATTTTCAACCATCTTTTTATATTTTCTCAATTTGAAAACACAACATTTCGACCGTTTCGATCCATTACCATGTAGTTAATGTCAAAGTGATATAAAAGCCTCTTTTCATTTCAAAAATTCATTTTAATCTGCTTTTTCTGCAAGTTTGAAGGATTTTACCTAAAAATGTTAATGTGCAATATTTTAATACATTTGGTCATTTTTAAGAAATAAACAAATAGTAAAATCCATGTTAAGAATTTATACAACATTGGGAACTAAAATCATGTTTTCTCAGACTGTCTTAAAAGAACTAGTTGTTGGAGAGGGATTCTAGAAGAAAAGGATCAACTTCTTTATTTCTTCTTTGTTTCCGCATAGTGGAGCTCAGTGGTGTTGTGGTTAGTTTGCATTATTAAGATGGTTAGTCTTGATTATGATCGAAAACCGGACAATATTCCACGGCTGGCACGCATCAATTGTTCAAATGTAATTTGGAAAACATATGTGTAGTCGACAAAGAGACAGATATTGGTTGGTACTGTTCAATGGAACATATAACTGGTATACTTGTAAATGGGGCGCATGAATTTGGCTTCTCATTGTGTATTAAACCGCTACTCGAATTTCATTGAGAGCAAGTAAATGTGGAATTTTTGGCGTATCGGGATACATATGCAAGCCGAGTGAGATCATTTGGGCAAAAATCAGTACATTTGATATTTTTGTATTTATTAAATCTAAATAAAATTTCATGAAAAATACGGAGTGTCCCTTTAAAGTGAACACGGGAAGTACGGACCTATATGGTTTAAAGATATTTTATTCATGTAAAAGATACATTTCATGAATGGATAGGCTGGCCAACAAGCTCCTAGGAGCTTATTTAAAGGCCGCTCCAATGACGGTCACAATGAGTGCTTAGTAGCGACACCAAAAGTACAATTCCAATTAATTATATTAATGTACTGCCAGTTAGTTATGGTTTCGATGTTAAACTTTAGATTATCCTTATTATCATAATGTGCCATTAATACATTTCCCAGATCCATCAAATGACAACATCTGACAAAAATATTAATGTTTAACAAAAACAATTCTTAAATTTGTTTTCAATAAGAATTCAATTAGTCTTTTTACATTCAGAATTATATTTCTCAGTGTTGGGTGATGGATATTATGATGAAAAAACAAAAATATACCTAACGAGTCAAATAAAAAAAAAACATCACAAAAAGACATTTTATTTGCAAACTTGATATATATATATATATAATATATAAAAAGAGAAAGACATCTTATTTTCAAAGAAGACAAGCAACTATCACCTAACACATAGTATAACCAAAAAATGTTACATAAAACTGTAACCAGAAAAATATAGATTTCACATAAAATATGAAGGAATTAAGGCCTGTGTGTAAATATATATATAAGACTAGACATGCTTGGGGCTGAAACAATTTCAGATGCTGAAACAATTTAACTTGCTAAAACAATTTAATTTCTTGAAACAATTTAATTCGCTGAAACAATTAAATTTGCTGAGACTATTTAATTTGCTGAAACAATTTCACATAGGTGGATTCGGGGAGTTTTGATGAACCCCCTGAAACCCGTTCCTGATTGCAAGATGAACCAACTTCTCACATAACTAAAAACATACTGTAGAGTGAGAGATTTTCTTAAAACTGCAGCAGTAAGACCTGCATGCTCATATCCAGTGAGGATATTCCGACCGAGCTGACAGTGGACATATTGTTGTGTAATGTACAGGAGGAATACTGCATGGATATGCTTTTGCTCAGCCAGCTGGGACAAACACATCTTCAGAAACTGTCGATGTCATTAAAATCATCATTAACAAACTCATCTTCAGAAACTGTCGATGTCATTAAAATCATCATTAACAAACTCATCTTCAGAAACTGTCGATGTCATTAAAATCATCATTAACAAACTTATCTTCAGAAACTGTCGATGTCATCAAAATCATCATTAACAAACTCATCTTCCAAAATTGTTGATGTCATCAAAATCATCATTGACAAACTCATCTTAAAAAATTGTTGATGTCATCAAATCATCATTAACAAACTTATCTTGAGAAACAGTCCATGTAATCAAAATCATCATTAACAAACTCATCTTCCAAAATTGTTGATGTCATCAAAATCATAATTGGCAAACTCATCTTCAAAAATTGTTGATGTCATCAAATCATCATTAACAAACTCATCTTGAGAAACAGTCCATGTCATCAAAATCATCATTAACAAACTCATATCTTTCAAAATTGTTGATATCATCAAAATCATCATTGACAAACTCATCTAAAACAAACTGTCAACATCATCAAAATCATTATTAACATGCTCATCTTAAAAAACTGTCAAACACATATAAAAGCTGTTAATGTCATTAAAAACAATAAAAGTTGGGTTACAAGAAACAGAATAAGCAAAAGTTTACTACAAAACTGTTAACGTCATCAAATTAGCAATCACATCCACAAGATATTTATGAAATCTAATTTATCTGTTAATTCAAACACAAGCTCCTCTAAAATGCAGTCATTCAAGTAACTAACAGTATAAATGTACTACTGTGATTCCAACTACGATATAGAAACATGATAGCCGACAAGATATATAAAACATAAAGGGCATAATGACGTATAATGGATGGTATAAACATTTTAAAAAGGGCTCGAACATCTTATATAGACTTTGTTCAGGGAAGTGAATATGACTGACTGTAGTCTGCAAATATTTATTATGTAACAAATCATAACATTAAAAAAAACAATTAAAACATTTTGTTATAAATTTGAAATAAACTTTATCTAAATAGTAACATTGTTAAATTTGGGATTGCACTGTCTATGGTAAATATAAAATGTTGTTGAATGATGAGATGATATCAGCTAGGACTATGAACTGTTCAAGGAGTAGTGTTTTATATGCACCAACAATATCATATTATATCATATTATATCACATGTTGAAAAATATAGGACATAAACAATGAAAAAACATTTATAATGTACATTTTAAAATTGCTAATTTGAAAAAACAGAAAATCTCATATTTTAATATTACAATGATATCATCGTGCAGTGTCGCACTGATTTTTAATGACGTCACCAGTACTGTGACCTGGTACTGAACTGAAAGTCGTGCATGCATGTGCGTTTCATCATAATCAAATTTCATCATCATCATCAACATTACCATCATTTCATTTCATCACATCAATTCATCATTTTCATCATCGTCATTTCTTAATACATATCATCAGCTTCATAAATTTAAAATATCATCATATCAAGATCAGATCATCATTTCTAATCCATTCACCATTCAACCTAATCATCATCAAACATTGTAAATTCAAATGACACTACGCTTATCATTGTCAGTGATGATTCAAATGCAAGACAACATTAAAAACATTATTCAAATATTAAAAAACATGAAATGCTAAATTTTTACTCACGTTTTTCCCTTGAAAACAGTAAATGTTTCCTTAGAGGAGGGAACAACTGGTATATGATCATACGAAACATGCGTCCACTTTTAGCGAGGTTGTCCGCCACCCCTTCTCTGCAATTAAATCTCCATGCACAACTCATAGAGTGGCAGACAACTCATGAACAGAGAGGTAGGAGTGGGAGACACTCCACGACACAGCTAACCATCCACTCCAGGAATCACACACACACGTACATCTACACTCGGGGCTGGGTGGTGAAGGATGACGGTGTCACCCCGCGCGCGGAGTGATGACAGTGGCGGCCGGTGCTGGAATGTATGAGTACAACACACAGGTCTGGGAGACTACCCCGACTCAGCTCTCTATGTCTCACAGTGTCAGTCACTCAGTCAGTCTCCTATCAGCTTGATGCTACCGATGCCACTGCTGCAGCCAGCCTACTCAGATTCAAATGGAATATTGGCCAGGCCAAGCCATTCAGTCGGAGAGGGGATGAAGGTTGGTGCCACAGTGGACTCTTCCAACACTGTCCTTGGAGACCCAGAGTCCAAGGGATGACATAATAAGCTTTATTGCGACACACTGGCACAATGCTCCGCGATGAAATTGGACAAACTTGGCCAACTATTCACTATTTGCGTTGGATCCTGTCCACACCTGATGTTCCATTGAGGCTCCGGTTTCAATTAATTAGTGACTACCTCATTAATTCTGACATTAATTGAATCAAAAGTGACACTTCCCGATAGATCATGAGCTATCATGCATTTGTGGTCGGCAGTGGCTAGTTACGTTTTTATTGATTTGTTCGTGAGTACCTTCGGAGACCTGTTGTCTTCTACCATCGCCGGTTAATATAACGCTAGGGTTTCCTGCTGTTCTCTTAATGAGAGGAACCACTTGTAGATCTCAGGATAAAAACACTTGTAGATCTCAGGATAGAACCACTTGTAGATCTCTAGGATAGAACTACTTGTAGATCTCTAGGATAAAGCTATATGTAAAATTATTGGATAACAACCACTTGTCTATCTCAAGGATAGAACCACTTGTAGACTTCTAGGATAAAACCATTTGTAAAATTCATGGATAACAACCACTTGTTGAATGCTTGGATAACAACCACTTTTTGATCTCTAGGATGTAAACAACATGTAGATCTGCATTGGATACCTGTACTTAGATACCTGGGATATCTGTACTTAGATAGATACCTGAGATATCTGTACTTAGATAGATACCCGAGATACGTACACTTAGATAGATACCTGGGATACCTGCACGTAGATAGATACCTGGGATACCTACACTTAGATAGATACCTGATATACCTGTACTTAGATAGATACCTGAGATACGTACACTTAGATACCTGGGATACCTGCACGTAGATAGATACCTGGGATACCTGCACGTAGATAGATACCTGGGATACCTGCACATAGATAGATACCTGGGATACCTGTACTTAGATAGATACCTGAGATACATACACTTAAATAGATACCTGGGATACCTACACTTAGATAGATACCTGAGATACATACACTTAAATAGATACCTTGGATACCTGCACGTAGATAGATACCTGGGATACCTAAACTTAGATAGATACCTGAGATACCTGTACTTAGATAGATACCTGGGATACCTGTACTTAGATAGATACCTTGGATACCTGCACACGTAGATAGATACCTGAGCTACCTGCACTTAGATAGATACCTGGGATACCTACACTTAGATAGATGCCTCAGATACCTGTACTTAGATAGATACCTGAGATACGTACACTTAGATAGATACCTCAGATACCTGCACTTAGATAGATACCTGGGATACCTGTACTTAGATAGATACCTGAGATACATACACTTAAATAGATACCTGGGATACCTACACTTAGATAGATACCTGAGATACCTACACTAAGATAGATACCTGGGATACCTGTACTTAGATAGATACTTGACATACGTACACTTAAATAGATACCTGGGATACCTACACTAAGATAGATACCTGAGATACCTACACTTAGATAGATACCTGAGATACCTGTACTTAGATAGATACATGCACTTAGATAGATACCTTGGATATCTGCACATGTAGATAGATACCTGAGATACCTGCACTTAGATAGATACCTGAGCTACCTGAACTTAGATAGATACCTGGGATATCTGCACTTAGATAGATACCTTGGATACCTGCACACATAGATAGATACCTGAGATACCTGCACTTAGATAGATACTTCGGATACCTGAACTTAGATAGATACCTAGGATACCTACACTTAGATAGATCCCTGAAATACCTGCACTTAGATATATACCTGAGATACCTGAACTTAGATAGATACCTGAAATACCTGAACTTAGATAGATACCTGAGATACCTGCACTTAGATAGATACCTGAAATACCTGCACTTAGATATATACCTGAAATACCTGCACTTAGATAGATACCTGAGATACCTGAACTTAGATAGATACCTGAAATACCTGCACTTAGAAACCTAGGATACCTACACTTAGATAGATACCTGGGATATCTGCACTTAGATAGATACCTTGAATACCTGCACACGTAGAAAGATACCTGAGATACCTGCACTTAGATAGATACTTCGGATACCTGAACTTAGATAGATACCTAGGATACCTACACTTAGATAGATACCTGAAATACCTGCACTTAGATAGATACCTGAGATACCTGAACTTAGATAGATACCTGAGATATCTGTACTTAGATAGATACCTGAAATACCTGAACTTAGATAGATACCTGGGATATCTGCACTTAGATAGATACCTTGGATACCTGCACACGTAGATAGATACCTGAGATACCTGCACTTAGATAGATACTTCGGATACCTGAACTTAGATAGATACCTAGGATACCTACACTTAGATAGATACCTGAAATACCTGCACTTAGATAGATACCTGAGATACCTGAACTTAGATAGATACCTGAGATATCTGTACTTAGATAGATACCTGAAATACCTGAACTTAGATAGATACCTGGGATATCTGCACTTAGATAGATACCTTGGATACCTGCACACGTAGATAGATACCTGAGATACCTACACTTAGATAGATACTTCGGATACCTGAATTTAGATAGATACCTAGGATACCTACTTAGATAGATACCTGAAATACCTGCACTGAGATAGATACCTGAACTTAGATAGATACCTGAAATACCTGAACTTAGATAGATACCTGGGATATCTGCACTTAGATAGATACCTTGGATACCAGCACACGTAGATAGATACCTAAGAAACCTGCACTTAGATAGATACCTTGGATACCTGCACACGTAGATAGATACCTGAGATACCTGCACTTAGATAGATACTTCGGATACCTGAATTTAGATAGATACCTAGGATACCTACATTTAGATAGATACCTGAAATACCTGCACTTAGATAGAAACCTGAGATACCTGAACTTAGATAGATACCTGAAATACCTGAACTTAGATAGATACCTGGGATATCTGCACTTAGATAGATACCTTGGATACCTGCACACGTAGATAGATACCTGAGATATCTGCACTTAGATAGATACTTCGGATACCTGAACTTAGATAGATACCTAGGATACCTACACTTAGATAGATACCTGAAATACCTGCACTTAGATAGATACCTGAGATACCTGAACTTAGATAGATACCTAGGATATCTGCACTTAGATAGATACCTGAAATACCTGAACTTAGATAGATACCTAGGATATCTGCACTTAGATAGATACCTGAGATACCTGAACTTAGATAGATACCTGAAATACCTGAACTTAGATAGATACCTGAGATACCTGAACTTAGATAGATACCTGAAATACCTGAACTTAGATAGATACCTGGGATATCTGCACTTAGATAGATACCTTGGATACCTGCACTTAGATAGATACCTAGGATATCTGCACTTAGATAGATACCTGAGATACCTGAACTTAGATAGATACCTGAGATACCTGAACTTAGATAGATACCTGAGATACCTGAACTTAGATAGATACCTGGGATATCTGCACTTAGATAGATACCTTGGATACCTGCACTTAGATAGATTCCTGAGGTACCTGCACTTAGATAGATACCTGAGATGCCTGCACACGTAGATAGATACCTGAGATACCTGCACTTAGATAGATACTTCGGATACCTGAACTTAGATAGATACCTAGGATACCTACACTTAGATAGAAACCTGAAATACCTGCACTTCGATAGATACCTGGGATACCTGCACCTAGCATTCAGATATTTGCCAAAAATGTTTTCCACTGGATATGAAACAAGATGTGTTTGTTAAACACGGATGCCCCCGGATGTTGCAAAGTTATGGCCAAGTTTTCTGTATATTGTTCACTGCGGCAAGGTCAAGGTCACAAGATCAAATATGATGACCTCATCTGAAGGTCTCATCACAAGGTATACACATGCCAAGTATGAAAGCCATACCTCTTAACAATCAAAAGTTATGGACAAGGTTAAAGTTTTCTGAAAATGTTCATTGCGGCAAGGTCAAAGTCACAAGGTCAAATATGATGACCTCATCTGAAAGGTCTCTTCACAAGGTATGCACATGCCAAGTATGAAAGCTGTAGCTCTGACCATTCCAAAGTTATTGCCAAGGTTTAAGTTTTCTAAATATTGTCCACTCCTGCAAGGTCAAGGTCACACGGTCAAATGTGATGACCTCATCTGAAAGGTTTCATCATTAGGTATGCACATGCCAAGAATGAAAGCCGTAACTCTGAGCAATCCAAAGTTATGGCCAAGATTAACGTTTTCTAAAAATTGTCCACTCCGGCAAGGTCAAGGTCACAAGGTCAAATGTAATGACCCCATCTGAAAGGTCTCATCACCATGCAAATACCAAGTATGAAAGCCGTAGCTCTGAGCAATCTAAAGTTATGGCCAAGGTTAAAGTTTACTGAAGATGTTCACTGCAGCAAGGTAAAGGTTAAGGTCAAATATGATGACCTCATCTGAAGGTCTCATCACAAGGTATACACATGCCAAGTATGAAAGCGGTACCTCTTAACAATCAAAATTTAGGGCCATGGTTAAAGTTTTTTTAAAATGTTCATTGCCGCAAGGTCATGGTCACAAGGTCAAATATGATGACCTCATCTGAAAGGTCTCATCACAAGGTATGCACATGCCAAGTATGAAAGCCCTAGCTCTTAGCAATCCAAAGTTATGGCCAAGGTTAAAGTTTTTGTGGACAAACACACAGACGGACAGACAGCCAGACAGACAGACAGACAGACGGATGGACAGACAGATAGACGGACAGGTGAAAAACAATATACCCCCAGGATCTCCGATTCGGGGGCATAAAAATCCCTCAGAAAGAGGTTCAACAAGCAGTTCCAGTATATGTTAGCATGTCTTGCCCATCCAGTGGCACAGGTCATTCACAGATTTTCAGAAATAACATGTGTCAGTTTGTGAGAATTTTAAAAAATAACACAAACATCTTAGAATTGAAATCATATTGGGAAGCGTTCACTTAAGTAAAAGTCTGAAATAGCAACCACTTGTGGATTTAGCTGAGAAGCCAGCTGTAGCACTGGAGGGGAGGCTGTATATCCAGTCGATCTAGGGTCGTTTGTCTACCTCACGGATATGAATATATCTACAAGGCTTCTACACCACAGGACAAGATTACAGCCAGTTACACAGCGTTTGGTGCAGGTTCAAGACCCTATAAGCATCCATAGGAGTGTTCTGGAGCAACCATAACTGGCATAGAATTAAAAAGCAAGATAAGAGCTTCTGTATTGTGGACATACATAACATTTCAATTTCAATTGCCTTGATTCTGAAACACTGCATGCAATGTAATCTTACACTCAAACTCTAAAAAAAATACTTATTCTCATAATATCACTGTTTTATTAAATGAGACTGTAAGAAATGGAATTTTCTCTAAAAAAAACCTCCTTTTCAATATTTTTTTCAATCCTTTTTTCAGAGTCTAAGTATTACTAAGTAAGTACTGCATGTATTGTGTTCGACGCCATGTGCATAAGGAACCCCTGGTATAACTTGCTTGACCATTACATAAGAATCTATGTCTAAACATCCACAAATCTTTACATAATCTAAATGGGAGGTTCACCAAGAAGGCTTGTCCAATTTCCATGCAAAATGTTTCAAAAGGAAAAGGCCTCTAAACAGAATAAAGAATTTGTATTTCTTTACAAAATCCTTGAATATAAACTAAAGTCAACATTGACATGAATACAGAATTTATAGCCCTTTTTCTTGCTCTCAAATACTGATAAAAGATACCAATTTTCTAAAAATATTCCTGAGCATATTAATTATAAAACATAGAGTTAACCTTTGGAGTAGAAGCAGGGTAATTTTCTTGAGATGGAATTTCCAGTGAATACTCCCACTGCTACCTGCTGAATAAGAGACGAGTTTTACTTCTGATCATGCAAATGGGCCTCACCTGCTTATAAGCCGATCATCGAGATAGGGATAGAGGGAGATTTTCTACTCACACGAACTTTAAGCCATCTTTCATTCAATTCTAACAAATTTACCCATGTATTTTAAAATGCTGAGAACCCTCTCTACTAAATTAGTGATCCAGCTTAAAGGAATGGTTCTATCAGAATATCAGCCATTTTGTTTTTGAGCTCAAAGGGAACATACAAGTATTCACATGAACCTCTTTTCTTAAATCTTAACCTCTTGATATTACATCAATAAAGGTCAAATCATCAGTGCATGGCCAATTTACAGGAATCACAACATGTATGAATAAACCAGAATGGCCTGACCCTTGTGTGAATAGAGACCTAGACCTTCTTGTAAAAGGTTAACGTGAGTGAGTGAGTGAGTGAGTGAGTGAGTGAGTGAGTGAGTTGGGGTTTAACGCCGCTTTCAAGAGTATTTCACTTATATCGTGGCTACTAGTATTTTGGCAGGGAGAAAGCCCGCAAAGCCATATGGCTATGCACTGCGGTGAAACATGCGAGCATCGGCTGGAACTAGCGAACCATGGGTGGTACTACGCTGAAATTCAGTGTAGCATTGCACCCAAACCTTACTGCATGCAGAACAGTACTCTACTGCAGACAAAGTTGCCGTGCCCCTGGCGGGATTCGAACCCCGGACCTCTTGATCCGAAGCCGAACGCGCTAACCACTGCGCTATCCCGCCCCCCAAAAAAGATTAACGTAATCATTTATCAGTTTCAACATCATTAATTACTTTCAAAACTCAATCGTTAAGCTAAACCACTAATTAACCTAGACGAACATATAAAACTACCAATTCACATCAACTGTCAACGCCACTTCATCTATGGCAAAAATAACCCCTTTCAAATTACGTTAAGTTTGCTGATATATTCCCTGCTGAGCTACGGACAAGCTGCAAGGAAGGAGATATATATATATATATGTATATAGATATATATATAGTGATGTCTTCACTGACATGATGCAGAGTTCCAATCTGAATGTCACAGTTTATTTCCAACAGTAATCCAAGATGCTTAACAATGCAACTGATCTTATAGGAGTTTGTCTTGAATTTCCTTTAAAATTAATAATGTATATAATATGACTTATATATATGAGCCATATATATATAGCAGAATAGGTGACATATCATTTAGCCGCGTCCCTGTGAGATCTGTACGAATTTGATCTATGCAGCCCATCCCTTATTTGATTCCTGTAATCATGACACTCAGAATGGTTTCCTGCTAAATGATAATGATAATGATTATTTTAAATAGAGGATAATTAATATATGAGTGTCTATGTCATACTACGTTTACGACATGAGTGCCTGAATATTAGTATTTAACGAAGTCGTGAAATTAATGAAAACACTCTAAATTCCACTTACAACCATAGGTTGGAGACCCGCCGTTGTGCATTTAGAACGCAACATCATAGACGGAGCGTGACGTCATAGCATTGTGTCTGACGTCGCATCACCATGACAAAGTGATATTTTGCCCTAGCCATCGTATGAAAAATATGAACCCTGCTATGACTGCCCTCGTAGGTAATAACACCTAACGAAAATCCACTGCAATCTCTGCTCACTGTCTGTACATTATTACTCCAAAGGAATTGTTTTTTCAGAGCCTCTACTACGGGTAAGCCCTTCATGGGATGACATTGGTCCGTATTCCCGTGTTCAGGTATCCATTCAAACAGCTAGGTGAACAGAGTGCAATGTGGATGATGCGCTTTATCCAGGGACACAACACAGTATGAGACACAGGTCACAAATTTGTGGTGTGTCCATTGGGATTAGAACCCGGGCCTTTGGTGTGAGAGGTCAGCACCCTAACCACTACACCACTGTGCTCCATAACAACTTCAGCAGTTTAGATTACATTTACAAAGTATATTTGCTTATTCATAACACCTGCCAAACCATTTTTAATTTATAGGAAGCATGACATGTAAACAAAGGGATAATTCGGAATGAATCTTTCGCTACAGCTGATTATTCCGAGATCCGCAGTATCAGGGTTAACACTAAACCTTCACTGAGGACAAGAGCTGTGATAATTCATTAAAGGGATTAACATGGAAGGAAATATTTAGACTTTAATGGACATCCTAGAAATCCATATAACAAAACTAAACACATCACTGAAGCTCTTAATTTCTGGGTGGACAAACACCCCTGTGAGGAGTTTGAGAGGATTAATTGCAGTGCTTTGCAGCAATGCATCATTCAGCGTTACCCATTAGATGATGCAGGCACTGTTTTGAGCTCGCATATGCAATTACTTGGGCAGATCAATATGGGATATGATTATCTTAGCTATCATTACAAGCAAAACATATTTCCTGTACAGGAGGAAAATTTCATATTTCCTTTGACTTTAGATTAGTAATATGGATAAAGAGAGTCGGGGATTGAATAATAACAGGAATTATGGGTAATATCTCAGAAAATCAACACTCGCTGGAGATAAGTCATTTGTATTATTGAATCAACCAGCTGAATATTGACTATCTTTTATTGGAGATCTGACAGACATATTGAGAAAAGATTGGCATTGAGATAATTTGTTTTTGTTTTATTAATGGCTATACATATAAAAACATATCCTCTGGACAAAATGTATCAAAAGAAATACCTCACATTATTTTCGTTGATAAATCTATTTTATTAATCCCTCAACAACCGTTTCCCTCTGTCTACAGATATATGAATATTCTGTGGAAGACCTTTCTTGGCCAATCGTGATTATTCACTCATGTAACAAGTGGGGATTCCTGTTGACTGGTCTCTCAGAATGACAAGTATACTGTATATGCTCTTCCATTTACATGACTGTTGGCTTTATATTTTATGATTCTGCAATGTATGCAACCTATTCGGTTCTGTGAACGTCACGCACGTTTGTTTGTTTTGTTTCCAGTTTGTAGTAAGAGGCATTTATATAAGCATAACTTTGCTTGTTTGCCGATTCCGTCACTTTTTCAGTGAATAATTACGTTTAAATCATATGCTCTCCCAGATGCATGAAGTTAGAGGAAACCAGACCAAGATACTGATATAGAGACTAATCGGTCAATTCATACACAATTCATATACACACAGTCTAGACACTTCAAAATATCTCATATCAGTTTCTCAAATCAAAATGAATTATTAAATTAATAAATTAATTAATAATTCGTTGATTTTTCAATCTTAATTGATAAAAAAAACCCTCTTTATTTTTTTGTGAGCGCTGGTCTCCTCAAACCACAGTGTAACATTGTTTTTTCTCTATAATACTGAGCGCCAAGCAAGGACGTAATAATTACTTTTGGTATAATAATAATAGTAATAATAGTGGCATTTATATTGCGCAGTATCCACGCCATAAAGGTATGCTGAAAGCGAATGATTGTCACATTATTACCCTGGTCTAACCTAAGCTGCCGCAAAGCGCTTAAAGGTCACCTCCTCCACATCTTACACCAGGTACCCACTTACTGCTGGGTGAACAGAGGCACACTTTGAATAAAGTCACTTACCCAGGGTGACACCATAAGTCTTTCCACTCATGTCTCAGTGTGGGGCAGGGACTCACCCTTCAAACTCTCAGTTAATTCAGCAATGTAGCGGGTAACCCACCCATGTGGCAAGCCGCGCCCATTGTTGCTGAACTTCACTGAAAGCGGTCGACTGAGCTATGCACAGGACCACGTAAGATTTGGTTGAGAATCAAACACTGGTGTTCAGGTTAATGAGCCTCTGATCGGTGGACACTCTACCAACTGAGCCGCATCGGTACAAAGTAATATTAATTGAGCCTGTGTATAATACCATTTATATAAAATCATGAGCTGACGATTTCAGAGTTGAAGTAAATAAGCTCTATGTTTAACTTTCCATTTACCCGCGCTTCACCCAACCAATTTATACGAGCTTCTAGACCAGGAGGAGGCAGATCTCACGATGCTGTAACAGGAACATGATCTTGTAAATCTGTTCATTTCTTGTTATTTAAAAATCCAATCCAAAAAGGTGTCTTCAAGAGGGTTTTGGTTGGATTGGTTTTGATTAAAAGTTTTTTTTACAATTCACAAACGTCTTGAAATGGCATTGTTTTCCCTCAAGATTCGCCTTTCCTTCTACCAAGATAAGATATTGCCCTTATTTCAACTGTTTATGAATGGTGTCGCAGGATTTCTCCTTGCACTAATACTTATTTTGTACCAGCGGCAGTATAATAAGTGAAACAAGTGATAGCGGTGTTAATCACCTCACCTCACCTCAACTGTTCACACTTTAAAACAGATGTAAAACATTAAATAATGATTTTAAGGAGGATATTGGAAAAATGATTGAATTATTTTCTAGAATTGAACATTTATCAAACCTCTTTTGTCCCTTCAATAGAATATGTTTTTTAAAGCTTGACTGACACACACATATATGTTAATTGAACCATGAACTCTTTGTGCTCAAATGTTCAAATTCATAAACTGTTAAATGGTTTAAGACTTCTCATCTCACGCTGATCAAGAAAATGAAACATTGATTTTATTTTGATAAAATAGATATTTTTTATCTTTAACATAAAGAATATAAATGATAGCGAGAACAAGTATATTTGCCCACATGATCTAAAAGGGAATAAAGTTGTTACAAGTTTTACAATGACAGGACAATTAATCCAGCAAAGCAGCAAGTCAGTTTGTCTTGACTTAATCGTCAGATCCTTGACAAAGTGCACCGTCCCTCTGGGTTGGTAAACACTTCAGGTGTCTGATACACACAAGTTCCACATCAGTCGTAAGTCTGAATTCAGACATTTCACATCATCAAGATATCAGAGCACCGAAATAATTCGAACCAATCCTTGGTGTCTGGCGGAGGGAGTTGTAGTGTATAACTGGTCACCTCAATGATCCGATCCCGTAGGAACCTTTACTGCAACTTATATATCAATGTGCCTACTGAAGGCGTGTGAATCTAAATGGTTTCCAGTACATATGAAGATAAAGTGATCCATGCTGAAGGTTTCAGGAGCAATATACATACAGAATGGACTCCACAAGAGGTGATATGACAAGGAACCAAGTGTCTGTACAGAGGATGATAAATCAGAAGGTTCAGTCAGTTGGTTTCCTTTAATCCTTATAATGCTGTCTCTTAATATTTCAGGGGAAACATCTTTCAAATAGAAAGCTCTTATTAAACAGAATAATTATAATTTTGAAATCTGTCCTAAGATAATCCTTATAATGCTGTCCATTAATATTGGGGGAACATCTTTAAAAGAGAAAGATTTATTTAAAAGAACAATAGAATCATTGAAACCTGCCCCTAGAGAGAATTTGGAATTAATATTTAAAAAAGTTCAGTAAATAGAACTTACAAAATTATGGAGCTGTCTGTTAATATTTTGGGGCAATATTCTTCAAAGAAAAAATGATTATTAGGAAGAATATGAAAAATAAGCTTAAAATGAAAATTTAGAATTTAATGCTGATTTCAATAGTATATCACATATAAATACAATGTCAGCTAGCACCAATGCTGGAACTTATAGGAGTGGTCAAAAGCCAGGATGATATAAAAATTAGGACAGGAAATCATAAATTTAGAAATTAGGACAGACCAACGAGGCTAGTTTTAAGAGATCAGCACTATTTTATCTGCCCCTGGAGAACAAGTGATATTCCCTTCTTGATCTAGCAGCTCCATGGCCAGTGAAAGTAGTTCCAGAAATGATGAAGGAATGAGTATATACTCCGAAACGTCGCAAAAATCAGAATTTTCGTTCTTGGATGAGTGGCAGGTAGGTGTATATGTCCCCCTCCCTCAAATTTTTTTTTATTCCATGTTATCTACACTGGGGTTTTATGATTGGCTTGTAGCCTACACAAATGGCCAACTCAGACAGATTTCTTCAGGGGTTTCTTTTTAAAATTTTGAGATGGTGAACTTTTATTCAGGAAATTATCTAGCTTGGAGCATCTTACACTGGAATACGTTCCATGTTGCTTGCTTTTGGGGTCTGTAATTAGCTTGTAGCTTACTCTACTGGCCATCTCGGGCAGAGGTCTGGTTTTCTTCTTAAAGGGACTGTTCTATCAGGTACTTATTGTGGACACAAAGTAAGGGGGACATTTCTGTATTTTTGATACATGGTAAAAATACAATCCAGTTGAACATATTACTGAGAGTAAACTTTTGTGACTTTTGATTTGACAATTTAACAATGAATTCATTAAAAATAAAAACAATGAAAAGTGAACATAAAACATTCATGTTTGCTGCGAGTGTTGAATACTTTGCTACAGCATGCCAATCAATTATTGATCAGTCTAATAATGAATTATTTGTTATTTTGTGTATTTGCATCAATCAATGTTTTATTATTAAAAAGTTGTGAAATTACTAAAAATACAGTTTTTTTTCATTTCACGTAATGCACAGCAACAGAATTGCAAACACCGGGGGAGTCCTCTGCTTAAGAATTTTGTTAAGATGAAGAATAGAAGAAATCTGTTTCAGGAAACGATCTAGTTTTGACGAGAACAAATTCCACGTTATTTGTCCCTGGGGTCTGTGATTAGTTTGTATTCTACACAAGTGACCACCTGAGGCCGTGATTGGTGGTCAGTTAATCAGAATGATCCTCCCTCCCTGTTACCAGTCCTCAATACATGCTGGACATTAGCTATACTTAACTGGACTTCTTCTGGATAAGTAGTTTAATTTGTCCTTGGTTTGAGCAATCCATGTTTGGTCCATTAGTTCTTGATTGGTGCAAGCCATTGGTCAATTTGTTTGTTCTTGATTTAGGCTGTTCATGACTGGTCAGTTTATACGTAGCAATTTAAGTCAATGGTCTATCAGTGCAGTCTTTTTGTTCTTGGTTCAGGCTGTTTATGATTGGCCCATTTAAGATTGATAGGAGCAGGTCATTGGCAATTTGTTGGTTCTTGGTTCAGGCTTTTCATAATTGGTCCAATAAGATTGATAGCTGTTACGTAATGATTACTCCCTCTGAGTCAGCACAATGACTGGTCCATGCGCAGAGTAGCGCCCCTTGTATTACAACAAAATGGAAGTAAAGTGATCGTCTCCTACCACGGCTTTATGTGATATATATATATCGATAGTGAAGTCTTCCTAGGACAGAGCTGATATAACATAAAACTTAACAATAGCTATATAGGAACAGCGGTCATTGGTTAATTTGTTGGTTCTTGATTTAGGCTGTTTATGATTGGTCAATTAAAGTTTGATAGAAGCAAGTCATTGGTCAATTTGTTGTTCTTCGATCATTAAAGCTATTTGTGATTGGTCAGTTTATTTTTTATTGTAGCAACCAAGGCCAAGATCATGCATTATTAAGTTTAGTATTATAAGCTTGATTTTTTACATGTTGTTTAGTCTATTGATACTTAATGAATAATCTCTGTCTTACCCTACGACTCAACATGAGATATAGTATAATATTGACATCATACATACATGACATCATATTAATGGTTACCAGTTATGACATCACAATGAGATCCATCCTGTCGCAGGGTATAACGTACGTTAATGCAACTGTCATATCCTGGGTGCAGGGCAGCTTATACCATCGCGAGGTGACATATTAACATTAGCATTAGCGTACGTTATACCCTGAGACAGGATGAATGAGGTCAGACTGTGCTGAACTAGGATATGAAATGGTCTTACCAACATATAGAATAAGGCCCAACAGCCTGTAGTAACCGTAGTAACCGTAACACTTTTAATTCACGTAAGTAATTTTTTAAGGATATTCTTGATTCTGCAATTTTATTTCACAAAATAACACTTTTTTAAAGGGTATTTCAAACACTGATTATATCTATACTACTCGTATCTCTTTACCAGGGATCAGTCTGTCTGTCTGCAACCCAAGATAAAAGCATCACTTAATAAGCTTTATCCTAACAGAATCTCTAGAGAACCCCTTTACCTTTTAGTCTGAAATATTCCTGGCAGTGGCGGATCCGGCGGGGGGAGGGGGGGGGGGGGAGGACCCCCCTTCCAAAAATGTTTGCATGGGCGGGTATGTGGGAAAAACTTTTGACCCCCCTCTTCCAATGGTGGACCCCCCCCTTTCAAAATTCCTGGATCCGCTGGTGCCTGGATAGCTTAGTATTATCTTATTACCATGATCGAGCCAATCCTGCATTGGTTCCTTGGATAACAGTTTGTGATTCCTGTAAACTTGACACTCAGAATAGTTTGGCAATATACAATTCTGCGTTTCATTTGATCGATGAAATCATATTAATTTATTCACACTCTTTCTGTTAAAGTCTTCCTGTCTCTTATAACCAGGTATGTCTTAGCGGCCAGATACTCAGAGAGAAGCGACTCCGAGCTCCACCATCATGACATCAAGGTTACTTGCAGCACGTCCAGAAATAGATCGCGTCGTTACGAGCAGAGCAGACCTCTGTCGCAGAATGTAACGTTATCTTGACAATGTTTTCATGTTTTGTCGTTGATGAAGGTTATTGATGACAAACCAAAGAAAAAGACTTTGATCAAAGACGAGATGGTCTTATCAGCAAATTCAGTCTGAATCAATTGAAGAAACTAAGATCAAACTTCAATTAAAAAAGAGTTTTTTTGTCATCAAAATTGCTCATACTTCTGTAAACTTAAATCTAAAGTTGGTTATTCCTGAAATTGAACAACTTTTATTGCTTTTTTCTAATTTTCCAAACCGTTTATTCTTGCAACAGTGCAAGCCTGTTAACTGCCGACTGTGTTTTCCTCTTCAACTGATTAACTACAACCTGTTGACTTGGAACGGTTTGGAGTATACACAACTGACGTCCTAATTAGCAAAAGGTGAAACAATAGCACTCTCTTCCTCCAAACTCGGCACACCAGGAAGTGCGTCCTACAGGTGCTGTAAGGAGCCCAGGGTGCTCAAGAACACATACGGGATGTGCGCCGATGTGCATGTGCTTTACAGGTGCAACACCTCCTTCCTGTATGTATACATACAGATATACACCTGTATATACGGCGGTATTGTGTGGCTCTGCTTCCTGATAAGTGGAATTAATAGTCATGAGCAGGATAAACTGGGAGCTAAATAGAGGAGAAATGTTTAGTCACATGCTATATTTCCACCTGTATATACAGTATATAAATTGTATACGGTAGAGATAATTTACATTTCTCCAAAGGTTGATACAGCTAGTCTGTCCTGTTAAAGGCACCCACTGAGAAAAGCAAAAACAAATTAATCACCTCTTGATTAATCTTAATACTGACACAGGACATATATATAGGAATTATACCTGTTAATGTAATATCTTATTTTATTACCCATTTGGTTGAAATAATAATACTTAGCTCTATATGTACCATGTTTGTCTAACAACTATTGTTAAATGTTTAAACTAGAGTTTCCATGATTTGTCGTCAGAGTCATCACAAAACAATTGTTGTTGCAAGAGATGTGTGCTGTTTTCTGGTTTATTTATGCAATTTAAATGGAATAGATTTATGGGATAAAAAAAGGAATTAACTAGGATTGCCTAAGGGCAATACTTAGGTCTTCAAGACTTCTACTCAACCTTGAAACTCATGTTTGACTTGAATGCTCTTTAATGTATTGATCAGCTTCTCCGCTTTAAAATTAGCTATTAATGATGTCTTTATCTTCAGTAGTTTTCAAACAACCAGTCTCCAAAGCATATATCACCTATTATGTGACCCCTACATTAAGTTCATCATTCTCATGACAAAACGGTTAATATTTTCATAATAAGGTGTAACAAATATGTTGTGTCTTAATTTTCACCTAAGTAGATGTAATCATTATTAAGATTGCATACATAGCAAATGCGTTTGTTAATTCCTCTGAATATTCAAGAAAATACTACAAAATGCTTATTTAACGACCCCTAGACAACTTTTGCAATGTTTGAAGGTTAACTATCAACTTTTAAATGATCATTAATGTAATTAGACAGTTGTGATCCTTTGAACTTTGATGAAAATGGCAATTTCATAAAAATGACAATCTTCTATGACATGTCACATACAAACTATGACAGATACATGTTTGCAATTTATTGTCCTCAATAAATGGCATTTCTACTGCAAAATGAGCTATTAAACATAATGATATCTTCTGTGGTTTAGGATAAAAAATACTCCAAAGAATGTACCCCTTGAAAATTATCAAAACCACAAAATTTACATTTTTAGGATCATGTCCAAATTGTGCCATAACTATCAACTTTTATTTCATAATGATATGCTGTGGACTTGTTAAGTTGGTTATTATAAACAGATTGCCATAAATAACTTTGTCATAACATTCTTCCAGACAGAGTTATGTCCCTTTGAACATGGAGCCAAAAAATAAACATTTATTAGAAAAAGACCATTTTCAAGGGTAGATAATTTTAGTTTTAGGACGAAATTTAAAATTCGGGATAGAGCATCTTGTGGATTTAGAAGAAGATTTTCAAAGACGCATACCCTCAAAACCGCAAAAGTTGACAAAATTTTAATTTTTTTCTAAATGGCAAAAACAATATTATTACGCTATAGGCCTAATCGATGGGGAATGATGTTGCCAACATATTTGTGAAAGTTGTGTGCAAATATCTTGATTAGTTCTCAAGATATTAAGGTTTTCACTTCAAGGGCAGATAACTCGCAAATGAAGTCAAAAATCCAAAATCGGTCTTCGTAGTGCACCAGTTTCAGGTCACAGACTATCATCACTAAAAATTTCATGAAAATCGGTCAAAGGGTTAAGTAGGAATCCTACGGAGAAAAAAAGGTCAAATAATATTCATTAAAAAAAAACAAAAAAACACAATAATAACAATAGGTCTTCTAGACATACGTCTTGAAGACCTAATAAATTGAAATGTGCTTAATGACTATCAGTACCTTTTTAGAAACTCAAAGAGAAATTTGTGTATAACCCTTGCTCTCTTTACTTTAATCTCAGGTAATAATCTTAACGTATTTGCATGAGATGATTCAGTATTTGGAAGCTAAATCTGTCACGAAAAATAGTTTTATGACATCATGACGAAATACAGGAAGTCACGCTGAAACAATGGTTGCCAGGCAAAAATGATTTGTGCACATGTGCTTGTATCAAAAATATTAACTCGGTTATTTTCAACCATATGGGTAATAAATAGAGGATATTTTACATTTCTCATCGAATACCTGCATGTATATGTGAAGTAGAAATGTTTTTATTTTCACGAGTACTTCATACCCTTGATGACTGGTTAAATATGTCTACATGTACCAAAAGAAGAGCACCCTTTTTATTTAACATGGCCCAGCTTAATCATTAAAATGTAATGATAAAATATGTAAGTTCATAATCAATACACAGGTATTTAAAGGTTGTTACCAGGTGTTCAACATGAAGACACTCTCAGTCACCACTACAACCTACTAGACTCAGTGCGCTAGCACGTATCAGTGAACTGAGATCAGAGCACGAAGCACACCGTCCCCATTGTCCTCTACACGTGCAATCAATATACGCTATCACAAAATTAATTTTGAGCCTGAAAGACAAACAAGAGGATAGTTAGAGCAGATTTGATCAGAGTGAACACTAACAGGTACAGATTGTCTCAAACAGAGAACAGAGAGCTATAGAGAATGTCCAAAAAAATTTGTTTTTACCTTAATTTTTTCCATCTTTTAACTTCACAATTTTATTCACCATTTTATATCAACAGGTACAGACTGCCTAAAAAGGAAAACCTGAGGTACATTATCTGTGAGTTGGAGAAAATAATTTTTTTATTTTTTGTTTGTACGTTTGTACGAAATAATTACCCTACTCCACTTTCGTTTTAACCTTATTCCAACTTTTAACTTAACCATTTTATGCACCGTTTTACATCTACATGTCCTGTGAGGTGTATAATCTGTGAGTTGGAGCAGATATTCTAGCAGAAAACATGCAAGAGCTACAGGTTGTACCTGAGAAGTTACAAGCTGCACAATCTCGGAGATGGATCAGATTTGATAGCAGAAAACATGCAGATGCTGTGTATACATGTTGTATCTGAGGGCTAGCTGCACAATCTCTCACTTGAATATCTCTCTTTGAAGTTGCCACTCTTGTTGTTCCATGGCTTGTTGGTACAGAGCAGCTGAGATATTGCAGGCTTCAGCACTAAGGAGCTGGATCTAACACAGGTTAGACAGCCAGGGCACTGTTATCATGCATACTGTACATATCTGGTGTGAGAATCAGGTGGGTACATGAGTATACACGTACAATAGAATCCACATTGAAACACCTTCGATACCATGAGCATGGGCCCTATATACAATGATCCACATCAAAACACTTGAGAATAAAAGAGTCAGATTATATGATGTCGAATTAGATGGATCTCGAATTAGATAATGTCAAATTAGATGGGTGTTGGATTAGATGATGTTGAATTAGATGGGTGTCAGATTAGTTAAGCGTCGGACGAGATGGATGTTGGATAAGATGGGTATTGGATTAGATGGGTGTTGGATTAGATGGGTGTTGGATGAGATGGGTGTTGGATTAGATGGGTGTTGGATTAGATGGGTGTCGGATGAGATGGGTGTCGGATAAGATAATGTCAAATAAGATGGGTGTTGGATTTGATGATGTTGTATTAGATGGGTGTTGTATTAGATGGGTGTTGTATTAGATGGGTGTCAGATTACATGAGTGTCAGATTAGTTAAGCGTCATATTAGATGGGTGTCGGATGAGATGGGTGTCGGATTAGATGAATGTTGAATCGGAGGGTGTGTACTGTATATCAGGCATCAAAATTTATTCACCTGCAAACACTGAAAAATACAATCTAATCCACTTCGATATTTGCCATTTTTAGGAACTATTTTGGATCCACGTCGACCCCTGGACAACGTTACAACCACTTCAACAAATACACCAGCACGGCATCCAGCTGATAGCGCCCCAGGACGTCCAGAGATAATTTCATCAAAACGTTTTTTTTGGCTGAACAGACCATTAAGCCTACAGCTACTCCTCATCAAGAAAGGGAGCCTTCGTCAAGCATGGAAAATATAACGTCAGTTCTAATTACAAGTGGTGTATACCATCGCCTTTATGTCACATCTCCTTATATTCTTACTTTCATACAAACCAGCCAGATCATCATACACTGAAACTGGTCTCACGTTTCAACTAATCAAGAACTGCAAATTGATTGGTTAAAACCTCATGCCTGGAGGAGAGCTTGCAACACACTGAGGTTTTTATGTAATGATGAAACCTGCATGAGACTTAGGTTTCAGCTCATTGCGAAGGGCAAATTGATAGGTTAAAACTGGATGCATAGTGAAATACTTACAACAGAATAGCGTTTTATGATGCAGTGGAACCGGCTTTGTTTGAAGTGGGAGTAGTGTATTCTGCAAATTGTTTTTTTTGAAAATTCAGGCTTTGAGGAAAGCCTGATATACACTGAGATTTTATGAGAAACTTGAGCCTGCAAATCTCAACAGAATGAAAATTGGAACAGAGTAATTTAATATTGGTAAACTAATTTGTTGAAACTTGAAGCCTTGAACAAAAGCAACAGATGATCCCTGAATATAACTATAGTTTCAGATTCAGCTCACAAATTTTACAAATTAATTACTTTAAACATCTCACCTTGAGGACATCCTGCAACACTGAGGTTTTACAGGCACAATGAAACCTGAAGGTATTTGAACAATTTCTGCATTTCTTATAAAGGTTTACTATGAAATGAGAGATTAACGCAGAGAAAAATGGTATTCGTGTTTCAGGACATATTGTTCACAAACTGATTATTTGAAACATTGATCATACCTGAAGACAAATGGTATATTAACTTACACAATAATTGAGTATATGTTTTGTTTATCAAGAATATAATCTTAAATTTATTGAAAAATTGGCACAATTTTATTTGAGGAATCTAGGGTAGTACATGAGTTATCCATTGCATGACAAACAGATCTAGGTTAGT
Source organism: Gibbula magus (assembly GCA_936450465.1). Taxonomy (NCBI): domain Eukaryota; kingdom Metazoa; phylum Mollusca; class Gastropoda; order Trochida; family Trochidae; genus Gibbula; species Gibbula magus. The sequence goes on along the minus strand of OW388303.1, from coordinate 49,361,753 downwards.
AAAGCTGCTGGTCATAACAAACGTGTACAAGAACTGTACAAGATTCCAACTCTTCATGTGTTGTGAGGAATATATCATTTATTTATACCTAATTGGGAGATACCTGACATACAAACACAGCAATACATCACCTGGGATCACTACCATCACACCTCCACTCTCACACAACAGGTGCTTGCTTCTTGCTTCCATTCCTTATCTTTGTTTCCAGAACTATGATCAAAGTCTCATTTGAATTAAAATCATGACCATGAATCTTAATTATAAAGTCTTGAGCCAACCCTTGAGTTACAGTCCTCGCATGTACCACTTTCCTGACAACAACGTAAGAACCTATGTCGAAATGTTGCCTTTATGCAGAATAAAGAAGTTGTATATCCATAAATATAGTCTTTATTCTTCATATCCAAACTTCTAGAATGCCAGTTAAAAAGAGTTCAGTAACTGACACCATAAACATTAACCTGTTTAGCAATGGTAGCAAATGTTGAAAACAACATAAAATTTCAAAATATATGACAGGCCTTATGTTGATATAATTGATAATGATCTAACATGTACTTTGAAAAAATATATATGCCATATATGTTTAGCTTGAAATATATTAATGCAATAGAGTGAGTGAGTGATATGAGGTTTAACGCCGCTTTCAAGAGTATTTCACTTATATCGCGGCTGCTAGTATTATGGCAGGGAGAAAGCCCGCAACGCCATGTGGTGAAACCTGCGAACATCGGCTGGAATAATGCAATAGAATTGATATGAGTAATAATTCATAATATACCAAATCCACTTGAAATTTTTAGCTTTCAAACAATCAAATGCAAAATTAGTTTGTTCCTAATTCTAAATAGTTGATAAAAATCACATCTTTGGGATAAAACCACATTTCCGTATCAAACAATCAGCATACCAGCTTAACCATAACATCAGTTCAGCTACAAGACCATCAAATACCATATGTCAGACTATTCTGTTATAGCTGAGTTATCTCCCTTTTATCTATTTTGCATCATGAAACCTGTAATTATATTTCCTTTCAAGTCCGTCTTTTATCTGACAAGTAACGTGAGGCTGGCAGTCCACTTCTCCTTCATCAAGCTGCGTGTTGAAGATGTGATGCTCAAGGAGACGGACGGTGAAGTGTATGCAGTCCGCAGCTAGTATTCTGCGTCACCACAGCATGCCAAACATACCATAGTCAACCCAATAATCACCCCTGCCTTTATCATTTCCCCTTCCTACACATTCCAGCATATAAAGTAAACCTGTCTATTTCTCTCCCGCTGAAGATATAATAAGCCATATTATTACTACACATTCTGTAATGATATCACATGATTTCGATTGACGTGACAATATCAGTAAAAATATGACGTCACAATATCAGGCACGTTGGAGTGTATCCCTTTTATCGAGTTCGTGCAACTAAATCGATCAGCAAGTAACAAATAAAATACTGAACTTGGTCACATTTAGTAACATATTTATGAGACTTGTGAATGTTGTCATTGTCTAACACACTTTCACTCGTCAAATATCAACCACTCACGCATTTCATATAAATATGTTATGATAACTTATTAAACAGGACATCGTTTAGTATACTATATATTTCTTTCATAAAAAGAGGGGAATACTGTAAATCAAAAGCATGAGCAAACATGTTGAGTCTTGGCGTTGACCCCAGTCCATTCCTGTCAACCCTGATTTGGTACAACCAATATCAGACAAGCCAAACAAATTTTGCTAAAAATCTTCGATACTTTTGATTGTAGTCATCTTTATATCTTTTTCATGCATTACATACAAATTGAATGATGAAACCTTAATGAGATTTATAACTGAAAGAAATTGATTATACAAAATAATTGGTCTAACAAGGAAGTGCTGTAGATCAAAACAAACAAGCCTCCTGGTATCCAGGCAGGTGCTCTAATTAACAGCATGGAGGTTGATTTTACAACTGACAAATATCAGTTTGTTGGTCAGTATTAAGCTAACAGCTACTTCTATGAGAAGAGATTGATTGAAATTGAATTATCATGACGTCATCTGAATGACACCCATTGGTTGAAATTAAATTGACATGAAGTCATCTATATAACACAGATTGGTTGAAATTAAATTGACATGATGTCATCTGAATGACACCGATTGGTTGAAATTAAATTGACATGACGTCATCTGTATGACGCAGATATGTTGAAATTAAATTGACATGAAGTCATCTGTATAACACAGATTGGTTGAAATTAAATTGACATGAAGTCATCTGTATAACACAGATTGGTTGAAATTAAATTGACATGATGTCATCTGTATGACACACATTGGTTGAAATTAAATTGACATGAAGTCATCTGTATAACAAAGATTGGTTGAAATTAAATTGACATGAAGTCATCTGTATAACACAGATTGGTTGAAATTAAATTGACATGAAGTCATCTGTATGACACCGATTGGTTGAAATTAAATTGACATGAAGTCATCTGTATAACACAGATTGGTTGAAATTAAATTGACATGATGTCATCTGTATGACACAGATTGGTTGAAATTAAATTGACATGATGTCATCTGTATGACACCGATTGGTTGAAATCAAATTAATCTCGACATGACGTCATCTGTATGACACAGATTGATGGAAATTTCATTGAAATGACGTCATCTGTATGACACAGATTGTTTGAAATCAAACACAGTGATGGTGGTACAATGAAACCTCATGCTCATTTACCAGGATCCTGTATATCCGGAAACCTGGGAAACGTATTTCAAATCATCTCTATGCATTTCAATACAAATGATTATTCATTTAACTGCACGACCGGATGATTTTCATCTGTAACCAAATCATGTGGATTGTATAATTCTTTTTAAAATCGTTGTGCCAACAAACCATTAAGAAAATGATAATTTACGATAAATGCAATTTAAGTATTTAAAGTGTTAATTAAATATTGATGAATAAAAAGAGACATTTTTAGATTTTCGAAAATCAAATTTTGTTTCAATTACTCATTGTTTCTCAGTTGGACACTTCAATTCATTCTTTTTATTCCAGCTTTAATGATCAACCTTCAAAGATATGTTTTTGATATTAGTTCCATTGAATTCAGATCAAACAATTTATTCCTAATTACAAATAGTTTTATTCAAAACGCAGTTTTCTTCAGATATTCAAGCCAATTCAAACTTCGCTCACATATTTGATGGTACATTTCAACTCTACTCTTCCTCATTACAATTCTGTCTCTGTTCCTTATTCAATTTTATTTTCAGGCCACTTACTTTAATTCAAGACTTCAACAAAGCTTCCATTTCTTGCATCTGAATATTTTTCTTCACCAATTTCACATCTAGACTGAGCGCTCTAATTATCTTTGACGAATTTGCAAATCTTGTTTCGTATTCATGTGTTAACAATTGGTTTAGGCAAATTGTATCTATTTCTGGATTCCTCAGCCGGTACCATTGTAGCCTTCAGAAACGTTCCTTCAGTCGTCTTATCACCCTATCCGCTGAATTAACTAAAGCCATTCTGATAGGCCAATTTACAAAAATTACAACAGATGGAAAAGTCCTAGATGTCTACAAGACAAATAAACTGTGAAGCACAGTGGTGTAGTGGTTAGTGTGCTGGCCTCTCACACCAAAGACCCGGGTTCAAATCCCGGTGGAGACACCAACCATTGTGACACATTTGTCTCATTCTGTGTTGTGTTCCTGGGCAAGGCACTTTATCCACATTGCACTCAGTCCACCCTGCTGTATAATTGGGTACCTAGACATGACTTCGTATAGCGCTTTCGGAAGCTTCATATATAATAGTAAAATTCTGTCGGGATAAAAATTTGAAGCGCATTAAGCATGCATTCATTTGTGGATAACTTGCGCAGTATAAATATCCATTATTATTATTATTATTATTATTATAATGATATGTTATTGGGGACATGATCGAAGCAAGACAGTAAAGGTTTGACCACATAAACTTCAACTTCAGTAACAAGTATATTGCCGTTAACCTCAAAACACATTACACTATGTTTGTTCCATCGCATGTTTTTTAGGTGAGTATACCTTAGTAAGACAAAAATTAAACATCAGGTACATTATAATGAGAGATAAATCTTATGAACGACAATTTCTTTATATGTTGGATCCACCTGAAGAAAGGTAAGAAGTAAAGTCCAGAAACGATGTGTGAATCAAATAAAGAAGTTGTGATCCCTAATAGTTGCCTCTCATTTCTTATCAACTTCTAAATGCCTTTGAAGAATTACATCAGGGACACTTTATATAAGTAAGTTTCTATCTACTGTGTCTGCTACAATTTGAGTCTTCTTACTCCATCCAGAAGCAGGTTAACTGTATCGAGATTGATGCCAGAATCTCCATCATTGCCCCATTATCTAACTTGACACTACTGTAATGAAATAAAAACAAAATGGATTTGTCTGAGCAAGAAATTAGCATTTATATTGCCAGTTTGAGTCCTTTATAACAAAAAACGAGATAATTCATTTGATACAAAATATTTCATTTGGAATAAAGAAAAGCTTTGCTGAAGCAATTTAGATGTAAAGATGTGAAACACTTCGAGAGAAACATGGCTACATGACGTATCAAACCAAATTCAACATGGAAGTAGGACATATTTTGATTCAACTTCAACAAGTTCCGTTTCCGGTAGTTATTTAGAGAATATGATAAGAATGCAGTAGATGAAGACCTCTCCATGTAATTTGGAAGTGAAATTTGCTTCAAGAATATATGACACACATTGTGATGGTACTATTGCAGGGTGAAAGCCTGTAACACCAATGTGGTTGTGAAGTGCAGTGAAACCTGCCAGGAGCAAATCGGAGTACGCATTTAATTAAAAACATTGCGAGATTTATGGATATATTACTTCTTTAATGCAGGAGTGCGACCATTTCGGTGTAGATTCTAACACTGTTATATTTGATCATTTGCTTGATAACGGTTATAATCTACATGGAAACGTCACACTCCTGCAATAAAGAACAACTCATTCTCCTTCATTAAACCAACATCTATATGCCATTGAAAGAAGTCATTGCATTTGTTCACAATAAATCAGAAAATCTTGTTTCCTTATGTATTCCAATTCTAATTGCCCTTCAAAGACATGGTTAATTAAAATCTACAATAAACACACAAAGCTCAGTGTATTATTTCATCCCCTTAGCGAAGTTTCACAAATGAAAGAAACTCAGAATATAAAAATCATGATGTGACCATTAATGTACAATTTATTCAGTATAACTGGTTTTCACTATGATATCCAATATTCATCTAACAAAACCAACATCATAAATAAAGAAGTCTGCACTTCAAAAACGTCCGATCTGAAGCTGACAAAAGAATAACATCTCGATCTGCTTCAAAGCGGGATGTTTATACGCTCTCTAATTAAATTCTTCCTGTGATTTACACTGACAGTGATTGTAGAGATCTATGCAACTAATGTCTGCTTAAACTACATGCTGTTTGATCAATGGCAAGGCATGGTAAAAGACATGTTAGGTATCGGCAAAATCTATCGCGTAATAAAGCTGCATGAGTTATGGACAGTCAAAACGTATTATAAGATGAAATCAGACAGTCAGTTCTTGACAGTTCACATGGTCCTACTTACGCAAACAAACATGGGCAGATGTATTGTACAAAACATCTTTTCAAATTGAACTTTCTGCCTGTTTGGATGATGAAGATATTTTCCTAGGAACTTTTCGTTGGATTTAAAAGTATGTAATCTAAGATATAAAGATGTAATTTTAGGAAATATTTTATACACATAATGTGCAACCGCACCAGGTGAATCTACAAAACATTCAAACTAAAGCTTGAGTACTATATAGAAGAACTCCTAGCTTTTAAACTATAAAATTCAAGTGAGAGTGAAATCAGTTTCACATGATCTGTCCAAGTTTCTCGTTTCAAGAATTTATTTCTAGTTTTGTAAAATTTCACATAAACTTGATACAATGCCTACGGCATTAATCTTATTTTTATACTATTTTTATGTGAATATCTCAATTTGCAGACTGTTTTTCTTTATGTCTTCAAAAACTCATTAGACTTGTTGCAATCTAGTTTGAAAATTGAGTGAAAAAGAAAAGAAAAGATTTTCCTCAAAACACAGTTAACACTACATACACTTATTTCTTCTCTGTTAAAGCATATCAGTAGGTATACAGGAAGATGACAGACGGATATACAGAAACGATTGATGTGATATTTACAGTGAAACCTAACTAGGGCCAGGTTTGATTAAATTGAATCATAAATCTCTATACGAACAATAACAAAATGTGAAACAGAGAGGATATAAATGTCTTGCCTCCGCACATGAAGAATGGATTAGGTTTCAGTGCAACAAAGTGAGTTATAATTATATGTCATGTTTTTCTTAAAGAGAGGGTTCTATCAGGTATTTTTTGTGGAAACGAAATTCGAGAGGACATTTCTGTTTACTCATATATTGTATTTACACATGCTTATTGCACAATCCATGGGAAACATATTATTTTTATGACTATGTATTACTATGTGTTACTTAACGCATATGTTTTATTATCTCGAAAAAATAAAATAGGCGAAAAAATGTCGGTCAATCAGCAACAGAACTGCCTCTTTAAAGATGGAGTTCTATTGTCCACTGGTAATCATCTGGCCTTGTTTGCATTACATGATATGAGAAATTCTGTACTTTCACCATTATAATTTGTTTATAAATAAAACACAAATATTTTTATAGAATATTCACGAAGTAAAACATACTTTATCATAATTAAACTAATAACCTATGTCTTGTTATGCCGTAGCAAAGCTTTCCATACTTGTAGCGGTGTAGAATGGCATCACTTCTCGTTGGTTTGTTTTTTTACGCTATACGCTAGCTTTTATAAAAATTTCAAATATAGTCGCAAAGATATTACCGCTACAGTCAGACCCCGTTTATCCGCAAAATTGGGTTACAGTTGAAAATCGTTTGGATAGCAAGACGTGCGTTTAAGCGAATCACCATTTGCATAGAAATGCATACAGTGCAGATGACTAGGTTTCCGGATATACATGGTTCGGTTTAACGAGGTCCCCCTGTATATAACCATCACTTTAAATCTAGAGATTGAATCATGCGAAGGTCACCAAAATCGACTTTCCCCACAAAGAGATATCATGAGAATCCAGTCAATGGTTATTGAGATATCCCGCTGAAAATCTGAACATGCAAGTTCATTTGCCATAAAATTCAAAGTTCCACTATGACTTTGAGAATAATGTTAAGTTCATTAAAACGTTATCAACTCTCTGCAATGCTCTACATAATCTTCATATCAATTTTCTTGGGTTCCATTGCAGTACATAATTGACGCATTTTGCAGGATTTCCTCAATAAAAAATTTACCTCTTTTACAAACCATTCCAAAACACCAAAACACCAAATCACAAAGTAATAGCACACATTCATTAATCATTTATAATGATGACAGCATTTTGTTTGTCTTGATTGGTAGGAATGATGTTCAATAGCCATTTATATAGTTCAAATTTTGAAAGGTCAATTGACATTATTGTCCAAGTCACATTTTCAAAATTCATCAGAATTTATTCAACCGACATCAGACCTTTCATCTAGTTATAGCATACACCACTTCACAGTCAACAAGAATATTGAGAGAGTATATTTGACGATACCAATCTTCTCCAATTTTAAACATCTAGCTGTCAAATAACACTCTCCTCTGATCTCGGTGTAGACAAATGCATGATCTAAACGTCCCAGACTGCCTAACTAACTGTATTTGCCACATCCAGACTAGTGGCAGATATATCTCATTAGCCGAGCTTCGTGAGAACATTAGAACTCGGTATGGTATGAGAGACAAGACGAGGAAACCGTCTGATTGGCTAGCAGGTCAGCCTGATGGCTCGCTGACGTCTCTCATCTCGTGTAATTCATTCTGATTTGTAGTGAAGTCATGAACTTATCAACTTCTAAGCGCCCTAAACTCTGAAACTGATCAAGTTGCTTCAGGACGAGTTGTTTGTGGATGAGGACACCGAGATCAAATCCCTACAGCACAGTTCTTGTACATATCTCTTATTCTGATGTGGATTGAATTCTGGAAGTTAGTAACGAGTTCTTAGTTCACCTTTACGTCACTCTGTATACAGAACTCTGAAATGATTGATTCAGTTTGTAACTAGCAAGTCACAGGTTGGTCGCACAGGTCAGCTTGGGCTTGTACAGAGTTCCTGTGGGCTTTGGCCTTAAGGTGATTTTACTGCTATAACTATGGCCTAATGGTGATTATGATGCTATAATAATGATAATAATAATAATAATAATAATAATAATAATAATAATAATAATAATAATAATAAATATAGTCACACGTGACGATAAAAGGATTCAGCCAATATTTGATTAATTTCTTAATAAGTACATCATATCAGCAGTCATTCTTGAAAGTTACACGAATATCAGTAAAAGCATTTAAGCTACAGTAGCCTCAACCTGTCCATCATGTAAAACGAAAGTAGGATTTACCCCCTTTGTTTACAGTACAAAATGAAAGTCGCAATTGATCAAGATAAAATGCTTATAGCACATTGGTTATGTTTATTATCAAATTAATTATGTTTTTCCCATTAACAACAATCCTTTGCCATTCTGACGAGGTATTAAACAACATGCTACGATTTTGCATTGTTGAACTATGACAAAACAAAGACACACTACAAACGTGACCATTGTCAATTTAGAAAGAACGCAGGAACTGTAAATACCCATAACTCGTCTGTTATGAACACTATTCTATTAATTTCAATTTTCATATTTAGGAATTTTTTTTGTCTCTCTGGTGAGGTATTAAACAATATTCTACAAGATTTTGTTATTACGTTATGAATTTGCAAAAACTCACCAAAAGTGCGATTTTTTAAAATATTTTCAGAAATTGTAAGCTGAAATGTGGCCAGAAATGACTGTACGCGAGCAATTTTATTATTGATTCATAAAGACCCTAGTCCAATTATGCTCTCCCGAACAAATCATCAAATTCGACCAGTAGGTTTTTGAGTTATGTCCCTTTGAAGTTTGCGCTTTCTTCAAAATCACCAGATTTCAAATACACACTGTGCAAAAAGTATAGCGAATTTGCAAAATCTGTGAGGTCGTTTTTGTTAGCAATATATCAGCTATGTGAAAATATGAGTTTTCTAATGCTTGTATCTTCAGAGGAAAAGATTGTCAAAGGTGCATGGGGTCGGGAACATTTGAAAAGTGTCTAAAATCAAAATGGCGGCAAAACCACGTGACCAACCAAATCGTCATGATTCACCTTTCTGCTCGCACTGTCAATGTGCATCTTTAAAAAAAGGTTGCAAGTCTCTAGCTCTATTTTGAAAAATTTGCCCATGTTAAAAATCAAAATTTAGAATCGAACTGGACCTTTTATGGCTGTTCCGATTGGGCCCAAATGCTTAGTTTGAGGTGTTCGTATTAAGGGCTATCATTTTGCAAAGTTTGGCTGCATTAGCTCTTTTCGTTTTGCCGTAATCGTGACCACAGGGTCGTTGGAAGAATAATAATAAAACACGCCAATAACAATAAGGATTCAGCACTTAGTGCTGAATCCTTAATAATAATAATAAGACAACTTGTACTGCGCTGATCTCCACGCAATAAAGCATACTCAAAGCGCTAACAACAATACAGTTTCTGGGGAGATGTAACATTCTTCAGTTATTTTCAAAAAGATATAACTATAAACTCAATATATATATAACTCAAAATAAGTGGAGACTAATTAGTAAAGGTGTTTTCCACTCTAAATAAAGATCAAGTCTATTATTTTCAAGCACAAAGCATTGTGGTCTAACTCAGACACTCTAACAAACAAACAAAAGAGAAATAGATTTTATATTATTTCCCAAAGAAATTGAAATATACAGTTTTTGGCATTTATTTATTTACCATTTCATTCACTTATGTAGGTCCTACAGATTTTGAAATACAAAATTTACCCGACTATATAGGTATTTTAGAATATATATACATATTATATAAGATGTGTCATAGTATATGCTGCTATAATCACAATAAAATCAGGTAAAATGTCAATAATTTGTATATTCACAAGACATTTAGAAACACGTTAATAGAACTTTTGTCACATTCGACAAGGGACAAAAACAGCAAAGAAGTCCAAGATTTTCATGGGTTGCCAATGTACATGCCCAAATGCATTAGAAACGCTTGTTGCTGTGTAGTACGTTTTATGTATGTGACGTCAGATTCTATTGACGCGCAGTAATCGAAGGCATGCAAAAAGGAACCAGCAAACCAAAGCATCACCAAGGCATTTCTATTTTGACCAATTATAAATTAATGATGAGGTTGAAATTTCAGTACAACCCATGTTTTAAGTATATGTATTACTCTGCCTTTGAAGACATATTTTTGTTTAATATATTTACAATTTTATTACACAATAGTTGTAAAATCATTTTCAGAAAAATCTTGATAGATTATACAGATTGAAGACTTTTAACAAATACTACAACATCATTTCAATTCCTTCAAAAGAAAGCACAAATTGTCAAATTTCAATAAATTTCAATCCACTTTCTGATAGCAGCCATGTTCAAATCAGGAAGCAACATACACGACAGAGTAAAACAGTTTTGAACAGATAATATGGTTTAAATTGTACATGATTGACAAGCTGACGTTTAAGTGCGGGTAAATTTCTCTCCTGAGTGGTCAGAAATAAATATGTAAGTTCCCAAGCCAGATTTACACACACAGTTTCCTTCTTACACAGAACATTACCAAGACGAGATGACGTGTAAGTGACAGGGTAGATATAAGATAGGTTATCTGAATCATTTCATTGTCAGCGGACCAGTCTCACTCAGATTACAATTACAGATCTGATAAAAACTTGACACTCTAAGTCTACATTTTCCTCTTGAGCAGCCAGATTCTACAACTTACACTTAAAGGGGAGGTTCTATCACCTATCTATCAACAGTATACGCCATGTTGGTTTTTTTGCATTTCGTGAATTGAAAACACGCTATATTTTATCACTTTTATTTTTTTTAAAAATAATAAACCATACATACTGATAGAATATTCACATCGTAACACATAATGTATTATAAAACTAATAAACAATATGCTGTTAATAAGTTTTCCCCTAACGCAGCGCCGATGAATGGCTTAATTCAGTTCTATTTGTTTTTATTTTTGACAAATGTGAGCTTGTCCTAATAAAGTTGTGAAATATAAAGTCATCAAAATATTAACTTAATTAATATCTTTGAATTTGACTGAATCATGTAATAGCATATATATGTGTAAATTGGAATATCCTCGATCACCAATTTCGTTTCCACAAAAAAATACCCCGATAGAACCCTCCTTTAAAAAGATATTGATAAACTTGTGTCAGAATTTGTGAATTAAAATGAAAAACCATAAAGAAGAATTTTAAAGTGTTAATTCTAAAAAGTCAATTTCTAACTGGATGGTTTTCAATTAATTTTAACTTAAGAGTTAATGAAAAGTTAAGGAATTTCCCCCCGATTTCCCCAACATGTGACCAGGAGAAGGGTTCTGGTGTTGTAAATTGAAATTAAAATAGGAAAGCAAACTAAAGTGAAATTTGATGTCGACAAAGATCAACAAAACTTCTTATCAACTCGGTGTTGTAAAATGAAGAGTTAAATAAGTGGAAAGAGTGCCAAAAACTACCCTCTTTAAATCAACTGATATCGAAAAAGTAATCGATTTGAAATTTCAATCGCAAATGAGGTAAAGTGACCTTGAGATGTAAAATATTTTATAGGAATATTTACTGTTGAAAAGTGATCAAGAACTCGTTCTTCACTGTTGACAAAAACAATTCTTCATGTGGAATTCAAACAAAAAATAAATTTTGAAAGAAAGCAATTATATAGGTACCAACACCAACCTGAATGTCAACCATCTTTAAGATGTATAGTCATATTAAACTCAATACAGTCAGATAACTAAGCAGAGGCCTGGCACTTCTTTGAGATCTGGTGCTTAATTCTTTAATAGAAAATTTTACTAAAGTTTACTAAAGAAACATTAAACTTATGCTTTAGACCCGGTGCTTATTAGAGACCTGGCGCCTGTTAGAAGCCCAGTGTTTTCTCAACTAGTCTTGATCCCTACTTATTAGAGGCCAAGCGCTTATAGAAGACCCAGCGCTTATTAGAAGAAATACGGTACCCATAATCTCTGGTACACAGAATCAACATTAGCCTCACACCTTGTCCTTCTGTCCACTCAAGACGTATAACTATCATACTGCATGTCAGAAAGCCTCTCACAGATATCCATCGCACATTTCACCATTTTGATATCAAAGCACCTGACCCATTTAGATTGATAAAGCTTCAAACATTCAACAATTTAATTACGGAGATCAAGGCAAATCTATAATAAGACCGTTCTATCACAGAGAAGGTTTTTCTTCCTTGATGACATGGCGCCAACTATAAATAGACCGACAGCCAATGGCAGCTGAAAGTGCCATTGCCGCCACTGACCAATATTAGCGTTGATAACTCGTTTAACACATGCGGTCCTTACAGGCATTCGGGAGACATCCCTGTCTCTAATCCAATCAGCTTGATGGGCATGTAGTTGCTGCAGAAACAGAACAAGATCTTCTGGCATCTTGGCAAGATCTTTTTTTATCTTTTGTTAGATCTGTTGGTGGATCTTTTGTTAATCTTTCAAAAAGATCTTTGGAAGAGGTTAGTATTGAGGTTATTTGACAAACATGTTCCCTTTTTGTACTTCTGTGTCATTGTCATATGGTAGCAAAACAAAAACCTAGGTTCATTCTGTATATCTAATGATTTGTCATTATTCAAAAATCTTTATCAAATATATGAGAGTATAACAGATTGTTTTGCAGATCTTGTGTATGGTTTTATGTTTTTGTGTTACAATTCGTATAGAATTTTCAAAGTTTTCGAGAAACCTTTTAAACAATTGTCTTAATATATTTAACAGATACATTTGTGTTTAATGTGTTTGAAAGATCTTTGTGCAGACATTTTCCCATTATTCAATGCAGACCTTCTATCAGCGCATGACAAATCTAAGTACAGACCACCTTGCATCTGTTGGAGGCCAGCTAGCTAGAGAGTTAATATGATGCAGATTTCCCTCCATCCATAGCACATTAGGATTAAGCACCTAGACAAGCCAGCCAGAGAGGTCCCTCCACAAACCGGACACCTGCTGGGCTCGGCTCCAGTCCTAGATCTGCATTTGTCACCTCTTTTAGTACTGAGATAGTACTAAGTACCATGCATTAAAGGCGCTGTAGCATGATTTTTGCATATCATGTTTTCTCAAATTTGCCATTCATTTTTATTATACAATTTATTTATACAATTTATACAATATATTGGTACATTAATGGGTAAAACATCTCATTTCAAGATCTTACAAGGTGTATCCATAGAAAACAGTTACCTGTTTTAAAAAAAAAGGTGCAACGTATAAAGTGACTGTGTTGTGGAGCTCATAGATCATAAGAGGTAGAAATGTAGGTCTCCTGCGATTTTGAGAGTTCAGACAGCAAGATGGTTGACCCTTTCATAATTGTATCTATTTAAAACTTTACTCTGAGTGTTTAGGTATCGCTAGATCAATCAGATGATTTGAACTACCTACGAGTGTCCATTTTAATGAACACCTTAAAATAGCTGCTTGATGGGAAATGGACTCGCATGGTTTCACCAAACCATGTATGTTCATTTTAGAACTCCTTTTTTAATTCAGGAGTATAATTTGGCCATTGGTAACACTTATTTAAATTTTTGAGATATCACTTTATTTCAGTAAGAAAATCATGCTATAGTGCCTTCAGTCCTGAGAGAGCTTCGAAGATTTAGGCCCTAATGTCAGGTAGCGACGCCAGCGAGTACGCCGTCCGTCTCCATCTGCAGAGAAGTGTCTGATTCCTGATCAACATGTCGTGGATATTGGATATCAAAATTAGATGTGACCGTCTGATCCGATTATTGGGAGAAAGGACTCGACTCTGTAACTAATTCTAGCTTTCTGTACATCTACCTTGTCACTTGTCGATGTACTTGTCTCACAATTACCTACTTCTGCTTGAGAATCACATGCAATGTGACTGTAGCCTATAGGATGGGTGACTGAGTGTGTATAGGTGGAGAGGTACACGCTACTTTCTATTCCAGACCTCTGGATTCTAGCTGCTGACAACATATATATACATATAGATAATATATAAAGATGTCCAAATGCGACGAGTGATTGGACAATACTAATATATATCATACTTTTAGATGTCCAACAAAACCTTCCAGGTAAATGTTTCAGTGATTGGACGATTCTAATATATTCTACCATAAAATCTTTTTATTATTTTCACCACATTATTTGAAGGAAACAATTTCCATCCGGTCCAGAGACAATATTGACATTAGATTGTTTATTGATTTTAACAAACAATGATGGATCTCCACACAAATCAAACACAATTTGTTTGAACAAATCTTTTATCTCTTTCCATGAAAATGAAAACTTAACAGTAAACACCTTTCTCACAATGGTATACGTAAGACAATGTAGACTTAAAAAAATTGTGGTAATTGCTTTATGTAAGGTGTGTACATATGGAAGAACAAAGAAAGGTATTTGTGTGGCAGGGTGAGATGAAAGTGTTCCTACTGGCTTCGGCTAGTGGGATATCCCTTTAGCTCAACTGGTAGAGTGCAGGACTGTCACCCGGAGGTCCCGGGTTCGATTCCCACTGGAGGTGATCTCACAATCACTTCTGTTACATTTGGCGCCCAACGTGGGGCCGGGACAACTCCCTAGTGCTCACTACACCCTGAGTACGTCGAACTGAGGTGCTTGATAACTCGCAAAAGTTTGACCCGAGGACGAGTCACTTTGTGGATGGGGTGTATGTGGCAGGGTGAGATGAAAGTGTTCCTACTGGCTTCGGCTAGTGGGATATCCCTTTAGCTCAACTGGTAGAGCGCAGGACTGTCACCCGGAGGTCCCGGGTTCGATTCCCACTGGAGGTGATCTCACAATCACTTCTGTTACATTTGTAACACAAAGTTCTGGTCTGTTGGTCGATAACTCCATCCAAACTTAACAAATCTGGCATTGTCATGCAATAAACCTTTACTGGCAAACTTAGAGCAAGACACAATTATATGATGGTACTTATTCAATACGTTTTTTAAGTATTTAAAATCCCCCTGTACTTTGCTCACATCAAAACTTATTACGAAGGGCAGGCCCGTCTACTCTCAATGTTAACTTTTATTTGAACAACTGCAAGCTTTGAGCTCAACTGGCTTCTGACACATTGTGTCAAACATTGTTTGCTGAATTATCTTGAATCGTCTCTTCTTTCTCAATGTGTTAATGGTAGCTTCATACTTCTTTGAGAGACGCTACATAATCAAACAAAGGTATTACCAACAGGTACTTTTCATCCAATGTTCCAGTAAACCATTTGCTTACGTACAATGCTGAGATTGTGACAGAACATTTTTCGTACCTGTTTCCGTTTCCTATGGTGAAATCAATGCAACAACGTACATTCAACCTGGAAATGGCCCAGATTGGCTTACATCTGTTATGGCGTATTTTTCTTAGTCTTTGGGCTGAAAGTGTTTTACAATTTAACGGCGACATTAAAAGGTTTATCAGGGAGTAAATTACAGAGGGTGAGGAAGAAAGCATTTAAGTTTCAAATATCCGCTTCCTGTAAAGATCCAATGCACTGACAAAAGAGCATTAGGCTGGTAATGGTTTTAAGTGGTTTCACAATGATGTGATTGGATTTTCACATTCTTTGGAAAATGTTTGGGGAGATATTTTTTGGGTCCCTGATTTATCATATTGACAGAATTGCGAAAGAAACATTGTCGAAAGATACTTCTTCCAGATGTGAACTGTGAAACATTATTTCTTGTACCACATCATCAAGTCTAAATCGTTGACACAAAAAAATCTTTTTTAAACAGTGATAAATCTTATTTGTTCATTTATCAGGTAATTTATACACTTTCTCAAGTCAATCTCTCAAGAGTTTAAAAAAAGTACTATTCTGAGAAAAAAGAATCCCCAATATTTAAGTACCCAATGGATAATATGAACTATTTAAATATTTCAATTATAAAATTGTGATTGTTCTCAGCTGTTTTTATTATAAAGAAATGAAAGTCAAACGCCCAATTTTAAAATAATATCATAAAAAAATTAAAGAATAACAGAATATGACAACAAAATTAGAAATCCAAATCTGCAAAGAAGGTGTATGTTGGTGAACTTCAAATAAACAATGACATTAATTCATAGAGGACAATTGTAGTTTCCATGGTGATTCATGTTCATATTAGCAAAAATAAAAAATATTGCATATCATGCGTTCATCACATAATAATACCAGGTTGATCGACTAATATTCAAAATTGGTCGACAAAAGGTAAGTTTCATTGCAATTTGAATGAAAAAATTCAACACATCGGCAGAAAAAATCTAGAAAATAAAATAATTTTAGTTGCATGATCTTACCAACTTTCTTGTTACTCAAAATTTGAAAACAGGAAAACACTTCTCAAAGTGGGGATGAACTTACCTGAAAGAAAAAGAAAGAGTAATTATTCAAATATCATGATAAAAATGGTTCAGTCCATCAGAAACGAGATGCAGTATAATGATTTATGTCATATAAATGTTCATTTTAAAAAATTGTTGTATGTTAAAAGAAATTTCAGAAACAGCTGTCATTCCAGCTATGCTGTGAAGTTATTAAAGGGATACTACTACTAAAGCTGACGTATATTTTGTAATTCAAAAGGTCTTATTAAAATGACGGTACCACTGTACGCACAATATGGTTTAAACATCTTTTTATATTATAAATTGAGATTTGGATTGGCGAACAAGCCAAGAGGCTTATTTGACACACATTATGTGGAAATCACTAACATAGTTATGATATTATTTAATTTCCAACATGTTAGTAATTAAGAATTTTATTTGGAGGAGCATATACAGGAATATGACGTTCTTCAATGTAGATTGGACAAAAGAAGGTATTACTGATCCTTTAAGAAGGAGATGAGAGAACATGGATAACTGCAGCAGTTCTGTGAAGTGTAATACTGAACTCCAAGGAACAGAGGGGAGAATCAAAATGTAGAAAACCCCTAGAAAACTTGTTCAAAACCTAAACTACATTGACATGAGACTAGCAGAAATTCTGACAAACATCCCACAAAATAAAAATCTTTTAAAACTGATTTTGCAAAATACATTTGCAAAATTCTATTTGCATTATTGGTACCCAGCAGTCACAGTGCAACACCAGTTAAAGGCACTGTAGCAGGTTTTTGGCATATTATGTTTTATCAAATTTGCCCTTTATTATTAAAATTTATACAATATATTGTAAGCTAGGTTTATTGGTAAAACATCTCATTACACGACCCGATAAGCAATATTCATAGAAAATGGTTATCCGTTTTCAAAGAAAATGGTGCAACATATAAAGCGACAATGGTGTGGATGTCTTCAGTGTAAGAGGTAGATTTGTAGGTCTCATTTGAATTTTAGAGTTCAGACATCAAGATGGTTGACCATTCCATCATTGTACTGTATCTAAAACTTTACTCTAAGTGTTAAGGTATCGCTTTACAGCAGTCAGATCACTTGAACTACCTTCGAATGGCCATTTTAATGTGAAGATATTAAAATGGCTGCTCGATGGGAAATGGACTCACATGGCTTAACCGAACCATGTACATTCATTTAAAACTCTTTTTATTGATCCAGGAGATATATTTAGTCATTGGTAACACTTATTTGCCTTTTTTTGAGATCACTTTATTTCAGTAAGCAAAACATACTACAGTGCCTTAAAGGGTTGTTTAATGCTGAGAGCCAAGCAAGGAAGAAACAACTCCCTCCCATCTCTTAATGTCTGTTAGTAGGACACAGTTGAGTATTGAACCCTGATGTTGGTTGATGAGTGGACACTCTACCCACTGTGCTATGTCACCGGTATACATGCATTTGTTTTTGGAAAAGAATAACATTCTCCTTGACGAAGATTTATTATACAAAGAAAATATGTTGAGCTAAGACGAAAGTAGGGCTATTCAATTGTCAGTATGATAGAATACTTAAAATCTACAAATCTATATACAAAGCTATCAGTATGTCTATAATCTTTTATAAACTATTCCTAAATTTTGTTGTCAAGTATTTCATCTTGATGTATCCTTTATTATCTTCAAAACACCATGGGACTTCAGGCTTTGTTTAAAGGTTATACAGCAAGAATTATAAACAAATAAGGGGTTAATTTTTACTCTTACATCATACAGCCAAAGTCAAATCAGATGCCTTTCATTATCTCTCCTTTATTTACCAATAACCTCCTGAATTAGATCAATTAAAAATATGTCTTTATCAACAAACCTGATCAACAATCCATTTTGGATCTGACTTTGATCCCACACTCAGGTACTGGTGATAGGAGAATTCCTATATCTTGTGTCAGGATACTAGAGAGTTCATAGTCACTTAATCAAGCAAAAAAACATATTTAAAGTAATTAATTAACGAACCTGATTAAAAATCCATAATTGGTCCTACACATAAGTCACGGCTGATGTTTACGTGTTAAGCAATGTTCCACGTGGTAGACAGCATTCAACTGATATTGACAGGAAATGTCAATAGATTCTCTCACTGGGCGGTTCTCTCAGCTGTCTAGTGATGGGAGTTTTATAGCTTTTGAAGTGCATTGTAGCTGTAAGTACACTATTGTCGGTATTCACTAAACGTTATTCGATTCAGTGGAGATATGGATTACAAGCGGATTGAAAAGAAGTTTTATTCTTAAAGATCGAGTTCTATCAGCGACTGTTGGTGTCCACCATTTTGCTTTTTTCATTACTTGAAATGAAAAAACTATGTATTTCATTAATTTAAATTTTTTAAATCATAAAAACGTATGTATTGGTAGACTTTATTCACAAAGTAACAATGTTTTGCTGTGCCATAAGATGCATTAAACACTTCTAGCTCTCATTGTTTTTATTTTTTAATGAATATGTGCTACCAACTTGCTAAACAACAGCTCCTACACTGATTCAGATAAGAAATGTTATCTTGATGGATGGATGGATGGATGGATGGATGGATGGATGGGACATTAGGACACTACCTATGTCTTCAATACCAACGATTCCAGTATGTATAGTCACCTCCCCACCCTAAACCCCCTGCCCATTAGAAACTCAGGAGTGCTCCTTTTACAGGATATTCTGAGCTCTACAATCCTCATCCTCAGATGTGGCTTATCAAACCAACCTACAGTCTTTTATATCCTCCAAAGTAATAATCCTGAGTATCTCTTTAATTTGTTTCAGTTAAGCATGATAGATTAGCAGTCTGACTAAAAAAGAGGTTTCTTTGCCTATAACTGTCTGATAACAGCCTGTATGCTTTTCGCAATTCAGTTTACCAATTACAAGACCTCCAACAAAAGCTTTCTGTGCGAAAAGCTAGGGAAAGATAACTTCAAACATTTATCCTTTTGTCTGTTCCGAATGCTTCCAAAACGGTGATCGTTTAAAAACTATGATGTGATTTGATTGGTCAGCTATTTGACTGGGCTTTGTCTGTGCTAAGCTGATACACAACACGTGCCTATACGGGGTGTCCTCAGACCTTGTGACGAGGAATCTATAGAACCAGTTCTTATCCCGATATTAAAAATTTTGCAGATTTAATTCCTCGGAACAGAGTCAACTTTAATCAGACTGGATAGATTTTTATAATGTTTTAATAAAGTATATAAGATTTGATAACCTCTATTGTATAATGGAACAATGTTCACAAAAATCCAACATGCTTTTTACTTTAAATATTGAATTTTTACCATATATTAAAGAAAAAAACCTATGGAAAACAACATTTACCGTAAATCCTTGAATAATCGGCTGCATTGAAAAATGTAAGGTTAAAACAGTGTATGAAATTATTGATTGCCTGGTGATTATTCAAGAATTTACGGTAAGTCCTTTTGACATATACATTCAATAAATCATAGATCCTAAACTAGCCAAATTAAAATCGTCTGAAGACGAGAGAGCAAGTCTTAAAGGAAGTCATTACTGGAGATGTAGTTTGACAGCTGTCGGGGAGACTATTAGTGTACAAGAACTTTACGTCTGTGAGTTTATGTAGAACCAACAGGGTCATGTCCAGAATGGGTAACAACACGGTAAGAAAGCTGTCTCTGAACTATACACCAGACTTGTATAGTCAGCAGCAGGCTGACAAGGGAGTGTAACAGTTGGCGTCCATTTTGTCTGCAGGTGGCGACACCTGGTGCATGCAATGTAAATAATGCTGCTTTCTTACTGTCAACTGATTCGAGGACCACTTCACTTGACACTTCATCAAATAATGATTACTCAGTCGATAAAGAAATTGTTAGATTATTTCTGAACGGCGTGAACGAATGTGATCACTTTGGTAGATTTCAGAAACATCAGCATGTTATATACTGAATACAGAAGAGGTTCTTCATTGAATCATGCATTGTTTGTCACATATAAATAATGGTTTCCTTTACCCGGTATGTACGTTTTTACATTTGTAGAATTTAGTTTTATTAATAAATGGATCCATCGTCTTTCAATTTCATGTTTATTGGTACAACTGTAAAATATCTATTTCTACAACAGGATTACAATTCAACCACATCATGCACAGTTTCTTTTGTATCCCTTGCCCATGGAAGATATTGCAGCATAATATCATTGACCATAAACTATTGTAATACCACTGCATCAATGGCAGCATAAAAGTTATCAGTTGTGGTATAAAAATGTTGTCTGATTTGAGAAATATAGTTTATTGTGAAGTCACAATGTTAGTTCATGTCATATAATATACCAAAATCAGAGGAAAAGAAATCAAAATATAGAGCCATGGGCTCTGTAGAACATCAGTACTTGAATGACTTATTATCTAAGATTGAAGATCTAAAAAAATAGCCATTGGCTCTGTTATCCTTTTACATGCTTCATAGTTTTAAGTATTTTATTTTTTATCATACAAACCAAGAGTCACAAAAATGTATGACTATTTGTACGACAAACATACCTTACCAGGTACTGACTGCTAGTTCAAATAGTACTAAGATTCCAGATGGGAGTTTCATTCAATTAAATGCAGTTAAAATGCTGTTAAAGGATGGCTCAAAGAAAGTAACTTAAAGGCACAAACGAACAAGCAAACCATTAATTTCAAAACACAAAAAATAACATCTTTCAATAAAACAAACATTAGCTTGCAGCTAAAACATGCACTCAGTCAACATCCCCCAAACCACCTTTACAGGCCTGATGAGCTAAAACGAAATTCAGAGAAGAGACTCTGCTTACCCCATGTAAACTACAATACTTCAATAACTGACTTAACCTAGACTGAGATTTGGGTTCTTTCCAGGCAAGCCTGTCTCTGTATGGAGTGTCTCACAGACCCATGAATATGTAGATAGCACACAAGTACACAGTGGTCAACACGAGGGTCACTGCACTGACCACCAGACCTGCACAATCAGCAGATATCTACATATCAATCTACAAGGGACGTGTGGTCGGACTAGATTGACAGATCCTTTAGCATTTGCTACAGGCTCCCATAAACTGCAGGGATTTCAACTCAGATTCCATTAGACTCCAGCGATTTATTCTTTCATTCTTTGATATTCAAGGTATATTTTTCCCCAGTACAAAAAATCTCACTTCACCTTCAAATATAGTAATATTCTGGGATACTCTTTCATGTTACCTGTAAATTGGTTCTTGAGAATGGTTTGGGTCCAAATACTTCAGCATTTAAATCTAACAAGGAATATATTTCATACTCTATATAATATAAGCTAAGACACCAAGCATCTATTCTGTGGTTCTATAAGATTTCCCATTTATTCTGTGGTCTTATAAAACTACAGGAAGTTGTTCTTGGGACCTCAGGGAGGAATTCTCCAGATTCATGAACTCAAGGCACTGGCTACAATGTCACTCAAACACAAGATTTGTGTTCTGTTTCTCGAGGAATTTGCTCTTCGATTTTTCTTTTTGACCAGTCTCAAAAGATATGCATGTCCAAAATCTCTGGCTTAGTGTATGTGGACTCTATCTCTAACAAATCTCTGGGGATTTATTTGTTGATCCTCCTGAACAGAATGTACATGATCTGAAACAGATTTGTTAAAAGGTCCACTGGAATGTTTAAAAGCTCTGAAGACAGTGGGACTGTTACCAGGGTTTCTGCTTGTTTCTGTCCTTTCTGATAACCTTCAGAGTTTTTTCCAGACAAGGTTCATTTTAAAATCTAATGTGAAAAATTTATGATTTCTCTTTCTACATAAGTAGCTTA
Organism: Gibbula magus; assembly: GCA_936450465.1. Taxonomy (NCBI): domain Eukaryota; kingdom Metazoa; phylum Mollusca; class Gastropoda; order Trochida; family Trochidae; genus Gibbula; species Gibbula magus. The sequence continues at coordinate 49,339,195 of OW388303.1, read as the reverse complement.
CACAAAATGCATCCATGTAAATTTTTCACACCCTAATAACTATGCCTTGCTCTTCCTTTTTTCATCAACAGAAGTTCCCTGTGACTTCAATTGTCCAAGGAATTAAAATCCCTCCCTGCAGTGAGTCCCCTTGTCCCAGAGTCACAGTGGAGTAGGTTTCTGGTAAGTCTAAATTCGAAGGGATTTGTTATGTTCCTCCAGGCTCCCCTAGGGATTTGTTCCATACTTGACGGACCAATCAAATGATGTGATGAAGTTGGTTGTTATACGTCTGCTCACATCTCAAGGGAAATAACTCTGTTAACCACTTCACAAGAACATCCATAATCAGACATTAATCCATATTCATCATTTGTCTAATTGAAACAGTCATTAATGAGGAATTTTATATCAGTCGCTTCCAGAGGACCAAAAAATATGCATGAGCAAACAAAAGTACTTCCTTGAATTGAAAATTGGACGGAATAGTCCGCCAAATTCCCAGAAGACTTTCCACAAATTGATAGTTGATATGATGATTCAATAAGCTTAAGCTTTCATGATCTATCAAATCTGATCATTGTTCATACAAAGTCTACATTATAGCAATATAATAATTTCTTTAACAGCTAGCTGCCCATCTGAGATCACCACACATAAAAGTTGACAGGCGTCAGTACAAGGAGCTCTCCAGCTGAGGAGATACAAATGTTACATCGCGTGAATCAAAACTCTCCAGTCGAGGAGATTCAAACGTCACACGACTACATCGCGTGAATCCAGGTCCTCATTTTCCAATTTGTTTCAAAGCAGACGCTGCTCTATACAAGACTGAATCTATTTTTCCACAAATGATATTCTGAGTTTAATCCTTTAGAAGCCAAGCTATTTTGATGTGACGGTTGACGGAGGAGAGTGATTGACGAGATGTGCTAAGGAGAAGATGCTGAACAGCAGGAAATGGATGTCAGAGAGAGGCTCCATCCATCTACACGACCTAAATGTCTTTTAGTGTCATCGAGTGTCAGAGATACACGATAATAACACGCAACATTGACCTACAGTGCCCTCTAGCAGTAACAGCTCTGTCATCGATTAGATTGGAGTGAAAAATGAAAGAAAAGTCATTATGCTTTAGAGAAATAACTTTAGTTTCTTTTGGAATTGTGTATAGATAAAATACATATTGTGCAATTAGTAAGTGAGCAATTGAAATTTCTCATTGAAATCTCAAACTTAATATTTTAAACAAAATTGAAAAGAATTTCTTCCAAAGACTTCTGTCTGCAAAAACTTTCTATTTTCTCTTATTGTAACCACTACAGGTCTAACTGGGAAATCGAAAATAACTAACACATACTAAAAGAAGATTTCTGCAAATGTGGATCTAACGAAAGTAATTTAGAAACATTGATTGGTACTTGTCTTTTTTTAGATATCTGGTACAAGGCATTTCCCTGAGTAAAACCTTAATTCTGTCATGAGAACCAAACATAAACTGCTGTCCAATGAGCTTAATGATGGTGAGTAAAAAACCAAATTGAAGAGAATACAAAAATAACTTTGACAAAATGGTGAAAGGGGGTTTCATTAAAACGATTTAAAATGAAAGAATGACACGAGAGTTTACAGTGAATTGATTCCAAATGACAGAAAGGTCAAACGCTTGGTTGAATTGATTCCAAATGACAGAAAGGTCAAATGCTTGGTTGAATTGATTTCAAATGAGAGAAAGGTCAAACGCTTGGTTGAATTGATTCCAAATGACAGAAAAGGTCAAATGCTTGGTTGAATTGATTCCAAATGATAGAAAGGTCAAACGCTTGGTTGAATTGATTCCAAATGACAGAAAGGTCAACCGCTTGGTTGAATTGATTCCAAATGACAGAAAGGTCAAACGCTTGGTTGAATTGATTCCAAATGACAGAAAGGTCAAACGCTTGGTTGAATTGATTCCAAAAGAAAGAAAGTTCAAAGACATGGTTGAATTGATTCAATAATGAAAGAAAGGTCAAATGCTTGGTTGAATTGATTCCAAATGAAAGAAATTTCAAAGACATGGTTGAATTGATTCAATAATGAAAGAAAGGTCAAACCCTTGGTTGAATTGATTCCAAATAAATGTGAGCTCAAACCCTTGGTTGAATGGATTCCATTTCAAATGAAAGTAAGATAAACAAAAAATTTGTTGAATTGATTCCAAATAAAAGTAATTATCACTCAGTGATGACCAGTTGTCAGATTTGATATAGGAGTCTTCGTCTACAAGCGCAGTTAAGGTTTTGATGCCAGAGAACGGCTTGTTACCTCATCACTCCTGGAGATTCCTGGTTCCAAGGATCACTCTCAGACCTAATCACATGGCAATATATCACACAACTCATCAGCCAATCAAATGTGTCCACTGAACCTCACCTGCTATCACTCTTCACATATGCAACTAAGCAAGATTATATATCAGGATGAAACTAGGTGAAGATTTAAAAAAATAAAACATAATTAAGAGCATATAATGTTAAAATAAGATAAAGATTATACATAAGGATAAAACAAGATGAAGATCATACATTAAGTTTATATACACAGGATGTTAAAGGAAGATGTTAATTATGAACATGAGGATAAACTTATACATAGATTATATATAGGGATAAAACAAAATAAGAAAAAATTATTATGAAGATGATATACAGGATGATGATTATACAAAATGATAAAAAATAGGAAGATTACACATAAGATTAAGCAAGATAAAAAGTCTAAAACTAAGAACTCTAATTTAGAGTTCTTAGTATAAAGCCATTATGTGCACTTACAAACCAAACACCATGTATAGTATCTTTAAGATTTCAACATTGCTGAGCTTTTGGCAAAATTCAAATTCAAAACCTTTTGATATTCAAGCAACAAAGTCACATCCAACCTCTAGAGTTGGACCAAGCAACTCTAGAAAAGTTTAAACTCTTGAGACCAAAGTTAGCAGAAATGAAAAGCAAAACCCATATAGGCATATCAATGTTTGATGTTTTCTTATCTTCGTCATTTTCTTTGAATAATGGACTCAGCTGACTTTAAACAGAAAGCATGTGTTGTACTGTCGAGGAAACTAGACAACCTTATCAAACCAGTAGTCACAGAATCAACCCTTCAAATTCTGAATTGATTAACTATAAGTGTCAGACAGTTCTGACTTACAAAAGTTCACGACTCATGACCCGTTAATATTGAGGGTAATTCAGGAGAAGCTCAATGCAGACAGACAATGAGATCAAGGACTGAACATGTATTTATGAAAGGGAAGGTTCTGTGGATAGCAACAGCTTGTAATTAAAAGTCTTTATCCAGAACATTTTGCTTTTCTAGTGTATATTATTTCTAAATGAACTTCAAAGACTTGACCATGTATTTGCTGATAGAGTATCGTGTTTGAGTAGAGAGTCATGGAAACAGACCATGTACTTGCTGAGTGTGGATGTGTTGGAGTATGTTACATATACAAGAAGTCTACTGAGATCAGAGTAGATCTGCTGAGACTCTGTGAAACATCTTGTTCATTATGTCACTTGGACTGGAAGCAGACAACTTCTGAACCACAAGATTGAACAAAAGATAGTTTGAGAGAAAAGATTTGATGAACACACCACAAGCACCTGACCTTGTAAGTTGATGGTATGGGCAGATAGTGCACTCACTGGGAGCACCAATTTGAAAGTTTAACTTCTTCATAAAATGATTTCATAAGGTTGGATTCACGTTGCTGATGGAATAAATGTAACACACAATGGATGAAAGGTTGAACTTCTTTATAAAAAGATTCTCATATGAAAAATGTCAGAAATAACTGAGAGGGGTCTAATCGGGGATGAAATCGTTCCTTAATGCTTATGATGTGCCTCGCGTGATTGGACAAGTAGAATATCTGTTTGAATGAGACAAAATCGACCCTAGTTTAACGTCAGGGCTGTATCAGCCAACATCAATCTGGTAACAAATTTATTGGAACTCCTTTTCATCGTCCTTCACCGAACTCTCCGTATAGCATGTACGATGTGCTTGACTGGAACAACACTGTGCTTCATCAGTAGGATTATTCTTTAAATTGTTTTTGTCAAAAAGATCAATAATGATAACTTGCAATTTATTTCAACTAAAACGGTTCTCACTGAATCTGCAACAAATAAAAAAGGCTCTCATTATTAACTGTCTAAACATTTTATTTCTACTCTTTAAATTTCCTTGGACATCAATTGATTTATCTGTACAGTGATCTAAGTTAGTGTCTTTTCCCTTGGATCTGAAAGTGTTGCTTTGTTGTTGCTTGTCTCAAAAATTTAAACCTCTTCAAATATCCAAAATACCTCTGGCATTCCATTCTAATTGTAAACCAAGCTGATGTGTATTCCTTTTCAAAAGATACCAGAAAACCTTCGAGCCATTGCCACCTTTTAGGAATTTCTTTAAAAGATTGACATATTCTAGGTTCCTCTGATCAGCAAATATACATTAAATTAAGGAAAAACTGCAAAGAGACAAAGACTGACTAGAAACAAACCAAGGCGTTTCAAGTGTTCAGTCAATATATGTAGAATATATACAAGAACCTGGTTCATCCTCTGGGCTTTAGATACTTCTATAAGATATAATATAAAGGCGCCAATATGCAGGTGGTCCAAGTTTCTTTGATTTGTGCGCACAAGAAATATGCACTATTATCATATCTAACAAAATAAAAACCGTGAGTTTGCAGGCCTGTTTTACAGTAAAGTTTAGAATATTTTTCCATTAAAATACAAATTGATTTGATAACAGCTAGGTTATGAGCTGAACAGAAACATATACACATACATACCCATTGTTTGCAATAACTGGATGAAAATGCCTGAAAAATATCTCTACCTATCTATATGATTTATTGTTCAAAAACAAGCACACTTTTCAAACAAATTAGACCTTATCAAACATTGATGATGTACTTATACACCAGCAAACTCCATGTCTGGAATTGGCTCTGGCACATGGCGCCGTAGGACAATGGTAACAACGGACAGCTAGGTAATATATATATTCAATATGTTTGTGTTACAATGTCTTGTAAAATAAAGAATTGAACATCCTGAAAACCAACATCCTGAAAACCAACATCCTGAAAATTAATACACATGTAAGCCAATATACCTGTAAACCAATATACCTGTAAACAAACATCTCTGGAAACCAACATCCTGTAAACAAACATGCTTTTAAACAGATATTTCTCTAAACCACCATCCCTGTAAACCATGTAAACCAACATCCATGTAAAGAAACATCCCTGTAAACCACCATCCCTGTTAACCAACATCACTGAAATCCAACACTTCTTGCTACAAAGCTCATATATTTACTGGTTTGAAGTGTGTCTTTTTCGTGCAGTATAAAACATCGGGTCTGTTTGCTAATGCACTGGGACATGTATGGACATGGAGCAAATTATAGGATATCTAACGAGCTTCCCCTTTCATATCAAGTTTATGTCCCGAGTGAAATAATTTTGCTTTGTCTCAAGCCTTGGACATGAAGCAAACATAAATAACACACTGGAAACAGAGGACCCTAAATAAGTTAGTACCGTATATTTCGACAGTTAGACCTGTTTGTTAGTGAACTTATAGATAGGCATGTTAGACAAATCTAGACCTGTTTTATAGGGTATGATTTATGTATTTTCTGCTGCTATTTGCAATTTATGTGTACATGGACACCAAGCAAACATAGATCAACTACTGGATATGCAAATGGTTGCAGATAACACTTTCGTAAGAACGAGTGCAAATAGTGCATTCATCATACTGTATGGGATTGCAAATAATTAATTTCAACAAACTTACATCAATCTAATGCTAGACCATATTTTTTATCATTTGCAAATTGGATTGAATTCCTTCAGCACAATATCATCAAACTGATTACCCCCTTGCCTCATAACAAATCCAATTTGTACTTCTTCAATTTTTGATGACAGGATGTTGAATATTTTCAAAGAATTGTTAACAAACTGAATTTATATTTGTCTAATGAAAAAGGTTAATATATTTATGGTGAAATAAATGGCATATATCAGTTAAGATAAAACCTGTTTTAATCATATGACATCATTGTAACAATAGGTTTATGTCATAAGATGACCATGATAAAGTAAAGAGATCTTGATGGAATGTTCCAATCATAATAAATGAACTGTATGTAACGTGTTCGGTTTCAATTTTGAATTTAATCGCTATCAATCCAGTGTAACATGTTTCTGATTTTCAAACACAGAAGGTATAATTCCTGATGGTTCTCTAGATATTGCAATAACCTTCTATATGACCCTGAACATATACATATACACTCAAGGGATGTCATCAAATCAATCACTGTTGGTACATAAGAAAGCAGGGCTAGGTGAATTAGCCTTGACACAGGTACTAACTAGCTGGTAACTCTGGTAACTGGTAACTAACACCTTCAACAGCAGGAGGATGTCATAGATCAGGTCTTTGAAGGGCATACACAGGAACAGGAAGATTTCCTGAATAACAACTTCTTTGATGTGAAGTTACACAACGTTTCGGAGTACATACTCACTCATCAGGTGGAATCAGGTTAACTTTCCACCTGATGAAGGAATGAGTATATACTCAGAAACGTCGTGTATTTTCACATTAGAAAAGTTGTTATCCAGAAAATCCTCCTGTTCCTGAGGTAACAGATGAAGTAAAAACATCTTTCTAGCAGGGATTACTCAAATATTGTAATATTTATTTTTGAAATAATTTTGAAATGTTATCAATGGGTAAAACATCATCAATCAGCATGTCTGAAATAAGCAAAGTATGTGTTGTACCCTCTAAATTCTCATCTACCTGATGAGCCACAAATGGAAACTAAATTTACACAATTATTTTGCAAAGATTGCAACCTTCAATCATGTCATGTGATCTTTTACTCAGAAACATGATGGTTATGTTCTACTATTTTCAGAATGCAATGAAAACTGATATGGGTCCCTGCGAATGATATTCTTTGATCATGTCATGCGACCTTCTACCTAGAATGATGCTTGTGTAAGGACGACTGATAAGGAGAGTAACTACTGGCTATACCAGCTTGTGTTCTCACTGTTTGCTAAGATGATAAGTTTTGATCATGTCATGCGACCTTCTACCTAGAATGATGCTTGTGTAAGGACGACTGATAAGGAGAGTAACTACTGGCTATACCAGCTTGTGTTCTCACTGTTTGCTAAGATGATAAGTTTTGATCATGTCATGCGACCTTCTACCTAGAATGATGCTTGTGTAAGGACGACCAATAAGGAGAGTAACTACTAGCTATACCAGCTTGTGTTCTCACTGTTTGCTAAGATGATAAGTTTTGATCATGTCATGCGACCTTCTACCTAGAATGATGCTTGTGTAAGGACGACTGATAAGGAGAGTATACCAGCTTGTGTTCTCACTGTTGGATGAACTGACTGCATGTCAATTGACCACGAAAAGTTGGCTTTCCATTTGCGGTTCAGCGGTCAGTGAACTAAGTGATTTCCAAGCATGCTCAGCGAATCGGGCACTGACGGCCCCTACAGCGTACGTAAACACGAGGCGCGCATGAAATTAGGGCCCTGCTAGCGTTTCTTATCCTTGTGATATAAGTCTTTGGATGAACTGACTGCATGTTGCATGAATCCCCAGCATAACTTGTCTCTCATTGATGGAGATGCACTCTGGTACAGTTTATGACATCATCAAACTCAGATCATGCAAGGTTATAGGCTTATATCATGAAATATCCCTTTCTTATTTGGATAGTTAGTTTATTTGAACTGTGTTAAAGGAGGCGCTTGATGTCCCGTGTGTGGTAGAACACCATTCAAGGAGAGATTTCTCAAGGTATTTTTTGTGGAAGGACGTTCAAAATGGTGGATACTCCCGATAGAACTCCCTCTTTAAGGATGCATGTAACTACACAATTGTGCTCCTCCTTTGGATATATATAGACATACAACGCTATATAAAAATTTATCCTTCTCTTTAGTGCATAATGAAACATGGCTTTCATTTCATTATTAGCCCATTACCTTCAAATGCTGTAATTAACTCATGAGCTGCTTAAACAGAAACTGTCACCAATTCTGAGTGATTACAGGAATCCTAACTTGGCAACAAATGGACTGGCTAGGGCCACAGACTAGAGATAGGGTATCCTGGATTATAAATTACAGGAATCCTAACTTGGCAACAAATGGACTGGCCAGGGCCACAACAAGAGATTGGGTATCCTTGATAATAAATTCCAGGAATCCTAACTTGGCAACAAATGGACTGTTGCCAGGGCCATAGACAAGAGATTGGTATCCTGGATCATAGCAAGACGATGAAACAAATCTCAACAGACAAGAGATTGGGTATCCTGGATTATAGCAAGACGATGAAACAAATCTACACAGACAAGAGATTGGGTATCCTGGATTATAGCAAGACATTGAAACAAATCTCCACAGACAAGAGATTGGGTATCCTGGATTATAGCAAGACGATGAAACAAATCTATACACAGACAAGAGATTGGGTATCCTGGATTATAGCAAGACATTGAAACAAATCTCCACAGACAAGAGATTGGGTATCCTGGATTATAGCAAGACGATGAAACAAATCACCAGACAAGAGATTGGGTATCCTGGATTATAGCAAGACGATGAAACAAATCTCCACAGACAAGAGATTGGGTATCCTGGATTATAGCAAGACATTGAAACAAATCTCCACAGACAAGAGATTGGGTATCCTGGATTATAGCAAGACGATGAAACAAATCACCAGACAAGAGATTGGGTATCCTGGATTATAACAAGGCGATGAAACAAATCTCCACAGACAAGAGATTGGGTATCCTGGATTATAGCATGACGGTGAAACAAATCTCCACCGACAAGAGATTGGGTATCCTGGATCATGAAGTACAGGAATCCTATCTTGACAACAAATGGACTGACCCAGGCCACAGACAAGAGATTGGTTATCCTTGATTATAGCAAGATGGAGAAACAAAACTCCATTTAACCTGAATCCCCAAACCTGTTTATGAATTTTGGAGCAACAATATATTTGATAATGTTTACTTAATATAATCAATAAAATAACTTTTATTTGATGTAAAAAATTTCTTAACAATTAATACTAAATAAAACTTGCATGAGATATACACTACATATTCCAAAATACACAGTGTAAAAGCAAGACGTAATATGTTATATTCATATCGTCATATATGGCAGGAACAGCTGATTACGGTGTTTTGACGAGTTGTGGTGCAAGGGACATAACCCCTGACAGCTTGTCTCCAATCAATACCACGAGGAACCGTCGAGAGCTGGCCGATAGTCCATCAGTACTATACATACAATTCCACGTATTACATTCTAGCCTGGAGCTTATACAACTTTCTGACTCTTGTGTGCTCAACTTTACAAACACTTTATGAAAAGAATATACTCCAGGAGTTCCCGACTCATGTGTGCTCAACAAATACTATGTGAAAAAAAGAAAGAAAGAAATATCTAAATTATCATTGTATTTTAACAAGTAAAGAAGAACAAGTTCTATGGATAAGCAACTATTTTTATTGCATAAGATGTGACATTTCGGTGCAGATACTAGCACCGTCATGAAGCAGAATCTAGCACCATTATCCTACATCACATTAGCTTCTGAAATGCCTATCAAAGAAATCACGTAGGTAAGAGCATTTTGTCATCATACAAAAGGACTAATGCATACATTACATTTTTGTTTCAGTACTTCAAACAAAACATCTTTATCTTGAAACTTCTTGAGTACTGAGTGCTTTGCTGTTCAAACTGTATGACATAAAAATATATTTTCAAATTCATCACTTTATCTACTAATTCTGTGCTATTATCGGGTAGCAGTGGCAGTATTTCCTTTAAATTGGCCAATCAGAATGGTTGAGCACAAATGAATTCAGCATTTAAAACCTCCTAAGCTCAATTATCATAGCGTTTAAATAGGTAGGCACAACTTTGCATGCATCGTGTTAACATTGAGGTCCGCACATTTCCATGGATTCTTTGTTTTCAAGCCTACACAAACTTTATCAGCTATCACGTCTTTTAAAAAATCATGACATTAAGATAAATATATAATTTTAAAAGCGCAATAATCCTTGCATGCACTTTAAATCGGTAGATAACGTGATCGTGTCAACAGCCATACAAAAGAGCTTGAGGACTGCACTGTAGTATCGTGCCTTGGGCTTCAAGAATTATCACAAACTCCCCTTCTCAAATTTTACAACTTGAAAATAAATTTATCCGTTGAAAGGCTCACCTATCATTGTGTGTTTTTCAGTGGGTAAATGAATTATACCAATTAAATGTGACAATAAGAGTTTTAAGCTCACAACATTAGTGTCAACATCAACTCTAGAATTTGGGCATTTTATGTTAGTGTGGCAGGGTGAGATGAAAGTGTTCCTACTGGCTTCGGCTAGTGGGATGTCCCTTTAGCTCAACTGGTAGAGCGCAGGACCGCACCCGGAGGTCCCGGGTTCGATTCCCACTGGAGGTGATCTCACAATTACTTCTGTTACATTAGGCATGAATTCGTCAAAGTGTGAAGTTGGGCACGTCAGTTAGGAACAAACTCGTCAAAAGACTAAAGGTGGGCAACCCAGTTACTCATCGAAGTTTGAAGTTGAGCACCAAGTTGGGCATGGACTTGTCAATATCTGAAGTTGGGCACATAAGTTAGGCACAGACTCGTAAAAAATTTTTTTGAAATGTACTGAAATACATTATTTCCCAAAGCCGGCAGATGACTTCAACATACTGGGGTATCTCTGTTGAATATTAAATGATGGAATACTAAAGTTACTTTAACATTAACAATGTTTTGTACAATGATTCTGAATTCTTATAATAAATGCTTTAGCTATTGAATTAATTAGCACTGAACTTAAAGATAATTAGATGTTCAGGAATTAAATTAGTGATAGACCATTCTGAATGACCAACGTGCAGGAATCAGAGCTGGTGGACAAAACTGAATAATCCAAGATTGACCTCCGGCCGAAAACAGGTTATCCTTGAGTAATAAGGAACTGTAGGGTAAGGGTTATAAGGACGCAAAGAATGTTGTTGGAGTCAAAGGTTATCAATTGTGTTATTTTAACGTGAAGTACTGACAGTTGCTGAAAATAACCATTTTAAATCTCATTGGCTACTGCATATATATATATATATATATATATATATATATATATATATATATATATATATATATATATATATATATATATATATATATAAGGTCGTTGTTCGATTTTCATTGAAGCAAGTATTTCGCATCGTGAGATGAATATGGAAGTCAAGTGCGTTGATTTGAACTTAAATAAGCACACATGGTATTTTGGCACGTATCAACGCCAAATAGAATTCGATGGAATCCATGCTGTCACTCACGCATACTGATGGAGCAGTAGATCAGTACAAGTCACAGGGGGACCTTTCCTTGGCATATCTCAAACTTTGACACAAACATCTGCATAATCTCCTATCCATAATTGATGAAATTCTTAAATGTCAACACTATTAACAACATTTGTTTGCCATTTATCGTATTCCACTCACAAATTTATGTGTCAACTACTAATTTGAATTGCAATGAATTTTAACGAGGCATCTGACATCAATTATTCGTGGAGACAGTGCCGAGCCCAAGAGCACAGTCAGCAGCTTGCAGGTGTAATCTTTGTTGACTTCGGCTTAGCTAGCTGACACTACACATCAATCACACATAGAGCGGAGCATTGACTTAGTTTAACCCATAATGATATCTAAGCTGGGTTTTAACATAAAAATCAGATTAAAGAAAAGACAATTAGCTTATAAATGAAAGCTAAGCTTCATCAAGCATAACGCCAATGCCATATGAACCAAATATTAACTGCTAATGAAATGCAAATCAGATATCATTCACACTAGCTTTATATCAAGGATTTGTTTAACATTCAGAGGCTCCAGAAATATCAGTTGAAGAAATCTGGTGTCTTATTTATTATATCTGTGAACTCAGTATACCTATAAGGCACCTCCAAATAGTAATATCACATCTATGGACTTCTCAATAAGGCATCTCCAAATAGTAATATCACATCTATGGACTTCTCTATAAGGCACCTCCAAATAGTAATATCACATCTTTGAACTTTACTTATAAAGCACCTCCAAATAGTAATATCACATCTATGAACTTTACTTATAAAGCACCTCCAAATAGTAATATCACATCTTTGAACTTTACTTATAAAGCACCTCCAAATAGTAATATCACATCTATGAACTTCCCTATAAGACACCTCCAAACAGTAATACCACATGTATGAACTTCCCTTAAGACACCTCCAAATAGTACTATCACATCTATGAAAATTTCTATAAGGCACCTCCAAATAGTAATATCACATCTATGAAAATTTCTTTAAGACACCTCCAAATAGTAATATCACATCTATGAACTTCTCTATAAGGCACCTCCAAATAGTAATATCACATCTTTGAACTTTACTTATAAAGCACCTCCAAATAGTAATATCAAATCTATGAACTTTACTTATAAAGCGCCACCTCCAAATAGTAATATCACATCTATGAACTTCCCTATAAGACACCTCCAAATAGTAATATCACATCTATGAACTTCCCTATAAGACACCTCCAAACAGTAATACCACATGTATGAACTTCCCTTTAAGACACCTCCAAATAGTACTATCACATCTATGAAAATTTCTATAAGGCACCTCCAAATAGTAATATCACATCTATGAACTTTACTTATGAACATTATAACCGACACAAATCTCTTAAAATAGATCTATACCAATGAATAATTGGCTAATTTTTGTCAGAATCATAAATACTCAACTATTGAACAGAAATTGTAACATGACCTCCGTGTATTCTTGATTCCAATGGATTGATTTGAAAAGTTTCTGTATGTTGAGATCGTCGGTTTTAAAATAAACTTCATGTGTTGAATATAAAGATGAAACCCAGAAATTAAACAATGCTAATGCTCATGTTAATCTTTTTATTAAATAAAATTAAGACATGTAGTCAACAAGATCATTTGATATATATGCTTTCAGCAATATTGAAACATCAAACCTTGTTTCTAAAACCACATTGCAAAATTGTGTAATGACAATAGTACATTCAAACTGAAGCAAATTTGACAATTGAACTTCAAACTTCTTTCCAATAAAGAAACACTGACAAATGTAACTTTAATAGGGTAAGGTTATCATTACATTGTATTTATATAAGACCCAACTTCAATTAACATTACACGTGTGGTGGGCATCAAACGACTTATGCTTCAGTGGTTTTCAGCCTGTCTAATCAAGTCATCTTCTTCAAAAGGCCTATTAAAAAGACAAATGACATTGAAATACCATTACTCACATGATGATGACGATCATTGAAACAATTTGTGTCCGCAAAAAAGGAAATTTGAATGGAAATCCAATTGAAAAAATAGTCGTGAACAAGAGACATGGTTGTTTCTCCATCAAAGCAAGGTGGTTATTTTCTCCACACGAGATTTACTGTTGAAGTTCTCCATTGATTTTGGATCTAATTCCATGAAATATGCTCTTTGTGGACAGGCTGAAAGGGACTTTTTGAATAAATGTTGACTCTATCCAAGGTGTGCTGTATCAACCACAGACAAGCTTCCTGTGTTCTCTTACCACTCAATGGATTTACAGCTACTCAGAATATCTGATGGTTGACAAGAATTATCTCAAGAACAAGGTTAATACAATCCACAATTTCAAAAGCATTAGATCTAGCAGTTACATTTAACATACATGAGGTCTACACCTCATCTATATCTAAAACTTCCTTGGAGATGGAAATTTTGTTTTTAATTTTCGCTGTGTTTTTCCTTAATTAACCTTAATTAAGCAAAATTCTGGAGTATAAAGATGAACAGGTACCCAGCATATTTAAATATTTTTGAACAGTAACATTTGTACAATATTATAACAGGAGATATTTCATTCATAGATATTTTACATATCAGAGCAGTTATTTAGGTGAGGTGAGGATTTGGGTTTTAACTCCCTTTCAAGAGTATTTCTTCTATATCACAGGGGCTTGTGCCATTGCAGATAGAAAGTCTGCAACACTCATGTGGCTATGCGTTGCGGTGAAACCCGCAAGCATCGGATGGTACTAGCAAACCGTGGATGGTACTGCGCTGAAATTCAGTGTAGCATTGCACTCAAACCTTACTGCATGTAGAACAGTTCTCTCCTATCAGACAAAATTGCCGAGCCCTTGGTGGGGTTTGAACTCAGGACCTCGATCCAAAGTCGCTGCACTATACCACTCCCGTTAGTTTGGACCAAAACTTGTTTATATAGAAGACGAATCATGGATCCAGACATGATAATAAACGCTCGAAAAACATCTTAACAAAATCTAATAACCATGCAAACACACATACTCCATTTTTACTTGAAAGTCATGTATCTGTATGACCAAACAGATAGCAATCTTTCTCATAGTCTAACATTTAGACTCTGAAATGAATATTTCATAAAATTTCAAAATTTGAAAGAAGAAAAAAATATAATAAAAAGGAGCCTCTGAGATGTGTTCATTTTCAGCCTTAAACTGAGCTCAGAGTCTTGTTGTAGACCTGCCTAGGCGCTTAAACAATTAAGGGGTCTGGATGACAGACTATCTTTCTCACTATAAATGCAAATGAAGTAACCTACCCTTTAAGTTTTCAGTTATCATATTGATTAAAAATACATTTACAGGACTATTGTGTAGGGGTGTCAATGGTAAATGACAAAAGTGATTAAAAAATGTTTCTTTATTTGCAGTCTGAATAATATTGTAAAATGTTCATGAATATTTCATGTTTTGATGACATGTGATATACAGATAAATAGACTGTTCATTCTATCTCCTCTTTCTCTTGATGACGACTGATACATCAGAAGTCATATACAAGCAAGCAGTCAGCTACAGTCCGGCCAACTGGGAAAGATGTGACAAATATTGAAAAACCATTATGAAGCCTCAGTAAATCCTTCATCACTAACATTTTTTGTGATGAAAGTTGTTAAAAGCTACTCAAATCATTGGTAATAGATTCACCCTACACAAATATATTGCTTTACTCCCCAAGTTGTATTGAGCTCTGCCATAGGGTTTTCCAGTTCTGTTCTGGAAGTGAAAATTGAAAAAGTGGAAAACTCCAAAAGGCACATTCATAAAATAAAATCATCTTGAATTCTGCTCTGGAAACAAAATTTAATATATGTTTCTATGGAAACAGCTCAAGGTAAAAATCCAAAAAATCCAAAAAAGCACATTTTCACTCCTTGCTTGCATGAATTTTGCACAAACTTTCATGAAAATATGATAAATAATTTTCGAGTTGTGGGCCTGAAATGAAAAAGCCCAGACACATGCACTACTCATATATAGTGCAAGGACAGAGGTAATTTCTATACCCCAAACTTTGTTCTGGTGGTGACAATAATGACCCCCACAGAGAATCCTAGTTCTACAGCCTGTTCCTCTTGTAGCGGTTCACTTCAGTGATTGTTCCATATATTGATGATCAACAATGAACTCATGCAAGGCTGATGTAAGGGAAAAGTGATATTGTCATATGCACATAATAATTAAGCTAATTATGACAATGATCATGCTTTAACTTATAAAATAAATATTAAAAATCAAACTGCAAACCATATATGGAAAAGGTTTATATTTCTGCAAGATTAAGATGCACTTTGTTTAGCTGGCCTGACCTAAACAAAAATAGTTTTCTTACATGTAAAGTTTAATTGCCTAATTTGTTTCTTCTCACATGAATTATTAAAGAAATGCCCTCCTGACTTCAAGCCGATGACACACTAAATCTGTATATTCATTCACTCTGTGTGAGTCTACACATTTAATTAGTTCCACGTTTAAACCTCCCGACAAAGCTTCTGCTAAACGATTTTCTTGTAAATGCTAAAGGTAGATATCAATCAGCAGGTAGAGTTTAATTAGGTACTTTGTCTCTTAAAACAATCGTTATTTCAGAAACACCTTGTGCTTTCATTCACCGGGTGCCAGTCTACACATTAAATTACTTTAACTTTTGAACAGTCCAACAAAGCTCAATTCTTCTGAGTAAAACATTCAAAACTTTTTCACAAAATGTTAAAAGTAGATACGAGTCAGGAAGTAAAGTTTCATAGGTTCTCCGACTCTTGTGACATAAATTGTATATTCCCCACTTTCAGAACAAGACACATACAATTGCGGTATTAATTATTAGGTGTTAATTAGTACACATTTAATCAGTTCAACTTTTGAACTTTCAACTGTCAAACTACTATGTGGCAGTCTATATAACATCCTTCACCAGAATTTCACTCAAATCTTTTATTTCTATGACAAAACTGTATTTGTGAACACAGAAATGCTATTAAACTAAATATGTCTTAGCACTGCGGTGTCAAAATGGTTATGACACTATGTCATCTGTTTTTGGGAGTCATATCGTTACTCTTTCAGAACACCATGGATTAACAGATCTAAGTGTGACATACAGTGTCTGCCATATACTACCCCAATGGAACTATGCTTTTAACAGACACCGGGCCCTTATTCTAGAAACGTTCGTAGTCCTACAAACTTCTTAAGCCCATTCTTAACACATAGGCTACGGTCAAAGTTAAGAATTCTTAGGCTACAAATGTTTCGAGAATATGGGCCCAAGCTCTGATTAACCCATGAATAAGTATGCAGATTTGGAAAACACTTCAACAAAATTCTGAGGTCAATTTATTTTTCAAATTTAACTTTTAAAAAAATGTGAACAGTTTTAAAAAGACTGAATAACAACATAAAAGGCCCTAGAACACACCTTTAAAAGATTTTATCTCTTTTACTTTTCTTCCACCTCATTAAGTTTTAAAAACCCTGAAATGAGTGAAAACACTGAATATTCCCCTCCCTGTAGCCATCAGAGCCATGATGACACAGAAACAAATTCTGCTAAAGGTAAATACCATTCAGGGAATCTGCTGTTCAAATATTATTTCTTTCTTTTTTTTAATCAATTTTTTATTTCAGAAATTCCTGATACATGTAGGGTCTCTTCCCCAGGGTAGCAAGAGCCCCATTGTATTAAAGACAAATAATTGTCACAAACGTAACCATGTCCCCCGCCGCAATTAAGAAATGAGCTGAAAGGATGGACACACAGCTTGTACCAAGTAATGACCAATACATGTTTGATTCGATTGTTATTATATCAGGCTAAGGACATTTTAAAAAGTGATCAAAGTCTCGTAGTGACCTTGAAAATGAGGTGAAGGTCACCCAAATAGACTGGTGTCTCCATACTTCCGAAATGTAGACTGGTACCAAATTTGAAGACTCTAGATACATTGGTTCATGATATATCTTGGTAACAAGATTTTATCCCAAAAAATTTCAGAGTCTCCTATTGACCTTGAAAATAAGGTCAAGGTCATCCAAATCAACTGGTGTCTGTGTATTCCCAAAATGAACACTGGTACCAAATTTGAAGACTCTAGGTGCAGCGGTTCATAAGATATATCTTGGTAAAAAAAAACCGGGACGGATGTACGGAGCTGAATACTATATCCCCCGCTCCGTGCTTCCTGGTGGCTGGGGACAAAAATATGGCAAGATTTCTGATTGTTTTTCTTTTTTCTAAAAAGACAGAACATTCACTCACACATCCACACACACTACGTTGTGAGATTATATTCAGAAGAAGGCAAGAAGAACTGTTCAATATTTCACATCCTAAGAATGTAATGCAGACATTGTAAGTGCATGTCATTCTGGATAGTTCAATAACTTGGAACCAAATTCGAGAGGATAGTCTTGTTTACACATATATATGTCATTAAAGACAATCTTTAGTAAAGTAACAGAAAAAGTTCGGAAAGTCATTGCTGGATGGTCTGAATATTCCGCCACGGGGACTAAAAGGGATAAAATAGAATATCTCAATGTAAGGGTTAAAGGGAGACTAATCTGATCTGCGCAAAACCTAAAGATCGAGTAAATGCCGGGACGGGCTCTTTGACTTTGTAATTGTTTTTACCGGAAGTTGCGTTGTATTCTGGGAAATACTTTGACTGGTTTTACGATTAATTTGCGCCGGAAGCAATTGCTCGCCTCCTTACTGCCGGGTGTAAAGTACTATAAATAGCCAAGATGGCGTTGGTATTTTAAATATGTTTATAAATTTATATGTCTCCTTCCATGATGTCCGAGGCATCAAAAAGTTCATTGTACTTCTCAGAAATGTTAGAAGGAATAATGGTTCATAATTTTCGAACACTTGTTGCTTTCGAGTAGGCAAGACTCTAGTTCAGATAATCTAAACGTCGGTTTATGTGCGATGACTGCGCACCCAACGTTTAGAGTCTCAAGCTGTTATAAATATTTAAGTTAGATTCTTTCATTGCCGATTTTTTTTCAATACGATGTTTCATTTTGAGAGCTTACATTACAATAGTTGATTTGTGTTAATTTATACTATAAAAATATTAAAATGAGGTAAGTATGAGTTATCATATTTCTTATTACGCAAAACAACAACAACAACGTATTTGAACAATTAAGACGCAAATATGAAATTGAAATTTGGATATTAGTGACTTTCATAAAAATGATAATAGACAAACCAATTTATCTTACGTTTGATCGTGATTTGTTTAAAGTATGATATAAATATATAAGCGTAAAACAGTAAGTGTTTGTTTCTAAATTACTATTACCCATTGACCGCAACTTACCGTTACATCTTCTCATATACCGGTACATTTGTTAATCGAGGTTGATATCCAAATTCGTGTTTTTTTAAATATGTGGTGCATTTGTTAATTGAATAGAATCATATACTTACCAGATTTCTTCATTTACTACTTATTAAAAAATATTCACCAAAAATACAACAACGATCGGATCCTTTTATGGAATTTAGTAATAAAAACGATCTCACATATCATAGACACATTTGAAAAAAAATATGTCAATTGGTTTGATCAGATTCACTTCAAATTTATATATTTCAAACTATCAATCACGTCAACTGTGCCTTGCTATCAATTCAATTTTACGAAGTTAGGGTTTCGGATCTACCAATCAATCCATTTACAGGAGTTGATATTCAATACATCCCCTGAAACATTAATATATACTTCTTAAATATGATTATTCATATAGAATAACCAAAGGATGTTACATTTATAATATTTTCATAATTCTTTATAGCCGATTATATGGAAATAAAAGTGGCAAAAGTTGAGTATATATTATATTTTCAATAAAAACTATCATAAATCTCTATCATTGGACGAGCGATATATGATTTATTTTTTACTGTCGACACCCCTTTTATGTTAAAAATAATCATCGTAATTTGCAGCATATGCCATGTGTCTTCTTTTCTGCCAGTCTCTATTTGACAGCAGTTAATTTTGTAGACAATTTCGTATTACAACGATTATAATGACTTCGTAAAAAAATGTTTTACAATGATTCGGTTTCTCACATATACAAATAATTAATTGAACATCGTACTTTGATATCACGAAAACAAATAATCATCTTTATTTTTATATAACAGGCTTTAACTAAGTATTTTAATTATAAATTAACAGAAATGAGAGAGCTGACAAAAGAAGATTATGAAATATTGAATGTCGTAGTCTAGTGAAAATAAAACAGGAAAATCAACATGTGAAAAAAAAGTTTATATTTAATGAAACGAAATTTCTTTGATGATAAAGGGCTTTGGCAAACATCAATGTCAATATGATACAAAGAAGAATGACTTAATATGTCCTGTTGCTGGGTTTGAAACAAGTGAATATATAAAAGAACCCGGAGATGCAGAGATCACTGTAACTGAATTCCGGTTCGTTTCTGAACCGTTCCGCAATTTCGATTTCTAGGTCATGACATCTGAAAAGAAGGGGGTAGCTTTGAATAAAATGTTGCTGAATATTGAGAAAAATTTTCTTCAGTAAAACAACGGTCGGATGTAGTAACTAAAGGGTTGATCTTTCGATCCGTGTGTCGATTTACACCAGGTATTTCGTATTCATCGAGTCAGAACTGTTTGAAGGTGAAAAAAGCCTTCCGATCAAGAATCGCATCGGAAGCTGCTGATGATAAAATAGGCTTAGGATCCTAGTCGACGTAGGAAGACGTCTAGCATGCTGGACTAGCAAGACTCATGATGTATTGAAAACATTTATCACACATACCTAAATATATATGTATATACCTGAAATATTTACAAATATTTTCCATATATGTAACTTATTTGTTATATTTTAAGAAGTTTTTATATAGGCTATTTCAGCCTGTTTGCTAATCATATTTGTATTTGTATTTATCTAAATATATTGTGTAATATATGGAAATAAGATACTGTTTTAATCAAATATTTACTTTTTAATTTATTTGTTTCTCAGTCTGGTTTACAACTGGAATACTACCAAGAGACAAGACACCTATAATATTTGCAACAGAACTGCACATTATGAAAAAGCAATTTTAGTTACAATATGTGAGGAACCCCCTGATAATGAGTGATAATTGCTACTTGGATTATGTAACCAAGTGGATATCCCACCCAGGAAGTAGACCAGACTATTACATAATGACTCCACTTTATGGTTGATCACACCAGTGTTGGAATATCAATCGAGGCTGCAATAAAACTGCTTGCATCTCAAGTGTTGAGTAAGGCAATAAACAACAGAACAATATAGTGTGTGTGTATATATACATCTGGTTATATAATTAGGTTGTATAATGAGAGATGATTTGTATCAACAAGGACAATAATTACATGTGTTCTTACAGCGACAAGACATTGCGGAAACACTAGCCATATTTGACTGTCCGCCATGATGGTTGCCTTGTTTATATGCGTTACGATGACAACCCCTACAAAAAAAATATCCTGAAAATATGTTTAGGCAATATATCCACAGTAGCACCACAGCATCTTTTCAGGTAGTTAGAGCAAAATTTTACCATTGCCGCTAGCGGATCAGATCCGGACGTGGTGTGGATGGGTCATGTGGATGGGTTTCAACGATGTATCCGTTGGCTGTAAGAACCTCAAACTTTTCTGGATATGTTACGGTAACATATCCACTGACGAGTCCGGGTTATCCACAGTATAGCCAAGAAAGAGCACAAGATAGCTGCCTTTGTGGATTGGTTTCAACGATGTATCCATTGGCTGTTTGACCCTCAAACGTATCTGAATATGTTACGGTAACATATCCACTACCGAGTCCCTGTTGTCCACAGCATAGCCACAAATGAACACAAGATAACTGGCTTTTTGGGAATGCTACGGATGGGCATCGATGTGAAGTTGGCTGCTTATAGATTGTAATTATATGAAGTCTCTGTGGTAAATTCAAGGGAAAAGTCCTCTGTTAAAAGTATTGGTAAAAAATCCTTGGTAAAAAAGCCAAACAAGTCCTGTTATTGTGAAAACAGATTGAATTGATGTTAGCACTTAAGATATGATAAAGAAAGCTTATGATTTGAGTTTAGACTA
Organism: Gibbula magus; assembly: GCA_936450465.1. NCBI lineage: Eukaryota > Metazoa > Mollusca > Gastropoda > Trochida > Trochidae > Gibbula > Gibbula magus. Next base: position 49,317,524 of record OW388303.1, on the reverse strand, counting down.
TAAAAAAACTTTGTTGATCACCATCATCCTTCTGGTTTAAACAATATTTATTTTTAAAATTTAATGGATTGGTAAAGATGCATTACGCCTATGTAAATACGTCTTCGGTACAAAATTATACTTAACACAATATTCATTCATGCAATACTGAGAAAAGCACAACATACAAAAATATGTTTATAACAGTATGAATAGGCAAGGAAATAAGGTTTAAACATTTAGTTTTGATAAGAACTATGTTTTTTCTAAAGGTATGTCAAATATGATTGCAAAATAATTATTCATCTCTCAAATTATTGTTATTTCAAATCGTGTTAAATGACTGTGGTGTTACTTGTATTACTTTAAACAGAGAGAGAGCAGGTTCCAATGTAAATATATATATCAGAGACCATAATTTGATAGCTTACACAATAAATATTACATTCGTACATTTTACTTACTATCTTCAAATAAACAATTTAATACATTTGGTGTAAGATTCAACATTATTTTTTTTAAACTAAACGTCAGGTTAATTTTCATTAATTTAATTAACAGTTTTATGTTATTTGAATATGTGAGTCTTATGTCAACAAAGTTTTGGCATATCTTCACATGACTGAAAATCCAGAGCTTAGTGTTTGTAAACATATAAAAATAGCCCATTTTTATCTTTTAAAGAATTTGGGTTGTGATTTAGAAATATGCCTATTCTATGTAACTATCACACTCATTAATTCAATTGGTATTTATAAATATATTAATTTTACACAATTGAGATATAAACATTCATCCCATGTCAATATATGCGATTGAAATAATCATCCATATTTTTTATTAAAGATAAAAATTGCATGAAATATATATTTATTGTATGTATGCATTACAAAACCTACATTAAAATTGTTGAAGTTAAAAATATTCTTTAATAAATAATTATACACTTCGCCAAAGTGAAGATATCAGAAAGAAATAAAAATAAAAATAATTTAAGTTTAATTTTAATTTTCTCTGACCTTAAATTACAATCAATTGAAACACTTGACAAAGTTGTATAAAACAAGTGCAGTCTTTACATATTTACAATCACTAAAATGTGTATACCTCTGAGAAATTGCAACAACAAACAAGTGCAAAACTATTGGTCATCAGAGTTGAAATGGGTGGAGCTTAATTAATTGATAACTGTCCAATGGTCAGATTACAGGAATGACACCAAATATACATTTTAAAAACACCTAATGGATTGCTTAACAAGTAGCTTAATTACTGTATACATTTCATTAGATTAACCAATTTGAATGTTTAAGAACTGAGCAGTGATGTGGAGGGGCGCTGTGTATTTGATTGAATGTTGTTTCAAGTTGTAAACTGGCTGTGAAGGTATATCTAATTAATAACCTAAGTATTTATCACAGTTTATCACAATGGATTATTGATACCAAATGAAAAATACATTTTACTCACATATTAGCTCTGAGATGTTCTAAAACAAATCATTTGGTCAAAATGTTTATTTATGTTTGTATTATTATGTATTTCATGTAAATTTGCTGGCTTGTACTTCACAGTCAAGACTTTGATATCTACTTTACATTTATTCTTTCATTGATTTAATCAACAATTGACACAGTTGGCACAAATTTCATGAAATGAAGGAAATAAAATACCAAATTAAACTTCATGAGTCCTTTTCATTTTTTAGTTTAATAAATTGATAGAAACAAACCTTTTCATAATATTTCATGATCAAATCCCTTAAATATCACATACTGTCATATTTAACCAAATAATTGCCACTATTATCAGATAAATAAATTTTAGCCAATCAGAAGCATTCTCAGTATTTAGTGCTTTTCATTTGCTTGTGTTTTACAATTGATAGATAAAACAAATATTCTTCATAGTCAATTCAAATCCTTTTTATATAACAAACTGTCACAACCAATATATAAAGAAGTATTTTGCCATTATGATCAGATCAATCAATTTTAGCCAATCAGAAGCCTCCTTAGTCTTGCTGCAGTAAAGTTTTCTCCATAGTGGCTATTCTTAACAAGAAGAAGGAAGCTCCCCAACCTTTACAGTTCACAAGACCAAGAAGTACAAGATTTCTCAGTTGATTAATCCAAGGCAAGTACTTATTTTCACTGCATTCCAAATGTATCAATCTAATTTCATTCACCCATTTCCATGAACAGACTGAGTTACATTTTCTGACATAAGATTGGCTTCATTTGTAAAAAGGCACTCATGTCTCATGGCATGTGTACAAAGGTATCTGTGATATTTATATGCAATATATTGCTTCAATTTGTAACAGATTATGATTTGAATTAGGAATATATGTTAAATTTATTTTAAAAACCAGTCTATATAAACATGTCACTTTTCTTAACACAGGTGATTGTGCACTCAGCCATGACAGACAGGTGGTCTGGGGAAAGACAGGAAATGATGTAACCTACTCTCAGACAGGAAATGATGTAACCTCTCAAGGTAAGACTTGAGATGCTTGCATATTGTTGTTTAAACAAACAAATTGTTAAATAACAATTAATCAAGACATTTGTTTTCCTTAATTGATGTTCTCGAAATGTATAACATTTTACAGATAAATTTGCTGTGAGTCATTAATAGTCAAAAATTCATTTGTGTTTTAAAGGTTTATTAATCCATATTTATTTTACCAATTTAATCAATTATATTTGTTTGACTTACAAATCTTAATTTTGTTGTTTTATAAAGAATTCCAAACAATTGTTTGTTGGTTAAAATACCCTGTATTCTTATTTTTATCATAAACACATTTATTGTCATTATACTCTTCAAAAGTATTTACATGTTAAATATTAATTATATAATATTAAATATTAAATTGATTTTGATTATTTGTAATCTGTTTAGTAAGGGATATTTGATGTTTTATGATTATCAAGAATAATATTTCACTAGTTACTCAACTTATAAAGATATTATTATTCATGACTATTTTTGTTCAGTATATGTTTATCAGTTAATAAGATTTATTTTGGATTATACTTTTCAAAATCTTTTTATTTTCATCAAATAGTTTGTATCTTATTCATTAAAATGTCAATATTGATTTCAGTGTCGGCTGAACCGGACAGAAAATACACTAACCTTGTGGACACAACTCTCAGACGATGTTTATTCAAGGTCTGTTGAAGGTGGGTTTGGCATTGAAATTTACAATTAGCTTCTTTAATTGATAATCTTCTTTCTGAATATGCACCCAATCAAGCTGATTGATTACTTTAATGGACACTAACGGTCATGGTTAGTTAATTTATTGCAGATTACAAATTACAACCTTAATATGCATCCAGTCAGACTGATTATATTTTACATACAACTTTTGCTATCAGTCATTAATCATGAAAATAAAATTTGTTTTTTCACATTTTGTAATAATTCATATTTTACTAATTTATTTGATTATATTATAAATATTCGTTATAGTTTGAACCAGAACTTACAAATGTTTATGTTGGTTTAGATACTCAAGTCAAGTCAAGTTCTAGGGTTCAAGACGGCAGCACAGTGAAAACTGTGCTTCAAGCCATTGAAGGTGCGAATTTAACATGATGTATATTGTCATTTCATATTAAGCATTTAAATTAAACATTTAAATTTAAAGGAACAGTTACACTACTCCAAGCTGAGTTCATTTGTTTTCTATATATATATATATATATATTGTCATATCATATGAATTTGAATAACAATTTGAAGAGTTTGAAAACATTAAAATCATTTTACTATATGCAATCATGACTAATTTATTGAAATACTAATACTGTTCTTTGTTTCCAGTGTTTGCCGTCCGGGTGTTGCACCTGTTATTCACAGTACACCGACCACCTGTCCAAGAAGATATGCAGCCTGAGGAAGGCATTCCGGAAATTAGGTATTTCCAAAGATATAATATCTCTTTTGCTTTCTTTATATTTTGCAAGAGTCCTGTGGGTATGAATGTCCTTTATGTAATGGGACATGAATGTGCCAATGGTTATGGTCTATATATATCAAAAAGTCTTTTCATATCATGTGATTTGTAACTTGCCTGTTTGTACCATGGTATCTATATTCTTACTATTCTACTTTTCAGGAGCTCAGCGCGCTCACCGTGATCCCCATGGCCCTCGAAAGTGACCTGGAGATTCCAAGATCATGAAGAAGTTGCTGAATCTCAAAACGAAGTGTTCCTGAACACAGTTGAATGTTGAATTCCTTTCAAGGATATTTATATGTATATATTTGTAGAGCACGCAAGATCTCAAGATGAACATTAATATTATAGTATTTATTTTGTACTATTAAAAATCGTGAAGTGTACTATGTTTTTTGTTTTTTGTTTTGATTAAATTACCGGAGTGCCTGTGGACGGTTTTATGCAAATATATGCAAATGCGGGTCTGGACTACTTGTGGATGGTTTTATGGCTCTATTGGATAGGGTGGGGATCGCATATGGACAACCTGTGGATGGTTTTATGGCTGTATTGGATAGGGTGGGGATCCCTATGGATATATTACCACACCATATCCGCAGCTCCATTCTGGGCTAGTTGTGGATGGTTTTATGGCTTTATTGGATAGGGTGGGGATCCCTATGGATATATTACCACACCATATCCGCAGCTCCATTCTGGGCTAGTTGTGGATGGTTTTATGGCTTTATTGGATAGGGTGGGGATCGCATATGGACAACCTGTGGATGGTTTTATGGCTTTATTGGATAGGGTGGGGATCCCTATGGATATATTACCACACCATATCTGCAGCTCCATTCTGGGCTAGTTGTGGATGGTTTTATGGCTTTATTGGATAGGGTGGGGATCGCATATGGACAACCTGTGGATGGTTTTATGGCTTTATTGGATAGGGTGGGGATCCCTATGGATATATTACCACACCATATCCGCAGCTCCATTCTGGGCTAGTTGTGGATGGTTTTATGGCTTTATTGGATAGGGTGGGGATCCTTTTGGATATATTACCAAACCATATCCGCATATGGACTACCTGTGGATGGTTTATGGCTTTATTGGATAGGGTGGGGATCCCTTTGGATATATTACCAAACCATATCCGCAACTCATTTTATAATTTATGCGGATGGGTTGTGGCGATGGTAAAATTTTCCTTGTGGCAATGGTGCAGTAATATGTTTTCAAGGGATTTTTTTTTGTAGGGGAATGGACCAATCAGCGATTAGATGTCAAAAGGGAATTCCCCTCTCGTGGCCCACGTTGTGGCGCGGAGGGAACCCAGTTTCGGTTCACGGTCGAATGGCTCGAAGTAATTAACCGCGCTAAGAGCTTGGCAGGGGTGTCACGTTAGCTGTCAGCTAGGGGCCAGCTTATGACTAGGCCTACAGATTAGTCTCCCTTTAATACATGATAAAACACAATTCAGTTTAAAGATACTAATGACGGTTATATTTTGATAACTTTATATTTGAAAATTTGATAAAGATGGTACATATTCGTTGAAAACAATGAGAAGGAAATCAATTCATCAGTGCAACAAGTGTGGACAACTTCTCTACAGAATAACAGGACATTGTTGATTGGTCTCATGATAAATCGTTTGCGTGGATATGCTATCTATGTATGTGTTTATCATCAAAAAGTTGTAAAATTAGTAAAAATATAGCATGTTTTCTTTTTATGTTATAATTTTTTTTTTAAATGGCTGATTATGGCAATGGAACAGTGACTTTAACACCTAACTTATTGACATAGCCTGCGGCTATCTGTCACGGGACAAAATTCTACAATGATTGACAGTTTAATTATAAATTTGCATCGTCATATTAATTTTATCAAATTCCAATGAAGTTCTAATGGAAATTGCTTTTTAACTCAAGTACTTAAGAGTTTACACAGTTGGAAAGTTCAGAATATAACATATGTTACTACTGCTGATATGACAGATATTACATACCACGTGTCTGGCGCTACTGACATCTGGCATGGCATAACTGAACTGGCGTCAACAAGTCTAATATTGTAATCTTTCAGTGTTGTTAAATTAAAATTGATATTTGTCAATATGTTTCACCTTTTTACTATTTTAGTAGTTCTCCTTGAATTGAATATTTCTCCAAATCGAACCAATGCATACCGAATTACCTCAAAAATAAAACCCGGGTCTCAAATATTACCAGGCCTCAAATATAACCAGCGCTTCAAATATAACCCGGGTCTCAAATATTACCAGGCCTCAAATATAACCCAGCGCTTCAAATATAACCCGGGTCTCAAATATTACCAGGCCTCAAATATAACTCGGGCCTCAAATATAACCCGGGTCTCAAATATTACCAGGCCTCAAATTAAACCCGGGTCTCAAATATAACCTGGGGGTCATGGGTGCTTAGGTAACTACAACCCTGGTCTAGAATATGAATTAAGGCAGGCCTACTATATTTCTTCAAATACAAACCGGGCCTTGAATAGACCTGAGGGGGATGCTGAACGAAATAGAACCCTGAGGGGGATGCTGAACGAAATAGAACCCTGAGGTTGCATTCGAGGAATAACCATCATTAGACCAATGTAAGATAATAATTTCCAAGTTTCTATTGTCCAAGTGTCTGTGTATATCCAGTGTAAGTAGACTGCTTCCCATTATAATGTGAGGTTATGCACGTGCGTGTCTCCTGGCACTTACACCAGTAGCGGCGATGACGTGATGACGTTTCCGGAAAGAGCTTGATCCACCTCTCGGAGACTGCTTGATTATCTCCTGAACCAATCTTTGTTGTCAGCATGTAGATGACAGTAAGGGTATTGTACTCACAGTCCCTACTTATTGCAGGTTTGCCTTCCTTCCTTCCCCGTTGTTGGTTGATTTATCAAAATTATTCATGACAATCCATGTAAATGCCGGAAATAATGATATAAACCTAGTTCTGATGATTACAGTTAGGGTATGCATACTTTCTACCTACAGTGCTTACTGCCCATTGGAGTTCTGGTTAAACTCCAGAATCGAATCTCCCGGATGCTGAAATTTCTATTTTCACTCCTGCTACTTATCATTTTGGCAAGATGGGTTCACATAAAAGTCATTTTTAAAATATGTCACTCACCTCACAGAATGAGTGACAAGTATTACTTTCACTTTCAGAATGAGTGAAAAGTATTACTTTCACTTTCAGCATGAGTGACAAGTATTACTTTCACTTTCAGCATGAGTGACAAGTATTACTTTCACTTTCAGCATGAGTGACAAGTATTACTTTCACTTTCTCTCCTGCTACTTACCATTTTTGCAAGATCGGTTGACATAAAAGTCAATTTTAAAAATATGTCACTCTCATCAGCGAGTGAGTGACAAGTATTATTGAGTGAAGGTGTAAAACGTTGGACGGGGATTGAAATGCATTCTTCAGTATCCCACTTTATCAGTAACTTGGACATACAAAGGAAATCAATTTAATATCTTGCAATTAGCCTCTTCAGCAGAGCTCAAGTCTCCATTATACTATTCCCCGCCACAGACTGTAAATGCTGCACGCCTCCCCAGTATAGCTGTACCATCCAGTGAAGTGTCTCAATCTCCCACTACACATCCACTAGAAGTCCACTACCAGCGCTCTCATCTCTAATCAGTTGTAGGCCGCCAGTGTCTCTGTCTGCAAATCAATTACTGTCTGCAGCTAGCACATTGATGGGAGGCCCAGTCCACACTGCAGATATACATATGGGTGTTTAACCGCTCCCCTGGGTCCCACTTTATACTCTGATAATTATACTGCCCATCCCCAGCCCGACATATGTCAGAGTCAGTTTGTCAGACTTTGCATGAATCTCCCTCTATTCATTTCAAACCAAAAATCTGTGTATGACTTATATCCTTTTTTAGGATACATCTTTTCATTTGTATGTCAATATTACTGTCATCCCAATGTTCTGCATATGTCAGAATCATTTTTTTAAATTTATGTATGAATCTCTCTCTATCCTTCTCATACCAAAAATCTGTGTATATCTACATTTATTGAGGGAACTTTTTTTTATTTGTATGTCACTGTTTTTCTGTCAGCATGTTCGTGTCACACTGAGGACCCCCTGCATGGGAAGGGCGATATGTCGTAATAGCTTATTGACGGGTTTCTTTCTGAAATTTAATCATGCAGCTGTAGTCTTATATAAATGGTAGTTTTTCTCTTAACACTTCATATTACAGAAATTGTTACTGAATTGTATTGAATTTTGTATAATAAAAAAACGTACATAATATCCTTGAAAGCTGCTTAATGATTTAATAATGTTGATATATATAACATAAATAAGATAAAACCAACATAGAAATAATCCAAAGCGTTTCATTGAAAGAAGCAATTTCACGGCAGACATGTCATATGAATATCTGCCAGGTGGAGTATATGACTAATAATTGAAATAAGTATAACATAAAACTTATTTTGTCAGCAAATTTCATGGACACTGTCACATATAATTATAATATAAATTATATAATTTAAATTGAAAAGCTTATTTTTGAACACTCCATTTCTATCACAAATATCAACAACAAAAATTAAGCATTTAGTTGGTTTTAAAAAATAATTATTTGCAATTACTAATATGATTATTGAATATCATGGACAATTGATATGACAATTATGCAGATGATTATTTTTTTAAACCAATTAATAGAATTATTAATTCATTTAATATATTCATAATCTAGCTAAAAAAAATCATGGATATAACTAACTTTCACTTCGTACTTCATTAGCAACCTGTCTTGATGACAATGCCCAGCAGAAGTAAGTAGACAATCTCACCCTCGTCAGATGATACAAGCAATCATTTGAACCTTTAATCAATGATTATTGATATACTTTGTATCAGAAGACAGAAAGGGAGATCCTATTTATCATCCATAATTATGCTTCAATAGATTTCAATGAAAATTGTATATCACGCATTACTGCATGCTTCTAAACCTGCAGTGGTTTCAACATCATACAGTATTAGGAGTAATGTACTTGCACAATGATGTCAAAGCATTGTGATATCATCTGGTTTTTGACATCATACTGTATTAGGAGTAATATGCTTGATGACGTCAAAGCATTGTGATGTCATCAGGTTTTTGACATCATACAACATTAGGAGTAATATACTTGATGACATCAAATCATTATGATGTAATAAGGTTTTTGACATCATATAGTAATATATGGGTAATGTACTTGCATGATGATGTCAAAGCATTGTGATGTCATGTAGTTACTGGTGATGGCCAGGCCACTGTGCACAAATCTCCTACTGACTATGAAACTACACTGTTACTCTGATGCACAGACTGAAATGGGGCAATAATAGGTTGCCAATGAACTTGCCAATGAACTTGTCAATGAACTTGCCAATGAACTTGCCAATGAACTTGCCAATGAACTTGTCAATGAATTTGTCAACAAACTTGCCAACGAACTTGTCTATGAACTTGTCTATGAACTTGTCTATGAACTTGTCAATGAATTTGCCAATGTATTTGTCAATGAACTTGTCAATGAACTTGTCAACAAACTTGTCAATGAACTTGTCAACAAACTTGCCAACGAACTTGTCCATGAACTTGTCTATGAACTTGTCAACAAACTTGTCAAGGTTCTTTAACATCTAACGATCCAACAAGGTGAGAGAGAAAGTGTCAGGTAAAACTTCTAGCAGGTATGTCATTAGCACCTGTTGAAATCAATGATGAGTACAGGTGAGATATCGTGTTGGCCCACATAAACAATTTCTGGCTTTTCACTACTGCCTGATTCTAGGAGGTATTTTGTAATTAAGTAAATGTACATGCAAGATGATCTCCTGATATTAGCATACTCTAAAATCTAAGGTATAAATAATTATACATTTATGTATAAAGGTAGAAAAAACATTCCAAATATTCCCATTCATTTTACTTAAGTTTTATATACCACTGAAAGGAGTATTTAATTGTTTTTCATTTCTAAGCCTAAATATTTCACAGATAAATAACATCAACATTTTCAAAAGAAAGCTATTTTTAGGACATGGCCCCTAGATATATTTCACAGATAAAATAACACAGGAATTTTGAGGTTTGGAATGTTTTAAAAAAGAAAACGAAACGGATTTGTAGGAGATGGTACCTATGACTATTCTTAAATTCCACAGAGAATTTGAATTACGATTCACAATCCATGCTTCATTATTTATGATCCCAATTGTCTAATATTTGTAAATGAACGCAAGTTTTCACCTCTCAGTAGCTAGTGGTTCTTAAGAAGAAGTCCAAAATGAAAGACAGACACCATATCCGTTTCCTTATCAGTCCAGATGAACTGAATAATATGTTCACATCCATCCTCCTTACCGATATTTTGAGGAAACGCTTGTTCAGTATGTTTCCTGTTATTGTAGCTGTCATTGGCACGTGTTGCAATCAATGGCCTCACGGGTCGGAGGTCAGTGGTATTATTGATGCTCATATTGACACGAGAATAACGCTGCCTGATGGAGTGGAGGCAGGCATGCAATCTAAACAGTAGTATTTGTGTTGTGTAAAGAGCCTTCAAATGTTAATTATTCCGTTATGCTTTTGATAAACAGGGAGTCTGTTAATCTATTGAAGGCTGTGACATATTATTCAGTCACTAAATCGTTAAGGGGTGGTTTGTTACATCTAAATAATTGAAATAATCGGGAGCATGTTATGTGTTATGATATAAACTGAATGAAGGCTGGACGGTGGAATTTTCATTGATTAGTTTTTAAAAAATTCAGACCTCGTCAGACCCAGACCCCTAATACCTTGAAACCAAGCCATCCTCACAAAAGTATTTCACATTGTCTCTATGCATTTCTCTACAAATGCCGATTCGTTAAACCTCATGACTCGCTTTTCCAGACGATTTCAACTGTAATAAATCGTGCAGAAAAACGGGGTCTAACTGTATTTCGAAGAAATTAAAAGTTGAAATTAATAATTCAACTTCAAAGAATAGAAATGTATACCAGCTGCTGTTAGCTATTGCAATTGCATCAAGGGGCAATGTCAAACATAAAGTCTATGTTACAATGACTGTGCTATTGTTAGCTATTTCATCATGGGACAATGACAAACATAAAGTCTATATTACGATGATGATTGCGTTTCTGTTAGCTATGGAGTCATGGGACAATACAAACATTCAGTATATGTTGTGGCAATGACTTCACATCTGTTTATTACATGGGTTGCTTTCATTACTTTCTGTTCCTTGATTGGATTGGGAACATAATGAATAATAATTGTTGCAACATCGATTGCTGAATATCAATTAACATATTACCGTATTTCCTCTTGACACCCAGGGCTTATTAGAGACCCGGCGCTTATTTCTTTAATAGAACATTGAAGTTAACTAAGGGTGCATTAATCTAATGGTTAAGACCTGGCGCTTATTAGAGACCCAATGCTTAATGGAGACCCGGCACATATAATATATGTAATATGTTCAGCAGACACCAGCTCTGTACAAATACTTCCATGATGATGATGATTAATATAGACATTTAGTTTTTCTTATAATTAAACAGACAAGTAATTCTGATAGTCGGAATCAATACTTGTATATAATTAGAATTTCCACTTCAACTGAGCACAAACTGATGGTTAGAATATTTATATCATCATAACCAAGTGTAAGTGCCATACATTGGCTTACGACTATCTTAGCACTAAGAGAGCTTTGAAAATATGGGCCCAAGTTTCTTATAACTCTTCAAATTGAGTTTGACGTGAACAGAAAACAATATAACAATATATTTTCTTCTACATGGTAATAACTTGAAATTCAGGGTTTTTTTTATTCTTTACAATTAAATGGAAGATGACTTGATAAACATTTTTATGAAATTATTCCACAAGGAATATAAATAGGAAAATTTTATGTCACCAGTCTCATTGTACAGCTGGTTCTTTGGTTGGGGAATTATTTTATCGAGATTGTTGAAATGAAATTGGGTATGGTATATACATAGCACCATGGAGCTGTCAATCATCAACATATAAACTGACAGAGAATAAAACATTTAAAGGGACACAAAGTGTTTTTCATTAAATTTTATACAGCTTGATACATGCCATAACATCAAAAGTGCTGATTTACGTCCAAATCATCTCAGTCGACTTGAACATTTATCAGCTAATGCCAAATATTTGACAGTAACTTTTTTTCTATGAAAATCAAGCAACGGCTTAACATTTGATGAAAAGCCGAAACCAATGTACAAGTACCGTAATTCCTCTAATACAACCCGGGCCTCCAATACAACCCGGGGGGTAAGGGTAAAATTGATAGAAAACATTTCACACCAGCTGTATAATGCTGGGATTAATAAGAGTGTGGGATAAATTTCCATCCATCTATAAACATTATGTTTTTTCAAATGATTTTCAGCAGAAACGCCACAATATGTAGTACTATAGATAACTTATTTTACTTGTCCAATAAGTCACCCCAAACAGATTATAAACGTCAATTCATGCCTTGGCCCCCAATACAACCCGGTGTAAAGTCTGAAAATATACCCCCCCTTCAAAGTATACCCGGGTAGATTCTGGGAGCTCCCAGATTATACCCCGGGGTAGATTCTGGTAGCTCCCAGAATCTACCCCCTCTTCCCAGAATCTACCCCCGGGGTATAGTCTGGGAGATCCCGGAATCTACCCCCGGGGTATAGTCTGGGAGCTCCCGGAATCTAAAATAAACAAGTATATGTATCTATAGCAATATCTTCAGCTTTAAGTCTGTTAAATTCAAATTTACTGTTCATCAAATAATGTATTTAAATTAAGGTCACAGTTTGTTTTCAAGGTAATTTTCTTCATACAAGTAAAATTTTCATCAATGTCATTTTTTCACCAAAGTATTTTTTTTTATCAATGTCAATATTTTCATTAAATTATTTTTTCACCAAATTTATTTTATCTCATCAAAGTATTTTTTTTCAATTAGAGTCACTTTCTCATTGAAGTCCTTATTTTCATCAAATAATTTTTTCACCAAAGTCTTTTTTTTCATCAAAGTCACTTGTTTCAGCAAGTCATTATTTTAACCAAAGTCAATATTTTCATCAATGTCAATATTTTCATTAAATTATTTTTTCACCAAAGTATTTTTTTCTCATCAAAGTATATTTTTTTTCAATTAAAGTCATTTTTTTTTCAGTACAGTCAATATTTTAATTAAAGTCAATATTTTCATCAAAGTCATTTTTCACCGAAATCAATATTTTTTTTAATGGAAGTCAATACTTTCATTAAATCATTTTTTTCACCAAAGTCACTTTTATAAAGATAACATTTGTTAAAATCTTAAAAAACATTAAAGTATCAATAGGAAAATAGGTAACAGTGATTGTGTTCTAATTATCATAAGCTGCATAAATGTGCTTACTATTGCACCAAAATAGTTCGTAAGTGCAGGTAGTAATTCTATCCAAATTCTTAATTAAAACATTGCAATTCTGAAATTAAAACTACACACAATGCTTCAGCTGTTGGATATGAGCCTAATATCAGCAATTCCTATCAGTAATACATCAGGTTTCGAGACCATTTTACAGACCTACCAGGATCAAACTATGTTCTACTGGGTTTTAAAAAATTATTACTAATAAATTTCATAAAATGATCTCACAAATTTGGCATAATTCACTTGCAAAATATTCACACATAGGGCATTGAGATAATGTAATACAGGCTGAGAAGGGAGGGGGTAGATTATGGGAGGAGGGGGTAGATTCTGGGAAGTCTCTAGAATCTACCCCGGGGTATAATCTGGGAGCTCCCATAATCTACCCGGGTATACCTTGAAGGGGGGTATAATCTGGAACCTTACATTATTAGATTGTAAACGTCAATTCATGCCTTGGCCCCCAATACAACCGAGGTCTCTAATAGAACCCGGGGGTAAAGGGTGTTGAATGAAATAGAACCCGAGGGTTGTATTAGAGGAAATACGGTATACTATTTATATGTTCCATTGAACATTACCAACCAATAGCTGTCTCTTTGTCTGCTACATATAAGTTATCAAATTATGGTTGACCAACTGACAAGTGCCTGCTGTGGTACATTATCTGTTTTTTTTATCATAATCACGACTAAACATCTTAATTTTGTTACTGTACTGAAAAAACTGGCACTAAAAGGGTACCGTAATTCTTCCATAATTTCGACCCTCAAATTTTCCAAATATTTTAACGAAATGTTCACGGTCGAAATTATCACCACTCACCTTCGTTTGTGCGCCATCTTTGTCGAAATTTTAGATTTTCATATAAATGTTTAAAACCAATTTGAAAAAGAAGGTTACACACTTCGTAAATATTAGTTAGCAAAAACTTTTAATTATGTTTGTATATGGTAATTTTATTCATATAATGAACTAATGCACCATTTTTTTTCTTCAGAAGACAAGTTACGATCGGCGAAGCCACGATTCTCAATTTATTGTTTCTGTGAAATTTGAATGTCATTTGGATTTTAAATTGTGTACTAGGAAATAAAACAATAATAATTTGGAGTTGAATTGTTATGTTCTTAGACTTGACAAAATAGATCAGGAAATTTGAAATGATATGAATCGTAATTTAGCTTTAGCGTGCATGTCTCGCATCGCTGGCTGTCCACATGTTTTCAAAGGAAGTACAATCTGATTGGTTGCTATATTAGTATAAACCAATCACAGCAGACTATCGTCATTACGGAATTCCCTTCTAGCAAGCGTATCACCAAGAACTGAGAAAAAACAATACACCAATCCTAACTATTTTTGCATTAGTTCAGATTCCTATGTGTAAAATTCATCAATGAATTATAATATGAACCATTGTCTGTTGCTATACAAGTCAAGTTAAGAAGCATATTTTCTCAGTCAACTTTTTTTTAAACGGCATTGCGTGACAATCAAGTAGAATATATCAACAAGCTTGCTTTGCAAGAAATTACGAACATAAACAATGACAGCTGAATAATTATATTACTTTGAAAGGCTTAATTCATGCAAACTAATTATTGGTAATATTTTGAAACATATACCTCAACATATATGGTTCTGATTATCTACGATAGTGGACAGTCGTCTCTCTTGGTGTTTGGTTGAGTCTATTCGATGTAGGGATTAACAAGTCACAAAACTTTGAAACAATTTATTACATATTCAGATTTTTAAAACTGAAATATATTTGTAAGTATGAGCTAACATCTGTCATAATATTCCAACAGTAATTAATCATTTGATAAGTAAATTGACTTATCAAAATGGAAAGGCAAAAAACATCCCCTGCAGTCATCCCTACTCAAAATAGACTATTCCAGTGACTTCACTGCAGACTTTAATGAACTAGGTCAATTGACTGTTTCAAGTCTCCCCAGAAAACATCCAGATGTTACAAAACTTATCATTAGTCATGTGACTGTTTCAAGTCTCCCCAGCAAACATCCAGATGTTACAAGCCTTATTATTGGTTAACTTTGGGACTTCCCTTCTCTTAGCCAATCAGAAAATTCAATACAAACTCTATTCATAGTGTAGCATTACTGTGTTGACAGTCTAAGTGATATATATTTATAGCCTCACACGGAAGTGATTGCTGCCTTTTCATTTACGAAAAATGAAATCATTGATAATGGATAATATGATAACATGTAACATTATTCTTAATAAAGGTATGTCATAAGTACAGTAAGAGAATAAATTGGGAAGTGTGAAAATACACCTATAGATTAGAATGTATTGTGACAAGCGTGATCAAGTTAAAACATTTCCCAAATTTGTGTAATAAAAAATACGTGTTTTTCTCATAAAACTCACTGAAAAGAAATCACAAGACGATTGTTTATCATGGCTGTACATAATTTGTTTTCAAAATTTGGAATGTGGTCGAATTTTTAATTTGTCAGTACTGAACTTCTGGTACAATGTCGAAATTTGGAAAGGTATTTTGAAAAAAGGCTGACAGATGATCTTACGTGGGCGAACTTATAGAGGGGGCGAAATTAAGGAAGAATTACGGTAATTATCGAAAACAGTCAATACCTCTCGATAAAATAACAACCTTTGTAACTTTTGAAATCATCATGAAACTAAGATAACACACGGAGTGTCCCTTTAACTTGCCAATATTAACACTTCACCTGCTGAAGTCGATAGTGCCAAGCCAAATTATCTAACAATTGTTTTACATGTTTTGTGCCTCTATCAAAGTTTAACAGTAAAAAATTGTAAAAAATTGCATAGTCTAACAGCGATTTTATAACAAGATGTTGGTGAAAAGTTTGTTCATATATTCGCTCTTAATCTTCAAAAACTCACAGCAACAACTTTTGCTATCAGTTAAGCTTGGACAAACATTAGATGTTGTTAATACTAAACACTAAAGATATACTTCGATAAATTTGTGAGTTAACACCTTAATTGTAAGTTAAGTGAAAAAGCTTTCTGAGAGGCCTATAAAACTCTTTAACAAAGGCATTAGCTGGGATTGGCGAGAGGATGACTATATGTTACCCTGAGATATCACTATTGGAAGTACAAAGTTAAAGGGGCTGTAGCACATTTTTGGAAAATCTTATTTTTTCAAATTTCCCATTTATAATGATAGTTTATGTCATTTATATTTACTTTAGAGGGTAAGACATATTATTACACAAACCAATTATCCATAGTGGTAATAACGGTGTTGCGTATAAATTGCATGACAGCAATTTTAGTGTGAACACATTTTATCATTTCGAATGACAAAAACGATTCCCATGCCTTCACTGAACCATGTACACTAATTTTTTAACTTGATTTTCCGAAGAGAGAATGGTGTTTCAAACACATTTCTTCAACTTATTTGAGCAAAAAAACGTGTTACTGCCTCTTTAACCTAGACCCTGCTGGAGACGACATCATCCATCAAAGTGTGAGACAGGATATTGTGACACAGAGAGATGTATCTGATACTGACATGTCAACATCACGCCTAGATCAACCAAACACAGACAGCAAGCTGAACCCCATCTCTCATTGTGCACAATAAGATGAAATCATTCTGTGCAGCAGGAAGGATATGACATCTGCCTACTATTTATATATATAACAATATACTGCACAAAATAGGGATATTTAAGGTTTTATGATTAAAAGTCATAAGTACGTCAAGAAATTAATAAAATATTATTCAAAATTTCAAAATATCCTTAACTATTTTTGCCCATTATACTTAAATTAAATCATAATCAATTATCATATACAAGATGAGTGAACTAATAGCCAGTGTTGAAGTTGTGGCAACACCTTCTGTCTTTCATCAAATGTGTGACTGCCCATGCTCATACTAGTACTGATCCAGTTTGTTGCGTATTGGCCATTTTTCCAGTATCGGCCCAATATTTCCTTGTATCGGCCCAGTTGTGTAATCATGGTCAAGGCCATATTTATACTGTATAGTTGCTAAGTTAATTAAAAATGGCTGGTATAAACAGTGTATGAAATAGTTTTAAAATGTAACAAGCCAACATGTCTTGTTAACTAAAAATCTTACAAGCCCTCATCAACGTTAGCAAGCCCTCAAAGTTTAAAGTGATAATAAAAAGAACACACTATTTAGTTCATACAAATTTACTACTATGAAATTAGCCGGACGTCCAGGCTATTCTACAACTTACTAGTTACTGGATATGTAGTATTTCAATTAGCATGTGCTTTAGATATGGGCGAAGGAGTAAGAGAAGTGTTTTGTGATAGAGTTTTCGTAGTTATCTAACTGATAGACTTCAGAAGTCATAAACGGATATACTCCAAATTTAAACCTGTTTTTTTTTTGGTGTTCCATAAGGATCAGTTTCAGGACCTTTGTTATTTTTAATATATTAATGACCTTGTTGATAACATTGATTGTAACATACGTCTTTTTGATGATGACATTTCATTGTATGTAATAATTGAAGATCTGGTTTTATCAGCAAACAGCTGCAGACTGAACGAAGATTTCCTAAAGAAAATCGTAGTGGGCAAATAAATGGCAGGTAAAGTATTACCACGAAAAAAAGGAAACTATTCAATTTAGTCACAAAGCGGGTCACCAGTCCCAAACCTCAGTTATATCAATGCAATAGACTCCTATATCTGAAGTTGAAGAGCATAAACAACTAGGTGCATTTAGGATGCTAACTGGGCTGCTCACTTTAACAGTGTTGTAGATAGAGTTACTCCCATGATGATAAATTGCTTAAGAAGTTTGAAATATCAATTATTACGCAGATTATTACGCAAATCATTTCACATTATGGATCCGTCCTTCATTTTACCGCTTTTTGTCGTTATGTTTGGAAAAACCGCACTCAGGTTCAAAATGCAAATCTTGAAAAATACAATTAGATGCATTAAGAGGATCTGCAGGGCAACAACAGGCACAAGTCATTATAAACTATATACTGAAACAAATTTCTTACCCCTTGTTGAAAGAAGACACGTCCAAAAATTAACTCTTTTTCATAAAATGATAAATGGCAAAGCACCGAATAACTTAATATGTATAACCTCGTCCATGAATGCGTTTCGACCACCAATTCGTACGAATTGAGAAACTTATTCAAAATCTGTTTTACCTAGTTAAGTAGATCTTTGGAATGCATTACCAAATGACATAAAAATCATACAATCTCAAACTCCCCAGTGTGGATACTTATTTGAATTTGATCTAAATTGTAGAAACCGTTTTCGTTAAATTACTCATTGTAGGCTCCATTTAGGCTGCATTGATTTAAACTATCATAAATGTAAAAGACATATTTCAAACTATCTGTCCTGTTAATGCGAGTGAAATCGTGAAGACACATCACATTATCTACTTGCGTGTTCAAACTACTACTTTTTAACAAATGATGCAATATACTACAAAATGGTTATAGTTTAAAAACAATTGTATTGAAATCCTAAATACCTCAAGCTGAAAACTTAGCAATTTTACAATCTGTTTTCCTCTTCATCATCGCTTCTTGTAGATTTAATAACAACTAAAATTGAAAAAATGTTAGCTTTAATAGATACATGTATGTAAATATATACTTATTGATAATTGATCACGTTGTAATTGTACATCAGCCTTGTGACTTGACATGAGAATGCTTTGACTGAATGTAATTTGTTGAATTCACCTTTGTAATTTTGGAGCGGCATTTACATAAGTTCTTAGCTTGTTTGCCAATCCATTTCAATGATGAATAAAATATGTTTAAACTTAAAAGCACATCAAGTTTCAAATTCTTACAACCCTGGACAAACGGATCTTTCTTGTATTTCTCATAGCATACTGCATTGTTAAATTGCTGAGTGTTCAGCTTCAGGTATTTCACTATTTCAATTCAAAATTGTTTCCAGATTATTGCTGTAGGTATTCTAATAGTTATAGTGCGATGCAGTGCTACTGTGAAGCTATTTTGACAAAATCTATTTTTAGAACAAGGAAGTAAATGTTCCAACTCCCGAGCTAAACAGAAAGATTCCATAGTTAAATTTCAAAATTAATTTGTAAATTTCTAATTAATGTTTGTATCGTTCAAGTCTTTGGAAGTCCTTTATAGATAAGCTCAAAATTCCAACAAGCCAGTCGGGCTTGCTTGTAATATTTTCTACAAGCCCGATCGGAAAGCAACCAGCAATTTGCAGGCGGGCAGGCAGCTATTTCGAACGCTGGGTATAAATGCAGTAAGAATCTCATGTATTTTATAAATCAGTTATCAATTTCATTGCAGGGCAAATACAAGAAAGACGGCCAATACAATATTTTTTAACATCAGGGAAAATATAAGAACATTAGGGCCACTACAAGAAAGACAGGGCCAATACAATAACATCAGGGAAAATACAAGAACACCAGGGCCAATACAAGAACATCAGGGCCAATACAAGAACATCAGGGCAAATACAAGAACACCAGGGCCAATACAAGAACATCAGGGCCAATACAAGAACATCAGGGCCAATACAAGAACATCAGGCAAATAAAAGAACATCAGGGCAAATACAAGAACATCAGGGCCAATAAGAAGAACATCAGGGCAAATACAAGAACATCAGGGCCAATAAGAAGAACATCAGGGCAAATATAAGAAAATCAGGGCCAATACAATAACATCAGGGCAAATACAAAAAAGATAGGGCCAATACAATAACATCAGGGTCAATACAAGAAAGACAGGGTCAATACAATAACATCAGGGCAAATACAAGAACATCAGGGCCAATACAAGAACTTTAGGGCAATACAAGAAAATCAGGGTCAATAAAATAGACAAAGACAGGGCAAATACAAAATCTTCTTACTAAAAAATGTAAAAGTTTGTCTGATTGAAATTAGTGATTTTGATAGAAATGAATGTTTTGATATGTTGCAAATAAAATATACAAGATAAAGTAATAGATATATGCCATTGACATTGGCATAGGCATATGTTATATTGTATATTCAATAATAATAAATTATATAATGTCCAACTACTATAGGAAGAATTGTGGAATCAACCTCCACACAAATACTTTCATACTCATGAACAACAAGAACATTAACCCTCTAGGTGCCACCGTTAGGAGAGTGTCACTTGTTGTGTATATTAACATCAGGGTTAGGGTTAGGATTAAGTCACTTGTTGTGTATATTAACATCAGGGATACACTTTATATGTGTACACCACAACTTCTAACAGTTTCCCAGCTCGAAGTCATGTGTCATCTTCTGACCTGCTGTCTATCATAGTTGTCCATTTTGCATTTACCTTTTAATTCCTTTCCCTAGCTGTCGTTAGGACTATCTATAAAGTGTATAGTCCAATTGGATAAGAATTTTTTTTTTTTTAGCCAATGCTTCCACATAAATCTCCGCTAAATTATGACACTGTTTTATGAATGCCTTTTTTGCTTTATGTATTCAGATAAGGCAGAAAAAATAACTATATTTAGTTGGTTTGAGGATTCTCCTGTCATGATTTTGACCAATTATAAAAAAAGGATACTAAGAATCCACCCCAAAAAAAATTTCATCTACAAAAGAGCAAAGTTTTAGCCTCCTGCCTTTAGACATTTTACCCCAAAAAGTCTGGAAATCAAGTTTTGCCTTGCCTAATAAAGAAAATAATAATAAAGATCATATCCAATAATGTATGATACATCTACCTTAAATTAGGAGATTTAAATCTAAAATGTTAACTGATAGATACATTCATAAACAACCAACAAGATTAAATGATAACAAATCAACATATTTCAACACAAGATCGTGTTAACAGAAAAAATAATGTTGTGAAAATAATCAAGTAAAGAGTTAAACAATACACAACGGCACATTTGTAGAGGCCGAATGATAAGAGCTGTTTCACGCAGATATAGCTTCTCCCTAATCCCACAGGAGCTGTAAGCTGCTCAATGGTAATAATGCAGTTCAAGGAATTCTATGAATAACTAAAAAAAACTATATCGTAAGAATTACCAGAGCTCTGTCCTCCTTCTGTCACTTGAGACAGATATTTGTGAATATTTCATATTTTTGTATTTACATTTATCAGAGTTTTTCTCCATATTGATGGATGGTCTCTATTAGCAGAGCTTTTGTTTTGATAGAGAACTCAATAAAGCTTTTTAAGGTCACACCATTATAGCCTTGTATTACATCTGCTCCAGGGCAGTACAGCTTGGAATAAATACACTCTGCTGGCAGCCAAGGGGTTAAATACAATGACCGCCTGAACGGTTGACACATAAATATTATAAACTGGAACACAATTAATTGGATTGTAACACTTTTCTTTTTTGCTCTAAAGTTAATATAAATGACATAAACTATCATTATAAATGGGAAATTTAACAAAATAAAATTTGCAAAAAACATGCTACTGCCCCTTTAAAACATGTCGATGCTAGATTTACACATTTGATACTGATAGGTTACCTCTCTGTGCATAAAGATGATTTACTGCCGCGTTGCAGTCCCAGAGGGAGCCACCGAACACGAGGCATAATGGTTTGTTTACGAGAATGATACCAAGAGCACAATGTCAACAACATACCCAACTTATTTATAAATTTGAATTGTATGTGTCATACTTGACAATTGAACACGTATAGCATGGTGCACAGGAGTCTGATACACCAGTGATGGGAGACAGAGAGGTGCAGCTCTACGTAAAGTTATAAACATTGATTTGTAAAAAGGGAAAAAAATTTCCAGAATGTAATATTATCAACTTACTAAATGCATTTTTACAAATTTTGATACACACACTTGACAATGATCATTCGCACGATGGAAGTCTGCTCTTGTGAATCTCAGCAATATCAGCAGGGTAGTCTATAAATACTCAATTATACACAGGTACAAACAAATTTCAACAACCCATGAAGTTAAAAATGTTAAAGTTTTGTTTATATTTCTTACATTTGTACAGACACTGAGACTGGATGACTGAGTGTAAATCCAATGTTCTGTTGTGTGTGAGTTAATTGTGACAGGCAATCTGAGAGACCAGTGAAACGTAATGTTATAAATAATGCATTGTAGCTCCGGTTAAATGCATGGCAGCGGGTTCACTATGAACTTGACTCGCAACTCAACAAACACAATCAGTCACATCAACTCAGATTTACAAGCTGGTTAAACTGTGTATCTAGTTTTTGTTCATCCATCAACATATTTAAATGTTTTCAATGACTTGTCTCTGCTGAAAATGGCTGGAATATTGACCACAAAAAAGCCAGCAACTCAACACACATCAAATCAAAGCTACCTCCATTGATCACGCTGCCATATACTGGAGTAAAACAATAAACAGTGAAAACATGGTAATATTGATTCTTGGTTGTCCAATTATTATCATCCTCTTTATTTCAGAACAGAATCAAAATGGAACTCTTTTAAAGTTAAACTGCATACATCAAAAAATATATATAGACAGCATTTGAAAAAGTTTTACAAGTATACAGTAACAAATAATCAAAAGTTAAAACAAACACAGAGCCATTTTATTTTATAATATATAATGGTCCTTTTGTATTATTTGGAAGGCAAAATCCACTAAATCATGTCAATGTTACAACAAAGTTTTCAACTCTATTACACAGAGCTCTATTCCCTTCAGATGAAGTGCCACACATGAGAAATCAAAAAGGTACATTAACCGATTAAAGGGCATTAAAGCGACATGATCAGTGAGGATTATGACTGTAATGCGATGCTTAACGACTCGTACTTACCCACATCAAAGATGTAGCGATCGACCAATCGAACGAGGCGTACACTCCACCGGCACAGGCGGTTCATTGCCCCAACCCCACATCGACTCCCACTTTGAGACCGGACTGCGATTAAACCTCAGCTTGAACACATCTCAACAATTAAACACACTTCCGGACCTTGACACACTGCACGGCAACCTTCCAGTTACATATTAGACATAATAACTCAAATAAACTTTCCAAGTAGGATAGAGGACTATGACATAACTCACTGGTCTATAATCCCAACGAGCACAACTGACCAAGGCCCGGCAAGCAGGCACTAATTACTCCAGTGGCTGACACACCTTAATGAACTGCCGAGTAATTAGCTTCACGTTTCCATAGAAATTACCACAGCTATTCCAGAAAATTCATCCATATGAATTATGGATGTGGTGAATGGACTAGTTAAAAGGAACGATCATCTGACAGAGGCAGGAGCATCGTCAGTCACTCCCTCAGCACTAAAGTTAACAGTTTATCCCTCCCTCTGTCCATCTGTCTGTCTGTCCCTCATGCGACGGACGACTAAATCGGTGTCCCTTTGAAACACCTGAAGCCTCTGACTGAGACACAGCTGGGAATCAATACACAGTTCCTACTCTCGCTCTCTCCCGCTCGAACTCACTTGTTGCTTCTCGTTCACAAACGCCACAAAAACAGCAGGCCAAACTCGTCAAACTTCATCTATCACGCTTCTACTCAATTTTCGATGACAACATTGTCACATAACAACTTCACTGAAGATGTCTCCTTGAAATACTTTCCACCAAACTGATGTAAAGTTCCATATTTCACTGAGCAGACGTGAAGGCAGACGGCACCAGTGGACAGCTGAACAGACGACAGAGGAACAGGCAGGTGCTGAGGCTGAATACGAGAGTTATACTCTTGGTGACAGCTTGTGCTCAGTTACTGTCATCTTCTCCAGGAGTGTTATGACAGACAGAACTTGCTAATTAGTCCATATAAACCCTCAGGGAGTGCAGGATCAAACAAATCCTTCCAGGACAGTAGGTACACAAAAGATTACACAGAAACTACATGTGCTTATAGCTGGACAGTGCAATATGAAGCTTATCACACGCGCGTATCACATGGACTTATCGTACATTGGGAGATTCATCAGATTTATCCCATGGGAATAGAAGAGCTGACAAAACCAGCCACATGGTGTGCTTTACTGGCACAATGGTGTCAGGTAGAGGATGGAACTACATACAGCTTGGGGACCTCACATCAAGATCCACGTAACACTTACTGAGCTGTACGTGCTACGGTGCTGCCTCATTAATTGGAATAATACCTGGACAGAGAATTAATACAGCCTTCAACGGTGCTGTATGTTGCCACAGAAAGTGGCTGTTAAGGGACGGACCAGTTGATAACTTACCACAGCTTGGTTGTGATACCCCTAACGAACACTGTCAAATTCTATTAATTGTAAACTTCCTGAGAAAAAAATACATAATTCAGCGAAAAATATCTGCTTATTTAGGATCACACTGCTTGATTACCGACGCAAATGTGATACCGTTAATATCTATGGTCGGTCATCCATTAACAGATACCATTCCTATTCAACAATCAAATAAGTCAAGAAAGACACAACTTTTTGCCATCATTCAAATTTTAGCCTAAAACAAAGATGAATATTCATACCACTGCAAATGGTTTAAAAGTTTGATTAATCACAACAATAATGAAATTTAATATATGAGTTAATTACACTACAAAACCATACAGATTGAAGGCTGATGTGTTAGTGCTTGAATTTGACACCAAAGTCATTGACCAGTTCCAGAATTAATTGTTGTCGTGAAAAAGCCAGTACAACATCTGTGGTTTAAGTTAGACATAAATGATAAATATCTGTTTATTTAGGGTCAGACTTCTTGATTAATCAAACAACGTAATGCACCGAAGTCATGGAACAACAAATACCATTTCTATGTAACTCTTTGAAGGTTCAAGAGAAAGACAAACAAACACATTTCAGTTTATTTTTTAAAAACATTTTTGTCATTTGAATTTTGCATAAAACAAATATGAATTTTAATTGCTAATGTGATACCCTTAATATCTACAGTCAGATAGAACAACAAATACTATTTCTATTGAACTGTGTGATAGCTATTATGGAAATTATTCCCAAGGCACAAAAAAAAAAAAAATTCATTCTGGCACAAAACAAAGATGAAGACTCATGCCACTACTAATGATTCAAAACTCAAATTCTAAATAATTTGATCATTCACAATAACAATGAAATTTCATAAACATTTCAATATCAAGTTAAGATTACAACACATATTGAAGACAAGAGTTACCAGTTGAAAGTATCACCAATGCCAATGACTGGTTCCAGATCAACTTAACCCTCCATTTACATGCTGGATTAGGAAGATAAGCTATTTCTTTAATCTACCCTAGCTGGTGAATAAATACCAAATCATTCTCCATGACCAATTTGCAGGAACAAAGAAAGTAATTTAGGGTTGTCCTTAGATAAAAGGCTACCCTAAAATATTTAGGAGATAAAATTAATCTATTGTGTTTTTAATTTTTTGTGAATCGAACTTAGATTTGATACCTGTTGATATCATTCAGAGTCTAACACATGTTAATGTCCCTCAAGTTAAACCAGAATGACAAATTTACTTAACGAGTTTAAAATTCCTGTAAATACATCAATCAGGAATGGTATGTAGGTATTTCAATATCTGCGATGAATATTCTTAGTATCAATATATATAAACTAAACCACTGGTCAATGGTCAGATTTGAACGACCTTCCTGCTTAAAGAGTAAAATTCCTGTAAATAAGTCACTCAGAATGGTATGCAACTAAGTATTTCAGTACCTATGTAAGGAGGAATATCCCTGGTACAAATAGAGTTAAACCCGAACCATTGTACCTGGTATGGTTAGACCTAAAAGACCTTCTTTCTCAACAAGTTACAATTCCTGTAGACTGCCCACTCAGGAATGGTTTGGAATTACCAGCAGCTCCTGCAAGATGAGGAATATTGCTGATATATCTCTAAGGCTCTAAGGTTTCTCGGGTTCATTGGTTTCAAAAGTGACGAGGGCAGTAGGACTTTTTTTTTTTGGAAGAACTAATGACAGGAAGGAGTTACTTCTCCCCATCAAATTATAGCCTGGAAGTGGTAGAAGTATACAAAACTGAAGCACATCTTTTCTGCAGACCAATATATTTGGTGGAAAAATGGATTTTGGGGTTTTTATTTTTTAATTCTTAATTCATTTTTTAAAATTACAATAAAAAGCTGTCAAGCCCACAACTAAAAATGAAGCACAGATGCCAGAGAAATTTTTATTTTTTTATTTAACCTAAACCAGAACCAAGACCTACATGATGGCCACTTGTTCAACAAGTTACAATTCTTGTACATCACCCACTTAGGAATGGTTTGGAACTATTTGCAGCAATTTGCTAGATAAGGAATATTCTAGTATATACCTAAAACAGAACCCAGAAATCACCCACTCTAAAACCGTCTCCACCTGCATCAAGGAACATACACTACCTAGTTGATGAATCTGTAATCACTGTCTGTAATAAATGAGTGTTCTTGTATTATCAGTAAATCTATCAGCTGTCACTAGCAACTATTACGCGACCCTGTTCACAGCAATTTACGAGAAACAAACAAAAGTTTGTCAAATCACCTTGTCCGCTAACAACACAGTCATCAGTTGATGATTTGCTATTGATTAGGACCTTTTCCTGCATTATCAACTTCATCATTTCTTTCTTCTATCGCTTTAATGATAAAGTATTGACAAGTAGCAATAAATAATCTGAGGTTAAATGATTAAAAGAAAGCATCTCAAAATCATTAAAGAGATTCCTAGTTTTTTAAAAATGTATTTGTCCTTTTCAACATTGATAATTTAACAACATTTATACCAGGAGTTCTGGTCAGTATGACACTTTTAAGGCAACTTAACTAAATAACAACTAAATCTCAACATTATCTCAATTTAATGCCAACATAATCCTAACTTAATCTCAAGTCAATCTTCTAGACGACAATTTCAGGACTGAGACGTGTCACAGTCGTTTCAGCTTTTGGTAATGTTTGACATCGTCACAGAGCTCTAGTTTTTCCAGGGTCTAAATGGGTCAGTATATGGTTGACAAACTCTGCAATACTTTGATAATGGACTCAATTAATATTTATTAGAACTATCACATTATTTCAATGGATATTGAAAATGTAACAAGCAGCCCAAGGAGGAACGCTGAGAGAGTTGGGAACTGGAATGGTGGAGTCATCACTTCTCCCAGATGTTCTACTGTAGTAGATCTCAAGTACACTTCTGAAGGGGTCAGTTTGGTTCATAAACTCTGCAGTATTTTAATGCTGAAATGCATGCTTGGCTAGACTGCACTTTACGGGCACACATAAATCTTGGTATTTTCGTACTATCTTTTAACCCCTGGATATCAGTAGACTATGTTTTTTAACCCTTGGATCCCTTTCAACGATCTTTTAGGGTTAGTTTGTCTAGTGTAGGAGTTGGTAGTGCAGTTACTAGCGCCCGGTAAAGTGCAGTACTCCCACAAGCATGACTCAACCTATTTTATTCTTCATTACAGTAATATCATAGTATTATCATAAAACTAATCAAGGGTGACCTACCTGGGTTGGCAAACTTTGTTGTTACTGTGATAGTTTCATATTAAAAAAGATCGGATTGTGTCACAAAGGTTGGCTAAGTTGGCAGTTACTGCAATATTTTGATTGGTAAACGCATGTTGTCAGAGTTAGTGAAATCACCTGAGACCCCCACAGTACATGTCTACCACTCCACACTCTCTGTATAAACAAGCTTCATTGATCTTTTCCTCTTGTTGTGGTGTCTCTTCATGTCACTCGGTAACTTTAGGATATAATTGTTCCGAATTACTGATGAGCATGGCCGATTTCAATTTGGAAATGGGTTTGTTTGCTCATATTATGCCTGATTACTGTCTGCTATTTAAAATGATTACAGAATCAGGTTCGTCTCTTTTACAGCTCAGTGCAATACATTTGATGGTGTTTCTATTCACTGACTGCTTGAATCTCTCAACTCCATGAGGACTATACAGTCTGTCAATTTCTTTTTAACTTCAGTTCTCTGAATGTTTAAACATCAGTGAATGCCTGTTTGCTGAATGATTAATCTTTCTCAACTCCTTGTGGAGTATTCAGTCTGTTAATTCCATCTAAAATCTAAAACTTTTCTCTCACTTGGCCGCAAAATTAAATCTATCTGTCATTGTTCAATCTTTTTAACCCCCTACTTCTCGGTTTCTATGTATGACATCAGAGATGTTCTTGTATTATCAGTAAATCTATCAGCTGTCACTAGCAACTATTACGCGACCTCGTTCACAGCAATTTACGAGAAACAAACAAAGGTTTGTCAAATCACCTTGTCCGCTAACAACACAGTCATCAGTTGATGATTTGCTATCGATTAGGACCTTTTCCTGCATTATCAACTTCATCATTTCTTTCTTCTATCGCTGTAATAAGGTCTTAACCAGGTGCTGTTCTACTTGTTTATAACGATCAAACTCATCGAACGTGAAAAAGACAACTTCAGAAAAACTTGTCCAGAGGCAGGAAATCATAAAGAGAGCGCTTAAATATATGGTTACAGTTACACAGTGGTATACATAGGTAAGAATAAGGAAGGGCATTGTGAGTGTCTCTGCAGATTCATAAGACCATGCACTCATAAGAGTGGATCACAGAACGTTTATCAGCAGACATAGTGTACTTATTCACCAGACCTTAATCCAGAGCAGGTCGGCGTAGACACATGCAAGATAAGCATAATTACCTACAGTAATCAATAGGTACGCATGCTCACTGGTCATCAGACACTGTTATTGCCTCATCCAGTCACCAATTTTCATCTTGGATCTCATTGGCCAACTCGGTCAACGACAAAACAATACGTTACAACCCTAGGCTTTATCCCTGAGAACGACAATATCAGTAACCCCCGGAGTGGTCTATCTACACTCAACATTAACACACATTAATAATGCAAGCTGAAATCATACAGGACATAGAAATGATAGGGATCAAGTTGCGTCCACTGTGGTTCTGGCAAAAGCAGCTCTAAATCAATAGAGAAACTTAGATCTACAGGTTGGGTATTTCTATCTAATCTGCTTAAACATGCAATTTTTTTATTGGGTGTATCAGTGTTTAATCTACTGAAATCAATGCAAAAACGTAAAACTGCAGGTACGTTATCTTGATATAATCTGCTTATACATGATATCTGTTATGATTGGGGTATCAGTGTTTAATCTACTGAAATCAATGCAGAAACGTAGGTTTTCTCGATTTATCTGCTTACACATGATATCTATTTTGATTGGGTGTATCAGTGTTTAATCTAAAACAAAATGTGGTTGTTAAACACTGATGGCCAAAGATAAAAATTTTGTTTGAAATTTTCAATGATTAATTATAATAACCCATGAGAATGAATATGGGAAGGTATCAAAGTGTATCCCTGACCAATGCAAAGTTTAGGGAGCTTGCAGCGTGCTTCAAGGTCAAGGGATAAAGTTTTAACCTCATCTTAAGCAAAGGTTTCATCACGATGGATGCACGTGTCAAGTATTAAAGGCCTATCACTATCAAATCTAAAGTTATGACCAAGGTTAAAGGTTTTTGATCAAACAGACAGGTGAATAACAAATATTCCCATTCAGGGGCATAAAAATCAATGCAGAAACGTAGAACTGCACGTTGGGTATTTCTATCTAATCTGCTTAAACATCTGATCATGTCTAATCTACTGAAATCAATTAGAAACACATTCCTAGTCTGAAATCAATGCATGAACGGCAGTATCAACTCTATTTACTCTTGTGAAAGCTAAAATCTGTTAGATTTGATAAACTATATAAGTCAATCTTTCTGTTCTGATTTGGTAATGGACATTCAAGGTCATTTCTGAAGAATGGGTACAGATATCTTCTTCACAAAATACACAAGATACAAATGTGCGTATAAGGGAGGGATTCTGTGGGAAATCAGGTGTAAATATGAAAGGATACTAAATGACATATTTGGTTAAATTGAGAGGGGACCATCATCAACAGAAGGAAAAAAAATATTTGTACAAGATAATGATTTGTTACACTTTGGGTGCCTTCAGGTAGCAGCCGTCATCATAACTTATTTCAAGACAACTGAATGTCCATCAGGTACCCCATCCACTGGTATATTCCGTTCAGGTAGTTGAACCGGGTCAAGTGGTGTAAGAATACGTTATTGCCTTACCTTACAGAATGACTGGTGAGGAATCAGGAAAATGTACTTACCTGAAAGAAACAGAACAAAATTGTTAGTGATGAAAAACAGTTTTCAACAAGTATCAATTGGTTCAATTTGTGCAAATTATTGTTGAAATTTCCAAATATATACGCATTCACAGTTTATGTCATAATTATTCAATACATTGTAATAAAGATCAATAAATATACAACAATCAACATGCTTAAGTGCCGAAAGACGCCTTAGAAATTATTTTAAAATAGCTGTACTGTTAAACACTTTAAGATCAAATGATTTTTATCTACTTCTAAAATATCTTAACTGTTAAACACTATAAAAATCAAATAATTATAATTCTACTTAACTTTTCAAGAATTTAATTGTATAGCAAGATATAGAGAGCACTAATTTCTCATCAGTTTGAGATTAATTCTTGTTGCAAATTGTACTCGAATGCAGTGGTTTGAATGTCTGCACGACTTAGAAAAAAGCACACGATCTTCAACCTAATTCAGCTGGTCGTGTGAATCACATTAGCTAGTTCTTCCACAAGCAAGCATCTAGGTGCATAATTCCTGTGATCAATTATTCACGGAGGAATGTCAGAGTGTGCAAACAGTTTGAAGGTGAAGCCATTGCCTCAACATTCCACATGTACTCACACCTACCTCCGCATTTAGACATCACGCTCAACTTGAAAGGATTTTAAAAAAAAAGGTTACTCTTAAAATTTTTTAACTATGATTTAACCCAGCGATAAAAAATCACAAAAAACACACCTATAGGAAATGGTGCAACCTCACGTCTGACTCGATCAAGCTTTAATGATCTCAGTTGAAGTTTTAATTAACTTCTGAATATATTCAATATATATAGACTAAACTGTGACTAAGGAAATTATTTCATTAATTGAGTTATTTTGGATGCATTCAGCTCCGAATGATATAAATTGGTATTGAATATACTTTAGAATCACAAAACGTTGACAACACAGAAGATTTTATCTCCTAATTAAATTATAGAAAGGTTAAGATTAGTTTTATCATGTAGTTTCTGACAAATCATAAACGGGATAGGGAAGCAGTCATGAAGTACAACGCTGCCCACTCGTTGAAATCTTATTGGACGAGCAGTCACGTAATCTTAGAGACGCATCTCAATAAGTAATAGAGCCCTTACGTTCACCAACATCTTATAAATAGTATACATAGAGATCAAAATATCCTCGAACATGTTTGGAATCTGAAAGCTTCAGACTTCATTTCCTAGTGCTGGATGTTGGAAGTCCTCTCTGTGCTCACACAGTCATATAAGTACCATACATTAACATTGGCATACTGCTGTCTTACTTCTAGCTTTGTTTCAGAAATGTTGTCCTTGTCCATATATACCACTTGTCATTACTTAACTAACTATAATTTTCATAAAAGTCTATTCTGCATTTAAGATTTCTTGAATGTTGAAATAACACTAATTGGAAAGAAACTTGAAAACCTTTAAACACTTGAAACTGCTATGATTTTGAACGATTTATCCTGGACATTAATTGCTTGCATTAATTGTCTCTGCATGAGTAATTAATTAAACCTTTCTTATGGGATCAATAGCAACAATACAAGAACTTTTTTTGCAAAACAAATTTTTTTTTCATTATTTTCTCCGCTAAAGTATGCATGCAAGGAAAAGCATTACAAAGTTTAATGTAAAATAATTGATAAATATTTTATTTCGGTGTTACCCTAACCATTCTAATCAGAAAACATAGCACTTCTGGAGAACAAATTAAAATTATTTTATTAAAGAGATGCTAATTTTCGTTCACGTCTAGACATAATCTAGAATATCTCAAAATCCACTAGCAGTTAAATTAAGACAATCATTGATGGTATCTTCAGAATGGACCATCATCAAGCAATTAAAAGTACCTTTGATGGTATCTTCAGAATGGACCATCATCAAGCAATTAAAAGTACCTTTGATGGTATCTTCAGAATGGACCATCATCAAGCAAAGAAAAGTACCTTTGATGGTATCTTCAGAATGGACCACCATCAAGCAATTAAAAGTAGCTTTGATGGTATATTCAGAATGGACCAGCATCAAGCAATTAAAAGTAACTTTTATGGTATCTTCAGAATGGACCATCATCAAGCGATTAAAAGTACCTTTGATGGTATCTTCAGAATGGACCATCATCAAGCAATTAAAAGTAGCTTTGATGGTATTTTCAGAATGGACCATCATCAAGCAATTAAAAGTACCTTTGATGGTATCTTCAGAATGGACCATCATCAAGCAATTAAAAGTACCTTTGATGGTATCTTCAGAATGGACCATCATCAAGCAATTAAAAATACCTTTGATGGTATCTTCAGAATGGACCATCATCAAGCAATTAAAAGTACCTTTGATGGTATATTCAGAATGGACCATCATCAAGCAATTAAAAGTACCTTCGATGGTATCTTCAGAATGGACCATCATCAAGCAATTAAAAGTACCTTTGATGGTATATTCAGAATGGACTATCATCAAGCAATTAAAAGTAACTTTTATGGTATCTTCAGAATGGACCATCATCAAGCAATTAAAAGTACCTTTGATGGTATCTTCAGAATGGACCACCATCCAGCAATTAAAAGTATCTTTGATGGTATATCTTCAGAATGGACCACCATCAAACAATTAAAAGTACCTTTGATGGTATCTTCAGAATGGACCATCATCAAGCAATTAAAAGTACCTTTGATGGTATCTTCAGAATGGACCAGCATCAAGCAATTAAAAGTACCTACGATGGTATTTTCAGCATGGACCATCATCAAACAATTAAAAGCACCTTTGATGGTATCTTCAGAATGGACCACCATCAAGCAATTAAAAGTACCTTTGATGGTATATTCAGAATGAACCATCATCAAGCAATTAAAAGTAACTTTCATGGTATCTTCAGAATGGACCACCATCAAGCAATTAAAAGTACCTTCGATTGTATCTTCAGAATGGACCAGCATCAAGCAATTAAAAGTACCTTCGATGGTATCTTCAGAATGGACCATCATCAAGCAATTAAAAGTACCTTTGATGGTATCTTCAGAATGGACCATCATCAAGCAAAGAAAAGTACCTTTGATGGTATCTTCAGAATGGACCACCATCAAGCAATTAAAAGTAGCTTTGATGGTATATTCAGAATGGACCAGCATCAAGCAATTAAAAGTAACTTTTATGGTATCTTCAGAATGGACCATCATCAAGCGATTAAAAGTACCTTTGATGTTATCTTCAGAATGGACCATCATCAAGCAATTAAAAGTAGCTTTGATGGTATTTTCAGAATGGACCATCATCAAGCAATTAAAAGTACCTTCGATGGTATCTTCAGAATGGACCATCATCAAGCAATTAAAAGTACCTTTGATGGTATCTTCAGAATGGACCATCATCAAGCAATTAAAAGTACCTTTGATGGTATCTTCAGAATGGACCATCATCAAGCAATTAAAAGAACCTTTGATGGTATCTTCAGAATGGACCATCATCAAGCAATTAAAAGTACCTTTGATGGTATCTTCAGAATGGACCATCATCAAGCAATTAAAAGTACCTTTGATGGTATCTTAAGAATGGACCACCATCAAGCAATTAAAAGTACCTTTGATGGTATCTTAAGAATGGACCACCATCAAGCAATTAAAAGTACCTTCGATTGTATCTTCAGAATGGACCACCATCAAGCAATTAAAAGTACCTTTGATGGTATCTTCAGAATGGACCACCATCAAGCAATTAAAAGTACCATTGATGGTATCTTCAGAATGGACCACGTTACCATCAAGCAATTAAGAGCATCATTGACAGGTGGTTGTTTTATTAAAGAAGTGATTAAGTACATTTCATCACTTTCACAATGCAAATCCTATTCTGAGCACAATCTAGAATATCTCAAAATCGACTTGCAGTTAAATCAAGAGCACCATTGATGTTATGTTCAGAACAGGCCGCATAGCATATCAAGCTGTATAAAACAATGATGAGTTCCATGGCGTATAATCTGGGACCGTAAACCCAGGAAGATCTACTGCACCTTTTAAACCAATTGTATGGCTCATGGGGCCAATGTTTGTAATTGTTTATCTCCAAGAATAATCCCATTTCTACATGTACTTTACTTTCTCTTAGTGTGAAAAACTACAAATGTTATGCTTATTTCCATTTTGTCGTGTCAAGAGACCGGTGGAAATTACTTTGAAGCGAAGAGAAATCCTCAGAGCTTTTTGTTCCATCAAAGTCAATTATATCCTGCCACATAAACATTTTAGATATGAATGCATCAGTAGCTCAGTCAGACCAAAACCCTTTTTTGAAAATTGTATTACTTCCAAACTCACTTTATATGAACTTGGAAGCTCCCGTTGGACTTGAGAGTTTAATTAAAAAGAAGTTAAAAACTGAAATGCTGTTAACATGCTTTCTTTATTTCAAATCATATACTGTCATCCTTGGTAGCAGTCCTTACACGTAACAGGAATTTCTGGAATATGAAATTGATTAATTAATCAAAAAGTTATTATCAACCATGAAATCATTCTGAATGACCATATCTGAATATCTTGTGAATATACAGGAAGCACATCACATCATCAAAGAGAACAATCCAAGACCTACCATTGACTAAGATAGACTATCATGTTATCTTTCTTACCCTCAGTATAAGCTTTCAGAGTCAAATATCAAAGATAATCTGCATAAAACAGTAATCTAAGTTTTCTATGAAAACTAATTTTTGAGACCGTACAGGTTGTCGGTATCAAGACGGAGCTGATGAAGCTGTGTAAACTGTTTATGTCTGGCGAGACTGATCTCGACAAATCGGAGAATGTTTACATCTTGTTAGCTGGTCCAACACAGACAGTGATGGATGATGGGTGGTTAGAAATAACCAGCAAATCAGCAGCCACCCTGACCGGACTAATTGAAATATGGATCAAATCTTCACTTCCTTCAATGGTGTACATGTAATGAATGTACTTTTTAGGTGGACAAATGTAACATTGTTACATTTAGGTGGAATTATGTAGCATTGTTATATTTAGGTGGACAAATGTAACATTGATATATTTAGTTGGACAAATGTAACATTGATACATATAGAATCACACAATCTGCAGAGCCAGACACTAATGGCCATCACTGACAGCTTATCCACTTGGTCATCGAGACTTGACAAAAACCATTAATGTCCAATGATGGGTAGTTGAGCTATTTTTACATTCAGCACCCCTCTGATAGATGTAAAGTGGCACAGCTCCTTAGGTTGAATTCTTACAGATACTGTGATCCCAAATATAACAACGTTACATTTGTTCATTATCCAAATGGCATACATTTATCAATTCTGTACTTTTCAGTACGAGCCTTTTGCAGTGATTGATAACCATGTCTTTGTAGTCAGACACAAATCACCATCACTAGTGGATAGGCTGATGGGACAGTCAGTGAGTGAGTGTCAGTTAGGGTTTAATGCCGCTTTCAAGAGCATTTCACTTATATCACGGCTGCTAGTATTATTGCAGGGAGAAAGCCCGCAACGCCATGTGGCTATACATTGCGGTGAAACCTGCGAGCAATGGCTGAAACTAGCGAACCATGGGTGGTACTACGCTGAAATTCAGTGTAGCATTGCACCCAAACCCTACTGCGTATAGAACAGTTCTCCACTGCAGACAAAGTTGCTGTGCCCCTGGTGGGATTCGAACCCTGGACCTCTTGATCCAAAACCGAACGTGCTAACCACTGCGCTATCCCGTCCCCCGGGACAGTCAGTGCTGGCTACTGGTGCAATTATTTTCTTAATTAATTTCTGCACTTATGAAACCCAATTTTGCGTTGTGAAGTCAGAACTTCAAAGCAGTCTGCACCTGGTGCAGGTAAGAGTTGGATGAACATCAGTAGCAGCATTAAATGTAGCAGTATAGAGGATAAATAGAGATTATTAACCAAGTGTGTTTCCGTATCATTAATATCATATTTTTGGAATAAAAATTGTATTATGCGAGCCTCTGGCGAGCATAATACTTTATTTTTTATTCCAAATATATGATATTAATGATACGGAAACACACGAGGTTGATAATCTCTTTATCATATATGTCATTATTAAAATTAGCATGTTTTTGTAGTAAAAGTGGAAAGAGAATTGACCTAGTTTTAGCGGAGTAACATCACAGACGGTACATCAAAGTGATGGTCACGACCTCGACTGTGAATTGGCTAAAATAGTTCTTAATTGAAACAATTTAAAAACACATGTGCGCGATTCTTTAAGAAATCAACAGTTGGTCCCTGGTTTCTTGTTCATGGAAATATTTTCAATCAGTTCATAAGCATCTATCTAAAGCACCCATAAATAATTTGGTCACGTTGCTAGAACAAGGGAAGTAACTCTATTTTCAACGTTTTGGAAGCTGCGTTGCCAGGTTGATTCGGATTGGTTCATAACAGTATCTTTCGCACCTAAACGGTAATTATTTGTGAGGTGGGGTTGTTTCCTTTGTTTATGGCAATAAGTACCTATTAATGTACCTAATACCGTATGCTCAGCCCTCAAGAACTGCCAAAACGCTAGTGCGATCGACGAGGCGCGTCGGTAGGTCACACACTGACATCAATATTCTATATCAATATATTTTGTACACAGGACACTGCAGCTCCTTGCTGATGCTGTTGGTTAGCGCACTGAAGTTTTGAATGATTTTTAAAACAAATCTACAATTATCTTGACTTTGTTAACACTATAAATGCACATAGTGTACCATATCAGATGAGTTCGTGTTTTGAATATCCATTCTTTCAAGCGGAAATACTCAGGTAAACTCCCGGTTACGCTTTTCAATGATACGTAAACAGTTTTAGGATTCGCATGAAAAGAGTGGAATTCTGCGAAAGTAGTTCGTGTATTTGACCTTTAACCTGTTTTGCATATTTATCAGATTTGGATACCAAGTTTATCAGATTGCTTTATTGCATCGATAACACCCTCCATTATATGATAAATCATTTTATTCTTCTATGGTTAAACAGGTCACATCAATCCAAACCACTTTAAAACAAACCGTCAGTGTAACACTTGTAGGATTAGAAAATCAAGTTGCTGGAATACATCGGGTTATTGTGAAGAAAGATGACATGATATTTAAGAATCTATGTTAACTTTATTGAGTGATAGAGTGTCTCTTCACAATAAAGAAGCTGTTTGTGCACAGTGATTAATAATGGGTGCTCATACTTAGTGCTAGACTAAGAGATTGATATTGTGTGCTTAGAGAAACGTGTAAACATCGTCGTAAAGTAAACTTGCTGTACAAGCTGTATTCAACACATCTGGATCAGTGGATATAACCAGCAAATAGATGACCTCTTTAACCTCGTCCATTATACACAATTTCTCATTCATCTTACACCAGTGTGCATTTAAAAGATGGTGAGGGGTTTATATTCAAGTAAACATGGAAATATCTTGTGATGTGCTCTTTAAAATTGCTACTCTCTGTTAAAAACTATAGTGAAACTGTAATAAAGCAAATGGCTGCTGTGCAACTCTGGATACAAAGCAGAAAGGACGTGACATATCAGTTACCCCGTCGACACTGTTCATGTTTGATAGTGTCCTTTGCTAATGATATGAATAATATTAACCCTTTATTGTCCTCATTACAACGAAATCGGAAATTCTTTTCCGCACCCGGCAGCCATAGTGCAGTGCCAGTTCAAGTGCTCTATCCTCATAATGCTTAGCACCAAGCAAGGAAGCAACAACTCCCATCTTTTAACAACTTTTGGTATGACGCGACCGGAAATCAAACCCCGACCTTCCGTGTGAGGAGCAGACACTCTACCAACTGAGCTACATCTCCTGTTACAGCCCGCTATTCATTGAACATTCTGAAGGTGTTAACTCAAGAAGTTGATCATTAAAATCCTTGTCTTCACTCCCACGGTGTGCTCTAACCTAATATCAAACTTCACCCTCACAAAAGAAACATGGGCAATTTGGACACATTCTATCCTCCCTCTTACTGTGAAATCCCCAAAGGAACAAAAATAAAATTTTAAAATGTGTTGATCTAATTGTGTCTCATACAGATACTCCCAGCATGAAGTGCCATGTTTCCTCCAATGGATTAAATAAAACAAAAATATTTTCATTTCCATAAAAATGAAAATGACAGGTTTTGTTCATGTTTAGAATGACAAGTGATCTGGAGACAGCATGCTGGAACAATGAAGGGGCGAATATCCTGGTTAAGGGCTCGGACGGGTAACCTGGATACCCCGGATGGGTGCATGGTACGGAGTACGACGCTGGCACCCATCATATTACCAGAACAGTCTAGTTTGAAATTTTTTCTTAATTAAAAGATTGCAATATATTTGAAGATTCCAACACAATATTAAACTCAATTGTTATTCATAAGGAAACTTCATAGAGAAGGAGCTCTCTGCTTTTAGTACAATAAAGAAGTTGTAAATCCATAAAAGTGTTAATTCTTCAAGAAATGAACTGTCAGGCCATTGTGTTGGAGAATGAAGGAGCTAATTAGTCCAGTTCATTTCATGCCTGACACCGACACTTGTGACACCGACACTTGTGACACTGACACTTGTGACACTGACTAAATGTGACACTGACACTGGAAGCTTTGACAATTCTCGCACTTCCATAGTGCTCTCATATACATCTCTAATTACTGTCCTTCATCTTCCATCTTGACTACCAGATGGCAGCACCATTGTTACCTAGCAACCGGTCAAGTTTTCGACAGGTATCGGAAAGCGGCCTCCTCACTTCTTGGTTCTGGTTCTATCTCGTTGGCAATATGCTGAAATCTTCGGGTAGGTTAATTGCTTGACCCTTGGTGAGCAATACTGGACGATGACATGCTATGTTCTCACATAGCTGATAGCAACTTCAGAAGCAACACTTTCAGCGGACAAATCAGATACGATGTCGCACGACTCTCAGGATTCGAGGACAAAACAAATACACCCAGGAGAAATAGTTGCCATATTTACCAAGTTCTAACCGCTGTGAACGAGTCCCAGTAGCATCTTTGTGATGGCCATATCTCTGCTTCATTCTGTTACTGTCAAATACCTCAGGAATCATCTTCAGATATGATGGACAATCTAACCCAAGAGTCTTCTGATATCAAATATATCAACAGGAGTTGATGAAAATTTACGAAACTCAAAGGCTTGCCAAGGATATGTTTACTTTCATCAAGAAGTTGATAATACTATTGGACATAATTTGAGATTCTATTTATCATCCAAAACTATTTTTTACTTGTTTTAATTAAGAGATCAACTAACTGTGTTTGAAAATCAGCAGTATATTATATCTGAATTATTATAGCTCTATAACATTAGTGAGGCTTGCATGCTTTAAATGGATAGTTTAGAGCCATAAGTCTGTTATATATCTCAGTTCTAAAATATCAACCATTTAATATTGAACTATATTCTGACTCGTCGACTTGGTTGTGACTTGTCATTTGATGTTGAGCAGATATTCCATATTTCAACATTTGTAGACACAACATATTTTGAAAATTCGAATTATGTTACTTGTTATATGGCCTGTGAAAACAGCAACAAATTCTGTATACATGTATCAAAGGGAGCTCACTCTCAACAGTATTTCGCAAACATTTGGAATAATTTCTGCAATATTTTCAAGATTGACATCAGCATTACCGTGCCGATTTCGTATAAAATGTTTGAGGTAAGATTATACTGTATCATGACAGTTTCCAGATGAAACATTGCTTGAATTAAACTTAATTCAAAAATATCTTTCTGAAATTATGTGTTGTTGAATGATAGATATTTCCACCTGAACTGTTAACCTTTACTGTTTAGGGTCTCATTGTGATCACTTTCAGATTTCATTCTTCTGAAAAAATACTTATTTGGTACTATTTTAATCACCATAATGGCTCATTTAAAAACATTTTTTGTGCATGCAAGTATTTCAAGGACTACGTAGGATTCATTAAATAATTATTGTAGCTAGGCATAATGGTATATTTAGTTGTCATGTGACCATTCCGTGGTCGATTAACCTCGATGTTATTGTCTTTGTAATCGAGTCGTCCCCGTGAATAAACCGGTTCACTTCCGCCCTATATAACTGAGCTACCGTTATATTTTGATTGGTGTAAAAACACTGCAGGCAACAAGTGTAATTTGTACATATGAAACAAAGTAAACAGAACATGATACAAAACAAATTATATCGTCTCTTATTCTTCACAGTAGCCAATCAGATACGACTATTATGCAAAATTATGGTAAGAAGAAAGGCTTACATCACTGACAAGTAAAAGCATTGTGACGTCTTCAACACTATATATGACGTACATTATAGCATGCAGTCATGTACTTCATGAGCTCAAAGCATTGTGATGTCATGTCCTTTATGAGCTCAAAGCATTGTGATGTCATGCACTTCATGAGCTCAAAGCATTGTGATGTCATGTCCTTTATGAGCTCAAAGCATTGTGATGTCATGTACTTCATGAGCTCAAAGCATTGTGATGTCATGTCCTTTATGAGCTCAAAGCATTGTGATGTCATGTCCTTTATGAGCTCAAAGCATTGTGATGTCATGTCCTTTATGAGCTCAAAGCATTGTGATGTCATGTACTTCATGAGCTCAAAGCAATTGTGATGTCATGTCCTTTATGACAAGAAGGCATTCTGCAAAATCTATTGTTAAAATGATATCTCCTAGGAGATATTGCTTGATATCTACTTCAATAGATATCTCCTGTGGAACACAGTTTGAGATGATAAAACAAACTCTTCCAATGATCAACTAGTTGTTAATAAATTCAAAGTTTTTAACTGAATCCTTTCCAGGTATTTACTAACTGAACAATAAATACAAAACAGGTCAGGCAAAATTACAGCACAACTGTACCGCCAATGTGACCTCTCAAACAGTGCTATATTTTGAGTTAAGTCCCTTGCAGGATTCAAACCCACACCCTCAGGAACCAATCACCAGCACTGACTGTACGAAAGCTTAGTCCAATGGCAGGTAAGGGGTTAAAAGCGGGTTAATGGAAGATATCTTATTGAAACAAACTTTGACAGGATACTCTTTTTGAGATTTTTTTTTACTAAAATGCAAAATCTAAAACAGAATGCATTTAAAACATGGTTGGGATGTTTTTTTTGTAACAGAAGTGATTATGAGATCACCTCCAGTGGGAATCGAACCCGGGACCTCCGGGTGACAGTCCTGCGCTCTACCAGTTGAGCTAAAGGGATATCCCACTAGCTGAAGCCATTAGGAACACTGTCATCTCACCCTGCCACATACACCCCTTCCACAAAGTGACTTGTTCTCGAGTCAAGCTTTTGCGAGCACCTCAGTTCAACGTACCCAGGGTGTAGTGAGCACTCGGGAGTTGCCTTTTCAATTTTCAATTGGCAGAAAAGTGCATTATGAACCTATCTTACAGTGAAATACTTATTTATGAATGAAAATTTAAATAAATTTGTATGCATCTTCTCCGTCAAGTGAATTATAGTTTAACACAGCTTCAGCAGTATCGCAGCCATTAGCGGAGATCTTCTCCATTGAGAAAAACGAGTAATACTTATAGCAATTAACAGTGTCTCGTTAACCATCCCTGCATCAGTATAGCCAAAACAGTGGCCGATGACACTGGTACAACTTTTGGATGATGGCATACAACTTAAAATCTCTCTCACATTTCTTTTACAAAAACGTTATCCTGGTACTCAGCGTTAATCTAATTACACAGATGCCTACTTAAATTTTGAGATTTTTCTTTGTATCCTTTTTTAAAACAATGCGAAGTAACCATAGTAACAGTGCAGAATGTTCTGATTTCATCAATAAACCGTTAATAGATACAGCAGATTCTGCATGTCTCCAAGCAAACACAGTTAACAAGGGCAAATCAAAAGACGTAGTTGCTAATTGTGATTTCCTAACAAGGCTCAGCTGCTTAACCAAATCATTCAATCATTAGTAAAGAAATATATTTAAAGTATACAAATACATTTGTCTTGACAGCAATGTCTTATCGATGTCTCACAGCTAATTGTTTGTATACATAAAGATAAAGTTTTTAAGTAAGATGGCAACAAAATACACTGATTTTGAAAAAGGACAAACAAATTTGAGAAAGAAAACTTTGGAAAAAAAGAAGCCCTTATATGATTCTTTATACATGACCGGTAAAATAACTAACTGATTCGAATTACCAAAATATATAGTTTGCTATCAAGAAGTCCTCTCTGTATTACTAAGGATCACAGCTGAATGGTTAGGATACCATTGATTTCAATCCTTGACCAGGAATTATGCACTTTTTAAGAAACTCCAGTTCGCATGTACTGAATGTACAAAACATATTGACAGATGCTGGTGAACACACACTGTATCACTGTTTTGTATTAACATACAGCATTGGATAACAACCTAGGAGATCGAGGTCTCAAGTTTACCATGTTAACCCTGTTAACTCAAAATAAAATATCGATGTTCAT
Organism: Gibbula magus; assembly: GCA_936450465.1. Taxonomy (NCBI): domain Eukaryota; kingdom Metazoa; phylum Mollusca; class Gastropoda; order Trochida; family Trochidae; genus Gibbula; species Gibbula magus. The sequence goes on along the minus strand of OW388303.1, from coordinate 49,274,310 downwards.
CTTGGACTGATTGGCACATTGGTTAGCATGTTCAGCTTCAGATCAGAGGTCCTGTGTTCAATTCATATTTCAAAGCTATGTAGCAATCAATCGATGGAGGAAATAAAAGAAGATAATGCTAGTTTCACCACATTTTTGGGGATGAACATTAACTTGTTAATTGTCCTGTTAGCTTTGTTCTTTGTCCTCTGGAAGGAATTGCAAAACACGTTAATGTGGCCATATTCTAATATTTAAAAGAAATTGGTCACTGAAATATTGAATAAATAACACAACTTTTTAACATTGTTTATTTGAAAGTACAAGGTTATTGATATATGCTTTGAAAATAGAAACAGCTCATATTAATAAATAGAAATATTCATAATCTCTAATACATGAAGATAGTTTTTATGAAAAATTTAGATGCAGTAGTCTCACGTGATACCATCGATCTTCAAGTCATCACAATACAAGTCTTTATATGAGAAATAATGAGTTGCCATGGTAACAGAACACAAACTACTTAATGGAGCAGGAAAAGGACTTGGTGGAAATAACGCAAAACCATGAGTAGCTATAAGCCAACGGGATTAGCAAGAAGCCGAGAAAATCGCACATTATTGCTATGATTGATCTGTCTGTCATGTTAATTAATATTTTTCTTTTAATTACAGGCCATCGGTTGTTATTGCTCCAGAACTCAAACTAATCTTATCTTATCTTGGACAAATCATTCACAACTTCTTTAACCCTTTTAGATACAATCATGAGTATCCATCATAAAGCAAATACATTTGTGGATTATTTGACATTTCTTGTCGATTACCAGGTATATCTCATCGAGTGATGAAGAGATGTATATTTTCACGAATGGCGCAGTGAAAATAAGTTTAACCGATGAATGCTGTATTTCACCACTGAAAATATAATAAATTTGTGGATAGTTTTTTGGCGAAGATTTTGATCATTTGATCATAATTTGAATAACGGCAATTTCTAAACCTAGCTATCCAAACGATAAAAATAATCCTTCTCCTTCCATGGATAGTTTCAACTGCACACAGAATTATCAGTTTACATTCTGATGATTTTTTGACCAACAACGATTCTAAATTCTCATTTGATTCTAGTAAATCAACACCAACATTGACAGGAACATATTGATTATACTACAGCTTCATCTGTCTCAATATTGCCCTCCTGCATTCATTGAATGTCAATTTCATTGCATATAAACACATTTTATGATCAACCAATTGCCTATTGGCAAGTTCACTGGGTACAGAATTTCATATCATTCCTGAATGCAACTGATGTCTTTATTATTGAAATGGGAAAGCCATTTTCCAGTAGATTAACTCTTTACATAGTGTCATACAAGCTGCAGTTAATAAAGTGTTACATGTCGTCAATACTGTCGAAATGTTGAATCTAACCTAATAAAGAGAAATGTTGAATCTAACCTAATAAAGAGAAATGTTGAATCTAACCTAATAAAGAGAAATGTTGAATCTAACCTAATAAAGAGTAACTGTAAGATGAATCAGTATAGCACACCCATGAGTGATACCTTAGAGAAGGGACTTCATTCAAAGTGTGCCTCGTTAACCCAGCAGTACAACTGGGTACCTGGTTTGGAGGTGGAGGTGTGAGAGATAACCTAAAAGCAGCTTATTCTGAAATATACACACCAAGACACTTGAGAATATAAGGATAAGTCATGATACCGAGGATATGGTAATTAAGGTTGTGGACCCTGATAGGAATGAAAAACCTGAGGATGCGAAGCATCAGAGGGTTTTTCCTGACTATCAGGGTCTACAACCTTACCATATCCGAGGTAGAATGGCTTATCTATATTATCAACCGTTTTTAAATATAAAAGACGCTTTCTTATCCCGTAACGAAAACCCCGGATTCTATATAGAATCGTTCGTAAAATCCTTGTTCACTGTCTAAATCCCAGTATGACAAAGATTTCTATGTAAGGTTCTTCTTGACCGTTGTCTTCCATGTGCCTTCGTGGCATAGCAGTCTAAGGCATTGGATTATGAAAGACGGTCTTACTGGGTACGGGTTCGAGACGCACTTTCGTCAAAACATTTGCGTTTCATAATGTGCTATATTTAAGAAATTTTTCAAAATAGTTAAAGATAGTTTCTTCAGATCTTTACTTTCAAGCCGTCATCTTAGCAATTATATCAGGGTTTACAATCATTATAATTCCTTCAAACAGGGTTTACAACTGTCTGTGTAAACCCTCCTGGAGGGAATTACAAGGTTGTAAGTCCCTCGTACCGGGTGATACGGTTTAGAAAGGTCGTTTCAAGTATAACGTTATATGGCTGATAGGTTGATAATGTAAAAGGAAAGATGTTAAACGAGGGTAATAATGTGCATGAACTTTGAGCATGATCCTCTGTCACAGTAAGGTACTTTCATTATTATCATTAAAGACATAATATTAAACAAACTTCAGTTTTCGAGAAGGATATATACAGAAAGCAAGAAAGTAGATTTGGTGAATTTTCTTATATTTTTTAAGTTATTATCCAGACTATTGGAAATTAATCATACGAGTCAGAAATGCCACTTTTCACGACCATGAAAAACAAATGTAAAGAAATCTCTCGGTTTAAGTGAATCATTCTTTCACACCAGAGTTGCTGTAATGTATCTGAAATATTCTTTACCGAGAATGAAATGAGCCAAATGACGTACAACATGATTCGTTAATGCTATTTCATAAACCCAATACTGCCTGTCAGAATTTCAATGAAAGAAATGGACTCTTTGACAGATGTATTTGAAATGGATATGATCCTAATGTCGAGAATTGAAACTATGACTTTTAAATCCAGAATGATCGATTCCATCACATTCATCCGGGGTCAGAGTGACCTAGCTGCATGGAGAATGATTGGGTAATTATTGAAAACTTGTGCAATTTGCTTTTGACTATTTGACGGAAAAGTCAACTGTCCAATTGCAAACATGTGCATTAAGCAAACTTGTCCATGAAAGGGTTCTAATAAGATCCTTTTTTCATCCAAACTCGTGTCAATACAGTTAGAAAGTATGACAAGAATGTTGCTCCCATTCAACCAATAGAACTTGTTGAGGAAAATTGGAAGTTCAATGGGTCATCGAACCTTCTGACAAACCAAGTCAACAGCTCTGTGTCTGAACTGTACTGGACAAGCAGAGATAGCCTGGCTGGTATTTGTCAAATCTGGAGAAGACTAACACTAGTTTGTTATCAGGACTTTTACAAGTAATTTTTACCCATTTTAGATTAACCCTAAAGGCACTGTAGCACATTATTTGCATACTATTTGTTTTCAAATTGATTATTTATTATTAAGGTTTCTACAATATATTGTTACAATTCATAACACGACCCGATAACGGTTATTGGTAGAAAATGGTGCGACCTATAAAGTAACAATTGTGTGAAGCTCATCAGTGTGAGAGGTAGATTTGTAGGTCATATGCGAGTTTGAGAGTTCGGACAAGATGGTTGACCATTCCATCATTGTACCATATTTAAAACTCTACTTTGAGTGTTTAGGTATCACTACCTCACCCCACCTCACATCACCTCACCTCACCCGCCCCACCCCACCCCAACCCACCCCAACTCACCTCACCTCACCCCAACCCCAACCTAACCCCACCCCACCTCACCTCACCTCACCTCACCTCACCTCACCTCACCTCACCTCACCTCACCTCACCTCACCCCACCCCACCTCACCTCTGCTCACCTCACCTCACCTCACCTCACCCCAACCCCACCCCAACTCACCTCACCTCACCCCAACCCCAACCTAATCCCACCCCAACTCACATCACCTCACCTCAACCCACCCCACCTCACCGCGCCCCAACCTAACCCCACCTCACCGCGCCCCAACCTAACCCCATCCCACCCCAACCCACCTCACCTCACCCCACCTCACCTTACTGCCCAAGATCACTGTTCAGGATAACCAAGGTGAAGGAATTTTTGTAAATTGGCCATTAGGATTGTTCAGTACTAAATGATTCATGGACAATAATATGATACTGACAAAGAAAAACTTGTCTTGTTATTGATCCTTTTCCTGGAAATTCAAAATTGACCCTCCAAGACAATTTATCAGATGCAAGGTATCATTGAATAACAAGCAAAGAAAAAAATATATGCTTATAAGTTGTAAATCCTGATATAAATCTTTTGCACTACCATCTAAAAGGATGGATCAAAGGTGAAGAGAAAACAGACATTTATCATTTCATATGTTGCTGAATAAAAGCGTGTTGAGACCTAGTTTTCTATGATATTAATCAATAGAATATCACATAATGCATAATAATGGAGCTATTTAAGCCAGAATACACTGATATTATTCAATTATTTATCTAAAACATACTATGTACTATATAACTTATCTGCAACATTAAATATAGCCATTGGCTCTGTAAATCATCAGGCTTTGCACCATTTATTGAGATTGACATCCTTACATATCAGTGTTTTTACTCCAACCAACAGATGTTTCCAACTAATTCCACATATAAACCTGAAACAATTCATTTGTAAATTTCAATTTGTAAATTTTTAAATGTGAAAATACCTATTTTGGATTTTGTATTTTTAAAGTCAATATATACCTTAGCTACAGGTCAAGGATATCCAGTAAGATGTTTTATAATACCAGATTTTTGAAAATTTTAAGTTTACTGATAATTGGTATGGGGATGAAGTCCAAACCGTTGCCATTGAAACAGAACTTGTTTTTAAAAAGCTCAAACCCCATTAAGGCATCATATCTACTTGATATGGAGATCTTGATTGAAAAGATGAGATATGAACTAAAAACCAATGTGGCAATTTGACACTAATTACCGAGTTATGCTTGAGGTGAGGTGAGTTGGGGTTTAACGCCGCTTTCAAGAGTATTTAACTTATATCACAGCTGCTAGTATTATGGCAGGAAGAAAGCCCGCAACTCCATGTAGTTATGCATTGTGGTGAAACCTGCGAGCAACGGCTGGAACTAGCGAACCACGGGTGGTTCTGCTCTAAAATTCAGTGTAGCATTGCACCCAAACCTTACTGCGTGTAGAACAGTTCTCTACTGCAGACAAAGTTGCCGTGCCCCTGGTGGGATTCGAACCCCGGACCTCTTGATCTGAAGCCGAATGCGCTAACCACTGTGCTATCCCGCCCCTATGCTTGAGGAGAATATTACAATAACAAGCCTGAACAAGCGGTTTGAAATTGTTTGCATGTAAATTTGATGGACCCTAAAAGGGAAATACCCCCTTCCCGATTTTTTCAAACTTTCTGGATATGCCTACGCTGAATTAAGTAGCAAATGACCAAACTTTCTGAGAGAGAACATAAATTTAGTTTTATTACTGCATCTTAGAAAGCTCATAAGAAGTTGAAGTGTTAGTGTAGACTGAATGTAAAGACAGTGATATCCTACTGTGATACTTGATGATTCCTCTATCCAACAATCAAACCTATCACATGTAATGAATGAGCATGAAGAGGATAGGGCAGAAGCAATCACCTTGTGACAGACCTCGTTCACAAGAAGAATCAGTTAAGTAAGTGTCCTTCAACAGAAAATTGTCAAAGTTAACATCAATATATGAGCGAGGCTTGACAACTACCATGCCCGAAAGTGTAATTTGTCAATTTAAATAGCAAAATTAAAGAAAAGGACTAAAAAAATTATCAGCCCATAGCAATTGTTGAAAGGGTATCAGGCTGTCGGACAAGTCTTACTTCAAAAACTGCATAAATACAAATAGACTATTGTTCAGCTGTTGAATATTGCAATGAGAGCTTAAATTAGTTTAACAAATGCACAAGAATCGTCAATTTTGGAGATCTATTTTTTTAAATGCCAGAAGGCTTGATTCTTTTCAACACTATTTATATAAAAAATGTCCAAGTACATCTTTTATTCAAGCAACATTTTTTCTAATATTATAATCCCCTGCACATTTGGAAAAGAGATATATGTTTAAGAATAATTATGGAGTTTCGACATGCTTAATCGAACCAATCCATTATTATTCATAATTTCATTGGTAATAAATTTAACCCACAGAAGAATGGGAGCAGGACAACGGCTGAATAATGCTCCTCAATCCATGAGACGAGTTTCAAACCTTGTTCGATTAAGCCATGAGAGTACATTTCTCTTCGAGCAACCATTTTAAGGTGTTCACATTAAAATGGTCGCTCGAAGGTAGTTCAAGTGATCAGACTGACATAGCAATACTTTAATTAACACTCTGAGTAGAATTTTAATTATGGCACAATAATGGAATGGTCAACTATCTCGCTGTGTGAACTCTCAAATTTGCATGAGATTAACACTGAAGAGTTCTACACCACTATCCGTTTATATGTCGCACCATTTTCTTTCAATACAGATAACAGTTTTCTGTGGATACTGCTCATTGGGTTGTGTAATTAGATGATTTTCCCCCTTACCAATATATTGTATAAACTTTAATAATAAATTTGAGAAAACATAATTTACAAAAAAAGTGCTACAGCGGCTTTAATGTATTATGGAGGATAATGTTTTACTGCCGACGTTATGTTGATCTCAGTTTGAGTTATCTCATCTTGAATTGAGTTGTAAGTTGTTATTTCCATGTAAAGAGCCGAAACATAATTCAACAGAATTTGAAAACACCAATAGTCACATTTACACCACTTGCTTGATATATACACACACACTTTCATGAAAACATAATCATCAATTTTGAGTTTGGTCCATAAACGAAATGTACACACACATAGATGGACTGTTGTATACTGACATAGTGATAACGAGAGACATCCGAGAAGATGTGAAGCTGAGAATCTCATCATCTCCGTATTACGACTTACTGTTCACAATGGCCGCATTCCCTTTGTCTTAACAATGGTCTCAATACTAAATCAGGCTCTAAATAATCACTCCATGCACTAAATGCTCAAACAGAACATTTTAAATACAGTCATCTTTTAAAAGGGACACCGCTTCGAGGATAAATATGAGATCAGATATCTACCCATGCTGATTAACGCAGTGTCTCTTTAAGGTTTTATAATGTCTCTTAAACACTGAAACGCTGCACATTCTCTACAGAAAGATAATTCATGTACAGATCATTAGAATCAATCATGCAGTAATAACAACGTTATCTCACAACGCCAGTTCATCTGTGGAAAAACATTACAACTGTCAAACATGACTGTGGCATTTAATTTTTAATTTAATTATAGTCTTTTGATCTCTATGTTTGTCAGTATGTAATAACTCATTTCATGTCAAATCCCCATTAACTTCTACGTAGGACACTGGTGTCATTGAGAGCAGGAAATTCATATACATATCATAAAAAAAATCATCCAATTTTGACAAATGTATACCACCTTTTTCCTACAATAATGGCTCATGTCTGTTCAATATATCTATCATTTAATCTTTACATTACAAAATATTAAGACATACATAATCCTAATCTTTCAATAAAGAGAATTAGCCAGCATAAAACAATCAAACGGAAATAAATTAATACAAATGTGCAAATATTATTTATTTTCCTACTTAAGCTGCTCAAACCATATTAAGTGACCAATTTATATGAAACAAAACTTGCTAATAAAGGCATACCATTTGAACGTCAATTGTTAATATTTTCCAAATCCAGTTTCAATTGAGTTTTATTGACACTAGATAATATATATATCTCTCATCAACAGTCAAACTTTATTCAAAACATGCAGATTAAAATGTTTTTGATCAAACATCAAAGGATCCTTGAACATGGTAAATTTTTCAAATTTCAAATTCATATTAATCCACAGAGGCCATGATTTTTTCTGATAAGAACACTCCAGGATAAGGATTATGATAACAGCCAGCAAACAGGAAGTGGCAAATCTCCGCTACATCACAAGGGCATTATGGGAAGGCTTTACAAAATTGTCTCAGAGATAAAGCTGAGCCCTGAAGGCAATAGAAGTAGCTATTAGGTTGCTTCGTGAATATACCAATCCAGAATAATTGTACATTGTACTACCAAGAGGACTAATCCTATTTTAAAATGGGGGACGGAGAGGAAATTGTGTCAATTATTCTGTATTATTTGTAATCAAGTAAAGTACTGTGCTTATCTACAAACCAATCAATAGCATATTAGATACAAGCTGGACCATCGTTCCTGATAAGAGATAAAAGACCCTAGATACTTACAGCAGTGACATCACAACCAGCGTTGCCCTTCTTTAGAAAATTTATCATGCTTATTCCAGGGAGATCACAATTTATAAGAGACATGTGAAAAGGTATATGTTTAAAATTGTTCTATGTGAGTTTAGTAATCATGACAAAAAATGATGAAGTATTTTTTAATAATTGGCGATTTATAAGGAGAAAAACTTTGACTGTAACTAAAATTTTGCTCCTGAATTAGTATAGCAAGATCACATTTTACAAGAGAATTCTTTAAAGAAGATTTTAACAATATTCTACAAAACAGAACGATTGTGTTTTAAAATTTATGTTCTACAAGACAGAGAGATTGTGTTTAACAATGTTTCGCAAGACAGAGATATTGTGTTTAACAATGTTCTACAAGACAGAGATATTGTGTTTAACAATGTTCTACAAGACAGAGACATTGTGTTTAACAATGTTCTACAAGACAGAGATATAGTGTTTAACAATGTTTTACAAGACAGAGATATAGTGTTTAACAATGTTTTAAAAGACAGAGATATAGTGTTTAACAATGTTCTACAAGACAGAAAGACAATATTTATAACCAATCTGTTGAAGTGATTTGATTTGAATAATTAGTGATTTATCATTCTTTCAGTTATTAAGTTAAGTTCATGAATCTTTTTTTATCAAAATGAAAGCAGTTTAATATATATAAATGATAAAGAGAAAACTGACCAATGTTCTCTTCTGTTTAAAAATCTTGTTTATAGAAAAAGTATTGTTTTGGCATCCAATAAGCAGAAGATTTTTTAGATACACCATTACCATTAACACTTTTCAATAAAAAGGTTATATACATAACATGGTTTAGTATTTTATTTATTACTTGATGACATAATTCAAGCTTAATAATTGTAGATCATCATGGATGACCTTTAGTGCAAAATAATTAATCACTGTTCGTACCATATCAGTATTAAAAAGATCCCCTGTGATGTAGATGACCTGTTATAGTGATATCCTTTTATCAAATGATTATGAATTTCATGACAGTAACAGGATACTACATGTGCAATGTGTTGCATTATTCTCCATTCTAGGTTCACTAATTATCAATCAGCTGCTCTCGTACCTCAAGAATCTTTCCGCAATCTGTCCATCCTTCATGTGTGACACAATCATCATTCATCTGTTTTCAGAAAAATTTCATAATGATCTTTAGGGATTCTCCTTAAATCTCCCATTTTGATACAAAAAACTGACCTCACTTTTAAATCTGACGATTAAAGAATTTTTATAGATGTTCCAGGAGAGACAGATGAAGAAGCAGCACACCGGCAAATGTGATTCTTCTCAAATATTTCTAGAAAAACATAGTGGTCCTGCAGACTTTGTCATCAATCAAGTTTTTCATGTATCAAATGTTCAAGTCTTTTTCTGTGTTTAATTTGTCCTCATCGGCCTGTGATGTGAAGTAATACTGGACTAGCATCCATCCATCCGTCAAGTGGACATGAGCTCAATTGATTTTCTTTCAATTACAAAAAATCTCTTCCCTTTGTGGAGGATTAATTTTTATGACCAGATTCAAGGTATCGAAATATCAATTAACAGGTGTCTGAAGAATGTAAATCATATGAAAATGAAAACTTATATTATAAAATTGTCTCTTATGGTATTTGATATATTAGCGACACCTCAGAACCTCCCCTATTCCCTCCACCAACCAAGCCCTCCACCAACCAAGCCACCAAGCAAGCCCTCCACCAAGCAAGCCCTCCACCAACCAAGCCCAAGAAATAATGCTTCACTTGGGGATCCATTAGATTTACATGCAAAATTTCCAAAATGGGGGCTCAAACCCCTTGTATTGGGAAATGCATATATTTGATGAGTTTGGTGAGACATACTGACAATCGAAGTAAACACGATCTTTCACAACTTAGTGTTTTTAATGTGGAAGGGTATTTCGAGCTGTGTGGCACTGGAAAATCAAGGGCTGTTATGTCTATAAATGGCTAAATTCTTCTCTTTGCAGAGCCATGGAGTTTTATTTGCTTGAAGAGTATCAAAAAAGATTTATTTAATGTAAGTCCAGACGAAATTGATTACTTGATTTCCAGAGTTCTTTTGCAAAATGTCTAAAGGCAGGAGTGAAATTAATCATCAAAGGTGTCAGGTACAAAATTTAATAACAAAGAACATCAATATTCTTATAATTATTTTAGTTTGTTGAGAATTTTACAAAAGTTTTAATGGGTCAGGATTTCAAGTAAGTTTGTTCTCTGTCCAAAGTTGTCAAAAGAACGATAGGAGATTCCTTTAAACATCAAACTAAATTGTTTTCGCCAAAAATAGCAATTCCAAAAGATATTTGAAATATCATGCAACACAGTTTAAGGATTAAATTCCTGATTATGCCAATTATTCAGAGAACTGAAAAGTTAATTAATTTAGATAGTGAGATGCTAATACCCAATATTAAACTAAATACAATCTTTGAAGCAAAAGGAAGGATTATACAGCCTCTTCGGTAAGTTGTAACTGAATTCTTCTCTCAGTTTCATTGATACACACCACTGGAATTGTTCAAGAATGCTTGAGTTATCTCCCTTAATTCTGTGTTATCAAAGACTTTATCAGGGAGGTAAATGTCTTTCTTGAAACAGGCCATAAAGGGCGATCGATCTGTTACGATCCTATATCAGCAACTTTACAAAATGTTCAAGAAAAGAAAATACAAGACTGTTTATTACTATCGTCACTCATATCAACGATGCAGCAACGTTTCCAGCTTGTTCATTTGTTGTACTGGAGCGGTGTTCAAATAAGCCTTATGGCTTGTTCGCCAATCCAGATTTCATTTTGTGAAATAAAATATGTTTAAACCAACGATGCATGTATTTGGGCCTATCGATTTTACCGTACCAAACTTCCCTCAGGATAATAAAGAAATTTGATTATCTTATCTATCTTATCTGATTCTAAAGTATGGTAACAATATACTTTCAATCTCAAGCAAATAATCTTTCCATATCAACAAACTCATCAATAGGGTACTAACCATTGAGTGCTAAACATCATAATGTTTGGAATCTGTGTGAAATTATTTTTTAATAATACAGTCAAGCCGCGATAATCCGGCCACCAATAATCCGAATCTCGCAGTTTCCGAAACGGTAGGAAGATGTAACAAAACTTATCTCTTTAGTAGTCCTCAGCTCAGTAGTCCGAACATTTCACTATCCGAACGTTTTTGATGAAAAACGGAAGCATTCGGATTATCGAGGCCTGACTGTATAAAGAAAATGACTTCCACTTTGCTCGAGAGTGTTCACACTTTTCCTGTGACAACTAAACATTCCTAAAACAAATTGAACCACTGACATACCAATTATGAATTAAAAGAACATTACATGCCTGGTAATAACAAGAGGATACACGAAATTGCACATGTTGTATCAAATGAAAGACACAAAAAGAACTTACAAAAGTTGTAAAATTATAGAAAATACTTTAAAATCTATACTCAATCATAGGCTGGTCAGATGTTGATAGCGCTACATTCAGAATGCCATGTCATTGATGAAACATAGCATATTATTACGTCACCTTTAGCCAAAGTGAGAAATGACATTTTTACTTGTACCCTTATGGAAAATATGTAGCCAGATAGGATCACGAAAGACGTATAATAATTAAACCTCAAATAGTTTAACTGAAAGTCATTTCAATAAAAAACAAGCAGACACAGTCGGGCATATCCCCCGCCATGTAGGAATTTTGAATATATTTATGCATTTTGAATATATAATGCATTTACTTTCTTGAAAATTGTTATAACTCATAACTCATAAGTGATCAAATTTCTATATAGCAAAAGGCACATCTAGACTACTTGGTTGATACCTGTACAAAGTTTCAGCAAAATATATTGAATAGTTTTGAAGTTTGAGGCCGGAATATAGTTTTCCCTCTTCTTGGTTCTAAGTCCAGAAGTTTGAGGCAGGAATGGAAAAGCCCGGACGCACAGACAGACGGACAGACAGACGGACGGAGCTCATTTCTATATCCCCCGCCAACATCGTTGTGGCGGGGGATAATAAAAAAAGACTTTTTACAAACAGGAAGGCAACGCTGCAATGCTTTAGACAATATGTTTTCGACAAAATATGTTTTTGACCTTTTAAATATTTTTACAACTCTCTACCATTACTTTAATGTTCAAGGAAAACCATGGGGATATATTGAACAACAATCACCACTACCAAACCACATTAGCAAACACCTGAAAGGAAATTTGGTAAACTATTTCCCTCTCAGACGACCCAAGAAAACATGGCGATCCATCAGTGATTACGCAAACTCTTTTTCTTCGTCACGTTGCAGGACATTGCCTGTTTTTGCCGACGGTAAGAAAATCCTGGACATGTAAAAAAGTCATGATTGTCATTTCTATAAAAGGATCGGTTTACACTCGTAGACAAGAAGAGATTTACCAGTAAATAGAGGCTATTGATCAGTGTCTGGGAACGCTGTGCGATAATACGCTGTGGGATAAGATGGTGTGGGATAATACGGTGTGGGATAATACGGTGTGAGGTAATATGGTGTGTGAGGTGTGCTGAGGGGTAGATGTAGATATGCTTTATAGTCTGTGAAGAACCCATGGATGTTTCCATACATACATAAATTCAAACATGTGATTTATGTAGACAGATACATCTGTAAAAAGCTTACGTCTTGTAACATTGTAATGAGTATGTTTCCATATTTACATCACATAAAAATATTTACGGACACTGTGTGCTGAATTTACACAGACAACTTGTTAAATGTGTTGCTTCTTGAACAAATGATGATTTATAAGTCGTAAATCAAGTAATATTCCAAATACAGAGGGATTGGTAGTTTCAGAATGAACAATGGCAGGTAGAAGAGAGGGAGTAGATACACACCAGCCAGCACCTGAGTGACCCAGGTGACTCCCGTGCCCGTGGTTACACTGCATGTGTTATAGAGATATCATCCCCTCTGTATATACAGGTGTGCCATTAAGCCTGTAGCAGCAAATAGACTCCCATAACACACAGGTGGTATATGGCTTCATATCATTCTGGATATGACTACAATGTGTAACAGATGATTTGTATGTAAATGCTTGGCTAGAAGAGAACAAGTGTTTCCGATGTTGTGGCAAGGTTTCAGGAGGGCTTGGCGCGGACGGTGCAGACAGTTGGAAAACATCCGAAATGAATCTGAGGAGTGGCGGGTGTGATGGTCCGGAGATGGGTGAACTAGGAACACTTCCGTTATGACTTCCAAGAAGAGTCAATTGCAGCTGATATGTTCTGTTGATGGTCAACTGCTTTATACCAACATGTCACATCAATTACTTTATACCAACACGTCACATCAATTACTTTATACCAACACGTCACATCAATTACTTTATACCAACACGTCACATCAACTGCTTTATACCAACACGTCACATCAATTACTTTATACCAACACGTCACATCAACTGCTTTATACCAACACGTCACATCAATTACTTTATACCAACACGTCACATCAACTGCTTTATACCAACACGTCACATCAATTACTTTATACCAACACGTCACATCAACTGCTTTATACCAACACGTCACATCAACTGCTTTATACCAACACGTCACATCAATTACTTTATACCAACACGTCACATCAACTACTTTATACCAACACGTCACATCAACTGCTTTATACCAACACGTCACATCAATTACTTTATACCAACACGTCACATCAATTACTTCATACCAACACGTCACATCAATTACTTTATACCAACACGTCACATCAATTGCACTGAAGAAGTTGACTATTCATAGAACTTAATTGTTCACCTTCACCTTCATTATAGCACTAGCAATGACGAGCTGGGGTATATTGGTGTTAAATGTGCATGCATGGACCATGAGGGATATAGAGGGGATGGGAGGGGGATATGGACGGGTTGGGAGAGGGATATGGAGGGTTGGGAGAGGTATATGGAGGGTTGGGAGAGTGATATGGAGGGTTGGGAGAGGGATATGAAGGGGTTTGGAGAGGGATATGGAGGGTTGGGAGAGGGATATGGAGGGTTGGGAGAGGGATATGGAGGGTTGGGAAAGGGATATGGAGGGGTTTGGAGAGGGATATGGAGGGTTGGGAGAGGGATATGGAGGGTTGGGAGAGGGATATGGAGGGTTGGGAGAGGGATATGGAGTGTTGGGAGAGGGATATGGAGGGGTTGGGAGAGGGATATGAAGGGATTGGGAGAGGGATATGGAGGGTTGGGAGAGAGAAATGGAGGGAATGGGAGAGGGATATGGAGGGTTGGGAGAGGGATATGAAGGGATTTGGAGAGGGATATGAAGGGATTTGGAGAGGGATAAGAAGGGATTTGGAGAGGGATATGAATGGATTGGGAGAGGGATATGGAGGGTTGGGAGAGGGATATGGAGGGGTTAGGAGAGAGAAATGGAGGGAATGGGAGAGGGATATGGAGGGTTGGGAGAGGGATATGGACGGGTTGGGAGAGGGATATGGAGGGGTTAGGAGAGAGAAATGGAGGGAATGGGAGAGGGATATGGAGGGTTGGGAGAGGGATATGGAGGGTTGGGAGAGGGATATGAAGGGGTTTGGAGAGGGATATGGAGGGTTGGGAGAGGGATAAGGAGGGTTGGGAGAGGGATATGGAGGGGTTGGGAGATGGATATGGAGGGTTGGGAGAGGGATATGGAGGGTTGGGAGAGGGATATGGAGGGTTGGGAGAGGGATATGAAGGGATTTGGAGAGGGATATGAAGGGATTTGGAGAGGGATAAGAAGGGATTTGGAGAGGGATATGAATGGATTGGGAGAGGGATATGGAGGGTTGGGAGAGGGATATGGAGGGTTGGGAGAGGGATATGGAGGGTTGGGAGAGGGATATGAAGGGATTTGGAGAGGGATATGAAGGGATTTGGAGAGGGATATGAATGGATTGGGAGAGGGATATGGAGGGTTGGGAGAGGGATATGGAGGGGTTAGGAGAGAGAAATGGAGGGAATGGGAGAGGGATATGGAGGGTTGGGAGAGGGATATAGAGGGTTGGGAGAGGGATATGTAGGGATTTGGAGAGGGATATGAAGGGATTGGGAGAGGGATATGGAGGGGTTAGGAGAGAGAAATGGAGGGAATGGGAGAGGGATATGGAGGGGTTGGGAGAGGGATATAGAGGGTTGGGAGAGGGATATGTAGGGATTTGGAGAGGGATATGAAGGGATTGGGAGAGGGATATGGAGGGGTTAGGAGAGAGAAATGGAGGGAATGGGAGAGGGATATGGAGGGGTTGGGAGAGGGATATAGAGGGTTGGGAGAGGGATATGTAGGGATTTGGAGAGGGATATGAAGGGATTGGGAGAGGGATATGGAGGGGTTAGGAGAGAGAAATGGAGGGAATGGGAGAGGGATATGGAGGGTTGGGAGAGGGATATGGAGGGGTTAGGAGAGAGAAATGGAGGGAATGGGAGAGGGATATGGAGGGTTGGGAGAGGGATATGGAGGGGTTAGGAGAGAGAAATGGAGGGAATGGGAGAGGGATATGGAGGGGTTGGGATAGGGATATGAAGGGATATGAAGTTCAGCATATGGGTTGGGAGAGGGATATGGAGGGTTGGGAGAGGGATATGAAGGGGTTGGGAGAGGGGTGTGGAATAGAGGTAAAGGATTGCGAGGATGATGCAGACAGTCTGGGAAACATCCAAAAATAATCTGAAGAGTAGGTTCCAAACAACACCTTCTGGATGCACAAGCTGGGGAGTTTGAGGGTCAATACAGGGCGGGAGAGAGCTACTAGAAGCATTTGGTGGTGTAACGGTTTGTTGGGAGGAGTTGGAGGGTCAATACAGGGCAGGAGAGAGCCACTAGAAGCATTGGGTGGTGTAACGGTTTGGTGGGAGGAGTTGGAGGTCAATACAGGGCAGGAGAGAGATACTGGAAGCATTGGGTGGTGTAGCGGTTTGGTGGGAGGAGTTGGAGGTCAATACAGGGCAGGAGAGAGCTACTAGAAGCAATGGGTGGTGTAACAGTTTGATGGGAGGAGTTGGAGGTCAAGACAGGGCAGGAGAGAGATACAGGAAGGATTGGGTGGTGTAACGGTTTGGTGGGAGGAGTTGGAGGTCAATACAGGGCAGGAGAGAGCTACTAGAAGCATTGGGTGGTGTAACGGTTTGGTGGGAGGAGTTGGAGGTCAATACAGGGCAGGAGAGAGATACAGGAAGGATTCGGTGGTGTAACGGTTTGGTGGGAGGAGTTGGAGGTCAATACAGGGCAGGAGAGAGATACAGGAAGGATTCGGTGGTGTAACGGTTTGGTGGGAGGAGTTGGAGGTCAATACAGGGCAGGAGAGAGATACAGGAAGGATTGGGTGGTGTAACGGTTTGATGGGAGGAGTTGGAGGTCAATACAGGGCAGGAGAGAGATACAGGAAGGATTGGGTTGTGTAACGGTTTGGTGGGAGGAGTTGGAGGTCAATACAGGGCAGGAGAGAGATACAGGATGGATTGGGTGGTGTAACGGTTTGGTGGGAGGAGTTGGAGGTCAATACAGGGCAGGTGAGAGCTACTAGAAGCATTGGCTTGTGTAACGGTTTGGTGGGATGGATAAACCAAGAATGGAGATAAACCAGAACCAGAATTTTAAGAACTTACAGTATAAGGGTTAACCATGTATCTTCCTGTGCTTGTAAAGCTGTTGATAAATATAAGGAAGTCAGTCGCTCCTCCAGTTACAGGTCAGAATATCCCATATGGATTGGCCCAACGGCTGCGAGATGTCTTCTATTACAGAAATACTCGGGGTCCCCGAGGGCTGCGTGATACAGACCACTAACTCTGTGAGTGAACCATTGTTTGTTCTCAACACCCTAGGGAGCCTGTAGACTGATAGAAGGTATCGGATGATTGACTTTGTGTGTTAATCAATTCTATATCCCTGCCCACAACAATGTGTTTTTTTATCTTATTTATTTTTGACTATAAAAATGTACTGCAATGACGAAGAGCACAAATATTGAATTTACCTGTGGTTAATGATAAACACAATCTTGTACATCCACCTGAAAACTTCTTGGATTCATACTACAATGAAGTTACGATATGATGAATGTAAGATATGATGAAGTTAAAGGGACATTAAACATGTTGTTGGAGTCACCTTATGTCAAATATTATAAATGGTGTTATTTTATCATGAAGTTCTCAGTGTTGCTGAAAATTATCAATTTAATGCTAGTTCACTCATTATAGCACAATATGACGGTGAAAGTTGCCATTTATGATAGAAAACCGGACAATGGCCAGCGTCAACGTGTCAAATGTGGACAAAAAGACATATGCAGATTTTAATGTTGGTATGTAATATAACTATTGTGCATATATATATATGTAATTTGTAATTTTGTAATATGTAATTTCTGTCTCTGCAAATGTAAAAGACTGTCACATGTACTTGATTTTCATTTGAAACAAGTAATGATCATAATTTTGTGATCGGGTATAAATTTGCAAGTCAAGTGAAATTATTTGAACTTCAATTATAAAATAAAGCAGCACAAGTAAAAGCAAAATAAATATTAAGAAAAATAATCAATGGAACGGTTCTCTAAGGTATAATGAAGGTTAAGCAAGTTAAGATCTCTGCAAGATCCACCATACTGCCAAGATACTGCCATACAAGAGTGCCTTCAAATAGTTTTAAAAGATTTAAATAAATCACCAGAACTTGTTTATAATTTTAGTTGCCAAAGTTGGGACACATATTTATATTTTCAGAGTTGATTTACTTTGAAGAAGAACATGAAGTATGTTAGCCTATCACAGAGGTATTAATGATGAACAATGATGTCTATATTTTTTATTTATAAACATAATGAATCAGAACTCTACTATGGCAGTGCTTGACCCCTGATTCTATAATTCATAGATTTGTCCTCTTTATTTAGCGTCAATTCATCATATTAGTTCATTTAGGGTTTAGAACAACATTCAGTTAATATCTCATGTATCTCACGTTCAAACAATATTGGTTTATATATATATCTTTTTCCTGAAACAAAAGAAGAAAAAATGTTGTGAGAAAATTTTTGTTTATCCAAATGCTAGCTATCATCATAGACACTGAAATACTCTGTATGACAAAGGTATTTATAAAATGATAAATTTCTGATACACAGCCAAATATAACCAGATATATATGTAAAATAACAGAGGAAACAACCCAAGACTATTTTCGTAAAAAAAAATGTAATGAAAAGAAATCTCTGTTTAAAAGGGTATTCAATGCAATTAATGACATTAAGACGCTTACTAAAATTTGGATACTCAAAACATAAGTAAAGAATTAAACACCAAAAACATATCCAAAGAAATAGGTCAACATGGCTGATACCAAAGAAAACAATAGAAAACAGAAACGAGAAAAGCACATGAAACAATTTACAGAGTTAAATATTCCGAAGGAGGATGTAACCGAAAGTACATAATGAGCATGCTCGTGACCTCTGACCTGGCTTGATCCGACGTGTAGTGGCAGTTGTCACTGACGCCATCGAGATAGCAGTTTCTCAGAGATGGCACGTGAAAGAAGTCAGTCAGATGAATCTGTACTTATGCAAAAACTGGGCACAAATTGTGTGGAGTTACTTCCTGTTGGCGTCCCCCGGCACTTGGCACCATAGGGCCATTCTTTATGAGTTTCTCCATGAAAATTATGCGTGAGTTCAATTTCTCCGCTGTGGTACGGGAAAGTCCCTGTGCACACTGGAACTTTCACCAAATTCAATTTGTTTAATGAGACATACCAAGTGAAAAACAGCTGTATTATTTCAGCCTTTGTGCGTAGGATGGTACCAATGTTCAATGAGACCAACACCTTGGTCTATATCCGACTTCTTTGATGTGGTCTAACACCTTTGTTAAAACATTCTGACCCGTTCTTAACCAATGACCTCTCACAACAACCTGACACTTTTCAGTGGCAAGTCCAACTGATGAGATCCCTTACTGTAAGCACTGAGGTGTCAGTCTATTGTGCAATATAATATACCTATGTATATGTGTTTTTCATTGATTTCAACTATAGAGATATGAATACTTGACATACTGTACAAACTTGAACAAATAAAACTGCAAATTATTCCGGATATTGAAATAAGAGTATTATCCTCGGGCTGGTGCAATATGAACGTGATTGTTGTATGCAGGGAATACATTCATTAACACCGACATTTACTACACTGCATAATATCCAAGTTTGGAAGAAGTGCTACACAAACCTCATATTATTATTATTTGTATAAGAGTTTACTGCATCAAAGTAATTCTTTTCATGACATGTATTAGCAAAAAGCAAGTTAGGTTAGCTTTAAATAATTTATCTTAAATATTTGAGCATTTGAAGTTCATTTCATCTTCCCTTTATTCGTATCAACAGAAATATTATTCATAGATAAAAAAAAGCCACACGATCTCGGAAACAATACACAGGCAAAACCAGCAAAAGCCCACACCCTTGTACTGAAATCAATAAGCTTGAGTGAGAGATGAATTCCAACCACCGCAACAAAAAACTTCAAAAGACTATTAACGAAGATCTACCAGCAAACAGAAATAGTCAGAACTACCTCCGGGAATAAAATTGAAGGCATGGAAAGCCTTTTGAGGACAAATTACCATATGATAGAGGTTTTTAAAATCATCTTAGTATCCTTTGTTATTCTCCAGATGGCCTTAAAGATTGATTTTCCAGTAAATACTATGCAAGAACTGTAGGAAGACTTTGTTTATTGCAAATCAGGTTAAGAACGATTGTTTCCACTCCAGTCATCAAGTTAAAAGTTCTCTTTGAAATGTTTTAATTTGTTGTTACATCAGATGAATAGTATTCAAATATCACGAGGATTGTTGGGGTTATAGTTAGGGTTAGGGTTACGGTTCAGTATAGTATAGGGTTTGTATTTGGGTTCTATTTCATGTTAGGTTTTGGATTCGGTATAGTATAGGGTTTGTATTTGGGTTCTATTTCATGTTAGTTTTAGGATTCGGTATAGTATATAGGGTTTGCATTTGGGTTCTATTTCATGTTAGGTTTAGGATTCGGTATAGTATAGGGTTTGCATTTGGGTTCTATTTCATGTTAGGTTTAGGATTCGGTATAGTATAGGGTTTGTATTTGGGTTCCATTTCATGTAAGTTTTAGGATTCGGTATAGTATATAGGGTTTGCATTTGGGTTCTATTTCATGTTAGGTTTAGGATTCGGTATAGTATAGGGTTTGCATTTGGGTTCTATTTCATGTTAGGTTTAGGATTCGGTATAGTATAGGGTTTGCATTTGGGTTCTACTTCATGTTAGGTTTAGGATTCGGTATAGTATAGGGTTTGTATTTGGGTTCTATTTCATGTTAGGTTTAGGATTCGGTATAGTATAGGGTTTGCATTTGGGTTCTATTTCATGTTAGGTTTAGAATTCGGTATAGTATATAGGGTTTGCATTTGGGTTCTATTTCATGTTAGGTTTAGGATTCGGTATAGTATAGGGTTTGCAATTGGGTTCTATTTCATGTTAGGTTTAGGATTCGGTATAGTATAGGGTTTGTATTTGGGTTCTATTTCATGTTAGGTTTAGGATTCGGTATAGTATAGGGTTTGCATTTGGGTTCTATTTCATGTTAGGTTTAGGATTCGGTATAGTATAGGGTTTGTATTTGGGTTCTATTTCATGTTAGGTTTAGGATTCGGTATAGTATAGGGTTTGCATTTGGGTTCTATTTCATGTTAGGTTTAGAATTCGGTATAGTATAGAGTTTGTATTTGGGTTCTATTTCATGTTAGGTTTAGGATTCGGTATAGTATAAGGTTTGTATTTGGGTTCTATTTCATGTTAGGTTTAGGATTCGGTATAGTATAGGGTTTGCATTTGGGTTCTATTTCATGTTAGGTTTAGGATTCGGTATAGTATAGGGTTTGCATTTGGGTTCTATTTCATGTTAGGTTTAGGATTCGGTATAGTATAGGGTTTGTATTTGGGTTCTATTTCATGTTAGTTTTAGGATTCGGTATAGTATATAGGGTTTGCATTTGGGTTTTATTTCATGTTAGGTTTAGGATTCGGTATAGTATAGGGTTTGCATTTGGGTTCTATTTCATGTTAGGTTTAGGATTCGGTATAGTATAGGGTTTGCAATTGGGTTCTATTTCATGTTAGGTTTAGGATTCGGTATAGTATAGGGTTTGTATTTGGGTTCTATTTCATGTTAGGTTTAGGATTCGGTATAGTATAGGGTTTGCATTTGGGTTCTATTTCATGTTAGGTTTAGGATTCGGTATAGTATAGGGTTTGTATTTGGGTTCTATTTCATGTTAGGTTTAGGATTCGATATAGTATAGGGTTTGCAATTGGGTTCTATTTCATGTTAGGTTTAGGATTCGGTATAGTATAGGGTTTGTATTTGGGTTCTATTTCATGTTAGGTTTAGGATTCGGTATAGTATAGGGTTTGCATTTGGGTTCTATTTCATGTTAGGTTTAGGATTCGGTATAGTATAGGGTTTGTATTTGGGTTCTATTTCATGTTAGGTTTAGGATTCGGTATAGTATAGGGTTTGCATTTGGGTTCTATTTCATGTTAGGTTTAGAATTCGGTATAGTATAGAGTTTGTATTTGGGTTCTATTTCATGTTAGGTTTAGGATTCGGTATAGTATAAGGTTTGTATTTGGGTTCTATTTCATGTTAGGTTTAGGATTCGGTATAGTATAGGGTTTGCATTTGGGTTCTATTTCATGTTAGGTTTAGGATTCGGTATAGTATAGGGTTTGCATTTGGGTTCTATTTCATGTTAGGTTTAGGATTCGGTATAGTATAGGGTTTGTATTTGGGTTCTATTTCATGTTAGTTTTAGGATTCGGTATAGTATATAGGGTTTGCATTTGGGTTTTATTTCATGTTAGGTTTAGGATTCGGTATAGTATAGGGTTTGCATTTGGGTTCTATTTCATGTTAGGTTTAGGATTCGGTATAGTATAGGGTTTGTATTTGGGTTCTATTTCATGTTAGTTTTAGGATTCGGTATAGTATATAGGGTTTGCATTTGGGTTCTATTTCATGTTAGGTTTAGGATTCGGTATAGTATAGGGTTTGCATTTGGGTTCTATTTCATGTTAGGTTTAGGATTCGGTATAGTATAGGGTTTGTATTTGGGTTCTATTTCATGTTAGGTTTAGGATTCGGTATAGTATAGGGTTTGCATTTGGGTTCTATTTCATGTTAGGTTTAGAATTCGGTATAGTATATAGGGTTTGCATTTGGGTTCTATTTCATGTTAGGTTTAGGATTCGGTATAGTATAGGGTTTGCATTTGGGTTCTATTTCATGTTAGGTTTAGGATTCGGTATAGTATAGGGTTTGCATTTGGGTTCTATTTCATGTTAGGTTTAGAATTCGGTATAGTATAGAGTTTGTATTTGGGTTCTATTTCATGTTAGGTTTAGGATTCGGTATAGTATAAGGTTTGCATTTGGGTTCTATTTCATGTTAGGTTTAGGATTCGGTATAGTATAGGGTTTGCATTTGGGTTCTATTTCATGTTAGGTTTAGAATTCGGTATAGTATAGGGTTTGTATTTGGGTTCTATTTCATGTTAGGTTTAGAATTCGGTATAGTATATAGGGTTTGCATTTGGGTTCTATTTCATGTTAGGTTTAGGATTCGGTATAGTATAGGGTTTGTATTTGGGTTCTATTTCATGTTAGGTTTAGGATTCGGTATAGTATAGGGTTTGCATTTGGGTTCTATTTCATGTTAGGTTTAGGATTCGGTATAGTATAGGGTTTGCATTTGGGTTCTATTTCATGTTAGGTTTAGGATTCGGTATAGTATAAGGTTTGTATTTGGGTTCTATTTCATCTTAGGTTTAGGATTCGGTATAGTATATAGGGTTTGCATTTGGGTTCCTTTTTGTGTTAGGTTTAGGATTCGGTATAGTATAGGGTTTGTATTTGGGTTCTATTTCATGTTAGGTTTAGGATTCGGTATAGTATAGGGTTTGCATTTGGGTTCTATTTCATGTTAGGTTTAGGATTCGGTATAGTATAGGGTTTGCATTTGGGTTCCTTTTCGTGTTAGGTTTAGGATTCGGTATAGTATAGGGTTTGCATTTGGGTTCTATTTCAGGTTAGGTTTAGGATTCGGTATAGTATAGGGTTTGCATTTGGGTTCTACTTCATTTTAGGTTTAGGATTCGGTATAGTATAGGGTTTGTATTTGGGTTCTATTTCATGTTAGGTTTAGGATTCGGTATCGTATAGAGTTTGCATTTGGGTTCTATTTTGTGTTAGGTTTAGGATTCGGTATAGTAAAGCATTACACATATGCAAATTTGCTCATATGTGCAAACTTCGCCGTATGGACGCATTTGCACATACGTATGTTTTACTACCATAAGCTAATTTTTCACTACCGTAGGCAAATTTTCACCTAGTCAGAGGCAGGTGCAAATTTTTACTACCGTGAGTAAATATGATATTTTCATGTTTCTAGTAAAAGTTAGTCGTATACAGACATAGTGACTTCACACAGGTTGAGAAAATATATTCGATAACTTTAGAAACTCTTACTATTGTTTTTCAAATTCTCTATATATAGGATAATCTCCTTCTTGCAAGCGATGACCTTCGAAATCCATCTGACTATCCGATTTTCATTATATAATTAGGGCGAAATAGTCAAAACAATGTTGACAGATATAAATTTATGCCATCTATTTAGTTTACATCTAATAAATATTAATTGGCATGTTTTATGAATTCTCTATACATATAATAAAGTATTTGGAAGCCCATTTGCATAGGCAGAACGTAAACACATATGAACGCATAGCAAATTTACTTTTACTCACGTGTGTATATTACTACCATAAGCAATATTGCATATGTGCAAAGTTCGCCATATAAACAGGGCTTTAGTCCTCTGTCAATGAGTTGTGATTCCTTCACTGGCCTCTCAGAACACTTGTCAATTTACAAGTTAAAGTGTTAAAGCAAATTGTCTGTCTAAGTATGAAAGTTATATTACTACTGATACCTTATCAACTGGAACATCAATACAGACATTATTTGATGCAGACCCTTTGAACATCAAAACGATCAAGTAATAAAATGGCACATCACAAATAGGATCCAAAATAGCTTAACATCACATTTGTAATTGTCTTCACATCTTTCAGCAGTCTTTGAACTGGCCAGTATTTAATCGAAGACGGGTACCGCTCAGGCTGTACAGTGATGAAGTGCCGGCCAGTCTGTTTATCTATGATATTGAACGATACTGGCAGTCCCATCTCACCTTCTCTAATCTTTGGTCATATTCAATAAAGTGACCACTCACTTAAGTCTAATTACTGGCTGGACGAAGCACGGCACACCAGGCTGCTCCGTCCAGCGATATAGACTGGTGGCAGGAAATTGGAAATCAAATATGCATACTGTTTACAATAGAAGCTGATGTTCGGGCAATCAACGAAATACTATATGTTTAACCATCATATTCTGCGTAACAGTCAGAAGGTATATATCATAAAGCTTTTACTGTGATTACAAGGTTATGTGATATGCAAGTTTTATCAATATTGCTGTCTACAGGCATAATGTTAGTCATAACTTGCAAAATGATTGGTTTGGCAATATTATTAACTATTTCATTTTATTTTCATACAATACATACTTCAAAGTTTTTGTTTTTATATTCTGTCAAGCTAACATTGCAACAAAGTCTTAACAATAGTTAACATTGCGACAAAGTTTCAACAATAGTTAACATTGCGACAAAGTTTCAACAATAGAGTTAACATTGCGACAAAGTTTCAACAATAGAGTTAACATTGCGCCAAAGTTTCAACAATAAAGTTAACATTGCAACAAAGTTTCAACAATAGTTAACATTGCATCAAAGTTTCAACAATAGTCAACATTGTAACAAAGTTTAAAAAAAAAAAATTAACATTGCAACAAAGTTTCAACAACAGAGTTAACATTGCAACAAAGGTTTAACAACTGGCTTCATTGTCCACAGTACTGTGCTCATCCCAATTATGAATACATTAATTTATCAATTCGATGTAATCACTCATGGAGGTTGATTGACATGAATTTTTGTTTTCTCTAAAACAATTCAGATATGATTAGAGAAGACTATGCTAAGCAAGTTGTTGAAGCTACATGATCATTAAGCCCAGTAAATTTCTATAATATTTGATTTCAGCTTAAAGTGAACATTTGTAAGTTAATCTTTCATCAATCCACTCACATGATACAAACCTAAAACGTTTACTTCTCTCCGTAACATAAACTAACGGAGCACGACACAAGCATAAGGCTAACTTCATGTTGCTTCAACTCAAGCTTGTAATCAATGCTAGCTTAGAACAGCTGATGTGTTCTCCTATGTCAACAAGGAAAGACAATCAATGGGCTTGTTTCCCCTTGTAACCCATCTCTCGCCCTATAGTGGGCCTGTCGCTCTCCCAGTCAATCACGACCCAATAATTACTTCAGAGGGTCAACAATTTATCCATCTGATCAATATTTATACAGGAAACAGTCAACGGATGCAACATACAGATTATTCACGATGGAATGATGGTTCCTTATCATCTTTAACGAGGCTGTGTAATAACAGTTAATGGTTATTCATTAATTAATCAGATAAAGCTACCACTCAGTAACATTACTTTAGTCTTATAGTCGATTTACCTTTGATGGAAATGAAGAAGACAAGGATATATATATATATATATATATATATAGATGTTCAACTTCTTCATTTAACTGTTGCAATGTTTCGGTATAGATCCTTACACCGTTATCAAGCATATGGGAGATGTCGTCTTCTTCTTCACAATAACATCTAGAATGCCTCTCAAACATTTGATGGAGATGTTTTAAAGAAACGTTTCATGTGAATTTGAAAAATATATGTCAATCAGTAAAGAATTTATTCAAAGAGATAAGCTATAGATTGACTATTCTAGTAATTATTTCTGACTGGAATGATGTGTTGATTTACTTTTGTAAAAACTTCGTAGACTTGAAATTTACACTACACATACTGAATGCAAACATGAGAAATAAAGCATCCATATGTACATGTAAACAATAGAAAATACTAGGACCACCTGGAAACCAGATAGACATTGGTTAAAAGACTAGATATAAGGGCACCTGTTAAGAAACATTGAATATAAACATTTATCTCATACACCTGCAGAGCCATTAATAGTGTTATCATGTATACAGTTACAGTGGAAGGTATGAATGTGTGCATTAGATACAATTTCTCTAAGGTTTCTAGAACATTGTGTAACTTACGAGAATAAAATTATCTATAAATGCAATTAATGAAAACAAAATTCTCCGAGACCATTGAAACACTCAGTAGATTGACAAATAGCCTTTGTTCTCACTGGTAGGCAAAACATTAAAGTTCCATTATAGCACTTATCTTAACATATAAGACTAGATAGACAGAGACAATATGTTTTAGAGAAGCGGTTTAAGACCTGGAAAAGTTTTTCGATAGAAAAAAGTCTAATGGTTCCAATACCTATACTGATACTCACCTTACATACTAAAAGCACGAAATATAAACATAGAAGTGATCCATAACTTGAAATATATATCAAAATCAACACAATAAATACAAATAATATCATGCGATCGAATGATAAGAATGTTCCATATTTTTAATTGCAATAACTGGAGATAATATTCATCTAACACAGGAAATGCCCTTCATGTCCATGGAGTGTTGGTCTGTTAAACACAGGGAGGAAATGTGGTCAACATCAGCATGGCACTTCAGACGATATTGCATATATGACACGGACCATGGTGGAAATACTCCACTACAGACAATAGCTGCATACATGGATGATAAGAAGATGTATTCTTTTTTAGAATGGTTATTAGCAAGTAAACATTGTTTTCGCTTGCTCTAGTTTTTAAAACACTTTTGGTATATGAAAAACATGAATTGATTTTCAGTACATCACATCAATTTGTAAAAAAACATTTACATCAATAATTGTGAAAATGTTCACAATCATGGAAAAAATAGTTTCCCTTGTGAAGGATAACATTGGTAGTTTAGTAGTCTAACATTTGAAGCTATCCTATTTCCTTAATCCTATTTTTGAATTAAACAATATTACTGAAGTGTAAGGGAAAGAAGTGTTTGATTTGCTGAGGAACATACAACCCATCAAGCTTACAGTACCCAGAACAATCCTATTCTATCATTTAAAACATCGTTACTAAAGTGTCCATGAAAAAATGTGTTCTGTTTATTCTCAGCACCTTGGGAAATATACGACCCATCAACCATTTAAGATATTTAATATAATTGTCATCAATATTTATGTCGCTTCACCAGGTACCCACCTGTACTGAAGAGAGGCTCATATAGGACAAAGGCTCATGCTGAATGTGAGAAA
The DNA here is from genome assembly GCA_936450465.1 of Gibbula magus. Classification (NCBI taxonomy): domain Eukaryota; kingdom Metazoa; phylum Mollusca; class Gastropoda; order Trochida; family Trochidae; genus Gibbula; species Gibbula magus. Next base: position 49,246,546 of record OW388303.1, on the reverse strand, counting down.
GTCTTAAGGAGAGATGGGACCCAGAAATCGAACTCACTTATGGTAGCATTGTGCGACAACAATTTGTTGTTGTGAATAAGTTCAAAAATACATGCATTACATATTTTGGAGCCTAATTTATCAATACACTGACGGAAAGCACTTACATTTACCATAACGCCTTTTAACGGTCATCTTATGACATGCTGTATGACGTTACCGTCACCTATATCTGCGGTAAATATGTTACTGTGTGTTTTATTTCAATTACATACATATCTCAAGTTAGCAATGAATTTAAAGCTGTCTTAAGAACACCAAACGATTCAAAACCTCAGTCGAGCCAATCATGAAGATTGATCACCGATCCAGCAATAAAATTTTGTCATCGTTGCTGAACTTTGACAGTACTAATGTTGAGGGATAGAACCATGTCCCCTATGTGCCAAATAAATAGGAGGTCAAAGTGGACAATCATACATTCAGAGCGCCATATTTACAGGTCAACGTCAGAAATACTGTACTACGTACAATAACTCGACCTACATGAAAGCGTTTGTGTACAAGTTAACATCGGAAATAGTCCACTACAAACAATAACCCTGCATATAAGCGTTTGTGTACAAGTAAACATCGGAAATACTCCACTATAAACAATAACCTGCATGAAAGCATGGCACAGATCTATATTGACTAAACACTACGAGGCTATTAACAAGTCTCTCACGTCAATGCAGCTTCATCGAGCTGATTTACTTTTCACATTAGAGGGTCGTCGTCAAGGTGTGACTCATTCTTTAATTCACAAATCATATTTGGGTACGACTTCGGTCAATAGCCAAATATTTGGGTGTTGAAGTAGCTGCTTTGATGTTTTGTCAGTCAAAAGGTGTTTTCTTATTATGAATAATCAATTTGTGGACTATATTATTAGAAAAACATTTTTTGAGGGGTCTGTGCCGATGTTATATCTACTTTCATTCTTAGTTTCTCTTCATCAATAGATACTTAACAAAAATATATTGTTGTTGCATACATATCTTTCAAACGTCTCTAACAATAATGTCTATAAAAAGAATTTTATAAGGCTCTGTTTATCAATTCAACTAAAAGAGGCCCGGTGGTCATGTGGTAAGCTGCTGGTACGGTCAGTGCTGATAATAGTTGCCTAATTCTTTGCATGTGGGTTTGAATCCTGCGAGGGACACAGCCCGAAAAAAAAGTACAAGAATTTATACTGTTGAAGGTAGTGTTATCCCAAATGTTACCATGTTATATTTGTTAACTTTCCAAACGGCATGTATTTCTAAAATTTATGTTATCCATGTATATATTCATTCCATATTTATCAAATAAATATCAATTAGCTCCTAACACTTGAAGCTTGGATTCAAATCTACAAGTGGGTTCTCCACGTGCACTAATCAATGTGAGACAACATACATCAAACACAAACTAGTTGAGGTTTAACAACGCTTTCAAGAGTATTTTATTTATATCACAGCTACTAGTATTATTGCAGGGAGAAATCCCGCAACACAATGTAGTTATGTATTGCAATGAAACCTGCTAGCAATGACTGCAACTAGCGAACCATGGATGGTACTGCACTGAAATTCAGTGTAACATTGCACCTAACCTTACTGCATGTAGAACAGTTCTTAACTGCAGACAAGGTTGCCGTGCCCCCTTGTGGGATTTGAACCATGGTACTCTTGATCGAAAGCCGAACGCGCTAACCACTGCGCTATCCCGCCCCCACACACTAGGAACATTGCTGCTGCAGCTCTACCATGTGATATTGATCAGTTCTTGTCTACAACTTCATTTTCCAATTAGATTTTTTCACAACAAGACTAGGAGGATCACATTTTTCTTTATGATTAATGGCAATTATTGATGAAGAAAAATCCATACATATGAAGGGTTTCATATAATGTACGTATGACTTATGGTGAAATCGTCAAAGTCTGACTGGGAATGTGGAATCAATTAACTCAACAGAAAACATATAATGGTAATGCTTTGTTTGTCCCTAAAATAAGCTCTAAATGGATCAAACAGTTATTCATCAATATTAAGAACACCTTACTAAATGTACAATCAATCAACTAAATGCAGTGACAGTTTATAAAATGTCAAGATTTTAACTAAACATTTCATTCTTCTACTTTGAACAATATTTTCAAAAACTTTTCATTAGTTCTGTTCATAAGTTGCAATGTTTAAATACGTAATCAATCAATTAATTAAAAAAACTGCAGTTCAGATAAAAAGTAGTGTTTCAAATGTTGAAAAATTTATTTTAATGGAACAAGTAATTGCTCATGAAAATTGAAACATCTCTGGACCCTATGTTTATCTCGATTTCAGAACTACAAACATACACTGTTTGAGGGAGTCAAGGTCTTCAAATGGCTGTTTACATGGTTGACTGAACAAAACAATTAATAAAACATAGCAATGATCGCTATAGGACTGATCTATTGTCTACTGCTGGTGTGGGAGAGAACAATCACTCCGGTATGAATGAACCGTTATACACGACTCTCGCCTCTTAACTGAAGGCTTTCTGCTTTCATTGACTTCTTAAAGCGACAGTTCTATCAGCAGTATCTGACATCTTGTTTATGCGCATTACATGAAATGGTTCTTTACAAATGACTTCATGTTTTGATTGACAATTAAGTTTGAATAAAAAAACTCCTTTCCTTGGTATAAGATCATCGTGCCTCTTAGGTCTGACGATCCCAAATAAATTTCTTTTATAAAGTTATCTTATTTGATAAAGTTTGTCAAATATACAAACAAAAATATGTTCTATATTTTGTAAGATGTGTACAATGCTTGACCATGTATTTAAATTTATTATTTATTTGTCTTAAATATTTTACCTATAATTAATATAAAAACTGACCAAGTTTAAGATAAGCAATATCAATTTACAAATCACAATATCAAGCCATTACTGTTTCTATATTATGAGAAAATCTTCTTTTTTTTGTAAAAGATAAAATATAATTAATTTGTAATCCATAAAGCTTTTTTTAAAACTCATAAAATCAGTAGTAGCTAGTTATTCAATATATATATACAATATACAATATACAATAGTGATGACTTACATTAAGCATAATTTGCACAGTTGTCAAATGTCTCAAATACAGAATACCTCTTTGTAAAGGAGAAATAGCCATTGGCTCTGTAGGTCGTCAGACATTTCATTATCCATCATCTCCAAGCTAAAGATTAACATATCAAATAATAAGGTACTACCAAGGCATCAAATTTACAATTTCGATCCACATTGGTCAAGGCTGTCAATACAAAATGTAAACCTTTGCATTCCAAGGAAGAACTGACAGGTATATTGTAAAGGTGTGACCTCAATTATTGTTTGTCTCTATTAGAGGCTTGTAGTTCTCTCTGGGGACCAGTCTCCCAGGAGCACAGGACCTTTCAGGCTTGATGAGCTACAACATTCTATACATAGAAATATATCTGGATCAGTATCTCATTTGATTCTGTTAATATGAGTTTGTATTTTTTCATTACATAAATGAATACTATACACAAATTGCCAAAAATATCCATTAAAGTAGGAATGCGCACATAAAGGTGTATTTTACATATTTAATCCTTTTAAAAAGGTTACATTGAACACATGTAAGTCAATAATTGCTTAATTTTCCACATAAATCCATTTTTAATTCCCCCAAAATAGTCAAAAAGAGCTCCAGTGACTTCATGGTGTCACAGAGGACTAAATACAGGAACATTTACATTGAAAAACAAAGTGATATCTGCTCATGTGAACAATCTGCATATTCAATCACAATCAACCATTTTGCTTTGAATGGTCATTTCATTAAGTAGCTCTAAAACATCTGACATAACCATTGAAGGGGAACAAAAATACACTGATATTTATGGATGATCAACTTCTTAGCACTGATCATCCATAAGTATTCTCTTCTAGATTGCTTCTCAAACAGTTTAAGTTTTATGGACGATCACCTCCTTTATTGTATTTAACAATATTACAGCAATTATTGTAATAAAGAAGTTAACTATCCATAGAACTTGTTCTCCTTCATCGTACCAGTTTCTAAATGTCTAAAGTAGTGACCTGACTAATGAAAGCAGGAGAGGAACAATGGCTGTACCTCACCAAGCTCCCTGAGGGCTCTGTAGCTGGATACCAGTTTAATGTATCATTAAATCAGATTTAATTGCCAAAATTTCTCAGTATTGATATAGACTTTTAGTTCATGTAGTAAGCTCATTTGAGTTTGCGGTAGATTTAATTCTTATTTGCATGTTCCTCATGGATATTGTTTATGTGTCTCACTCAAATCACTATGAGTACATGTAAAAAGAATGAATATATTCTCATATTTTCTCTACCTCTTCATTGAGAAAAATATGGGTGGTGCATAAGTCTCTTTATTAGCTCTCTGATACAGATAGCACTACATGATGTATCTACAATGTTATCATTGTGTATTCTAAGATGCCTAGCGGGTGGAACAATCGAAATAAAAGTACTTTATCAGACGATAAAGGTATAGTTTTTTAGATGACATAACAATTGAATGACGTTTCCGCTCCCCTCGTAGGACTTCACGTGTGCCCATGGTAACCCAACGAAAGAGGGCAGTTGAAAAGACTGTGTTTTTCTTCAAATGATAATGTCCTAAAACAATGGTAGCGTTGTTATCCTTATTATTCAAGGAATGTGTTCTTTTGTATCCGAATTAGTCTAAAATTTTAAGTTACATTTGTACTTGAACCAAAACGACGAAATCCGCATTCGGCAACCCCAGGAACCACTATGAAGTCACAACAGAACAATGACGTCATAGTCGCTGTTGTCGCACGGCTCGTCAGTTGGCCCTGATCATGGATTATTAATATTAAGGAAGTAAACTCTATTTTTCTTGCAAAATTACTCAAAGCAGAATGTTGTGTTATAACGTCAAAGTACTCGGACTACCGTCCTCGTACTTTAACTATAATAGTTCAGGGCAAAACTATACTTTATTACAAAACACATTGGGGTACAGCGAACTTTATTTCTTAAACAATTAGCACTGAATGATATGTCACAATGGTCACAAGACATGTGGTCGCAATGATACCACAGTGATACCCTTGCACTTAAAAGTCAACTATATTGGGGAGTAATATATTAAAACTAATTAATTCCACTTAAGACTCTCAAGCATGGCATTGTTATCTCATTCTCTTTCAAAATTAAGTATTCTCTATAAACAGAAATAACCAATAAATGACTTATTCATGGACTTATCTATGTAGTATCATTCTTGAGCAAGAACCGAAACAGAGCAATGAGTTTGAACTTTGATTAAATCTATTTTAGAAGAAAGTAACTGAATATTTGATTGTGATCACACACTATATGGCAACCAATAACTTGTTGATGTTGACATTTTTCAAAGAACCACATGCACAGGAAAAAAAGATAGAAGTCCATTTGTTTTACAAATCAATAAACATTGGTCAATCTGTATATAGCTATGAGTTGTCATTGTTTCGATGCACTAGTTAGTAGTAGTATATACAAGTAGTGTATCCAACCCCGAAGCAAATTCAGTGGTCAAACATTAATATTCAAAATACAAAGACAAAACCTACTATGACACAAATTAAAAGAGAGAGATATAATTTTGTCAGGGATTAAGCAGCAAAATACCAAGACCAAAAGTTTCCATGACACAAACAATTTTGTCAATGAAGCAGCCCTCAATTGGATCACTGACAGTAAAATATATTATTTCAAAAAAAGAGTAAATTTAAACTTACTTTTTGGACTGAAGATGAGTACAATCCAATCAATGAGGCAGCACTTGTATTTGGTCTGGAGTTTTTCCAGGAAGGTGAGGTCCTCCCTCTCACTCCTCTCCTCCCCCTCCTCCTCCCCCTCCCCCTCACGGTATCCCCCCATCAGGTGACCTGCTACATTGTTCCGTGTCGCCATCGCAACAGTGTCTAACTCATCCTTGAGAATCGCTGGATACAGAACTGAGAATCACTGGATACAGAACTGAGAATCACTGGATACAGAACTGAGAATCGCTGGATACAGAACTGAGAATCGCTGGATATAGAACTGAGAACCAATGGATAGAACTCAGGACCACTGGACACAGAACTCACGACCACTGGACACAGAACTCACGACCACTGGACACAGAACTCACGACCACTGGACTAAACCTATTATCCTTGGTACTGAGAATGAACCAGACTTCCTCCGCGTGTTAGATCCGCTTTACTGCCACCTGTTCCTTCCAAGAAGATACACCTTTGAGAAGTTAAAACAATGTTCTAGATCACAAATGGTACTGTATATCCAATAATCACTTTTTATTTCCCATTGGTCTTCACTTGGATTTGTACCCAAATCCTCACCACAGAGTAAAATCTCCCAAATGGATCTTGTCCTGAATAGCCAATGGTTAACTGAGCTCTACATCTCCTTGAATTCATTTCATTTCATCTCACTTAGTATTTTAATCCACCTTGTGATTTCACTGGAAACACAGCCTCAAAAAGAATTCCAATGAATTTGAACTTTCCCTATCATTCTTAAGAATAAATCCGAACCAATCGTTTGAAACTTTAAACAACTTTTAACTGTGGTGAGCATCAATTTGAAACGTTGCCTCTATAAAATTGTTCTCTTCAACGATAGTGATTATTTCCTGTGGAGGAATCTCAACTAAAGTTAGTTCAGGGACCGGTATGTCTTTCTTTAACCAACATATTACAAGAACCAATGAATATAGAACATAGAATCTCACTTACAACTTTTATTCCATTTTCCCTCTTGACAGGAAAAGACACAAATGGAGCTTGGAACTTATTATTTTCAAATTGTCTGTTTCCTTTGTTGCCACTAGTGCGTATGATACTATAGGAACTAGACCACTTGAAAATACCAATATAGTTCTTCACACCAAAGATTCTGGTAAGAATTCCAGGGGATTGGATGGAATCACTTTTTACTGAACCTATCTTCTTCTTTTAGTCAATTTCATTGTATCCTTTGTAAAAAGAACTTCCAATTTGTTGTATTAGAAAAATGAAAATGATTCAGAGATGTACTGTTCCAACCAATTGTTTGTTTCTAATCAGACCACATATCACTGCCAGCACTTTAACACAATCCTCCATCTGAAGAGATACACACGTAACACGGTAATCCTATGTTTCAAAATTTTAATTTCCACACCAGAGTTGAAGTATGGTTCCAACAAGATCAGGAAATTTATTCTTTCGATCTCTGACAGCTGATATGAAAAACATAAATTGTCTTGAACTCCAATATAGGGGTTTGTCAAGTAGTTCAGTGCTGAGTGAGAGTGAAGTTGTATAATCACTTGAAACAAATTTGTTCTTGGAGTGTCTTTTCTTGGTTTGCTTTAAACAGTCATTGAATTTCCCCAAATACCACTTTTTCAAGCTTACTCATAAAACATTGACTTCTGTGGTAAATAATCTTCAGTACATACAACACAGAGGCGAAATTATAGTCAATTCAAACTTGAATTGCAGTTAATGGTGACACCGATCAGTCTCACTTCAACGTACTGATATAGTTAAAGATGAACTCCACTCCAGTTACTTCAGTGTATCCAATACAGCTTAAACATACAACGGTTTCCACACTTTCTGAAAAGTCTTTTTCAGAAACCATTAATCCATGCATAGATGATGAAACATACCAGTGTTACATGTCTAAGTATAATTCGACTTTCACACTGGATCACTTTTTAAATGTTCTTAAATTCCTTCAAATTTATTCAAGATCAAGTTCTTCTGGTATCCTTTCTTAAAGTGAAGTTTCACGATGAATCTCTTTTTCAACACAATATCTTAAGAAATTCAGACAACAGAGATGTTTCAGGAATCCTCACATATATACTTCTCTCACATAATCTTCACACATAATCCTCACACATAATCCATGCAGTTGATGATGGAACACTTGAGACTTATTGTCTTGGCAATGTCCAAGAAGTTACGGCTTGCCTCACATCCAGAGAACTGGTTCCAGTTAGCAGCAAGTGCTGTCAATCTAGAGATACTCCACTTAGCCGGGGAGAGAGAGAGAGCGCATCTTCCATCAGGAAATCATCTCTCTTCCAATGGATGTCATTCCGTCTTACAGAGGAAAATATTAACTGATATTTTGGCACTTCCTTATAGCTCTTTCTCAAAACAAGCTTTGATTGGAAGATCAAAAAGGAAATTTATCAACTTTTCGAAACATTACCAAGACATTTTGAAAGATAATTAAATGATGTTTTCATATCAGTTTAACTCTTATCTGCTCAGAGTTATTTCTTTAAGAAATGTTTTACTTAATAACCTTTTTAAAAATTAAAAATACCTTTTTTAGTATCTCAACAATTTGCTAGTTTCAAGAGTAAATGATTCAAATGTAATAATGATTCTAGATATGACGTGTTATCCTTGATACACAGACCATCTACCTGTGATATTTTGGTAGAATAAAGTTGGCAGTTTCCTGCCTAACACCCTTGTTTCCTATAACAAGAAACAAGCTGTACCTAGTGCTCTCACATCTCCTCTACACACTGTTTACATGCGCACATGCTTTTAATGTGCTCTCGGTTCATCCTCTAATGTTGTTTGTCTCCCTCTTGACACAAGACTATAATCAAATCACTGTATGAAGCACAGGTAACGAGTGCTTACACCTCTCGTGATAAGCTACAAGCAGCTGGATGAATAGTCAACTTCCTCTATCCAATGAAATCTTGATAATTGATTCTCATAATAAACTCTGTCTGAATATATCTACTCAATTCGGCTTTTACCAGTTTATAAAATGCTGCAACTTATTTAATAATTCCTGATCATTAAGTCCTTATAGTTAAAGAGCAGTCAAATATGAAGATTGATTAGGTGATTAGAAGTACAGCATTAGTATAAGTTTGGGAATTTAGAAATCTAGCTCGATTAATTATTTAAAATAGTCTGATATTAAGATTCAAACATCCAGGAGAGCTCGGCCAGAATAAATCATTATGAAGTCCAAAATTATTCCTCGATGTGCTGTCTACATTTATTTATGATTCCAGCTGGAGGAAAAGTGTTTCTGCTTGTTGAGTTGAGGTCAATGTCCTGCTGTTTGAGTCAAAGTCTAAGAACTATATATACATCAGTTCAACAATTATATTTAACTCACTATTGCTCCAGAACAATGCTGTGCCTGCTTGTAGGGTTATAGAAACTATTCCTGATATTTGATGACAATCCAGTAGATGACAATCCTGTTGATGACAATCCCGTAGATGACAAGCAGTACTGATTCTAGCTATGATACTAAACACATTTCCTGACTGGAGCTGAACATATCCTTCCAAGCATGACCTCCTGTCCAGGAATCAATCCTAAATCTGTTGATACAAATCCAATAAAAATTTGTCAGGGAAAACACACACGCGATACGGCTCAGTGGTTACAACTCCGGTATTGATTATTTCTCGTTCACCTTTCCTCGTCAAACAGGCTGCGGAGAGATCGCTGGCCTTAAAGCGCTGTCAGCGGCAAGGTTTATCTTCAAGTGACCACAATCTTGTTGATAATTTCCAATTAACGCTTTCAGCTTATGGTCTCTTGAAGTTGAACATTTGATTCTCACTTGTGACAGATGCCAGAATGCATGGTCACAGAATTTGAAGCAAGAAATGTTTGATCCTTACATCGATTGTTCACCATGAAAGTTGCATCAAGGGGAGGTGGCACTGACAACATAAACTCAACTTGATGGAAGTTGCGCCCACTCAACCGACAACAATGCTCACATAAATCAGTTAATGGTGATTCACTCACAGAAATTGTTCATACCACTTTAACAGTTATCTAAGTACATTATAATTCTGATTCTGTGATTAATCCAGGTTCTATGTGTAAAAGATCAATTGAATATTTAACTTGGAATTTGGGTATTCCTAGTTGAAAATTACACAGTAGAACAAGCGTCATGTGATAGTGTACATACTCCAGTACACATGACAAGTACTAATGACTATCAATCAGCGGTGAGATGGCGAGAGCTATTCATCCAGGTAATAACGACCCTCGAAGACAGGACGAGTGGACAGGTGGATAGGTAGACAGGTAGTCTCCAGCCAACACAAACTGTTTGTCAAAAGAGCTTTTTGGGGTAAAGTCCACTATGAACAATTCTGCATAATTAAAAAAGAACTGCGTATATCCTGTATTGACTGTTAGATGAGACAACAAATTTATACAGTGGTTCCAGTGAACTACCTCCGCATCAAATAACTCCCTTAGATGAAAAGCAGAAATATATGTATCACAAGAGACAGACTGTGAGACCGTTTGTCCCCCTAACAACAGGTAGATGGGCAGCAAGTCTTTATACCCATGTATGACAGGGGAGAATTTGGTCTAAGCATAGATTAAGTACTGCCGAGCCAGTGAACTTTCTTCACCTCTTCTAATGCTTGGAGACAAGTGTCCACAAGTAACATGAGGCAACAGGTATCCGTATATCTATATATCCATATATCCAGGTGTAAGTGGAGAAAATGTATATCCAGGTATAACAAGAGAGAATGTGGTCCCAATGTTGATTAACTCCCTGTGTGCCGGTGAACTTCCAGAGAGTCTGTCCACTCCCTGAGATGAGAAGTTGTAATGTAAAGAAAAGAGCCAACTGTCCAAGAGGAAACAATAAGTGTGGAGTACTTCTATATACCTGTACATCCAGGTAAGAGGGGAGAGAACGTGGTCCCAGTGCTGATTAACTGCCTGTGAGTCGTGAACTCCACCAGTGCTGCGACCATCTCCCCACCACACTAGTCAGCTGAGATCAATTGCTTCCTCACATGACGGACTGCGGTGTAAACATCAGCACGCGTACTCTCTCTCTCTCAGCACTAGCAGCAGGACAGACACACAGACGGACGGGAACTCACAACCCTGCCTTGCTTCTGCACCTACCTGTCTACCTGTACCTGTACTTGTCTACCTGTACCTGTGCAGAAGGTAGATCCCGCTCGACCCGGGGTCATGAAAAGACTTTGGACAATCTTTTGCCTAGGACAAATTTTACTTTGCCAACAAAATTTTTTTAGATTTTAGTTTAAATTCATCCTTGAACATAGTATCAGGAAAGATGACAACGAGTTGACATGAAACGAATACATTTACTTTCTTCAGATTCACAATTTAAAAAAATACTGACCATAAGGAAATTTGCTTAGCAAAAATCTATTTTAAAGATTAAAACTGTATTGTGGGGAGAAGCTAATCAGGAAATACCTGTGTATTACAAGAACAAAACTGGAGCTGCACTGTGGCTGCCAGGATGATATTTACAAAATATATGTTCAATGTATATCGGACAACAAAGAAACTTTTGTAATGATCCCAGGCCTGGTTAATGTGGGTAGAAAATAATTGGGTATGTAAAGATCTTGATACCTATAAGTCATATATATAGCGGGAACTACTGTAGCAAACTTGATACCTATATCTCATGTAGCGTGGGTAGAAAAGAAAGTAAGTGATAAGTATAAATCTTGATACCTATATCTCAAGTATCAGGAACTTCTTATAAAGCTAAGAAAAATGAGCAAACTTTGGCTGATTAATCCGAACACTCGACAGGGGATGGCAGGGTTGAGTTGTAGAACTTGAGATGATTATTTCTCAAACATCTATAAATGACAGTTCTCATATTTCCACAATTTCCACTTGCTCTAATTTCCTCACACCAAGTCTTCATGTGCTGTCAATATCATATTTCTATGATTAAAGTAATCACCATAAGACTGCCTCCTTGTAGATACTTGAAACAGTTCATTCCCCTTATGGCAGGGTAAATGCTTCAATCACTTCTTGCATAAATTCATTAGGTATTGGCACTAATATTTTCTTTACAAAATAGAAATAATCATAACTGATAGAATATCTATAGTAAACAGAATAAATATTTCCTTATCTTTAGTCTATTAATTTCTATTATAATCCATTGACAATAACAATAACTATGAACTATATATCTTTATTAACTCTTCCACAGACTGCTTAATCAGCACATACTGTCAATACACTAAACTGTCAACAAAGGCTATATAGAGATTATTACCCGAGGAAGTATGTCATTTGACTTTTACGAAACGAGTGTGAATTTTTGTATTTCCCGAGCGAGAGCGAGGGTTATACATAAATTTGCAAGAGTTTCGTAGAGTCATATGACATACTTTCGAGTGTAATAATTTCTTTATTACCCATTTTATGCCATTTGATTCGCGTACAATTAGCCAGAAAACGACCCACTTCTCTAGCAACGGCAAGCTACAGTGACGTCACGAACAATGGTTTTATGACGTCACAGACGGGAAGTCGCGATGAAACAATGGTTGCTAAGCAAAAATGATATGTGCACATGTGCTCATATCAATAATATTAACTCGGTTATTTTCAACCATATGGGTAATATAAACTCTTATAAACTCTCCCAACATACATCACCTATCAAGACAAGTGCCAGCGATTCAGATCAGCAAATATTTGACTTTTCGTTCATTGGTCCACCAGGCTTGTAACCTTTTCAATTATCATATCAATTTTAATAAGTATTTGTTTTCTTTTTAAATTGATCAAATAAATTGGAGTTTGCAAATTTCATGTTAAATGAAACTCAGAAAGTACTACACTGCCTATGTGTGTGCCTTACCTGTCGACACGAAAGAGCTACAAAGTACAAACCGATAATTTCTATCCACACATTGACTAGTGAGGGAGGCGAGGGAGATAGCTGGCGCATTTATTACTTTTCAAAAGATCTTTTGCTTCAAAACATATAAACCAACCTGTCTGTATATACAGACAAAATATGTAAACCAAGTTGTCTGTATATATGCACAAAATATGTAAACCAAGCTGTTATCTGTATACACGCACAAAATATGTAAACCAAGCTGTCATCTGTCTATACAGACAAAATATGTAAACCAAGCTGTCATCTGTATATACACACAAAATACGTAAACCAAGCTGTTGTCTGTATATACAGACAAAATTGTCCACAAGAGCTAGATCATTTCTATCTGCAAATCTTCCACAAAGGAACGAACTAACAAATATTTTATTTTCCTAAAGTCATTTGTTTCAAATGCTATATTGCCTTAAAGATAAATACACTAAACTGTACACCAAAGCCACGTAATTTTATCTCTTACCAAAGGAGCACCGATGGAAGAACTAGCTAACAAATATTTCATTTTCCTAAGTTCATAAGTTTCAAATGCTGTATCTCCTGAAACTGGACTGTCCACAAAAGTTCTCTTCCCCAGGACATCTTCCACAGTGCCATGTGAGCAGACAAGCAGATATTTTCAAAATTTTCATCTGTTCCATTTCTCAAAAACTTGAAATACACTGAACCTATCCACACAAACTCTCAAACACATTTTACACAAGCTACAACACCGTCAATAGCTGGCGCACACAAGAAAATCTTTTATTTTCCAAACATCAATCGTTCTAAGTGCTATATTGTCTTCCTACTGAACTGGTAGCACTAAACTGTCCATAACAACCATAAAATGTCCCAGTCCATCTTCTACGAGGACAGCGCCACAGACAGCCATGTGTTTAATTGTTTTGATTCAGTAAGCGGAGACCATGAAACTGGGCAAGTATTGACACGTCATTGATCAACACGAGCTGCGCTGCTAATGACTCCCTTACATCTCATGCTTTTAGGATCGACCAATCAGCTGTGATAGAGTATATATAGTACGTGAGTATCGCACACCACTCCGGAGATATACCTTGCGTTATTACATGCTACCTGTATAACAAGGTGTGGTCATCATCATGTACTGTATGCTATTGATAACATTGTTACACTTGTTGACTACCTGAATGTATTTCTAATATATGACATATATAGAGAATACAGGAGGGTATTTCTAGACTATGAAGACATACCATTGATAAAACTTTCCCTTATTTCACATAAGTGTACCATGTAACCTTTAAAGCATTATAACGAACCTGTTGAAGACATTCATGTTAAAAAAATAGACAAGTTTATTAAAATTTTTAAAATGGCATCATATGATATTGTATGATGCGACGCCAAAATGGTTATGACTTGATGCCAAAATATCACTCCCACTTTTATCAGTCATATACAGGTTGGGGAAACCCTGAAATCGGCGTATAATAGGTCAATCGGCGTATAATACGTCAATCGGCGTATAGAACCATACGTCGATCGACGTATTCTGAGAAATATGACTGACCTTGCAATGCCTGAAAGTATGAACATAACAAATGGTCAACGAGTTGATGGAAGTGAATGGTTTTACATCATTGACAACTCTAAAGAGAACCTTTCTTACTTTATGTTTTTTATTTATTCTTTTGATTAACGTACGCCGTTTTCGGAGTATTCGACAAATGCCTAATCAAACACGCTGTTTAGCACTTTGCCGATTATATGCAAGTTTTGACTTGAAACAATCGAATTATTGACTTTGAAGGCAATAAACATCACCACGGTACAGTTCTAAAGTATTCAAAAGCGAAATAACAACACAAAAACAACCCTAACTATCTAAAAACTCACACGACCTGCAGCACCAACTTTTTATCGTCTTGTCCTCTCAAAACCGGAAGTTGTACTAGTCGATAAATTAGCGTATTTGATTTGCAATTAAGAAATTACTCAGTTTCGCTTGGAAAGTATGGTGGCCGAGAATTAAATGCTGCCACCATCTTTGCGGAAGTTTGACGTCATAACTGCCATGGATTTTTGCATTGAAGTCGCAGTTATGACGTCCGAAAAGGGTAGTTTTCACACCCAGCGGCCACTAGGAACAGACCGTCACCACAGTAACACTGTGACGTCATAAGCCAATTCGCTGTTTCAGACCATTGTTTTATGACGTCAAATTATATCAGTCACTGGTTGCAGGGTAAATATAAGTTATTTTCAATATAGCTCGTCATATAATAAACCAATATATCATTTCACAAAAATGTATCAATTGGGTATTTTAGTTTAAATTTTCTATATATCCTTTTCATAATGTTAGCAAGTTATAGAGATATGCAACCGACCAGTTTTTCCAGCTAGGATTCTCTTAGGTAACATCAAATCATTCCCATTATGATGTCACAGACAACAATTGATATATGGAGGCTCTACCAGAAACAATGTTCATCACATGCTCCAATGTTTTAAGTAAATCTTATGGAATATGTTGAAATTACTCAAGTTCTTCCTTTTAAAAGCCATAGAATCACTGGCATGACATCTTCTAACATATTACTTAATGTGTACAATATAGGATGTTGACAAAGTTATGTTCCCGGGATCTGGCTGTTGTAGGTGGAACCTAAAGGACTAGTTGAGTGATACTTACATATCTACTGATACTTATATATACCTATATATTGTAGCAGGAACTAACAGACTGCTGTAACTATAGTCCATAAAGGAAACCTTTGCTGATTAATCCTAACACTATATACTGCGCCACTCGTGAAAATATAACCTTTCTACCTCACTCGATGAGATAAACATGGTATTTGTCAAGAATTGACGGATATTCTATTTATAATATGATATTATCCATGTAATTTACGTCAGAAAAGGGTTGTTTTTACGCTGAGGTCGCTAGGAACAACCCGTCACCACAGTAACACTGTGACGTCATATAGCCAATTCGCCGCGTGAGACCATTGTTTTATGACGTCAAATTATATCAGTCATCGTTCACAGTGAAAATATAAGTTATTTTCACTGTAGCTTGATAGACAGTTTATTTCACTGATAAATCCAGTATTTCACTGTTGTCATATAATAATTATATATATCTATATATTGTAGCAGGAACTAACAGACTGCTGTAACTAGTCCATAAAGGAAACCTTGGCTGATTAATCCCAACACAAGGAGTCTTATAAACTGGATCTGATCATTTCTCGAAGACTTAATGGCTGTCCTAATGTTTCTCCAATTTCCACTTACTTCCCCCATAGCTCTTCTCATGTTATAAATAAGATACCACCATTTTCTCATCAAAATATTAAATATCGTCATTATGGTCTCCTGACCAGATATTAGCTCCCTCCCCACTTAGTTATGGGTACTGTAAATTGTAAGTCAAAATTAATTTCTAAAACAGAGGCCCAAAACAGACAGTTATTTATCATGTCCAACAGTGAAAATCTTCAAACAGTACTTTCATCATTCAATTGTTAAAAAAAAATCTTTTTTATTTCAATTTAGTTCAATTAAATAGAAATATATATATTATAATTTCTCTTCATGGCCAACAGAATAAGTAATTTAGTATATACACCAATTAATGGCACACTAAAATTTATCATATGAAATATTCTATTCATTGAAATGCCCACCGTTTTCCATTTTTTGGACTTTTTATTTTCTTTGAAATGAAATTTCCATCTTTAATACATGTTGCAAATTAATGATGCAAGACTAATTCATTGGGTGTTGATCATTTCCTAGCTTTAAAACTAAATAAAAAAAGCATAAATAAAAAAAATGAAGTAAGAAAGGTTCTCTTTAGAGTTGTCAATGATGTAAAACCATTCACTTCCATCAACTCGTTGACCATTTGTTATGTTCATACTTTCAGGAATTGCAAGGTCAGTCATATTTCTCAGATGTTCTGCTTCACTTCAAAGAATATTTCTATGATTTCATTGAATATCATGTTTCATATTCTGATAATCCCGTAAAAAATCAATTATGACTGGGTAGTTCATGGAATGAGGACAGAGTTGTCATTTTTTGCATTAACCCCCTTGATGCCAAATGGCATTAAACTGGTGAACATATTACTTCTTTACGTGAAATTTTCATTTATTGATAAAATATATTCTTCTCCCAAATTCTGAGTGATATGAATGAATGAAGAAAATCGTACTTATCTTCAACATAAAAAAATATTTATATTTAATCATGACATGATATTTGTTGACAATCCAATGGTTAACTGTTGATGTTAAATCTGAATTGATCCTTTGGCAACAAAAAATTCCTTTTTCATTAACTATTTGCAACTTGATAAAAATTCAATTTGACCATTGATGAAGAATATTTGTGAGCCCCTGCAGCTACGTCTAACCTCCGGAGATCGATGATGTCTTTCAGGACAATCTTTACAAAACGTTAACTTCTCCTCCCTCTAGCATGTTTGTGCCAGCTAACTAACATGATTTTTTGTCAGTTGCAATTTTTTTAGAAATGAAAAACCAGGAAATGAATTTGGAAACGTAAATCTGCCATTCATTGAATATCTGTCTGACAGCCTGCACTGCATTGAGAGTGTCAAACTTAGCTTAGGATTTTAAACAGTTTAATTATATCCAAATTATGATAAAACACTGCAAACAAATCATTTTCATTTTCTAATATGCTTGGTGTTTTATGTAATTTGGCACAGCAGAGCAATTTCAGGCAAGGGAATAGAATACATCTAGCACGCTCATACCTTATTTTGCAAGGCTGTTTGTCATAAGAACTAACACTTGTCATTATATATTTTAACTACTAATTGTAAGTGTATCACAAAGTTGGGCTAAGAAGGACTGTGTCTCGGAGTATTTCAGAACCTTTAACGGTCATTGCTATAGATTATGCAGAACCTTTTTGAAAATTTCACAATTGCAACCGGTACTATATTTGAATATACCTTACCTTACAGCAAGACAGGAGAATGATCAGCAAAATGTACTTACCTGCAAACAAGAGAAAAAAACATTAGCACTTTGAAACAAATTAAGGCAATAATTCAATTACATAAAGAGAACAACGAAATGTATAAGCTTGATTTCCTGCTTGGTTGATTTGATTAGTCCCCAAGAGTAAATGACATTTCGTAAAACAAATGATTGAATAAGCAAGAAGTGTTTCTTAAATATGAGGTACAGTGTTTATTGCAGACTCAGTGTAAAATGGTTGTGATAGAAAATACAAACTTGATCCATTGTCTGCTAGAACACCAGCGGTGACAATTACAGAACTTAAATTTATTGGAAACTGAACTAATTTCTTTACCAGTTGCTTTTATTAGAAAAAGAATGGTTTTTAAAAACTATTAATGATACTGATGATGATGATGAAGATGACAACGATGATGATGATAATGATAATGATGATAACAACAAAGATGATGACGATGATGATGATGATAACATTAGAAACTTCTATCATGCTATATAATCAATTGACCAGCTAGAATATGCTCTTAGCGCTCAGGTACTAATTATTGGAACAACAGTTGGATAATGTGTTGAACAGTCAGTTCTGTTTCCAAAGTAATCGATTAGTATACACATACTAAACACCAAGAAAAGGGAAACTAAATCTTCATAGCACCAAAGTTAAAGCCTAAAAAACAAACAATTATCAAGTCTGTTTCTCTTTGTCAGTGCCTCCGCTATGTCAACACAATTAATGCAGTTACAATGTCGGGTGTTTCTTTAAAAGCAACAGCTGGAGGCAAGACTGGGTGTAAAATATACAAATCAATCAGTTGCAGAGGTCCGTAAGTTTTAGATCCTTTGTGACTTATATGAGACAATATTACCTCCTCTCTTGGCATTTAGAATATTTCAAAAGCCAGAAATTGAATAAATATTTCTTAAAAGTAGATTCTAAGAGAACCATTTGGCTCTGGTTGACGCTCTGGTTCTGGTGCTTTGTAACTCACATGAAACAATATTTCTTATTTGAAGAGCTAACATTTAATCCACTTATCAATTATAAAAACAATGAAAACAAATTGGTTTGGACTGACTAACAAGCAGATTTTGATTACTTTGTGACTTATATGTGGTACAATATTTACTATTTTATTTTTAAGGTTTCAACAATATAGAAATTGCATAAATATTCATGAAATGAGAAAATTCTTTAACAAAATTAACTTTTGAGTAATATATCATCTATTTAGCTTCTATTGACATCCATTATTACACTTACTGTCCTTTTCTATATCTATCTACACATTTACCCTCCTTTTCATTGTCCTTTGAATCAATAAAAAAAATATCAATCAGACAATCATTGATTGCTAACATTGATAGATAAAATAAACAAAATTTAAAATATGTTCTTGGGATGCATATAAAATATTTAACAAATTATATTCACAAGAATGGTTTTCTCAAGAAAACAAACAAATCTGACCAAATTCTACATAATAACATTGGAAAAACTATATATGGTTTAGAAACAGCTTCCGTGGACAAACATAAAGATGCCGGAGGCAACACTGAATATTTAATGCTCTACATCTTTCCGTGATAAACAATGAGAAAACTGCAAACATTACTTGGTGGACAGTGTTTCCTTGCTTTTCTAACAGATCCTGCTCTTCACACATTTCCTCTACAGGACAATCAGAGTTATTATTATTAAGAAGAATGGAAAGATAGAGAACAATCACTTCAGGTGCATTGTTCCAGGAGATAAAGAGTGACAATTAAAAATAGATGATGAAAAGAAAATTAAATTTGTGGGTTATATATGCTAGATCGGAACCATTCTAAGCACACTATTTTGTTTCCGGTGAAACTCTTTGTTAAGTAGTTATATATTGTCAGATTCACATGAAAGGTTTAATTATTGTGATGTTTTAAAGAGAATATATTGTATTGATCTGAATTGAAAGGTGTTCATGGTTTTATCCTCCTCTGCATTATCAAGTTCTGAAATATAAAGTTATAAAATATTACCTTCATTAATATCTTTCAATTTGACTGTGTTTTAATCATGCGTTAATAACATATATGTGTGTAAATAGGAATATCCTCTTGAATTTCGTTTCCACAAAAAATACCCCAATAAAACACCCTTCAGTATAGTAACGTAAAAAAATACAGGTTTCAAATTTCCTCAGTATTTCAATCATGTATTATAACAACATGCAACCTTCAGCTGCAGTCTTGCTGCCCCTTTAATTGTCCCAGAAATGGAATTACGTGTTTGTGATCATGTTAAGGCGATCAATACCCGCACTATAACAATTGAACTGTTCCAATCATCATATCTGAAGGTTATGATGGTAACATAACATTCACCACGGAAACACTTTGACCTAGACACCGAGACAAAGATCTTCGGTTTCCACAACATCAACATCATCCTAACAACAGGCGATCTCCCTTTCTGTGTGTTGACCAACATATAAAACCAAGCAATTATTTTAATGGAGATGTTTAATTGCTCTCCAAGGTTATAACTGACTCAATCTCTGAAGAAAGTGCAAGACTGTGTACTTATGTGGGTCAGCCATTTTGAGCAACCTTTCATAATGAAACTAGTTTTGGATAATTAACATACTGAATTTTGAGTACAGTACAATGGAAACTCATAGAGACAAGTGTCATGAACTAGAAGGTTTGATAATGATAATTAGTGTATTACAACACAATTATTTGAAGAAATGGAGTTATGCAAACTTTATGATATGCAGGGAATATATGCAATAATTATCGAATACACAATTAAAACAAACTAATTCCAAAGTAATTGCATCAATGCAAACTGATTTCTTCATCCAAATCCATCTCATCTTACAAAAAACAGTTTCCTAACAATGAATCCACTAATGTTTCCTTCATGAGAATTTACTAATTTGATACGTACAGCCAAAAAAATTATAACTAGAACTCTGTACATTATCTGTACTAATGATGTTTTCAAGAACGTCAACTCCTATATCTGGAAACATTGTAATAATGAGAATGTGCTGATTCTAGGATAATGATGTTTTCTTGAAGACAGCAGGTACAACCAACATATATTCAAGTTGATGAAAACACAAAAAGAGGCTGAGGTCCACAGGTTTGCTAGAGGAGTTTGAATGACTGGCGGTTATACCGATCCACTGAGGATACCAATGGACACGTTAATGCTTGAACATGGATAAAATAAAGAAGGTGGGGATGAATCCACCAACCGTAAGAACAACCAGAGGATTAAATCTTCACAGAACGTGTTTTTATTTAAGTTAATGAAGAAAGGTAACTGAGTGAGTGAGTGAGTTGGTGTTTAACGCCGCTTTCAAGAGTATTTAACTTATATCGCGGCTGCTAGTATTATGGCAGGGAGAAAGCCCGCAATGCCATGTGGCTATGCTTTGCGTTGAAACCTGCGAGCATCAGCTGGAAGTAGCGAACCATGGGTGGTACTACGCCGAAATTCAGTGTAGCATTGCACCCAAACCTTACTGCGTGTAGAACAGTTCTCTACTGCAGACAAAGTTTCCGTGCCCCTGGCAGGATTTGAACCACAGACCTCTTGATCCGAAGCCGAACGCGCTGACCACTGCGCTATCCCGCCCCCAAGGTAACTGAGAGGAGCTAGAGAATGCAAACTGTAATCGTCTCAAGTCTAACCTTGTACTGGTATGTGGTCCCAGTTTAATAATTAAGTGCCCCTTTAGAATAAAACTTATCTGTGGGTCTTTGGCTCTTATTACATTGGCTATACAGAAGATGTCTTCTGGTTGTCATCAGCACACATCAGGAAGTCATATGAATTAATAATCTTCTTTATGTATTATCATCAGATTCAACTGGTTTGACTTGGGAAACTTGTGAACATGACAACTTGATTGAACATGTGTGTATAATCACATGCTTGTAACTGGTAACAGCAGGGATATTCTTTGATAATGTAAACATAAACCTTGATGCTATAATTTAAGGAAGTAATAAAATGAAGATAATTATTTCAATCAGAAGCAGCACTGTATAAACAGATATATAATTATTTTGACATATGTATATTCTATCATTCTGGTTTTTATTGGTAACATGTTGAAATCATGAATGAAACCAATTATTTGTAACGTACATTCAATTCTAACATCTTAAGCTCAGTGGCCCAACAATAAACTAACAAAGCTTTCATATCAATATAAATTTGTGGAATAGACTGAACATATATTTTTGTGGAGACGATCAAAATACTATAATGTTAAATAAGAATTTCCGTATTGGCCCAGTTACAGGTCCAAGGTCCATTGAATTGGCATGAGATGAAGTCAGGAGGTGAGATGAGGTGAGTTGGGTTTAACTCCGCTTTCAAGAGTATTTCATTTATATCCTCGCTGCTAGTATTATGGGAGAAAGCCCGGAACGCCATGTGGCTATGCATTGTGGTGAAACCTTGTGAGCATCGACTGGAACTAGCGAACCATTGGTGGTACTATGCTGAGTGTAGCCTTGCACCCAAACCTTACTGCGTGTAGAACAGTTCTCTACTGCAGACAAAGTTGCCCCGGATGTCTTGATTCAAAGCGAAACGCGCTAACCGCTGCGCTATCCCGCTCCCATGAAGTCAGGAGCCAACACAACTAACATGAGGACACGTAACTCGGCCAATACGGAAGTACTTTATTAAGGACAATTTTATTAATAAATTTTACATCCCTTGGGAAGTTATTTCTTTTGTTCGAGTTGCAGGTTATATGCGATAACCTCCATCTGCGGAGGATGGTTATCTCATAATCACCATGGTCGGTTATGAGATATTTAACCTACGGAAACAAATGGACTTGCAAAATTTGGAAGTTTTGTCAAATTTGAAATGAAAATTTTGTAAGTGACGAATGTTGGATTCGAACCTTGGACCTCTATTTGTCTGCTTTGGGTAAGGAATGAAGGATTAAGTTTGAAACCTACCTTTCCTGTCAGTCATGAGTGCATTGGGAATATTTCACTGATAAATTTTGGTTGTGTCGTATAAATCAACAAAATACCCCTTTTAAAGACATCTATAAAATTATGTTACGAATAGAGTATTCCGCGGGAAGGTAAGGCAAATAATGACCTGATTGCCTCGCGTTATGGCAGTAAACTCTGCTCGGGCTAACGCCCTAGCGAGGTTATATGCCACAACCACTTGGCGCCGGCTCATTATTTACTACATAACCTCTTTTCATTCTATTTGCACAAAAGTAAATATCTACTAATACTTCCACTGAAATTGGTGAAGCGTTGGTTAAAGTTGTGAAGTAATAGCTACAGTCTTTCACCAACAGTGGGCAACTGTGCATATTCAGACTCATATTGGCCCAGAAGTATCATTTTGGCAGATTTTCCTGTGTTGGCCACATTGCTGTCTCATATCATCACAGTGAATACTGTATACCTGCCATATGGTTGATAAGTAATAAATACAAGGGTAAATTTCAGTTTATCCATATTTGGAGTACATGATGAATAAACAGTCCAGTTGAAACCTATTCCTTACGGTATTAGTTTGATATAGAATAGATGTGCTTAAAAGAATATCCCTAAAGTGCTGCTTCTCCAAACACAAAGATTCTCTAATACCGGTATATAACCTTACATGGAGCACACAATGAAAACACAGTCCAGTTGAAACCTATTCTTAGGGTTTAGTTTTAATTGATACATTGACAAAAGTCTTTAAAGGGGCATTTAGAATACATTAGAAACAAGATTTTCTGATTAGAAATACTTGCCATTTAGATAGTGAGGAAATATAACATGGTTATATTTGGGATAACATTATCTTCAATAGTACAAATCCTTGTACTTTTTCGGGCCGAGTCCCATACAGGATTCGAACCCACGCCCTCAGAGTATTAGGCAACTATCACCAGCATTGACTGTACCAACAGCTTACCACACGACCATTTCGCCTCGACAAAAGTCTGAGTAAACATTCAACCAGATAAAAGAATGACCATACTCTGAAACATTAACTAAATAAAGAAGTTGTTATCTAGAGAATCTTGTTTCATTATACATTAAAGATCTGACACAAACCACTCTGGTAGGACTGCCCCTTTAAGCATGTAGATGAGGTTGTGGAGACCTGTCAATATGAGTCCATTACAACTATAATGAGAAGGGGGTACTAATAAGGACACATATATCAGCTCCAATGAGTCATGTGTCAGCTGGCTGTCGACACATGGTGTGTAGGAGGACAACAATGTAATCAAACTTTTGATCTTTTGAAATGTTGATTCAATTATATGAACATACAAACAATCTTACACTGCAGATGAAACACATTCTTGGTTTTCTAACAAAAGAGGTGAAAGTAATTGAGAAATTAAATCTCTACCTAGCAATTGAAAACAGCTTTTCATCGAGTTTACAGAAAGATCTATTTAGCTGCATTGAAGATCGAAGGTCTGTGAATGGGTGCATGAAGAAAGGGATACTTTACTTAGCATCCAAGTTCAGAAACAAGAGCACATGCAGTAAGAGTGGCATGGTTTGATAAAACACGTTCTTCCTTGCTTGGTCAAGTGGAGTGTCCCTTTAGTTAAGTTGGTACAGTGTCTGATTATCACCTAGAAGTCTGGGTTCGAAAGAATGTCTCTCTTGAGGTTTTGGATACACTATATGAGTCTCTGCACATTGCAGAACTTGTCAAAGTTTGAGAAGGGCTGGATGGGCTCTCAAACCAAGAGCTCCAGTATAAAAATATTTTGTCCATTGTCGAGATAAAAATCCCACTATAAATAGGAATCATTCTCAACAACAAACAATAATGTACCTTGACTTGTCAATGAAAAATAACAAGATTTTCTACCGTAAACTACCAGAAAGATTCTTAGCTTAACGCTAGAATAATTTTTAATCACAGAACATACAGACAAGGTAACGTATGGTGATTTAGGGCTTAACACACCTTTCAACTATTATTACAAGGAGAAACCAATTGATACCATTGTGACTTCACATTGAGGTGAAACGGTACCGATGAAACCTGTGAACATCAGCTGGAACGAGCGAACCATGGGTGGTACTGCACTACAAACTTTACTCCATGTACAACAGTCTATCCAGCAGACAAAGTTGCTGATCCCCTGATGGAATTCAAACCCCGAACCTCTTAATTTGAAGCAGAATGCAGATACAGACAACAATTGAACTATTGAAAGACAGTGGTATTATCACCAAGTTCCTTGAAATGGACATGTTTACAAGAACCTTGATATTGGAATCTTTTCCAGAAACTTACAAAAACTACAAGTAAAGAACAAATTGCTAATAAGCAACTATGTATATATAATTATATATACATAAGAGAGTGTCCTTTCAAGAGTTTTTCACGTATATTATGGTTGTTAGTATTATTACAAGGAAAAAGCCTGTGATACCATTTTGACTATATATATGCACTGGGGTGAAACTTGTAAACATCAGTTTGAACTAGAGAACCATGGGCAGTACTATGCGCTGAAATCAGTGTAGCCCCAGGCGGGATTCGAACCCTGGACCTCTTAGAGTTGAAACCAAATGCAGATACATCAAACTATCCACAGACATTGGTAGTATCATCACCAAGTTAATTTAAATGGACTTATTTACAATAACCTCAGGAATCATTTCTTGTAAATAACAAATAACTAGAAAGTAACCACTAATAATTTACTAACAAGTATAACCACTAGTAATTTACTTACAAGTAACTAACAAGTAACCACTAGTAATTTACTAACAAGTAACTAACAAGTAACCACTAGTAACTATAACAAGTAACTAACAAGTAGTAACTAACAAGTAACCACTAGTATTAAACTAACAAGTAACTAACAAGTAACCACTAGTAACTAACAAGCAACCACTAGTATTAAACTAACAAGTAACTATATAAGTACTATAAGGGTCCCTAACTTGGCACTATAGACCTGTATCCTCAGGATGAATACCAGCGGTATAGTGAGGGACTGGCGCTATAATGAGGGGGCACCTGCAAGCAGAGAGGTGTCTACTTGAGGTGTATAAGAGATACGAGGAGTGTATCCGTGAATCATCACCCCATTATTGTAATGTCTTACACATGCACTCTAACACTCTCCGCTCTCCGCATCCATCCTTGTTTTTCTTCCTTATATTTGTAATGTTTATTTTCATTTCTTCAGGGTTGACATCATCACAAGAAAAAGAAAGATTTTTTAGTTATTGGATAAACATTGAGCAACATCTGTGGTATGACTTACCGATGAGTGATGCATCTTCCATCAGAGTTACACAACAGTTTTTTACACAAAGGAAATAAAAACTGCACTATAAGGTTTGCAATGTTTTCTAAAAACATTCATTTTCTGCTTTTTGAATCAAAGTACAAATGGTACATTTCTTTGGCACATTTTTTCAGGATTTCATAAAAGGTTTATGTTGCTGAAAATAGTTTTGCTCCAGTAATAGTTTTTCTATAACTTGTTTAATAGTTTCAAAATAATTATCTAAGGAAAAATTCATTTTACACTACAGAAGCAAGCAAAACCTTTTTTCCAATATCAGAAATAAAAGTTTGTACACTAACAAATTAAATCATATATACTAAAACAAATCACATATATCAATATAAAAATGTAATGTTTGTATATGAAGAATACATATATTTCTAAACATCTACCTCATATGTACAGGCATATATATTTATTGGCTGCCTGAATTACACTTTATTACCTACAAAGGAAATCATATTGAGGTTAATATTTTTCATACGATGCCACAGGGCAAAATATCACTTTGCCATGGCGACGTGATGTCACAAATAATGCTTTATTACCCATATGGTTGAAAATAACCGAGTTAATATTATTGATATGAGCACATGTGCACATATCACGTTTGCCTAGCAACGATTGTTTCACCGCGGCTGCCCGTATTTCGCCATCTGTGACGTCATAAAACGATTGTTCGCGACGTCACTGTAGCTTGCCGTCGCAAAGAAAGTGGGCATTTTCCAGACTAATTTAACGCGAATCAAATGGAATACAATGGGTAATAAAGAAATTATTACACTCGAAAGTGTGCCATATGACTTTTACGAAACTCGTGCAAATTTATTTATAACCCTTGCTCTCGCTCGGGCAATACAAAAATTCACACTTGTTTCGTAAAAGTCATATGACACACTTCCTTGGGTAATACTCTCTATATATAACGTCACGCTTCCTCTATGATGCTGTGTTCTAAATGGCCTATGACAGAAAATTTTAGCGTATTTTCATTAATTTAATGACTAACCATAATATTTTTTCATGTCTATGTCATACAATGTTTACAACACTCATGCCTGAATATCGATATATTCTTCGCTCTCGCTCAGGAAATACTCAGGCACTCGTGTCGTAAACATTGTATTCTATAACTTCCCTTAACAATTGTCCCTAGTTGCAGTCCCCTAGTTGTAATCCTGTAAATTCACTCTTCATTACACAATTACTTGTAAGTAGGTCCACTAAACAAAACAAGCACTTGTTTCCACTAATGTACAATGACATAAAACCAAGAAATTTAATTGCAGGATCCCTTTAAGCTCAAAAAGAGCAATTTCTCACCCCGCTAACGAGATTTGTTGTCTCCCTTTATTGATGCAGTGAGATCTCTCTGCATAATTGTAGACTCTCTCCCTGAGGCTAAGTTTGTAGTTTCTTTAGACTTGGAGAGACAACCCAGCTAAAGTGTAAGTAATTTACTGGCAGGCTGTTGGGAAATGACAAACCTTTTTGGATCTAACAACTAAGTAAAACAACCTTTTTAACTGAATAGATTAAAATTGCATGATAATATTTCAATTTTGTTATGTTTTGAGTAAATGAACACAAATGTAAAATTGTTCAAAAACACATCATCAACAGAAATTTTTGTACAGTTATAATCTTGTTTTAGGTGTATAACCATAACGTACCGATGAAATTATGTTTGTTTTGCTATAATTGTCCACCAGAGGACAACATTTTTAGAGTTTGACATTTAACATGTATCCATGCTGAGTCAAGTTTATTGTCAGGTTGGAAATACAGATGACCATTTTTGTCCTGATTATGAGGATTATTATTTTGAATTTTTAACTTAGTGAAGATCTTTTTCTCTCAAAATAACCAAAATCCCTCTTAGAGCATATATGCTGTAATTCAATGTTGTCTATGTGGCAGTAAAAATAGTACAGTTTGTGACTTTCTGCCAAACACTATACAATTATAGACTAGTGATGAGGTCAATATTTGTTTTTATGGACCCGAGAAAACAATATTGACCAAGGACAAAGTTTTCTCGGGTCCATTGACTGAATTCACCAGTCCATGATTGTTTATTATGTATTTAATAAGAAACGAAGGGAAGACAATGAAATAACGTCAAAAATGTAATTTGCTTTGAACAGCTGGGACTACAGTGAAATGACATCATGCAACAATTGTTTGATGTGACTTCCAAGTCAATACAGCTTTATGGTTGGACTCGGGCTAGAGTCAAAAGGCTTTCTGTGGGCAATCACTGGATCACCTCTCCACCAATCAGATCGCTTGAAAATTATGCTTACATAAAAATGTGTAATATCCCTGTATTAGATTTGTAACAAATACTTAACCCACCACCTGCTGTAATGTTCCGAGACTGCCCAACTTCAGCTGGTAGCTAGTTCTGTTATTCCCAATCATCGAGCTCTAATGGCTGCTGAGATTGGTTTGCTACTATAATTGCTTCTATGGAAGTGTTTTTGTGGAAATGAACTTTGAGGAGAAATTCCTGTTTAAACATTTTTATTTTAAAACAATCCAATTGAAACATGTTACCGAGGGAAATATTTTGGTTACTATAGACAATTTGACAAAGAATACGTGAATCGTCACTTCACATCATTGCGAGACGGAGAAGTGGTCCACAGCTGACCTAACCACTTCCTTTACTGAGAGTATTTAGCCGTGTCAATTGACAATCAATCTTGACACCACGGCCAGCTCTAACGTTTATCGATGCTTGAAGCCGTGCAGTTCCTGCCGCCCAGTTAGAATCAGATTTCTTATTAATCAAACGCCTATGTATTATCACATGATAATCACCTGGCTGGGACGTTATCATGAATGGACTGCAGGGATCATCAAGTAATTATCTTAACGATCAAACTAACGAGATGGATATAATCGAGATTAGTTTAGCAGCTTCAGAAGAATGAGAATGTCGTTAATAACTCGGCATGTGACGATATGTTGCTGGTCAACTCATGAACAATTCATCAGTGTCGTTTTTTTAACAATAGAGGCATTATTGTACCAGACGTTTGCTGTGAGTTATTCATGGGAGGGCAGCTACATTATTGACCAATAGCGCCAGGTACCATTAACATCTCTACAATATAAATGATTCTATGTACAATGTATATCGAGGAATAATACATTGCAAAATCATGGTCATGACATTTCTACCATTATTTTCACTTTCTGCCTATTTCATAATCCAGCTATAATCTAGACATCAATTAATCTGTTGAAAAGGTATATATGTGCAAGAGTCTAAAATCATGAGAGATTTTCTTCCATTATTCATCCTTCATTTCAGTTTGATAGCATATAGAAGTTTTAAGGCAGATTAAAGGTGACCTATTTCAAGACAAGTAATTGTCACAATGTGACCATGTCCCCCGCCGCAAGTAAGAAATGAGCTAAAAGGATCAATTGTTGAGATATCGCACCAACAAGAAACGGGATGGATGTAAGTATGCTTCACGGCACAGAGGACAATAATGTTTCTAATAATTTGATCATAATTTATTGTAATAAATATATCAACATTGTAAAAAAAGTAACATTGGTATGATGACAATTCAATAATCAACTAAATCTCAAATACATATTGTAAAACCTGTCATCAATAAAGTCATCAAAACAGATATTAAAGCAATTTATAGGTAAAATATATAAAATACAATAAAGTAATAAGGTAATTAATAAGGTAATTAAGACATTTATGTGTACAATGTAAGGAAGCATGAGTCAAGTAGAGGTGATCTGCCAAGAAGCTTGTCTATACTCTGAAACCATCTGAACTCTACAACAGCTCTGACACCACCTTGTCGACACACGGTAGGCTGACTTATATCAGTGCCAGGAGCTCCACCTATTGACTGCAAACTGTTATGATTCAGTCGGATACAATCCTTCTGTGCCTTTTACCTTCAACCTAGAATTGGCTCTACTTTTTTTACAGGGTGGTTTAAAATCATAAAATTATGATGCTATATATACTGAACAGCAAAAGAAACGATTATAAAAATGATATGATTATAAATGATTATAGTTTCTGTTTGCATATCAGCCCATGGTTTGTCATATCATTAGTAAATGTCAGAGAAAATGTTGAGCTATTGGTACTGTAGAGTACAGATGGTTACCATTGTAAAGTCAAAGGATATCAGTTCGCGAAAATGCACGTCACATGTTGTCATGGTAACATGATCTGCATGAGCCTGGTAAAATTCATTTGTAATTCGAGACTTGCCCTTAGAAAATGACCCCAAATTGTGACTCAAGCCTATAATATTTAAGAAGTTAATGCTTGCCAAAAAAAAACGAAAATTTTTTGGAAACTGAGATATTGGTCAATTGCATGCTGAACTGTAAATATGATCTTGGCACACTTTGGTATGGAAAAAGAATGCAATACCTTGAAGTTTTACCAAAATGAGACAAATGAATTAAATTCAAAATGACATCATAATGTCAAATCAACATCAGCAAAGACAGGGATTTTGCATCAAACAACTTCATGGGAGTGTTTGCACAAGTTCCAGTTGGATTTAAAAGCACATTGGGCCCTTCATCATCTGAACAGGAATGTTGTGTTTTCCCAGAGAATGACTATGGCACAAGATAATGCTCTGCAGAAGTTCTACACCAGTATTGACTTTTCATTATGTCTGCATGTTGTTAAACACGTTATAAACATCATGTCATCAACATGTTAATGCTCTGATAAATTTGCTCAATACAGCATTATCAGTAATTACGAAATTGTTACAGTGGACTCGCGTTTCTTTCGCTGTTCAGTATATCTTATGAAATTAAACATCACAAGGTTCACTTTGAGAACAGTCCATCAGAAATTTGGTTTCTTCAGATATGAAACTTCAGGTATGCACTCTAAACCTTAAACCAAACGCATCCTGCTTCTCTAGGCTCGTCTAAATCTCCTGATTGTCCTCTAAGCATTTGCTTTGTATCACTATAAAAGAACCAGCCTATGACATGACTTTAAAAGTTGAGTCCTACTGGCAGTGCTCAATGAAAAGAACCATCGATGAGCAGCCATTGAATTTTAAATCATGACATTTCATTGGCTGACAAATACATGCTGTAAATTAATAACAGCCTTTCACGTGAGAGGCCAGAATGCTAACCAAAAATGCACTGCTAAAGTGGAGAGGAGCACATACAAGAAACATAATTCTGACACGGAGGCTACTGAAAGGTCTGACTATGATACTCTTTCAGTAGTTGGCAGCATCTGTTCACGGTTCATTCAAGAAAGAGGAACACAGGTAAACGATCATCAATAGTAGAACCCCAATATTATGCAAAAGATAGCAAGACAAAGACACACATGTACTCACCATAAAAGGCTTCCATTATTTTCCTTATAACAAACAGAGAGCCAAAGATACAAACACATACTCACCATAAAAGGCTTCCATTATTTCCCTTATAACAAACAGAGAGCCAAAGATACAAACACTTACTCACCATAAAAGACACCCGTTATTTTCCTTAAAACATACACGATCCAAAAACAATAGTCCAACAAATGTGCTCTTTCCATGTTATACATAACAAATCCCAAAGAAAACCTTTCTTGTCTCAGTCTACTTTACAAAGAGTTTGGGACTGAAATAGGGTAGTCAAAGTAGAAACACTTAAAAGCTTATTGGACAGATTAAACAAACAGGACATTCAGACGGATATCTGTGAGTTCTT
Organism: Gibbula magus; assembly: GCA_936450465.1. Taxonomy (NCBI): domain Eukaryota; kingdom Metazoa; phylum Mollusca; class Gastropoda; order Trochida; family Trochidae; genus Gibbula; species Gibbula magus. The sequence goes on along the minus strand of OW388303.1, from coordinate 49,214,732 downwards.
GACAAATACAATGTTTATCTCATCGAATGGTGCAGAAAATAACATGTTCTCAGTGACTTCTCACTACTGTGCACGATAACAGATTTATTCCACTGAAAGATTGTGGCAAGCATTTCACAGCCAACAATACAATAAAGATGTAGTTCATGCACTAGTTTGGTTGGATGGTTGTATAATAAAGATATCTATATGGCCCATGTTTCCAAGCCATAAGCACATCACCTTGGTCTGAGCGCTATAGGCTTGATGAACTAAAAATACTTGTTCAGGTAGCTATGATTTCATTTTTTTTATAACCTAAGTATTTCTTACACATTTGCCTTGTACCAATTGATAATCTTTCAGACCAATTATTCATTTGGCTTGTACCAATTGATAATCTTTCTGACCAATTATTCATTCGTCTTGTACCAATTGATAATCTCTCTGACCAAATATTCATTCGTCTTGTACCAATTGATAATCTCTCTGACCAAATATTCATTCGTCTTGTACCAATTGATAATCTCTCTGACCAATTATTCATTTGTCTTGTACCAATTGATAATCTTTCAGACCAATTATTCATTCGTCTTGTACCAATTGATAATCTCTCTGACCAAATATTCATTCGTCTTGTACCAATTGATAATCTCTCTGACCATTATTCTTGATGATGAGATCTACACCTCTTTGAAAGTCAGCTTCATGTATGTAAATAGTATTCAACACACATACCATTTTTGATCAACTGTAACATTGAACATCTGAAATCTCAGTGGCAAAGTGGATAAGCTGTAGGCACAGCCAGTGTTCGCAATGGGTGTCTGGTTCTGAGGGTGTGGGTTCATATTTCACTAAGGACTCGTTCTATTGCAGAAAGTGTGATTCCAAATATAATAATATATATACCTAAATTAAATGCATTTCTAAAAGCTTGTATTTCTAATTGAACATTTAATCTCATCTACTCTCACCAATAAAATCTAAGATGATATAATGTACATAATTCTTCTAAATTCAATAAATAAGAACAAACTTTTCATCCCTCTTTATAATAATATCTGACATTCTCTCCTGCCAGAAAATGTAGATTTATATATCATATACATTTCTCACAATCCAAATATCAAATAAATCAGTTTCTATTCCTCTTTGAATGATGGATTATATCAGCACGGACGTAAAACATGTAAACAGTATTAAGGAGGAATGTATCATTCCTAACCCTTGACCTTTGCAGTGTTTGTTTGTCCACCTTGTGAAGCTGGCACTTATCAGAAATCTACACCCAGGAGGTTATGGTCGCCAGCTTGAAGAGGTTTTCCCTGCTCTCCACACACAGACCAAGGAGTAACAAGTGCAGTGATATGGCTGAGGAATGGTGTTGGGTGGACACCATAGTAACAGGTGGTCATTGAGTAACAAGTGTAGTGGTATGGCTGAGGATTGGTGTTTGGTGGACACCATAGTAATAGGTGGTCATTGAGTAACAAATGTAGTGGTATGGCTGAGGATTGGTGTTTGGTGGACACCATAGTAATAGGTGGTCATTGAGTAACAAATGTAGTGGTATGGCTGAAGATTGGTGTTGGGTGGACACTATAGTAACAGGTGGTCATCGAGTAACACGTGCAGTGATATGGCGGAGGATTGGTGTTGGGTGGACACCATAGTAACAGGTGGACATCGAGTACGACTGTAGTGATATGGCAGAAGATGGGTGTTGGGCAGACACCATAGTAACAGGTGGACATCGAGTAACGAGTGTAGTGATATGGCAGGAGATGGGTGTTGGGCAGACACCATAGTAACAGGTGGTCATCGAGTAACACGTGCAGTGATATGGCTGAGGATTGGTGTTGGGTGGACACCATAGTAACAGGTGGTCATTGAGTAACAAGTGTAGGGGTATGGTGGAGGATTGGTGTTGGATGGATACCATAGTAACAGGTGGACATTGAGTAACGAGTGTAGTGGTATGGTGGAGGATTGGTGTTGGGTGGACACCATAGTAACAGGTGGACATCGAGTAACGAGTGTAGTAGTATGGTGGAGGATGGGTGTTGGGTAGACACTAGACACCATAGTAACAGGTGGTCATTGAGTAACAAGTGTAGTGGTATGGTGGAGGATGGGTGTTGGGTAGACACCATAGTAACAGGTGGTCATTGAGTAACAAGTGTAGTAGTATGGTGGAGGATGGGTGTTGGGTAGACACCATAGTAACAGGTGGTCATTGAGTAACAAGTGTAGGGGTATGGCTGAGAATTGGTGTTGGGTAGACACCATAGTAACAGGTGGTCATTGAGTAACAAGTGCACTTATATTGGAGTACTAGGATTCAAATACCAGCCATGTGAACCTTCTCTCTCCACATGCAAGTCAAGTGGTAATTGGTGGTGGATGGATGTTGGGAAACAATATATACAGTCAGACCCCGTTCATCCGCACAATTTGGTTACAGTTGAAAATCATAGAAAAGTTCTGTGGTTAAACAATCATCATTTGCAAAGAAATGCATAGAAAAGATCTGAAATACTACCGTGCGGATGATCGGGTTTCCGGTTAAACGAGGTCTGACTGTAAGTACAGTAACAGTTACCTTCCAAAACATCTACATGCCATTACTTCTACAGGTTAAAACAACAAACTTCATGGTCCACTAATCTCCTGGCCCTTACCTAAAAAAATGACAGGTAACTTCTACATTAGGCTACTAATAAAACCTAGGCTTTAACAAAACGGACTGTAGTAACTTCTGGCCACAGTGATAACAAGTGCATCTCTATCTCTCTCCACATGCGGACCGAGGGTTATATACCTGTACTTGGGTCAGACTCTTACCAGATTGGGTCAACAGAGTGACTTGGTACAACATATTAGTCCAATTTGTAACCCAAGTCTAAATGTAACCAGTTAACTAGGAAAGGAACTGTCTGTTGTCAGCAATCTAAACAGTTCCCAGTTAGAAAAGATTCACCACATAGTTATGTCAAAGAGGAACAAGTTGAAAAGTCAACAAGGCAAGCGATGTCTGGCTGCCAACTAAGATTGACAATATGGTGGTTCAAAATGCATCATCCAGTTACTTGGTACCATAGGTGCAATGATAGTGCAGTGGTAAATGCATTTGGCTTCTGATCAAGTGGTCTAGGGTTTGAATCCCGCCACGGGCATGGCAACTTTGTATGCTGTAGAGAACTATTCTACATACAGTAAGGTTTGGGTACAATGCTACACTGAATTTCAGCGAAGTCCCACCCATGGTTCACTTGTTCCAGCTGTTGCTTGTAGGTTTCACCACAATGCATAGCCACATGGTATTGCAGGCTTTCTGCCTGCAATAATACTAGCACCAGTGATATAAGTGAAGCTGTTGAAAGATGCATGAAACCGAAAGTCACCTAACCTCTGATGATAAAATTCCTTGGATGGAACCTGCAACTTTATAAGTAGTCTACACCAAACTGTAAATGTCTACCATGAGAAAGAGTTTATACAGAGCCAGTATGCAGACCAAGATATCCTGATAAGTGCACTTCAGGTGTCCAACATGATGGCTTACCTACTAGGTAACAAACCTCAGAGTAAGTATCTAGAGGAGATCATACACACTTACAGCTAAGATATCGGCTTGGGGATAATGAAGACAAACCAAAATAACATTTGAACGAAGATCAGAATGATCATCCTGGAAATAGGATTGGTCGAGTTTGAAACATATTCTGATCTCGGAGCAGCAAGAGAGGTGAAGTTAAATCTTCTGGTTTCATCATTATTCACATGGGATAGGTGCATGATAATGAATAGGAAAGATAAATTGTATTTTGAAAATTAAGGGGATGCTATCTTTCAGTAAAGGAGTAGCTTTAAACATAATGTCACTAATGACACACTGAACACATATTCTGAACTCTATTGGTGTACATTTGTTACACAATGTCCAAATTTTGATTACTATTATTTTAAAAAACGCAAGGAACATCATAAAAAAATTTAATTAAAACACTGGAGAAGAGAATTAATACATAATAATTATATTTATTCTTCAAATGTTTGGATTGTCAATATGAACAGGTATTTTGAAAACTTCATAACTTCACATATGACTCACATATGTATATCAGAGATGAACAGAATTGATACAGGTTTTAATGTTAATTTCTTAAATATATTTCATTTCTGTCATGGCAGCTAGTAATACTGTAGGGCGAAAGCCTGCAATGCCATTGCGGTTATGCATTGTAGTGAAACCTGCAATCACCAGCTGGAACTAGCAAACCAAGGGTGATATTGCACCTAATTTCAACATAACATTGTGCACAGATCTTACTGCATGTAGAACAGTTCTTTACGACAAAGTTGTAGAGTCACTTGTGGGTTTCAAACCCCAGACCTCTTGATTTATAGTCAAACAGTTTACCACTGAGCTGTATACTGCCCCCAGCTAAGGTCAAAGAAAAGTAATTAATTAATTAATAGCTTTAACAGATGATGTTGCAACCAATTTCCCACAATGCCCAGCAGCTTCGTGTTGACACCTCCGACTCCGTCCAGCACCAATTCTTAGATTGGACCAATTGGTGAACATGTGCACGGACGAACTTGTCCCATTAAAGAGCTCATTAGTACAGATGTAGACACAGACGACTTACATCAGTCTCACCACCTGAGAACCAGGAAATGGGTCTGTAGCCGCGGGATGATGCTCTGTGTGGACTTCTACCACAACTTACAACAACTTTACTTCAGAACTCCACAAACTTCAGGAACAGTTTGCTTCAAATAAAGAGAAAGTGATTGAAATGTCTGTGTCTCTATTTGCCCAAGACTGGTAGAACTTTGTCTAATTTCACGTATTTATTTGATGGACTGTATATTGACAAAACTTGCAACAACTTTTCTCGACCCAGTAAAACTTTCAGAAGAGTTGGAATCCAAAGAAGAAAATTTTTCAGTAGAGCAGTTTTGTTCTATTTCACATTTGTACTTGGTGGACTGTTTATCTCAATATTCCACATTTGTCCTTGATGGACTGTTTATCTCAATATTCCACATTTGTACTTGGTGGACTGTTTATCTCAATATTCCACATTTGTACTTGGTGGACTGTTTATCTCAATATTCCACATTTGTACTTGGTGGACTGTTTATCTCAATATTCCACATTTGTACTTGGTGGACTGTTTATCTCAATATTCCACATTTGTACTTGATGGACTGTTTATCTCAATATTCCACATTTGTTCTTGATGGACTGTTTATCTCAATATTCCACATTTGTACTTGATGGACTGTTTATCTCAATATTTCACATTTGTCCTTGGTGGACTGTTTATCTCAATATTCCACATTTGTACTTGATGGACTGTTTATCTCAATATTCCACATTTGTACTTGGTGGACTGTTTATCTCAATATTCCACATTTGTACTTGGTGGACTGTTTATCTCAATATTTCACATTTGTCCTTGGTGGACTGTTTATCTCAATATTCCACATTTGTACTTGGTGGACTGTTTATCTCAATATTCCACATTTGTACTTACTTGATGGACTGTTTATCTCAATATTTCACATTTGTCCTTGGTGGACTGTTTATCTCAATATTCCACATTTGTACTTGGTGGACTGTTTATCTCAATATTCCACATTTGTACTTGGTGGACTGTTTATCTCAATATTCCACATTTGTACTTGGTGGACTGTTTATCTCAATATTCCACATTTGTACTTGATGGACTGTTTATCTCAATATTCCACATTTGTTCTTGATGGACTGTTTATCTCAATATTCCACATTTGTACTTGATGGACTGTTTATCTCAATATTTCACATTTGTCCTTGGTGGACTGTTTATCTCAATATTCCACATTTGTACTTGATGGACTGTTTATCTCAATATTCCACATTTGTACTTGGTGGACTGTTTATCTCAATATTCCACATTTGTACTTGGTGGACTGTTTATCTCAATATTTCACATTTGTCCTTGGTGGACTGTTTATCTCAATATTCCACATTTGTACTTGGTGGACTGTTTATCTCAATATTCCACATTTGTACTTACTTGATGGACTGTTTATCTCAATATTTCACATTTGTCCTTGGTGGACTGTTTATCTCAATATTCCACATTTGTACTTGGTGGACTGTTTATCTCAATATTCCACATTTGTACTTAGTGGACTGTTTATCTCAATATTCCACGTTTGTACTTGGTGGACTGTTTATCTCAATATTCCACATTTGTACTTGATGGACTGTTTATCTCAATATTCCACATTTGTACTTGATGGACTGTTTATCTCAATATTCCACATTTGTACTTGGTGGACTGTTTATCTCAATATTCCACATTTGTACTTGGTGGACTGTTTATCTCAATATTCCACATTTGTACTTGGTGGACTGTTTATCTCAATATTCCACATTTGTACTTGGTGGACTGTTTATCTCAATATTCCACATTTGTACTTGGTGGACTGTTTATCTCAATATTCCACATTTGTACTTGATGGACTGTTTATCTCAATATTCCACATTTGTACTTGATGGACTGTTTATCTCAATATTCCACATTTGTACTTGGTGGACTGTTTATCTCAATATTCCACATTTGTACTTGGTGGACTGTTTATCTCAATATTCCACATTTGTACTTGGTGGACTGTTTATCTCAATATTCCACATGTGTACTTGGTGGACTGTTTATCTCAATATTCCACATTTGTACTTGGTGGACTGTTTATCTCAATATTCCACATTTGTACTTGGTGGACTGTTTATCTCAATATTCCACATTTGTACTTGGTGGACTGTTTATCTCAATATTCCACATTTGTACTTGGTGGACTGTTTATCTCAATATTCCACATGTGTACTTGGTGGACTGTTTATCCCCATCTGCTGAGACAATGCTTGCAACAACTGTACCCAACTGAACAAACTGTTTTGCTTGAAAGAGGTGAAGTCCCTGAAATGTCTGTCTGATGCTTGATCACAGGATATTGTTCAACATATTCATTTTCAGTTAAACACAATTAACATACACTTACTCCAAGGTTCCATTCCAACTTCATTTCTTATTGGATAATAAAACATATATGAAAACAGTGGAAATGAAACAGAAAGTGACAGAAAATTCTTTGTAGACACCAAACAATAGTTAGTCAAGACCTTCAAAAATGTTTAGAAGGTTTCTTGCATGTCAGACCAAAGTTCACTAAATCATTGATGAAGTTAAGATAAATTAAAGATCCACCATGTCTGGTAAAATCATAATGAGAACATTTGATTTGATATGACTGGGTTGTGTATCTTAAATAACATGTAGTCAAGTCAGTCGAAGTCTTGAACTTGATTTTTCTTTTAAACTGCTCTCAAAGAACAAAACTGTATAATTTAAGCTTAAATGTGTGATTGATTTTGATGCAGATTACCTCTCTTGGTTAGCTCTATCTACCTTGAAGGTTCTGAGTTTGTGTTTGTCTCCAGCTAGAGAAGGTTAAATGCCACTTTTAACAGTACAGTCTTTCATTTTTATCCTGACCGCTAATATTACTACAGAGAGAAAACACCTGATACCATTCAATGATTGTGACAATGCTTTTTGAAGAAATCTTCAAAGGAGGGTTCTATCAAGTTTTTTTTTTGTGGTAACAAAATTCGAGAGGATATTCCCGTTTAAACATATCTGACATCACAACATGATTAAAACACCTTTCAATTGAAAGACATTAATGAAGGTAAATTTGATACCTTCATATTTCACAACGTGATGAAGGCCAGCGCAGATGTTGCTGAGCAATAAAAACAATGAGAAGTGGGGCCATTCATCGGCACTATGAGCGGGAAAAACTCTGCTATGGCCTAATAGCATATTGTTTATTAGTTTTATTATATGTCATGTATTACTATGTGAATATTTTATCATTGTGTATGTTTTATTATAATAAAATTGTAAAATTAGGTTAAATATAACATGTTTTCATTTCAATTAATGCCAAAAAACAAAGATGGTGGTTGCTGTCGATAAATAAGTGATAGATATTTCCATTTCAAACTTAATTGTCCTGAACTAGGAACCACTGGTAGTAATACACCTAAATGAATCAAGAAGTGCATCCAAATCTAACTGTATGTGCACAATTAAGTTCTCTGATGATAAAGTTGTTGAGCCCCTCACAGGATTCAAACCCGACCTCTAGATCTGAAGCAGACCACACTAACAGCTGCACTATTTCACCCCTGAAGTGATTTGAAGATTTCACTGGTTTAACAAATATAACCTTACCTTACAGCAAGACAGGAGAATGATCATCAAAATGTACTTACCTGCAAACAAAAGAAACAATCATTAGAGACAAGAAATACACAGACAAAACATGGAAGAATGAAACTATTTCTCTTGACTAAAACTAGACTGGAAGACATTGCGTTTAAAATATGCATGCAACCAAGATGTTTTCTAATTAAATTTTTATTTGTGTATTTTCATAATCTTCAAGCGAATTTTTTTTGGCACCATTCCAATAAATTTATTATCACAACTAGCCAGAGGTGACTAAATTGTGTGAGTTACTTTCAATTGGCTATATATATATATACATTGATTATTAGACGTGAATAAGATTTGCTGATGATTAAGAAGTCCTTAAGTTACCCCTCAGGGGGACATTGCTTCATCTTGTCTGATTGTGTTCCGATTGAGACACTAAATGAGTATAGATGATAATAACAGATTAATACGCCTCATAATCACGTCTCACACTGCTTGATTAACTCTATTAATGTCATGGTTCTACTATCTTTAATACATTTCATTTCCACCTATTTACTTATTGTACCTACAAATGGTCTAGGGAATACCTATCATTTTGTGGGTGTGGCATAATAGATAAAAAATGGGGCCTAACTCTCTGATAATGACATTAAAACCAGCAGGATTAATTGAAGGTCAAGTGCTGGCTAAAAGTGTTTCAACAATATAAGAATATTAAATATAATATATAAATAATATAATAATAATATATAATTTAATATATAAAATATATTCAACAGCATTTTGAAAATCATTTACCTTAAAAATGTTTCTAGAATAGTTGTTAAGACTTGAAATGCTGAGATGTGAATGGTTCCAGCAACAAAATAACAATTTGCAAGATCAACTCTCAAAACATCTGGATTGAATCTGCTCCATACAACTTAAAAAAGAATTTCAAAGAGAGGTTCAATAATTGAGAACTTCAATTCTTTCAGCACGCTAGACAAATTAGCTGTTCTTTATCAGTTTGTTTCTTGTAGATCATCAAATAAATCTCTTTCTCATCACATTGTTCTGCAATCAGTGGTTTCTTTCTGAACAAATCAACAACTCTAATGTTTTCATCAGCTGCAAAAGAGCGTTTAGTTACTTTTTGTCTTGAGCTTGTCTGGAGGATACTTAAACAACAAAACACCAGGACATAGCCAAGGGATGAAGTTGGAACAGTCTTGGAAATGACTTGTAAAGAAATCTTCTGGAAAAAAAACCCCCAAAAAACGTTGTACAAATATTCTGAGCAAAATATTACCAAAAGGTGATGTAAAAAATATGTCCTGGGTAGGGTGGTCGAGTGCTGTAACATTAACTGTAAGCATATCTTGTTTCAAAGTGCACCTAAAACTTTCAAGAAAAACCATAGACATGAAAAATTTGACCAATTTTTTTCCTGAGGGTTTCACATGAGTTATCTGTAGAAATAATCACCTCTCCTCATCGTTATGAAATGCTTATATATAGACTCTCTTACAGCATAAACACATCCACTGATTGCTAAACCATGGAACATGCACTTCTAGATCATTCAAAGGTGATTCTCAACACATGTCATAATAAACATAGGTGTACAAAGGTACCTGCAATAAAATCTCTAATAAATTACAAAATACTTGACTTACAACATCAAAAGACATTTTGATTGAAGTTCAAATCGTTTAATATAATGTTCTGAAGAGGCTTAAACCATGGTGACCCAAACCACAAAATATTACCGTAGAATTTTCCGAGAATGGAAAAAACACAAATTACACCAATAGCAGGAGAGGATGTTGAGAAACAGATAGCCACTTCTTAAAGAGTTTCCTGACTAAAAACAGATTTTTTGTTTTCAATTGCATTCCTGTAATTTGAGGGAAATTCTTGGAGAAAGGGAAGAAATAACTCAGGGCTCTAAACACAGACTCTGAGCTCAGGGTTGCATGTTAACAATAGTGCTGTTACTGTACCGTAAAACTTATTCAAAATATTCAGAACAGAATTTTCAAAATTTGAAGAAAAATTCAAATATTCTATTCTTCTATTCACCAATCTTGTATAATTTCTTACAAAACTTGTAAATTACTTTTAAATTGGAAATATGAATCAATGCTTAATTTTGTCTTAATACAAAAGAGAATTACAACATAGGAAATTGATAATAACTAACACATTATACAAAGATTAAATGACCTAACAAATCTCTATGCACAAAAATCAAGTTGTCTGTATATATAATGTTCATTCAATTGTAGTTGTAGAAATTGAACAGGGTCTTATTACGAAAACCATTGTAATGGCTTACCTCACTAAGGATTCTTAGCGTAATATATAAGGAGGACACTAAGCTAATTAACTTTAGTGTTAAGGCTGTCTTAGTCTTCAGGGGACATTATAAAAGACGAATACATGAATGTCAGATGTGTAAAGCACAAAGCTATGAATTCTTACTTAAGTTACATAAAGCAAAACCTTCCAGCACCTCAAGAACAATTACGGTATCTGTCCGAACTCCTCTCAGAGAAGGTGTTTGTAGAGGAGCTCTGCACTGAAGAACAACAAGAACGAGCTCTGTGTTCTTTGCAAGAGGAGATGTTTGTTCTTGCCGTGTAATAAGCTTGTTGCACACGCCATTAAATAAACACCAGTATCATCTGGCCCCCTCTGATAGGTTGATCCTCTTCTGTTAAGGGTGACCTATCATCAAACCCTGCTCCAGCTTTCCTCTCCGGACTTATATTTAGTCAGTTTGATAAATATTATTCTTGTATTTTCTCCCCATTTGCCCTCCCCTCCTGAAGCAGTTTTCTTCTCTAGATTCAGTTTCAAAGTTATCCTCAGTTAGAATCCTACGTCATGCAAAGTTTTTATGGTTCACGCAGTTCATTTATTTGCCTAAGTTTATTTTTTCATGGTTTTAGTTGGTTCTTGAGTACTGAATACAGCACTTGAATTCAAATTATTTGATTTGAAAACATTAAATAATCGATTATGTACTCTATCCTAAACAAAATGGTTATGCTTTTTTAATTAATATTCAAATGAAATCAATACATTGTATGTTGGTCATATTACTGATGATTTTTAATTAACTTGTGAAACAATTCTTAATAACGATTAACATTTACATATGTATGATAAGATAAATAATTACCGGTATGTAGCATCTCAGTCAGCGTCAATACATTGTAATCGCTAGTTATATTCTGGATCATTGATCCATGTGTTCAACTGACAGAGAAAACACAGTGATGATTTTATGAATACTTCATTATGGAGTAATCCAGTTGAAGACACATATTATAGATGGCAAATTCTTATTTATTGTATGCACAACATTTCTGGGCTGTTCCTTGCCCTTTCATCATTCACTAACAGCCCAGAAACATTAATTGTGGTTTACAACAAACAAGAAGTTGCCATCCATAATATTAAATTTTTATCTTTTACTCCATTTAGGTAACACGTAAACAGATATTCCAGCACTATTGGGGGTCTGAGAGATAAATCGCATAATCTGGACATACATCTATAAATGAATTTATTTATATCGAAAGTATGATGAAAATACAGATTCTTGAATTATTTTCAAGTATGACCCTTAACCTTTTAAAAAATAAATAAATGTTACCGTAGCATTATCAGAAATGTTTCTGTGCATTGAAAGACATTTTCCTATTTAAAGTTAATGAGGGAACTCTGCAGATTGAAGACTCGAGGGTTTATTGTTATTGAACTGCTGGCAACTATTAAGAAGTAATTGATTCTATGTTCAAGAATAACCTCATTATAACATGATATAATGAATGAAAATTGATTTTACGCTATGGTGTCAACTCCAAATCAAATAGATTATAAACTTACATGTTTGGAAACTGTTTTAAACTGTGTATGGATATGTGACTACAAGCAAATCAATACAAACTCAATACAATCATTGTCTTATATTATCCTGGTTGTTGAAAAACCTATCCCGGTCATCCGGCCTATTCCCAGTACATCCCGGTCATTAAACTGGGGTTCCTGGTTTCATAGGGGTATTTATCATTTCATATGATTGGAAGTTGTAAGTGGGAATACTATTTATTATTGGATATATTGGATTGGTGATATTGGAGAGTTTAACTCTAAAACTGGCTTGGTACATGTGTTTTACAGTGAGCAAATTTTGTCTTACAGTGACCCAATATTGTCTAACAGTGTATTACAGTGAGCCAATATTGTCAAACAGTGAATTACAGTGAGCCAATATTGTCTAACAGTGAATTACAGTGAGCCAATTTTGTCTTACAGTGTACTACAGTGAGCCAGTATTGTCTAAAGGGGTCTATATATAAATTAAGCCAAAGCCTACATCATTTTCATTGTCTGAAAAAATCATTGGCTGAAAATAAAGAAATTGAAGAGGATCCATTTTATTTTGTTATAATCTATAAAATTGGACTTTTGTACAGAAATTTTATTTTTTCGGGACATATAACAGGATATAATTTTTCAAAATTTGTCAATTTCATGACTGAACACGATTCATTTGGCTGCCTAGAAATTAAAGGTTTAGGCAGTTCTCTCATCAAAACATTATTGATTATTCTATTTCAACAAGAGCTAACTTGAGCCTCCATTCATGGGAAGCACCTGATATGTGCATGTGAAGATCCATACAAACTTACAGGAGTTGTCCCCCTTTATACCACAGGAGAGATTAGATTTTACTGAAACGTCAGTCCTCGAGATTGCAGATCTTCATCGCAGGGGTATAAAACGTTAAGCTTTTATTAATGATGTGGAAACACACCAGATTAATAATCTCTTTAACATGTCTTTCTGAAAATAAGAGTTTATAAGGCAAATCTAGTTGATTCCTTTATAGTTAGAGATGTGAACTTTGATCTTGTGGAGTGATTTCATTGACAATATACCAAGGTTGACAATGCAGTGAAACCTACAAACTCCAGCTGGAACCAGACAACCTGGCTGATACGACACCGAGTTAAAATGCAACATTAGTCCAAAACCTAACTGCATGTAGAATATGTCTTTGAAGAGCATACATCTGGAAAACAAGATGTCTGGATAACAACTTGTGAAGATATATGACATTATATTCAAATAATCATACACATATATACTGTCAAATGTCTTGTATGTTAACAAGAAAGAAGTCTGAAGTCTGAAGTCATAACAAGGGTGTTCATGCCATTGCTGTCCTATTGTCCGGTATGAATGGACTCGCTGTCAGAAATATGACCTCAGATGAAGAATGAATACAGATGAGCATTTTGTAGTTTAAAGGTGCATCAACTGTATTGTTTGGGATCAAATTGGCCAAACATTAAAATTGATGTTATTTTATTGAGAAGTATTTACTTTTGCCTAAAATTACCATTTTGAGTGAGTGAGTGAGTGAGTGAGTGAGTGAGTGAGTTATTGTTTAACGCCGCTTCGGCAGTATTGCAGCCATTAGCGGCGATCAATTTTGATGATATAAAGTATATGAAGTACCGGTATAGTGATGATATAAAGGCAAAAGCCGTGATTTCTGATCGAAAACCGGACAATGCACCGCGATTGGCTTGCGTCAATCAGTCAAACGTAAATTTGGAAACCTATTGACAACAGACAAAAAGATAAATTTGGGTTGATAATGTGTAATAGGTCATTTAACAACTGTGCACTTAAATTTGACGTGTAGTTTCGGTTTCTGCACATGTGTAATGATTGCTCGATTTTTATTGGAAACTGGTAATAATGACATATTTGGCGATTGGGGATGATTATGCAAGTTGAGTTAGATTATTTGAACTGAAATCAGCACATATGTTATTTTGACACGCATTGAAGCCAAAGAAAATATTATGAAACACAATGGATGCATCTTTCATATATGGCATAACATGGTTCTACTGCAAGTTGAATCTCATCATTGGTAAAATGAGATGTAGGCCGACGAAATATGATACAACCACATTTGTATATATGAGCAAAGTTATTAAAGATTATATTATTAAAAATTATTGTATATATAGTTGTGTTTTTATGTTTCTTGGATCAATCCTCTTTATTGGTGGTTATTATAAATGTAGTTGTTTGTACAGTCGTATGTTGTTTCATTAGATAAATTTGTTGAATTCTGATTGGTCAATGTCCAATGCATACGAAACCGTGTAGGCAGATTTGCAGGGTACCAGCCATATGACCCATCAAGAAAGTCATGTTACAAGCTAAATGGATTTTACGGATGACCTTGACCTTAGATAGAATGTGGATGTTAAACGGTTGCTGGAATATAATTCAGAATCAGAATTTACTGTAGCAAACATATGTAGGGAGATTTCAATCTATATGCATTTTATCATTTTGTTTAAATAAACCAAACCTTGATTATCAACCTACTAGTTATATAACGTGATACTTGAAACGACTTTTCTACACCGTATCACCCGGTACAAGGGACTTACAACATTGTAAGTCCCTCCAGGAGGGTTTACACAGACAATTGTAAACCCTGTAAGTAGGAATTACAATGATTGTAAACTCTGATATATTTGCTCAGATGACAGCTTGAAAGTAAAGATCTGGAGAAACTATCTTAGACTAATTTTGAAAAATTTCTCAAATATATGACAGAATATGAACCGCAAATGTTTTGAAGAAAGTGCATCTCGAACCCGTATCCACTATCACCTGTAGTACGTGAGCTAGCACTTTTGTCTACTGTGCCAATGAGGCAGATGAGATTCCACGGCCCAGAAGCAACTTATATAGCGCGGCTGTACACAGATATGTCAGGTTCCAAACAAGGATTTTGTGAACGACTCTATTTACCAGTGATCCTCAATATAACGTGATAACCATATCCTCGGTATCATGGTTTCTCCTTATATTATTTTTTAGTCGCAGAATTGCCTCCCTTGATACAGAGCGGTAAAGTCTATGCCACATTTTCGCTGTTTCAGAGTGTGTGTTCTTTTTTCATCACAAACGGAAATAACAGTATAGCTTATATATAGGTTGTAAGAGCGTAAAATAAGTACAAATAATAGATCTAAATGGTAATGAATTCGTCACACAATGATTTGATAGGGTGTACGAGACGATGAGATTCAAGAAAATATGCAATATACAAGGGTCTTACAGTCTCGTACAGTCGGTCAAAACACAGTATAACTAATATTGGGCTGAGTGACCAAGTATTGATGTGAAATGTGTTATAATTATGTATTAATAGGAAACAAGAAACAAGAAAAGTTTGTTTCCACAAAAAATGTCCCAACAGAACCTTTAAGCACTGTATTAAACCATTGATTCAAGTGACAGTAGGCTTAAACTGAAGCTAAGGAAGCATCATAAAATCTCCACAGTTTGACTGTATGTAGAATACATTGCTACAGAAGACGGTATAAAATTCACACCGGGGAAACAACTGATATGATTAGTTTATCAGGAAATTGATGTTTCAATTCTTGCAGGTTTTCTATCTGCATTGTAAAGAGGAAATAGTGAATTAATATTTCTTGTCAACAGTTTGTTATTGAGCGTTATAAAAGTCGACTCGTTTGGACCTTCTTGGTTGAGTTTACAAATGGGGTTCAGCTTACACAATATCATCAATACTAACACCATAGTTAGAAAACTTAAAATCCTTTTAAAAGTAATTATTTTCGGTCACTTTTATCTTTCAATCTAAGTACATCTTGAAATATTTTATCTACACAATTTTTCTTCAATCTTCTCTAATAAGAAAAGTGAGATTTCTATCACAGATTGTCTGCCATCTTGCTATTTTTATGCATTAAGTGAAATGAAAAACAATGTCAATTCACCAATTCAATTTTTTAAAAATAATATGTATTGATAAAATATTCATTAAGTAACAAATAATGTACACATTAAACAAATCAATAATGTCTTGTTGTGCTGTTGGAAAGCTTAATTTCCACACTCGTAATGCCAACGAATGGTTAATTCACTTCTAATTGTATTTATTTATGAAAGAATGTCCGCAAGCCTTTATGAAATTTTCAAATATATAGAGAATATCTGTTTTTTCCTGACTAATACCATGTTTATCTCATCAAGTGAGGTAGAAAGGTTACATTTATAACTTTTCTACCTCACGATATGAGATAAACATGGTATTTGTCAAGAATTGACTAATACTCTATTTATTATATGATATTATCCTTGTAATTAGGTCCGAAAAGGGTCGTTTACACGACGAGCAGCCGCTAGGAACAGCCCGTCACCATAGTAACACTGTAACGTCATAAGCCAATTTGCTGCGTCAGACCATTGTTTTATATTTTATATAAGTTATTTTCACTGTAGCTTGATAGACAGTTTATTTCACTGATAAATCCCGAAACTTTGGAAACTTTAATAAAATAGATAGGAAAATAGATTTGCTTCTATAGCGTTTAATAGATCTTATGTATGTATGAGACGGTTCCTTGGTTTTCATTGAAACATATATATTTGA
Organism: Gibbula magus; assembly: GCA_936450465.1. Lineage (NCBI taxonomy): Eukaryota > Metazoa > Mollusca > Gastropoda > Trochida > Trochidae > Gibbula > Gibbula magus. The sequence continues at coordinate 49,197,971 of OW388303.1, read as the reverse complement.
CATATAAGCATTTCCCAGGTGGTGAATTTGAAAGTCAAGTAAGAAGATAAAACCTAAACCAGCAGCTATTGTAATTTGCTACATTTTAGAACCAAATAAAATATCATGCAAAACTGATCATGCATCTTTAAGGCTTGCAAAAGAAATTATATTTAACAAAGGTCAAACTTATAGTGATATACTTAAAGAATGTGATATATAATTTCATGAGCCCATGCCCATTAAATAATGATCTTCTTTATCATCTACTAACAAAGTGTTTAGAACCTCTTCAATTAATCATATCCATCATCAAATGTTCATATTTGTTTTATCTTATAGTTTCCTTTGGGCAAAAAAAATCATTCTTAATTAACAGATTAAACATGATAAAAGCCACAAATTTCATTAATGATATTTAATCAAAATTAACAAAAACTTTTTTTTAAATTGTTGTCTTTGAATAGGTGTTTATCTAACAACATTAAAAAAATAATTTCCTTAGCGACAATGTAAATTGCTTAAATTTAGCTTAAAATAAACACTTGTTTGTCCTTGAGAAGACAATTACGCTCCGCTTATCAGTCTCCACATGCTTCGAGTGGCGTGCTCATGAATTATAGAAACTAAATAGCAGGGCAATTCTCTCCAAGTCAAACTAAATTAACTTATCTTTTTCAGCTATTTGATTCTTAAACAATTCCCATGACGCCGGTTGAATCTTATCATCAATGACAGGAAAACTTGACAGTTTTTCGTCCAATTACTATATCGATTTTTTTCTAAATTGCGCCAAACGCCTTCCCTCGATCAAGTCCAATTACAGTACCTTGTCAATCAAACACAGTTTCTCCTTCTAATAAATTATTACTGAGGATCCTGTTTCACAAATTTCATTCTGCATAGGGAAAATGTTATCGATACACATCAAGGGCTAGTTTCTTCATAACAACCATAGACATTTACACAAAGGACCAAACAACAGAATGTGTGTCAATTAGTTAAAACTTAACAAATGAAAAAGTCATCATTTTGGATACAAGTCTTTTTTGGAGTGAGTGAGTGAGTGAGTGAGTGAGTGAGTGAGTGAGTGAGTGAGTGAGTGAGTGAGTGAGTGAGTGAGTGAGTGAGTGAGTGAGTGAGTGAGTGAGTGAATTGGGGTTTAACGCCGCTTTCAAGAGTATTTCACTTATATCGCGGCTGCTAGTATTATGGCAGGGAGAAAGCCTGCAAAGCCATGTGGCTATGCACTGCGGTGAAATCCTTTTTGGAGACTGTTCCTTCATTTTCTCTTTCAAATGGCCAAGCAAACACTTTTGGGCTGGCTTCTTTACAAGCTTATTCCATACTTGTAAAGGTCCAACGCAGTTGACAAAACGTTTTGGAATATTTTTCTGTATTCCATTTTCAACCGTGGATCATTCCCTTTATAACAATTTCTTATTCCTGTAATTTAGCCACTCAAAACATTTTCAGCAGCGTAAGTATTAATAGATGATTACTGTCGACCAAACCTCTCTGAATGGTTGTAGCAGGGCAGCGGACACCACGACACTGAGAGAGCAGGATGTACACGCGTACATACCCAATGGCCCAAAGAGACCGGACAACCATTCCTCTCAAGACGTACGTACCAGAAAATCAACCTATGAAACATATGCCCCAACATTTTATCAATAATTAATCCAAACAGTAGAACACGGATAAAATGAACTCCAAGGGACCAAAGAATTCAGTTCGCTATGTCGGATCCTCGGTTCGTTATATCAATTTGTTCGTTATATCCGTGTTATACTGTACCAAATTCCTAAATTCATCTGTACACACCTAACGTAAAAATTAAAAAACAGCAAACTTCAACAAATTCACCCTTAGTCACACCTTGCTTTCATCGACATTGGTTCCTGTCTGAGCTTGCCTGAGAGAGAACCATAAATTGAATAGGCAGCGATAATGGTCTCACACATCTCTCATTTGTAGAAATTAATGTGTGTGAAAGTGGAATATTTACTGACTGTTTATAACAGTTCTCCCTGGACAAAGTATCTTTTTTACATTCTACAATCTAAACACTTATCTGTCCTCTCTCTGTCCTCTTAATCAGTATGTCCAACAAACATTACCATACCATTCTCTCAACCACAGAAAAACAGAACAACCCATCCTCTCTTAAACTCAACCATCAGAATATCAGCAACCTTACCATGAAACTTCACAAACCATTAAACCCAGTGGAGACACCAAAAGGTGTGACCTGGGTCTCATACTGTGTTGTGTCCTTGGGCAAGGCACTTCATCCACATTGCACTCAGTCCACCCAGCTGTCTAAATGGGTACCTGAACACGGAAGTACGGACCTATATGGTCGCGCAGAACGCTTAATAATGGACATGCTCTCGTTTCGCCTACATCCCATATCGCCTACAGTCTATCTATCTATCGTCTGTTGTTATATCAGGCATGAGTAATAGGTTCGCTCCCTTCAAATGTAAATAGAATCGCCCTTGGTTTTCCTGGCACATGAAGACAGGAAGGCTTTTTGCTCACAAAAAACTCTTCCATATTGTTATCCATAGCAAATGATAATACAATACATTAATCATTATGGCTCATGCATTAAGAACTGACTTTCCTTAATTCAACGAATTCCAGTAAATCCATTCTCTCAATTGGGGTTCATATTCTATTCACTATTCGTCCACATGTTATCTGTAGGTAATTTAGATTTAGGTGAAATGGGATATTTAAAGTCGAAGATTGCCTGAGAGAGACACTTGAATAGAAGTAATAATGGCGTTTGTCTCACACCTAGAGAAGAAGACTGACTCCCGAGAGAATGTTTTGATGTGGAGGAATACCTCCACCTTGCCACAGTAAGAAAACGTCAAGAGGTGACATGCATATAGAGACAGATAATTGAGCCTCATACTCAGAAATTGTTTTCCTGTATTTCTCAATCAAACTTATTGACAAACCAGTATCACATAATTTTCATGATCGCATCCAAGAACACTGGTTGTGAAGTCTTTGAATGAGGAGCACCTAGAAGTGGATCCACTTTATTCTTCTTTATTGTGAAGGATTGATAAGTATATTGTGACAAATTATTCAATCACAAGGGCAGAAGAAAAACTTCACACCTCAGATTATTATCACATAATGGTCATGATTCCTGGCCATGGCAATGCACATTTCTACAACTAAGGGTTTTTATTAATTTCTAAACCAGCAGACTATATGCTGATCTGGCCAGCTCCTCCCAGTCTTGCTCAGCCGTTGCTCTTAAAGGGGCAGTAGCACAGTTTTTCAAATTTTATTTTTTAAAATTTATCATTTATAATGATAGTTTATGTCATTTATATTTACTCTAGAGGGTAAAACATTTTATTTCACACACCCATTATCCGTTGTGGTAATAACGGTCTTATGTAGAGAGGAAAAATTGCATGCCGGCCATTATAATGTGAACACATTTTATTATTTTGAATGAGAAAAACTATTCCCATGGCTTTACGGAACCATGTACACTCATTTTTTAACTTGATTTTCCGAAGAGAGAAGGGTGTTTTACTGTTGGTGACACTATTTTTCAAATACATTTCATCGACTTATTTAAACGTGCTACTGCCCCTTTAAAATCTTCGATTATGTCTCTCTTTCATCTTCAATTGCACACGTGCTGACTCGTGGGTCTCTCAAGTTGACAGACCGCATCATCACCAATCTATGTCATCATTTATTTCTGTAATTTATTCCTGGAATATTCAAGTTTTAATAAATCTTATGAAGACACGCTATTGGATGTAAATGTTATTTATATAACATAGACATCAGCAACATCTCAATAATTAATATTTTGACTAAATAAATAAATACACTCTATTGACTTAATTTGTCCTAATTCCTGATCCCAGCCACCAAGTATACAGCGTTAAGTGTTAAGTAAGTGTAGCAGGTAAAGTGTCAAGGTAAAGTGTCGAGGTTTAATCTCTCGATCTCTTTATGGTGAAGCATAAGCAGTGTCATATTTTCATATGTGCACATGTATAAACGCAAATATCCTTTTGGTCTGGCAATGATTATGTCGGCACGAGTTCCTGTATATTGTTGTTTGTGACATCATAAAACCAGTGCTCATGACATCACTGTAGCAGGGATCTCAAGCGATTTTAGTCCAATTCAAAACTATTAAATATAGAAATTATTACAATCGAAAGTGTGCCATATTTGAATTTTGTGCAAAACTTGCTTTGGTAATACAAAAATAGAGCCATTGGCTTTGTAGCTCATCAGTGTTTGTTCAATACTTATAATACATGTGAATAAATAAGTTTATAACATATCTACAATAAAGCGTCGCAAAATATACACTTCACATTTATAAGAAGTAGAAAAAGACTTTTAAGATGTGATCTCCATGACTCACACTCAACATCATTTTCTCTCATAAATCTGCTCTCAAATCATGTGAAACTGCCTTCTTTAAATGCTTTATGGATCTGCATATCTGAAAATATGTCAGATATACGAAATATATTTTTTGCCAATGTGCTCAAATTCTACCTTTTTTCCACCCCAATTCAAATACCCCATCTCTCATACATCTCCCACCCCTTCCCAATAAACCCCCTACCCCCTACCCCCTACCCCCTACTCCCTACCCCCTACCCCACCCCTGAAACTTTACAAATCACCAATGATAACGAGCTCTAGCTGGGCACAAGCATTTGCACTCACCGCTTCAATTTTACTGTTCACTGTTACACCCTTATTGTTGAAGTAGGGTAATGCATTATGAAATTAAATAGTTGAGGGGTTGCCAAGACCAAATGAACAAATTTAACTCTCCATTAAGCTTAATTTAAGCTTCCTTTGTCAACTGGTTTCAGAGAAAAAGTCATATAAAGGTTTAAGTAATAATGGCTGCCACTCCCATATTTGAGTGGGGTGAAGACAAAATGATCAAACTTTGATCAAGGTACTTCCTCCACAAAATTTTAGCTTTTGGGATTCTGGAGGAGAAGATGAAAATGTGAAAAGTTTATAGGCATCGGAAGAAGCCCGACAGATGGCAGACAACGAACCATGCCATAAACCCATCTGGCCTTTCCTGCTATTTTATTATTTGTTAGGGTTAGGGTTAATGGTTTCTTACTGCATATAGTTCAAGTTTGAGGCAATTCCAACCTATCTCACATAGTCTTGATCAAGTTTCTTCTATTTCCAGACTTTGAAGACAATGGTATCCAGTCCACTATAATGTCACCTTCAGTGTTAGGTTACAGCATTCAATTTTTCAAAAGGTGATAACTATTAATTACTTAAAAGCTGATATTTCCCAATCTTCTGTAGTTAACTTAATGTTAAGTTACTCCATATGCCATTCAAAGATTATACTGCTATCATATAGAAATAATTCTGTATCTTCTATTTCAAGACCTATATGAGACACCTACAAACTATGGTTTAATGTCACCTTCAGTATCATGTTATTCAATTTTGCAAAAGAACTTTTGAGACGATAGCTGTTAAAGACGAAAGCTGATATTTAACAGTAAATAGAAACCAGTCATTCATATTCAAGTGAATTGTAGATCTAAAAGAAAAGGATGTTAGTCTTGATTTTCCTGATCTCTAAGAGTTTTGAAAGGAGAGGGGGTCAACCAATGGGAATAGTGGGGGTCAACTTTTGGGATCTGGCACTGACAAGAGAGCTTGTGTTCCTACTGGTATAGTTCAACTGGTAGAGGTATCGACTCTCATTGGACGTCCTAGTATCAAATCCTGTTTAAATATCTCACAGTCACCTCTGTTACAAGTTAGAGTCATTATCTGTTATGTTATCTTAAATGACTGTTCTATCCAGCAATGTTCAACACACAACACGTGGTAAATGGTTTCTACCTGAACATTAACTGGAATATTTTGTATACCCAGTTCACAAGCCTGGGACTCTGTAATCTGACCATGCAGAATGGCTTGGCACAATATAATTATTACAACAGATGAAATGTTCAGAAAGAACACTTTCAATTAGCCTAAGAAGAAATGATTTGTTCATAATAAATAGAGATATAACCCGAAGAAGTGCGTCATAAGGTTTTTACAAAATTTCTTTAGGTGTAGGCAGAATCTGCTATTTCGAAGAATGCACACTTCACCAATCAAAAATAAAATCTCAACACTTTATTCTGTTTTCCAATCCCAGTGTGACATTCATCACATACCAGTAATCATTTCAAAATTATAAAACATAAAAAATAAATGCCAGCTTAGAATTAATGATACAGGGATTTTCAATTTGGAGAGAAACAAGATGAAGGGATGTGAGGAAGGTCACGTAGAGCCGTCTCTGCATAATTATTGATTCTGTGGACTGTTCACAGTGGATCTCAGTCTGGCACTCCTATCTTTACATACATTCACTCTATCGGAGAATGAAGCAACACTCACACCTATCTTTACATACATTCACTCTATCTGAGAATGAAGCAACACTCCCTCCTATCTTTACATACATTCAATCTATCTGAGAATGAAGCAACACTCCCTCATATCTTTACATACATTCACTCTATCTGAGAATGAAGCAACACTCCCTCCTATCTTTACATACATTCACTCTATCTGAGAATGAAGCAACACTCCCTCATATCTTTACATACATTCACTCTATCTGAGAATGAAGCAACACTCCCTCCTATCTTTACATACATTCAATCTATCTGAGAATGAAGCAACACTCCCTCATATCTTTACATACGTTCACTCTATCTGAGAATGAAGCAACACTCCCTCATATCTTTACATACATTCACTCTATCTGAGAATGAAGCAACACTCCCTCCTATCTTTACATACATTCACTCTATCTGAGAATGAAGCAACGCTCCCTCCTATCTTTACATACATTCACTCTATCTGAGAATGAAGCAACGCTCCCTCCTATCTTTACATACATTCACTCTATCTGAGAATGAAGCAACACTCCCTCCTATCTTTACATACATTCACTCTATCTGAGAATGAAGCAACACTCCCTCCTATCTTTACATACATTCAATCTATCTGAGAATGAAGCAACACTCCCTCATATCTTTACATACATTCACTCTATCTGAGAATGAAGCAACACTCCCTCCTATCTTTACATACATTCACTCTATCTGAGAATGAAGCAACACTCCCTCCTATCTTTACATACATTCACTCTATCTGAGAATGAAGCAACACTCACTCCTATCTTTACATACATTCACTCTATCTAAGAATGAAGCAACACTCCCTCCTATCTTTACATACATTCACTCTATCTGAGAATGAAGCAACACTCACACCTATCTTTACATACATTCACTCTATCTGAGAATACTGTACAGAACCAGAGAGTTAACAATGTATATAAGTACAGAAATCTGTGAAAATTTAATACATATTGATCTTTCCTCTCTTGAACATATCACAGTTTAATGCTGCAAGAATATTCCACACTGTCTAACAAATTTGAATGAATTACGGTTCTATGACATTTTGTTGGTCCTAAATCATCACCGTTGTATGAAGTCACATTGTTTCATGACATAGTTCAACTGAGCGTCATTTGAACCAATCTACTACCAGTTATAACCTCACAACCTCATACATCTATAAAAAGATTTAAAGAAAAGAGAGAAACAAAAGTTTTTTGGCAAAACCTCCAAAGATGATCTGAACTCGTACGGGGTAACCATGATGTCAGTGAGCTAACAAAATGCCAGTCACATTTATTGGCAAAAGTGGCAATAGGATCCTGTTGTACAAACCCCTGATACTCAAGCAGCTGAATTAACTAGTGCCAAGCCAATCTGCGTGACACATTTACAGGAATGAAGCCTCATTGACCAAGGAAACACTCCGGCATTGGCCTCTCACTAAAGACAATTCATGCATATCCCAGATCCCAGAGTAAGGGAAGTGTCATCTGGATGTTTCTAAGTAATTTTGAGAGGCGGCGCTAGGGTGCCCTTGGGTGTAATAACAACATATCTCTTGTAGCTACACAGTAAACAGTCCAATAACAGATAACTATAAATGTTCAAAGAGGGTTTCACAATGCTTCTCTGGTTGTGCCAACATTATTTCACGTTTCAACACTTCCCCGGTTCGCAATGGTTACATATCTTACTTACATCACTTACTAAAGATAAACCATTATGGAACGTCCTGGGACAGCTGAAGGGTTGATTTCATGTCAACTCACTTCAGTTAATCCATCTTTATTTCGGTACTGAGGAGGTCACAGGCATATAGTACATTTCATGCTTTATGCATAATAACTGAAACATTTTGAATTACATTTTCATTTAACAATTCAATAAAGAAATTTAAATTTTATCAATTGATGGATGGAAAAAAAATAATTCTGTAACATATTTTTTACGTATAGTATCATATTTTGGACAATAAGAAAATGATATTCATCTTCAATAATATCAATATTACATCTTCTACAGTTTCTATTTTCTCCTTTGATATAAAACAAATCTACCTTTTTCAATTAACATTCAATCACTTTAGGTTGGGTACAGGGGGACCCCACCGTGACCAGACGGGCTGGTGTTTGTAGAGTGATACATTCAATCACTTTAGTTGCACATAATATATTGGTAGTGAGGTGGTGCTAAGGTTATCCTTGGGTTAAGTATGAGACACCTATGTACACAGTATACATACAGTCCATAGGGAGGTCTAGGAACCTTCAAAGGGAGGTGGGTTCTCAAAGCTTCTCCGGTTCTAAAAGAAACCTCACTCAAAACATTGACTTCAATTAATTGGTCTTTAGGGATTTTTAAAAGGAACCCGCCAATGCAATCAACAGTGACCATGTCAAGACGAAGTAGGTCGATGTCCGGACCTGACGTCCTGGTTAAGAGTTACCTCCCCTGATGTCTCAGAAGAGCCGTAATGATCACCCAGTTAGATGAGATGTCCGCTGAGACTTCTTCAATTGGACAAGCTGATTGAATGGCGGTTCTCACGCCCCGAACATGATTGCTTGGTCCAAGAAGACAACATTATTTTATAGCTGTGGTAACAGTCTAATTAATGTACCAGGTTCTTGAAGTTGGTAGGTACACTGTGCAGACATAACAATGAAGTTGCAATCCATATGATACATTGTTTCAGTCAATACTTTACTAGGAATTTTCAATCCATCAGGGGTTGTCTGATAAAAATGTGTCTTGTTCGACTGGATAAACACTGTTATACTTCTTAAAAGTATCCTGAGTAGTAAATTTCGGAATTTGAACACCAAATACTGAAGTGTATATCTTGGTCATTTTACAGAATTATAACTCAATAACAATTTGATAACTCTCAGATTGACCACCACAGTCAAAGTTATTCTATCCCGTACTATTCAAGGAGCTGGTGGTGAAGGATAGCATACAGAGAATCCAGAAACAGGAAGATCAACTTTTAATATTTGACATAATCTAGCTGTTATCTGAATGAAAAAGATTCACCCAAGATTAGTGGAGGTTGAAATATATTGACATTATTAGAATTCCTGGTCACGTCATACCAAAATATGTTAAAAGATGGGAGTTGTTGCTTTCTTGCTTGACATTCAGCATTATAAGGATAGAACAACGCTTGAACTGGCGCTGCACTGCGGCTGTCGGTTGTCAAGGACACATAGAGAATTTCAAATTTACTTTGTGATGGCAGTAAAGTGTTATTTAAGTGTTTTTATTATATGTCCATGAAGACGTTGGGAGAAGGGTACACTGTATAGAAACAATGTCTTCCAACCATAACCTAATGCAAAAATATCAGTAAGTGAAAGATTTTAGCTTTTCCAAAGAATGTCCATTCCACTTCTCAGTTTCATAAGTTTACAAGGATGGTTAATGAAATTTCTTTTAAAGGATAATATTGAGACACATGATAAGGCTATTTATAAACTCAGACACTGTGAGGACAAAAATAATTCTTTGTACATCATGCAACCAAAAAGATAAATAATGGTCATTATGGTGGAAGGAGTACAATATTCTACTACAATTATCTCAATCATCCTGCTGCATTAGGGAACTTCTAACACCTGATTGTCTACTAAACTTTTGCCTCATAATTTACAAACTGGTTACTGATCGCTTTTTATAGCTTGTACATATATTGTGAGCCAAAGATGTTATGATTTTAAACTTGATTGACACTCATTGGTCTCACACCGGCACTATCAATATTGCTCATTTTTATTCTTGGTTCTGTAGCTCCTAGGGTACCGTTGTATCTCAGGTGTAAGACCAGGGGCCAGGCAAGCAAACATCTTGAAAACATGGCAGTGGGTTTTTAGACTGGATAGACCCCAACTCAGATGAAAATTCATATCGGAGACCTTCAGACAGTCAGAATAGGTTTTATGTAGGTTTTTTACACTTAACTTAAAATAAAATTTTAGATATATGTAATGTGACCATTGAACATCTGGCAAAATGGGGGGTGGGCTATAAACTGAGAATAACCCCAAGCAGGACAACCCTCTGAAAAGTGGGGATGGTCTTAGTATGGTCTTATACCCGAGAGAATACGGTATTGCATTATTCAAATCTCTGAAGTTAATTCTAACATATCAAATTATAAGACAATTCCCAGGTGGTCTCTATTATTGATTGGACAGTCACCAACAGCTATAATCCACATTGGTCAGGGTATGTCTTCACAAATTTAATTATTCTAAACCTCTGATTTCGAAGGAAGATCGAAACAAGGAGGCAGTAGCTAGTTGGTTTTAAAAAATGCAACTGCAATTCTTTTGTCTCTATTAGAGACTTGTACAATTCAAAAAGACGTTTCACAAAAGACAGAAGTTCTGAAATAGCATTATTTCTTTGAAATATACTTTATTCAAATCCACAATCCCCGAAGAAAGAATGGTGGATCAGCCTCTGCATCAACCAAGGGCAGGTAATCCTACATATCAAGATTATATACCATATTCTCTAGGGTATAAGACCAGGCAAACAAACATCTTGAAAACATTGGGGTGGGCTTTTAGATGGGAGAGACTCAACTCAGATGAAAATTTATACTTGAGACCATCAGACAATCAGAAAAAGGTTTTATGAAGGTTTTTGACAGTTAACTTAAAATAATATTATAGATTTATGTAATGTATGACCATGGAACATCAGGATAATTTGGGGGTGGGCTATAACCTGAGAATAACCCCAACCAGGACAACCCTCTGTTAAGTGGGGGTGATCTTAGGCTTGGGTATGGTCTTATACCCGAGAGAATACGGTATAACTAAAAGCTCAGAGTTTGTGCCAATATTGATGGTAGGATTCTTCTGTCTGTATCAATATGAGGGCAATGTATATCGGAATCAGTCAGATCAGTTATTAATCTCCCTATCCATCAGCGTCATCAAGACTACATGTGCCAACAATACAGGTACAGGTTCTGGATCATTTACCGTAAATCCTTGAATAATCGCCTGCCTTGAACAATCGCCTGCCTTGAATAATCGCTGGGTCTAAGCCCTCTTTGAAATAAATAATCGCCTGCCTTGAATAATCGCTGGGTTAAATTTAGAAATTGTAAATAAACTAATGACTATCTCCTTTTAAAAATTAATTCCGGCATAAGCATATTCATGCGAAGTTTAACCTCATGACATGGCACTTTTACAATATTAATAATTAAAAACATACTGCAATGATGTTTTCATTATGATTTTTACAAATTTCACATTTATATATGTCTTTGAAAAAAAAATAATCGCCTCCCTTAATTAATCACCTGCCTTGAATAATCGCTGGGTCAAAATGGCGATTATTCAAGGATTTATGGTACCTACTTTTCTACTTGGCTAAGCACAGGAATTGCTTAGGGTAAATAAACAAGAGTCATCAGACATATCCAACCATCCCCCACATAATTTGTAAACACATCTTTGACAGATAATTGTATATCTGCTACTTTAGTTGAGTAATACACATGCAGAGATACAGATATGATGAAGGGTTTGGAGTTCAGGGTGCCGTTTCACGTACTAATCTTAGCCCTAAGATTAATCGTAAGCCCACCCCTTAACATTGACTAAGATTGATCTAAGGGCTAAGATTTGTTGGTGGAACGGTAGCCTGCTCCTGAGCAGACCTATCTCTGAACAAGGCCCAAATCAAACACGTTTTATGAAAATGAAAAAAAAACATTTAAAAAATCTGAAAATATCAAAAGACACCACTTCAGTTACTGGGTTATCCAAATGCAGAGTTTAAGGAAGATATGATGAGGATTTTTGGAGACGACTATATCCCACAGTATTACATACAATTGTGATAATAAAATGAAATGTTTCTTGGGTGTCAGTGTAACACTTTTGATAGTGCAAGTGAAAGCTTTTTATTGACTTCTAAAATTATTAAAATTTTTAGATTTTAAATATAATCCATGTCATTATTGCCAAACCCAATCACCCATTTTTTCACTGAAATTAATGGTCTGTAAAGATGAATAATTTTTTATGTTACTTACATGATTATATGATGCTTGTTTGTAAATAGAAGAATATGTATTTATTACCTGCGGGGGCAATCATATCGGGGTCCATATTTTTCATACGATGCCCTAGGGCAACATATCACTTTGTCATGGTGACGTGACGTCATAAACAATGCTATGACGTCACGTTTCGTCTATGACGTTTCGTTCCAAATGCGCGACGGCGGGTCGCCAGCCTATGGTTGAAAGTGGACTTTAGCGTGTTTTCATTAATTTCGGTAATAAACAGAATATTATATTTGTGTCTATGTCATACTATGTTTACGACACTCGTGCCTGAATATCGGTATATCCCTCGCTCTTGCTCTGGAAATACTAATATTCAGGCACTCGTGTCGTAAACATAGTATGACATAGACACTCATATAATATCCTCTATAGCTTAAAGCATCATATATAGTCGCTAAAGAAACTTTAATTTCATAACATTTATCGATCCTAACAAATGAAACTATTTTTGCAATACAATCTTTATATTCAATTCCTATGGGACTTTGTAGATGCCTTATTTCAACTTGGCCAAAGTATTCATCACTTTTTACAGCAAAATTATGACAACATCTACGCAACGCAACGCAATGCGATGAGACCAATTCCCAGGAGTGTTAAAACCTGGACATAATTTCCAAGTTAGGTTTCTACATCTTTTTATACTCTCGGATGTTCTAGAACCTGAAAATCATGTCTGCAGGACATAAAGACTTTCAACCTTAATTTGATTAATACGGTTATATTTGATGTAATCAAATTAGATCTGGCGATACCATTTTTTACATCCACATTTATTTTTTCTTCCCTCATTATCAGTTTAATGAGATACTGGTTGGCTCCAGAAAGCAAAGCAGCACTAGAGAGATATCAGAGCTCTCCCTGATGCCCTGTCTACTATTGTTGATGACTTCAGAATTGAAAGGGGTTACAGGACATCTCCCTGGCTCAGTCCAATATTAAGTCTTTAAGCTCTGGAGATTGCACGGAAATGAACTTACAGAATTTGAATTAGGTTTGAAGCGGAACAGGGGATCATGCATAAAAACATTAGTCTTGCTAGCTCAATAGATCTCGTCTGGAAATAATTCAACAAACGCAAGGTCAAGTAACGAGGCATATGTTGATCAGGCTTCCATCTTTGAGGGCGGTTTCTGTTTGTTCACATCTTATATAGATTTATCTCTACTATACGTTATTAAGGAAGGATATAAAATTTTATGGAGATGGAATCTTTTTATTGACTTTTTAGACTTTAGCTATTGACATATAATTAGTGACAAATGTTTTTTTAAGTTAATTAAGAAAAAAAGAAATTAGAAGAGCAATATATTTTTAAATTTTAGAAGTTGTTTGATGATAATGTTAAAATTTAATTTTGGATTTAAATATATATATTAGGAAATCCAAGATCTAAGGATCTAGTTAACAGGTGCTTGGTTGATATACTTTTAAAAGCTTTGTTTGCTGACTTATTCAGTGTCAAAATTTATTAAGCGAACAGAGCAATCTTTACTTGTTTTATAGGTATTTAGAAAGTTTCTTGATAATATAATGTTCATCACTTTTTTTTATTGCAATATAAGAAAAACCAAGATATATAGATAGTCAACTTCTTTATTGCAATGACTGTGTCATTTCTATTGCAATGACCACAACGTTTCAGTGTAGACACTAACATCGTTATCAAGTTGATTCATAATGGTAATATGATATGGTAATGGTGATATTGGACTACAAAGATTGCAATAAAGAAGTTGAAAATCCATTGATCACTGTTTTCCGTCATCTCTACAACTTCTAATAGGCCTTTTAAGAATGTATAAAAACGACACATATATAATGAAGATTAAATCCAAAAAGGGGATTTTACACTAGCATGCATGCAATCTTTAAGTTGAAAAAATTTTTATCGATTGACAAAAGATGATCACAAACAAGATAACTTAAATTCTTAATGTTTTATTTGAGTTATTAGCTTAATCAAAATTGTCTTGCAAGAAAACAAACTATTTGAAAAATGATAAATAATGTTCAATGTAGCAGAAGAAATGTCATTAGGCATATAGTACTTACACCAAGTCGGTAATCGATTATGCTAGATATGTTATGTAATCTACACAGAAATCAATCTACAGTTCTTTCTTATACCAAACTCATGTCTACCGTAATAAATGTAATTAGCAACCATCCCTAACAAGCCTGACCCTCCCCTTTACAAGTTTAAACATGTACAGCCCTGTGGCAGAAAGAGTTAATCAAAGTCAAGCGCTCAAAGTGAGCAAGATCTTAAAGGCATTGTACCACAATTTTCTTACTGAAATAAAAAGCTCTCACAAAAATATAAATAAGTGTTACCAATGGCTAAATAATACTACTACTAATAATAATACAGTTTATTACAGTGTCATGTGTTACATCAATAAAACAATCATAACAGAGTAAAAATACAGACACCAGCCCTCAGGGGGCCGATATGACACCTTACATAGTACAGATCAAAATCCAATTAAATATAGATAAAATTAATGTTCACATTAAATAAACATGTATTCACAAATGTTCATTCACACATACCATACATACTCCTCAATCAATAAAAAAAGTTCTAAAACAAATGTACATGGTTCGGTTAAGTCATACAGGTCCATTTCCCATCGAGCTGCCATTTTAATGTGTTCAGAGATAATGTGAAAAGAGTGAAAAGGCTACCAACAGATATTAAATCTTGTGACCCTTTAAACCTGTTAAGTCCAGATTTAAAGCACATCTGTATAGAGAAGCATTCTGTGATGAGTACTTGTACTGCTTGTATTACTTTTGTACTGCTTGTACTGCTTGTACTGCTTGTACTGCTTGTACTGCTTGTACTGCTTGTACTGCTTGTACTGCTTGTACTGCTTGTACTGCTTGTACTACTTGTACTGCTTGTACTGCTTGTACTACTTGTACTGCTTGTACTGCTTGTACTGCTTGTACTGCTTGTACTACTTGTACTGCTTGTACTGCTTGTACTGCTTGTACTGCTTGTACTACTTGTACTGCTTGTACTGCTTGTACTGCTTGTACTGCTTGTACTGCTTCTACTACTTGTACTGCTTGTACTGCTTGCTTGTACTACTTGTACTGCTTGTACTACTTGTACTGCTTGTACTACTTGTACTACTTGTACTGCTTGTACTGCTTGTACTGCTTGTACTGCTTGTACTACTTGTACTGCTTGTACTGCTTGTACTGCTTGTACTACTTGTACTGCTTGTATTGTACTGCTTGTACTCCTTGTACTGCTTGTACTACTTGTACTACTTGTACTGCTTGTACTGCTTGTACTATCTGTACTTGCTTAGTACTTGTGCGCTTAGAGCACAAACTGTTCATGGAGTCATACACTACATGAATTAACTATTACTACTTATATATTACTAAACTCTAGATTATTAGGCCTGAAACATAAACCCTGCGTATAAGTCGACCCCCTTCTGTGACCCCCTATTTTTTTTATCAAATTCTCAACGCGGTAATATACAGTAAGCACTCAATACTTCCATTACAAGATGAGCATTTACAATGCAAGTTGTTTAGTGATACAACAACATGTGATTCATGTGTTTATTGTTTACAACACCATGTTTCTGGACATAGAGATTATTACCCGAGGAAGTGTGTCATATTACGAAACGAGTGTGAATTCTTGTATTGCGGTTATACACAAATTTGCACAAGTTTCGTAAAAGTTATATGACACACTTTCGAGTGTAATAATTTCTTTATTACTCATTCTATTCCATTTGATTCCCATAAAAATAGGCAAGAAACGGCCCACTTCTCTTGCGACGGCAAGCTACAGTGACGTCATGAACAATCGTTTTATGACGTCACAGACGACAAAATACGGTAAGTCGCGGTGAAACAATGGTTGCTAGGCAAACGTGATATGTGCACATGTGCTCATATTGAAAATATTAACTCGGTTATTTTCAACCACATGGGTAATAATATACTCATTACGTCTTCATCCGATTGACACCAGTACACTACAACAATGATATCTTCCTCATAAGTGAAATATTTGTGAGGTGAGGTGAGGTAAGTTAGGGTTTAACGCCGCTTTCAAGAGTATTTCACTTATATCGCGGCTGTTAGTATTACGGCAGGGAGAAAGCCCGCAAAGCCATGTGGCTATGCATGACATATTTGTTATTGCATGACAAACTTTTATAAAATGTTGTTGCTTATTTCAAATTTGTTTTCAAATCTACTCCACGTGCATGTACTCAGACTTATTTTCAGATAAAGCTGTGATCCTTTTTCTAATTCACAAGTTGTATATCTTCCACTTTAAAGAAAATCGATTTCTATCACTATACGGTTTTCAATTTTGCATCAATCCAATTTCAGGATCAGAAAAATATCTATTTCAGTTTTTCACAAAGTGAGGATTTTTTATAATAAAAAAAAGATTTCATAAGTTTTAAATTGGAATCAATATTTGACTGAATTCTCCCCCAGCTAGCCCAATCCATCAACAGTCTGGATCTGCGGAGACACTTAACATCACCTATGCGCTGAAGCATTTTTAATTCCTTACAGCACGTACAACCAAGAGGATATTTTTCACATTTCAAAATCCAATTTAATTTCAATAAATTTCTTCAGGAATAATTTTTCAGATTTCAATTCATTCACATTTCAATCAATACTCTCATTCAGTTTAATCAAACATGTGCAGTCTTTGTCAATGTGCAATGTGGTTTTCTCCAGATCAACTCTTAAATTGTGTTTCATTCAATCTAACTGTTTGCCGGGTCGACTGTTCTCCTTATTCATCAAAGCATCAAGTTCTATGTCTATCTACCGAATAATGCTAATAATTGATTTGGGGTTTATCTAGCTTCGTGGCTAGTGTTATTGCAGGGAGAAAGCCTGTACGACCATTGTGGCTAGGAGTTGCAGTGAAACCTGCGAACTTCTTGATTTGGTGAGGTAAGTCGATTTGGAGTTTGATGCTTCTTTCAAAAGTATTTCACTTATATCAGCTAACACACTTACCCCTACGCTGTTCTGCCACCAAAATAATATATTTTATTATGTGTAAAGCCAATATTGCATTACAGTATGTTCATTTGAAGTTATAGTTCTTTGCACTAACAATTCTTTAAGTTAAGAAGGTGTTAACATCATCATTACTAAAATAATAGATTAAATCTAGGACATTCATAGGGCGCTAGTCTACGGTGGTAATGCAAGAAACAGGTCTGACCCAACCCAACCGGGTGCTGAAACTTGGACTTGTTCCCCCACCATTCCCTTTACATTGATCTATTAAACCAAGTGGTCCAGTGGTAAAGTCTGTGGACTTCTATTCAACATACTGATATCATTTTCACCAATAAATGTCGTACTTCATCTATGAAAATATAATAAATTTCTTTCCTGACTTGCCCCGCTCTCTGTTTGAAGATACAAATATCCAGAATCAGTGGACATTAACTCTGAGAACAGTCAACATGGAAACATGTGTCGCCTCTTCTACAAGCAGTCAGATTCTACTCTGGTATTACACAACCTCGTCATGTCAGTACGGAGGAGAGTTAAGAGTTTAATATTGAAAATCTTTCACACGCATAAACTCCGCATGAGCACCTTATGTCTATCAGACAACTAAATTTATACATTTTTCAACATCTCCTCAGAAAGTGTCCCAACAAGTACAATAGAGTGTACGTATTACAGCAACATTTTTAATCCCTATAAACAATATTAATCCTCAGGAATTGTCCAACATCATAACTTAAACTCTCAGTGCCAAGAACTGAATGGCTTGTTTTGCAGCTGTTATCAAATTGCAATGTGTCTTTTAGTTTGTTTGAAACATTGACCATCAATTTAGATATTCCGTATTTCTTCCAATAGTACTGGGTCTCGAATTGACGCCGGGTCTCGAATAGATGCCGGATATGACCGCTTGAAAGAAATAAGACGCCGGGTCTCGATTACACACCGGGTAATAAGATGTGCAGAGTTTATAAAAAAAATTAATGTATATATGTTCATGTATGCTCCATAAAGAAGATATTATTCCTGTTCTATAATGAATAAATATTCACCAAAACTATTTCATATTTAAGAAAGTTTGTCATGTTTGCATTTCTATATGTTTGTTTAGTCGGATGAAGTATATTGCCAAAAAATCAATTGACGCCGGTCTGGAATAGATGCCGGGTCTCGAAAAGATGCCGGTCTCGAATAGACACCAGTCTTTAATAGACCCCAGTCTCGGATTGATGCCAGTCTTGAATAGATGCCAGTCTCGAATAGACCCCAGTCTCGAATAGATGCCAGTCTCGAATAGATGCCAGTCATAAATAGACGCCAGTCTCAAATAGACCCCATTCTCGAATAGATGCCAGTCTCGAATAGACCCCAGTCTCTAATATACCCCAGTCTAGTATCGAATAGATGCCGGGTCTCGAAAAGATGCCGGTCTCGAATAGACACCAGTCTTTAATAGACCCCAGTCTCGGATTGATGCCAGTCTTGAATAGATGCCAGTCTCGAATAGACCCCAGTCTCGAATAGATGCCAGTCATAAATAGACGCCAGTCTAAAATAGACCCCAGTCTCGAATAGACCCCATTCTCGAATAGATGCCAGTCTCGAATAGACCCCAGTCTCTAATATACCCCAGTCTAGTCTCGAATATATGCCAGTCTCGAATAGACCCTGGATCATGGTTAAAGAGATCTGAACAAATAGAAGCTGGGGCAGGGCGTCTATTAGAAAAAATACGGTACTTCTTCTCCAGGACATGTTCAAGGAGCTGTGAACCAGATCATGTTCAAATCTCCTTTGTACCCAAATCTTTAAACATTGATTTGCTCTATCAGATCAATCCACTATTCATTATGTAATCAGTTGTCCATTTGTCAGTACACGATCAAAGAACATGTAGAAAGGTTTTATAAGTTATCTTCATCTTAATATCCTTGATACAGCTAATCAGTTCCATCCATTAATCAGAACTTGTTAAAGAGTCTCCTCTCAGATGGAGTGATGAATGTGTTATGTGAGTGAGCAACATCTCCATAGATGTGTTACTCTCTCAACAACTTGCTGCAAGTTATCAGGCAATTTATGTACCAGTTTCATGAAGGATCCCTGTATCTGTTGAAGAAGATTTACACGATGCAGTGGTTGTGTGAAGGAAGGAAGATTTCACCTGAAGATCTCTCCTCGGATGAGACATGTTTCATTGAGCAGATCTCTGTACCTGCTTCTCTCTACTGCGTTCTTGTAGGCAATACATACGAATAAATTTCTTATAAACGTCTTAAAAACTTATCCTAATAGTAAATACCATTGAATCCATGAGGATTCAAAAATATTAAATTACATCTTATTAAAGCATTGGTTGATTCATAAGTTAGATGAAAACCTCCCCCTGGTTTTGTTTGAGAAAGTCCTCGATCCCTGTAAATTGGGTCGGGCTTTTAGCTCTTAGCTTTTAGCTTTTAGCCCAATTTCCCTCAGCTGAAGTCTTTCTTTCTCAAACAAAACCTCTGGTACAATTTTATCCTTAACATAAAGGATCTTTTGAAGATGATATACACGATGTAGTGATTGCGTGGAACTGCACTGAAATTCAGTGTAGCATTGCACCCTAACCTTACTGAGTGTAGAACAGTTCTCTACTGCAGACAAAGTTACTGAGCCACTGGAGGGATTCGAACTACGGACCTCAGGCAGCGAATGTGGTGATCATCTGGTATGAATGAAATCACATTATTATTTTCTCTTTCTTGTTACAAACCCTCCCCCCCCCCCCCACAAATCCACACACACACAAAGAAACCTCTCCCCAAATCTTGTTGCATAGTATGACGGAAGCATTTGAGAATTCAACTGATTGATTTTTTCACTTTAAACTTATTCCACCAGACTACAAATACATGCACAGTTAACTCTACCTATTTATCATTCTCCTGTGGAGATTAGGTTGACAGGAAGATATATATATCTACTCATTCAGACTCATACATGATATAGAGAGGAACTGTGCTGTGTAAATCATAAAAACTTTGTTGTTTATGTCTTTTCTTTGGAAATTCAACTCAAGTTGGGAAATAAAACTTGACTCAATCATCAATGTGTCCAGTGTACACTTATAAACATTCACTCAATTGATAGAACATGTCGACCCCAGGCAGATTTAACATCTTTAGGTGAGGTGAAGGAAAAAGTACTTATAGTAAATATTTCCCTTACATCACATCGACTAGTTGGGAGAAAGCCTGCAACAACATGGTGGACATGCATTGCTTTGAAACCTGACAGTGTTGCCTTGAACTAACACAATATAATTGGTATAATGACTGTGCTAAATTAAACAACTTTAAACCCTGATTTTCATCATATAGTTGAGGTATCTTAAAAGCATTTAAGCATTGGAAAAATGAAATCATGTACAGTGAGACCTCGTTTAACCGGACCCCGTATATCCGGAAACCCGCCCATCCACACGGTAGCATTTCAAATCCTCTCTAAGCATTTCCATGCAAATGATAATTTGCTTTACTGCACGATGGACGATTTTCAACTGCTAGTTGTGAGGATAAACGGGGTTTGACTGTATATCTAATTACTACCTAGAAAGAATCCATGCTATGGAAGTAATTTCCTGACGGAAACCATGTCAAGGTTTCTCTGCAGATTTACTGCATTGAGGCCGAACATTTTATTGGTAGGATATATTTTCCTTGTAAATAGTGCGGCCAACTGTCAGGGTGCTTGAATTTGTCAAGAAGAGGTAGATTTAGCAGCTAGAAAGTAGAGAGTTTTACAACCTAATGTGTAATAACTGTGTATTGATCAGAGCGTGAAACGCCGACCTTGGTTTAACATCACCTCAAGCTCCTCTCACTGAGGGAGAGAATTATGGTAATGACCGTCAGAAATAGAATACTGACGATTTTGTCACGTCAGAGGGCAAACTAGCAGTTAATGTGTGATTTACTTTTTCAGCCTCAGTGCCAAAGATTAACACCTTCTTTGTCAGAAGGATCAAGTTCAATTACAAATTTTCCTTGAATACATCAAAATATCATTTTAGAATCGGAAAACTTAAAGGATGTGAATCTGGAAGTTCAAATAATGAATTATTACCCGCTGAAAGGGTAATTCCTTAAACTCTTTCCTTGATCGTGTACCTGACGCTGATGTGATGAGGGCCAACAATTCCTGCTGTCTCCATTACTGGAACTGCTGTAGTTGCCAGACAAGTAATAGCTCTCCACAGAATATATTCTATACAGTTTTATAAGTAGCAGGTCAGTGAAGAATTCAGGGTCAAAATATTTCTTATCCATGAGCAAGAATTGACTCTTCAATGTATTATTTGCAGGTGCCCTTTGGAAAATCTCAGATAAACAAATTCTCAATATGACTTACTACAGTTTTCATGTGACCAGGTCATCCTTCCATAAAACTATAAAGGCGAGCCTTAGCTCTTCACATAGACTAAGGTTACCTTAGTGACTTATGATCACCTTGATATTGTGAGAGGAGGACTCATGATCATCACTAACAACGAAGGCTCATAAACAATAAAACATGACGGAGAACTATTGACACAACAACATGTGTCGGCTCCTCTACAAGCAGTCAGATTCTACTCTGGTATTACACAACCTCGTCATGTCAGTACAGAGGAGAGTTAAGAGTTTAATGGAGGAGAGTTAAGAGTTTAATGGAGGAGAGTTAAGAGTTTAATATCAAGATCTCTCACACTACAGTTAAATCATGCCCCAAGGAGACAAGAAAAACTCTTGAATGTTTGCAAAGTATGACATCAGACCCTAAAATAATATGTTGACAGATTCGTTACTAGCTTCCATCGGGTTGAAATGACTGGATTGTATAAAATGATTAACCTTTATCATGCAGGTTAGATTAGCTCAGGCTAGGTGCCTCGTGGCTCCTAGCATCACGTTTGTGAACCACTGGATTCTATACCATTTAGCACATGAGCACATTGGCTAAGGAAAGATGTAAACACCTGGAGCACATGCACACATTAGCTGAGGTGCTTTAATTGTGGCAAATGAGCACAATGGCAAAGGTTAGATATCTGGTGGTACATGAGCACATTGGCAAAGATTAGGTGCCTTGTCGCACATGAGCCCATTGGCAAAGGTTGGTGCCTGGAGGCAGTTGAGCACAATGACAAAGGATTCATGCCTAGTGCCACATGAGCACAATGGCAAAGGTTAGGTGCCTTGTGGCACATGAACACAATGGCAAAGGTTTGGTACCTTGTGGCACATGAACACAATGGCAAAGGTTAGGTACCTTGTGGCAAATGAGCACAATGGCAAAGGACAGCTGCCTAGTGGCACATGAGCACATTGGCAAGGTTAGATGTCTGGTTACACACAAGCACAATGGCAAAGGTTAGGTGCCTTGCAGCGCGTGGGCACATAGGCTAAGGTTATAACAGAGCTGGTTCACTCTGGTTCAATCCTGCCCTCTGGTGACACATCCAAACTTTGCTTTGATGTTAGAATCAATGGAAGCTACACTGCTGGATTTCAAACATCTCACAGACAGGAAATTCAAGAACTCTCCGCGAGTTATATCCTCTGGGACAAATCTTTAGTTTTCCTCATTTGCTTTTTATTACTTTTTTAACACTGAATGATATTCCCTTCAATATTCCTTTGGGGCAATTTTAAATAATTATTTGTAACTTTTGTCGATATTGGAAGACATTTATTTCCGAGCTTTATGAAATGATTAAAATGTACCATCTGGATAACAGAAATATGGTCTCTGTAGCTCATCTGTTTTTTTTTGCATGAATGAAGGTTGAAGATGAAATTATATTAAAAAATGGTTCAAGGTTTTGATATGTGTTTGGATTTACAGTTAGCCAAGGAAAATGATTTCAATTTCATAGAGCCAATTGTTCTTGAGAAATTGAAAATACAAAACAGATCGGTCTGATTAATGGACAAAAAGACGGATGTCAACGCTGTAATTGCCTTGTCCGTCAAGCTTGTCAAGTCAGACGAGTTCAAAAGGAAGCAACTGTCAATGATTGACAACATCATAATGTAGGACTGTGGAATTTAACACCACTTCAGAAAGCATTACACCTCATCACAGCTGCTAATATAAGTGTTGGAGGAGAGCCTGCAACACCACTGAGGTTGGGACTTTGTGGTGAAACCTGCTGACTGTTTGGAACTAGAAACCATGATAAAGAAAAGACTGCCTGTATAAAGACTACACCTCCTGCCTCACCATATACACAGCATATTGCTTTCTGGTCGATGAGCTCGTTCGTTCGGGGAATGGTAGGATAATGTATGACACTTTCATCAATCAAAAGAAAATGGTTCCAGTTTAAATTTATGAGTATCTTATTTGTACATTTTTTGGACTCTCTCCGTTGAAAAGGGGAGGGGGGGGGATCGATCTCATTCAGAGTTCAATATGACCATTGACTAAAGCTTCAATGGTCATATTTTACATTCTCTAATGAAAAAAAAGGGGGGATGCGCATCTCCCCCTGTTTCTCTCACCATATCAGACATCTATAGATTTTTTGTGGAGCATCAGCAGGAGAGAAGTCCGGGATAAACTAATGACCACGCCTGAGGCAGAGAGGCGGACGAACTAATATATGTGCACTTTTATCCAGAGAGGTCTTACAGGAGGGAGATCGATCTCATTCAGAGTTCATTGACAGGAACATTTCTTCATCTCTTTGTGCTGGGACGCATTCTTAGGGTCGCACTGACCTTAGAACAATATCAATAAGTCGCGACTTTTTGACACTCACATCTAATAGTTATAGTATGTGACATTTCAACTGTCTGGCTGCTAGAGATGCCTTTCTATAGTGCTGAAATTGTAACTGTTCATCACCCGTTTTTTAACATATTTCAAAGTGAAAAAAAAAACAGAATATAGAATATTTCACTCATGACATATTTTCTAATGGAACAGACCAATTGCATAGAGAAATCTTTATTACTTACTTATCACTTCTCCTAGATATATATTGCATTGGGAAACATTTCATTTTGAATTTATTTTTCATCTATACATAAATGGCCATCAGCCAATGATGTCTATTGTGTCTTGCTTAAAATGTTCACAATTTTTTCTTTTTTATTATAAAGCAATGTAGTTGATCTATTTCAATATTCTTTCATGTAACTAAAATGAATAATCTTAAAAATCTTAAGAATTTCTTAGGTGTCATTAAGGGCCACATATGCAATTGAAAGAACATGTTCTGTGTTAACTTAAAGTTGAATCCCATCTTCATGATGTAGGAATATTTGAAATGACTATTAAAATTGACCAAAATACTAAGGTATTATACTTTAAGTCAAATTTTACCTGTAACTTGACTAGTAGAAAATGTTTGACACATTCATTAGACTGATCTTAATAATGTAAAATAATTAGGTAAAATAATTAGGTAAAATGCTTGGCGATTAATCCACTTATAAATTCAGATTTTGAAATTTAAGCGATTTGCTCTCTATTGATTGGATTAAAAACGGTCATGTGACCGGTTTACATTCTCATAAACACAAGATTGACAGCTGAAAGGATAACCTTCGACAAGCTCTGGCATTTAAACTAGTTTAACTTGCACCTTTCAAACCCTTTATAAGCCACTGAACAAACACATTATGAAATCTATTCTTAATTCCATGCAATTTAGTGCCATGCAGTTATTATCCACGGCAGCCGGACCAAGTGTACTGGCAACTACTGCTTCACTATCCGCTGTCTGTAAGGTGATGAGTAATTATAAATGCTTAACATGCAAACTGACACTTAACATAACAAGCTAGCAACTTTTTCAAAATATTTCCACAGAACTTTTAAAATAAACTTTGAAAAATCAATGCCATTTTCAACTTTCAACAGGCTATACAAAACTATAGCTGAAGCAAATTTACTGAAAAACATTCCACTTATTACATAACATCCGTTTTCACTTCTCCTCAATTACAACTGCCTAATCAATAGAAATCCATCTTGATTCTGGCCGCCATATTACGCATATTACCCAGCGTAACAGCTCATCCCTGCTGCCAAACAGGATCTAAACAAACAACCCATGTTGTTCTATACTGGCTGTGGCAGATCTTCACCCGGTTTGAGCTTAACAATGTTTAGTTATTCAACAATCAATGAGCAGCGGTTCCTCAATCGAGCCGACTCACGTAACGCCACGCTGTGCGTGTATTCAATATTGTACGGTGTTTATAAGAGCACTTATTACACAGAGAGTTGATACGAGTGTTGGTTCATATGCAACAACATTGTCTTAACCCGTTGGATGGATGTATATACATGCTCCAAGTGGATCGCTCGCATCCAGCCATATTGCTCGCATCCAGCCATATTGCTCGCATCCAGCCATATCCCACACCAAGCATCTTTACTGACTGAGGAGCTCTCGGCTCCCTCCCTCTCAATCAGCAACTCTTTCACAAACTTGTCTATGGTGTTACTACTTGTTACTACTTGGGATGGGAAGACAGTGGGGGATCCAGGGGGGATCCAGGGGGATTCAAACCTCCTTTCAAATATTTTTGCAATTATATTTGATAGACCCCCAGAATGAACAGCCCCTTTCCCTTTTTTCAATGAGTGAACCCCCTTTGAAAGTTTCTGGATCTGCCTCTGGAAGACACTAACCTTGAACCTTGAAGTGACAATGTCTTTATCCAAAGGCTTAGCAGAGATTATTCCCTATTTTTGTTCATTTTGAGTGGCCAATTTAGAGAAATAATTACAAGGGACTAATTCAGACACTGGCCATGGCTACCCTAGAATAGTCTATGATCCACAGGTGAATGGTTCTCATCATTTGTCTTTGTATCTGACAGAAAATGACCAAGTCTGCATATCATATTCATCAACAAACCTAACCCCAGAGTCTTTCACACTCATTGACACATGTGCTGTGACAAACAACAAACAACAAAAAGCCTCCCCTATCTGTTCCTGCACCGTTAACTCAGTGCTTGAGTTACTCTTCAAAGCTAATTAAATTCAAGAGTATTTAATATCACCTCTAATTCCTGATCTACAAATATTCCCACCAGACTGGAAATAACTACCACCATCAAAACACTATTGTATATTCCCCAGGGAGCCGAGCCGAGCTTGGGTAATTACAGCATTATAGTGTTAACATGAGGGACAAAGTATCACCATCAAAATATCATTTCATGTTCCTTAGGGATTTGGGCCTAAACATCACATCACCATTACATGTTCCCAAGGGATTTGGGTCTAAACATCACATCTCCATCGCATGCTCCAAGAGATTTAAGCCTGTATGTTGAATCACCAGTGCATGTTCCCTTGGTATTAGTGCCTGAACATCACTTCACCATTGCATAAACCCAAGCCATTTGGGCCTGTATATTAAATCACAATTCAATGTTTCCTATGTATTTGGGCCTAAACATCACCACTGTCAACTTCCCAGTGCAAGGCATAACACTTGCCAGTCCCCATTACTGGCTGATTTAGGCCTTGCAGTATTTCCTTAAGAAATCTGTGCTCAGAAATCCAGGCCCACTATGCATTTCTGGTGCAGCGATTCACTATCAGGGCACAACAAAGCGAGGGAAATACCGCAAGGCTTAAATCAGCCAGTAATGCAGACTGGCAAGAGTTATGCCTTGCGTTTGGAATTGCATCACTGTATGTTCCGTAGAGATTTAAGTCAGTTTATTAAATAACCAGTGTATGGTCCCTGGAAATTGGGCCTAAAGATCACATCACCATCGCATATTCCCAAGAGATCTAAGCCTGTATAATATTAAGTCACCATTGAATGTTCTTAGGTCCACACATCACCATTTCATGTTCACAAAGTATTTAAGACTGTATATCAAATTACCATTGCATGTTCCCTCTGTATTTGGGCCCAAACATCACTGGATGTTCCCAAGACATTTGGGCCTGGACATGAACCCCCTACCATACTCCCCAGGGATAAGAGCTCATACTATGAAGTCTATGCTGTACACTAGGGGTTGAATCACTGGAAGCAGCGAGTGTTTGCTCTCAGGTCACTCCGGTCAAGTTTGAGTGTAAACCGTTACGAAGCGCTCTCTAACAGGAAGTTAGAAGACTTCTCGTCACCGAATAACATGAAGCGGGTAATCCAGCCAACATAGTTCCGTATTGATTGAAAGAGAACTTCTGGCATTTGCAGCGAGGCACGCTCTCCAATCAAGGCAACTTGATGTCTGGGAGTATTCCCTCCATTGCATGACTGCACCGTGGCTATACCTGCTGACCTTGATTTCATTTACACGTCTCAGCGTCACTCACGCCGTGTAATTGTCACTGCCTGCACCAGTAATTAAATGATTGGTCGTAATCAATTTCATAATCAAATCATACCGATCAGTTTGCTTAAGTAGGCAACAACTGAAGATACAGATGGGAATATCACTCACGCCTAGGTATCTCGCCAATCGTATTGCATGATTGGTGACTATATGGTGTTATTCCACACTTTGACACTAAGATATTGACCCATACTTACCACTGGTCATTTTAATATACACATTAGAATGAACCTATTGACTATTAGATGTTAATTATTAGGGAATAACTAGTGTTAATGCATGTAAAGTGATAGTATAAGATGTTATTCTGGATGCACATAATACCATTGGTCAGTTTGATCCACACAAGAGAAGGAAATCTAGAATTGTTCGTTTCACTTATGTGATTGCATGTTTTGTGACTATAAGATGTTATTCCATATTTGTTCACTTTTCGTCCTACATCAATATACAAATGGGATTGAAATCTACAACTGTGTGTTTCACTAATGACATTGCATGTCTGGTGACCATAAGATGTTATTCCACACTTGTCCGTCGCAAGGGAATGATTGAAAACTATCGCGTGAAGCTCCCATTGAAACCTCGGCTAAACAGCAAAACCTTCTTCTGCAAGAGTAGACGCTGTTACACCCTGTAGCCATCTCCACATTGTATCAATTTAAGCTTCTCTTAAGCATGTAAAGACCCTGTAATATTGGAGGGTAATATGTGCGGTTATCACACGACAACTACAAGTGCAAATGCAAAAAAGTGGTTCATTAGAGATGCAAAACGGTCTTGTATTCCCAGGGATATTCCATGCCTTGAGATCATCAGGCGTTATTGATGTAAAGAATTGCACCAAGCTGAAGTTCATAGCTTGTAAAGATGATGAATGGGATAAAAATTACATTTTAATGTGCAAACTTTAAGATTAATAATAATTTGCTAAAAGTTGCAGATTTTATTTTCTGCTTGTAACTCTTTCATCTCAATAAATCTTTTCTGAGAAGAGAATAACATGTCTTAACAGAAATATCAACAATTTGATTGCACCATTGATTTTTACCATTGAAAATTACTGGAAAGAAATTAGGGTCTTGAAAACAAACAAATGAAACATTCAATCAATCAATTCAATCTATTTTCTATCACAATATTGTGACACAATATTGATATAAATGCAATTCAAATGAGTTCCTCAGTCCGTCTGTTTGTTGAAGAGAGCTTAAAGAGATGTTTGTTTGCATTGTGGCCACTTTAACTGCAACATCAAAGTTATTAATTGGCAGAGGCAATCTGCACCAATGTTCATTATACACATAGTTAAGACTGTTAGTGCCAAATTAGACCTGCTAGTTTTAAGAAGCTGCTACATGCCACAACCACTGGAGGTTATCTCGTACGTGTATTACTCTCAAGCACTTGACAACATTTCAGTAGAGGTGAGGTGAGGTGAGTTGTGGTTTAATGCCGCTTTCAAGAGTATTTCACTTATATTGCGGCTGCCAGTATTACGGCAGGGAGAAAGCTTGCAACGCCATGTGGCTAGGCATTGCGGTAAAACCTGCATGCACAGCTGGAACTAGCGAACCATGGGTGGTACTGCACTGAAATTCAGCATAGCATTGCACCAAAACCTTACTGCGTGTAGAACAGTTCTCTACTTCAGACAAAGTTGCCATGCCCCTGGTGGGATTCGAACCCCAGACCTCTTGATTTGAAGCCGAATGAGCTAACCACTGGGCTATTCATCCCCATTTCAGTAGATAACTTGTCTCAATATACAGAGCCATCAAAATAGAATACAAAGTGAAGAAATATAATAGTCATGTTGACATCAAATATAAAGTAATTTGAAAAACACATGTCATAAGATATAATGACTATCTTAATAGAAGCTTTAAAAGAAAACCATTTAAGAGAAATGATATGTTAAGATATGAAATGCTGCTGGAGAACTTTGACAAAGATTTGATCATTTAGGAGCCAGGATCTACTAATACCATAACTTGCTTTAATGATAATTTTTATGCAAACATTCTACAAATATTGAAGATGAAATCCATGTTGTCAATATCTGTAAATGCTATGAGGACATGTATCAGCACTTAATACCTTAAACTATATTTTTACTCCCTCCCCAGTTTATGTGCATCATCTGACATACATATTATTAATAAAGTTGTAACATTCTTGGAATATGTATATTCTGCGCCCTTTACAGTAAATGCTGTATTTTGAAGGTAACTCAAATTAATCTTTGTACCACTTTGTACGATGGGTCTCACAGCCTCTATACAAAATAAATCCTTCTTCTTCTTCTTCTTCTATGCTTATGTCTTAGAAAAACCAAGAAATATGGATAGTCAACTACTGTTTTGCAATGGATGCAACATTTTGATACACATATTCCACCAGTATCACGTGACACAAGAATCTGACAGGAGAATATATATAGCTGAAGTGAGTATACACAATTAACAAGGTGATGTACACTGGAATCCTAATTAACTATTAAGGCAATAAGATGATTAGGTTGATGTGCAGGAGATTGGTGATAAACAAAAATTAACATTCAGTTTTCTAAGTCAACATATTCAATGAATCCAAAGCGCTGACAAGTCACGTTATTCTAGGACATCAGTTATGACAGTTGAATGTAATACCATCACCATTGCCATGAGTCCGGCCAATCTCTCGGGGAGTCTAGATCTTCAGTTATCATCCAGGACTGAAGACATAACACCAGATTGTGAAACTTACAAAGGGCAAGTGTCAGTCCACTGATGTTGATATCAAATATGTCAGAAGACCATACAACCATAGTTGTTGTGAATCCAACCAGTCCCTCGGGGAGTATAGATCTTGCAGTTCAGAACCGAAGACATAAAACCAACTTCAGAGCACAAACGCCAGTCCATACCAGCCATGTCAGAAGACCACACTATCAAAGTTGTTGCGACTAGTATCTCTCTAACTGCTGTCTTATCCTTCAATTGAAGCACAGGCTTACCCATTTCTCCTTTCCTACTAACTCCACCTGTAGATCTTCAGAGAACTTCATGATTTCTCTATTGATTTTATTCATTGTCCATAAGACAACATTTCAAAGTATACATTTACTACTTCATTGGGTGAATCCAAAAATCCTGCTCCTACCCCTAATGACCTCCAAATATTAAATCTTAAACAGTTATCTGTCCAACTAGCGGAGACTATGTACCAGTGCACATTAGTTACACAAGCCATACAGAATATACATCAATTATGATAGGTGACGTTAACCATCACAAACAGTTAAATCATCGCTGTGAATCTCCCTGGAGCTGTCTGCTCATCCCACAAAGCTCTCTCCTATCTAGAAGCGCCTGCATATCCTCGCTGTCTCCCCCTCCAGACACTCACGGTACAGGACCCATGTGGCACTTCTTACACAGGTTTGGCAGTTCTATCACTGATGAATGTCTTCTTTCATAACACACACATCTCACAACCCTCAGCTGGGCAAGTGCATGAACTCATATACTGCATAAGTTATCTCCGTGTGGAGCTCTGTATTACATAGCGTGTATTACAAAACCCTCATAAGCCATCTCATGCCAAACACATTATGTAAAACATACTTACAAAGTTTTGTTCATGTCATCTTGAAGGAACAAATAACCAGGGCTAGATTTTCGAAGCTCTCTTAGCACTAAGACAGTCGTAAGCCAATGTTAATGTATGGTACTTACGACTGTCTTAGTGCTAAGAGAGCTTCAAAAATCTAGGCCCTGATCCTCTTATTGCCTAGGATGATGACACAACTCTTGTTTCATGGTAAAAACCTCATGTTCTTACAAGCAGGTTACAAAAATGAAAAGATGCTCTATTCAACTTTCTCTCACAAGTTATGTCAGAATTCCCCTTTAAGAACAGTGGCATGTTTTATTTAATACCAATTTAACATATGCTATATATAGGTACAGTATATATCACATAAAACATATCTACACCTAGCTCTCTTCATGAAATATATATTTTTGGCAAAGAGAAAACCAAGAAATGCTTAAAGAACAATGCATCATATGCAATGTCAAGATTGATGTACAGTTGTAATACTTTCTCAGAGTCTTTACATTCCGTTTACAATATGCAAATTGTCAATATTTAATTCATCCTAAGGAGATTGATTAGAATGCTCGACCAAATGTTTAAATCATCGAAAATAGCAATGTCGTGCTGGACGTCCACGATCGAGAGATCTCTTTGAAACATGCAACAAAAATATCTTTAATGTGAATTTCCATTTTCAACAGTATTCCATTACCGGAACAAAACAAGCTCTTAAGATAATAGAAGGCCTTTAGACAGGCCTTATGCTTCTCCGGGTAATTAATGATTGTGTGGCTATTTTAAACATCAGAGACTGAACTAAACCAGCATCATCGGCCTGTGTACCAGTCTCGTTAAATACATGGCCCTCTCTCCGTATAATCACATCTCACAATACCACCCATGCAATTCAACTCGTCGTCTATTCTCAGTGTATTCTAGTCCCTAATCGCATCCAAGAACAGCACCCATGCAATTCAAGTCGTCGTCTTTTCTCCGCGTGTTCTAGTCGCTAATCACATCTCTTGCAATGAGCCCTTCTGGAAATTTGGTCGAGGTTCACTCTGTCTTCAAGAACAATCATTTTGCTTGGTCTGTCAGATAAAGGCAGGGACCAAGAGAAGTGTATTTGTTGGTAATTGAATGATTTCTATGTTGACCCATTAATTGACATATGGATAATACCGGTACTTGTGCTTTTTGCTTCCAGCTATTTTTGGCAGAAACAAACTTTGAGAGGATATTACGGTTTGGACCTGTATGCTATTACAATGCTAAACTGAAGCACAGACCATTTGAAACATTCTGGTTAGACTGCTATTTTTAAGTCCACTGCTGACGTAAATGAACTTGTAAGCGGAGAATAAAAGTTTTAAGTCGCGTGTTTGTGTTCATCAATACCAACAATGCATTCCAGTGAACTCCTACCTATCTACATGTTGTACCTATTTTGTTTCTAAAACATTATTATATATTTATTGCTGATTTGGATGTTTTTTATGACACCAATCTAAAAGGTCATACAAAATGGGGATCATGATACTGAAATATAACAGAAACAAGTTCTGAAGGTTAAAGGCGTGTCAAATTAAACAGCTGCATTTGTATCATTTTCTACTTGAAGCCAACTATTTGTGGGACAACCCTCTACACTAGTTAACAAAGAGGAAGGTTTTATATTTTTTAAGGAATTATAGTCATTTAATTCCGTTCTTTCCAAATCTTCTGGTAGTGAATTCCACAGCTGATACAGGGAAAGCGTACCACTATTCAAACACTCAAAAAGTGGATAATATGAAATAATCCTAAAATTCAATTCTTTCAATTCCAATTTTGTCCAAAACATTTGCAAGACAATATTATTTCTATATTCCATGTACATTACAATAAGTCAAATTTTAAAACATATATTGCAACCTTTGTCAAAATAAGAAAACTGTTTTCCTTTTGAAGAATTCTGCACTGGAAAGGCTAGTTTAAAATCAATCAATAAATGAAACAAACCTAAAGCAGAATGAGTGAAGGTCTGTTATCGGCGCTACTGTGTAGGCTACTGAGGAAAACCAGAGAAATGTTAGCTTCCACATCACGAGTAATAGAACTCAGTCAATTAGAATTAATATCTGCTATATAGATCTAATTGTTACATTCAACAAATCATTCAAGAAAGAACTAAAGGAAATGAATAACACATAGTTTCACTTTGGCTTCAGTAACATTGTTTGGATAACAAGCACAGACATGTTTATATAACATGTAATTGTTCAAGCTAGATTTCTATTTGAACCAAAGAAAAACATTAAGTATTATGTAGCTGCATCATTATTTAAGAGTCATTTACTATGTACTCAGATTTCCTTTCAATAAATAAATAATAGCTTTTATACAAGTTTCTCTTTATTTATGAGTGATTTATCATATTCTGAGATTCCTTGTTAGAGACAGAAATAGCATTACATATCAGTAATGATCTAAGAGTTTTTGCATTGTACTCAATAACATGTGTATAACTTGGACCATATCATTTTACAATTGCTGTTAATTCACTATCAATGCTGCCCCAGGCACAAATCTCTCCATTGATAAATTAAGATAATTGATACAAGGAAGTTAAGCCCCTGATTCTTAAAGACGTTAAGAATTAAGGGAAAACAGAGATGGATGGATGGTTGGAGGGAGGGAGGGACCAACGGACAGATGGATGGTTGATGGTTGATGGATGGAAGAATGGATAGATGGATGGATGGATGGATGGTTGGAAGAATGGATGGATGGATGGATGGAT
Organism: Gibbula magus; assembly: GCA_936450465.1. Lineage (NCBI taxonomy): Eukaryota > Metazoa > Mollusca > Gastropoda > Trochida > Trochidae > Gibbula > Gibbula magus. The sequence continues at coordinate 49,163,687 of OW388303.1, read as the reverse complement.
GGAAGAATGGATGGATGGACAGATGGATGGATGGATGGTTGGAAGAATGGATGGATGGATGTATGATGGATGGAAGAATGGATGGATGGATGGATGGATGGTTGGAAGAATGGATGGATGGATGGATGATGGATGGAAGAATGGATGGAAGAATGGATGGAATAATGGATGGATGAATGGATGAAGGATGGAAGGATGGATGGATGGAAGAATGGATGGATGGATGGATGGAATAATGGATGGATGGATGGTTGGACGGAGGGACCGATATACAGATGGATGGTTGGAAGAATGAAAGGATGGATGGAAGAATGGATGGATGGATTGAATAATGGATTGATGGATTGTTGGACGGAGGGACCGATATACAGATGGATGGTTGGATGGTTGGATGGTTGGAGGGAATAATGGATGGATGGATGGTTGGAGGGAGGGAACAACGGACAGATGGACGGATGGATGGTTGGAAGAATGGATGGATGGATGGTTGATGGATGGAAGAATGGATGGATGGATGGAAGAATGGATGGATGGATGGAATAATGGATGGATGGATGGTTGGACGGAGGGACCGATATACAGATGGATGGTTGGAAGAATGAAAGGATCGATGGAAGAATGGATGGATGGATTGAATAATGGATTGATGGATTGTTGGACGGAGGGACCGATATACAGATGGATGGTTGGATGGTTGGAAGAATGGATGGATGGAAGAATGAAAGGATGGATGGAAGAATGGATGGATGGAAGAATTGATGACAGATGGATGGATGGGTGGATGAAGAATGGATGGGAGAATGCAATGATGGATGGAATAATGGATGGGTGGATGGATGGTTGGACGGAGGGACCGATGGACAGATGGATGGTTGGATGATTTGATGGTTGGACGGAGGGACAGATGGACAGATGGATGGTTGGATGCTTAGAAGAATAGATGGATGGATGGATGGATGGATGGATGGATGGATGGATGGATGGATGGATGGATGGATGAAGATAGATGGATGGATGGTTGATGGATGGAAGAATGGATGGATGAAGAATGGACGGATGGAAGAATGGTTGACAGATGGATGGATTGAAGAACGGATAACAGATGGATGGATGAATGGATGAAGAATGGATGGATGAAGAATGGACGGATGGAAGAATGGATGACAGATGGATGGATTTAAAATGGATGGATGGATGAATTGTAGGATAAAATGGATGGATGGATGGATGGACGGAAAGAAGGATGGATGGATGGATGGATGGAAGAATGGATGAATGAATGGATGGATGGAAGAATGGATTACGGATGGATGGCTGAAAAATGGATGGATGAATATATGGATGGATGATGACAAATGGATGGATGACGGATGGTTGGATGAATTTATGGATGAATGGATGGATGGCGAATTGATCAATTGATGGGACAAAGATCAGATACCAGTGCCAATGCAACAGGACAATTGCACCTATTAGGTCTAAAACTTTCCCCCAAAAGTACAAAAAAATGGACAAAGGACATCAACTGACACTCTTCAAATTAAATAGACAGACCCTTTTCTATCCTGAATACACAATATTACAAATAAAATAAATTCACAAATTTCAATTTAAACAAAATCACCACATCATCTATCAAACTGTTCAGTGAACAACGTCTATACAGAACATCCCCGATGAAGTATTCTTTCTCCTCTCCTATCACCGCGACCCAGTAGCCGAGTAGTCTTCTCTGGTTGACCCGAGATGCTCTTTGATCAGACAATACTGGTCTCTTTTTCACTGATCCAGCTCAGTGCTGTGGCTTCTTACAGGCACGACCTCCTCTCATTGACAGACTAAGTCCATCTGATAATGTCAGGGCATGGCCTGTATTCAGGCTTGAACATGGCAGAGCTAGGTTCTGTAGACAGGGTCATTCTTCTATTGACACAATTTTCTGGGCTTCTAGACAGGTCACTCTTCAAGGGATGCGGTTAGTTTTGTGAGGACAAGATTAGTTTTAAAGTCTTACACGAGTAGGTCAGAGCAGCATCAACCTGTTAGCATTCACAAGTTTGTTTCCTAATGTCAGAACATTGTCTGTCTCGTATAAGATTTGAAAATCTATCCAACTGAAGTTAGAGAGTCTCATGCTTCTGAGGATGACAATAAATCTTCTTTATTAGTTTTAAGTCTCCAAGCTTGTTTTTAAGAGTGAGTGTTAGTAGTTACTGGGAAAGTATAACCTGTCCTGGTCATTATTCCTCATGGGTCATGGTTTTCTAAGGTCATGGTTTGTGTTCTTGGGTCAAGATTATAGTCTTCTGGGATCATGGGTTGTTCTTGGGTCAAGATAATAGTCCTCTGGGGTCATGGATTGTTCTTGGGTCAAGCTAATAGTCCTCTGGGGCATGGATTGTTCTTGGGTCAAGCTAATAGTCCTCTGGGGCATGGATTGTTCTTGGGTCAAGCTAATAGTCCTCTGGGGTCTTGGATTGGTGTTGGGTCAAGATTATAGTACTAGTCTTCTGGGGTCATGGATTGTTCTTGGGTCAAGATTATAGTCCTCTGGGATCATGGATTGTTGTTGGGTCAAGATAATAGCCCTTTGGAGTCATGGATTGTTGTTGGGTCAAGATAATAGTCCTCTGGGGTCATGGTTAGTGTTGAGGGTGACCATAAGTCTTTTTTGGGGGTCATGGTTTGTGTTCTTGGGTCCAGATTAGTCCCTTAGGGCCAATTGTCATTACTAGGATCTGGGATCAAAATTATAATCATATGGGGGTCATGGTTATAGTGTTCTCAAGTCATGAAAATTAAATCTTTGGTTAATTTTTTAAGGAGATGTTCAGTCTTCTAATAACATAGTTTTTGTCTCTTGATGCTTGCTCTCCATGAGTTGTTATGAATTCTTGTAATATGATGATATATCCATGGACAGAGTTGATCTTTAAGAGCAATTATTTCCACAATACCAAGCATTATTGTTCATCAATATCCATACAAGGAGTTGAACTTCTAGATTTCAGGAAAAACTTGAGTTCAATGAGTTCTAAGTTCTAAGTATTTATCAGTCCAATCATTGCTTATACAACTGTAAGTAGAGTAAGTGTATGAGCTTAACTGTTAGAATGGAAAGGAAATCAACTAAATCTTTTTCAGGAGCAATTTTGACATTAAGTCTATCTTCAAATAACAAATTATTCAAGAGTTAAAGTGGCAATGGGCATCTAGTTTTTGTGGATCTGATATTTATTCATAATGAATGCCATCGCTAGAAATGAAGAAGTCGTTAGATAATAATTAATTGCTAGTGGCCTGCATACCTACTTCAATGACTTCTCCATTCAAATACCACTATCACTTCAAACTAGAGAAATACCAAGGTAAATACATTATGAAATGTGACTAAACTGTGTAAACAAGATCTATATAGGTGACTTATCAGCACCAAGGATCTCACACAGCTCACGTTCCATGGATTCAGTTCTCGTGGATACCTCTACCTACAACTCTCACTTACACTTACGCTATAAAACACATGTGGCTCCTCCGTCATGTATTTAACTGCCATGTGGAGCCTCATGCTATTAGTAGCGCGGCCTTCTTTTATATCCTCAGCTTCCTTGATGAAGTGCGTACTACGCCATGCATAGCGGAGGAAACAAACAACTGTCAGAACTAACTTGGTTAGTCGGTTACCAGCTTTTTAAAATTCACAGTGCAAGGTGACAGTTTGATAATATCGACTGTTGGCAGACTAACGTGCCTCCAGCTCTCAGTGGGTTAAGTCTGGAGACAGAAAACTGTTGTGTTGTATTGACATGAAAGCTTTGACATAGCAACATGAGGTTATTCTTGTTAAAATCTGGTTTCACAGATGGTGTAAGTATTTACAACGAGAAGATGGATGTCTCCCACAAGGTTTCCTCACTTCATTTGTATTTCAGTTAAACTGACACACCGCAATGTCATATGAATAGCATCTCAAGGTCAGGTGTGAGGAAACGGGAGCAACAAACTCACTGATGTAAACAACCCGAGCATGTGGAAGTTAAAAATTGTTAATTTGTTTGCCAAATTTGCCAAGAATTCATTTAAAGATAAGACAGGTACTTGAATTACTTCCAGTGGTAAAAGACTCAAGATTGAACTAAATATGTTCCAGCAGAGCAACATCCTTCCTTAACTTCAGACATAGACCAATAGCAATGTGCCTCACACAATAACTGACTGACCAGAGTTTATTGCCATAATGCAAGGGACATGGTCAGTATTTGGCTCACACTCCTGTGGAACATTATTGCAATGTTTCAAACTGAATATTAAAATTTATTTGTAAAATTATTTGATAATATATACTTTTTATATACATTTACACTTCTTAGGTTCATGTGTAAATTATTGAACAAACCAATATGTTATTGTTATCAACTTATATTCTTGTAAACAAAAGAATTAATTTGACATTTTGATAATTGTGGTTAGCTCATTATTCTATAAGCACATCACTTGATGAAAGGACATGAATGAGACTCTAGGAGTGTGTTCATGACAGAAATAATTATGGGTTATGTTCATCTAAAACAGGTTTATCTCTCTGCAAGCAAAGTGTAAAAATCATTGAAGGCCATACAAAAGTTGAATGCATAAGAAAGCACTTCTGGAAAACTACTTCTATTGCCATGTTTTTGAGTATAAATATACTCCTAGCTTTACTCCAAGAAGTTGTTACGCATATGTAGCTTTTCTCACTGTTAATTATGATACATGTAAATCAGCCATAAAAAAAAATAGTTCAGCACTGCAAGGGGACTTCAGCTGGGGAGGGGTTAAAGATTGGACATGTACGGTGCTAAAAAGACTTTGGACTGTTTGAGACAGCGGAGGGGTTAAAGATTGGACATGTACGGTGCCAAAAAGGCTTTGGACTGTTTGAGACCCCTCCGGTTAAAGATTCGACATGTACGGTGCTAAAGGATCGGGACTGTTTGAGACAGCGGAGGGGTTAAAGATTCACCATGTACAGTGCCAAAGGATCGGGACTGTTTGAGACAGCGGAGGGGTTAAAGATTTGACATGTACAGTGCCAAAGGATCGGGACTGTTTGAGACAGCGGAGGGGTTAAAGATTCGACATGTACAGTGCCAAAGGATCGGGACTGTTTGAGACAGCGGAGGGGTTAAAGATTCGACATGTACAGTGCCAAAGGATCGGGACTGTTTGAGACAGCGGAGGGGTTAAAGATTCGACATGTACAGTGCCAAAGGATCGGGACTGTTTGAGACAGCGGAGGGGTTAAAGATTCGACATGTACAGTGCCAAAAAGGACTGGGACTGTTTGAGACAGCGGAGGGGTTAAAGATTCGACATGTACAGTGCCAAAAAGGACTGGGACTGTTTGAGACAGCGCAGGGGTTAAAGATTCAACATGTACAGTGCCAAAAAGGACTGGGACTGTTTGAGACAGCGGAGGAAAATCAATCCCCGTTCTGGAGGTAGCTAGTTTTTCTGAATTAGACAGACAGTGATTTCTATCCAGTCTCATTTATACCAACACTTTCACAGTAAGGCTCCTTCCCATGTTTCACTGATAGATTTTCTTCTTAAATTTCCACCAAGAGATGCATTTGAATTGGCCATTGATTTTTAATTCCATGGGTAGGCGTCTAACACAAACAGCATTAGAACCTTTGGCGGGTTTCAATAATGTTGTTTGAAATGAAACGTTTATAGATCTTGTGTTTCTTGAGGGAGATGTCAGTTGAACAAGAATATGAAATACTTCATGTATTGCTTGAAATGATTACAGCAATTATCAACAGGTTTGTAATGGTTACCATGACCATTATCCATTATTATCATCAATTATCATTGCATACTTGGCATTAATACATCTTGTTACAGTTCACAACATATCGCCCACTTTTCTCAATATATCAAAGTGTGCAATCTTAAATAAAATCTCAATTAAGTCATATTTTTCTCAATGCAGGGAAACTTGAAGTTACATTTTTAACGTTATCCAATGAGAATGAGTTGTTTTTTCACTGCATTTCAAATATTTCTTATTGTATATTGGTATATAATAAACGACATGTTTACCCGTAGGTTCTGGAGTTCATCAGATATTGCATTTTTTATCATCACTTAGGTTGAAGACCATAATATCAAATACTAGGACAATTGCCCATGTGGTCACTATATGCTGTGCAGTCACTGAATTTATAACTCATATTATTAATAAACTATCCATCGTATGACATGTATTCAGTATTTTCTGCAAAAATCATACGAGTCTGCAACTGGGCCAATATGTCAGAACTGGGCCAAAATAGGAAAAATAAGGTTAATATGTGTGCATGCCTTATAATACACATTGGTCATAATAATTGTCTATACAAAATTTCATCATTACAACCTTTTGAAGACTTGCCCAAATTAACTTAAGGACCTTCACGAAAGTACAAAGGCTCTAAACAGCACCTTGATACATGCTATCCCCAACGGCAACCCCCTCAGCCGATTTCACCTCTGCCAAAACATCATTTTTTGGAGTAGGACAAAGAAATATACAAATTTCAGTTTCCATCCAATGAAAATCACTTTCCCAAAATGTGAGCTTTCTGGCTACACTGGTTCTCAGGGAGAAGTTGTTTAAAGATCTTATGGTGGACATATGGTATTTTGTCACTGTCCACACCATAGATCCGTCTTTTCTTATTGACCTGTTGAGCTAAAAATGCACTCATTTACTAAAAGTCATTTGATTTTCGGAAAATAGATATACAAAAGCAACTTTTTGGTATTCAAAAAATTCATGACATGTAAACCTTCAGTTAATAATTAAAATCCAGTTGGTAAGCCTTTGTGTTTATAATGATGATGTACATCCATTAGATGGTATATATCTGGAAATATTTAATGTCAACATTATCGAAACTTATTGCTTGTGATGAATAAGAAGACAAACAGATATAAAACTGTTTATATGGAAATATAGCACTTTATATCCAGCTTGATATCCATAAAGAAAATAAATTACATCCAATTGAATATTCGATGTCCACTGATGAATTCCTAATGATGCTTGAAATCCAGTAAAGTATTGAGGTTCTGTAGTCAGTATCCATTGAGAAAGTGTTTGATATCCACTAGGACAGTTAACAAATCCATGAGGAATATTTAATAGTAAACAACGAGTTTGATATCCATTTTATGGAAACAGAAATGATCTCACAGTACCTAACTTCCTTCCAGTACCATATATTACCAGGTATAAGTCGACCCGTGTATATAAGTCGACCCCGTTTCTCAACTACCTAAATCCTGGTCCAAACCCTATATCTCACGTATCAGTCAACCCCCTTTCACCACTTGGTGACTGACAACCAATTGACAAGTCAACATGCCCACGAGTCAACACAGCGGTAGATTGGTACGGTGATGTCGATCGATTTATCAATTGTTTACACCTGGTAATATACGGTTGTTCATCCTCGATGTCAATTTCATTTTGACAGCATTTAAAAGAATAAAATAAATATCCAATAGTAGATATATGACATGTGAACACATTTCAATGAATTAAATCCATGAGCAATATTTGATATCCGTTTTGCAGTTATCTTCCATTCACAATGAAGTTATACCTTGAATGAGCAGTACCTTTCCATCTCGTAATTCATAAGTGAATATTTGAAATTAAAACCATCTTGAAGGCACACTCCATCCTTAAAAAATGTGATATCTAGCTTAACAACTTGATATCACATGTAAACGGATGTAAAATCAGTATCCAAGAGCAATATCATATTGATATCCAGTCAACAATCGTGGTTGACAGTTGATATACAGCTGGAGAACCTGATATCACATGGGTATGAACCTGATATCACATGGGTATGAACCTGATATCACATGGGTATGAACCTGATATCACATGGGTATGAACCTGATATCACATGGGTATGAACCTGATATCACATGGGTATGAACCATAACAGCATTTTTAGTTTTCTCCCCAGGTTCCACAATCTTTTATTTCAGGTTTAAAAACTTTACCAAATAGTGCATTTATCTTTTCAGATATACAGTAGAAAACAGATATAACAAACTCCAAGGGACCAAATAATTCAGTTTGCTATATCCGCTGTTCGCTATTCACATTTGGCATATTATACAGGGATTTTGAGGGCACTTGTAAATTTGTTTGCTATATCCATTTGGATGCTATGTCAGTGTTCACTATATCCGTGTTCGCTACATCAGTGTGAAACTGTATGCTCATCCCAGATTCTTCCTCCGTTAATATGTTGCAAAATCCTGAAAGTTTGCCACACAGAAAAGTTGGACATTAAATGAGTTGGCAGTTAAGTCCAAAGTTTATCCAGATTACAGCACATCTCCCTGTGTTCCACTTTAACCATTGAGCTCTCAGTGCCAGGATCTTCAGCAGATGCTGATCCCTATTCTTCATTTCGTTAATGAGTTGCACATCCTGTAAATGGTCACTCAGAATGGTAATACACCAACTGAACCAGGATCAAGGTAACTAACTGTGAAAGATGATCCTGAGAAAAAGTAGTCAGACTTGTTGGAGAAAGTAGGCAGGTAAATCCTGAGGAACACGATGTGTGAAATTCATCCAACACAAATTTTGGTAATCTCAGTAATCCATCCATTCCTGTGAAACCAGAACATGTATTCTCTATAGATAAACTAATCAACTTCCTGAAAAGAAATCAAAGAAACATTGATGAATGTATATAAACTTTCCACAAGAGACCAACAAAGTAGCTTTCCTCATAATCTGGCTGACAAGGGGTTAACAATAGCATCTTGTCATCTGTATATAGTCTAACTAAGAAGCTGACATGTCACCAAGTTGTTTCTAAGTGTAACTGTGGACATGATTATCAAACTGGGACAGTCCTGAGAGCTGAAAACAAGTTGAAAAGTTTGTGAAGTATGAAACTCCCAAGAAGTGAGAGAGGTGAAGATGGGATGGTTGAATGGTAGAGTGCCTGACCTACCTAAGCTGACTCCACTGTAGTCGGACATGCTGGCAGGTAGGTATCCAGTCGTATTGCCCCTCTGTCTGGGATATACGCGACTATAGGTAGCGCTATATCGTGTGTAAACTGCTTCACTCCTACTCTGTCAGAGAGGCTCTATACTCCAGCCAGTGCTACATTAATAACATGCAAGAATGTGCTAAGTGAAAGCTATTGTGGCGGAATGTTTTAAGTAGGGACAAAGTCACAACTGCAGGACATGGTATAAAAGATATAAAGCACAGGGCACCTGCTGCGTGATGTCATGGTATCATGCACGGAGCTCCTCACTCCTCACTTCACACTTCCAGGAGCTCGCGATCCCATGCCTTTACCCCATCACAAACTTAGCACAGACTTGCACACTCCGTCACCACACAAGCGAGTCTATCAATTTCTTCCCATCACAATACCCCGTCTATCAACTTCTTTCTCCTACAAAACCCATTATGTGTTGTAATGCATTGCGCGAGACTGCTTGGTATTCATAACTGGGTACATGGGAATTAATCCAAACAATTTCACAAGTTTGTAAAGATAAAGTGTGAGTGGCAATGGTAGTTTTGATTAATCAATGATTATTAGGCGACTCAAAAGGCGAGCAGTGCACCAAATCAAGCGCTCTCTAGCCAGACCCTGTGTGGAGTTTCTCAAGTAGACTCGTCAGACCCTACCTCCCAAGCTTCTTACTGCTCCGTGATTGCAGCTGTATTGTTGCTTATATAATCAACCATATAATATAACACTGATAGACCCTCTCTGTTAGGATATTGTTGCTTATATCACCTACAAATATAACACTGAAAGACCCTCTCTGTTAGGATATTGTTGCTTATATCACCTACAAATATAACACTGATAGACCCTCTCTGTTAGGATATTGTTGCTTATATCACCTACAAATATAACACTGATAGACCCTCTCTGTTAGGATATTGTTGCTTATATCACCTACAAATATAACACTGATAGACCCTCTCTGTTAGGATATTGTTGCTTATATCACCTATAAATATAACACTCATAGACCCTCCCTGTTAGCATATTGTTGCTTATATCACCTACAAATATAACACTGATAGACCCTCTCTGTTAGCATATTGTTGCTTATATCACCTACAAATATAACACTGATAGACCCTCTCTGTTAGCATATTGTTGCTTATATCACCTACAAATATAACATTGATAGACTGAGGTGAGGTGAGGTGAGGTGAGGTGAGGTCAGCTGAGTTAAGCTGAGGTGAGCTGAGGTGAGCTGAGGTGAGCTGAGGTGGGTTTAAGCTTTCAAGAGCTTTCAAGAGTATTTCACTTATGTCACAGTTGCAGGTATTATTGCAAGGAGGATCCAGCAACACCATGTGACTATGCGGTGAAACCTGCAAGCATGGACTGGAGATAGTAAACCATGGGTGGTACTGCACTGAAATTCTGTGTAGCATTCGCCCAAACCATACTGTGTGTAGAACAGTTCTCCACGTCAGACGAAGTTGCCGAGCCACTGGCGGGATTCAAACCCCGGACCTCTTGATCGGAAACTGGTAGGATAGTGATGATATAACACTGATAGACCCTCTTTGTAAAGAAATATGTGCTCATATCACCTTTATGAAGCTAATAACAGAAATAGATCTTGTGTCAGAGTTCCTGTGTGAGGATATACAACACAGATTGAGATCCTGTGTTACACATATATCTGAAGTATTTCATTTTCATATAAAATATATATATATACAGTATGTGGGGGAAAACTTTTATGAGGTTGTCATTTATTCATGTTCCTAAGTAGCATGTCTCCATGGGTCAAAGAGCAATTTATCGTCGTATAACGTTGTTGTTGTTGTTAAGCTCATCAATACTTCAAACAAAAACCTGTCAAAATATGATTTACTAAGCAATATTAAACCTTCCTATTTTGATAAAAGCAGGATATTTATATCCACATTGATCCAACTTAACCAATGAAACTTCAACCTCTATTTAAGGTCATTGAATATGAAAGGTCGTTTACATAGAGATTAGTTTAATATAAATCATGCAATTTCCTTCACAATTGCACTCTTTTTCTTGTTGATACAAAAACCATTTTAACTTAGATTATATTGAAAGAAATATTGAAAACGAACCTCTATTCAAAACCCATTTCTTATAGTCTCGATCGCGATCCTTTTCAATATTTAATAAAATGGTGATAATAAATACTTTTTTTCAGAGTCTGAGTGTAAGACTATCCTATTATTTGCACTAGTCATGAAGTTGTGTAGTATATGTATTCATTCATGTTGTCAGTTCATGAAATAAGCTTGAAATTGAACTCATCCGAAAGTGTTATTTAGTCAATTCAAAAAGCAAAATTAAAGCTAAATCAAACCAATTTCCAGCCCAGACCACAAGTCAAAGGTTACAAGCGGTCAGGTGGGACTTATATCCGATATGGTGACGTCCTACTCATTTTCCATTGGATAAGAAATACCGGGTAGACCAGCTCTCCGAAATGTAGCATAATTAAAAGAAACCTGATCAATTAAGACAGAGCGCTTCACCGATTACTGATTGGAAATAAACACAAAAAGAAATTCTCCATCGTGTTTAGACATGCAGAGTTCAAAAAGGTTTCTAACTTACATAACTTTTTCATTTGCATGTATGTTCATTAAAATCCTATCGATAAATTTAATAAACAAGAAAGACCACTCCTAAAATAGTTTTTATTCCTAAGTTTGACATTTTGCAATGACATTTATCCAAATCCTACGAGGACATCATATGACTGATAGGAGAGATAAATTTCAAAGTTCTTTCAGTAAAGTTTTAATTGAAAAGAACTTTTCACATCCGCATGTTCTGAGTTTATATTGGAGGATAGAGTGATCAGTATGGGAGATCAGTTGAAGGAAAGCGGTATCTTCAGAACTTTGATTAATCTGACACTGACGGAGACTCTACTGGGGCGGTGAATGTCTCCCAGTAGACAGCGACTACTTTGATATTGCAGAGGCATCTTACATCAATGAAGTCTGGGTGGTATCTGCAGACTTGACCCCTAGATCTTCTCCTGTCGTCTGTTCTCTCACTCGTACATCAGGCTGCTAGCGGACTTACACCATTTGTATGGGCAACCATAACAGGCTAGTGGACTTACACCATTTGTATGGGCAACCATAACAGGCTAGCAGAATTACACCATTTGTATGGGCAACCATAACAGGCTAGTGGACTTACACCATTTGTATGGGCAACCATAACAGGCTAGCAGACTTACACCATTTGTATGGGCAACCATAACAGGCTAGCAGAATTACACCATTTGTATGGGCAATCATATCAGTTCAGCAGAATTACACCATTTGTATGGGCAACCATAACAGGCTAGCAGAATTACACCATTTGTATGGGCAACCATAACAGGCTAGCAGAATTACACCATTTGTATGGGCAATCATATCAGTTCAGCAGACTTACACCATCTGTATGAACCATCATACCAGGTCAGCGGACCTAAGAACCACATCTGGACTGTAACAATGATAATACATCCTTGTACATAGTTGTTAAAGAAGATTTAAAGTCTTTAGCCTAGCAGGCTTTCACGATGATTGGAAAGCCTTGTACATCAGGCTATAGAAACTTTCATCAATCATGACCAGAAATTTTCACATCCATCACAGGTAGCATTCACTGAGTCAGAGGCAGAAGAACGACTTCAATAATCCAGTTGATAAATAGGGACTGGCAAAATTTGGTTCTTGGTTGGCAGCTATATTTAAAAAAATATATATCAATTAAACCTTAACCTTAACAAGACTAGCAAAGAAAACCAAGGAAGTGTCAGCAAGCATGAACATGTACATAGCATGAGCTGGGTTTATATATGATTCTACAGAAGAATTTACATACACAAACAAGAACCTGTAACTAGAAAGAGTGAACAAAGCATTTTAAAATCACTTTTTTTTTAGACCGTAAACTGCGAAGATGAATGTCCAATATAATAGCAAATGGGCTGAATGAATGTCTTAATAAGTTGACCTCTGGATTTAATTATCATGGGGCCTGTTTATATTAATTTGTGGAAATTATTCCCTGTCTGTGTGATTTTAAGTTCAATGATCAATATATATATAAGGGTCCATTAAAGCAATTATTCGCCCTTGTACCCCCACCCACTTTGCTCTAATCTCAGATTCATTAAGATGTATGTCCACATTAAGTATCTCACAAATCCTTTTAGCCAACATGACAGAGATCCATTTGAATGCTCATGTGTAACGTCATCCTGATATCCTGTTGATATATCTGCATTCCTTATTCTCCAGAACTGACCCCATCGCCAGAATTGACCATCACCAGAACTGACCACATCGCCAGAACTGACCCCACCACCAGAACTGACCACATCACCAGAACTGACCCCCATGACCAGAACTGACCACATCACCAGAACTGATCACATCTATAGACAGACCCTATAGAACTCCATTGGTATCTTTCACTTTTATCAAAGAACAGTCAAAGTTTCCCAACTTGACCCGATCAGAGGAAACTATAAATCCTTACTGAGTTCTGACAGATCAACTCAACAGAGTATCTTCTGTATTATCAGGGTCACTGTCAATTGATCTTTTTAATTAAAGAAATGGCAGAATCTTCAAAACTGAACCAGCAATATTAAGAGCATCCATCCAAGACATCAAAGTGAATGTAAGATCATAACCATAGCTTTTGACACCAAACCCACAAGATCAGATAAGCTTTCCTCAGTATCCAAGTGTACCTTATTAAGCCTAACAGCATCAACTGCCTATTTCCTCATGGTGGCATGGGCTCATAGTTCGTAAGAGAAAGTCTATCATCAAACCTAATGTTATTGATAAACGAGCTAATATTTATGACACCCATATTTCAGCTACTGAAGATTTGCTTTGCACAAATCAGTTCATCTGGTAAAGGAATGAAATGAAAAATTTAGTGGATATTATATGAATGTCCATGTTATCCCATATTTACTGTACACAACTGAGGAAATATGCTGTAATCTAATCGGCATGTAAAGGGTTAAAGTGATGACCTTCCTGAAACATATAAAGAAAGCTCGAGAGCAATATTCAATATTAGTTTCTTTAATGGAAATAAATATGTTTATCTTATGTTCAGAAAATGACTAAAACAACAATAGATTGGGGTTAAAGTCTCTGAATAAGAGCAGTGTAAGATTGTGACTACCTATGACTGGCTGACATGTATTCTCAATTATAGTGATGGTGTGACAACTATATACAGAGACAGGGCATAACTAAGTGCACCATCTTTATTTCATGCTTGTGTACAGGATACGTCCACACTCATTATAACCTGTCTTCAGGAAAGCATCATCTGATAATTGGAACCATGTGGGTACATGTTTGGTTTTTGTTCCTTATATATAAACCTATATTTATATATAGAAGAGGGGGAGGATATATACCAGTCATGTACTTTGTAGCGGAGAATATAGATAGAGGATGTAGATAGAGTTACTGTGATCAAGGTTAGTTTGTAAAATATATTCTTATTTTGCATGACATACTACAGATTAAATAAAATCTATGCTTCGCTGTACAACTATTGTCTTGAAACATTCAGTGCAAAATGTTCACATAGAAGAAAGGTATAATGCATCCACATTGTTTGATTGTAACATATGTGACACATGATGTCACTAGTATTTGTAAAATATTAGAATTACAAAATATAAAATATTTCAAATAATCAATCAACTAATTTGTTTATATTAAACATTTGGTTGAAAATAAGTGAGTGAATATTTTCAAGATGAGAACATATGTCTATGCACTTATCACATTTACCTGGCAAACAGAATTGTTTAAGAGTTCTTGTACCTGTTGATTGTGATGTCATCAAACAATTGTCAGTGATAACATTGCACCTTTCAGTAGAATTGTGCTATTTTTTAGAACTATTTCTATGTCATTCAAATGGAATAGAATGGGTAATAAATAAACTATTACACTTGAAAGTGTGCCTATCACTTTCAAAATCATGGAAATTTGTGTATAATCTTCACTCTTGCTCTGGCAATACAAAAATTCACACTAATTTTGTAAAAGTCATGTTCATGACACATTTCCTCAGGTAATAATCTCTAATAATCTCTTATAATCTCTAATAATCTCTAATCAGTAAAACAATAAACACATTTCTATTCAAAATTTTGTGCATGTCGTTTTAGATAAAACTTGAGAAAGCATCCCCTTTTATGATATTTTATAAGTGGATCAAACATTGAATGAATTATTGTTCTGTAAGCTGATAATATGATGAAGGAACCACAATCATCTCATTCTGAAGTTAATAACCTAGTATGAGAAAGTATAATTAAATTTCTCAGAGAAAATGACTTCAACAGCAAAAGATAGTAATTGAATTGCTGTGTTATTCAATCTTGGTCTTAATTGGAGACACAATTTTGAACTTTACTCAATGAAAATGAAATAAGATGGTGAAGCTGGCAAATGCCTTTATTTCATATTCAATTAACTTAACATTATTTTGCTTTCATCAAATTGAAATGACATTCAGATGTTCATAAGAATATGGACTTTAAAAGGAATGAAGAGGTGAAGTGATATATCAAGGCGTTTATGTTTATTTTAAAATTCAAAAGTCATTAGTAATGAAACAAGGTAGAGAAGTTACTAAGGCATGATGTTGATTAGGAAGGAGAGAATGCCATCAATGAAAACTCGTGTTAATGGGCAAAATGGTATCAAGATATCACATGAAAATTGATGAAATTAAAGTGATCAACACAATGAAAATTGGGAGACAAAAAATGAGATAAGCTGAACTTGTGTCACCCAATGTACACAGCCTCTGACAGAATGGATCACAAGCCCAATTTATATTGCTTTTAACATGTTCCCCTTCAAATGTGGATTCAAATGTGGATTCCTAATAAGTGAACCTTCAAATTGGGTTTCCTAATAAGCTCCCTTCAATTGGGGTTTCCTAATAAGCCCCCTTCAATTGGGGTTCCTAATAAGCCCCCTTCAAACTGGGTTTCCTAAAAACTGCCTCTTCAAATGAGGTTTCCTCTTAAGCCAACTTCAAATGGGGTTTTCTAGTATGGTGAGTCCTCTTCAAACTGGGTTTCCTAAAAAGCGCACAGCACTCGTTGGGTCAGTTATGGTATTTTCTCACATTGAATTGCTCTGGTCTTCTTTGATATGTTTTGCTGCCATTTTGGTAAGCACTTTCTTTGCTTCAGGGAGAAATAAAAACACGTTGATTGATTGTTATGCGAGAATGGTGTCAAGGGCTCCGACATCAATTAATAGAATTTCCATGTGCTTCAGTGAGAAACATGGTGAAGAAAGACCTCAAATGTTGGGTTAATGAAATGCTAACATGCTTCACTTGGGAAGTCTTAGAAATACATTTGATGATTTTCTGATGATGTGGGACCACATTTAACCTTTGACATACAGGATCACTTCAGTGGAATTTTTGGTCACCACAAGACATTGTTCTGAATAGTGAAAATTATATGGATAACAAATTCTTTATTCATGAGATGCGATGTTTTGACACAATACGTTTTTATTCAATTGTGTAAAAACTCATTAAGAGAAATAAGTAAAATCGATTATTTTGGGTGTAAAACTCTTTTTGCTTGACCCACTTTATTTTCACAAGCTAGCTGCACTATACAGGAAGTTCAGGGTAAATATTGACAGCTGATCAATATAATTTGTTTTTAAATAACAACTGTACATGTACAGGAACAGTACTCAACATATACCCATAAGGATTTACAGGTAAACTTGCTTGTTGCTCATATACTGAAAAAAATAATAAGTGATATATGGAAACATTGAAATTATAAATAATGGAATATTTATTCATTGACACACCATCATAAAAATTCCAATATCCCTATTTTGTCAACTGTATTCCTAAAACAGTACAAAATCTAAATATTCACATTTCAATGATTCACCTTTTTTTGTCTTTTGTTAGAAGCTTTAAATAACACATATGAATAATGCCCACATGCTGTTTATCCTCAACTACATAATAATTTCTAGGGCGTCTTGTTCTGCTATTGCCAATGATTTCATTGAAATCATTAACAATAGATTCAACAAGAAATATTGACAAAATTTTACATAATTTATTCCATTATTCAGTTTTCTGACGACCGATGCTACAAATAATACATGTTCAACTACACGGCCCAACAAGCACTCGATGATGTTAAAACAAGACACAAACACACCCAGTGTAAACACACTTTGCAGCTTATCAGCCTTTCCATTATTTAATTGCTTTTCAATCTCCTCTTGTAGAAAGGTTGTTATTTGATTTCAACTAGAGCAAACAGCATGCAACATGAATATATCTGCCAGAATACGCGTATTGATTAGTCGAATCAAGTCTAGACGAACCCTTCTGAAGCAATCCTCGATATTAAAATTGTTCATCGATGCGTGTAGTAATTCTCCAACATGCAATAATACAATGCCGATTATTTCAATAATGTTTAATTTAACCATACTTTTTTAAAACCTAGTTATTTGATTGAAACATACCATTTTCAAGGAATTATGCAAAGATAAAATATGATAAACATATTTTTCAATGATATTTAATTTAACCATACTTTTTAAAACCCTTACGATAATTATTTTGATTGAAACATACCATTTTCAAGGAATTATGCGAAAATAAAATATGATATACATATTGTTCAATGATATTTAATTTAACCATACTTTTTAAAATATTCAATAATTTGATTGAAACATAACATTTTGAAGGAATTGTGCAAAAATAAAATATGATATACATATTGTTCAATGATATTTAATTTAACCATACTTTTTAAAATATTCAATAATTTGATTGAAACATCACATTTTGAAGGAATTGTGCAAAAATAAAATATGATATACATATTGTTCAATGATATTTAATTTAACCATACTTTTTAAAATATTCAATAATTTGATTGAAACATCACATTTTGAAGGAATTGTGCAAAAATAAAATATGATATACATATTGTTCATGGAAGAAAGGATCAGCATCTTGTTTAACCCCTCATCAATGGGACCGAGATTATTGAAAAAACTTAACTTCTCCCTTAAATTCAGATACAAGAGGAAATATGAGTAATTCAAGATGACAGCACTAAGATAGATAATCAGTCAGTTAGATGCATGCCACTAAGGAAAAACCTTATAGATATTCTTGAATCAGTGGCCGATCCAGCGATGGTGGTTCAGAGGATTCGAATCCACCTACCCCCATCCACTCTCAAAAATTTTATATGTAAATTTGATGAACCCCGAAGAGTGAATTAATCCCCCCCCCCCCTCCCCCCGCTTCTCTATATTCCTAGATCACCCACCCTTTGAAGTTTTAACACATATCAGAGAGAACGCTCATGGCAATAATGATCTTCAGTTAGAGGCCAATCCTGTGTTAAAACCTTTGATGAGTTTTAAACTGTAATTCCTCTAAATGAACCACTCAGAATGTTATGGACCTGTTCAAAATCTAAAGTGTTAAATAATACAATGTTTTTTAAATTTTAAAGTTTAAAATGGTTTACTTTAAACCTAATGTGAAAAAGAGCTTGTTCTCTAACAAACATATTTGAAATTTTTTATTTGAAATTTTGAATTGTGGAATAAATTGAGTGAAACATTATCTTACGTTTCGACAGAGCCTCATAAACTGAAATTGAAATAGCAGTCACTGAAACTTTTAATTCAACACGTTTTACCATTCAAATATTAAAAGCCCTGGGAATAGAAATAGTGATCTTTAAAATGCATTTGCAAGTTTTTATTGACAAAAAGTAACATTTTCTTAAATAAAATTTCTCATTTAATTTCCTTTTGCATAAGAACTGCCTTCACATTCATTTATAATCAATATTCTTTTTTTGGCTGCAGACAATAAATTTGTAGAAATGTAAGCTATGCAAAGTATGATATTTTGAAATGTCAAAATCTTCCAAAAAGGATTCACTTTAATGATTAATGTTTTCTCATTTGAGCATTTGTTCATCTGAATAGAAAATTATCCAATATACCATCTCTATTTGAAAAACCCTTACATTTTATGTGTGCAAATTATGTACTTTGAACAGTAACTTCTTCAGGAAGTTCTCAGTCCTGATGATAGATGGGGTAGACTGAAGTCTCATTAAATGAATATCAAAATTATACAATAAGATTAGACTTAATTATATAAGTTATTACGCAATGTCTCTTCTAACTAAAATTTCATCAATGACAATCCCTACATGCAAGAAATATTGTGTGTGACTTGTACAATTATATGTCTCGGTGTTGTTGGGTGTATTGATGATATTGTTCCATATTAATAATGTTCTGCTGGGGTTGTAGTGCTCGCCTAATATCTGACATTACATTGACATAACCATCTGAAGCAAGAAAATAACAGTTCCGTCTAAATTCAGTGTCAAAATTATTTTTTCAGTCTCAATACTTCTCAATAGATTGGCAGCTTTGATGTGTAAGTTAGAAGTGTAAGAAAGCAAAGACATTTTCTTCATAGCTGCAATATTGGTCAATTGGTTTTGAAGAAGTATACTAGGGTAATAATTTTTTATTTAGATCTGCCAAAAAGCAATTGATATATATCTATCTAAGATGATAAAATCAGGGTAAAAGCACACAGCTATTTTGTAGACACATAAAACACAGATGCAACAATCTACTATGATTATATGTCTCTCAATAAAGTCAGAATTCTTCTTAAGAATCATTTCATCGTTGAGTTGCATTCTAGAATGGGTGCTCAAGAATGATGACTCATTGTTACCCTGTAGTTAAGGTTCCGGTTGCTGGGTGGAGATGCTGTCAGGACAGTCAGTGCTAGCGATTATTGCCTGACTCTTAGGGTGTGGGTTTAAACCCAGGCTCTAGGGACTTGTCCCCAAAAATTACAAGAATTTGTACTAAATCCAGATGGCCTGATCCCATATACAGCAGTGTTGCTTTTCTTCACTATTTAAATGGCACATATTTCTGAGACAAACATACCACTCACAATATTTTATTTTAATTTTCTCTTTTTTACACTGCAGTCGGAAATCACAATCCAGTGGAAATATTTATGCTAAGAATGTTTGCCTATACTTAATAAAGAAGTTGTACATCTATAACCAAAGTCTTCATTCTTCAGTACCACTACTACTGTTTTGGTTTCACTCTAAGGAGGACTAAGGTCAGTAACCTATGGAGTTGTTACCTTAACTCTGATAGACAACACAGCTGTCCCTAGGACTGACTGAATCTCCCAGGTGAATCAGCACTTACCATTATAAACACTACTTGTAATCCCTTTGATAGTCACTAGGAATGTGGGACAGCTTATAACTATCTACCATCAAGTGATACCAGAGTTTCTGTAAGCTAAGGCTTGTTCCATTTAAATTTTCATTTAAAAAAAAAAATACAAGTTGGTACATGTACATTTACAGAAAATGACAGGGTCAGAATTAAAATAGCTAAACTCTCAAAAATGAAGAACTATCATATGGATATACAACTTCTTCATTCTGTGTAGGCGAAGTTTTGACATTGATACTAAATAATGTCATTGTCAAGCCAGCTTAACTCATTTGACATTTCAGCTTTACATTTAGCCATATTTTAATATTCAGAATTTGCATATGGAAGCAGTTGATTGTTGGTGGTAATTGTTTTTGTTAATGGAAGAAATGATTTTAGAAGATTATAATCTCTTAATCTAGAAACTGATCTTTGAGGACGTGATGAAACAAAAAATATGTACCTGTGTTTGTGGAAATTTTTATTTAAATTTGAAATAGTAGAACTTGGTAACGGTTACATCAGATGAATAAATGATTGCTGTTTTAGGTGTAGTAAGTAGTTGTGGCAGTTGTTCTAAAGAGATGATCTAGATTAGTTTCTGTTATAACCTAGCTTTTGATAATTAATGTGTGCATTGTTTACGAAATGTCATTTGCCAAGATTGTACTGAATATGAATTTGTCAATTCTACTGAAAATGAAGTGTTTTAAAAATGATGATTTTATTGAAAAGTTCAAAGTTTTTAATTTGATGTTAGTAAGTTTAAATATCTCCCACGAATTTATCATTGGTGTTAAAGCTTTGAAGCCATTGAAACTCAACAAAACAAATCTTCATTGATTTCTTTTATATTTTGTCGTATACTAAAAGTTTTGTTTGAGGCATGATGACAAATTTATTAAAGTTTTAAGCTTACCATTTTGTTAACACCATTAAAGCAGAAAACAACTATTTCAGTTAAAAAAAAAACAAGTGGGTACATGTACATTTACAGAAAATGACAGGGTCAGAATTAAAATAGCTAAACTCTCAAAAATGAAGAACTATCATATGGATATACAACTTCTTCATTCTGTGTAGGCGAAGTTTTGACATTGATACTAAATAATGTCATTGTCAAGCCAGCTTAACTCATTTGACATTTCAGCTTTACATTTAGCCATATTTTAATATTCAGAATTTGCATATGGAAGCAGTTGATTGTTGGTGGTAATTGTTTTTGTTAATGGAAGAAATGATTTTAGAAGATTATAATCTCTTAATCTAGAAACTGATCTTTGAGGACGTGATGAAACAAAAAATATGTACCTGTGTTTGTGGAAATTTTTATTTAAATTTGAAATAGTAGAACTTGGTAACGGTTACATCAGATGAATAAATGATTGCTGTTTTAGGTGTAGTAAGTAGTTGTGGCAGTTGTTCTAAAGAGATGATCTAGATTAGTTTCTGTTATAACCTAGCTTTTGATAATTAATGTGTGCATTGTTTACGAAATGTCATTTGCCAAGATTGTACTGAATATGAATTTGTCGATTCTACTGAAAATGAAGTGTATTAAAAATGATGATTTTATTGAAAAGTTCAAAGTTTTTAATTTGATGTTAGTAAGTTTAAATATCTCCCACGAATTTATCATTGGTGTTAAAGCTTTGAAGCCATTGAAACTCAACAAACAAATCTTCATTGATTTCTTTTATATTTTGTCGTATACTAAAAGTTTTGTTTGAGGCAAGATGACAAATTTATTAAAGTTTTAAGCTTACCATTTTGTTAACACCATTAAAGCAGAAAACAACTATTTCAGTTCAATGTTATTCCAAAAACATGCAAGTATATTTATCAAAACTTTAAATGTTAAATCAATACATAGAAATGAAATATTTAAATAACAATTAAACTTACTGTTATCTCCAAAGAGTTTCCCTTTAACACTCTACAATATAGTCCTCATATACAAGTAATTCTATTGAGAGTCTAAGTGGAGAGTCAAGGGTTTAAATTTAACAACCTGATGAAGGACGGAGTGAGTATATACTCCGAAACATCGTGTATTTTCACATTAAAGAAGTTAATTAAGAAGTTATCCACAAATTCTTCCTGTTCTTAACCTTTTAACTTTAAACTATCTGATATATCTTAATTAAGTTATGGTAATCTAAAATAGCATTTTAAAGACGAAATATCAGATTAAAGGAGAGTGATTGTAGCACGATTCTAAGAAGCTATTGAATGTAATAAACTTCCAAAGGTTTTATTGATATTCTTAATGGCTCTCTTAAAATGTTTCTGTTGAAAGGTTACACATCAAATAAATGAATATCAATGTAGCATTTTATTAACAAGTTAATTGATATATCCAAAGGTGTGTGTGTATTCAATGACATTCCAAAATGTCACGTCTTATTTTTTTAAGTATTTCTGTTCACAGTTTAAAGATCATTATACAAATAAATGAATATCAATGTACCGTATCCAAGGGTGTATATTCAATGACATTCCAAAATGTCACGATTCATATTTACAGGTATTCTGTTCAAAGTCTAAATATCATTATCCAAATAAATGGATGTCAACGTAGCAGTTTATTAACAAACTATCTCATAGATATTTAAGGTTTGCATCCACTGACATCGATAATGGCCCAAATAGCTGTGAAGACGACCATGACCTAGTTTCCAGATGGGTTCACCAGTTTCAGAAGCATTCTGCCTGGAGAGAAAGAAGGGGAAGCATCCTGTCAAGAGAGGAGTATCCTGTCAAGTGTACATTAGCGTACATACCTCGGATAGCTGGCAGACTCATGTCCCCCTGGACCTCCTCAACCCAAGTAGTCCGATTAATACCAACACAAACCCACTAATATGCAACACTCCTAGCACCGAGTCACTTGTCATTAAGGAACCCAGATGCCGAGCTAAAAACAGCGCTGAATACTTCCCCAACTGCTCTGAGACGCACCTCTGCTAACCCTAGCTGGGTGTATGAATGACAAGTACAGAGGAATATACATCGTGAGTGCCAGCAACATACCAAAAACAACGACTAACCCCCGATACCACACACCAAAATAGAAGTCCAGGCAAGAAGAGACGGCAGCGATGCTGAGAGAAGCAAAGTATGTATTTTACTCAGAGATGCCAGCAACCCTAAGAACAGAAGTATTTCTTTTACAGCATAAATGCTCCAATGCTAAGAACAAAAGTATGTATTTTACCGGTGTACGGCACAAATGCTGAGAACAAAAGTATGTATTTTACTGCCGTACAGCACAAATGCTGAGAACAGAAGTATGTATTTTACCGCCGTATGTCACAAATGCTGAGAACACCAAGTATTTGTTTTACCGAGTAGGGCACCAACCAATGCTGAAAACACCGGGAGAATACGGTATTTGTTTTACTCATGGTTGGGGTCCTGACTTCAAGCGGATTCCTCCCCGACAAGAATCTCACCTATCAGAGGGGTTACTCACTTATTTGTACAGATGGCACTTTGTCCATGGCTCCCCTTACACAACAAGTTCATCTTTTTTTAGTATTTGACATCAAACACCTCCAATAGAGCCATAAAGCTTCTCCAATTGACTTGAATATTCTTGTGTTGTGTTGGGCTTAACCCTTGATGTGCCACAGGTCACAGAAGTTACTGAAGAAATGCTTCAGTTTACCAGCAAGTTTAAAGCTTGGGAGAAATAATTTTCATCCATGCTAACAGGTTAGCAATCAATCTTTACATCGTAAAGGAGTATTTAGGTTTGGGTTAAATAACTCTCATCCCTTCCTCTAACAGGTTAAACAATGTCTAGTGGGTGATTCTCTAAAGATGACGTTTTAGTTAAGGAAGATAACAGGTTCTCTCTACAAGCAACACATTCAAAACATGCCATCAGTTTAAAGAACAAATCATTTGTTGTTCCATGTTAGATCGAGACAAAACAGCACCAGCTGAGAAAAGAAAAGTTACAAGAAGACAACACAATACTATGTTGAATTTCTCCTTGATTAACCTTCTTGCAGTTAAAGATTCATGATCTAGAAAAAGAAATATCCAAGAATGTAAAAAGACAATTTGCAACATGATAGCTATCAAAATGACATTTTACAAAAACAAGTTTCTAGAACAATAGATTAAGTGTAAAGAAAATCACTTAAAATTCAACAAAATGGTCACAGAAGTCAAAATGACATTTCCATAGATATTTATACATATTATGTTTATTTGATTAAATATTAATAACTCAAAGAGTTAAGAGATAAGATCTTCAGAAAAAGAGGTATTTCTCTTTATAAAATTGACAAATGCTAATTGGCCATTTGTGATCCATTGGCTTGTAACAAAATACCACAGCTAATCATAATGAAGTATAATTCCATGAGCAGTTAAGGTCACATAAATATGGATAGAAGAACATCTCTGAACAGACGTCGAGTTTAATTGATGAAACAGAAGAGGGTATATCTCCCGAACTAATTGAATAAACATGTTCTCAACAAATTCAGCTTAATCACTTTGAATCATATTTCAGTCTGATTAAAATCGACGGTTTTCCGTGGAATAAGAATTGCAAAATAGTGCATCTACCGGGATACGAAATCAGTCGTAGGTTCCACGCCAAACCGTCTGAATACAGCCCGTAGACTCGCGTGTTTGAGCGCAATTCAGGCAGCCAATCAAAAGATGCCCAACAAATGCTTTCGGTGCGAGAAGCTAGGGGCAGATAACTCCAAACAGCTATCCTTTTGTCTGTTCCGAATGCTTTCAAAACAGCGACCGTTTAAATACTACGGTGTGATTGGTCAGCTATTTGACTGGGCTTTGGCTGCGCTAAACTGGTTCGGAACACACGCCTATACGGGATGTTCTCAGACCTTGTGGCGAGGAATCTACAGAACCTGTTCGTATCCCGGTAGATATATTATTTTGCAAATTTTATTCCTCAGATCAAGGTCGATTTTAATCAGACTGAATCATATTTATATTAATCACTTTGAATCATATAAACACATTAGTCAGAGTTAAAGGAGATGCTAGGGGTAACTGACTACAAGCTCTCAATGTACCTGACATGGAGAGATGAGGCACTTGAAGGTTATTAACAACCCTGTAGTTGAAGAGACACAAATCTTCACATAATCAGAGAAACGGTCCAATCTCAAAATACAGAGTCTGGTACTCTTATTATATCTGTGAACATGGTTGTTCAAAGTTTCTTTTTTATCCTATTTTATTTTAATTTTCAAATGTCTGAATTTTTTTCCAAACTTTTCATTTCATAGATCAAACAATTGTCATTTCTTTGAGGTGAGTTGATGTGAGGTGAGGATGTGGGGTTTAACATCCTTTTAAAGAGTATTTCACTTATATCTAGTACAGGTTTTGGTATAATTGCAGGGAGAAAGCTTTCAAGAGAATTTCACTTATATCTAGTAAGGCTACTGCAGGAAGAAAGGCTGCAACACCCTTGTGGCTATGCAATGCAGTTCCCTCTTGGAGCTTGTCTTCATCATCAAGACCCAGCGCTCAACTAGTGTCCGAACGAAAGTGCCAATGAACAAAAGCCCCAGCGGATAAAAGCGCCAAAGGACAAAAGCCCCAATGAACAAAAGTCCATTGGACAAAAGCGCTTTTGAACAAAACCCCCCTTGTAATATTTCCTCTAAACTAGACCTTCTCTTCACCGCCAGCTCTCAACTTTTCAATGCAAATGCTTTTTTTCTTACAAATTTTAATCTAAAATTCTAACACTCTGACTGGCTGTCTGAAAATATCCATTTTATTCATCTCCTTCATTTAATTCACACACTGCTCAGCTTTTATTATTATTTGCCTTAAACAAAAACATTTCTGCTGGAAGTGAAAGTTGAATCTCCATCCAATGATTGAATGCTTTGCAATGAAACCTGCAAACACCTGCTGGAACGAGCAAACCTTTGGTGGTACTGCACTGAAATGTAGCACAGCATTGCATGCAAACCTCACTGCATGTAGAACAGTTCTTTACAACGTTGCCTAGCCCCTCGCAGGATTTGATTCTCGACCTCTTGATCCAATCTTGAGCCTTGATCTGAACATGCATGTGACAACCACTGGGCTATTCCGCCCCTCTCTTTCCTCTCCAATCTAATCTTACTCAAGGAAGACTTACCAGGCACTATTAACTCAATTTCAGACTGAAACAATTGAATAATTGAGAAGGGAAGATGAGATGACATAAAATTTACACTTTCTGTTGTAAATGACACTGAAACAATAATAAAGGATCAAGGTGTTGAGACAATAAATATAAATATAAATCATCAATGACAAAAGAAAATAATATTTTCTGGATAACAATGATGAAGTGAGGAAGGAGTAAGCATACACTCGGAAATGTGTATCTTCACAATGCAGAAGTTGTTAACAAGAAAATCTTGTTTTCTTATGAATTCCACCTCTAAATGCCACTTAAAAGTGCTCTAGTACACCATTCTTACTGATAAAAAGTGCTCTAGTACACCATTCTTACTGATAAAAAGTGCTCTAGTACACCATTCTTACTGATAAAAAGTGCTCTAGTACACCGTTCTTACTGATAAAAAGTGCTCTAGTACACCATTCTTACTGATAAAAAGTGCTCTAGTACACCATTCTTACTGATAAAAAATGCTCTAGTACACCATTCTTACTGATAAAAAGTGCTCTCACAAAAAGGTAAATAAGTATTACCAAAACGTGCTACAGCGCCTTTAAGACTTCACGTACACAGATTGTACTTGTACCTTAACTTAAATAGGAATTTATTTCTATGTCTGGACTATGTCTCAAATCTAACTCAAGAAGTTGAAAAGACATAAATGTTGACATAACAAGCAGAGCAGCTTGATATTGGTATACAACATTAGAAACTCCTCTTATCAAGTCAAGTCTGATCTAGTAGACAGAGCACAAATGAGACACTTTTCAGTTGAGGCTATATGTCAGGTAACATTGATGATATAGATAGTATACCTCCCAGGGAATTGAAATGGTACATAAATCTTAAGCGAAACAGCCGATACTACTCGTAAGTCTAGCCTAATCTAATAGAGAGAACGCTAATGAAGTGCTTGTTAGTAGAGGCGGTACACAAGGTCAGATTGATGAAGCCCCCACCTAGTGCTGTGTAGGAACCAGTCTGTAACAGGTTCTCTCTCCTAGACTTCACAGTGCTGGCAACAAGAGTCAGGGCTGGGAGAAGACGACAACAAAGTCAGTAGAAATTCACACCTTGACTCTAGAAGTCGGTTAACAACAAGAGGAGAATATCACAAAATTAGTTTTCTTTTTGTAAGTCGTCTGGTGTTTCAGGGGTTTGAATATCCTCATAAATATACTCATACCTCCCCTCCCCTTTTTGAAATTCCCTCAAGACATATTGAAGAAGATCCAGAAGTAGATCCAGAGCCACTATATTATTATACAAGGCTGTTTACTATATCAGAGTATTCAGTATTCAGAATTCTATAGGAGTTGGTGCTATACAGGCAGACAGTTCTCTGTACAGTATTGGAATATACATCAGTGACTTGCACAACATCTGAACTAAGAGAGAGTATTTGAACTAACACATCTAATGTGGTAGCTAGCAGTCTAGTATATTGACAACAGTTTACAACCAGCCCTCCAGTGGAGCCAGAATGTATTTGAGTGTAAGGTTGGGTACAGTTGCTGAGAATATCTCCATGTATTTGAGTGTAAGGTTGGGTACAGTTGCTGAGAATATCTCCATGTATTTGAGTGTAAGGTTGGGTACAGTTGCTGAGAATATCTCCATGTATTTGAGTGTAAGGTTGGGTACAGTTGCTGAGAATATCTCCATGTATTTGAGTGTAAGGTTGGGTACAGTTGCTGAGAATATCTCCATGTATTTGAGTGTAAGGTTGGGACAGTTGCTGAGAATATCTCTGTGTATTAGAGTGTTAAGATTCGGTACAGTTTCTGAGAATATCTCCGTGTATTAGAGTGTTAAGGTTGGGTACATTTTACTGGGAATCTCCCAGAACTTGTGTAGTTCTCACTGGGTCTGATTTCCCCATTAACATTCCTCTCTGCTTGTAAGCAACACACTCTATCTACCTGTTCTATCGGCGATACATCGGAATTCAGCAGAACTTCTTCAGAGAAGAGGATATTCTTGGCTTAGCAGGGAAAGATGAAAATAGGGCATAAAACATTAAATCTCTGAGGACAAGACATATTTGTAAAGTTAGATTTGGAGAGAGACAGTATTATTTAATGATGATCCTTTTATCCATTGGCTTGAAATATATGGAATAGTCCATTCTGTACACATAAAATCAT
Organism: Gibbula magus; assembly: GCA_936450465.1. NCBI lineage: Eukaryota > Metazoa > Mollusca > Gastropoda > Trochida > Trochidae > Gibbula > Gibbula magus. The sequence goes on along the minus strand of OW388303.1, from coordinate 49,134,958 downwards.
TTTTAATTCTTGAAACAAAATGGTAAATCATTAACTCTATCATTCAAAAACAGTGCAAGGAAACACAAAAAAAGAATTGGAAAGGAAAAAGGGATTGAGTCTGAAGTATCAATCCCTTAATAAAAACTCAGACATATGAAGTTGTTTATGCAATGCAACATCAATGTACAATGAAAATATAGCACAATAAAGATGTAATACATAACGGCATCAATAAATCAATCAGCATGTCAATACCTACAGCAAACAGACTGTATATATTCTATATAGGACATATCAGAGCTGTATGATCTCACACCATTGATCCAGATCCTTTGTCTATGTCTAATGCCAGTAGATGGTAACTGTATTCTTCCATACTCTTGTGAATGGCCGTGATCCCCTTATTCATATTTTATCGATGGAGATTCTCTACCATTAGCCAATTAATCTGGAAGCTTTGGAAGCTGGTGTGGGTTGACTCTTAATCCTACCATAGATTATCCTTCTGATCCTATAGATTTGACAGGTATGATCCCATTTCCACCATTGTCCAGATTGTTATATTTTCCTTTTTGATCTTATTCTTTCTGTACATGACCAATTCAAATAAATATAATCATTTCCTTAATTACCATCCATCTGGTATATATTGTGAATATTTATTTGCTCCCTTTCTGTATTGGCACTTACAGTTTTTAGTGTTTTTGATCTTTTGCTTTGATTAATTCAACTATTGATACCGAATATGATCTTGATGTTGGACTTTCATTAAGATATACATTTGCGATTGTACAATTCCTCTTAGAAGCATATATTAAACTTGATTGATGAAGAAGTGTTTGAAATCTATATATTGGTTTAACTTGCAAATACTTGATTTTCTTTCAATATACATTTCAATTACACTCATCTTGATGGTTATATTGTCAGTAATAAGACATTTTTCCAAATAGATAAACTTAAACAAAGACTAGAATTGAAGAAAACTTCAGCGCCTTTCACTTCCTTGAATTTCTCAGTGAATCAACCTTGAAAGCTATGAGAGGAGAGGCATATATAGACTGACAGTTATACCTATTTTCACTGTACATCTCCCAAATAGACAGAGAGGTACAGTGTTGGTGCTTATCTCAGTACCATCTACCAACTACTAGTCTAAAAATACAAGACTTTTTAAAGATACTTCTTAACTGGAGTTGTTTCCCTTCCCCCAAGCATTAACATATTTCTATATAAATTCACAAATGTATGCATAATTAATATCTTATTCGCTTAAAGGATGTGCTGAATACAAATTAATATGCATATTTATACTATATATATATATATATTAGTCATATGATAAACCAGTTAGAATTACGTAATTACGTATTGCATTAATAATTTATAACATAAAACATGCCAACTACATACCACATTTGAAGAATAAAACATAAGTGATACAGATAAAATTCAACAAAATCTTCTGCAATTCCCGAATGTATTGTACAATGCATACAAGAACTAGCTTGATGAATAATAAAACAACAAGATATAACGGTAGACAAGAACCTCTGTAGGACTTCAGCGATACAACTGTCATCGCTTAAAGGCACTGTAGAATGTTTTTTGCATTTCAGTAATTCTCAAATTTGATATTTATTATCAATGCTTATATAATATCATAAGTTATAACATTCAGTGGAGGGTGACATCGTAATTAATCAGACCTGCGTAAGTGTTTATCCAACGAGCCATAGATAAACACTAACAAGAGTCTGATAAATTACAATGTCACCCAAACAAACTGAATGTTATAACATATTTATCTTACCGCATGTCTCAAAGTATAAATTTGGACAGAAAACAGCTTATCGAGCGCAAAGTATGACCATTAACTTGTGTCACATGACATGGAATAATTGACGTGGATGCATGCTTTATTCATGATGCAGGATATAAAACATTTATCACCCTCGGGAAGATTTATCAACCTGTATGACTGTGTTTATTGATATTTGTTAAAGGTCACATGGACCAATCAGGGATCGACATTCTTACATGAGGTAGGATAAATTGTTATGTTAAAGGGTAAGACATTTCATTAAACAACCAAATAAGAAGACAGTAATCCATGTTGGAAGGTAGAAAATTATGCGATGTATAATGCAACAATTTTATGGAACTCATTAGTCTGAGAAGAAGATTTGTAGATTTCATGCAATTTTCAGAGTTCAGACAGCAAGAATGTTGACCATTCCATCATGGTGCCATATTTATAACTCTATTCTGAGTGTTTAGGTATCGCTATATCAGTCACATCACTTCAACTACATTTGAGCGGCCATTTGGATGTGAATTTAACACCTTAAAATTGCCACTCAATGGGAAATGGATCTGCATGGCTTAACTGAACCATGTACATTCATTTTAGCACTCTTTTTATTGATGAGTAATATTTAGTCATTGGTTATACTTATTTACCTTTTTGTGAGATCAATTTATTTCAGTAAGAACGTTGTGCTACAGCCCTTTTAAACATTGAAGACACCAATATGTTGATTCTGGTAATTTGTGACCCCATCAGAATGACAATTTATAGAATATTGGTATTATTGATAGAAGACTGTTCTATGTTATGTCATTATTTAATGGATTAAGAGAGCAAGTGTCAGAAACTGTAATCTATTCATCCATTTGTCAACCATCAATTCAGAAGAAAATATCCAACAAATTATAACAACCATTTAGTTGCTTTTCTTACTTTTCTTATTGAAATTCTCAATATGTACCATTGTAAAGGTCTACTGGTAGCTATGGTAAAGATCGAGTGATAATACCCATTGGGGTTTGATCCATTAATGGATTTGTACATCTCATGCCGGAATGTTTCATAGGGTTATATCTGTACATGGGCTCTGTCGTACTGCAATGAATGGTGTCATTTTTTATACTATATCAATAGTCTGTCAACCTATCTTTTGGGACTCCCTTTTTCTGAAATATCTTATTTAGTTTTCACATCTGTCCTGCGTATTATGTAAATTCATAATGTGTATCATAATTGATAATTGAGATAACAGTTAAAATATTTTATAATTTCTTACTTTAAATAAAAAGTTCTTTAAATAGCTATTATTATATTTTTGTGTTTGTTTTGTTATCTCAAAGGCGGGAGTAGGAGCAAATGGGGTCCAGAAGGTCGCGTAAGCTTGCGATTCACATGCATGATCTGAGGTCAGTTTTAATATGTGTGTGGATTTTGGGGAACATCTCAAAGTTATTACGCTCGAGGTAAATTGCTCTGATGACGTCCAAGGTGACGTTTCTGTTTTGAGATGATCCTTCCATTCACAAGCTAAATCCTACCACACAGTAAACCTGACCTTAGGTCACGCACGTGCATTTGCGGAAAATGCAGTCCGAAAAGTCAGGTTGACGGACTATATATACAATGACACATACTTAACTAAGGATTAACCATCTCTGCATCCTTTAAATATACACTGTCAATTTCAATTGGAGACATTTACTTAAAAGATATTCAGCAAACAGTGAACTTGTCTTCACACAATTGATTACCATATATATATATATATATATATATATATATATATATATTATATATAATATTCCTGAAGATAATCATCCTCGATATTCAAAACAGTAAGGGTATTTATCCTTAACCTTGTTACCTCCCTTCGCAATGACTCAGCGAAACGCTTGCTTTCTAACAACCAATGAGATCACTTGAAATCAAGGGTGAAATAACAAGCACTCTCGTGTCAGGATCTTGGCTTTCGCAGATGATTGGGAACGCCTGGTAGCACAGGTATTTTAATCATTTACCTCCACCCGTTTTGATGGACATGAATACACCCTTCTTCTCGTACAGACTTCTTAAAACTTTCTTTTGAGTTTCTGTCAGGTTTTCTACGCTGAATTTGTTACAAACTTTATCGTAATCGAGTGAGTCGGCCGCCGCCATGTTTGTTTCTATAAACCACTGTAGTGATGCGTTTTGATTGGCCGAGTTGTTTACGCAGATAGTGTCTGCGTTTCGTTTCTGATTGGATAACATATGGTCCCAAAAGGAGGTAACTAGGTTAGGGATAAATACCCTTACTGTTTTCCAGCGCTTGTGTGTAGATTTATCGGAACAATAGCGCTGGATTATTGAGGATGGAAGATAATATGAAACCGGAAGGAGAGAATTTTTTTTTTAAATTTGAAGTTGCCGTACACCTTTATATGAGTTGCTTCTCACATCAAGTAAGGTTATAAACACAAAAAAGAAAGAAAAAAAGCAAGAAGATTTTACACATCAATACCTCAAGGACATGATTCAGTCTATTAAATCTCTATGACGTACAAGATATTCAGAATATCTCAGCATTTCATTGAATCTTCAGCACAGCATAACCGTTCGATGATCATGAGAAGCCTGGAGGAAGTTGATAGTGACGATTGGTAGTTGGATCCATCTATCACGCTATATGAGTATATCTAAGATAAGAATAACAGTTTGATAGTGACGATTGGTAAGCCTCTATTCATGCTGTTCTTCTCTCTATTGATTTTGATGTCGACGTCGTCTCTTCCAGTAATTTACTTTCAGGCTCAAAGTCTCACACGTCACATAAAAACTTTCTTGCAGCCATCAAAATCATCCAAAAAACAGTCATCTCTGTTAGCTAAGTGTTTTTGACTCGGCAAAGGAAGACAATTGTCTCCTGACTGGTTCAAACATCCGCTATGGCAATCTATCAGAAGGCAACAGGCAGCAGAAAACATTTACTGTGACAATCTATCAGAACAGGGCAAGCCACAGGCAGGTCAACCACTTGCTTCACAAATGAAAGCTGTATTTAAAAGTCAAATTTGAACCATGAATGCCTATAGGCCGTAATCTTGCATATATAGCTTTATGCATCAAATTGGAAACATTTATGCTTATACAGGTCCTAGTAACAAATGATTTCCCATTACACTGAATATCGTTTACACGAAAATACCCCGAAAGAACATTCTCTTTAAAGAGGTTAACTATTCTACTGTTTCTATTCCAAAGTTGATGCACGATAATTACGAACATTGCTAAGATAGCACAGGCAATCTAGATCCAGATCTTCAAATTAACTGTGCTATCTGGATTATATTAATGCAGCATTCTAACAACGATCATGACACGATTATAGCCGATATTAGCTGATGAAGTTGATAGTAAGGAGGTACCTACCACTAAATCTCCGCTGACAGGCATGGCTCATTCTGAGGTCCCCCATTCAAAACCACATGTTCCTTAATTCACATCAAGCTCACCAATAACAGCTAGCCTCTCTACAAGAATACATACATGAACTTTAACAGTAACCACCGACTTGGACCCAGGCGACAGAGTGGAAATAAAATCTGGCAACTAATGACCATTGCAAATTACTGAAAGTTCCAATAAGATGCTATTATGGAGATCTGGCATGTATCAGGAAGACCAGATCACGGTGCGGACACAGCAAGGAACAGTTCGAACACAGCAAAGGAATGGGCAGATTGGTGGTTTATGAGACCTATAATCTGATACTAACTCTGTGTCTCACTGACGGGACGAGTCGCTTCGTGTCCACATGCTAACACATCCAGCCAGCTGCCCCTGGACGTAAGTGGATCAAGACTGTCTTCCGCCTCCACAAATCAAAGCAAAATCTGGCTGTTCATCTGTCTGTCCATTAAGTAAACTTTTCAAGTCACATATAAACTAAATGAGATGAGTTCTATGGATCTAAAATGTCTCTCAAAGAACACATATAAACTGTTACAATTTGTTTTCTAAATGATGTGATAGTCTACGGTATTGCAATGTAAAGTGTATACCACGTTTAGGTGACATGGCCAACTATAGCTACATATATCTTTTAGGGTATTAGAGTCATAATTATGGATTTACATCTGAGGTATCAAAGGCCTATCGCTGACCAATCAAAAGTAATGACCAAGGTTAACCCTTAACTTGCTATCCCGGCATGGTCCAGGATGGCCATAAACAATTTCTGAGGTGCCCCTCCGCGATTCCATGATGCCGACTTTGAAAATAAATCGGCTCTCTCCAAGGGAGCTGGCTCCCCCCACGAGATGCAAGTCGAGATGCCTACGCGAGTCGCTCCATGAGAAGCTTTGCATCAATGCCTCCCAGTTCACTACGAAAACAAGTCTTTTGTCAATGTCTGGTTGAAATGTCAAACAAAAATCACACCAATTTGCATGTGCATTGTTGACCCGTGACGAATCGATAATTAGCTTTATAAAAGTCCAATTTTGTCGGGTATCGCTCCGAAGCCTAATCTCCCTGGGGGCTAATTATCACTCACGTGTTTGCATTGCCCCAGGCCGTATAGGCCCGTAAAGGCTCTCTCGCTCGCATCTCGCGACTGTGTCCCTATTACGGGAGAATATATCGGTAACCCATCTTACTCACGCAAATGAAGACACAGCAAGCACCATGGAAACATCATTTTCACACTTCATATATTTTGAAACAAGCAGCGCTTTTCACAATTTCTTGCATAAATTATCACTGCTAAACTACTGAATGCATTTTCATAATTTTTACATCACAATAAACCGAAAAGAATGATCTTTTATTCCATACAAAATGCACATATTTACTCACAGAAATAAAAATACAAGTTTACCTTTTTGAGAGGCATGTAAAACCATATATTACTCAACTGTGGTGAGATCACTCATTAGATAACAATAAGTTGGTTACACACATGTGTGATACCACAGCGTGCTGCTGTAACGTCATAATCGGCGAGTGACGTCATAGTCGTTTTATGTTGACGTCACAATGTTAGCCGCGCGACTGCAATAGCGGGTGACCTATTTGCAAATAAGCGTCACTAAAAACAATGTTCTTGCAAATCAGCGCTATTTACATCAATGAGTAATAAATAAAATACTAAACTCAGTCTCGTTTGATAACATGTTTATGAAACTTGTGAATGGCATCGGTATTTAACTCGCTTTCGCTCGTTCAAAATACCAAACCATCCACTCGTTTAATAAACATGTTATCAAACGGGACATCGTTTAGTATTCTATATATAACACACAATCTGCCGGTACTCAACATTTAAACTTACAGATTCAGCCTTTAGAAAGTTGAGAAAAAAAAGAAAGTGACAAACTCAGTAGTTGATACAAGTTGTCCTATTTCTGAGGGAATATAGTTTCACCAAGTCCCCACTGCTAAGCTGTTTGATGTTTGAGATGACACTCTTACTGGCTTTGCAAATGTATACACAGTATACGAGGGAAATAGACTTTACCACTCACCCTAAATAGTTTGCTGCCATATTTTAAGAATTTTATTTTTTCTTAAGACATTACTTTATTATGAGTGTGATATACATTTTATACCAAAACGTTAATTTTACCCAAGGTTGATGTTGGTTGGGTTTTCCATATTTTCCCCCGTAAGAGGTCATAAAACTTGCTAGTTATACTAAATGTTGTTATTTTCACAAAATATTTAACAATTTTCTTACTTATTTTTAACCCTTAACATGCGGGCGACGGAATTATCCGGGCGGGCTATAAGCGATTCCTAGGTGTCTGAATACGGATCCCGGATACAAGACTTAGAATAATTCACGGCTGTCTAAGTATATTCTATCCCCCATACCGGGTCACGAGTCGATTGTGTCCGCGACCCGACCCATGAGAATGGCTGTATTTACGCATCGCGACCCGACATGAGAATAAAGCTTTGTTCAGTGTGTGGTCGGAATATCAAGCAAAATTCACACCAATTTGCGTGTGCATTGTTGACCCGTAACGCATCGATAATTAGCTTTACAAAAGGCCAATTATGTCGGGCTTAGCCCCCGAAGCATTAATTCGCTTGAGGCTATTTTCACCCACGTGTTTGTATTGCCTCGGGTTTACCTCGCCCGAGACTGCTATCTGCCTCGCATCTCGCGAGACGGGGAAAAAAATCGCTAACTCGCCTTACTCCCGCACTTCATATCATGTGAGCGAATTGTTTGTTTTCAAAAAAAAATACGGCAAAATAAAGGGGAAACAATGGACTACATTCCCATATAAAATTAGAAAATCTCAAAAAAATAATAAAGACACAGCAAGCGCCGTGAAAAAGGTCATGTTTACACTTCATAAATTTTGAAACAATCGGCGATTTTCACAACTTCTAAAACATTTATCAAGGCTAAAATACTGAATGCATTTTCATAATTTTTATATCACAATAAACCGAAAAGAATAATCTTTTATTCTATATAAAATGCGCAGATTTATTCACAGAAATAAAGATACAATTTTACCTTTCTGAGAGGCATGTGAAACCAAACGGCACACAAACTAATCAACATATTTTCATCAGTTATGGTTCGAGGTTAGCGTTTATTTGAAAAGTCAAACAACATAACCATATTTGGGTTGACATGTGCTTATTTGTCAACTGGTTCGAGATTATGATTTCTTGGAAAAGTGCGATGAACGACCGTTTGCAATGCCGCATACATGTTGTAAGTATTGACGATTTTATAGGTGGAAATAAAGACAAACTTTACATAGCTATAGAATTATAACCAAAGGTCGCATTCTAATAATTTTTATATCATTGTGAAGCTAGACATCTTGTCTTCAATTCCGTATATAAATGGAATTTTTTTCGTTTCGTATTTATGATGTTACGAGGCCCGAATAAAAGACAATCTTTCGAAAGTAATAGAATAAAAACGAAAAAACATAGAAAATTCATTCAAAGTTTCGAGTGTGAATTAGCCATTTGTGTACGGGTGTCGCTACTTGAATTTGTATTGAACGCCCGTATATAGTCCTTATTCGCCATGTAGATGCAGTATATTTTGTAAAAACGATACCGGAATCGCCGCCTGGAAATTCCGCCAGCAGAGCTAGTTAGTGCCAAAGCCCAAACGACTGCTGCGAGCTGCGAGCCTGTAAATTCCGCCACAGGGGCTAAAAATGGTAAAATATATATACGCAACGTAAGGGTTAAGTTTTACCCCAAAATGACAATTTTTTCAAAGTCTCATTTAGGATTGGTTTTCTATGATAAATAAGTAGTCCATTTGGGGTCATTTAGTAATAAAATTTACTTGTTATAAAAATGTCAGTTAAATGCAATTTCTACTGGACTAGCCTGTACCAGAGTTGGAATTTTGCTATTTAAATTGAGAAAATAACACTTTTAGGCTAAGCTACTTATGAAGCTTATTTCACTTACTCATGAGACATTACTTACTTATAACACCACAAGTATGAAAAATGTATGTAATGAAAGGCGAATTAACCCTAAGCGCAAATTGACAATCAATCAACCATTTAGGCTTTGCTGACAAAGTTTGTAAAAGATGCACTGGTAATATTACTGGAATTAGATAATACTTCATCATCTACAAAGTTTTAATCTATTTCCTTCAGGAATCTCTGATTGCAATGAATCACTTGTTTTTTTCAAGAAAGAAGTATTTTCTACTAGAAGTTGGTGTCGTTAGGGCCACGATCCCTGATTGCATTCCATCCCGTTTGACAGTTCCACTTGCAGTTCGTGACAAGCTTCTTCAAAAAAGCATTGAATTTGACAGTTTCAGAAGATATTAATTTCTTTGGATGCACGAGTAATGACTCTGAAAATAAACCCTAATTAGCACACAAGTCATTTCTCCCAAACCAGCAGTTTGCCAATTTTCAGATCTCTCTCAGATGATAGTTCTTTTCTTAAGCTGCAATGACGTAAAGAAAAATCAGAAAATATTTTGTTGTTGTAGCTTCTTTGCACTGAAACCAATGGACATGAAAATTAACAGTTTCTAACCCCGGACCTCTTGATGAAAACCCCTGCGCTATCCCGTCTGGAGAATTCATTTGATACCTTTGTGCTTTTCATTTATATTTTATGTACTTGTATTGCGTTATCGGTCAACAAGTCTTGAAAACAATAAACTATTGAATTGAATTAATTAAACATTTTATCCCATTCCCACCTGTAAGGTGAGATTAATCATACAAATATTTCAAATGACTGAGCAAGGAACATCAATTATGTACGAGTACTTGCACCATCTTCTGCCTACCAGTCTAACGGAAGCATGTCAACATAGCCTTAACATCTCCCATCTCCTCACATCCTCATTGTTTATTCACTTGCTCATTCATTGCTCCACATCTTCAGATACACCTGTCAAGACCTAATTAGAAAGCTTTCCTTCAATTAGAGCTGTAAATCGTTAATATTTGATATAGATTGCACAATCAGGTCATCAATAAAAGCTACCCTGTATATCAAGTGTCTCTGATCACAACATCAGGTAATAATAGCTCGGCTGATTGCAATCCAGGTGTGTAAATACTGTTCAAACCAAGCAAATCAGTTTAACATGGAACATCATACCATGTGGATTATTTCATAGGGCAGTTAAGGATCAATAAATGTGCCATTATTGTTTCCCTGTACAACTTGTAAATCCATTATCATCTATTTCATAGTAGCAATTAATTAATTCCGACATCTAATTGATTGTATGATATCAATATTCTATGATTAAATGACATCAAAGACTTAATTACTTATCAATATAACTTGGAATAGCAACAAAAAAGTTGATAATATGAAAGTGCATCAACTTCACATGCACCGCGTCAGAAATATCGCACCATCCACTCTTGATCAATAAGTAAAACTGGATCTTCAAACTCAAACAATTTGTTTCATGGAAAACACTTTAAACTCTTTAGATGGCCTCATGTGAAGGTTCAGTTACAAAAGTGACAACACAAGACATTTGGGGTCTAATTGTAGCAAACGAAAGTCTACTAAGACCAATGGAGAAATAAGGTGAATAAGTATGGCTGCGGAGGTCGTTACAACAAAAACACAAAAAAACTCATATTACAGAAATGTTTAACACACTATCAAGGTCCATAATATCTAGTATAACCACCATCTCCCTGAGTGTAACATTTTGACGACATAAGATTTTACAATTTGACAAAGAATAATGCATATTCATCCAAAAGTAAAAACAATAACGTGTGAAGCCATTCATCAGCACTACGAGTGTAGAAAACATTGCTATGGTATAACAGAACATTATTGATTCATTTAAAAGTATACCTTTTTTAGGGCAGGGTGAGGTAACTCAGTTTATAGATAAAAGATAAGATAAATAGTTTATTTTTTGTGTCACATGCTAACATTCCATACATAAAAACATATTAAAACAGTATTATATATAGCACCCGGCCATTAGGCCTATGAGACACATATAACTTTTTGTTCTAAAATAGATGTAATAATGTAAAAGTACACACAATGTACAAAACCTTACATTACAAACCCTGTATCCCTTCCAATCCCACCCCTCCCCACCCAAATTGTTACTCACACACTCACCTATTGTTTAACTGTACACCCCACCCTCCACTTGATTACCCTCCTATAGATTATATAACACTCTCCTTCTATACATTCAAAAAACTAGTGCGGCAAGAGATTTAACCATCACTGTGTCTTTCAACATAAGTAAGGCTTGTTGTTCGGTAGATTTCTAGTGTGGCAATGTCTAAATGTTTCACCATAATCATGTAACATCTAACCATATTCTTATATAGAACAATTTAACTGTTAATTCTATATGAAGAACAAAAATATACTGTAGAAAGTTTAATTAAAAATACATCTATGATAACACTTTACTGGTAAGAATATGACCTAGCTTCTCTATAGTGTGGTAACACTTTTGTCAATTTGAGAATTCAAGTGCAGCGCTATGAACTGAAAGCGGTCCTTTTGCCTCAACACATGACTCAATCTCTCCTCTAATTCATCAACAACTAAACAAAGCTTTATTCTGAATGATGTTTACATAAACGCAACTCCGAAATGATTGTTTACCAACAAACACAATACTGGCCAGTATAATTGTAGAGTCTATATTTATAGTTCCTTGCAAGTTTACTCTTTACTGATAATGAACGAGTGATTGAAAGCTTTGAGCTGAGCAAATCAAAACTGAATATATAATTGTCAGCAGTATTTGAACGCTACATGAAACATTTTGTAATTTTGGTATAAAATATAAACTAAGGAATAACAAGACAAATATTTTATGGATGATCAACTTCTTTATTAACAATAGCGACGTGTCGGTATAGATCCTTATATCATTATCAAGAATATGGAAGCGATGGTGAAACCGCAGTTTATATACCAACATCTATACGTATCCTGTATATGTCACCATCTCTTCCATATGCTTGATAACGATATAAGGATCTATACCGAAACGTCGCTATTGTTAATAAAGAAGTTGATCATCCATAAAATATTTGTCTTCTTCATCACACCAACTTCTAGAATGCCTCTCAAACAGTTTAAGGAATAACAAGATTGACCACAAAAAAACCCAGAAAAACTTATTTAATCTCCTTAAATACAAACTCAAAACAAAAAGTAAAATGATCATCAGTTGTGTGGAAAATATTTGTGGTATACTTGAACTATATATCTACTTCCATCTGCCTCTATATAATTGTCATCAGTATTTGGACGTTTCATGAAACATTTGTAATTTTGGTATAAAATATAAACTAAGGAATAACAAGATTCACTAAATTACCAAAAAAGCAGAACAAATGATTTAATGGCCTTAAAAAACAATGTCAAAACAAAAAGTAAAACGATGATGAGTTGTGAGGAAAATATTTGCGACCATACATCACCATACAAGATCTATATCTACTTACACCTGCCTCTTATTATAGGAAGCAACATGTTTATTAAACATCAAAGGTAAACAATCGTTAGAAGGTTGCATCAGAGTATGACTGTAACTCCTAATTAGCTTAATTAGTTTCTTAATTACTACCATCAGCAGTTTTGGACAAGCCCTGCTTCATTATTTACTCAATCAATAAACATCGCGCATATTTAATAGAAGGCGATGATAAACTCCAGATGGAGCTGCAGTGCCTAACATAGGAGTTTACGTATCCAAGATGCTTAATTACCACATCAAATCTAAATAAATGAAATATCAGATCCTTAAAGAGACAGTTCTATTGGAGAATCCACCATTTTAGTTTTGTGCATTACGTGAAATGACAGAAACGTACGTTGTAGAAATAGCCCTATAGAACCTTCCCTTTAAAGATTTAATTCTGGTGGCAAGATTGAATACAGTCAAGCCGCGATAATCCGGCCACCGATAATCCGAATCTCGCAGTTTCCGAACGGTAGGAAGATGTAACCAAACTAATATTTTTAGTAGTCATCAGTACTCAGTAGTCTGAATATTTCACTATCCGAACGTTTTTGATGAAAAACGGTAGCTTTCGGATTATCGAGCACGGTCTATATTCCAGAACTGGCGCTATCAAAACATGACTTTTCAAACTTCATCACATTAAAACAATTTCTTTGCAGCGTGAGCTACACATTTACCCAGATAGAGCCATTGACTCTGTAGCTCATCAGACTTATATAGTATACCAAAAAAGGTTAAAAACATTGATTTACTGTGAGCAGTTAATGTTAACAAAACTACAATTATAATCCCTATCTACCATGTGATTCGTACACAACATTTCAGCTTTCTAAGGCTTATAGTTCTTGAGAAAATTATGAAGAAAATTGGTGGCCCCTTACACCTACCAGTGCCAATGAATCCATCAAAACTACAATTCATAATCCTGACCAGCTAAAGTGTCTGCACTTACTTTCAACTTTAGGTTTTGTGAAGAAAAAGAAAAGCGCTTTTAAGAGCAAGGTCCATGTATGACTCTTTTCAGGGGCCACAGATGTGATGCGAGTAAGTTGGGGTTTAACGCCGCTTTCAAGAGTATTTCACTCATGGCTGCTAGTATTATGGCAGGGAGAAAGCTTGCATCACCATGCGGTTATGCATTGTGGTGAAACCTGGGAACATCGGAAAAAGCAACCCATGGGTGGTACTATGCTGAAATTCAGTGTAGCATTGCACCCAAACCTAATGCTTGCAGAACAGTTCTCTACTGCAGATAAAGTTGCCGTGCCCCTGGTGGGGTAGGGGCCACATAGACACCAAATCTTCCATTTGATAGAGATGCACCTGTATGTATACAAGACTGAGTTCCTCTCCATCAACATCAAGAGGTTATTACACCGTCTAGGAGGCCCCGGTACTGAACTCTCCTTATAAATGATTCAAACCACATGCTGCCTGTATTATCTGCACAGGTACGTGCTGATGCCAGGTGTGAGCCAGGTAAAAAGGTGAGCTCGTTAACAGGTGCAAATAGAGAGGCTCCGATGTGCAGTCTTAGTGTATTGAGGGTCTCCCTGTGGCAATATCATGATCTTTTAGAGATTCTCTTCAAAGTAAGCCCTCTATCGAACGTTATACCTGTTTCCTGTTCTCTTTAGATTATTTATCAATTTGATGGAAGTTTGAAGTCAGGTATGTTGGGGTTGAGTTTACTCACAAGAGGTTTACTTATGTCAATAGTTTAATTGGTTTATTTTTTTTTATGACAAATAATGTAAGAGCTGTTCGACTCGTCTATCAGGTTACCTGTAGGCAGATTGGAACTGTAGGCAGATTGGAAATTAGAACTGTAGGTAGATTGGAAATTAGAACTGTAGGTAGATTGGAAATTAGAACTGTAGGTAGATTGGAAATTAGAAGTGTAGGTAGATTGGAAATTAGAACTGTAGGTAGATTGGAAATTAGAACTGTAGGTAGATTGGAAATTGGAACTGTAGGTAGATTGGAAATTAGAAGTGTAGGTAGATTGGAAATTAGAACTGTAGGTAGATTGGAAATTAGAACTGTAGGTAGATTGGAAATTGGAACTGTAGGTAGATTGGAAATTAGAACTGTAGGTAGATTGGAAATTAGAACTGTAGGTAGATTGGAAATTAGAACTGTAGGTAGATTGGAAATTGGAACTGTAGGTAGATTGGAAATTAGAACTGTAGGTAGATTGGAAATTGGAACTGTAGGTAGATTGGAAATTAGAACTGTAGGTAGATTGGAAATTAGAACTGTAGGTAGATTGGAAATTGGAACTGTAGGTAGATTTTAAATTAGAACTGTAGGTAGATTGGAAATTGGAACTGTAGGTAGATTGGAATTAGAACTGTAGGTAGATTGGAAATTAGAACTGTAGGTAGATTGGAAATTAGAACTGTAGGTAGATTGGAACTTAGAACTGTAGGTAGATTGGAAATTAGAACTGTAGGTAGATTGGAAATTAGAACTGTAGGTAGATTGGAAATTAGAACTGTAGGTAGATTGGAAATTGGAACTGTAGGTAGATTGGAAATTAGAACTGTAGGTAGATTGGAAATTGGAACTGTAGGTAGATTGGAATTAGAATTGTAGGTAGATTGGAAATTAGAACTGTAGGTAGATTGGAAATTAGAACTGTAGGTAGATTGGAATTAGAACTGTAGGTAGATTGGAAATTAGAACTGTAGGTAGATTGTAAATTAGAACTGTAGGTAGATTGGAAATTGGAACTGTAGGTAGATTGGCAATTGAAACTGTAGGTAGATTGGAAATTGGAACTGTAGGTAGATTGGAAATTAGAACTGTAGGTAGATTGGAAATTGGAACTGTAGGTAGATTGGAATTAAAACTGTAGGTAGATTGGAAATTAGAACTGTAGGTAGATTGGAAATTAGAACTGTAGGTAGATTGGAAATTAGAACTGTAGGTAGATTGGAAATTAGAACTGTAGGTAGATTGGAAATTAGAACTGTAGGTAGATTGGAAATTAGAACTGTAGGTAGATTGGAAATTAGAACTGTAGGTAGATTGGAAATTAGAACTGTAGGTAGATTGGAAATTGGAACTGTAGGTAGATTGGAAATTAGAACTGTAGGTAGATTGGAAATTGGAACTGTAGGTAGATTGGAATTAGAACTGTAGGTAGATTGGAAATTAGAATTGTAGGTAGATTGGAAATTAGAACTGTAGGTAGATTGGAATTAGAACTGTAGGTAGATTGGAAATTAGAACTGTAGGTAGATTGTAAATTAGAACTGTAGGTAGATTGTAAATTGGAACTGTAGGCAGATTGTAAATTAGAACTGTAGGTAGATTGGAAATTAGAACTGTAGGTAGATTGGAAATTAGAACTGTAGGTAGATTGGAAATTAGAACTGTAGGTAGATTGGAAATTGGAACTGTAGGTAGATTGGCAATTGAAACTGTAGGTAGATTGGAAGACACAATCTAGTTCACATCCTATTCAGGCAAAATAGGATGACACCGGCCATTTTCTTTTAAAATATCTTATCCTGAATCCTATTTAGCCATATTCCAATTTGAGCTCAACGAAAGAATTGTTTTCACCTGTAACTGATCTTTAATGCTTAAGTTATTTTAAAACCGAAATTCACAAAGATATAATTTTACCTATATCGTTATCATTCATGAATAACCAAACATCTATTTCAAAGAAAACTTGCAGATTTTCAGGATTTATTTTATATCTAATCATTGTAAAATTATGGTCCTGAAACTACTTTGCAGCCACTTTAAAATTACAGTTGATCTCTCCAAAATTATCTTTTTTTACTCAACAGTAAAAAACCTTTTATTATAACATAATACTGAGACTAATTGTTTTCCTAATTGCTACTTATAACTAAACCCTCAATCACTTGATCACTGACTGACAATTGTAACTAGGATGGAGAAAGGAGACTTAAGTCAGACGTCTTTATACTGCGCAAATGTCAGATATGAAATGCCAAATGTCATCATAACCATAACACAACCATTACATTTATTGCCACTAAATACTCAATGAAGAAACCTGATCTGGGTGTCATCTATTCATGGAGTGAGCAAGCTATCGAGTCAATACCAGTATGGCCTTGGTAGTGAGACATTGCTAGGGGCTTGTTAGTGCATTAATGTTGTCATTGTTAATCAAAATATCATTCTGAGAAATAAGTTTCAAATGGATTGTATTTCATTTATTAGGTGGAACAAAATTAATTAGTTTCTTACGAAATCTCTTAGCAATATTTTCACAAAATTTAAAAATATAAATGAAACTCAGAAATCCTCTCTCAAAAATGCTGCAAAAGTTTACTGATGAACTAAAGATGAAAAGTTATGATGTTTTTCTTTTAATTCAATTCTGTCCTGTTTTTATTAGCTGAAAAACTTTCAGGCAATGTTTCATTTACACTAGAAAAAAGTTGAACATGGTTCAATGCAAAATACATTTTTGATATTTGAATAAACATCAAGGGATGAACATTTGAGAATAGTGGAAAATAATAATTGCTGTTCCAAAAACTGTACTTCGATACAAACAGCTACAGCTTCCCATTATAAACCATAATTGAAATTGAAAAAATATTTCAGAATTTCAGATGAACTTAACCCAATTCAGTTTTTCTTTTTAAAAGTTATTCAATATTTAAATTTCCAAAACATGAAAAATTTGCACTGAAAATGTAAATTTAGAATATTTAAAATATCAACATTCTCTCCTGAAGAGATTACTCAATTTATGTCTCCCCAGTTTAACTGAGCTACATTCCTGATGCTTAAAATGTCAATAGTTTATTGGTTTATTTTTTTATGACAAATTATGTAAGAGCGGTTCGACTCGTCTATCAGGTTAACTGTAGGCAGATTGGAAATTAGAACTGTAGGCAGATTGGAAATTAGAACTGTAGGCAGATTGGAAACTAGAAATATGTGCATGTGATGCACTGTGATGTCCCCCGCTCCAACTTTCAATCCAACCTAGTCATATTACCCTTATTTTCCACTTATGCTAAGAACTAAGTTCAATACTGCATTAATAACGAGAAAATAAAAATTCAGAATAGCCAAAGTAGCAAAAGGCACTACTCTATCACTAGGTCTAAGCAAATACAAAGTTTGCTGAAAAAATATTGAACGGTTCTGGAGATAGAGGCCGGAAAAGGTCCCTACCCCCAAAATGCACTAAGTTCAAATTGTTTCCATGGAAACCAGAAAAGAAAAAAAAATTCAGAATAACCAAAATAGCAAAAGGCACCACTCCACCACTAGGTCTAACCACATACCAAGTTTGGTGAAAAAATATTGAATGGTTTTGGAGATAGAGGCAAGAAAAGGTCCCTACCCCCAATATGCACTAAGTTCAAATTTTTTCCATGGAAACCAGAAAAAATAAAAAATTCAGAATAACCAAAATAGCAAAAGGCACTACTCGGTCTCACCATGCACATACCAAGTTTCGTAAAGAAATACTAAATAGATTTTGACATAGAGGCCGGAAAAGGTCCCTATCCCAAATTTCACTAAGTTGAAATTGTTGCCATGGAAACCAGTAAAAATAAAAAAATTCAGAATAACCAAAATAGCAAAAGGCACCACTCCACCACTAGGTCTAACCACATACCAAGTTTCGTAAAGAAATACTAAATAGATTTTGAACAGTAGGCAGATTGGAAATTAGAACTGTAGGCAGATTGGAAATTAGAACTGTAGGTAGAATGGAAATTAGAACTGTAGGCAGATTGGAAATAAGAACTGTAGGTAGATTGGAAATTAGAACTGTAGGTAGATTGGAAATTAGAACTGTAGGTAGATTGGAAATGGAACTGTAGGTAGATTGGTAATTAGAACTGTAGGCAGAATTGGCATTTTGAGACAGATTTCCTCCTCACAACAATAATTTTTTATTGTCATCTGTAGAGTTGAAACGAAAATCAAACAGTTTGTACTGTATTACATCATACATCTGGTTCATTAGCACAGACATGAATATCTCAATGCCTGAGGAATTTTAGACTCCTGCTGTAGAGGAAAAATCACTATCTAGATAGGGTTACTTCTCACAACATTAGTCATATATAACAGAGATGAAATACACATCAGACTGTTTCTACTGTACTTACAGAATACATCTCATATGCACTCTTTGAACTGGTACTATTTTCTATAATCAGTCAGACTAAAATGGCCTCAGGCAGAAGGATGGACGGACGGACGGACGAACGGAATCCTTGGTATTACTATATAACTGTTGGTCAGAGGTATAATTAGAAAATGTGTGCTGTTTTTTTGCATGGACTGGTCTATTTTTAAAATAAGCGTGACCTATTTTTTTCTCAGTCTGCCTACACTTTTATTTTGACAGTAGGCAGAATGAGTTGTAGGGAGACCCAGAGTAAACCCATATGTTTGGTGCAAATGCACTCCAACATTAACGGAACCAAGACTACAAACTGCAGGTAAAAAGTTCAATACCAACATTCTCCAACTTCCTATAAGCATCCACATATTTTGCTTGGCTGCTTTCTGTGTTATGCCATCCAAGTTTCTTAAACAAGCATGGAAAAGCTTATTTATTTTCAAAGTGTGACTTACATCCACCTGGTATTTACTTTCTAAACTCAACTGGAATTCACTGGGAAAACATTAATTCAACTTTTTAATTTGTATAAATGTGTTGTTTTCAAAACAAGCAAATGAAAAACGAATTTTAATAAACTTTTCATTAAAGAAGATTACATAAGCAA
Source organism: Gibbula magus (assembly GCA_936450465.1). Taxonomy (NCBI): domain Eukaryota; kingdom Metazoa; phylum Mollusca; class Gastropoda; order Trochida; family Trochidae; genus Gibbula; species Gibbula magus. Next base: position 49,115,436 of record OW388303.1, on the reverse strand, counting down.
AAGTGGATTTTTTATGACCTCAATTGTTAGTTTAAAACTTACCTAATTAACTTTTACATTTCGCTAATTTTTTTCACTGAGAGAATCACCTAAATGTTCTTTTGAATAAGATCAAAGACATTTATGTATTATGTGTCCGAACAAGAACTAGAGTTTTTTCTTCAAAGGAAATATATTTGAAATTTTCAGACATAGATGTCCTTTTAAAAAAAAAAATGTTTTGACCGAGCACATCAGTGTTTTTGTCTGAGTCAGATGTCCGTAACAAGTCACAACTTTCAAAAAAAAATTTTATGTCTTTCCTTTGAAGTGAGCATTAAAATGCTCCCACAGGTTGCATGTTGCATTGAAGTACTGATTAAAGCTAATAAAAAAGATTCAGAGGGTAAGCGTAAACTTAATTTTAACTTTTACAAAAATGTCAGAAATGTGTTGGTGAAGACTTTTGAAACTTAATTTTTTTCACATTGACTGGCGGTATTCTCTGTATAATACATTTGTATTAATTTGATTTTTAAATACAGAATTTTAAATGAATTTTGGTAAATTTCGGAGTTTATCTTATCTTCCTGATAGACATTTAGATGTTGGTCAGTTGAATGAGAAACAAGTTCTACAACTTTTTTACTGCAGGATAATGACGTTTACGTATATAGATGCGAACACTATAATTATCAAGCAAATTAGGGTTTTTATCTGCTTAATTCCTAATATATATCAATAACAATTGTAACCATTTATAAAATTTTGGATTCATTTCCTACAACACAGAGGAAAGGAGGATGTAGCTGTCGAACACATAAAGAACAAGTCCAAGTTTTCCATGAAGGTGTATATTATGTTTCACCACTCGGTTTGTCACGGGCAAGCTTGTTGTGTGTGTGTTCGACAGGCACACCCTCCCTCTCCTCTTTATTTACCGTATTTCCTCTATTCAGCACCCCTTGACCCCTGGCGCTTATTAGAGGCCCAGCACTTATTAAAGACCCGGCGTTTATTTCTTTAATAGAATATTGAAGTTTACTAAGGAAGCATTAATCTAATGGTTTAGACCGGCGCTTATTAGAGACCCGGGGCTTATTGGAGGCCCGGCACTTATTTTCTCAACTACCCTCGACCCCCTGGCACTTATTAGAGGCCCGGCGCTTATTAGAGACCCGGGGCTTATTGGAGGCCCGGCGCTTATTTTCTCAACTACCCTCGACCCCCTGGCGCTTATTGGAGGCCCGGGGCTTATTGGAGGCTTGGCGCTTATTGGAGGCCCGGGGCTTATTGGAGGCCTGGCGCTTATTGGAGACCCGTGGCTTATTGGAGGCCCGGCGCTTATTGGAGGCCCAGCGCTTATTGGAGGCCCGGTGCTTATTGGAGGCCCGGCGCTTATTGGAGACCCGGGGCTTATTGGAGGCCCGGCGCTTATTTTCTCAACTACCCTCGACCCCCTGGCGCTTATTGGAGGCCCGGGGCTTATTTTCTCAACAACCCTCGACCCCCTGGCGCTTATTGGAGGCCCGGGGCTTATTGGAGGCCCGTGGCTTATTGGAGGCCTGGCGCTTATTGGAGGCCCGGGGCTTATTGGAGGCCTGGCGCTTAATGGAGACCCGTGGCTTATTGGAGGCCCGGCGCTTATTGGAGACCCGGCACTTATTGGAGGCCCAGCGCTTATAGGAGGCCCGGCGCTTATTGGAGGCCCGGCGCTTATTGGAGACCTGGCGCTTATTGGAGGCCCGGCGCTTATTGGAGGCCCAGCGCTTATTGGAGGCCCGGCGCTTATTGGAGACCTGGCGCTTATAAGAGGGAATACAGTACTAATGTTCACGCATTACCGTAACCACCAATAGCCTTTAGTGGATTCATATAATTTTCAAGTAATTTTTCCTTCATTAACTATCTCCCTACACAACAATGAGAATGACTTTTATTTTCATCATGTATGTATAACAGATTGTTCATCATTGTGAACTAGTGACTTCATGTTATAAATATTCTATTTGTAGAATCAAAGCATCTTATACACTTAGGCCTTTCAACCACTTTTTGCAAAGATAATTTATATGAATGCTATTTGCAAAATAACTATATTTATATTTAGATCATCAATTTTCATCCAGATAGAGACGTTACAAGTTGAACAATACGAGCATCACGTGGGGAGTGTATTTCTGTCACAGTCTAATATCAGAAGTCATGTAACGAAGTAGTTCAGTTAAAAATATACATGTGGTTTATTTTTAACAACTGACTGCAGATGTGTCCATTTCTTCATTCTATAATCAGAATTCCACACAAAACTCTTCTGTATGAGTTATTCCCATGTCACAAAATCTATAATCAAAAGGTTCTAAAAAGGAAATGTCGTGTATTTTTATATACGTCCAGTTTTCTATTCTGGGGTTTTGTCTATGCTGAGAGTTATATCCTTACAGTACCTGTCATCCTAGTGTCACAGAATCATACAATAAATCTGTTCTAATAGAAACATGGTGAGGGACAGCTTTCAGTGACAAGTCGACCTCACAGTTGTAGGCATATCTCAGACGATTGTTCAAATAATCAACTTCATTTTATTTTTGCACTGTGTCAGTGTTAACTTTTACATACTTATGAATCAATGTATTTGACTGAACTGTAAGAAAAAATAATCGACCAATACAAAATTTTGTAAAAAAAATCATGAAAAAGTCAGTTTACATATATATTTTTATGCAGAGTTGACGAAGCCCGCACATATAATAGAACTTTAGGAGTCAGGGAAACAACAAAGAAAACTTTGTAGTCATGCTTGAAAAAATAATATTTTGTTGGCAGTTAAGGCAACAACTTGTTGTGTATTCAGAAATCTTCTTCCTTTAACTTACACCACACAATGCTGTCATATAAAACACACAAGTATCGATCTTTCACTTCAAAGAGATAATGTTTACATTCCATAACAAAAATATTTGTATTGTCAATGTGAGAAACTAGCTCTGGCAGCCAACATCATTGCAATGAAAATAGAGCCATTGGCTCTGTAGCTCAACAGGTATTGTATTATTTATTGTCTCTAAGGTAAAGACTAACAATAAAAATGCCAACATCAATACATCAGAACAGCTAGGATAACGTTGCATTTCAATAACTCCTTTGTCTTTGGCAATGCTAGGAAGATCTTTGATTGAAAAGAACAAGAGAACCTCCTACACTATAACAGCGTAACAATTCAAATCTGTAACCATCCTTGATTCCATACCAACCTCCTTGTCAGTGCGGTTCCCCTCAGGTACCAAACAATACCGTGATATCACAGAGGAATACCTCTCTGTCTGTCAGTGCGCGTTCCCCTCGATTACCAAACAATACCGTGATATCACAGAGGGATACCTCTCTGTCTGTCAGTGCGCGTTCCCCTCGAGTACCAAACAATACAGTGATATCACAGAGGGATACCTCTCTGTCTGTCAGTGGGCGTTCCCCTCGAGTACCAAACAATACAGTGATATCACAGAGGGATACCTCTCTGTCTGTCAGTGGGCGTTCCCCTCGAGTACCAAACAATACAGTGATATCACAGAGGGATACCTCTCTGTCTGTCAGTGGGCGTTCCCCTCGAGTACCAAACAATACAGTGATATCACAGAGGGATACCTCTCTGTCTGTCAGTGGGCGTTCCCCTCGAGTACCAAACAATACAGTGATATCACAGAGGGATACCTCTCTGTCTGTCAGTGCGCCTTCCCCTCGAGTACCAAACAATACAGTGATATCACAGAGGGATACCTCTCTGTCTGTCAGTGCGCCTTCCCCTCGAGTACCAAACAATACAGTGATATCACAGAGGAATAACTCTCTGTCTGTCAGTGGGCGTTCCCCTCGAGTACCAAACAATACAGTGATATCACAGAGGAATTCCTCTCTGTCTGTCAGTGCGCATTCCCCTCGAGTACCAAACAATACAGTGATATCACAGAGGAATACCTCTCTGTCTGTCAGTGTGCATTCCCCTCGAGTACCAAACAATACAGTGATATCACAGAGGAATACCTCTCTGTCTGTCAGTGTGCATTCCCCTCGATTACCAAACAATACAGTGATATCACAGAGGAATACCTCTCTGTCTGTCAGTGCGCGTTCCCCTCGAGTACCAAACAATACAGTGATATCACAGAGGAATTCCTCTCTGTCTGTCAGTGCGCGTTCCCCTCGAGTACCAAACAATACAGTGATATCACAGAGGGATACCTCTCTGTCAGTGCGCGTTCCCCTCGAGTACCAAACAATACAGTGATATCACAGAGGAATACCTCTCTGTCTGTCAGTGCGCGTTCCCCTCGAGTACCAAACAATACAGTGATATCACAGAGGAATACCTCTCTGTCTGTCAGTGCGCCTTCCCCTCGAGTACCAAACAATACCGTGATATCACAGAGGAATACCTCTCTGTCTGTCAGTGCGCGTTCCCCTCGAGTACCAAACAATACAGTGATATCACAGAGGAATTCCTCTCTATCTGTCAGTGCGGTTCCCCTCGAGTACCAAACAATACAGTGATATCACAGAAGAATTCCTCTCTGTCTGTCAGTGCGCATTCCCCTCGAGTACCAAACAATACAGTGATATCACAGAGGAATACCTCTCTGTCTGTCAGTGTGCATTCCCCTCAATTACCAAACAATACAGTGATATCACAGAGGAATACCGCTCTGTCTGTGTGTGCGCGTTCCCCTCGAGTACCAAACAATACAGTGAAATCACAGAGGAATACCTCTCTGTCTGTCAGTGCGCATTCCCCTCGAGTACCAAACAATACAGTGATATCACAGAGGAATTCCTCTCTGTCTGTCAGTGCGGTTCCCCTCGAGTACCAAACAATACAGTGATATCACAGAGGAATACCTCTCTGTCTGTCAGTGCACGTTCCCCTCGAGTACCAAACAATACAGTGATATCACAGAGGGATACCTCTCTGTCAGTGCGCGTTCCCCTCGAGTACCAAACAATACAGTGATATCACAGAGGAATACCTCTCTGTCTGTCAGTGCACGTTCCCCTCGAGTACCAAACAATACAGTGATATCACAGAGGAATACCTCTCTGTCTGTCAGTGCGCGTTCCCCTCGAGTACCAAACAATACAGTGATATCACAGAGGGATAACTCTCTGTCAGTGCGCGTTCCCCTCGAGTACAAAACAATACAGTGATATCACAGAGGAATACCTCTCTGTCTGTCAGTGGGCGTTCCCCTCGAGTACCAAACAATACAGTGATATCACAGAGGAATACCTCTCTGTCAGTGCGCGTTCCCCTCGAGTACCAAACAATACAGTGATATCACAGAGGAATACCTCTCTGTCTGTCAGTGCGCATTCCCCTCGAGTACCAAACAATACAGTGATATCACAGAGGAATACCTCTCTGTCTGTCAGTGCGCATTCCCCTCGATAACCAAACAATACAGTGATATCACAGAGGAATACCTCTCTGTCTGTCAGTGTGCGTTCCCCTCGATTACCAAACAATACAGTGATATCACAGAGGAATACCTCTCTGTCTGTCAGTGCGCGTTCCCCTCGAGTACCAAACAATACAGTGATATCACAGAGGAATACCTCTCTGTCTGTCAGTGCGCGTTCCCCTCGATTACCAAACAATACAGTGATATCACAGAGGAATACCTCTCTGTCTGTCAGTGCGCGTTCCCCTCGAGTACCAAACAATACATTGATATCACAGAGGAATACCTCTCTGTCTGTCAGTGCACGTTCCCCTCGAGTACCAAACAATACAGTGATATCACAGAGGGATACCTCTCTGTCAGTGTGCGTTCCCCTCGAGTACCAAACAATACAGTGATATCACAGAGGAATACCTCTCTGTCTGTCAGTGCACGTTCCCCTCGAGTACCAAACAATACAGTGATATCACAGAGGAATACCTCTCTGTCTGTCAGTGCACGTTCCCCTCGAGTACCAAACAATACAGTGATATCACAGAGGGATACCTCTCTGTCAGTGCACGTTCCCCTTGAGTACCAAACAATACAGTGATATCACAGAGGAATACCTCTCTGTCTGTCAGTGCGCGTTCCCCTCGAGTACCAAACCATACAGTGATATCACAGAGGGATACCTCTCTGTCAGTGCGCGTTCCCCTCGAGTACCAAACAATACAGTGATATCACAGAGGAATACCTCTCTGTCTGTCAGTGCACGTTCCCCTCGAGTACCAAACAATACAGTGATATCACAGAGGGATACCTCTCTGTCAGTGCGCGTTCCCCTCGAGTACCAAACAATACAGTGATATCACAGAGGAATACCTCTCTGTCTGTCAGTGCACGTTCCCCTCGAGTACCAAACAATACAGTGATATCACAGAGGAATACCTCTCTGTCTGTCAGTGCGCATTCCCCTCGATAACCAAACAATACAGTGATATCACAGAGGAATACCTCTCTGTCTGTCAGTGTGCGTTCCCCTCGATTACCAAACAATACAGTGATATCACAGAGGAATACCTCTCTGTCTGTCAGTGCGCGTTCCCCTCGAGTACCAAACAATACAGTGATATCACAGAGGGATACCTCTCTGTCAGTGCGCGTTCCCCTCGAGTACCAAACAATACAGTGATATCACAGAGGAATACCTCTCTGTCTGTCAGTGGGCGTTCCCCTCGAGTACCAAACAATACAGTGATATCACAGAGGAATACCTCTCTGTCAGTGCGCGTTCCCCTTGAGTACCAAACAATACAGTGATATCACAGAGGGATACCTCTCTGTCAGTGCGCGTTCCCCTCGAGTACAAAACAATACAGTGATATCACAGAGGAATACCTCTCTGTCTGTCAGTGGGCGTTCCCCTCGAGTACCAAACAATACAGTGATATCACAGAGGAATACCTCTCTGTCAGTGCGCGTTCCCCTCGAGTACCAAACAATACAGTGATATCACAGAGGAATACCTCTCTGTCTGTCAGTGCACATTCCCCTCGAGTACCAAACAATACAGTGATATCACAGAGGAATACCTCTCTGTCTGTCAGTGGGCGTTCCCCTCGAGTACCAAACAATACAGTGATATCACAGAGGAATACCTCTCTGTCTGTCAGTGGGCGTTCCCCTCGAGTACCAAACAATACAGTGATATCACAGAGGGATACCTCTCTGTCAGTGCGCGTTCCCCTCGAGTACAAAACAATACAGTGATATCACAGAGGAATACCTCTCTGTCTGTCAGTGGGCGTTCCCCTCGAGTACCAAACAATACAGTGATATCACAGAGGAATACCTCTCTGTCAGTGCGCGTTCCCCTTGAGTACCAAACAATACAGTGATATCACAGAGGGATACCTCTCTGTCAGTGCGCGTTCCCCTCGAGTACCAAACAATACAGTGATATCACAGAGGAATACCTCTCTGTCAGTGCGCGTTCCCCTCGAGTACCAAACAATACAGTGATATCACAGAGGAATACCTCTCTGTCTGTCAGTGCACATTCCCCTCGAGTACCAAACAATACAGTGATATCACAGAGGAATACCTCTCTGTCTGTCAGTGCGCATTCCCCTCGATAACCAAACAATACAGTGATATCACAGAGGAATACCTCTCTGTCTGTCAGTGCGCGTTCCCCTCGAGTACCAAACAATACAGTGATATCACAGAGGGATACCTCTCTGTCAGTGCGCGTTCCCCTCGAGTACCAAACAATACAGTGATATCACAGAGGAATACCTCTCTGTCTGTCAGTGCACGTTCCCCTCGAGTACAAAACAATACAGTGATATCACAGAGGAATACCTCTCTGTCTGTCAGTGCGCGTTCCCCTCGAGTACCAAACAATACAGTGATATCACAGAGGAATACCTCTCTGTCAGTGCGCGTTCCCCTCGAGTACCAAACAATACAGTGATATCACAGAGGAATACCTCTCTGTCAGTGCGCGTTCCCCTCGAGTACCAAACAATACAGTGATATCACAGAGGAATACCTCTCTGTCTGTCAGTGCACGTTCCCCTCGAGTACAAAACAATACAGTGATATCACAGAGGAATACCTCTCTGTCTGTCAGTGCGCGTTCCCCTCGAGTACCAAACAATACAGTGATATCACAGAGGAATACCTCTCTGTCAGTGCGCGTTCCCCTCGAGTACCAAACAATACAGTGATATCACAGAGGAATACCTCTCTGTCAGTGCGCGTTCCCCTCGAGTACCAAACAATACAGTGATATCACAGAGGAATACCTCTCTGTCTGTCAGTGCACGTTCCCCTCGAGTACAAAACAATACAGTGATATCACAGAGGAATACCTCTCTGTCTGTCAGTGCACGTTCCCCTCGAGTACCAAACCATACAGTGATATCACAGAGGGATACCTCTCTGTCTGTCAGTGCACGTTCCCCTCGAGTACAAAACAATACAGTGATATCACAGAGGAATACCTCTCTGTCTGTCAGTGCACGTTCCCCTTGAGTACCAAACAATACAGTGATATCACAGAGGAATACCTCTCTGTCAGTGCGCGTTCCCCTCGAGTACCAAACAATACAGTGATATCACAGAGGAATACCTCTCTGTCTGTCAGTGCGCATTCCCCTCGATAACCAAACAATACAGTGATATCACAGAGGAATACCTCTCTGTCTGTCAGTGCGCGTTCCCCTCGAGTACCAAACAATACAGTGATATCACAGAGGAATACCTCTCTGTCAGTGCGCGTTCCCCTCGAGTACCAAACAATACAGTGATATCACAGAGGGATACCTCTCTGTCAGTGCGCGTTCCCCTCGAGTACAAAACAATACAGTGATATCACAGAGGAATACCTCTCTGTCTGTCAGTGGGCGTTCCCCTCGAGTACCAAACAATACAGTGATATCACAGAGGAATACCTCTCTGTCAGTGCGCGTTCCCCTCGAGTACCAAACAATACAGTGATATCACAGAGGGATACCTCTCTGTCAGTGCGCGTTCCCCTCGAGTACAAAACAATACAGTGATATCACAGAGGAATACCTCTCTGTCTGTCAGTGCACATTCCCCTCGAGTACCAAACAATACAGTGATATCACAGAGGAATACCTCTCTGTCTGTCAGTGGGCGTTCCCCTCGAGTACCAAACAATACAGTGATATCACAGAGGAATACCTCTCTGTCAGTGCGCGTTCCCCTCGAGTACCAAACAATACAGTGATATCACAGAGGAATACCTCTCTGTCTGTCAGTGCACATTCCCCTCGAGTACCAAACAATACAGTGATATCACAGAGGAATACCTCTCTGTCTGTCAGTGCGCATTCCCCTCGATAACCAAACAATACAGTGATATCACAGAGGAATACCTCTCTGTCTGTCAGTGTGCGTTCCCCTCGATTACCAAACAATACAGTGATATCACAGAGGAATACCTCTCTGTCTGTCAGTGCGCGTTCCCCTCGAGTACCAAACAATACAGTGATATCACAGAGGAATACCTCTCTGTCTGTCAGTGCGCGTTCCCCTCGATTACCAAACAATACAGTGATATCACAGAGGAATACCTCTCTGTCTGTCAGTGCGCGTTCCCCTCGAGTACCAAACAATACAGTGATATCACAGAGGAATACCTCTCTGTCTGTCAGTGCACGTTCCCCTCGAGTACCAAACAATACAGTGATATCACAGAGGAATACCTCTCTGTCTGTCAGTGCACGTTCCCCTCGAGTACCAAACAATACAGTGATATCACAGAGGGATACCTCTCTGTCAGTGCACGTTCCCCTTGAGTACCAAACAATACAGTGATATCACAGAGGAATACCTCTCTGTCTGTCAGTGCGCGTTCCCCTCGAGTACCAAACCATACAGTGATATCACAGAGGGATACCTCTCTGTCAGTGCGCGTTCCCCTCGAGTACCAAACAATACAGTGATATCACAGAGGAATACCTCTCTGTCTGTCAGTGCACATTCCCCTCGAGTACCAAACAATACAGTGATATCACAGAGGGATACCTCTCTGTCAGTGCACGTTCCCCTCGAGTACCAAACAATACAGTGATATCACAGAGGAATACCTCTCTGTCTGTCAGTGCACGTTCCCCTCGAGTACCAAACAATACAGTGATATCACAGAGGAATACCTCTCTGTCTGTCAGTGCGCATTCCCCTCGATAACCAAACAATACAGTGATATCACAGAGGAATACCTCTCTGTCTGTCAGTGTGCGTTCCCCTCGATTACCAAACAATACAGTGATATCACAGAGGAATACCTCTCTGTCTGTCAGTGCGCGTTCCCCTCGAGTACCAAACAATACAGTGATATAACAGAGGTATACCTCTCTGTCTGTCAGTGCGCGTTCCCCTCGATTACCAAACAATACAGTGATATCACAGAGGAATACCTCTCTGTCTGTCAGTGCGCGTTCCCCTCGAGTACCAAACAATACATTGATATCACAGAGGAATACCTCTCTGTCTGTCAGTGCACGTTCCCCTCGAGTACCAAACCATACAGTGATATCACATAGGGATACCTCTCTGTCAGTGCGCGTTCCCCTCGAGTACCAAACCATACAGTGATATCACAGAGGGATACCTCTCTGTCAGTGTGCGTTCCCCTCGAGTACCAAACAATACAGTGATATCACAGAGGAATACCTCTCTGTCTGTCAGTGCACGTTCCCCTCGAGTACCAAACAATACAGTGATATCACAGAGGAATACCTCTCTGTCTGTCAGTGCACGTTCCCCTCGAGTACCAAACAATACAGTGATATCACAGAGGGATACCTCTCTGTCAGTGCACGTTCCCCTTGAGTACCAAACAATACAGTGATATCACAGAGGAATACCTCTCTGTCTGTCAGTGCGCGTTCCCCTCGAGTACCAAACCATACAGTGATATCACAGAGGGATACCTCTCTGTCAGTGCGCGTTCCCTCGAGTACCAAACAATACAGTGATATCACAGAGGAATACCTCTCTGTCTGTCAGTGCACGTTCCCCTCGAGTACCAAACCATACAGTGATATCACAGAGGGATACCTCTCTGTCAGTGCGCGTTCCCCTCGAGTACCAAACAATACAGTGATATCACAGAGGAATACCTCTCTGTCTGTCAGTGCACGTTCCCCTCGAGTACCAAACAATACAGTGATATTACAGAGGAATACCTCTCTGTCTGTCAGTGCACGTTCCCCTCGAGTACCAAACAATACAGTGATATCACAGAGGAATACCTCTCTGTCTGTCAGTGCGCGTTCCCCTCGAGTACCAAACAATACAGTGATATCACAGAGGAATACCTCTCTGTCTGTCAGTGCGCCTTCCCCTCGAGTACCAAACAATACCGTGATATCACAGAGGAATACCTCTCTGTCTGTCAGTGCGCGTTCCCCTCGAGTACCAAACAATACAGTGATATCACAGAGGAATTCCTCTCTATCTGTCAGTGCGGTTCCCCTCGAGTACCAAACAATACAGTGATATCACAGAAGAATTCCTCTCTGTCTGTCAGTGCGCATTCCCCTCGAGTACCAAACAATACAGTGATATCACAGAGGAATACCTCTCTGTCTGTCAGTGTGCATTCCCCTCAATTACCAAACAATACAGTGATATCACAGAGGAATACCGCTCTGTCTGTGTGTGCGCGTTCCCCTCGAGTACCAAACAATACAGTGAAATCACAGAGGAATACCTCTCTGTCTGTCAGTGCGCGTTCCCCTCGAGTACCAAACAATACAGTGATATCACAGAGGAATTCCTCTCTGTCTGTCAGTGCGGTTCCCCTCGAGTACCAAACAATACAGTGATATCACAGAGGAATACCTCTCTGTCTGTCAGTGCACGTTCCCCTCGAGTACCAAACAATACAGTGATATCACAGAGGGATACCTCTCTGTCAGTGCGCGTTCCCCTCGAGTACCAAACAATACAGTGATATCACAGAGGAATACCTCTCTGTCTGTCAGTGCACGTTCCCCTCGAGTACCAAACAATACAGTGATATCACAGAGGAATACCTCTCTGTCTGTCAGTGCGCGTTCCCCTCGAGTACCAAACAATACAGTGATATCACAGAGGGATAACTCTCTGTCAGTGCGCGTTCCCCTCGAGTACAAAACAATACAGTGATATCACAGAGGAATACCTCTCTGTCTGTCAGTGGGCGTTCCCCTCGAGTACCAAACAATACAGTGATATCACAGAGGAATACCTCTCTGTCAGTGCGCGTTCCCCTCGAGTACCAAACAATACAGTGATATCACAGAGGAATACCTCTCTGTCTGTCAGTGCACATTCCCCTCGAGTACCAAACAATACAGTGATATCACAGAGGAATACCTCTCTGTCTGTCAGTGCGCATTCCCCTCGATAACCAAACAATACAGTGATATCACAGAGGAATACCTCTCTGTCTGTCAGTGTGCGTTCCCCTCGATTACCAAACAATACAGTGATATCACAGAGGAATACCTCTCTGTCTGTCAGTGCGCGTTCCCCTCGAGTACCAAACAATACAGTGATATCACAGAGGAATACCTCTCTGTCTGTCAGTGCGCGTTCCCCTCGATTACCAAACAATACAGTGATATCACAGAGGAATACCTCTCTGTCTGTCAGTGCGCGTTCCCCTCGAGTACCAAACAATACAGTGATATCACAGAGGAATACCTCTCTGTCTGTCAGTGCACGTTCCCCTCGAGTACCAAACAATACAGTGATATCACAGAGGGATACCTCTCTGTCAGTGTGCGTTCCCCTCGAGTACCAAACAATACAGTGATATCACAGAGGAATACCTCTCTGTCTGTCAGTGCACGTTCCCCTCGAGTACCAAACAATACAGTGATATCACAGAGGAATACCTCTCTGTCTGTCAGTGCACGTTCCCCTCGAGTACCAAACAATACAGTGATATCACAGAGGAATACCTCTCTGTCAGTGCACGTTCCCCTTGAGTACCAAACAATACAGTGATATCACAGAGGAATACCTCTCTGTCTGTCAGTGCGCGTTCCCCTCGAGTACCAAACCATACAGTGATATCACAGAGGGATACCTCTCTGTCAGTGCGCGTTCCCCTCGAGTACCAAACAATACAGTGATATCACAGAGGAATACCTCTCTGTCTGTCAGTGCACGTTCCCCTCGAGTACCAAACAATACAGTGATATCACAGAGGGATACCTCTCTGTCAGTGCGCGTTCCCCTCGAGTACAAAACAATACAGTGATATCACAGAGGAATACCTCTCTGTCTGTCAGTGCACGTTCCCCTCGAGTACCAAACAATACAGTGATATCACAGAGGAATACCTCTCTGTCTGTCAGTGCGCATTCCCCTCGATAACCAAACAATACAGTGATATCACAGAGGAATACCTCTCTGTCTGTCAGTGTGCGTTCCCCTCGATTACCAAACAATACAGTGATATCACAGAGGAATACCTCTCTGTCTGTCAGTGCGCGTTCCCCTCGAGTACCAAACAATACAGTGATATCACAGAGGGATAACTCTCTGTCAGTGCGCGTTCCCCTCGAGTACAAAACAATACAGTGATATCACAGAGGAATACCTCTCTGTCTGTCAGTGGGCGTTCCCCTCGAGTACCAAACAATACAGTGATATCACAGAGGAATACCTCTCTGTCAGTGCGCGTTCCCCTTGAGTACCAAACAATACAGTGATATCACAGAGGGATACCTCTCTGTCAGTGCGCGTTCCCCTCGAGTACAAAACAATACAGTGATATCACAGAGGAATACCTCTCTGTCTGTCAGTGGGCGTTCCCCTCGAGTACCAAACAATACAGTGATATCACAGAGGAATACCTCTCTGTCAGTGCGCGTTCCCCTCGAGTACCAAACAATACAGTGATATCACAGAGGAATACCTCTCTGTCTGTCAGTGCACGTTCCCCTCGAGTACCAAACAATACAGTGATATCACAGAGGAATACCTCTCTGTCTGTCAGTGCGCATTCCCCTCGATAACCAAACAATACAGTGATATCACAGAGGAATACCTCTCTGTCTGTCAGTGCGCGTTCCCCTCGAGTACCAAACAATACAGTGATATCACAGAGGGATACCTCTCTGTCAGTGCGCGTTCCCCTCGAGTACCAAACAATACAGTGATATCACAGAGGAATACCTCTCTGTCTGTCAGTGCACGTTCCCCTCGAGTACAAAACAATACAGTGATATCACAGAGGAATACCTCTCTGTCTGTCAGTGGGCGTTCCCCTCGAGTACCAAACAATACAGTGATATCACAGAGGAATACCTCTCTGTCAGTGCGCGTTCCCCTCGAGTACCAAACAATACAGTGATATCACAGAGGGATACCTCTCTGTCAGTGCGCGTTCCCCTCGAGTACAAAACAATACAGTGATATCACAGAGGAATACCTCTCTGTCTGTCAGTGGGCGTTCCCCTCGAGTACCAAACAATACAGTGATATCACAGAGGAATACCTCTCTGTCAGTGCGCGTTCCCCTCGAGTACCAAACAATACAGTGATATCACAGAGGGATACCTCTCTGTCAGTGCGCGTTCCCCTCGAGTACAAAACAATACAGTGATATCACAGAGGAATACCTCTCTGTCTGTCAGTGCACATTCCCCTCGAGTACCAAACAATACAGTGATATCACAGAGGAATACCTCTCTGTCTGTCAGTGGGCGTTCCCCTCGAGTACCAAACAATACAGTGATATCACAGAGGAATACCTCTCTGTCAGTGCGCGTTCCCCTCGAGTACCAAACAATACAGTGATATCACAGAGGAATACCTCTCTGTCTGTCAGTGCACATTCCCCTCGAGTACCAAACAATACAGTGATATCACAGAGGAATACCTCTCTGTCTGTCAGTGCGCATTCCCCTCGATAACCAAACAATACAGTGATATCACAGAGGAATACCTCTCTGTCTGTCAGTGTGCGTTCCCCTCGATTCCCAAACAATACAGTGATATCACAGAGGAATACCTCTCTGTCTGTCAGTGCGCGTTCCCCTCGAGTACCAAACAATACAGTGATATAACAGAGGAATACCTCTCTGTCTGTCAGTGCGCGTTCCCCTCGATTACCAAACAATACAGTGATATCACAGAGGAATACCTCTCTGTCTGTCAGTGCACGTTCCCCTCGAGTACCAAACAATACATTGATATCACAGAGGAATACCTCTCTGTCTGTCAGTGCACGTTCCCCTCGAGTACCAAACAATACAGTGATATCACAGAGGAATACCTCTCTGTCTGTCAGTGCACGTTCCCCTCGAGTACCAAACAATACAGTGATATCACAGAGGGATACCTCTCTGTCAGTGCACGTTCCCCTTGAGTACCAAACAATACAGTGATATCACAGAGGAATACCTCTCTGTCTGTCAGTGCGCGTTCCCCTCGAGTACCAAACCATACAGTGATATCACAGAGGGATACCTCTCTGTCAGTGCGCGTTCCCCTCGAGTACCAAACAATACAGTGATATCACAGAGGAATACCTCTCTGTCTGTCAGTGCACATTCCCCTCGAGTACCAAACAATACAGTGATATCACAGAGGGATACCTCTCTGTCAGTGCGCGTTCCCCTCGAGTACCAAACAATACAGTGATATCACAGAGGAATACCTCTCTGTCTGTCAGTGCACGTTCCCCTCGAGTACCAAACAATACAGTGATATCACAGAGGAATACCTCTCTGTCTGTCAGTGCGCATTCCCCTCGAAAACCAAACAATACAGTGATATCACAGAGGAATACCTCTCTGTCTGTCAGTGTGCGTTCCCCTCGATTACCAAACAATACAGTGATATCACAGAGGAATACCTCTCTGTCTGTCAGTGCGCGTTCCCCTCGAGTACCAAACAATACAGTGATATAACAGAGGAATACCTCTCTGTCTGTCAGTGCGCGTTCCCCTCGATTACCAAACAATACAGTGATATCACAGAGGAATACCTCTCTGTCTGTCAGTGCGCGTTCCCCTCGAGTACCAAACAATACATTGATATCACAGAGGAATACCTCTCTGTCTGTCAGTGCACGTTCCCCTCGAGTACCAAACCATACAGTGATATCACATAGGGATACCTCTCTGTCAGTGCGCGTTCCCCTCGAGTACCAAACCATACAGTGATATCACAGAGGGATACCTCTCTGTCAGTGTGCGTTCCCCTCGAGTACCAAACAATACAGTGATATCACAGAGGAATACCTCTCTGTCTGTCAGTGCACGTTCCCCTCGAGTACCAAACAATACAGTGATATCACAGAGGAATACCTCTCTGTCTGTCAGTGCACGTTCCCCTCGAGTACCAAACAATACAGTGATATCACAGAGGGATACCTCTCTGTCAGTGCACGTTCCCCTTGAGTACCAAACAATACAGTGATATCACAGAGGAATACCTCTCTGTCTGTCAGTGCGCGTTCCCCTCGAGTACCAAACCATACAGTGATATCACAGAGGGATACCTCTCTGTCAGTGCGCGTTCCCTCGAGTACCAAACAATACAGTGATATCACAGAGGAATACCTCTCTGTCTGTCAGTGCACGTTCCCCTCGAGTACCAAACCATACAGTGATATCACAGAGGGATACCTCTCTGTCAGTGCGCGTTCCCCTCGAGTACCAAACAATACAGTGATATCACAGAGGAATACCTCTCTGTCTGTCAGTGCACGTTCCCCTCGAGTACCAAACAATACAGTGATATTACAGAGGAATACCTCTCTGTCTGTCAGTGCACGTTCCCCTCGAGTACCAAACAATACAGTGATATCACAGAGGAATACCTCTCTGTCTGTCAGTGTGCGTTCCCCTCGATTACCAAACAATACAGTGATATCACAGAGGAATACCTCTCTGTCTGTCAGTGCGCGTTCCCCTCGAGTACCAAACAATACAGTGATATCACAGAGGAATACCTCTCTGTCTGTCAGTGCGCGTTCCCCTCGATTACCAAACAATACAGTGATATCACAGAGGAATACCTCTCTGTCTGTCAGTGCGCGTTCCCCTCGAGTACCAAACAATACATTGATATCACAGAGGAATACCTCTCTGTCTGTCAGTGCACGTTCCCCTCGAGTACCAAACAATACAGTGATATCACAGAGGAATACCTCTCTGTCTGTCAGTGCACGTTCCCCTCGAGTACCAAACAATACAGTGATATCACAGAGGGATACCTCTCTGTCAGTGCACGTTCCCCTTGAGTACCAAACAATACAGTGATATCACAGAGGAATACCTCTCTGTCTGTCAGTGCGCGTTCCCCTCGAGTACCAAACCATACAGTGATATCACAGAGGGATACCTCTCTGTCAGTGCGCGTTCCCCTCGAGTACCAAACAATACAGTGATATCACAGAGGAATACCTCTCTGTCTGTCAGTGCACATTCCCCTCGAGTACCAAACAATACAGTGATATCACAGAGGGATACCTCTCTGTCAGTGCGCGTTCCCCTCGAGTACCAAACAATACAGTGATATCACAGAGGAATACCTCTCTGTCTGTCAGTGCACGTTCCCCTCGAGTACCAAACAATACAGTGATATCACAGAGGAATACCTCTCTGTCTGTCAGTGTGCGTTCCCCTCGATTACCAAACAATACAGTGATATCACAGAGGAATACCTCTCTGTCTGTCAGTGTGCGTTCCCCTCGATTACCAAACAATACAGTGATATCACAGAGGAATACCTCTCTGTCTGTCAGTGCGCGTTCCCCTCGAGTACCAAACAATACAGTGATATAACAGAGGAATACCTCTCTGTCTGTCAGTGCGCGTTCCCCTCGATTACCAAACAATACAGTGATATCACAGAGGAATACCTCTCTGTCTGTCAGTGTGCGTTCCCCTCGAGTACCAAACAATACATTGATATCACAGAGGAATACCTCTCTGTCTGTCAGTGCACGTTCCCCTCGAGTACCAAACCATACAGTGATATCACATAGGGATACCTCTCTGTCAGTGCGCGTTCCCCTCGAGTACCAAACCATACAGTGATATCACAGAGGGATACCTCTCTGTCAGTGTGCGTTCCCCTCGAGTACCAAACAATACAGTGATATCACAGAGGAATACCTCTCTGTCTGTCAGTGCACGTTCCCCTCGAGTACCAAACAATACAGTGATATCACAGAGGAATACCTCTCTGTCTGTCAGTGCTCGTTCCCCTCGAGTACCAAACAATACAGTGATATCACAGAGGGATACCTCTCTGTCAGTGCACGTTCCCCTTGAGTACCAAACAATACAGTGATATCACAGAGGAATACCTCTCTGTCTGTCAGTGCGCGTTCCCCTCGAGTACCAAACCATACAGTGATATCACAGAGGGATACCTCTCTGTCAGTGCGCGTTCCCTCGAGTACCAAACAATACAGTGATATCACAGAGGAATACCTCTCTGTCTGTCAGTGCACGTTCCCCTCGAGTACCAAACCATACAGTGATATCACAGAGGGATACCTCTCTGTCAGTGCGCGTTCCCCTCGAGTACCAAACAATACAGTGATATCACAGAGGAATACCTCTCTGTCTGTCAGTGCACGTTCCCCTCGAGTACCAAACAATACAGTGATATCACAGAGGAATACCTCTCTGTCTGTCAGTGCACGTTCCCCTCGAGTACCAAACAATACAGTGATATCACAGAGGGATACCTCTCTGTCAGTGCGCGTTCCCCTAGAGTACCAAACAATACAGTGATATCACAGAGGAATACCTCTCTGTCTGTCAGTGCGCGTTCCCCTCGAGTACCAAACAATACAGTGATATCACAGAGGAATACCTCTCTGTCTGTCAGTGCACCTTCCCCTCGAGTACCAAACAATACAGTGATATCACAGAGGGATACCTCTCTGTCAGTGCGCGTTCCCCTCGAGTACAAAACAATACAGTGATATCACAGAGGGATACCTCTCTGTCAGTGCGCGTTCCCCTCGAGTACCAAACAATACAGTGATATCACAGAGGAATACCTCTCTGTCAGTGCGCGTCCCCCTCAAGTACCAAACAATACAGTGATATCACAGAGGGATACCTCTCTGTCAGTGCGCGTTCCCCTCGAGTACCAAACAATACAGTGATATCACAGAGGGATACCTCTCTGTCAGTGCGCGTTCCCCTCGAGTACCAAACAATACAGTGATATCACAGAGGGATACCTCTCTGTCAGTGCGCGTTCCCCTAGAGTACCAAACAATACAGTGATATCACAGAGGAATACCTCTCTGTCTGTCAGTGCGCATTCCCCTTGAGTACCAAACAATACAGTGATATCACAGAGGGATACCTCTCTGTCAGTGCGCGTTCCCCTCGAGTACCAAACAATACAGTGATATCACAGAGGGATACCTCTCTGTCAGTGCGCGTTCCCCTCGAGTACCAAACAATACAGTGATATCACAGAGGAATACCTCTCTGTCTGTCAGTGCGCATTCCCCTCGAGTACCAAACAATACAGTGATATCACAGAGGAATACCTCTCTGTCTGTCAGTGCACGTTCCCCTCGAGTACCAAACAATACAGTGATATCACAGAGGGATACCTCTCTGTCAGTGTGCGTTCCCCTCGAGTACCAAACAATACAGTGATATCACAGAGGAATACCTCTCTGTCTGTCAGTGCACGTTCCCCTCGAGTACCAAACAATACAGTGATATCACAGAGGAATACCTCTCTGTCTGTCAGTGCGCATTCCCCTCGATAACCAAACAATACAGTGATATCACAGAGGAATACCTCTCTGTCTGTCAATGTGCGTTCCCCTCGATTACCAAACAATACAGTGATATCACAGAGGAATACCTCTCTGTCTGTCAGTGCGCGTTCCCCTCGAGTACCAAACAATACAGTGATATAACAGAGGAATACCTCTCTGTCTGTCAGTGCGCGTTCCCCTCGATTACCAAACAATACAGTGATATCACAGAGGAATACCTCTCTGTCTGTCAGTGCGCGTTCCCCTCGAGTACCAAACAATACATTGATATCACAGAGGAATACCTCTCTGTCTGTCAGTGCACGTTCCCCTCGAGTACCAAACCATACAGTGATATCACATAGGGATACCTCTCTGTCAGTGCGCGTTCCCCTCGAGTACCAAACCATACAGTGATATCACAGAGGGATACCTCTCTGTCAGTGCGCGTTCCCCTCGAGTACCAAACAATACAGTGATATCACAGAGGAATACCTCTCTGTCTGTCAGTGCTCGTTCCCCTCGAGTACCAAACAATACAGTGATATCACAGAGGAATACCTCTCTGTCTGTCAGTGCACGTTCCCCTCGAGTACCAAACAATACAGTGATATCACAGAGGGATACCTCTCTGTCAGTGCACGTTCCCCTTGAGTACCAAACAATACAGTGATATCACAGAGGAATACCTCTCTGTCTGTCAGTGCGCGTTCCCCTCGAGTACCAAACCATACAGTGATATCACAGAGGGATACCTCTCTGTCAGTGCGCGTTCCCTCGAGTACCAAACAATACAGTGATATCACAGAGGAATACCTCTCTGTCTGTCAGTGCACGTTCCCCTCGAGTACCAAACCATACAGTGATATCACAGAGGGATACCTCTCTGTCAGTGCGCGTTCCCCTCGAGTACCAAACAATACAGTGATATCACAGAGGAATACCTCTCTGTCTGTCAGTGCACGTTCCCCTCGAGTACCAAACAATACAGTGATATTACAGAGGAATACCTCTCTGTCTGTCAGTGCACGTTCCCCTCGAGTACCAAACAATACAGTGATATCACAGAGGGATACCTCTCTGTCAGTGCGCGTTCCCCTAGAGTACCAAACAATACAGTGATATCACAGAGGAATACCTCTCTGTCTGTCAGTGCGCGTTCCCCTCGAGTACCAAACCATACAGTGATATCACAGAGGGATACCTCTCTGTCAGTGCGCGTTCCCCTCGAGTACCAAACAATACAGTGATATCACAGAGGAATACCTCTCTGTCTGTCAGTGCACGTTCCCCTCGAGTACCAAACAATACAGTGATATCACAGAGGGATACCTCTCTGTCAGTGCGCGTTCCCCTCGAGTACCAAACAATACAGTGATATCACAGAGGAATACCTCTCTGTCTGTCAGTGCACGTTCCCCTCGAGTACCAAACAATACAGTGATATCACAGAGGAATACCTCTCTGTCTGTCAGTGCGCATTCCCCTCGATAACCAAACAATACAGTGATATCACAGAGGAATACCTCTCTGTCTGTCAGTGTGCGTTCCCCTCGATTACCAAACAATACAGTGATATCACAGAGGAATACCTCTCTGTCTGTCAGTGCGCGTTCCCCTCGAGTACCAAACAATACAGTGATATCACAGAGGGATACCTCTCTGTCAGTGCGCGTTCCCCTCGAGTACAAAACAATACAGTGATATCACAGAGGAATACCTCTCTGTCTGTCAGTGGGCGTTCCCCTCGAGTACCAAACAATACAGTGATATCACAGAGGAATACCTCTCTGTCAGTGCGCGTTCCCCTTGAGTACCAAACAATACAGTGATATCACAGAGGGATACCTCTCTGTCAGTGCGCGTTCCCCTCGAGTACAAAACAATACAGTGATATCACAGAGGAATACCTCTCTGTCTGTCAGTGGGCGTTCCCCTCGAGTACCAAACAATACAGTGATATCACAGAGGAATACCTCTCTGTCAGTGCGCGTTCCCCTCGAGTACCAAACAATACAGTGATATCACAGAGGAATACCTCTCTGTCTGTCAGTGCACATTCCCCTCGAGTACCAAACAATACAGTGATATCACAGAGGAATACCTCTCTGTCTGTCAGTGCGCATTCCCCTCGATAACCAAACAATACAGTGATATCACAGAGGAATACCTCTCTGTCTGTCAGTGCGCGTTCCCCTCGAGTACCAAACAATACAGTGATATCACAGAGGGATACCTCTCTGTCAGTGCGCGTTCCCCTCGAGTACAAAACAATACAGTGATATCACAGAGGAATACCTCTCTGTCAGTGCGCGTTCCCCTCGAGTACCAAACAATACAGTGATATCACAGAGGAATACCTCTCTGTCTGTCAGTGCACATTCCCCTCGAGTACAAAACAATACAGTGATATCACAGAGGAATACCTCTCTGTCTGTCAGTGGGCGTTCCCCTCGAGTACCAAACAATACAGTGATATCACAGAGGAATACCTCTCTGTCAGTGCGCGTTCCCCTCGAGTACCAAACAATACAGTAATATCACAGAGGGATACCTCTCTGTCAGTGCGCGTTCCCCTCGAGTACAAAACAATACAGTGATATCACAGAGGAATACCTCTCTGTCTGTCAGTGGGCGTTCCCCTCGAGTACCAAACAATACAGTGATATCACAGAGGAATACCTCTCTGTCAGTGCGCGTTCCCCTCGAGTACCAAACAATACAGTGATATCACAGAGGAATACCTCTCTGTCTGTCAGTGCACATTCCCCTCGAGTACCAAACAATACAGTGATATCACAGAGGAATACCTCTCTGTCTGTCAGTGCGCATTCCCCTTGATAACCAAACAATACAGTGATATCACAGAGGAATACCTCTCTGTCTGTCAGTGTGCGTTCCCCTCGATTACCAAACAATACAGTGATATCACAGAGGAATACCTCTCTGTCTGTCAGTGCGCGTTCCCCTCGAGTACCAAACAATACAGTGATATCACAGAGGAATACCTCTCTGTCTGTCAGTGCGCGTTCCCCTCGATTACCAAACAATACAGTGATATCACAGAGGAATACCTCTCTGTCTGTCAGTGCGCGTTCCCCTCGAGTACCAAACAATACATTGATATCACAGAGGAATACCTCTCTGTCTGTCAGTGCACGTTCCCCTCGAGTACCAAACAATACAGTGATATCACAGAGGAATACCTCTCTGTCTGTCAGTGCACGTTCCCCTCGAGTACCAAACAATACAGTGATATCACAGAGGGATACCTCTCTGTCAGTGCACGTTCCCCTGGAGTACCAAACAATACAGTGATATCACAGAGGAATACCTCTCTGTCTGTCAGTGCGCGTTCCCCTCGAGTACCAAACCATACAGTGATATCACAGAGGGATACCTCTCTGTCAGTGCGCGTTCCCCTCGAGTACCAAACAATACAGTGATATCACAGAGGAATACCTCTCTGTCTGTCAGTGCACATTCCCCTCGAGTACCAAACAATACAGTGATATCACAGACGGATACCTCTCTGTCAGTGCGCGTTCCCCTCGAGTACCAAACAATACAGTGATATCACAGAGGAATACCTCTCTGTCTGTCAGTGCACGTTCCCCTCGAGTACCAAACAATACAGTGATATCACAGAGGAATACCTCTCTGTCTGTCAGTGCGCATTCCCCTCGATAACCAAACAATACAGTGATATCACAGAGGAATACCTCTCTGTCTGTCAGTGTGCGTTCCCCTCGATTACCAAACAATACAGTGATATCACAGAGGAATACCTCTCTGTCTGTCAGTGCGCGTTCCCCTCGAGTACCAAACAATACAGTGATATAACAGAGGAATACCTCTCTGTCTGTCAGTGCGCGTTCCCCTCGATTACCAAACAATACAGTGATATCACAGAGGAATACCTCTCTGTCTGTCAGTGCGCGTTCCCCTCGAGTACCAAACAATACATTGATATCACAGAGGAATACCTCTCTGTCTGTCAGTGCACGTTCCCCTCGAGTACCAAACCATACAGTGATATCACATAGGGATACCTCTCTGTCAGTGCGCGTTCCCCTCGAGTACCAAACCATACAGTGATATCACAGAGGGATACCTCTCTGTCAGTGTGCGTTCCCCTCGAGTACCAAACAATACAGTGATATCACAGAGGAATACCTCTCTGTCTGTCAGTGCACGTTCCCCTCGAGTACCAAACAATACAGTGATATCACAGAGGAATACCTCTCTGTCTGTCAGTGCACGTTCCCCTCGAGTACCAAACAATACAGTGATATCACAGAGGGATACCTCTCTGTCAGTGCACGTTCCCCTTGAGTACCAAACAATACAGTGATATCACAGAGGAATACCTCTCTGTCTGTCAGTGCGCGTTCCCCTCGAGTACCAAACCATACAGTGATATCACAGAGGGATACCTCTCTGTCAGTGCGCGTTCCCTCGAGTACCAAACAATACAGTGACATCACAGAGGAATACCTCTCTGTCTGTCAGTGCACGTTCCCCTCGAGTACCAAACCATACAGTGATATCACAGAGGGATACCTCTCTGTCAGTGCGCGTTCCCCTCGAGTACCAAACAATACAGTGATATCACAGAGGAATACCTCTCTGTCTGTCAGTGCACGTTCCCCTCGAGTACCAAACAATACAGTGATATTACAGAGGAATACCTCTCTGTCTGTCAGTGCACGTTCCCCTCGAGTACCAAACAATACAGTGATATCACAGAGGGATACCTCTCTGTCAGTGCGCGTTCCCCTAGAGTACCAAACAATACAGTGATATCACAGAGGAATACCTCTCTGTCTGTCAGTGCGCGTTCCCCTCGAGTACCAAACAATACAGTGATATCACAGAGGAATACCTCTCTGTCTGTCAGTGCACCTTCCCCTCGAGTACCAAACAATACAGTGATATCACAGAGGGATACCTCTCTGTCAGTGCGCGTTCCCCTCGAGTACAAAACAATACAGTGATATCACAGAGGAATACCTCTCTGTCAGTGCGCGTCCCCCTCAAGTACCAAACAATACAGTGATATCACAGAGGGATACCTCTCTGTCAGTGCGCGTTCCCCTCGAGTACCAAACAATACAGTGATATCACAGAGGGATACCTCTCTGTCAGTGCGCGTTCCCCTCGAGTACCAAACAATACAGTGATATCACAGAGGGATACCTCTCTGTCAGTGCGCGTTCCCCTCGAGTACCAAACAATACAGTGATATCACAGAGGAATACCTCTCTGTCTGTCAGTGCACGTTCCCCTCGAGTACCAAACAATACAGTGATATCACAGAGGGATACCTCTCTGTCAGTGCGCGTTCCCCTAGAGTACCAAACAATACAGTGATATCACAGAGGAATACCTCTCTGTCTGTCAGTGCGCGTTCCCCTCGAGTACCAAACAATACAGTGATATCACAGAGGAATACCTCTCTGTCTGTCAGTGCACCTTCCCCTCGAGTACCAAACAATACAGTGATATCACAGAGGGATACCTCTCTGTCAGTGCGCGTTCCCCTCGAGTACAAAACAATACAGTGATATCACAGAGGAATACCTCTCTGTCAGTGCGCGTCCCCCTCAAGTACCAAACAATACAGTGATATCACAGAGGGATACCTCTCTGTCAGTGCGCGTTCCCCTCGAGTACCAAACAATACAGTGATATCACAGAGGGATACCTCTCTGTCAGTGCGCGTTCCCCTCGAGTACCAAACAATACAGTGATATCACAGAGGGATACCTCTCTGTCAGTGCGCGTTCCCCTCGAGTACCAAACAATACAGTGATATCACAGAGGAATACCTCTCTGTCAGTGCGCGTCCCCCTCAAGTACCAAACAATACAGTGATATCACAGAGGGATACCTCTCTGTCAGTGCGCGTTCCCCTCGAGTACCAAACAATACAGTGATATCACAGAGGGATACCTCTGTCAGTGCGCGTTCCCCTCGAGTACCAAACAATACAGTGATATCACAGAGGGATACCTCTCTGTCAGTGCGCGTTCCCCTCGAGTACCAAACAATACAGTGATATCACAGAGGAATACCTCTCTGTCTGTCAGTGCGCATTCCCCTTGAGTACCAAACAATACAGTGATATCACAGAGGGATACCTCTCTGTCAGTGCGCGTTCCCCTCGAGTACCAAACAATACAGTGATATCACAGAGGGATACCTCTCTGTCAGTGCGCGTTCCCCTCGAGTACCAAACAATACAGTGATATCACAGAGGAATACCTCTCTGTCTGTCAGTGCGCATTCCCCTCGAGTACCAAACAATACAGTGATATCACAGAGGAATACCTCTCTGTCTGTCAGTGCACGTTCCCCTCGAGTACCAAACAATACAGTGATATCACAGAGGGATACCTCTCTGTCAGTGTGCGTTCCCCTCGAGTACCAAACAATACAGTGATATCACAGAGGAATACCTCTCTGTCTGTCAGTGCACGTTCCCCTCGAGTACCAAACAATACAGTGATATCACAGAGGAATACCTCTCTGTCTGTCAGTGCGCATTCCCCTCGATAACCAAACAATACAGTGATATCACAGAGGAATACCTCTCTGTCTGTCAGTGTGCGTTCCCCTCGATTACCAAACAATACAGTGATATCACAGAGGAATACCTCTCTGTCTGTCAGTGCGCGTTCCCCTCGAGTGCCAAACAATACAGTGATATAACAGAGGAATACCTCTCTGTCTGTCAGTGCGCGTTCCCCTCGATTACCAAACAATACAGTGATATCACAGAGGAATACCTCTCTGTCTGTCAGTGCGCGTTCCCCTCGAGTACCAAACAATACATTGATATCACAGAGGAATACCTCTCTGTCTGTCAGTGCACGTTCCCCTCGAGTACCAAACCATACAGTGATATCACAGAGGGATACCTCTCTGTCAGTGCGCGTTCCCCTCGAGTACCAAACAATACAGTGATATCACAGAGGGATACCTCTCTGTCAGTGCGCGTTCCCCTCGAGTACCAAACAATACAGTGATATCACAGAGGAATACCTCTCTGTCTGTCAGTGCGCATTCCCCTCGAGTACCAAACAATACAGTGATATCACAGAGGAATACCTCTCTGTCTGTCAGTGCACGTTCCCCTCGAGTACCAAACAATACAGTGATATCACAGAGGGATACCTCTCTGTCAGTGTGCGTTCCCCTCGAGTACCAAACAATACAGTGATATCACAGAGGAATACCTCTCTGTCTGTCAGTGCACGTTCCCCTCGAGTACCAAACAATACAGTGATATCACAGAGGAATACCTCTCTGTCTGTCAGTGCGCATTCCCCTCGATAACCAAACAATACAGTGATATCACAGAGGAATACCTCTCTGTCTGTCAGTGTGCGTTCCCCTCGATTACCAAACAATACAGTGATATCACAGAGGAATACCTCTCTGTCTGTCAGTGCGCGTTCCCCTCGAGTGCCAAACAATACAGTGATATAACAGAGGAATACCTCTCTGTCTGTCAGTGCGCGTTCCCCTCGAGTACCAAACAATACAGTGATATCACAGAGGAATACCTCTCTGTCTGTCAGTGCGCGTTCCCCTCGAGTACCAAACAATACATTGATATCACAGAGGAATACCTCTCTGTCTGTCAGTGCACGTTCCCCTCGAGTACCAAACCATACAGTGATATCACATAGGGATACCTCTCTGTCAGTGCGCGTTCCCCTCGAGTACCAAACCATACAGTGATATCACAGAGGGATACCTCTCTGTCAGTGTGCGTTCCCCTCGAGTACCAAACAATACAGTGATATCACAGAGGAATACCTCTCTGTCTGTCAGTGCACGTTCCCCTCGAGTACCAAACAATACAGTGATATCACAGAGGAATACCTCTCTGTCTGTCAGTGCACGTTCCCCTCGAGTACCAAACAATACAGTGATATCACAGAGGGATACCTCTCTGTCAGTGCACGTTCCCCTTGAGTACCAAACAATACAGTGATATCACAGAGGAATACCTCTCTGTCTGTCAGTGCGCGTTCCCCTCGAGTACCAAACCATACAGTGATATCACAGAGGGATACCTCTCTGTCAGTGCGCGTTCCCACGAGTACCAAACAATACAGTGATATCACAGAGGAATACCTCTCTGTCTGTCAGTGCACGTTCCCCTCGAGTACCAAACCATACAGTGATATCACAGAGGGATACCTCTCTGTCAGTGCGCGTTCCCCTCGAGTACCAAACAATACAGTGATATCACAGAGGAATACCTCTCTGTCTGTCAGTGCACGTTCCCCTCGAGTACCAAACAATACAGTGATATTACAGAGGAATACCTCTCTGTCTGTCAGTGCGCGTTCCCCTCGAGTACCAAACAATACAGTGATATCACAGAGGGATACCTCTCTGTCAGTGCGCGTTCCCCTAGAGTACCAAACAATACAGTGATATCACAGAGGAATACCTCTCTGTCTGTCAGTGCGCGTTCCCCTCGAGTACCAAACAATACAGTGATATCACAGAGGAATACCTCTCTGTCTGTCAGTGCACCTTCCCCTCGAGTACCAAACAATACAGTGATATCACAGAGGGATACCTCTCTGTCAGTGCGCGTTCCCCTCGAGTACAAAACAATACAGTGATATCACAGAGGGATACCTCTCTGTCAGTGCACGTTCCCCTCGAGTACCAAACAATACAGTGATATCACAGAGGAATACCTCTCTGTCAGTGCGCGTCCCCCTCAAGTACCAAACAATACAGTGATATCACAGAGGGATACCTCTCTGTCAGTGCGCGTTCCCCTCGAGTACCAAACAATACAGTGATATCACAGAGGGATACCTCTCTGTCAGTGCGCGTTCCCCTCGAGTACCAAACAATACAGTGATATCACAGAGGGATACCTCTCTGTCAGTGCGCGTTCCCCTCGAGTACCAAACAATACAGTGATATCACAGAGGAATACCTCTCTGTCTGTCAGTGCGCATTCCCCTC
The DNA here is from genome assembly GCA_936450465.1 of Gibbula magus. Taxonomy (NCBI): domain Eukaryota; kingdom Metazoa; phylum Mollusca; class Gastropoda; order Trochida; family Trochidae; genus Gibbula; species Gibbula magus. Next base: position 49,086,735 of record OW388303.1, on the reverse strand, counting down.
GAGTACCAAACAATACAGTGATATCACAGAGGAATACCTCTCTGTCTGTCAGTGCGCATTCCCCTTGAGTACCAAACAATACAGTGATATCACAGAGGAATACCTCTCTGTCTGTCAGTGCGCATTCCCCTTGAGTACCAAACAATACAGTGATATCACAGAGGAATACCTCTATGTCTGGAGCTAGACTTCTTACAGCATAAAATATAAAAACTTTAAAGGAGCAGTAGCACGTTTTTTGCAATTTTTATTTTTTCAAAAATCGCATTTATAATGATAGTAAATGTCATTTATATTTACTTTAGAGGGTAAAACATCTGGGTTCACATCACAAACCAATGTTCCACTGTGGTAAAAAATACATGGCGGCCATTTTATTGTGAACACATTTTATTATTTCGAATGACAAAAACTATTCCCATGGCTTTACCATATACACTAATTTTTTAACTTGATTTTCTGAAGAGAGAAGGGTGTTTTACTATAAGTGACATTATTTTTCAAATATATTTCATCAACTTATTTGAGCTAAAAAACGTGCTTCTGCTCCTTTAAAGAATGTATCTACAGCGGGGTTTAACACCGCTTTCAAGTTTATTTTACCGTACTTATATCACAGCTGCTAGTATTATTGGAAGGAGAAAGCCTGCAACGCCATTGTGGCAATGTATTGCAGTGAAACCTGCAAGCATCGACTGGAACTAGGGAACAATGGGTGTTACCGCACTGAAATTCAGTGAAGCGTTGCATCCGAACTTTACTGCACAAAGTACAGTTCTCAATAGAAGACAAAGTTGCCAAGACCCTGGCAGGATTCGAACCCTGGAGCTCTTGATACGAAGTCAAACACACTAACCACTGCGTTATCCTGCCCCTTATGAGGCAAAAATCACAGAATCACTGGTAACTTCAAACATAGGAACTTCAAGTACTTTAGGTACCTTTAGTATGTTGGTTACATGTAAAACATTGAACATTCAGCAAAAAATAATAGTACCAAGGAGACAAAGAAAAAACTTTCCATTCCAACAGACAGTACAGAAGGATGGAATTTCCTCGACATACATAAATTAATGATTATTATTCTAAAAATTGAGTGAAGAAATCATTGAATGATGATGTTACTTCATAATGAAGAAGGAACAATCAATAATTAAAAAAAGGAAAAAGGCACAGTTTATTCTCTAACAAACACAACTTAATTGACTGATAATGTCAGTAAACTGAGAACGATGAAAGAAATGACAATACATAAACACCTTCTTTACTCTGTAAATGGACTGAACATCATTGTTGCTCGCTTGATGCAGGAAACTTCTTGTGCGTGCAAGATGACTTCTTTGAAGTGACGCATGTGAAACATCAACAAGGGTTCTCTGGCCGACATGACGAGCTTCTAAACACCAGCTTCTCCTACTTAGCAGGTTCATGTTTAAAGTCACTAACCATCTGAATCGACCAAAAAGTCCAAATTGAAGTTACAGATTGTTAAAGCATAATATCAAGGCATAAAACAACAGAAGACTCAACAAGTTTGGCAGATGCTCAAGTACATCTTTTATAAATGTTGTTGGGAATCAAGACGAAAGGTTGGCCTTCTATACAGCAATACTGTGGTCGAATTGTACATATGTCTAGTCTCTGCTATACTAAGTTGGGGGAAAATGTCTTTATTTAAAAAATTTATATAAAACTAGATGAGCGTTTGCGGGACATCGCAAAAGCAGAGCAGCTCCGAAACTTTGGGTCTCGCCTTTCCCTGTTCCGCCTTTTCCTCAGCATAAATAAAATGGGAATTTTTTTGGACAAAATTCTGTTTATTATTCAAGTTATTCTAACAAGTTGAATCATCACCGGGGTCACTTTTCACAAACTTGTTTGATTTAAGAACTCATGACCTTGACCTTTGACCTTGAATGTGATCATGTCAAATCATTCACCAGATTTATAAGAAAGAAGCTATGAATATGAGATGTTAATATCTTCTTGGAAAAAAGTTATTTACAGATTTCAGAACTGGTCACCATGACCATATCTCATGACCTTGACCTTTGATCTTCAAGGTCACACAGTCAATGATCACTTTTCATTGTGTATAACAATCATGTAATGATTCAAAGTGTTAATAGTTAAAATAAGGCATGTTTGCAACTGCATGCTTAAGTTGTGACCTCGCTGTGACCTTGACCTTGGACAGATTTTAGCGAAAACCTTTTCAAATCTCAGTCTTTCTCCATAGTTGATATATACCAAGTAAGGGCCTTATAGAACAGAAGTTGTTGAAGTTATTGTGTTTACAAGGATGTTTGTAGTGATTTCAGAACTCATGACCTTGACCTTTGACCTTGAATGTGAGCATGTCAAAATGATTCCCCAGGTGTACAAGAAAGAAGCTATATATATGAGGTTTTGATACCTCCTTGGAAAGAAGTTATTTAGTGATTTCAGAACTGGTGACCTTGACCCTATCTCGTGACCTTGACCTTTCAAATTCAAGGTCACACAATCAGTGATCACTTTTCATTGTGTATAACAAATCATTTAATGATTCAAAGTGTTAATAGTTGAAATAAGAAATTTTCGCAAAAGCATGCTTAAGTCATGCCCTCGCTGTGACCTTGACCTTTAACGGATGTTAGCGAAAACCTTTTCAAATCTTGGCCTTTCTCCATAGTTGATGTACATCAAAAAAGAGCCTGATAGCACAAATATTTTTCAAGTTATCGTGTTTACAAGGATTGTTTTAGCAATTTCAGAACTTGTGACCTTGACCTTTGACCTTGAATATGAACATGTCAAAATAATTCCCCAGGGGCATAAGTAAGAAGTTATGTATATGAGGTGTTGATACCTCCTTGGAAAGAAGTTATTTAGTGATTTCAGAACTGGTGACCATGACCCTATCTCGTGACCTTGACCTTTAAAATTCAAGGTCACACAATCAGTGATCACTTTTCATTGTGTATCACAATCATGTAATGATTCAAAGTGTTATTAGTTGAAATAAGACATTTTTGCAAAAGCATGCTTAAGTTGTGACCTCACTATGACCTTGACCTTTGACAGATGTTAGCGAAAACCTTTTCAAATTTTGGCCTTTCTCCATAGTTGATATACACCAAAGAAGAGCATGATAGCACAAATATTGTTCAAGTTATCGTGTTTACAAGGATTTTTTTAGCGATTTCAGAACTCGTGACCTTGACCTTTGACTTTGAATGTGAACATGTCCAAAAAATTCCCCAGGGGTATAAGTAAGAAGTTATGTATATGAGTTCTCAAAACCTAATAGGAAAAAAGTTATAGCGAATACAAAACGCGGCGGTGGCGGCGGCGATGGAAACTGCACAAAAACTGATAGCAGCTCCGACTGCTAATAAACCACCCCAAGCTCTTTTCATTCTCACAATATAGATATCATATGAATTCTTTACATATCATATGAATTCTTTACATATCATATGAATATTTACATATCATATGAATTCTTTACATATCATATGAATTCTTTACAATTCATATGAATCCTTTACATATCATATGAATTCTTTACATATCATATGAATATTTACATATCATATGAATTCTTTACATATCATATGAATTCTTTACAATTCATATGAATTCTTTACATATCATATGAATTCTTTACATATCATACATTTCTTTAAATATATGAATGTATAACCCTCATTTCAAGGTGTATTCTGTAGACAGGGATCAAAAGAATTAAGACAGTGAATGCCACTAAAACCTGAACCTACTGGTCTGGTGATAATGTCACTCTGAACACAAAGTGGGCATCCCCTGTAAAAAAAATAATCACTTAATCATGAGGCACAGATATTATGTGACTTGGACACAGGGATATCTCTAGCTCTGAACCCAGAACTCTGGAACCAATGGATCCTGTGTTAATCATGTGACTTGGACACAGGGATATCTCTAGCTCTGAACCCTAAACTCTGGAACCAATGGATCCTGTGTTAAACATGTGACTTGGACACAGGGATATCTCTAGCTCTGGACCCTGAACTCTGGAACCAATGGATCCTGTGTTAAACATGTGACTTGGACACAAGGATATCTCTAGCTTGGAACCCCTGAACACTGGAACCAATGGATCCTGTGTTAATCATTTGACTTGGACACAGTGATATCTCTGAATCTGAACCCCTGAGGACTGAAACCAATTGATCCTGTGTTAAACAAGTAACTTGGACACAGGGATATCTCTAGGTCTGAACCCTGAACAATGGAACCAATGGATCCTGTGTTAAACATGTGACTTGGACACAGGGATATCTCTAGCTCTGAACCCTGAACAATGGAACCAATGGATCCTGTGTTAAACATGTGACTTGGACACAGGGATATCTCTAGCTCTTGACCCTGAACTCTGGAACCAATGGATCCTGTGTTAAACATGCGACTTAGACACAGGGATATCTCTAGCTCTTGACCCTGAACTCTGGAACCAATGGATCCTGTGTTAAACATGCGACTTAGACACAGGGATATCTCTAGCTCTTGACCCTGAACTCTGGAACCAATGGATCCTGTGTTAAACATGTGACTTGGACACAGGGATATCTCTAGCTCTGGACCCTGAACTCTGGAACCAATGGATCCTATGTTAATCATGTGACTTGTACAAAGGATATCTCGAGCTCTGAACCCTGAACACTGGAAGAAATGGATCTTGTGTTAAACATGTGACTTGGACACACAGATATCTCTAGCTCTGAACCCTGAACTCTGGAACCAATGGATCCTCTGTTAAACATGTGACTTGTACACAGTGATATCTCTTGCTCTGGACCCCTGAGGAATGCAACCAATGGATCCTGTGTTTAACATGTGACTTGGATACAGGGATATCTCTAGCTCTGAACCCCTCAACACTAGAACCAATTGATCCTGTGTTTATCACGTGACTTGGACACAGGGATATCTCTAGCTCTGAACCCTGAACTCTGGAACCAATGGATCCTGTGTTAATCATTTGACTTGGACACAGGGATATCTCTAGCTCTGAACCCCTGAGGACTGAAACCAATGGATCCTGTGTTAATCAGCTGTCTACAAGCAAACTGTCTAACAGCCAAACTCATTTCCAGGCAACTCCAGCCCAGACCAATCAAGGATGACAATTGTCATTCATCAAGCGGCGTGTCAACTGGAATTGCCGAGGTGCAACAACTGGGACCTCTTCCCTGTAAAAGTTATTAATTCCATTTGTTCCTTGGTACTGTGACAACAAGGGAATCTTAGCCTTCGGTCTGTGGGTTAAACTTTAAGAAGTGTCTGATAATGAATTCTATTAGTTACAAGCTCTGTAGATATTGGGAGATTCATTATGTAAACAGTTCCCAGATTCGGTGAGATGGACTATAAGAATATTGAGTAATGCACCAGACATCAAATAGCAACCTCGAGGACACAAAATGGAGCTTTTGAACCATTCTATCAACTCCTTGATCTCCACTAGAAAAGAAAAGCCGTCCTGATTTGATCCCAAAAATCTCCAATAATGAGAGACTTGGCTCGCCTGCTATTCCAGTGTGGCTGAGAAGACTGGAGTCATTTCTCACAGAGCGAAAACAAGCACCTGCATTTACATAGATCAATTTGCCAATACTACCTCACCCGGACTAAATCTCGGTATTTATTTGGTGTCTGAGAATTTCTGAAAATCATTCATTGCATTGGAGAAATCAGTAGTAGTTGCATCAACAGTTTGTCAATTACAAGATCTCACATCCTTGTACCAGCATGAACAGAGAGTGGTTGTCAACTTGTACTAGCATAAATAGAGAGTGGTTGTCAACTTTCATCCTTGTTCTAGCATGACCAGAGAGTGGTTGTCAACTTGTACCAGCATGAACAGAGAGTGGTTGTCAACTCATATCCTTGTACTAGCATGAACAGAGAGTGGTTGTCAACTAGTAATATCATAAACAGAGAGTGATTGTCAACTCACATTCTTGTACTAGCATAAACAGAGAGTGGTTGTCAACTCATATCCTTGTACTGGCATGAACAGAGTGGTTGTGAACTAGTACTAGAATAAACAGAGAGTGGTTGTCAACTCACATTCTTGTTCTAGCATGAACAGAGAGTGGTTGTCAACTTGTACCAGCATGAACAGAGAGTGGTTGTCAACTCATATCCTTGTACTAGCATGAACAGAGAGTGGTTGTCAACTAGTAATATCATAAACAGAGAGTGGTTGTCAACTCACATTCTTGTACTAGCATAAACAGAGAGCGGTTGTCAACTCATATCCTTGTACTAGCATGAACAGAGAGTGGTTGTCAACTAGTAATATCATAAACAGAGAGTGGTTGTCAACTCACATTCTTGTACTAGCATAAACAGAGAGCGGTTGTCAACTCATATCCTTGAACTAGCATGAACAGAGAGTGGTTGTCAACTTGCAACAGCATAAATAGAGAGTGGTTGTCAACTAGTAATATCATAAACAGAGAGTGGTTGTCAACTCTTGTACTAGCATAAACAGAGAGTGGTTGTGAACTTGTACTAGCATTAACAGAGAGTGGTTGTCAACTTGCAACAGCATAAATAGAGAGTGGTTGTCAACTAGTAATATCATAAACAGAGAGTGGTTGTCAACTCACATTCTTGTACTAGCATAAACAGATAGTTGTTGTCAACTCATATCCTTGAACTAGCATGAACAGAGAGTGGTTGTCAACTTGCAACAGCATAAATAGAGAGTGGTTGTCAACTCATATCCATGTAAAAGCATAAATTGATGGTGGTGGTGACGGCAGAGACAACAGCGGTGACCGAAACTGCACAAAAACAGATAGCAGCCCTGACTTAATGTTTTAATAACTTAAATTTGGCATGATGAATAACTGTGAGTACCAACCATTTCAATGGCACAATATTCATTAATGTAATGCTTTAGGGAGAACTCTCTCTCTGAGTAGAGATAATTTTGTCATCCCCACATTTGTGAATATATAATGCCATAATATACAAATGGTGTAGTATATATATAAACATATATAAGCAGCAACATACAGAAATAACAAACAGTATGTGACACTCATGATTTTGAAATCCTACAAAGTTTAAAATCACACAAACTTGATTGTATTTGTTTTGATTGAGACAACATTTATCAGATGCATTTAACAACACTGTTAAAAGGAGGGTTCTATCGGGGTATTTTTTGTGGAAACGAAATTCCAGAGGATATTCCCGTTTACACATATATGCTATTAATACATGATTAAAACATCGTCAAACTGAAATATATTAATGAAGTCAATACTTTGATGACTTTACATTTCACAACTTGATAAAGACAGGCGCACATTTGTTGAAAAATAAAAACAATGAGAATTGAAGCCATTCATTGGCACTGCGAGTGGGGAAAACTTTGCTACGACCTAACAGCATAGTGTTTATTAGTTTTATGATACGTCATTTGTTACTATGTGAATGTTAAATCAGTGTATATGTTTTATTATTACAAAAAAATAAAATTGGGTTAAATATAGCGTGTTTACATTTCAAGAAATGTCAAAAATCCAAGATGGTGGATGCTGCCGATAGATCGGTGACAGAACTTTCCCTCCTGAGAACCCGAATCTTAGGCTTTTCTATGACCATTGTGACACTTATGCCATTATGAGATTTACATTGCTTAAAAAACAACCAGCTAAAAACATTTCACTTCTTGAAAGTAGTTTGTGTCATCTGTGCGTGAACACAATTTATGAATGCATCTTTTGTAATCAATGTATCAATTTCTACTTAAAGTGCGAGTTCAATAGAGAGCATCCATCTTATTGGTTTTTAACTGACGGGAAATGAGAAAAAACACTTTATTTTTACAGATTTACATCTTTCGGATAATAAAACTTATTTATTGATAGATTATCCACTAAGTAGCAAGTAACAAATAGTGCATCATAAAATTTAACAAATCAATGTATCAATTTTCATATCAACAACAAATAGAATATGTCAAACCATGAATTTATCTTTCCTAACAATTGCATCAATGTCCATGACCAAGACCTGAAGTTGGGTGTAGAGAGCAAACATAGTACATCAAAGTCTAGGACTTAAGAGGTCGCTGGATGTAGTTAGATTCCCTACTCACAGCAAGTGTTATGTATCAGTAGAGAAGAGCTGCACATCAACCTGTTTGTTCTGCACTTACCATCTGTCTGGTGTGCACTGCTAACACAGACCTGAACACTTCAATGTCTAGATGTCTAGCTCTTCTAGTGTGAAGGAAGAATCCTAGATACAGACAGATTTCCTACTTGCAACAATCGTCATCTCCTTGCAGACATGAAATGCACATCAAACTGTTTGTACTGCACTTTCAAGAAGAGAGATATTGCAAACTGTCAACTTAAAAAACTTAAATATACTCTTTCTCCACAAAAATAAATTGAGATTCATGTTCTATGAGTAAAGAAAACATAATATAGTTCTAGCCAAAAACTAGAATTATTTTCTTTTGGTCACTGGAGTTCAGCACTGTCTGTACTCAACTCATTTGGACCACTGTCTGTACTCAACTCATTTGGACCACTGTCTGTACTCAACTCATTTGGACCACTGTCTGTACTCAACTCATTTGGACCACTATCTGTACTCAATTCATTTGGACCACTGTCTGTACTCAACTCATTTGGACCACTGTCTGTACTCAAGTCATTTGGACCACTATCTGTACTCAACTCATTTGGACCACTATCTGTACTCAACTCATTTGGACCACTATCTGTACTCAACTCATTTGGACCACTGTCTGTACTCAACTCATTTGGACCACTGTCTGTACTCAAGTCATTTGGACCACTGTCTGTACTCAACTCATTTGGACCACTATCTGTACTTAACTCATTTGGACCACTAACTTCACTAAACTCATTTGGACCACTATCTGTACTCAACTCATTTGGACCACTGTCTGTACTCAGCTCATTTGGACCACTGTCTATACTCAACTCATTTGGACCACTGTCTGTACTCAACTCATTTGGACCACTGTCTGTACTCAACTCATTTGGTCCACTGTCTGTACTCAACTCATTTGGACCACTGTCTGTACTCAAGTCATTTGGACCACTGTCTGTACTCAACTCATTTGGACCACTATCTGTACTTAACTCATTTGGACCACTATCTGTACTCAAGTCATTTGGACCACTGTCTGTACTCAACTCATTTGGACCACTATCTGTACTAAACTCATTTGGACCACTATCTGTACTTAACTCATTTGGACCACTATCTGTACTCAACTCATTTGGACCACTATCTGTACTCAACTCATTTGGACCACTATCTGTACTCAAGTCATTTGGACCACTGTCTGTACTCAACTCATTTAGACCACTATCTGTACTAAACTCATTTGGACCACTATCTGTACTCAACTCATTTGGACCACTGTCTGTACTCAACTCATTTGGACCACTGTCTGTACTCAAGTCATTTGGACCACTGTCTGTACTCAACTCATTTGGACCACTATCTGAACTCAACTCATTTGGACCACTATCTGTACTCAACTCATTTGGACCACTATCTGTACTTAACTCATTTGGACCACTGTCTGTACTCAACTCATTTGGACCACTATCTGTACTTAACTCATTTGGACCACTATCTGTACTCAACTCATTTGGACCACTATCTGTACTCAAGTCATTTGGACCACTGTCTGTACTCAACTCATTTAGACCACTATCTGTACTAAACTCATTTAGACCACTATCTGTAGTCAACTCATTTGGACCACTATCTGTACTCAACTCATTTGGACCAATGTCTGTACTCAAGTCATTTGGACCACTGTCTGTACTCAACTCATTTGGACCACTGTCTGTACTCAAGTCATTTGGACCACTATCTGTACTCAAGTCATTTGGACCATTGTCTTCACTAAACTCATTTGGACCACTATCTGTACTACACTCATTTGGACCACTGTCTGTACTCAACTCATTTGGACCACTATCTGTACTTAACTCATTTGGACCACTGTCTGTACTCAACTCATTTGGACCACTATCTGTACTTAACTCATTTGGACCACTATCTGTACTCAACTCATTTGGACCACTATCTGTACTCAAGTCATTTGGACCACTGTCTGTACTCAACTCATTTAGACCACTATCTGTACTAAACTCATTTAGACCACTATCTGTACTCAACTCATTTGGACCACTATCTGTACTCAACTCATTTGGACCAATGTCTGTACTCAAGTCATTTGGACCACTGTCTGTACTCAACTCATTTGGACCACTGTCTGTACTCAAGTCATTTGGACCACTATCTGTACTCAAGTCATTTGGACCATTGTCTTCACTAAACTCATTTGGACCACTATCTGTACTACACTCATTTGGACCACTGTCTGTACTCAACTCATTTGGACCACTATCTGTACTCAAGTCATTTGGACCACTGTCTGTACTCAACTCATTTAGACAACTATCTGTACTAAATTCATTTGGACCACTATCTGTACTCAACTCATTTGGACCACTATCTGTACTCAACTCATTTGGACCAATGTCTGTACTCAAGTCATTTGGACCACTGTCTGTACTCAACTCATTTGGACCACTATCTTCACTAAACTCATTTGGACCACTGTCTGTACTCAACTCATTTGGACCACTATCTGTACTCAACTCATTTGGACCTCTATCTGTACTTAACTCATTTGGACCACTGTCTGTACTCAACTCATTTGGACCACTGTCTGTACTCAACTCATTTGGACCACTGTCTGTACTCAACTCATTTGGACCACTGTCTGTACTCAACTCATTTGGACCACTGTCTTAACTCAACTCATTTGGACCACTGTCTGTACTCAACTCATTTGGACCACTAACTTCACTAAACTCATTTTGACCACTAACTTCACTAAACTCATTTGGACCACTGTCTGTACCCAACTCATTTGGACCACTATCTGTACTCAACTCATTTGGACCTCTATCTGTACTCAACTCATTTGGACCACTATCTGTACTCAACTCATTTGGACCACTAACTTCACTAAACTCATTTGGAACACTGTCTGTACTCAACTCATTTGGACCACCAGCTTCACTAAACTCATTTGGACCTCTTTCTTCACTCAACTCATTTGGACCACTGTCTGTACTCAACTCATTTGGACCACTATCTGTACTCAACTCATTTGGACCTCTTTCTTCACTAAACTCATTTGGACCACTATCTGTACTCAACTCATTTGGACCACTATATGTAATCAACTCATTTGGACCACTATCTGTATTCAACTCATTTGAACCACTATCTGTACTCAACTCATTTGGACCAGTGTCTGTACTTAACTCATTTGGACCACTGTCTGTACTCAACTCATTTGGACCACTATCTGTACTCAACTCATTTGGACCACTGTCTGTACTCAACTCATTTGGACCACTGTCTGTACTCAACTCATTTGGACCACTGTCTGTACTCAACTCATTTGGACCACTGTCTGTTCTCAACTCATTTGGACCACTATCTGTTCTCAACTCATTTGGACCACTGTCTGTACTAAACTCATTTGGACCACTGTCTGTACTCAACTCATTTGGACCACTATCTGTACTCAACTCATTTGGACCACTATCTGTACTCAACTCATTTGGACCACTGTCTGTACTCAACTCATTTGGACCACTGTCTGTACTCAACTCATTTGGACCACTGTCTGTACTCAACTCATTTGGACCACTGTCTGTACTCAACTCATTTGGACCACTGTCTGTACTCAACTCATTTGGACCACTGTCTGTACTCAACTCATTTGGACCACTATCTGTACTCAACTCATTTGGACCACTATCTGTACTCAACTCATTTGGACCACTATCTGTACTCAACTCATTTGAACCACTGTCTGTACTCAACTCATTTAGACCACTGTCTGTACCCAGCTCATTGGGACCTCTATCTGTACTCAACTCATTTGGACCACCGTCTGTACTTAACTCATTTGGACCACTGTCTGTACTCAACTCATTTGGACCACTGTCTGTACCCAGCTCATTTGGACCACTGTCTGTACTCAACTCATTTGGACCACTGTCTGTACTCAACTCATTTGGACCACTGTCTGTACTCAACTCATTTGGACCACTGTCTGTTCTCAACTCATTTGGACCACTGTCTGTACTCAACTCATTTGGACCACTGTCTGTACTCAACTCATTTGGACCACCCTCTTTACTCAACTCATTTGGACCACTGTCTGTACTCAACTCACTTGGACCACTATCTTCACTAAACTCAGTTGGGCCACTGTCTGTACTCAACTCATTTGGACCACTATCTGTACTCAACTTATTTGGACCACTATCTGTACTCAACTCATTTGGACCACTGTCTGTACTCAACTCATTTGGACCACTATCTGTACTCAACTCATTTGGACCTCTATCTGTACTCAACTCATTTGGACCACTGTCTGTACTTAACTCATTTGGACCACTATCTGTACTCAACTCATTTGAACCACTGTCAGTACTCAACTCATTTGGACCACTATCTGTACTCAACTCATTTGGACCAATGTCTGTACTAAACTCATTTGGACCACTGTCTGTACTCAGCTCATTTGGACCTCTATCTGTACTCAACTCATTTGGACCACTGTCTGTACTCAACTCATTTGGACCACTATCTTCACTAAACTCATTTGGACCACTGTCTGTACTCAAGTCATTTGGACCACTGTCTGTACTTAACTCATTTGGACCACTAACTTCACTAAACTCATTTGGACCACTGTCTGTACTCAACTCATTTGGACCACTATCTGTACTCAACTCATTTGAACCACTGTCTGTACTCAACTCATTTGGACCACTGTCTGTACTCAGCTCATTTGGACCTCTATCTGTACTCAGCTCATTTGGACCACTGTCTGTACTCAACTCATTTGGACCACTGTCTGTACTCAGCTCATTTGGACCTCTATCTGTACTCAACTCATTTGGACCACTGTCTGTACTCAACTCATTCGGACCACTGTCTGTACTCAACTCATTTGGACCACTATCTTCACTAAACTCATTTGGACCACTGTCTGTACTCAACTCATTTGGACCACTATCTGTACTCAACTCATTTGGACCACTGTCTGTACTCAACTCATTTGGACCACTTTCTGTACTCAACTCATTTGAACCACTGTCTGTACTCAAGTCATTTGGACCACCATCTTTACTCAACTCATTTGGACCACTATCGATCTGTACTCAACTCATTTGGACCACTGTCTGTACTCAACTCATTTTGACCACTATCTGTACCCAACTCATTTGGACCACTGTCTGTACTCAACTCATTTGGACCACTATCTGTACTCAACTCATTTGGACCACTGTCTGTACTCAACTCATTTGGACCACTATCTGTACTTAACTCATTTGGCCCACTATCTGTACTCAACTCATTTGGACCACTGTGTGTACTCAACTCATTTGGACCACCATCTTTACTCAACTCATTTGGACCACTGTCTGTACTCAACTCATTTGGACCACTATCTGTACTCAACTCATTTGGACCACTGTCTGTACTCAACTCATTTGGACCACTATCTGTACTCAACTCATTTGGACCACTGTCTGTACTTAACTCATTTGGACCACTGTCTGTGCTCAACTCATTTGGACCACTATCTGTACTCAACTCATTTGAACCACTGTCTGTACTCATCTCATTTGGACCACTATCTGTACTCAACTCATTTGGACCACTGTCTGTACTCAACTCATTTGGACCACTGTCTGTACTCAACTCATTTGGACCACTATCTGTACTCAACTCATTTGGACCACTATCTGTACTCAACTCATTTGGACCACTATCTGTACTTAACTCATTTGGACCACTGTCTGTACTCAACTCATTTGGACCACTATCTGTACTCAACTCATTTGAACCACTGTCTGTACTCAACTCATTTGGACCACTATCTGTACTCAACTCATTTGGACCACTGTCTGTACTCAGCTCATTTGGACCACTGTCTGTACTCAGCTCATTTGGACCTCTATCTGTACTCAACTCATTTGGACCACTGTCTGTACTCAACTCATTTGGACCACTATCTGTACTTAACTCATTTGGACCACTGTCTGTACTCAGCTCATTTGGACCTCTATCTGTACTCAACTCATTTGGACCACTGTCTGTACTCAACTCATTTGGACCACTCTTCACTAAACTCATTTGGACCACTGTCTGTACTCAACTCATTTGGACCACTATCTGTACTCAACTCATTTGGACCACTGTCTGTACTCAACTCATTTGGACCACTGTCTGTACCCAACTCATTTGGACCACTATCTGTACTCAACTCATTTGGACCACTGTCTGTACTCAACTCATTTGGACCACTATCTGTACTCAACTCATTTGGACCACTATCTTCACTCAACACATTTGGACCACTTTCTGTACTCAACTCATTTGGACCACTATCTGTACTCAACTCATTTGGACCACTATCTGTACTCAACTCATTTGGACCACTGTCTGTACTTAACTCAGTTGGACCACTGTCTGTACTCAACTCATTTGGACCACTATCTGTACTTAACTCATTTGGACCACTATCTGTACTCAACTCATTTGGACCACTATCTGTACTCAACTCATTTGGACCACTTTCTGTACTCAACTCATTTGAAACACTGTCTGTACTCAACTCATTTGGACCACTATCTGTACTCAACTCATTTGGACCACTATCTGTACTCAACTCATTTGGACCACTGTCTGTACTCAACTCATTTGGACCACTGTCTGTACTCAACTCATTTGGACCACTATCTGTACTCAACTCATTTGGACCACTGTCTGTACTCAACTCATTTGGACCACTATCTGTACTCAACTCATTTGGACCACTGTCTGCACTCAACACATTTGGACCACTTTTAGTAGACAACTGCAATTTTGGTAAAGAACCAACATATGTTGAAAATACATAAGCTGCACTGTAAATATTGCAACAGCATATTTCACAATCTCATATATCACTTGGCAGATTTACAGTGAAATAAAGTTTTTTCTACAAACTGGTATGTATGGTGTTGTACATCATATGTCTTCATGTAAAGATGTTCATAGAAGAAATAAAGATGTTGTACCACCTCAAGCATTGGACAGAAACATATTTCATTTTGAATTTAAAAGCAATTCATATAATTTACACACACATACTGAACAGTATTAAATGGAATTTAGAAATAGAATTCCTCAGAAAAGAAAAAATTCAGGATGATGACTTCTTTATTGTCAACGTATACAACAGTTCGAGGTAAACATTTATTCGTACATCAGGTGGAATGACAATGTTTTAATTCATTTATATTGATTTTGAAAGTTGATATACGTCTTCAGCTAACATCAAATTTGCCTATATACCCACTTTTTACACTTCATACCTTTTTCAATAAGTATAAACACATAATATTAATTATGTTTTCAAAGAAGAAGGTATGAAAATCGGCACCATACAGCAATTATAATTTATCCAAAATAAATTTATACAGAATATTTAAGGTTTTGGACAGTCAATGAATATTGAAAACTGAAATTTTTCCCATGTAGAAACTATCAAAGTTAAGAGTTCAGTTCCTAGTACAAAAAATCAACTCAAAATATGAACATAATCGCTTTTTTAATTAAAGTCAATTTGTTGTCATGGAAACAGAATGAGAAATCTTTATGAATGTTTTGCATCAAAACCAACACTTGAGATCTACACGCGCAGGTCAGTCAACCATTTATAAGTAAATGGTGCAAAAAATTATGAACATTACCACTTTTCCTAAAGTTTATATTGTTGCTATAGAAACAGATGAGAAAGATATGAATGTGTGGTGCATCAAAAGCAGCAGTCTCTGAGCAAAAATTAATTAAATGTTGGAAGCACTGGCAAGGACTTGATACAGGTGAGGAGACTTCCAAACGCAAGACATAACTCTTGCCAGTCTCCATTGCTGGCTGATTTAAGCCTTGCAGTATTTCCCTGCTTTGTTGTGCCAAGATAGTGGACCGCTAAACCTGAAATGCATAGTAGGCCCAAGTTTCCAAGCACAGAGATCTTAAGGAAATATTGCAAGGAAACACTGCAAGGCCTAGTAATGTTTTCTTCATCCATATTCAAAAGAATTCAGTTTTTTTTTTAAATGCATAAAAATAAAGCAACAACGCAAGAGAGTGAGGACTGTCAATAATTCCTTCTCCGACCAACAAAAGAGAGTAATTAATATGTTGTTCAACCAGTACAAGGATCAATGCTTCCTCAGAAGACACAGCTTTGCCACTTTAAGAAGTTAAATGCTCACTCTATTATATTTTCACTTTTGAGTACATTTTTTTTATCTCATACAAGAAAATATCACAAGAGATGTGAAAAATATTACTGTTAAAGGGACACCGCGTCAATGATAAATATGAGATCATATGCTGATTAACGTGTCTGATAGCGAGTCATTGACCCTATATTTCAGACAATTGAAGTAATAAGTAATAAAAACTACAGCATATAGACAATGAAGCGAAGCGTAACTCGTTAGCAGAGACATTAATCAGCATAGGGAGATAAAAGTGATCTCATTTTTATCATCGACGCAGTGTCCCTTTAATGTTCAACATAATTTTAAAAATTTATTATAATGTAGCTTCACCTGTAGAAGTGCTGGATCTTCTTTTCATTTGGCCATACTAACTGAATAACAGTCTTCTTGTGAAGATCACATAATGAACTTACTTACAGAGATCTTTCCACAAAGTAGAAAAGGAGTTTAACAAGCTTAGCTAGGTCTTAAGTGTATGGAGCACGAACAGGGAGGACTCCTGCCTCAATCAGATTGTAAGAGGTGAGGTGAGGTGAGTTGGGGTTTAATGCCGCTTTCAAGAGTATTTCACTTACATCGCGGCTGCTAGTATTATGGCAGGGAGAAAGCCCACAACGCCATGTGGTAATGCATTGCGGTGAAACCTGCGAGCATCGGCTGGAACTAGCGAACCATGGGTGGTACTACGCTGAAATTCAGTGTAGCATTGCACCCAAACCTAACTGCGTGTAGAACAGTTCTCTACTGCAGACAAAGTTGCCCTGCCCCTGGTGGGATTCGAACCCCGGACCTCTTGATCCGAAGCCGAATGTGCTAACCACTGTGCTATCCCGCCCCCCCCCCCCCCCAGATGTGTAAGACACATAACTGCTACTGCACTGTACTTGATGTGACAATGTGTAAAGCATGGCCTCTTTGTCTTACCACATGTTCTCAATTCCTTTATATTATAACAAAAGATATAACATGGTTATATTTGGGATAACACTACCTTAAAAGTACATAATTGTGTGGTAAGCTGTTGGTACGGTCAGCGCGGCGATAGTTGCCTTACTCTGTGGGTGTGGGTTTGAATCCCACAAGGAACTCGGGCCGAAAAAGGACAATAATTTGTACTATTGAAGGTAGTGTTATCCAAAATATAATCATGTTATAATTGTTCATTATCTAAATGACATATATTTCTAATTAAAACATTAACATTATAAGATTACATTCATTTAAGAAAACTATTCTAGCTAAGTCTGTGCCCAAAATTGAACTACAATTATCAAATTGCAAATACAACACTTTTGTCTCATGTTTCTACAACTTGTCTACTTAGATAAAGATTATATTTGGCTTGTTGATGTTTTGTGTATAAATAAGCCAGAAAAGGGCTCCTGTCTCAGACAATGACAACATGAACAATTATGTTATGACGTCATACAGAACAAAATACAGGAACTTGTACAAAAAATGATGGCAGACGTGACATGTGCACATACACAAATATGAAATGTATGACACGGGTTACTTTTCAACATATGGATAATAATGTATCGATATTATCTAGCTGTAGACTCGCCATGATTTGATAGATGTTAAACAATGTTAATCTCATTGATGCAATCAAGCCATGATTTCACGTATTTACGCTGACACATCATAATCTAAACAATGAGAAAATTTAAACCTTTCAAGTCTGATGTGGTAGAATATTATTTTAATTCCTCCTCTGGTACGAGGGAGGAATGTCACCCTACATTGACGCTGCAACCTCTGGTAGATCTCACTTCTGGGAATACGTTCTGTCATTGATGGAGAATTGTTGACAATAAAAGCGGTAACTGATTATCTTCAACCATATAACAGCTAGCCATCAATTTGAAAAAAAAATGTTCTGCACGAAGCTATTGATTATTATGACACACACTTTGTTTCCGACAAGCAAATCCAACTTTGGAATTGATCAGCTTCTATTGCATAATTGGTAAATTTCAGTACCTATTATTATTTTTGAGTTAGCTCAGCAAGTTATCTCTGGCACGTATCCTCTTTTCCCATTCTCTGAATAGGTCCATGATGGTAGGCCAGGGGATGGTCAGATTCATGAGCAGTTCTGTCAGGGCAGTTGTATCAAACTTTCCGGCATGTTGAACTTCACTATCTACATAATGATTATACAATGGGAGATTGGGGGGTGGGCGGATCTGACCTCCCTCCCAAGAGACTTCATTGTACAGTGAGAGATTCTTGGATGGAAAGGAGGGGTAAGGGTAGGGGGGGGGGGAGAGTTTAGGTTGTGAACATGATCCCCCTCCTCAAGAGAGTTCATCTCGAATCATTGTCAAGATGCTTTGTCTGAAATATGCCACATTTTAAGCTTCAAAGGTCAGGATGAATTCGAAATTAAATTTCTGACTTTTGAAACCCAATTTCCAGATCCGTATTAAGACAACATTTATTCGAGGATAATACAGTAACGTCCCTCAACCTTGCATTAGTGTCAAGCCCTCGTGAAGTCCTGTAGGGGTAGATGTCACTCAACCTGAGCTGGTGGTCACGTGGAGTTATCAGATGTTAACAGTCACAAGAGTTGGCAATATACTGAGTAAGGCCAGGCAAAGGTAATCACTTGGTTTACTGTTTTATGGGGTTGAAATGTCGACATCGAGAGAATCTAGAAAGATCTAGAGAGGGAGAGAGAATTGCATTCTAAAAATATTAGTTTTCAGAAAATTCAGGAAACATTTTTGTTTGAGAGGTAGATTTTGGCACCATTTTTACATGCGAGGGATTCTGAGTATCATTTTGTTTTCTTTAAATTTTGTCCAAATCATGGCATGGGGATCTGTAAACCAACTAAATAATTTTTGGGCCTAATAGGATAAAATAACCAGGATATTGTTTAAAACAGTAACATAAGTAGCTTTGTGCCAATTACTGTTTAAAATGAAATTGTAGGACAAAATTGTTTTTCAAAAATCAATAAAATATGTCATTGTTAAGTTTTTTTTACCGTTCTGGTGACAGCCTGTTCTGTACATTTTGTAATAATAAATGCATGAAATGTTACTGCTGTTTCTTCAAGGTTCATTATAGGTGTCACACTGGGACACTCCAGGAATTTACATCCTGACCAATAAAAACGCTTTGTTCTACATATTGGGGCGTGCAACACGTGGTCTCAACAATGTTAAACTATGTGAAAACATGTGAAAATATGTGAAACTATCTGAAACTATGTGAAAACATATGAAAACAACTAAATAATATTTTCTGCCAAACTTTCAATGTAAAATGACAGTTTGACGCATCTCAAACGAGATAAACAAAGTTAAAGGGAGAGTTCTATTGGAATATATTTTGTGGAAAAGAAATTCAAGGGGTAATTCCTCTTTATACATAAATGATATTAATACATGATTATAACACAATCCAGTTGAAACATATTACTAACATAGTTTTTTTTTAAATGGCGGCTACTCTGAAAGAGCCCTTTCTTTAAAGAATGACGTAAATTAATTAAAGTTGAAGTAAGACAACGTCAGTTAGAACCCATCAGTCTTGGGACCAATCAGAGCATGAACATTAGACTGAAATATTACTGTCTGATAGAAAACTAATTCAAATCAATACTTTCTAACACAATTTGCATAAATCATGTTTTTATGTATGGAACAAATTCTTTAATTTTTAATGATAATTTTTTCATTAAGTTTAATTAAATAAGACTGGAATGCCTTTATAATTTCTTTTACATTATTACATATATATAAATATTCAGGCTTTTAGTACAAAACATTCTCTTGAAAAACAGTTAATCGTATAAAGATAGGCAATTGAATATTAAACAAATTGTTGTAATCACTTATTTTAATAAAATACAATTTAAACTTTACTTGTTGACAACCATATACCAACCTTGACTTAAATTGGTAGTACCACACAAGTACTACAAATATTACATTTATTACAAATAATAAAGGAAGAACGAGCCATGGGCTCTGTAGCTTTAGATCTACAGACCTGATCAGCCAAAACTTCAAGTGTTCAGCCACACTTATCAGAAGATCTACCCTACTATACAAAAGATAATCTTTGAAACTAATTTGTTTCATTGTTATATTTGGGATACACTATCTGCAATAGTACACATTCTTGAGCTTTTCCTGGATTAGTCCATTGTAGTCAATTGTTATTGATGTGATTAACGATAATTCATGTGATGACAATTCAATAAAACAGTGTACTAGTTTCATGGGCTTTAATGTTGAAAAACAAATTGAATGAAATCAGACAGCAATGCCAAACAGTATCTTCGATCACTGATTCTTAATTAATCTATGAACATGAGTTAAATATTAATTGTTGAAGAAATGAAGTTTCATTATCAGATTCGTTGCAAACTACTAATTATCAAGCTTAATTGAGTACCAAGTACCAGGTTTGGTACATATAATCAAGTGAAGTACCAATTATAAAGCCACTACCAATTACCAATTATCAGGCTTGGTCACTGAAGCAAGTACAAGGACCCGTTATCAAACTGATTAATATTGGCCAATGACATGCACCATGCTAAAACATGATTAAAGTAGTTTCCAATTATCAATCTGAGTATCCAACAAAGTTCCAAATATTTACCAATATTTGACAACTGGTCTATTAAGAATGGTATCTTCACATCAGTGCATTAGATAATGATTGACAACTCGTCTATCAAAAGTCATATCTTCACATCGGTGCATTTGATTATGATTGACAACTGGTTATGTTATATATAAATATGCTTATATTCAAATGGATGCTTATATTTGTACATATGTATATATTATTATATATGTTTCTATGCCTATATTCTCATCATGAAACACAAACATGATGATGAACGTTCAGTGAATGTTATACTAAGATTACTAAATTACTAATCATGATTACTAAGACAAGGAATCCTCTGTATTCACTGGATACAAGCTGTAGTTCAGGCTTTAGTTTATACATGTTTTCTTTATATCCAACAAAGAAGAATTTATACATATATATATATGGTGAAAATTCAATCAAGTGTACACTTTTCATTGTAAATCGGATGATAAAAGAACATCAGCACACAGAGTGTTCTACCACATGTTTCCATTTACTCTTCAGGGAGAATGACCACATTTATAATACTACATTTTATCATATAACTACTTTTGTGTGTTTAATTGATTAATTACACCATAATCGCTCATAACCCTTAAATGGGGCTCACTTTTAAGTTATATTTTCTAAGTATGTTTCATATGTATTATATGTGATACTGAATTAATATGTTAATCTGTAAGTAATGTCACATTATTCCCTATGTCTATTGTTCCTGATACATCTGTATTAAAGTCATGTGAAGGCAATTTTAATCTCTAGTATGACGATATGACAAGCATTAATAGAAGTAATACAGGTAATATTTTACAGATAATACTGCATCATACAGGTGATCTATGTATAATCTGTAACAGCACTAAACACTGTTCTTTAATATATCCATACAAGAAGCATGACTCCGAGCTACTTGACACACATGTAATGATGTAGAAACAACCCTTCTCAGGTCCGAGTATTGTCACATTTGTGTCAGGTCTCATGTTCAGCCAACATCCACACATTCTGACAACAGTCCTGCATTACCACAGTGTGTATATCATGATGACGGTTCTCTTATACAAACTATACATATGTTATGTCAGCAAACATAATTTCCATTTTGACAGCATTATAGCACTTAGTGGACATATTGGATATAACATCCCTAACTAACAAACTACACATTACTGCGCATCACTGCACATCATCAAACATCACCCAACATCATCAAACATCACCCAACATCATCAAACATCACTGTCCATCAAGTAACACTACATGTCATCAGGCATCAGTGCAAATCATCAATTGTGTATGTGGTCCTCTCATACCTGGTTTTATTGATCAGGACAGGGAGAATATTTGCAATGTGCCCCACCCATTCTATTCCAAATATTAGCATCCTATTATAACAAGATCACACATATAATGATTTCCTGTCACTCACTGCTAAACTACATGAGACCTGAAGCTTACATAACCTTGTTCATGAATCTTGGAGTTATTTTTGAATTTAATCAATAGTTGTCTTTAGAGACTTACTCTTATCAAAGTGTCTAAACTGATAGGAGTGCATCTTTGCTTGTCTGATTTATGAAGTTTGCTGTCTGATATCTTATGCCATGCACCCATGGATCTATAAGATGTTCCTTTACCTTAAAAACGTGTTCACACATTTCAAGGATGAATGAAAGTACATATAGTGTATGATAGTGCAATGTAATTCCAAGTCCATGACAATAAATGTTCAACAATTAATGAACCAATTAAGCATACGTAATTCATTCAATCATAAATTTCATAATCTCTCAAATACACTCACTAACGATCAGTGTTTGATAGAATATTGAACGCCTGTAGTTTGCTCGTGAATTTCATTATATATTCACCCTAAGGAATTAGATGCGATATACGTCTTTGTTCACACACATATTCACTCAGTGCTTCATAGAACAATGCGGTACCTTCATTGACAATTGACATTAGTTTACCGTGAAATTGTGTTACGTACTGTCACACTCAATGTGTAATAAAACAATAAGTAATGGTAATGTAGCCATTGACAATGTGACGACAATGTGACACCAAGTAGACACAACAGAGAGTCGGGAACACTTCCAGCGCCGATACCGTACACGAGTTGTTGATCACACGTCAGTAATCCAATTTGTATATCCTCATGTTGCCCATAAATCCAATTGACAGTTACATGTGGTACTCCAAATATCGGCTAAATCCAACAGGAGTTGACTGGAAAAAAATACATGGAAACAGCGAGGTGGTATTACACGAGGGTGTACACCCCCAAGGGAGGGGGGGGGGGGGGGGGGGGGTCAAAAAAAAGAGGGCGTGGCCGACTCACCCGCCGATCCGTACGATGTTGACGACTGAAGAGGTCTCCGCGACAAGGATCGACGAACAAATCGCCTCTTGTGCTGCAAACGTCTCAAGGCCTGGCCCACTAGAAACAGAAAACAATGAGCGTGCACACACGTGCGCCATGTAAACACTCTTAAGAAATGTTGTTATTTCACGTAATACTTACTTCTTTCAGTTACGCTCCAACCATGTTTCTATTGAGCTCGTTCACAACGGCGCATGCTTCACCGACATGACGACACGGGTCAGAGGTCAGAATTCAGTACCTTTGCACGCTTTGACGCAAGTGTATATATATCCGCGCACGTGCTGCACGAGCGTCAACCGTTGCGCCGGTCTGAAGAAGAAAGCCTCGAGTGAAACTCCGCTCTCACTTAATCACCAGCCTCATATCGCTACACTTCCAATAAGCCTCCACAATCGACCTTTTCCGGCCAGGAAAAATTATGCGATCACTGTGGCAAATTGTATTGACTTAGGCAATCAATTGCTTTATTCTTTGACAGTTGAGGAATGCATATTGTCGAGTTATTTAACTCTGCATATAGTCATTGTGTTGGGCGTGGTAGTGGACCCGGACGTTATTCAGTAATGTGGATGAAGTACATCGCTATCGGTCTCCAACAGGAATGTCGAATGGTAAAGGAATTCTGCTATCGTCTGCTCTCACTCTACCTTGTCGCCAGAGAGCGCGGGAAAGCGGGACCTGAGGTAACGATCTTGAAGACATCCTTACCGAGCCACTGGATCGATGGTCCAAAACACTGTTGGTGAGCGGGGACAGACGCTTACCTCTGGAAACATGGGGACGTGAGCGAAGACAATGGCTTACCCACGAAACATGGAAACGTGATTTTGGTGTATGTGGGAATTTGTCAGTGCCACTGTTTGTAATTTTAATTTACTCATATGGGATTAATGGAGCGGTGCCATTTTCTTTTTTAAATTGTTATTTTGGCAACATTGTATATTTGTTTGCAAGCTTTCCATGTATTCAATTTGCGCCAGGGACAGACGAGGCGCGGGAACCGTCGTGCAATAAGCCCCGGCACCGGAGCGGAGCAACACTTACACTGGCGTGTAAATACCGACGGATTCTCCATATCCCCCGATCCTCGTCAGATTCCGACGGAATTGCAGACGATAGCTATTGCCTCCTGCTAGCTATTGCTTCCTGCTTCGCAACCAACAGTTATCTATAATTGGAATTTCATTAGCATCTCCCCGTTGATCCCTTGTCTGTAACTGCTGAGCGCTGGCGTGACGTCATCGATTTGGTCGTCACACTTGGCTTGACTCGCCACACTTCACTTGCTTCGTAATCAAAAGTTAACTTCATCATTTATTCAAAACTTCTTTTGTGGGAGCAGATGACGTCTACATGACTTGTAAGCATATGGGGTTAGGATGCTGAGCGTTCAGTGGAACGAGACGTGTGTGAAGGCAACGCCTGAGTGAAGGTGCGGCGGCGTGAATTCAAAATCAGAACAAGTTCAGTCCTTTGTCCAATGATTCTATTGGACATACAGGATGGTTTCCTTCGTCCTGGATGCCGTATTGAATATCTGCCTTGGACATCCGCTGTCCAAGCATACTTCCGATCTCTTGGTGACCGGCTTCCAGAAACAGGGAAAATAGATTTACCCCATAGATCTGTGAGCTGGGGGTATTTACGAGAAACAAATAGAGCGAGATACCGCGAGATACCGCGAGATACAGGGATTGAGGTGATCACCATGTGATCGAAGAATCGTTAAGATCACCAGTAAATGAACCTGGTTCCTGAAACAATAGAATCGATACCGTTGAAACCCAGAGTCTTTATGTATGCCTTTGAACTTGATACTGTAACATGGGTGTAATTAATGGAATGGTGTATTTAAAGGTTTTACATGAAAATGAACACAGAATGCATTGCCATAGTTATAGCGGTTTAGTTAAGTCGTTATATCTACATTTGAAACCGATACTATTGAAAACCAGACTCTGCCATTACAATGCTTTAACCTGATCCTAAGTCAGGTTGTAACATTGGCGTAGTGTTAAAGGCGCTGTAGCACGTTTTTTGCAAATTTTATTTTTTCAAATTTCCCATTTATAATGATAGTTTATGCCATTTAAATTTACTTTAGAGGGTAAAACATCTTATTACACAAACCAATTATCCGTAGTGGTAATAACGGTGTTGCGTATAAAGCGAAAATTGCATGGCGGCCATTTTATTGTGAACACATTTTATTATTTCGAATGACAAAAACGATAGCCGTGACTTTACGGAACCATGTACACTCATTTGTAACTTTACTTTCCGAAGAGAGAAGGGTGTTTTACTATTGGTGACATTATTTTTCAAATACATTTCATCGACTTATTTGAGCGAAAAAACGTGCTACAGCGCCTTTAAAGTAGCCTATATGTGGTATCTGATGAACAAGGTGCGCGTATATGACGTCATATATATATATATATATTTATATATATATATATATATATATATATATATTATATATTATATATATATATATATATATATATTACAATGTTAAGTGTTACGGTTCTACAACCAGATCGATGATCGTTTTTAAAAACACCATAATTATTCTAAAAACATGGTTACATTTCAGTTGTTATATTTGGGATGACACTATCTGCAATGGTACACATGGTTTTGCTTTTGAGGACGATTTCATGTTCACGACCCCCTCAGTGTCAGGCACCTCTCACCTCTGACATCAAAATATCTGAGGTCTTGCTTAGGATTGAACCCTTGTGACGGTATTCAGTTCAATCAACACGCATAAATAAGAGTGAGGTGAGTTGGGCTCTAACACCGCTTTTTCAAGATTATTTCACTGATATCAGGAAGGCTAGTATTATTGCAGGGGAAATGCCCGCAACACCATGCGGTTATGCATTGCGGTGAAACCTGGGAACATCGGCTGGAAAAAGCGAACCATGGGTGGTACTATGCTGAAATTCAGTGAAGCATTGCAAACCTGCGAGCAAAGACTGGAACCTTACAATAAGAATTAATACTAGTACTGATTCATTTCACATCATTAGTCTTCCGAGAGATTCTTGAATATATATTAACCTTAGACCATACTGTTTAGAGTCGCATTTTAGAAGCTGGAATGACGAAAATGAAGAGAAAAACAACTTATTTATTATTAAAGAAGTCGTTATTCATTCTCATAAGACCATAAGGCACCCAGCATTTAGTGATTGTTGGTGTTATTTTTACCTACAAGTCTAAACCAGACACTGATAGTGTTACTGTTCCATTGGACCTGATTTTACAATAAATACTGTTGAAAACCAATGTAAATAGAGTTGTTTATTGCGTTGAACAGTGTAAATGATAAAGAATTATCGAGCTAAGTGTATTTAAATTTAGATGTAATGGTGAATTCTCCGTATTCTGTGGAGGAGAAGAATCGATACGAGTTTTGCAACATCCAGACTTTCACTTCACAGAGCTCTGTCGTGCACCTAGCTCTCTTGGTACCAATGGCGTTATGTTAATTAATGGGGAAATGATAAGGGTTTGAGTGAGGATGAATACCTCGTTACCTAAGAACATAACATGACATTCCTGCAGAGATAAGTGTTGTGTTTAGCCGATATCTCTACAGTAGAAACCGACATAACTGGAAACATATACAAGTCATAAGTCTCCAATCACTGGCTAAGTTGAGACTTGCTTCATTTCGTTAACTTTCAGTGGTCAGTGCTAGCATAGCAGCGCGCACTATTTAGTTCAGGTACAGTGCGCTGGGCAATACGCTGACACAGACATTTTAACGAAATGGTTCACTTAAACTGCACCACATGTATATTGATATTCCAGGGATGCAGAAATCGGTCTAATTGCTGGACAGCAAAATATCAATGGAATATCAGATATTCCATTGATATTTTGCTGAGTTGACACTGTTGAGTTAATATGTTCATGTGTGAAAGAAATTGGATGATGTGTTATAACATACTTCCTCAAACAGGATCCCAATAGACACACTTGAGAGTGGTCGTAATTCTCGTTGTACGCCTTTCGTCGTGAGGCTGCTTACGTATTTGGTAAGGGATGGGCAACTTGTTAAATGTAAGAAATATATAATTGTGTTATTGATATTGTGCTTAATTGATACTGGTGAGTTGGCATTTTAAATTATTTTAAATTTCTTTCTTTCACATTCAGTCACCATCGGTGGTACAAGAGAAGAAAATACATAATTAATATAAACATGAACATGGGGGTGGTTAAAATTGATTACAATGGAGTTAGTATCGTTAGTCTTGCATCAATGAGCAATATAAAATCTTCAGAACTGTTGCGCAAAGAAGCGTGCCAACTTTGGGAAATTGATCTTCAAACGTAAATTGCATCCCTGTCTTGAACCAAGGTTTTGGACTGGTATTCTTGCTGTTCCAATCTTGGCAGAAGGTCCACTATTCATTGCGAGAAATTTCGCTTTGTTTTCAGATTTGTATGATTCATCAGTGAAAAGTGATACCCATTGAGTAGTTATTACAGTTCACTGTATTAAAGTTTGTGATGTCTTTGAGACAACGTAAAAAGACGACTTATTGTTTTCACTTCAGAAATGATTGTTGAATGTACCATAATAGAAACTATTTCACACCAACAATTAAACGTATGAGTTTTGAGTTGAAGTGACCGATGTCAACATTTTGATTTTGTTTATGTTTGTAACTGTTTAATCTGCAATAAGTGATCAAGCCCGTCAAACAGTCGTCATGTATGTTCTTGAACGTGTGAGGATTTGTTTTCATTAGGTCCATACGAAAAACTTGATTCTAAAATTTAGGAAATCGGAATTTAAAAAATCTGCCCCATTTCTCCATTTCATCTTGCCAAAGCTCTTGAAACAGTACACTCCTGGCGATCACATGATGATTATTGTACGTATGGACAGAGGGATATCATGTGCGTCAGACTACTAATCAGATATACACACGCCTAAAGCCCTTACCTATCTAATCAATCGGACTTACCTCAGCGTAATCAATCAGAGGATCACTTTCATCGATCAGACGATCAGTATCATTTTCTGTGACATTGAAGCTGAGACAAGAGCACGTAAAATCCATGAGTCGTCCATTTAAACAAACTCAACACATTAATCTGTGACAGTTCACTATGTACTGCCCCTAACATGACCATCGCTTGAGCCGCCAATCTTTCTCGGACATGGGAAGCAGTTGAGACTATCATATACAGAGAACAGTAAAGGATCATTCTGAACTACTATGTTTTACATTACATTAGTGGATATTAAGTCTGTCACAAGGATTGCAGAACTTGTTCTGTAACCGGTACATTGTTGAGTACATATCATGGCCGAGTGGATAAGCGTTTGGGCCATTCAGTGCTGGAGATTGGTGCCTGACTCGTAGGTTCCCAAATATGACACTGTTATATTGTAGTTAAGTTGAAACATATAGACAATACTTGTCTACTAATTTTATTTAATTTAAGAAAAAGTAAGTTAATTACTCAATGAGACTTCATATTATTTTGCCAAAAAAATTTAAATACATTCAGCTGTATATCTTCATACGCTTATCTCCATCATATAATGAAACTGCTAAACTAGTTAACCTTGTGTTCGTTGAAATCTATTGGAGGCGTCATTCTCACTACTGGAGGCAATACGGGGTAAGATTGAACTAATGTTTACACAGCGTTGATTGCATTGCAGGAGACTTACATCATATGGATCACGTCCATATCCATTGTTATGTTGATGCGATGCTGATCACGTATAGTGCAATACTGAGTGCATTGATGAACTAAATAATGTATGTGCCACGAGTAGTGCACATTCGTTCGTCAGCTGATACATTGTGCGGGGGATATCAGTTACGTCATGTTTTACATACATAATCCAACAGTATAATTATGTGGTCACGTATGGGTTATATATATTACGTGTATACATCATCTGAAATCTATGTTTCATCTGAAATGAACATCTTGCTAAATGGTCTCTACCAAGCATGTATGATAATAAGTGAATTGATAAGCTAAATTATGCAAATGACACGAGAAGTGAACATTCGTTCATCAGCTGATACATTGCGAGGGGAGTTCAGTTACATCATGTATACACGTATACTACTCCATGCATAATGTAACGGTATATGTGGTCATGTATGGGTTACATGAAGCATTCATCCACCGACATCATCGTATACCAAAAATGAACATCATGTTATTGACTTGTGTTGTTTTGAGGGGGAGGTCAGTTACATCGTTACAGTATATGAAGAAGAAGAACCTTATTTTATTTACGTGTCAGGTATTTTCTTACATTTATATATTTATATATGTAGTAATGCGTTGATTCACGGCTATCATATACTTATGTATCTAACATTAAATTCGACATTGTACGAGCAATTTAAAAAACAATTTTTAACATGTACAATGTGTATAATATATATATATATATACATGTATATATATATATATATACATATGAAAAAGTTGAGGAAGGTCTAACGTAAAGTAAATGTATATAAAAATAAAATACTTCAGACGACACTTGCTGTAGATATCATTTTAATGATGACTGGATGCGTCGCATTTCGACTTGTTTACAAGTCTTTTCAACAGTCTGTTATATATATATATACATGTATATATATATATATATATATATATATATATATATATATATATATATATATATATATATATATATATATATATATATATATATATATATATATGAATGATATGTTACAAGCTGTAGAAAATATATGATGTTTTAGTGAAATTTATATCTTATATTGGATCAAAGGCTACACACATTACATTATAAACTATAACTATTCTTCTTCACAAACAATGCCCGTGTACAAAACAACATGGAGAGATACGTATATTGCCAATATTGCCTTTACAATTCTTTAAACTCCTTTACTCTACCCATTCTACGAATCTTCACGTCTTGCACATCTCCCATATCGATTCTCCGCGTCAGATCGGTTATGTAGCAGACTGTCGAGTGTTTTATTTAACCAGTTCTTTCATTTTCTATTCCACATTTTACCCTCTCAACGCATTTTACGACATGTGGAAGCAGACCCAACTTGATACTTTTGAGTCTACATTACAGAGTTATTGATCAAAAGCAGGATAAACTAGATTAGCGTTTGCGGGACACCGCAAAAGCAGAGCAACTCCGAAACTTAGGGTCTCGCCTTTCCCTGTTCCGCCTTCTCGTCAGCATCAATACAAATGGGAATTCTTTTTAACAATTTTTTTTTCATTATTCGAGTTATTACTAATCATCACTGGGGTCACTTTTCACAAGTTTGTTCTTAAAACTTGTTTCTTTTTTCAAAATTTGATCAAAGGATTAACGTGGCCTTAACCAATATCTCATGACCTTGACCTTTGACCTTCAAGGTCACACCATCAATGATCACTTTTCCTCTTGTATAACAATCATGCAATGACTCAAAGTGTTCATAGTTAAAATAAGGCATATTCACAAAAACATGTTTAAGTTGTGACCTAGCTGTGACCTTGACCTTTGCCAGATTTTAGCGAAAACTTTGGTCTTTCTCCTTAGTTCATATATACCAAATAAGAGCCTGATAGCACAAAAAAGTTTAAAGTTACCATGTTTACAAGAATTGTTGTAGTGATTTCAGAACTCATGACCTTGACCTTTGACCTTGAATGTGAACATGTCAAAATCATTCACCAGGTTTATAAAAAAAAAAGCTATTTATATGAGGTGTTAATATCTTCATGGAAAAAAGTTACTAAGTGATTTCAGAACTGGTCAGCATGACCGTATATCTCGTGACCTTGACCATTGATCTTCAAGGTCACACAGTGAATGACAACTTTTCATTGTTTATAACAATCAAATAATGATTCAAAGTCTTAATAGTTGAAATAAGGCATGTTCGCAAATGCATGCTTAAGTTGTTACCTCGCTGTGACCTTGACCTTCGACGGATGTTAGAAAAAACTTTTTAAAACTTGGCCTTTCTCCATAGTTAATATAAATCAAATAAGAGCCTGATAGCACACATATTTTTCTAGTTATCATGTTTACAAGGATTTCTTTAGCAATTTCAGAGCTCATGACCTTGACCTTTGACCTTGAATGTGAACATGTCAAAATCATTCAACAGGTGTATAAGAATGAAACTATGTTTATATGGTGTTGATACCTTCTTGGAAAAAAGTTACTTAGTGATTTCAGAACTGGTGACCTTGACCCTATCTCGTGACCTTGACCTTTAAAATTCAAGGACACAAAATCAGTGATCACTTTTCATTGTGTATCATAATCATGAAATGATTCAAAGTGTAAATAGTTGAAATAAGACATTTTCGCAAAAGCATGCTTAAGTTGTGACCTCACTATGACCTTGACCTTTGACGGATGTTAGCGAAAACCTTTTCAAATCTTGGCCTTTCTCCATTGTTGATATACACCAAATAAGAGCCTGATAGCACAAATATTTTTCAAGTTATCGTGTTTACAAGGATTTCTTTAGCGATTTCAGAACTCGTGACCTTGACCTTTGACCTCGAATGTGAACATGTCAAAAACATTACCAGGAGTATAAGTAAGAAGGTATGTATATGAGTTTTCAAAACCTTCTAGGAAAAAAGTTAAAGCTAATACAAAACGCGCGGGCGGCGGCGGCGGCGGCGGCGGCGGCGGCGATGGAAACTGCGCAAAAACTGATAGAAGCTCCGACTCAGTCGGAGCTGCTAATAAACCTTCATCCACCTCATTGATGTCACCTACGTTTTTGCTCTTTCATCTTTATGGCCACGTTTGGTGATCAGATTTAGAAATGTTTTGGAAGGCTCGTTTATGATATAATGTCAATTACCTACAGAGCAAATAAACATATGTTATTGGTTACATGTATATCTATATTGAATTGCATGACGTATTTATTTGAGGTTTGAAAAGGACCGGAATGTTTGTAAAAATGTAATTCTAGCGCATGTAGCCGATCGTGCATCTATGCTACAAGACTGAAGTTTAGTCTATGAAATTAAATAATTAATCCATGTAATTTTATCTAGACTTTGTGAATAAGGACATAAATTCTATCGAAAGTTCTTATTTTGTACACATTCATGGTGCAGAACTATGCTACTAATGCCTGATATAAATTCCATAATTATATTTGCTTAGATTTATAAAGGAGAATATCGCAATGAACGTCGTTTACAAATAACAACACTCTATCACTGTTGCTTGAATGCTTCATGTTTTCGTCTCCTCAATACAATGTTTCTACTGATATACAAGTTGTTGATTAAATTTATATATATATATTTTTTATAGGTTATCAAGAATCCTTAAATATTTCATCATCGTTAATTAATGAGTATACGTCCGATCTCTTAGTATTTCATCATCATTTTAAGAATTAATGATTTCAGCATTCGATTCCTCTTTATTTCATCATCAGTTTAAGAATTAATGATGCCAATGTTCGATGTCTCAGTATTTCATCATCATTTTAGGAATTAGTGATTTCAACATTCGATCCTACACAAACCTACTGAATATTTCAAACCCGACATGGTGGAAACGCTTCATGCATTGTAGAAGTTAACTCAGTAAAGCTTGTTGGTATTTATAAATGAAGACGAGTTGGCGTGCTTTATCGTTGAATACAGCACGCTGCCGGGTCTCATTGACCGCCTGTATTGTATTGCCGTGCGTATCTTATATATTGATAGAAGATACATATGGACATATTAAACTGTAAATAGTTCCTACTTTTACAATGACTACTCAAACATCAAGAGACTAAACTTTAATTTAAGACTGATAATTCAGTAACTGCACTAATTAAATAATAAGTAGCCTATCAGATTAAATTACCCTGATTGGGCAGGATAATAAGCACTATATTTTAAATAAACCATTTTAAATCACCCCTTATCCCGATTACTGGCAAGAAAGTGCTACAACCGTAATATGACATTCCTGCAGTAATTCAGTTTCAAGTCAGGTCTATGTATATCTGCAAGTACACGTACCGTATTTCCTCTAATAGGGACCCGGGCCCTTATTAACATGTAAGGGCCCTTACCCCCCTGGCGCTTATTGGAGGCCCTTATTTTATTTTCAGGTTTGACCAATACACGTGATAACCTCTGATAACCAATTAGAATAAAGCAAACTCCTCCCAATTTGATGTAAACCGAATTTAGCGTGGTAACCTCATTGTGCCTGGGAACATATATGGGAAATAATAATAATAATTAGTAGGGGGTGATCATTGATGCGATATAAACCGGGCCCCTATTAGAGGCCCGGCCCTTATTGGAGACCCGGCTCTTATTCACCTTTGGGTACCTTTACCCCCCGGCTGCTATTAGAGGCCCGGCTGCTATTTGAGGCCCGGCCCCTATTAGAGGAAATACGGTACATGATGTTTACCTCAGGTAGTCATAATTACTGCTTTGCTTACACTGAACTCCGGAGTCCTGGAATGTAGGGTTAGGTGTACACAATGTACGATGTTCATTAGCACCGGAAGAGCGTGTGTGGGGTTAGCTGAGGGGAGGGTTGTGGGTTGGCTGAGGGGAGGGAGGTAGTTTGGTAAAGGGTAAGCATCCACCACAGTCTTCTATCGTCTACATATATAAAGTGCAATCATTTGTTGGACTGTATGATGTAGGATCTCTACATGCAAAATCTACATGTGTGTTCTAATAAGTGTGATAAAACGTACGATGTTGATAAGTAATTAAATGTCATGTTGATAAGCAATTAAATTTATGATATTGATAAACAATTATATTTATGATGTTGTTGGGAGCATTTGTATCTACTGCTGCATCCCAAAAGTGTGTTCACCTACTTGTATTTTAGTGCAAATATTATGTACTTTGAGTCCTATCAACGCGAACGCTAGATTGCTTATTTTGAATGTTCACATTATAAGAAGACAGTTAAATGTTCCATAACACAATCTAATGTTATACTTCATAGTAAACAGTCACAATGTCGGCAGCTCTTTGAGGTGACCAGGGGTCAATCTTTTCAAAACTGCATTATTATTATATTTTTTTATTTTCCTGCGTGAAATATGCAGTTAGTGATCATTTGGATCAATCATGCATTACGCATTTCCTTTAATACTCATACAATGGATTTGTGATGATTTTTTCTCATTTAATTGATTTGACAATTTGTTTTCGACAATTAATGAGATTTGAATTTTTTAAAACAATTTGAACCCTTCTGTCTAATTCATTACCCCAAAGTTAGAAAGCATTCATCACTTATGTTACGATTAACGGATGCGTTTGAGAATGATTATTTTACTCATGGATATGCATATGAGATAATTCATTGTCATTGTATTTGATGTAATTATTGATGTTACAATGCTGGTCAACTTACATGATATTTGCACTGAGGTACACAGATGAAATGCAAATGTTGATATAATTGCAATATAATCAATTTTTTACATACTTATCAGGTTTGAAAAACCAACATTGCCCCACGCTTCCCCCTGAAGCGTTCCTCAACATATATCACACAGAATTAAAAAGGGACGCTACCCGGTAAGGGTGGCGCTCGTGCCACGTGACATCGGTGACGTCATCATTCCCTTATTTGTTGAGCGAGCATACGGTCACGCGTGTGTTCTGTTCTCGACTAATTTCGCTACTTTATAGGCTTTTTAAGTCTTCCTAGTTCCTCATATCTTCAGAGTTATTGTTATAAGTACCTTTCTGTCCTTTCCTGACCAACTGCTGAACTAATTTTTCGCCAATTAGTTGACTTTTGGGTCGGGTTTGTAGTTGTCAGTTTGGTGCATTTCTCGCCTTGCCAGGCTGCCTGTCTTGCTCGGGCTGCACGTGCAAGTCGTGCACGTGTATATTGCTTGACTGACTGTCGGTTGGTCTCTCGCCTCTCGTCTCGGTTGGCGTAGGCTCTCGCTAGCCTTCGCTTTCACCTTGGTTCGCTCACCTGGTGGGTTAGTGAACGGGGTGGGGGTACGCCCTCCGCTGTGCGAGCATACGCGTGTGAACGAGCACTCGCCAAGCGGGTGAACGAGCCTTCACCGAGTGTGAGCTCGCTAGCGAGGCGTACATTCGCCTAGCGAGTGAGTGTCTCCTCACCTGTGGTTGTACAGGCGTACGTTCGCTAAGCGTGAACTCATTAGCGAGTGAGTGGTTACTCACCGGCCCGCGCGTGTCAGGTGTTAGTGCCTGTCAGGTGACGAGGGTGTTTGTACAGGCGTACATTCGCTAAGTGTGTTCACTTTAGTGAGTGAGTGGTTACTCACCGGTTCTCGCGTGTCAGGTGATAGTGTGTTTGTACGGACGTACATTCGCCAAGCGTGAGCTCCTTAGCGAGTGAGTGTCAACTCACCTGCTCTCGCCTGTCGGGTGACGAGTGTGTTTGTACAGGCGTACATTCGCTAAGCGTGAACTCGTTAGCGAGTGGGTGGTTACTCACCGGTTCTCGCGTGTCAGGTGATAGTGTGTTTGTACGGACATACATTCGCCAAGCGTGAGTTCCTTAGTGAGTGAGTGTCAACTCACCTGCTCTCGCCTGTCAGGTGACGAGTGTGTGTGGCAGGTGGTTAAGTGTTAAGTGATTAAGTGTACAGTCGTACACTCGTCAAGCGTGAACTCGCCTGTGAATAGGTTTCATTCATTGCCGTCTCGGGTTAACGAATTGAGTTACGCTTGGGGGTTCACTTTCTGTCTCACTCACTCGCATTAGTTGACGGTTTCATCAGTGAGTGATGGCTCCGCCTGGGCTTTTCGCGGGTTTTTGTTGCCGATACGGGTCCGCAAGTCGGCACTTAACGACCCGTTACTCATGCCAGCGTAACATGCCATGCCGCTTGGCGGGTTATGTTTGCATGTGAGCGTTCGCTCTCCGCCGTGCGAGCGTCGATCTCAGTATCGGGCTTGCTTGCGTGTGAGCGTTAACTTTCGTTAGTCATGCCTTGACCCGCTTGGCGGGTTATGCTTGCGTGTGAGTGTTCGCTCTCCGCCTTGCGAGCGTCGACCTCAGGGACGAGCTTGATTGCGTATGAGTGCTGACTCTCGTTAGTCATGCCTTAACCCGCTTGGCGGGCGAGCGAGCCTTCTCCTGTCACCTAACCTTGCGACTATGATTCTCCGATTCGCGGAGTTGATTGCAGGTTGTGTCAGAAGGTTGGGGTCCGTCCTCCGACACGCAAGTGTTGGCTCCCAGGATCGGGCTCGTCTGCGGGTGAGTGATGCGTTCGCCAGCCCTATCCTTATGGCTTAGCGTCTTGTTACGCTGGCCCGTTGTGGGTGGGTCACAGGTTGCTATAGGGCGGGTTGTCCTGCGAGGGTCACTCTCACTAGCTTTCAACATGAGGGTCAGCGTCTTGCTACGCTGTCTGCCTCGTGCGTGGTGCTAACATGTGAGGGTACGCCTTGCGAGTGAGTGTTACTCTCGCTAGCTTTCTACCTTGAGGGTCAGCGTCTCGCTACGCTGCCTGCCTCGTGAGTTGTGGTAGTAGGTGAGTGTACGACTTGCGAGTTCCCTTGCGAGTGTGTGTACGTCTTGCGAGGTTCCTGGCGAGTGAGTGATACGCTCAGGCGAGCTTTCTATTTGAGGTTCAGCGTCTCACCCGTGGTGGCACGTGGTCCTGTGCATAGCTCAGTCGACCGCTATCAGTTAAGTTCAGCAACAACGGGCGTGGCTCGCTGGATGGGTGGGTTACCCGCCTCATTGCTGGATGAAAACTGCGAGTTTGAAGGGTGATTCCCTGCCCCACACTGAGACATGAGTTGAGAGGCTCATGGTGTCACCTTGGGCAAGGGACTTTATTCGAAATGTGCCTCTGTTCACTCAGCAGTACAATTGAGTACCTGGTTTGGAAGTGCAGGCAATGTGATAGATAACCTTCGAGCGCCTTAATTGGTAGCCCAGGTTGCATACTCCCTAGGGAGTTGAGAATGAAAAAGGAACGTGTTGGTCCTTACACCAGGGTAATAATGTGTGTAGCGCTTTGAGCATGACCCTTTGTGTTGTGGAGTTCAGCGCGATATAAGTATCCTCATTATTATTATTATTATTATTATTACTACGCTGTCTTGTGTTAGGTTGTGCCTTACAAGCGAGTGTCTACTCTCGCTAGCTTTCAATTAGAGGGTCAGCATCTCGCTGTCTGCCTCATGAGTTATGTTAGCTTGTGAGTGCACGCCTTGTGAGTAAGTGGTACTCGGGCGAGCTTTCTATTTGGGATTCAGCTTCTCAGCACGCTGCCTTGTGTTAGTTAGTGCCTTACAAGCGAGTGTTACTCTCGCTAGCTTTCAACATGAGGGTCAGCATCTCGCTGTCTGCCTCATTAGTTGTTAGCATGTGAGTGTACGCCTTGCGAGTAAGTGGCACTCAGGCGAGCTTTCTATTTGAGGTTCAGCGTCTTAGTACGCTGCCTTGTGCTAGTTTGCGCCTTACAAGCGAGTTTTGCTCTCGCTAGCTTTCAACTTGAGGGTCAGCATCCCGCTGTCTGCCTCATGAGTTGTGTTAGCTTGTGAGTGTACGCCTTGCGAGTAAGTGTTACTCAGGCGAACTTTCTGTTTGAGGTTTAGCCTCTCACTACGCTGCCTTGTGTTGGTATGAGCCTTACAAGCGAGTGTTACTCTCGCTAGCTTTCAACTTGAGGGTCAGCATCTCGCTGTCTGCCTCATGAGTTGTGTTAGCATATGAAGGCACGCCTTGCGAGTAAGTGTTTCTCAGGCATAGCCTTTTAATTGAGGTTCAGCGTCTCAGTACGCTGCCTTGTGTTAGTTTGTCCCTTGCAAGTGAGTTTTCTTTGCGAATGAGTCTCACTCTCGCTAGCTTTCAACTTGAGGATCAGCATCTCGCTGTCTGCCTCATGAGTTGTGTCACCATGTGAGGGTACGCCTTGCGAGCGTACACCTTGGTGGGTTGTCTTGCGAGTGAGGGTTACTCTCGCGAGCTTCCTATTTGAGGGTCAGTGTCTCACGACGCTTCCTGCCTTGTGAGTTGTGTTAGTATGTGAGGGTACGCCTTGCGAGTGTCCGCCTTGGGGCGGGTTGCATTGCGAGTGTGTGTTACTCACTCTAGCTTTCAACTTGTGGGTCAGCGTCTTGCTACGCAGCCTGTCTAATGAGTTGCATTAGAGTGTGAGGGTACGCCTGGCGAGTGTCCGCCTGTAGTGGGCGGGTTGTCTTGTGAGTGTTATTTTCGTTAGCTTTCAACTGGAGGATTACCGTCTCGCTACACGGCCTGCCTCGGGAGTTGTGTTAGCTTGTAGGGTACGCCTTGCGGGCGTACGCCTCTGGTGCGGGTTGACTTGCGAGTGAGCTTCACTCGCGCCAGTTTTCAACTTGAGTGTCAGCGTCTCGCTACGCATGTCACCTTGTAAGTTGTGTTAGAATGAGAGGGTACGCCTTGGGAGCGTCTGCCTCTGGGGCGGGTTGCCTTGAGAGTGACAGTTACTCTCACTAGCCTTCGTCTTGCGACTTCCTTACCATGAGGGTCAGCGTCTAGTTACGCGTGTTGCCTCGTGGGTTGATTGTGAGCCGTGTTAGCGTTTGAGGGTTTGCCTTGCGAACCTCCGCTCCTAGGCCTTGTGACCAACTTACCATGAAAGTTAGTGTCCCGGTTAGTGTGGGAGCGTACGCTCTTCCACTTGTGAGGGTCCGTCTCAGGGGCTAGATGGGTTGCAAGGTTGTGTTGCGCCCTCCGTCTCGGATGCTAGCTTCTCTTCTAGTTGCACTCGTTTGCGGGGGCTTCCCGTGCTCCTCTTTGCGGATAGGTCCTCATAGGGTGTTCGGGGCTTATACCCTCGCCTTCGCTGCCTCTTGCTGTCGTGGACAGATGCGTAAGGTATGCACCGCTCTAAGATCCTTGATGGCCTCGTGCCTGGTTCGTTCCTCTGTGCAGACTAGCTCTGCAGGAGCCAGTTCTGATACCCCTCCGGGGGGACCTGTCAACTCACCTGCTCTCGCCTGTCGGGTGACGAGTGTGTTTGTACAGGCGTACATTCGCTAAGCGTGAACTCGTTAGCGAGTGGGTGGTTACTCACCGGTTCTCGCGTGTCAGGTGATAGTGTGTTTGTACGGACATACATTCGCCAAGCGTGAGTTCCTTAGTGAGTGAGTGTCAACTCACCTGCTCTCGCCTGTCAGGTGACGAGTGTGTGTGGCAGGTGGTTAAGTGTTAAGTGATTAAGTGTACAGTCGTACACTCGTCAAGCGTGAACTCGCCTGTGAATAGGTTTCATTCATTGCCGTCTCGGGTTAACGAATTGAGTTACGCTTGGGGGTTCACTTTCTGTCTCACTCACTCGCATTAGTTGACGGTTTCATCAGTGAGTGATGGCTCCGCCTGGGCTTTTCGCGGGTTTTTGTTGCCGATACGGGTCCGCAAGTCGGCACTTAACGACCCGTTACTCATGCCAGCGTAACATGCCATGCCGCTTGGCGGGTTATGTTTGCATGTGAGCGTTCGCTCTCCGCCGTGCGAGCGTCGATCTCAGTATCGGGCTTGCTTGCGTGTGAGCGTTAACTTTCGTTAGTCATGCCTTGACCCGCTTGGCGGGTTATGCTTGCGTGTGAGTGTTCGCTCTCCGCCTTGCGAGCGTCGACCTCAGGGACGATCTTGATTGCGTATGAGTGCTGACTCTCGTTAGTCATGCCTTAACCCGCTTGGCGGGCGAGCGAGCCTTCTCCTGTCACCTAACCTTGCGACTATGATTCTCCGATTCGCGGAGTTGATTGCAGGTTGTGTCAGAAGGTTGGGGTCCGTCCTCCGACACGCAAGTGTTGGCTCCCAGGATCGGGCTCGTCTGCGGGTGAGTGATGCGTTCGCCAGCCCTATCCTTATGGCTTAGCGTCTTGTTACGCTGGCCCGTTGTGGGTGGGTCACAGGTTGCTATAGGGCGGGTTGTCCTGCGAGGGTCACTCTCACTAGCTTTCAACATGATGGTCAGCGTCTTGCTACGCTGTCTGCCTCGTGCGTGGTGCTAACATGTGAGGGTACGCCTTGCGAGTGAGTGTTACTCTC
This sequence comes from Gibbula magus, assembly GCA_936450465.1. Lineage (NCBI taxonomy): Eukaryota > Metazoa > Mollusca > Gastropoda > Trochida > Trochidae > Gibbula > Gibbula magus. The sequence goes on along the minus strand of OW388303.1, from coordinate 49,046,267 downwards.
GCTAGCTTTCTACCTTGAGGGTCAGCGTCTCGCTACGCTGCCTGCCTCGTGAGTTGTGGTAGTAGGTGAGTGTACGACTTGCGAGTTCCCTTGCGAGTGTGTGTACGTCTTGCGAGGTTCCTGGCGAGTGAGTGATACGCTCAGGCGAGCTTTCTATTTGAGGTTCAGCGTCTCACCCGTGGTGGCACGTGGTCCTGTGCATAGCTCAGTCGACCGCTATCAGTTAAGTTCAGCAACAACGGGCGTGGCTCGCTGGATGGGTGGGTTACCCGCCTCATTGCTGGATGAAAACTGCGAGTTTGAAGGGTGATTCCCTGCCCCACACTGAGACATGAGTTGAGAGGCTCATGGTGTCACCTTGGGCAAGGGACTTTATTCGAAATGTGCCTCTGTTCACTCAGCAGTACAATTGAGTACCTGGTTTGGAAGTGCAGGCAATGTGATAGATAACCTTCGAGCGCCTTAATTGGTAGCCCAGGTTGCATACTCCCTAGGGAGTTGAGAATGAAAAAGGAACGTGTTGGTCCTTACACCAGGGTAATAATGTGTGTAGCGCTTTGAGCATGACCCTTTGTGTTGTGGAGTTCAGCGCGATATAAGTATCCTCATTATTATTATTATTATTATTATTACTACGCTGTCTTGTGTTAGGTTGTGCCTTACAAGCGAGTGTCTACTCTCGCTAGCTTTCAATTAGAGGGTCAGCATCTCGCTGTCTGCCTCATGAGTTATGTTAGCTTGTGAGTGCACGCCTTGTGAGTAAGTGGTACTCGGGCGAGCTTTCTATTTGGGATTCAGCTTCTCAGCACGCTGCCTTGTGTTAGTTAGTGCCTTACAAGCGAGTGTTACTCTCGCTAGCTTTCAACATGAGGGTCAGCATCTCGCTGTCTGCCTCATTAGTTGTTAGCATGTGAGTGTACGCCTTGCGAGTAAGTGGCACTCAGGCGAGCTTTCTATTTGAGGTTCAGCGTCTTAGTACGCTGCCTTGTGCTAGTTTGCGCCTTACAAGCGAGTTTTGCTCTCGCTAGCTTTCAACTTGAGGGTCAGCATCCCGCTGTCTGCCTCATGAGTTGTGTTAGCTTGTGAGTGTACGCCTTGCGAGTAAGTGTTACTCAGGCGAACTTTCTGTTTGAGGTTTAGCCTCTCACTACGCTGCCTTGTGTTGGTATGAGCCTTACAAGCGAGTGTTACTCTCGCTAGCTTTCAACTTGAGGGTCAGCATCTCGCTGTCTGCCTCATGAGTTGTGTTAGCATATGAAGGCACGCCTTGCGAGTAAGTGTTTCTCAGGCATAGCCTTTTAATTGAGGTTCAGCGTCTCAGTACGCTGCCTTGTGTTAGTTTGTCCCTTGCAAGTGAGTTTTCTTTGCGAATGAGTCTCACTCTCGCTAGCTTTCAACTTGAGGATCAGCATCTCGCTGTCTGCCTCATGAGTTGTGTCACCATGTGAGGGTACGCCTTGCGAGCGTACACCTTGGTGGGTTGTCTTGCGAGTGAGGGTTACTCTCGCGAGCTTCCTATTTGAGGGTCAGTGTCTCACGACGCTTCCTGCCTTGTGAGTTGTGTTAGTATGTGAGGGTACGCCTTGCGAGTGTCCGCCTTGGGGCGGGTTGCATTGCGAGTGTGTGTTACTCACTCTAGCTTTCAACTTGTGGGTCAGCGTCTTGCTACGCAGCCTGTCTAATGAGTTGCATTAGAGTGTGAGGGTACGCCTGGCGAGTGTCCGCCTGTAGTGGGCGGGTTGTCTTGTGAGTGTTATTTTCGTTAGCTTTCAACTGGAGGATTACCGTCTCGCTACACGGCCTGCCTCGGGAGTTGTGTTAGCTTGTAGGGTACGCCTTGCGGGCGTACGCCTCTGGTGCGGGTTGACTTGCGAGTGAGCTTCACTCGCGCCAGTTTTCAACTTGAGTGTCAGCGTCTCGCTACGCATGTCACCTTGTAAGTTGTGTTAGAATGAGAGGGTACGCCTTGGGAGCGTCTGCCTCTGGGGCGGGTTGCCTTGAGAGTGACAGTTACTCTCACTAGCCTTCGTCTTGCGACTTCCTTACCATGAGGGTCAGCGTCTAGTTACGCGTGTTGCCTCGTGGGTTGATTGTGAGCCGTGTTAGCGTTTGAGGGTTTGCCTTGCGAACCTCCGCTCCTAGGCCTTGTGACCAACTTACCATGAAAGTTAGTGTCCCGGTTAGTGTGGGAGCGTACGCTCTTCCACTTGTGAGGGTCCGTCTCAGGGGCTAGATGGGTTGCAAGGTTGTGTTGCGCCCTCCGTCTCGGATGCTAGCTTCTCTTCTAGTTGCACTCGTTTGCGGGGGCTTCCCGTGCTCCTCTTTGCGGATAGGTCCTCATAGGGTGTTCGGGGCTTATACCCTCGCCTTCGCTGCCTCTTGCTGTCGTGGACAGATGCGTAAGGTATGCACCGCTCTAAGATCCTTGATGGCCTCGTGCCTGGTTCGTTCCTCTGTGCAGACTAGCTCTGCAGGAGCCAGTTCTGATACCCCTCCGGGGGGACCTGCTCCGGAGCAACCCAAGCGGACGTGCCTGGCTTGTATCAAAAAGGGGTTAAGGCGGAGCGGGTACTCTAAACGGGTGGCCAAGGCCATAGCAACAGCTCAACGGCCGACCACAAGGAAGCTCTATGACTTCCAGTGGCGTGCCTTCGCCTCGTTCTGCGAGGAGCAGGGCTTTGAAGCGGAGGCGTCCTCACTGCCCCAGATTGCCGAGTACTTGGTGTACATGAGGAACGAGAGAGGGCTCAAAGCCTCTTCGATCAACACCAATCTGGCGGCGATCATGTCGATAGTTCGCAAACGCTCCCCGGGACTCGACATCTCGGTTCTGAAGGGCCTGGTTAAGACCTTTCGTCAGGTCGACGGTCGACGCAAGACTAGACCACCTGAGTGGGATCTGGCGATAGTGCTTGGGCACTTACGTTCAGATTTTTATGAACCCCTGTCGGATACCACCCTCCTTCGTCTCACTGTCAAGACGGCCTTCCTGGTCGCAATGGCCTCAGCTGCGAGGATATCAGAGCTCCACGCTCTTCACGCTGACCTTTGAGGTTCGACGTCGAGACGGAGGGTCTGCAACGTTGGGCCTCGGTTGGCGTAGGCTCTCGCTAGCCTTCGCTTTCACCTTGGTTCGCTCACCTGGTGGGTTAGTGAACGGGGTAGGGGTACGCCCTCCGCTGTGCGAGCATACGCGTGTGAACGAGCACTCGCCAAGCGGGTGAACGAGCCTTCACCGAGTGTGAGCTCGCTAGCGAGGCGTACATTCGCCTAGCGAGTGAGTGTCTCCTCACCTGTGGTTGTACAGGCGTACGTTCGCTAAGCGTGAACTCATTAGCGAGTGAGTGGTTACTCACCGGCCCGCGCGTGTCAGGTGTTAGTGCCTGTCAGGTGACGAGGGTGTTTGTACAGGCGTACATTCGCTAAGTGTGTTCACTTTAGTGAGTGAGTGGTTACTCACCGGTTCTCGCGTGTCAGGTGATAGTGTGTTTGTACGGACGTACATTCGCCAAGCGTGAGCTCCTTAGCGAGTGAGTGTCAACTCACCTGCTCTCGCCTGTCGGGTGACGAGTGTGTTTGTACAGGCGTACATTCGCTAAGCGTGAACTCGTTAGCGAGTGGGTGGTTACTCACCGGTTCTCGCGTGTCAGGTGATAGTGTGTTTGTACGGACATACATTCGCCAAGCGTGAGTTCCTTAGCGAGTGAGTGTCAACTCACCTGCTCTCGCCTGTCAGGTGACGAGTGTGTGTGGCAGGTGGTTAAGTGTTAAGTGATTAAGTGTACAGTCGTACACTCGTCAAGCGTGAACTCGCCTGTGAATAGGTTTCATTCATTGCCGTCTCGGGTTAACGAATTGAGTTACGCTTGGGGGTTCACTTTCTGTCTCACTCACTCGCATTAGTTGACGGTTTCATCAGTGAGTGATGGCTCCGCCTGGGCTTTTCGCGGGTTTTTGTTGCCGATACGGGTCCGCAAGTCGGCACTTAACGACCCGTTACTCATGCCAGCGTAACATGCCATGCCGCTTGGCGGGTTATGTTTGCATGTGAGCGTTCGCTCTCCGCCGTGCGAGCGTCGATCTCAGTATCGGGCTTGCTTGCATGTGAGCGTTAACTTTCGTTAGTCATGCCTTGACCCGCTTGGCGGGTTATGCTTGCGTGTGAGTGTTCGCTCTCCGCCTTGCGAGCGTCGACCTCAGGGACGAGCTTGATTGCGTATGAGTGCTGACTCTCGTTAGTCATGCCTTAACCCGCTTGGCGGGCGAGCGAGCCTTCTCCTGTCACCTAACCTTGCGACTATGATTCTCCGATTCGCGGAGTTGATTGCAGGTTGTGTCAGAAGGTTGGGGTCCGTCCTCCGACACGCAAGTGTTGGCTCCCAGGATCGGGCTCGTCTGCGGGTGAGTGATGCGTTCGCCAGCCCTATCCTTATGGCTTAGCGTCTTGTTACGCTGGCCCGTTGTGGGTGGGTCACAGGTTGCTATAGGGCGGGTTGTCCTGCGAGGGTCACTCTCACTAGCTTTCAACATGAGGGTCAGCGTCTTGCTACGCTGTCTGCCTCGTGCGTGGTGCTAACATGTGAGGGTACGCCTTGCGAGTGAGTGTTACTCTCGCTAGCTTTCTACCTTGAGGGTCAGCGTCTCGCTACGCTGCCTGCCTCGTGAGTTGTGGTAGTAGGTGAGTGTACGACTTGCGAGTTTCCTTGCGAGTGTGTGTACGTCTTGCGAGGTTCCTGGCGAGTGAGTGATACGCTCAGGCGAGCTTTCTATTTGAGGTTCAGCGTCTCACTACGCTGTCTTGTGTTAGGTTGTGCCTTACAAGCGAGTGTCTACTCTCGCTAGCTTTCAATTAGAGGGTCAGCATCTCGCTGTCTGCCTCATGAGTTATGTTAGCTTGTGAGTGCACGCCTTGTGAGTAAGTGGTACTCGGGCGAGCTTTCTATTTGGGATTCAGCTTCTCAGCACGCTGCCTTGTGTTAGTTAGTGCCTTACAAGCGAGTGTTACTCTCGCTAGCTTTCAACATGAGGGTCAGCATCTCGCTGTCTGCCTCATTAGTTGTTAGCATGTGAGTGTACGCCTTGCGAGTAAGTGGCACTCAGGCGAGCTTTCTATTTGAGGTTCAGCGTCTTAGTACGCTGCCTTGTGCTAGTTTGCGCCTTACAAGCGAGTTTTGCTCTCGCTAGCTTTCAACTTGAGGGTCAGCATCCCGCTGTCTGCCTCATGAGTTGTGTTAGCTTGTGAGTGTACGCCTTGCGAGTAAGTGTTACTCAGGCGAACTTTCTGTTTGAGGTTTAGCCTCTCACTACGCTGCCTTGTGTTGGTATGAGCCTTACAAGCGAGTGTTACTCTCGCTAGCTTTCAACTTGAGGGTCAGCATCTCGCTGTCTGCCTCATGAGTTGTGTTAGCATATGAAGGCACGCCTTGCGAGTAAGTGTTTCTCAGGCATAGCCTTTTAATTGAGGTTCAGCGTCTCAGTACGCTGCCTTGTGTTAGTTTGTCCCTTGCAAGTGAGTTTTCTTTGCGAATGAGTCTCACTCTCGCTAGCTTTCAACTTGAGGATCAGCATCTCGCTGTCTGCCTCATGAGTTGTGTCACCATGTGAGGGTACGCCTTGCGAGCGTACACCTTGGTGGGTTGTCTTGCGAGTGAGGGTTACTCTCGCGAGCTTCCTATTTGAGGGTCAGTGTCTCACGACGCTTCCTGCCTTGTGAGTTGTGTTAGTATGTGAGGGTACGCCTTGCGAGTGTCCGCCTTGGGGCGGGTTGCATTGCGAGTGTGTGTTACTCACTCTAGCTTTCAACTTGTGGGTCAGCGTCTTGCTACGCAGCCTGTCTAATGAGTTGCATTAGAGTGTGAGGGTACGCCTGGCGAGTGTCCGCCTGTAGTGGGCGGGTTGTCTTGTGAGTGTTATTTTCGTTAGCTTTCAACTGGAGGATTACCGTCTCGCTACACGGCCTGCCTCGGGAGTTGTGTTAGCTTGTAGGGTACGCCTTGCGGGCGTACGCCTCTGGTGCGGGTTGACTTGCGAGTGAGCTTCACTCGCGCCAGTTTTCAACTTGAGTGTCAGCGTCTCGCTACGCATGTCACCTTGTAAGTTGTGTTAGAATGAGAGGGTACGCCTTGGGAGCGTCTGCCTCTGGGGCGGGTTGCCTTGAGAGTGACAGTTACTCTCACTAGCCTTCGTCTTGCGACTTCCTTACCATGAGGGTCAGCGTCTAGTTACGCGTGTTGCCTCGTGGGTTGATTGTGAGCCGTGTTAGCGTTTGAGGGTTTGCCTTGCGAACCTCCGCTCCTAGGCCTTGTGACCAACTTACCATGAAAGTTAGTGTCCCGGTTAGTGTGGGAGCGTACGCTCTTCCACTTGTGAGGGTCCGTCTCAGGGGCTAGATGGGTTGCAAGGTTGTGTTGCGCCCTCCGTCTCGGATGCTAGCTTCTCTTCTAGTTGCACTCGTTTGCGGGGGCTTCCCGTGCTCCTCTTTGCGGATAGGTCCTCATAGGGTGTTCGGGGCTTATACCCTCGCCTTCGCTGCCTCTTGCTGTCGTGGACAGATGCGTAAGGTATGCACCGCTCTAAGATCCTTGATGGCCTCGTGCCTGGTTCGTTCCTCTGTGCAGACTAGCTCTGCAGGAGCCAGTTCCGATACCCCTCTGGGGGGACCTGCTCCGGAGCAACCCAAGCGGACGTGCCTGGCTTGTATCAAAAAGGGGTTAAGGCGGAGCGGGTACTCTAAACGGGTGGCCAAGGCCATAGCAACAGCTCAACGGCCGACCACAAGGAAGCTCTATGACTTCCAGTGGCGTGCCTTCGCCTCGTTCTGCGAGGAGCAGGGCTTTGAAGCGGAGGCGTCCTCACTGCCCCAGATTGCCGAGTACTTGGTGTACATGAGGAACGAGAGAGGGCTCAAAGCCTCTTCGATCAACACCAATCTGGCGGCGATCATGTCGATAGTTCGCAAACGCTCCCCGGGACTCGACATCTCGGTTCTGAAGGGCCTGGTTAAGACCTTTCGTCAGGTCGACGGTCGACGCAAGACTAGACCACCTGAGTGGGATCTGGCGATAGTGCTTGGGCACTTACGTTCAGATTTTTATGAACCCCTGTCGGATACCACCCTCCTTCGTCTCACTGTCAAGACGGCCTTCCTGGTCGCAATGGTCTCAGCTGCGAGGATATCAGAGCTCCACGCTCTTCACGCTGACCTTTGAGGTTCGAGCGCCGAGACGGAGGGTCTGCAACGTTGGGCCTGGCCCCAGACTTTGTCTGTAAAAACCAGGCCGCGGATGAGAGGGGAAGGACCTTTCTTATACCGTCATTAGGTCCTGAAACCGACTCGTCAGAGGTCACGGACCTTTCCCTTTGCCCTGTCCGCGCGCTCCGTATTTATGCAGAACGGACAAGGGGCATCAGACAAGGGAGGCGTCGGTTTTTTTCTGACTCACTCACCACGGACTGTCAAGGAGCTTGACAGACGGGCTTTGGGGGTGTATCTGCGGTCAGCAGTAATCAACGCCTACAAGGCGGCTGACCTCCCTCCCCCGTCTCACGCTAATCCCCACGAGTTCAGAGCAGTATCTGCTACGATGGCTTTTCATTGCAACATCGTCGGGTCAGACATTCTGGCTGGATGTTTTTGGAAGTCGGGGTTGGTCTTTGCTGACCACTACTTACGGGAAGTGTCCACAGAGGACTTGGCAGGTGTGTCAAGGTTGGGTCCTCAGGTGTTCGCCCAGCAGCGGACCGCGGCACCTCTTTCAGTCGTACAACGGAACGCACCTTACCCCTAGCGGGGGTGGGCGCATCCACGCTGTTATGTACTTGTTTTGGTATTCACTTGGTTGTGTCATTATTGTGTGAGTAAATGTCATTTTTTATACTTACCTGGTTGAAAAACCAACATTGCCCAACGCTTCCCCCTGAAGCGTTCCTCAACATATATCACACAGAATTAAAAAGGGAGGCTACCCGGTAAGGGTGGCGCTCGTGCCATGTGACATCGGTGACGTCATCATTCCCTAGTACAAGCGAGCACAAAACCCAAACCAAGGAGGGGAGGAAGGGCGGGAACTAACGAGTGTTGGTTTTTCAACCAGGTAAGTATAAAAAATGACATTTACTCAAAAATGTTAAATTTTTTACATACTTATCAGGTTTGAAAAACCAACATTGCCCAGATTACCACAGCAAGGAGGTGGGCTGAACCGAGTCACGTGCGCCACCGAGACGCGTCGCTTTACCCTTAGGCTGGCACGCCGGAGCACTGGATAGTGTGAAACCATGAAAGGTGGACAACCATCCATGCTGCGTGCGGCCCAAGAGAACTCACGCGGATTCTTAAATTGAGTGTACAGAGGTCGACACCGTCCTAAAAAAGACAAACCTACACTCAACCTCTATGTGTCCGCCCCTCACTCGTTAAGTAGGGGGGGTAGAGTAAGAATCCTGGTACTGCTGTCATGCAAATACCCCGGTTGGGTTAACAACTGCACTCATAGGCAAAAAACCAACCAACCACAAGTATAATAACAACAAGTTTTATTGACACAACCAAGTGAATACCAAAACAAGTACATAACAGCGTGGATGCGCCCACCCCCGCTAGGGGTAAGGTGCGTTCCGTTGTACGACTGAAAGAGGTGCCGCGGTCCGCTGCTGGGCGAACACCTGAGGACCCAACCTTGACACACCTGCCAAGTCCTCTGTGGACACTTCCCGTAAGTAGTGGTCAGCAAAGACCAACCCCGACTTCCAAAAACATCCAGCCAGAATGTCTGACCCGACGATGTTGCAATGAAAAGCCATCGTAGCAGATACTGCTCTGAACTCGTGGGGATTAGCGTGAGACGGGGGAGGGAGGTCAGCCGCCTTGTAGGCGTTGATTACTGCTGACCGCAGATACACCCCCAAAGCCCGTCTGTCAAGCTCCTTGACAGTCCGTGGTGAGTGAGTCAGAAAAAAACCGACGCCTCCCTTGTCTGATGCCCCTTGTCCGTTCTGCATAAATACGGAGCGCGCGGACAGGGCAAAGGGAAAGGTCCGTGACCTCTGACGAGTCGGTTTCAGGACCTAATGACGGTATAAGAAAGGTCCTTCCCCTCTCATCCGCGGCCTGGTTTTTACAGACAAAGTCTGGGGCCAGGCCCAACGTTGCAGACCCTCCGTCTCGGCGCTCGAACCTCAACCCCTACAAGCTAACACAACTCCCGAGGCAGGCCGTGTAGCGAGACGGTAATCCTCCAGTTGAAAGCTAACGAAAATAACACTCACAAGACAACCCGCCCACTACAGGCGGACACTCGCCAGGCGTACCCTCACACTCTAATGCAACTCATTAGACAGGCTGCGTAGCAAGACGCTGACCCACAAGTTGAAAGCTAGAGTGAGTAACACACACTCGCAATGCAACCCGCCCCAAGGCGGACACTCGCAAGGCGTACCCTCACATACTAACACAACTCACAAGGCAGGAAGCGTCGTGAGACACTGACCCTCAAATAGGAAGCTCGCGAGAGTAACCCTCACTCGCAAGACAACCCACCAAGGTGTACGCTCGCAAGGCGTACCCTCACATGGTGACACAACTCATGAGGCAGACAGCGAGATGCTGATCCTCAAGTTGAAAGCTAGCGAGAGTGAGACTCATTCGCAAAGAAAACTCACTTGCAAGGGACAAACTAACACAAGGCAGCGTACTGAGACGCTGAACCTCAATTAAAAGGCTATGCCTGAGAAACACTTACTCGCAAGGCGTGCCTTCATATGCTAACACAACTCATGAGGCAGACAGCGAGATGCTGACCCTCAAGTTGAAAGCTAGCGAGAGTAACACTCGCTTGTAAGGCTCATACCAACACAAGGCAGCGTAGTGAGAGGCTAAACCTCAAACAGAAAGTTCGCCTGAGTAACACTTACTCGCAAGGCGTACACTCACAAGCTAACACAACTCATGAGGCAGACAGCGGGATGCTGACCCTCAAGTTGAAAGCTAGCGAGAGCAAAACTCGCTTGTAAGGCGCAAACTAGCACAAGGCAGCGTACTAAGACGCTGAACCTCAAATAGAAAGCTCGCCTGAGTGCCACTTACTCGCAAGGCGTACACTCACATGCTAACAACTAATGAGGCAGACAGCGAGATGCTGACCCTCATGTTGAAAGCTAGCGAGAGTAACACTCGCTTGTAAGGCACTAACTAACACAAGGCAGCGTGCTGAGAAGCTGAATCCCAAATAGAAAGCTCGCCCGAGTACCACTTACTCACAAGGCGTGCACTCACAAGCTAACATAACTCATGAGGCAGACAGCGAGATGCTGACCCTCTAATTGAAAGCTAGCGAGAGTAGACACTCGCTTGTAAGGCACAACCTAACACAAGACAGCGTAGTGAGACGCTGAACCTCAAATAGAAAGCTCGCCTGAGCGTATCACTCACTCGCCAGGAACCTCGCAAGACGTACACACACTCGCAAGGAAACTCGCAAGTCGTACACTCACCTACTACCACAACTCACGAGGCAGGCAGCGTAGCGAGACGCTGACCCTCAAGGTAGAAAGCTAGCGAGAGTAACACTCACTCGCAAGGCATACCCTCACATGTTAGCACCACGCACGAGGCAGACAGCGTAGCAAGACGCTGACCCTCATGTTGAAAGCTAGTGAGAGTGACCCTCGCAGGACAACCCGCCCTATAGCAACCTGTGACCCACCCACAACGGGCCAGCGTAACAAGACGCTAAGCCATAAGGATAGGGCTGGCGAACGCATCACTCACCTGCAGACGAGCCCGATCCTGGGAGCCAACACTTGCGTGTCGGAGGACGGACCCCAACCTTCTGACACAACCTGCAATCAACTCCGCGAATCGGAGAATCATAGTCGCAAGGTTAGGTGACAGGAGAAGGCTCGCTCGCCCGCCAAGCGGGTTAAGGCATGACTAACGAGAGTCAGCACTCATACGCAATCAAGCTCGTCCCTGAGGTCGACGCTCGCAAGGCGGAGAGCGAACACTCACACGCAAGCATAACCCGCCAAGCGGGTCAAGGCATGACTAACGAAAGTTAACGCTCACACGCAAGCAAGCCCGATACTGAGATCGACGCTCGCAAGGCGGAGAGCGAACACTCCCACGCAAGCATAACCCGGCAAGCGGATCAAGTCATGACTAACGAGAGACAACACTCACTCACAAGCAAGCCCGACACTGAGGTCGACGCTCGCAAGGCGGAGAGCGAACGCTCACATGCAAACATAACCCGCCAAGCGGCATGGCATGTTACGCTGGCATGAGTAACGGGTCGTTAAGTGCCGACTTGCGGACCCGTATCGGCAACAAAAACCCGCGAAAAGCCCAGGCGGAGCCATCAATCACTGATGAAACCGTCAACTAATGCGAGTGAGTGAGACAGAAAGTGAACCCCCAAGCGTAACTCAATTCGTTAACCCGAGACGGCAATGAATGAAACCTATTCACAGGCGAGTTCACGCTTGACGAGTGTACGACTGTACACTTAATCACTTAACACTTAACCACCTGCCACACACTCTCGTCACCTGACAGGCGAGAGCAGGTGAGTTGACACTCACTCGCTAAGGAGCTCACGCTTGGCGAATGTACCACACTTAGCGAATGTACGCCTGTACAAACACACTCGTCACCTGACAGGCGAGAGCAGGTGAGTTGACACTCACTCGCTAAGGAACTCACGCTTGGCGAATGTATGTCCGTACAAACACACTATCACCTGACACGCGAGAACCGGTGAGTAACCACCCACTCGCTAACGAGTTCACGCTTAGCGAATGTACGCCTGTACAAACACACTCGTCACCTGACAGGCGAGAGCAGGTGAGTTGACACTCACTCGCTAAGGAACTCACGCTTGGCGAATGTATGTCCGTACAAACACACTATCACCTGACACGCGAGAACCGGTGAGTAACCACTCACTCACTAAAGTGAACACACTTAGCGAATGTACGCCTGTACAAACACCCTCGTCACCTGACAGGCACTAACACCTGACACGCGCGGGCCGGTGAGTAACCACTCACTCGCTAATGAGTTCACGCTTAGCGAACGTACGCCTGTACAACCACAGGTGAGGAGACACTCACTCGCTAGGCGAATGTACGCCTCGCTAGCGAGCTCACACTCGGTGAAGGCTCGTTCACCCGCTTGGCGAGTGCTCGTTCACACGCGTATGCTCGCACAGCGGAGGGCGTACCCCCACCCCGTTCACTAACCCACCAGGTGAGCGAACCAAGGTGAAAGCGAAGGCTAGCGAGAGCCTACGCCAACCGAGACGAGAGGCGAGAGACCAACCGACAGTCAGTCAAGCAATATACACGTGCACGACTAGCACGTCTTGCACGTGCAGCCCGAGCAAGACAGGCAGCCTGGCAAGGCGAGAAATGCACCAAACTGACAACTACAAACCCGACCCAAAAGTCAACTAATTGGCGAAAAATTAGTTCAGCAGTTGGTCAGGAAAGGACAGAAAGGTACTTATAACAATAACTCTGAAGATATGAGGAACTAGGAAGACTTAAAAAGCCTATAAAGTAGCGAAATTAGTCGAGAACAGAACACACGCGTGACCGTATGCTCGCTCAACAAATAAGGGAATGATGACGTCACCGATGTCACGTGGCACGAGCGCCACCCTTACCGGGTAGCGTCCCTTTTTAATTCTGTGTGATATATGTTGAGGAACGCTTCAGGGGGAAGCGTTGGGCAATGTTGGTTTTTCAAACCTGATAAGTATGTAAAAATAACATAAATTACCATTATGAATGGGAAATTTAAAAAAATAAAATTTGTCAAAAACGTGCTTTTGCCTCCTTTAATATCAATGCTGCAGCTTCAAGAACAGGTCAGTTGCCATCAACGGACAACAAAACTCTGCGCCCGTGTATTATTTGAAACCTCTGAAACCTCTTTGAAAGTCTGCTCAGTTTGAAACCATAAAGGTTTGCGTCATGATCATACATATCGAAGGTGAAGTATTCCTATCATAAGTTACGATCATTTGACCTTTAACCCTTGTGGACAGAGGCGCTGAACAAGGAAGTTCTATAGTGTAGCAAGTCCTTTGTAGGAAAAGAAGATGAGAAATACTATCGTGTTCATTATCCGAGGAAACGTGTTATCTTGTTACAGAATATGTATCTAACTAACGTAACGTCCTTTGTCATGTTAAACGATCTCAACGTTGTAATTGCATTAACCTTTACAATCGAATGTTGTTACAATAAACCATATATGTTTGGTAATAAGCGCCTTGAAACTGTGCAAAGATTTGTTAAACCAAAAATTGATATAATCAACTACCCTTGCGTTGTATTTGTCATCTTAACCTTTACAAACGAATGTTGTTATATTAAGTTGTGTGTACTTAGCTAGTATATTGTCTGCCATTTTTAACCTTTGCAAACGACTGTACTGAACACGCATAGTCTACAAAATGTATCAGTTTCCGTCTGGGTAAGATTAAACGATCAATTCTGGTTTCCAGTTTGTGATGGTACACGATATGCGTTGCCATGATATGTGTCAGAATTTTTTCTCTAGCAGATGGAATTCAAGTATTTTTATCCGCAAAAATTATCCGGTAGTATATGGAATACGAATTTCAATAAATAGACCTTATTCGTGGAATAATAGTATATTGATTCTCTTTATAGATATTGAACTTGATGACTTTAAGAGATGCTTTTGGGTTATTATGTTTGTACACCGAACATAGCAGAGCTATAGTGCTATAAAGGCAGTGGAGTTACGTTAATTAAATCATCTGAAGACATGTGTGATACATATGAACCTACTGCATATATAGAGATTATTACCCGAGGAAGTGTGTCATATGACTTTTACGAAACGAGTGTGAATTTTTTTATTGCCCGAGCGAGAGCGAGGGTTATACATAAATTTGCACGAGTTTCGTAAAAGTCATATGGCACACTTTCGAGTGTAATAATTTCTTTATTACCCATTTTATTCCATTTCATTCGCGTAAAAATAGTCAGGAAACGGTTCACTTCCATTGCGACGGCAAGCTACAGTGACGTCACGAACAATCGTTTTATGACGTCACAGTCGACGAAATACGGTAAGTCGCGGTGAAACAATGGTTGCTAGGCAAAAGTGATATGTGCACATGTGCTCGTATCGAAAATATTAACTCGGTTATTTTCAACCATATGGGTAATAAAATGCGAAATGAAATGATGTATTACAAATATCTTCCTTGAGGATGAACTGGTATCATTTTACCTCACTACATTGCACATTTAGACAATTTCACAGCTATACTGGGACCATTACACGTGCGTATCTCTTATAAGTAACACGGATAACATTCAGGGACATGTTCAAGAGAGGTTTAAAGGTAATCTCTTGAACGCGATTGCCTAATGTAGCGCTACGTAGCAAGGCGAGCAAACTTCGAGGAATTTTCACCGTGTCGTTCAAGAGAGAAGGAGCGCTACTTGAGCGCTACATTGAGCGATCAATGAGCAATTATAAGCGCTCGCTGTTATGGAACGGAGCCCTGGTGTTCGTCAACATGGAAGACATGTGATGTTAAAAAATATTCATTTACAATACTTATCTAATACGACTATAATGAAATGCAGTAGTTTGGTTATGAAAAAAGTCTATAAATGTTTCCACTGCTCACACTTATATTTAGAATTCAGTAAGTGAAAATGAGAATTATGTTGAAGATGATAACATATTGTATTCTTGGACTGAATTTGCAGTTGAACTCTATCTATTGAAGCTACACTAGATACCTGAATACAGTCGAGCTAGAGAACATTTCTAAAAATTATATTAAATAAAAACCAACGCAAGGCCAGAGAAAGCCAGGAATAAATAATAATACACTACAACTAATAATAAAATAATGATATACATGAACAGGCTACAGAGATTCTATTTTTCAAGTTTGTACATTTAAAAAATATTCATTTAACTCCATAAATCGATAGTCTCCAAACATTGGCGTTCGACCACTCTAAACACTTCAAAGATTATAACGAACAAACTTTAAGAAAAGCCTATATTTTTGCTTATTTTGTCAAAATTTTAAAAAGGGAAAGAGACTTAAAATTGCTAGTGCATCGGTCCCGGTAAGTTAGGAAGGAGAATATGATGTTCATCAACAGTGGAGAAGTACGTGTCTAGTTATATACAGAGTAATGAAATTACTGTAGTACCTTTATGATGCGCTGCTTCGATTAGAAGAGTAACTCGCAGTATATAGCAAGAATGGAGTTGATGTTCTTAATATACTTCAGAACGAGAGCATATTCGAGATAAATAGGTTCCTACAATAATGAAACTGTACTGAGAATGCATGTTAAACCCGTGTAAACACTCGGTGCTTCTGATAGTAATTATAACATTGCTCTCGGCTGTGCACTTCCAGTCTTGTATGGGATGAGCATCACACGCCGATGTTGGAACCGACTTGGTGGTACGTAGAGGATGTTATATGAGTGCCTGAATATTGGTATTTCCCGAGCGGGAGTGAGGGATATACCGATATTCAGGCACGAGTGTCGTAAATATACTTGTAGTATGACATAGACACGAATATCATGTTCTGTTTATTACCGAAGTCGTGAAATTAATGAACATTCGCTAATATCCACTTTAAACCATAGGATTGCGTCTCGCCGTCGCCGTCGCCGCATATAGAACGTAACGTCATAGACGAAGTGCTACTTCGCCTCAGAGTATGTAGGGCATCGTATGAAAAATATGAACCCTGATATGATTGCCCTCGGAAGTAATACATACATGTATGTACCTTGTGTAGGTAACACAAGGTACATTTAAGTGGTAATGATACACATGTAAATATCCTGCGAATCACCTGCAACGTTTTGTATTATTAATAATATATCATTTCATTAAGTCGACGATTATGTTATTTCTGTAATAATAAGCCGTAACGGGTACATATCTGAATACTTCAGGAATTACAATATGATATATATTGTAAGTCAGGAAGCTAAATGAAACTCTGATGTTCGTGAACATTGGAGACACCATTTGTATAACAAGATATCCATTTGAAGCTGTTATTCAGAAAATATTACAATTCTAAATGATCTTCAAAGATCTTCATACAAATATCTTCGGGTCTTAATATCTTGAGTTATATGTATCCGTGTAAGACTAAATCGTGCTTTGCATTTGTACCAACGTATTGATAAGTGGATACCAGTGAAGGTTTAGATTTCAACATGATGTATACTCATATAAACTCAACCATCTTGGTATTCTTCAAATTCTGCTCAACATAACCCCACCGTACTGCTGCATGTCCTGTTATTACCCTATACAAAGTAGTGAACAGTTGCTGTATATTTGACATATACTGGCATACACCATTCTTGTTCATGAAACAAAGCAGCAAATTCGAACAAAGTTATCACGTTTAAACCATTAAAAACTGATTCCTATTTCGTGAGGCCTCTATATGATAAATTTCGTCGAAAACACCTTAAATAATTTGATTATTGTCCACCCCTCTACACACAATGTTCATCTTTATTAAGCTGTAAACATTATAACCTAATTCCAAATATTTCTGTGCTCATATAACCCGCTATGAAAACAAAATTTATAGTGACGTACAAAAGACACTTTCCATTCTATCTGAATGCTTGTAAAAGATACACAAACTCTTATTCAGTTTTTAGAATCAGTGGAATAGAACATTATATGTGTTTTCATTCGATTATGCTAAGAGTTGATCAAACCACACAACAAATTAAATTAAATTAATAAATGAAGTTTTGAAGATAAGTGGGGTCCAAAAGGTTATAAAAGGTCGTGACATTAACCTTGTCCTTTAGAACGTCAGTATACCAATAACAGATAATCACGAAATTTCTGTATTACACACATAATCGATAACAGGTTTAATCCATGTATTATGTTTGTACCTTTGTAAACGTAATTTAGGGCTATTGTCTTATATATCGATATTGAATATTGGATAAATATAGAATGGTTTTCAAAAAAAAATCATGGATGTTTAATGTCTTTCAAAATCGTTTTCAGTGCAATTGCAATTTTAATAGAAATGTGCTTTAAAGTAACACTGGTTAAACTGAAATTAACGAGTAAATACAAATCCTAATTATATTTCTAAAATATGGATAAAATACCATCATGTCATTATTCTCTTAGAATTTAATCTGAGGAGACAGTCGTAAACCCAAATAACACAACAGACAGACGAGACAACAGACAGACAGACAATAGACATGACGTCTGCAACTACATGACCAGTAATCTGTTTCATATGTTATTTGATTACATTCTGATCGTTATACCAAACAATAATAATATGTGTAATAGTATATCACGTGACACAGAACATCAACCCTTTACTACATATTTCTGCAGTCTCAGTCAGATATAATATATATATGTAGTCATTTTGTGTAATTTGTTCATACTTCGTTGCTAAAATGAAAATGGCATATGTTCATGATAGGCCATGTATGGTCTGAATTTATTACCCAATCTTTCAAATTGGTTTTCAAATTAGGGTCATATACTTACCAAGGTATACTGACATTTAGAAAATGTAGACTATTATAAAACATATAAAGCAAACACCAAGTATATTGAAATTATATTTCTACTTCCTAAAAGAAGAAGCTTTTCAAAGTGCGGTCATAGCGTTCAGGCTACAAGTTCCATGAGAAGCTAAGTTCATGTCTGTCTAACAATTTCACACCTTTTCCTCATAAAACGTCTCAGTTTCTGTTTTCAATGGGTTGTCTTATTGCAAGGTTATCGTTACCATTTTACCACGCAGCAGCTAGCATTCGTATATACGTAATAATGTGACTAGATGTAAGAGATCATTGCTCCATCAAAAAGGTTATCAGAATTTCTTACAAACTCAAGCACATCGCTTTCCCTGTAAAACCTCTGGCTTACTGCAGTGTAAGGAGCTTTGATGTTGATGTTGATGTTATCCGGACACTCTATACAGAGATAAGTGCCAACAGAAGGTTTTGTTGCTGGCTCCACACACTGCTAGGCTAGAGTTACGCGTCTTTAGCCAAGATCCTTCACACAGCAGAAATATCTTCTTCTTTCAACAATTACAACAGGTGTGAAAGTGCTGCTTAGTCTGTTAAAAAACACTTGTGGGGAAATCTGGTAAACTCTCTCATAAACCTGTCACGAAATGCATATGTTGGTTTCAGAGTTACTGCCTTCCTTCTCGTTATGAAATGAGACGATAGTTCAAATAGTTTCGCTTGTTTTAAAACCTTCCTGAAAAACCTGGAATGAGCAGGTCAATGAACTTCAGGTCTTCTGGCTGCTTATCTTGCCTCGTCAGCAGTTTAAGGGAACTGTCCTGAACGGATTGTTTGACAGCCTCGTTACTAAATGGTGGTTATTCTGCATGAACTAAAATTGGGTTTATGAAGTGTATCAAAAATAACTAAAACATTACCAGCCCGAAAGTATGATTCTGAATAGACGATAAGAGTCCTCAGTCCTCGTACATCGTTATATTTTGTGTAGTGATCTGTACCCCTGTATTGCTCATCGATAGTTCGTTATTGATTCAGGATTGGGGATACTGCTGCTTTGAACAAACTTTTCATTGGCGTTCCAACATAGTGAAAGATACACATTAAGATATTTAGGTGGTTGTGATCGGTTGTAACTATTGATCTGATTCAAAATGTTTGTAATTACTGATTTCCTTTAAAGACAGACTAAACTGTTAAATCAATACTTAACACTGATTATCTCTGGCTACCATTTGGATGGCTCGACTGAATGATTAAACATTATAAGTCTCCATTTGTTGAACAATTGCTGTCCTCCAACACTGATTAAATGTCATGACAAAATCTTTTTAAAAAATGTTAAACAGTTATCAGATTAAGAGCTGTGATCTCATTTCAAACCCTTCATCTCATCAAAGTAATAACGAAATAATCACAAATTGTATCAATTTGATATCAATTAGGATTTTGTTTGTGGTTGTGTATTTGAGCATGACAGGGTTCATTGAAGTCTTACAAAACCGTGTCATAACATATGCAGATAAGGACATTTAGACACGTTTGGAAGCCTTGGCCAATATTGGATAGGCTTCACTCGAATAAATGATAACAGACAGTGCTATGGTTCTCCGCACATATTTGTTTCAGTGATCTGTCCCCTTTCTGTTGTTCATCGATAGTTTGTTATTGATTCAGGATAAGAGGATACGGCCTTCGTATAGCTTTGAACAAACTCTCCATTTGCTGCCTACATTGTGAAAGATACATATTACGATATTAAGGTGGTTGTGATTAGTTCAATCAAAGTGTTTGTAATTAATGATACCCTTTAACAACAAAATCAACTATTGAATCAATACCTAACACTCATTTTCTCTAATGTGTATGTCCCCAATGGATGCTTCAAAATTACAAGCCCTACATGTTGACCGATTGCTGTGCTTGAACACAGAGCATACACGCATTGAGTACATAGGTTCTGTACCACTAATGGAAGACCAGTCTGGGATTTTCAAGCCATACTTGTCAGCTACTTCATATCGTGAGACCGTTCCTTGGTTTTCATTATTTATTAAACATTTGGATGTGAAAATGAAAGTCGAATAAGAAGATAAACTGAGGTACAAAAGAAACTTTACACCCTATTGTTTCACTCATACAGTAAAAATAACAAAACAATTTGATATGATAGAATCGGGATATTATTTAATGTTCCATGTTGACTGATTCGGCAAATAATCATACTCGTTTTTTTCAAACATCCAGAGATAGATTCGCTGAAAGGACCAAGGGGTAAAAAATAATTTGTACACCAACATGACTCCTACCATGTTTATATTGTTGTAAATGTGTGCATAATGAGGCACATTTATTGATTTTCACTTAGTAGATGTCTTATTTTTTCGATGAACAGTTGTGTTTTATCCTAAATAATTTGGGAAGAATTTATGATTTTAAAATTTTAGTTTTCCCCCAAAAAATTAAAACCACATAGAATTATTCCTTGGCTGATGAATTAACGCCTGCACTTTTCAGTTTTTGAGTACGATTTCGAAAACATAAGATATTTGTAATTGAAAATCAAACATATGATAAAACCAAGTGAGGTGTAAAGTTTCTTTTGTACCTCAGTTTATAACCTCAGCCAGCATCTATTGTAATATGGTACATTTTAGAACCAAATACAATATTATGCAACTTTAAGGACACGAGTCCCGTGCTTCTCATAGAATACCAAATAAGATTGGGCCATTTCACCTGTTATCATCGGACAGGATGGAAAGTATCTTCGTACTAGGTTCTTGCTTAGTGGTAAATTACATGTGAGAAACTTTTCCTTTTTCAAGATAATTTTCTACTCAACTACAGAACCATTTGCAATGACAATTGAATGAGGACCTCCATATATCGACTTACTTCTTACCGTCTCACTGCTGCTTCATGTAAGGAAAAACTAACAACGACAATCCAGAAACATTAGGGAAGATGTATCATTTAATCGAGTTATGCCTTACAACTCACCTGTCACGCTATATTAGGCGACTAGACGCTGGTATCCCGTGCGTGTTGCGTGGGACAAAATGGCATAAATGGTATCCATGGTAACGGTATTACATTGGTATCTATCTTTCCTTTTCAATCAATTTCTATTCATCTTTCCACTTTCCCCTTAATATAAAGGTTCTTTATTCTATTGTAACTATATTTGCAAATGAAACTATAATGGCATTTCGTGTCAGAATGTAAAAGAGATGATATATGGCTGAGTCACAGAGTGGTACCTATTAACAAAAATTATTCAATTCGTTTTCGTAAAAGACATACATTAGAAAACTTCTTTATTCCAGCAAAATAGATATCGATATAAATTGATACCACTTACATACACTGTTGATGTAAGTAGACATATAAAGCAGTTTATATTCAGCCTGAAAGAAAAACTGTCCTCTTTGATGGATCCAACAGAGCGTAACAACATTATCAAAACTCTCAAGATATCGGTCACAATGATAATTCACACAGCTAACATTTAACATCCGATCTCTAGGAGATGAATTTCTTATTTTGTTTGTTTGTAATTTTCAGCTCCTCGAAAAACACAATTCCATCGCATCTTGATAGTACCGCCTTCTATAAACTAAATGTAAAATTTTAATAAAATTGTAGAAATACATATTTTCTAGAAATGCATTAAAATTTCGTGCAAAATTGGATGTCAAGTAACACTCATCTGTATTTATCATACTTTATTATGCTGTAGGTCACGAGCCTCTTACACTGAAAGTGTAATTCTGCTCTGTTATTTTAACTTAATCAGAAATCAAACAGTTATAATTACCAGAATGCATGCAACAAGTACACCAACAAAGTTCCCCGCCACTGATGGCTCCAACAAAGAACATCAATCAGGAAGGAATCTCTTTAGTTGCATTGGCTATAAACATGCTACTTGGGATAGTTTAACGGGGAAGGCACTTCGTCTTACCTTGAAGAGTTCGTTTGGTGATTATTGTGTTCAGATTATTATCATAAACATTTGATAAGGGTGAAATGTGACAATTAATTAATTTAATTTTTAAAATTCAAAAAGAACTAGCTGAAAGAAATAACAACCGTTTCGGGACCAAAAATATACAATTTTAACTTTTCGCAATATGGAAATTGGGGCTGAGTATTGCACCAAATTTCGTCTTGCGATATATTCAGTGAACTCTACATTCAACTTTAATACTTCTGTTTGCAGTTTAAAAATTACACATTTAGTAAAAAGCCATTCAAATCTTTCGAAAAATAGATGATCAGTCAAAATGATAAGTTATAATTTTGATGGCATATATTGTAATATATAACATTGTAACACATATTCTTGCACCCCAAAATAATCAATCTGAACAATGTCACAGGATGATTGCATATATTTGAGTATCTATAGAACTTATGTCTTTTATGTAACCGAGGACGTATTTGAGCTGTACATTTAAAAGTTCATGCTTTCAGAATTCGCTGACATAATCGGATCAATCTGAAAAATGTCACAGGATGAGATGAATGAAGGTCAATAAATATACTTCGTAGCTGAAAGGAGGAGATGTGATATGTGGTTGAATATGGACAAGTTTGAACTACTTGCAATAATGATACTTACAAAGGTTACTTTCTGAACATTTGCGTTCTTTACTACTCTAATGCACAAAGTCTAACACTTAAATACAGTTTTATATCTGAACAAATATTGTCTTCTTTTGAATATTTAATTAAAATGGTGATATTTTCAGATTATGAGCGTAAGGCTATAATGCACATAGTATATGTAGATGTGTATTTATGTGTGTCTTTGTGTGTAGTTTCTGGTTCTTTTAAACTGTGGCCTAACCCATCCCCTCTGACCAATATGGCAGTCTAGAGGTTGTATTTATCTATGTAATAACAAACATTACCAGCATCGGTAGCATGTGATCCTGATCGATGCTGAACGGTTCAGTGTTTATGTCCTAACTCATATGAAGAGTGTCTAAGTTAGACAATAACATAGCTGTGTAATATCACGCGTTTTGTGTCTACATCAGACAATCTGTCTATATTATGTTGATAGAATACAATGCTCCTTAATGATGATGCATGGCGTGAAGATGATGGAGAATAATAGCATCCACTTACAACAGTTACAGGAAAGGCTTTGCTAATAGGTCGAACTGAATGTGCCTGTGAATCAGGATGAAGGATAGTAATATGTGATAGTTAATGCCATATATTTCCGACTTGTATTGGGAAATTTAAGGACACTTTGTCCTTCAGGCCCATTCAAGGTGCAGGCAAAATGTCGTTTCTGTCTAATCGAGTGGGTTGAGAAAGTAAAAGTGTCACCAGTCTCATGAAGTAAGAGAATATACTTCCCATAAGCGCCTTCTTTTCTTACACATGAGACTTTGGAACCACGTTGTCTCCTTTACATCAGAGATGGCCATTGCATCTTCAATTGAACAAATAATATACTTTAATCTATTTTAGAAAGTTTATCAAACAGGTAACATTTCAACATAAAGGATTCCCCAAAAATGAATGTTCATCGACTTCCATTCAATTCAAAATTAAGTTGGTAAGACCGATCAACTATCCTGGCCCATTAAGGGAGGTAACCCATTGATCACACACAACACATGTACAACATATTACACTGAGTCGGGGAAGCTGTATAGGAATGTCGATGTGGCTATGTGCACATGAACGTGAATATACCTAGAATTTCCATGGGCAATATTGATAAACTGAAAATTAAAGGAATTAGAAATTACTGTCACATTCTCTGTTTTTCATTTTTTACCGTAATATAGTATGAGCTCAAAGAGATAACATACATAACTGTATGTAGGCGGTTATGTGGCGATGTTACCATTGATATGATTTCAGAATGTTTGTAATATATTCAAACTTTAACTACAAACTCGGACCTTCATGGAGTTGATTCACTTAATCAACATCATGGCCAACAGTTTAAAAAGTTTGGGTTTTTTTTCAAATTGATTCAAACTTTACATTATCAACATGTTATTAAATTGCTCCCCTTTAACACACAGAATACACGCAATAAGTACACATACCGTACTACTGAGGGGAACCAGGTTTTGATTGATTCTCCAGCATTTATTGACATAAGAGTTGTCTACGTGTTGCTAGGACAGCTGTCTAAATGCTACTTCGAGATTGGATTGAGAATATCGCAGTCGACATTTCTGTGGTTTTTATTGACAATAACTGCCTGTACTATAATTTAGATACAGCCTTTTGAATAAACTTTTGTCTTGAAACATTCTCTCTTTATACAAAAACTATCATTAGATTTTTAAAACTATTTAACATGGCTGTAAAATGCTGTATCCAATTGTCAAATAACATTACCATATAAAACAAGGCAAAAGATTGATCAACGGGATATTAAAATGGTGGTACACCGAATAAAACCAAAGTTACCGAAGACTGTAGTTCATTTTTTATAAAATCTTAACGTCTATTTCTCAAAGCATGAGTCTCTTGTGTAATGATATCACTAGACATACACACAATGAGCTCACACCCAGTCCTTATATACATATATACGTACATACGCTGGTATTGGTATTGGAACTTCCGTATATATTGGTAATAGAATCCCAGATTGGATTTACTCAATAACACAACCCAATCTGGTGGTATTCCCTTCAGCACTGAACAGAGAGAAAGGGTGTCCGTGTTCTGTTGTTATTGTGAATGAAAAGATTCACAAGAAAGCGATTCATTTTCTAGACGAATTTCTACTTTAGAGACGGAACCACCGACAATGACTATGAAGGAGGGAATTCTGTCCGTCTATTGAATGTGTCCTGACCTCAATATATTGAATTATGCGCTTCATCTGTCAGACGAGATGACTATTTCACAAAGGATCAACGAACACTCCTATACCACATCTCAATATCGAGTTATTCTTTACAATTCGTCAGTCACGCTGCATATTGTGCAAGGCGCCGCTATACTTAAAGTTAATAAATATAATATTATGATAGTTTTGCATGACTTGGTAAAATATAAATATTACAAAAAGATGCATTCAAAAGACAAATGTTGAAAACGTGGTATATTATCAATAAGGATGATACTTATATCACATATAACATATAACATAATATTATGTTTCATTGTTAAAGGGGCAGTAGCACGTTTTTTCAAATTTTAATTTTTCAAATTTCTTATTTATATTGATAGTTTATGTCATTTATATTAATTTTAGAGGGTAAAACATCTTATTACACAAACCAATTATCCGTAGTGGTAATAACTGTGTTGAGTATAAAGCAAAAATTGCATGGCGGCCTTTTTATTGTGAACACAATTTAATCATTTCGCATAACAAAAACGATTCCTATGGCTTTATCGAACCATGTACAATCATTTTTAACTTGATTTTCCGGAGAGAGAATGGTCTTTTACTATTGGTGACATTATTTTTCAAATACATTTCATCGACTTATTTGAGCGAAAAAACGTGCTACTGCCCCTTTAAGTAAGACAAATACTGGAGCGGAGAAGTTGTTGCACTCTAGGATGTATTGATATGAGGACTATGTGTTCGTGGGGTGAATTGTTAATCATGATAATGGTTGTCGAGCAAGACCATTCTTATTTTCTGCAAGAGTTCTTTATGGGATTAATGTTTTCAGGTTATGTACCCTAAACCGTTACAATGATGAAATGTGCAATCTGAAGTTAAATATGTATACAGAATCAGTGTTGAATCAACAACCATTGGATATTTTGCGGAAATGTAGAGTTAGGACATTTCTGATCTGTTTTCTTGCACATTTATTTATAAAACAAAATTTGTATTGTTTACCTACTGTATGCATATTAAAATTTCATCTGGTTTTGAATGAATTTCTCATTCTCGACTCATATACTTATGATTCCAAAATACTGCTTGTGATAGCGGCACAGATTATTCACTTCTGGCGGCCGAATGACCAACAACACATGTAAACCAGCGGGAAAAGGGACAGCAAATGTGCTCAAATTCTCATCCAGCAAGATCTAAAAGTACGGCTATCACTCCAGTGCCTTCCGTTTGTAAGAAGAAAATAAAGGGAGGGACGTGATAGCATTGTTCCACGACGTTACATCAGCAAAACCAAGGAACACGTTGATCAAAGGCATCATCTGATAACTAGTGCGAAGCCCGATTGACTGTCAGGTAGTGACGTAGAGATATCAAAGATCATTGGTATCGTGAGGTTATGTACATGTCTGTCTAACAATTCCACAAAAAAGGCTTAGTTTCTGTTTGCAATGGGTATCTTAAGCAAGGTTATCGAAACCATTAGATTAGACTAGATATAAGAGATCACTCGCTCCATCAAAAAGGTAATCCGAATTTCTTACGAACTCCAATGCACCTCTTTCCGAATAAAACCTCTGGCTTACTGCAGCGTAAGGAGCTTTGATGTTGATGTTGATGCTGTCCCGACACTCCAACACGGAGATAAGTGTCAACAGAAGGTATTGTTGCTGGCTCCACACTTTGCTAGGCTAGAGTTACGCATCTTTAGCCAAGATCCTTCACACAGCAGAAATATCTTCTTCTTTCAACAATTACAACAGGTGTGAAAGTGCGCTTAGTCTGTTAAAAACCACTTGTGGGGAAATCTGGTAAACTCTCTCATAAATCTGTCACGAAATGCATATGTTGGTATACGAGTTACTGCCCTCCTTCTCGTTATGAAATGAGACGATAGTTTAAATAGTTTCGCTTGTTTTAAAATCTTCCTGAACAACCTGAAACGAGCAGGTCAATGAACTTCAGGTCTTCTGGCTGCTTATCTTGCCTCGTCAGCAGTTTAAGGGAACTGTCCTGAATAGATTGTTTGACAGCCTCGTTACTAAATGGTGGTAATTCTGCATGAATTGAAATTGGGTTTATGAAGTGTATCAAAAATATCTGAAACATTACCAGAAAGTATGATTCTGGATAGACGATAAGAGAAAGAGCCACGTATATTTTGTGTAGTGATATGTACCCTTGTATTGCTCATCGATAGTTCGTTATTGATTAAACATAGTGAAAGATACACATTACGATATTTAGGTGGTTGTGATCGGTTGTAACTATTAATCTGATTCAATCAAAATGTTTGTAATTACTGATATCGTTTAAAGACATACTTAACTGTTAAATCAATTCTTAACACTGCTTATCTCTGGCTACCATTTGGATGGCTCGACTGAATGATTAAACATTATAAGTCTCCATTTGTTGAACAATTGCTGTCCTCCAACACTGATTTGTTAAATGTCATGACAAAATCTTATAAAAATCTTTAAAACAGTTATCAGATTAAGAGCTGTGATCTCATTTCAAACCCTTCATCTCATCAAAGTAATAACGAAATAATCACAAATTGTATCAATTTGATATCAATTAGGATTTTGTATGTGGTTGTGTATTTGAGCATGACAGGGTTCATTGAAGTCTTATAAAACCAACGTGTCATAACATATGCAGATAAGGACACTTAGACACGATTGGAAGCCTTGGTCAATATTGGATAGCCTTCATCCGAATAAATGATAACAGACAGTACCATGGTCCTCCGCACATATGTGGTTAAGTTATCTGTATCCTTCTATTGCTCATCGATAGTTCGTTATTGATTCAGGATGTGAGGATACAGCCTTCGTGTAGCTTTGAACAAACTCTACATTGGCTGTCAACGTAGAGAAAGATTCACATTACGATATTTAGGTGGTTGTATTGGATTCAGTCAAAGTGTTTGTAATTAATTATACCCTTTAAAGGCAAATTCAACTATTGATTCAATCCTTATCTCTGACTAACATTTGGATGTCTCCATCGGATGATTAAAAATTATGTCTCCACATGTTGAACATAGAGCATACACGTATTGAGTACTACACACCAAGGTTCTGTACAACTAGCCCAGTTTGGGTTCTTCAATTAGAACTTACATTACCCATCTGGAAAGCAATCTTCACCATCTATTGATAGAATAACTGTCTTTCAGCTACTTGTCTGATACTACTTTGTATAGAGGTTCGCACAGAAGATCAATGTTGGTGTTCATCTTTATCTTCATTTGGTATTAAAACTAGGCTTCAACTTCTATTACTTTTCCCTTTTGATTAATAACTAACCACTCATGATATAGTCCACTTGTCTCTGTGCCTACATTGTGGAAGATACAACTTACGATATTAAGGTAGTTGTGTTGGGTTCAACCAAAGTGTTTGTAATTAATACCCTTTAAAAACAAATTCAACTATTGAATCAATACCTAACACTCATTTTCTCTAATTTGGATGTCCCCAATGAATGCTTCAAAATTACAAGTCTTCACATGTAGACCTATTGCTGTCCTTGAACACAGAGCATACACGCATTGAGTACACACCCTGGTTCTGTATCACTAATGGAAGACCAGTCTGGGGTTTTCAAGCCATAATTGTCAGCTATTTCATATCGTGAGACCGTTCCTTGGTTTTCATTGAGAAAAAAATATATTTGATATATTAAGCATTTGGATGTGAATATGAAAGTCGAGTAAGAAGATAAACAGAGGTACAAAAGAAACTTTACAACCTATTGTTTCACTTATACAGTAAAAATAACAAAACAAATTGATATGATAGAACCGGGATATAATTTTATGTTCCATGTTGACTGATTCGGAAAATAATCATACTCGTTATTTTCAAACATCCAGAGATAGAGTTGCTAAAAGGACCAAGGGGTATAAAATCATTTTTACACCAACATGAACCCAACAATGTTTATAATGTTGTAAATGTGTGAAGAATGAGGCACATTTATTGATTTTCACTTAGTAGATGTCTTATTAGTCGATGAACAGTTGTGTTTTATCCAAATTACTTTTGGAAGAATTTATGATTTTAAAATTTCATTTTTTCCCCAAAAAATTAAAACCACATAGAATTATTCCTTGGCTGATGACTTAACGCCTGCACTTTTCAGTTTTAGAGTACGACTTCGAAAACATAATGTATTTGTAATTGAAAAACAAACATAAGATAAAACCAAGTGAGGTGTAAAGTTTCTTTTGTACCTCAATTTATAACCTCAGCCAGCATCTATTGTAATATGGTACATTTTAGAACCAAATACAATATTTTGCAACTTAAAGGACACGAGTCCCGTTCTTCTCATAGAATACCAAATAAGATTGGGGCATTTCACCTGTTATCATCGGACAGGATGGAAAGTATCTTCTTGTTCTGTTCTTAGTTAGCTTAGTGGTAAATTACATGGGAGAAACATTTCCTTTTTCAAGATAATATCTACTCAACTACAGAACCATTTGCAATGACAACTGAATGAGGACCTCCAAATATCGACTTTCTTCTTACCGTCTCACTGCTGCTTCATGTAAGGAACAACTAACAACGACATCCGGAAACATTAGGGAAGATGTATCATTTAATCGAGTTATGTCTTACAACTCATCTGTCACGCTATATTAGGCGACTAGCCGCTGGTATCCCGTGCGTGTTGCGTGGGACAAAATGGCATAAATGGTATCCATGGTAACGGTATAACATTGGTAGGCATCTTCCATTTTCCCTGACCAATTTCTATTCATCTTTCCACTTTCCCCTTAATATAAAGGTTATTTATTCTTTTGTACAGTATGTATATTTGCAAATGAAACCATCATTTCATTTCGTGTCAGACTGTTAAAGAGATGACATATGACTGAGTCACATTACCAGGGGTACCTATTAACAAAAATGATTCAATTCGTTTTAATCAAAGACATACATTAAAAAACCTCTTTATTCCACCAAAATAGATATCGATATAAATTGATACCACTTACATACACTGTTGATGTAAGTATACATATTCAGCCTGAAAGAGAAACCGTCCTCTTTGATGGATCCAACAGAACGTAACAACATTACCGAATATCTCAAAATATTGGTCACAATGATAATTCACACAGTTAACATTTAACATCCAATCTCTAGGAGATGAATTTCTGATTTTGTTTGCTCCTCGAAAAACACAATTCCATCGCATCTTGATAGTACCGCCTTCTATATACCAAATGTAAAATTTTAATAAAATTGTAGAAATCATATTTCCTAGAAATGCATTAAAATTTCCTGCAAAATTGGGTGTCATGTTACACTCATCTGTATTTATCATACTTTATTATGCTGTAGGTCACGAGCCTCTTACACTGAAAGTGTAATTCTGCTCTGTTATTTTAACTTAATCAGAAATCAAACAGTTATAATTACCAATATGCATGCAACAAGTACACCAACAAAGTTCCCCGCCACTGATGGCTCCAACAAAGAACATCAATCAGGAAGGAATCTCTTTAGTTGGCTATGAATTGCTACTTGGGAAAACTTTAAACAGGGAAGGCACTTCGTCTTACCTTGAAGAGTTCGTTTGGTGATTATTGTGTTCAGATCATTATCATAAACATTTGATAAGGGTGAAATGTGACAAGTAATTAATATAATTTTTAAAATTAAAAAAGAACTCGCTGAAACCAATAACAACCGTTTCGGGCCCAAAAATATACGATTTGAACTTTTCGCAATATGGGAATTGGGGCTGAGTATTGCACCAAATTTCGTCTTGGGATATATTGAGTGAACTCTACATTCAACTTTAATACTTGTTTGCAGTTTAAAAATTACACATTTAGTAAAAAGCCATTCAAATCTTTCGAAAAATAGATGATCAGTCAAAATGATAAGTTATAATTTTGATGGCATATATTGTAATGCATAACATTGTAACACATATTCTTGCACCCCAAAATAATCAATTTGAACAATGTCACAGGATGATTGCATATATTTAAGTATCTATAGAACTTATGTCTTTTATGTAAACGAGGATGTATTTGAGCGGTACATTTAAATGTTCATGCTTTCAGAATTCGCTGACATAATCGGATCAATCTGAACAATGTCACAGGATGAGATGAATGAACATCAATAAATATACTTCGTAGCTGAAAGGAGGAGATGTGATATGTGGTTGAATATGGACATGTTTGAACTACTTGCAATAATGAAGGTTTCAAAGGTTACTTTCTGAACATTTGCGTTCTTTACTACTCTAATGCACAAAGTCTAACACTTAAATACAGTTTTATATCTGAACAAATATTGTCTTCTTTTGAATATTTAATAAAAATGGTGATATTTTCAGATTATGAGCGTAAGGCTATAATGCACATAGTATATGTAGATGTGTATTTATGTGTGTCTTTGTGTGTAGTTTCTGGTTCTTTTAAACTGTGGCCTAACCCATCCCCTCTGACCAATATGGCAGTCTAGAGGTTGTATTTATCTATGTAATAACAAACATTACCAGCATCGGCAGCATGTGATCCTGATCGATGCTGAACGGTTCAGTGTTTATGTCCGAACTCATATGAAGAGTGTCCAAGTTAGACAATAACATAGCTGTGTAATATCACACGTTTTGTGTCTACATCAGACAATCTGTCTATATCCTGTTGATAGAATAGAATGCTCCTTAATGATGATGCATGGCGTGAAGATGATGGAGAATAATAGCATCCACTTATAACAGTTACAGGAAAGACTTTGCTAACTGGTCGAACTGAATGTGCCTGTGATGAAGGATGAAGGATAGTAATATGTGATAGTTAATGCCATATATTTCCGACTTGTATTGGGAAATGTAAGGACACTTTGTCCTTCAGGCCCATTCAAGGTGCAGACCAAATATCATTTCTGTCTAATCGAGTGGGTTGAGAAAGTAAAAGCGTCACCAGTCTCATGAAGTAAGAGAATATACTTCCCATAGGCGCCCCCTTTTCTTACACATGATACTTTAGAACCACGTTGTCTCCTTTATATCAGAGATGGGCATTGCATCTTCAATTGAAAAAATAATATACTTTAATCTATTTTAGAAAGTTAATCAAACAGATAACATTTCAATATAAAGGATTCCCCAAAAATGAATTTTCATCGACTTCCATTCAACTCAAAATTAAGTAGGTAAGACCGATCAACTATCCTGGCCTATTAAGGGAGGTAACCCATTGATCACACACAACACGTGTACAACATATTACACTGAGTCGGGGAAGCTGTATAGGAATGTCGATGTGTCTATGTGCACATGAAAGTGAATGTACCTAGAATGTCCATGGGTTATATTGATAAACTGAAAATTAAAGGTATTAGAAATTACTGTCACACTCTCTGTTTACCATTTTATTTGGTTGACTCATTTTTTACCGGTATATAGTATGTTGTTGATTGAAGATACGAGTTCAAAGAGACAACATACATAATTGTACGTAGGCGGTTATGTTACAATTGATATGATTTAATCAGAGTGTTTGTAATATATGACAACTTTAACTTTTTTTCAATTGATTCAAACTTTACATTCTCCTCATGTTATTAAATTGCTCCCCTTTAACACACATAAAACCCGCAATAAGTACACATACCGTGCTACTGTGGGGAACCAGGTTTTGATTGATTCTCCAGCATTTATTGACATAAGAGTTCTCTAGTGTTGCTAGGACAGCTGTCTAAATGCTACTTCGAGATTGGATTGAGAATATCGTAGACGACATATCTGTGGTTTTTCGTTGACAAAACACATTTTATTGACAATAACTGCCTGTAATAACATTTAATCTTTATACAAAAACTATCATTAGATTTTTAAATTTATTTTGAACATGGCTGTAAATTGCTGTATCCAATTGTCAAATAACATTACCATATAAAACAAGGCAACAGATTGATCAACGGAATATTAAAATGGTGGTACACTAATTAAAACCAAAGTTACCGAAGATTGTAGTTAAATTTTTATAAAATCTCAACGTCTATTTCTCAAAGCATGGGTCTCTTGTGTATTGTTATCACTAGACATACACACACACACACAATGACCTCACACACAGTCCTTCCGTATATATACGTACATAAGCTGGTATTGGTATTGGAACTTCCATATATATTGGTAATGGAATCCCAGATTGGATTTACTCAATAACACAACCCAATCTCCCCTTCAGCACTGGACAGAGAGAAAGGGTGTCCGTGTTCTGTTGTTACTGAGAATGAACAGATTCACAGGATAACGATTCATTTTCTAGACGAATTTCTACTTTAGAGACGGAACCACCGACAATGACTATGAAGGAGGGAATTCTGTCCGTCTATTGAATGTGTCTTGACCTCAATATATTGAATTATTCGCTTCATCTGTCAGACGAGATGACTATTTCACAAAGGATCAACGAATACTCCTATACCACATCTCAATATCGAGTTATTCTTAACAATTCGTCAGTCACGCTGCATATTGTGCAAGGCGCCGCTATACTAAAAGTTAATAAATATAATATTATGATAGTTTTGCATGACTTGGTAAAATAAAAATATTACAAAAAGATGCATTCAAAAGACACATGTTGAAAACGTGGTATATTATCAATGAGGATGATACTTATATAACATATAACATAATATTATGTTTGATTGTTAAGTAAGACAAATACTGGAGCGGAGAAGTTGTTGCACTCTAATATGTATTGATATGAGGACTATGTGTTCGTGGGGTGAATTGTTAATCACGATAAAGGTTGTCGAGCAAGACCATTCTTCTTTTCTGGAAGAGTTCGTTATTGGATTAATGTTTTCAGGTTATGTACCCTAAACCGTTATAATGATGAAATGTGCAACTTTCTGAAGATAAATATATATACAGAATCAGTGTTCAATCAACAACGATTGGATATTTCGCGGAAAATGTAGAGTTATGACATTTCTAATCTGTTTTCTTGCACATTTATTCATAAAACAAAATTTGTATTGGTTACCTACTGTATGCATATTAAAATTTCATCTGGTTTTGAACGAATTTCTCATTCTCCACTCATACTCTTATGATTCCAAGATACTGCTTGTGAAAGCGGCACAGGTTATGCACTGTTGACGGCCGAATGACCAACAACACATGTAAACCAGCGGGAAAAGGGACAGCAAGTGTGGTCCTATTCTCATACAGCAAGATCTAAAAGTATGGCTATCACTCCAGTGCCTTCTGTTTGTAAGAAGAAAGTAAAGGGAGGGACGGATGAGAAATATTTTCTCACTATAAAACCCCTCAAATGGCAATATTTCCTTACTTTTTTTAAAATTTCAAAACCCTGGATCAATGCCAAGGAAAGCAGTTCAACTTCAACATCATAAAGATAAACTCTGTTAAAGATAAAGGGCAATCGTAACGTCTTTTGTTGGGATATGCTTGTTAAAATTGTATCTGGGTGAATGTTTAGTATAGCAATAACGTATTACAATGATCACTGTTGTGAATTATATGAACAGATGAACAAGAAATAATAGTAGTTGTCTTTTATTAGTTTAAAGTGCACTTTCAAATGTAATGGAACCAGCATTCTAACAGTGTTCTCTTCCAAAAGTCAATGGTTATAAACATATCGTATTAGTTTAGACGAAATACAATCGTCTTGACTTGATAAATTGATTTTCAAAGTTTAACTCCGAATCTTCATCTTAAGAGATGTTATCGGTCTGTGTTGTGTGATCCTTCGAGATATAACATCCACACATCATTCCAGATGATCGAAATTTGCTTCAAATTTTGTATTTCTGTATTCTGTCGATGGAAGATAAAGTTTTACGGATAACCAAATGTGCTTCTAATCAAATCTAAGCATGAATATGTCTCTTGCTGAGATAACACAACGATGATGTAAGCTTGGTATTGGAATGCCCTTCCTTCGAATAATTAATTATTTAATTATTACATCAAACTATTTAAAAACTTTGTAATTTTAAACATTCGATTGAAAAATAACCAAAAACTATATATCTCAAATGAAAACAGATATCTTAGTCCTTCTTAAATACTTGGAAGTTCAACATACCCTTGGATATTTCTGGAAACAATAACTTGCTCAGGTCTTGGGAAGCACGTCATTACCAACTTTCAGTTCTAGAAGGCATTTGCAGTACACGTTCGCGTCTGTTACCATATATATACACATCCATCTCTAAGCAGTTCATGTTGAATGTATGTTTCTAATTTGTAAGCTGTGTGTGCGATAGTGTATCTATTGTCTCTTTTAAAGTCTGCCCCAGCCCATCTAACATGAACCAGATGACAGAAGCTGTATGTATCTCTATTAGTTCCATTACACAGATTACCAGATCGATATCAATCAGACGGTACAGTGTCTTTGTCCAGTTTTATACGAGTGTTTCAATCAGATCAAATACAGCTTTGTCCCATATAATATCATATCCAGGATACAGACGTCAGACAATAATGTCTTTATTCTTTTAGGTGGAAAGCACTTTTATGAGAGTCCAGATGGGAAACGCAAGAAGTGTATATGAAAACTTTGGATGTCATTAAACCGGTTTCATAAGGAACAAAGAAGAAAACATCATTGATACAAACAAATGCATCTTCTATCTAATTGTCCCTGGAATATTTGAAACCATTGCAATAAGTCACTGTAATTCGCATTGGTTCAAACAGGGATGTTGAGTGAGCTACACAACTCGGCCCCTGGAGTATTGGAACCCATTCTTCATTATTCTGTGTACTATCAATAGGATAGAACGTATTATTTTAGTGCATGCTTTCAAGTACATGTACAAGTAGATTGCTTCTCTGCCAGGTATCCATGCACTCCTCGAATTGCATGTGCCGTTTGAGTTTTTCTTTACATTCACTTACCTTTGAATCAGCACGAGATGTACCTGCGATTGAGTGATTTCGACCTGCAAAATGTTCGTGTGCGCATAATCTTAACAAAATAAATGAATGTCGAAGCAGAACACAATGACATCACAATGTTAGTTCATGATATCTTGATGTCAAATGTTTATAGTCTTAAAATCAATTTTAAAATCATTGTTGACTGTTTATATATATCTTCACTGTCGATCTGATGTAATTACTTAATAAAGATATATGGTATGTTTTGAGTCAATAACTGTTTTCGTGAGCCCGAGAAAAAACAATATTGCCTGAGGACAGATTATTTCTAACTTCATATAAAATATTTATTGATCTTATCACAGGAAGTAAGTTGATGTTTGAAATCACATAGCAGACATATCATTTACAATCTTTAGTAATCTGCCGACATAGTTAGGAAGCTGAATAGAAACATGGATATGTACACATGAAAGTCAATATTCCTCGATTGTCAGTTGGCTATATTCATAAACTGGGTAATTTCCGAGACCGGATTCTTATATTAAAGACCTATGTCTGACCATCAAACATGCAACACTAAAGAACTGGTTTATGTAAAACAAGTTCTCGTGAGGTCCTACTTCCATTATGTGATATTGCTTTACTGAACAAGGTAAATTACTTTTCGCCCAAGTGGTATGTCCAGACAAGATATCAGTTATATCCTGTTATACAGTTTTACCATGATGACAAAAGTAATCATTAATACTATCTTGGAAAGTTTATACCAATTATCTTTAACCAATAAGTCATTGAAAGTGACTGACTGTGCTTGCCACTCGGGAATGTGTCCACAGTGACTCTAGGTAGGGTCAGACGAGACCACACGAAGCAATAAGAGAAGAGATGAGTTATTGGTATACTTACTTATAGTGTACGAAACTATGAAATTGCTTTCTTATTTCTGAAGGATGTGTTTTCACGATATTAACGTCTGAGAGTTTCATACAAGTTAAATGTAACTTGAGGTAGGAATGCCTTGACAGAGAAATACATGTTGTTTATTTGAAACTCTTTGGAAAACAAACAATAAAATGGAAATGCCCTTGCATCTCCTTGATAAATCAAATATTAGTCACACGACCTATTAAACATGATCAACTCAAATTTAACACTTTGTCTTTTATAAATAAGATTCCAAAATTAAGGTTAACTCATTGGCACGCGTAAATCGCGGTGCATTGTCCGGTTTTCGATCAGAATTCACTATTTTACATTCACATCGTCAATATGCTAAGTCGAATAACATCATAATGGTAGTTTTCGGTAACAGTCGGTATTTCTCGATAAAGTAACACCGTTAATAAAGTTTGGAATATGTAGCCCCCAACAACACAATTGATGCACTTTAAGAGTGTAAAATCTTTGACAATTTTTGTTCCTTATGATTTGTTCAGTTCTGAAAATTACAATCGTGTTGCTCACAATTCGCCTGGTACTAAACATCATCATTACTTCAGTCTCCTTATCATCTCTTCTGGATCGATCCCAGATAGATCCATCAGCTTTAGAGAAGAAACCAGCAGAGCAAATTGACTCAATAACGAACCACTTGGGCCTTGTAAACCTCCCAACAGTTATTTCGAGATACGCGACCAGAATATATGGCTAATTTGGAGTAGACAAATGTTTTGGTTGCAATGGTTGTCTTTCTTCTATTTTTGAGTGTCAATATGATCTGGTCAATAATATAAACGAGTACTCACCATGTACATGTACAAGATCAAAACATAGTTCCAGTAACGTTTTATATTTCATGAACAAGATTGCACTGCATTTTATTAAAATATTATGGCCTCTGTTTAAGGACGTTTATGAAGTTAACATCAGTACAAAATATCTCTAATAGCTTTTAATGTTTATAAAGGGATATAACTGTGAATTTAATTAAATATACAACGTTGATAAAAAAAACACTTTCCAAGTCCTAGGAGCTTGCATTTGTTTATTAATGCCGTGTTGTACAGCAACAACCCAAGTGGGAAATAGGAGTATAGAAAATATATGTTGTGACAAGATAGAATGAAGGATGATGGAGGATCAAGACCTCCCTCAACTCCCTGAAATTCCATTTCAATATACCATATTTTACTTCACAATTCAAGGATACAACGACGAGATGGTCACACAGGGACTAAATCGGCCAATGTGTTGGAGAAAACGAGTCCTAACAGCTTCCAGGATAGGATGGCGGATGAACTACTCATGAACTTCCTGCACTCCTTGAAATTCCATTTCAATATCTCTTACTTTATGTCACAATGCAAGGATACAGTGACGAGTTGTGTCACACTTCTGGGACTACCTCGGCCAATGTTTGAGGAAACAAGTCCTAAAACATTGCACTTGTTAATTTCGGGACTTCCAATAATGCCAGTGAGAGGAAGAACAAGATATGGTGGTGGGTGAACTTGTCTGCTCAAGAACTCACTGAACCATGATATTTTCCAATATTCAGTGCTCAATTACACAATTCAAAGATTTTGTTTTTTTAAAAAGAAATTTCGGTGCATTTTCACTGAAAACTAGTCTGCCACGAACATTGTGAATTGATCCAATTTGCTGCCAGTAGATCCAGAGAAGACAACATGCTCTGTGTGTGAACTCGTCGATAAAACAGTGGGCTGTCGAAACCCTCTCTATTTGGCTAATTAAAATGTTTTAAAATCTTTGAAGTTTAGATTTAGCAGGATATTATTTGGTATTTATTGAACACGATCATTGATTGTATTCAACAACTTGTTTTCGTGATGACAATCGAGATCAACCTAATAAGCTTATTTGAACTACAAAAGTAAAGTAATATGTTCTGCTGTTCAAACACAAATGTAGACTAACAAGATTTTCTAGCTGTTTTGTTTTGTTTGTTTTACTTTTCTATTGAAGAAATTAAGAAATTAAAATTTTCTTGGCAACGGAAAATACTGACAAAATGTTGGTTTGAATTTTTTTTTTAAATATCAAGTTTCTGAAATAAAAGTAAGCGAGTTCACACACAAAACATCCAGGTTAAGGGTTCCTTTCACAAAGCTACCTAGTCTAAACTCAATAGAGAACTCCCATTCTCTAACATTACGCTGATGTAACCGTAGTGACTTAGTGACGGTCTTAGAAACATTCGTCATTATGTAATGTTTGTCACCACCAATATCAATATTCCAAGAGGCATGGAGTAGTAAAATAGTTGAAACGTGAGCTATTATTTGAACTACAAAGTAATATTTTCTGCCGTTAAAACACAAATGAAGACTAAGGAGATTTTCTAGCTGTTTTTTGTTTGATTTGCTTTTCTATCGAAGATATTAAGTATTTAAAATTTTCTTGGCAACGGAAGATAACGATAAAATGTTGATATGAACAAAAAAGCAAAAATATCAAGTGTCTGAAATAAACGTAAACGAGTTCATAAATAAAACCTCCATGTTAAGGGTTCCTTTCACAAAGCAACTTAGTCTAAACTCAGTCTGAACTCCCATTCTCTAACATTACGCTGAGGTAACCGTAGTGACTTAGTGACGTCTTCGAGACACCTGGTCCTTATGTAATGTTTGTCACCACAAATATCAATATTCCAAGAGCATAGAGTAGCAAAATAGTTGATATATGTTTGCAACACTAAGGTTCCTCATGACCTGACGGTTCCTGAGATCAACTCCTGCTAACGTTACCATTATCTCGGCTGATGTCTTCATCCATTGGGAGCGCCAGCTTCCAAAATGCAGCATGCAACTGGATTCAGTTCGAATGAGGTAATTAATGAGGTAATTAACTTGCCCACAATCTAAATCACTGAGTATGCATGCTCTTGAGATGAGAAGCTTTATTGGTTCTAGGTGCCCAACCACTTCGTAACATTGTCTGATAATGTTTTCATTACAAGAAACAAATGCGGGCCATATACTTATAGTGAAGAAGATCGGAACCATGAGTGATGAAGAATATGGGGTTGACATTTACACTTTTCAAATAATTCATGAAACGATTATCAAAACATCTCTACATGCCATGAGAATGATGCGTTTTTTTAGCGCATTATTTGAATTGAGCACAAATTAGTTTCAAATATCTTCTCTCTCAAATAACTGTTACAAGTTACATCTTGGTTATAAAGTGAGGAACATTACTCACCGATTTATTGATAAATTCACGTTTCTACATCAACGTTGATAATAGATCATGATAAAAATGCTTTTACTATCATACTGAAATTTATCAAAAACGTGTTGAACCATGCATTATGAGCCCAATTAATCCAGATGATGGCTTCCTAAACCATTTGTCATTTTGTAATTGTACAAATCGAATAATATGTAAATGTGTCTTCCCACAATCCTTTGAAAATTCACCTAAAGTATCAATCTCAGCTGCTCAGTGTTGCCCCAGAGTGCATTAGGTGCCAACGAAAATGATTTTGATAAATCGTCCGGCAGCTTTATAGATAAATAAATAAATCCATGAAATGAAATTTAGGAAATTGCTAGATGATGCTCAATATCAAATAAATTATCATCCTAGTAGCAGAGTTCAGAACAAACAAATTATTAACTGCATTACGATTTTAGCACTGCACTTGTTTTGATTGAAGTGTACTAGCTTGATTAATAATGACGAAACAGAAAAGGTGATGATTTGGAATAAACGAATGTAATAACGACAAATATGTATTGATTTTGTGAACTAAAAGAAGTTAATTAGTTAAAAGTGTTATGAAATTATTTTTTTAATTATTATTGTACTTTGCACACTGATAAGATTATTAATAACATTGTCTTTTATTACACAAACTTGCCTAGATTAGTGTCTCCACTAGTGTTATGAGTGGCCTCTACACAATACAAGACTTATTTCTCGTGTAACATGAAACTAGAACATTGTAAGAAGATGAATTCTCCAGTTTTGTGGGTGAACCCAATTACAGAATGACTGTTGCACGTGATGAACACAAAACAGAAACGTTAGTTTATGAACTCTGAGTAAAATTTATTAAACATTAAACTTGAGAAATTTGTTTGAATATTTGTAAATATTTTATTTGGTATCGGTACACTATCATTGTCAGGTGATTAATAAAAGGGATAATAACTCCGCAGAGTTATGCATAAGACATTCATTGTAATTACTATGTAATTGCTATTGTTAAAGGGGCAGTAGCACGTTTTTCCGCTCGAATAAGTTGATGAAATTTATTTGAAAAATAATGTCACCAATAGTAAAACAGCCTACTCTGTTCGGAAAATCAAGTTAAAAAATGAGTTAACGTGGTTTTGTAAACCCGTTGGTATCGTTTTTGTAATTCGAAATAATGAATTGTGTTCACAATAAAATGGCCGTCATGCAATTTTTGCTTTATACGCAACATCATTATTACCACTACGGATAATTGATTTGTGTAATAAGATGTTTTACCCTCTAAAGTTGATTTAAATGACATAAACTATCATTATAAATGGGAAATTTGAAAAAATAAATTTTGCAAAAAACGTGCTACTGCCCCTTTAAAATAATGTTTTCTTCAAATCCCAGTTCAATTCACAGACAGGTTGTTCTCATTCTAAATCTAGCATCCTTACATTATTACAGCGTCTGTACACCAACTGAAGTCAATAGTTTATTTGTTCAATAAGTTTTATACAAATCCCTGTCCTATCTCAACAGCTTCGTATCGTTGCAATGTCTGCATTTAAGGTAAATTTTGTTTGAGATAGAAACTGTTTCATAGAAACAGTCTGGACTTCTACAATGGTGACCTTAGATCGTCATCCACCGTAACCAAGTAATTCTTACTATCTCCTTATGTCGATATAAATGGATACTTCTCTCCTGCACACAGATCACCCATTGTATACACACCTAGCCAGTATTCTTTGCTGAAGTAGACAAGTGGTGTATTCTGTAAGAAGTCTCTTCTCTTCAGCAACAACCGCCTCCTGCTAGAGAATGAAAACCGCTGATATCTAACGAACTCAATGAAATACTCAGAGTAAGTCTATAATCCTCGTTATTGTTAAAGTAGTTTAATCTCCAGTTGCCCACACGGAATGTGATATATCGTAAAAGATAACACATCACGTTCCAGAGGACAAGAATAATAAATAATATAGAAAAGTAATATAGCAATATTATTATCAT
The DNA here is from genome assembly GCA_936450465.1 of Gibbula magus. Lineage (NCBI taxonomy): Eukaryota > Metazoa > Mollusca > Gastropoda > Trochida > Trochidae > Gibbula > Gibbula magus. Next base: position 49,004,767 of record OW388303.1, on the reverse strand, counting down.
AAAAAGGTATTGAAAGGGATTTTTCATTATTAGCTTTATATACATTGTTCTTGACTTGACTTGATTTGAATGCCCCTATGTTCCATACTGTTTGATCTGTATAAATCTAGGATTCTTCATTACTATTTCGCTTGATGGGTGTAATCAAGATCTTAAATAGTTTAAATACATACATTGATGGCACAACAAGTTCAAAAACATTTCTTAATATTCATAGAGCAGGTTGAATGACAATCCTTACTGATAGATTACACTGCCTGAAACGTCTATCAAAGTTACAAAGTCAAAAAAGTAGTTAACACTGTAGCATAACTCCCTGACAAACATGCGAAAACATTGGCTGAAGATGGAAAATCAATACTAGCTTTATCAAGTGTGACGTTGCAGTGAGGAAAATGTCTTCTCTAGATCCTGTACAGGAAGATAACATGTCGGAAGTAAGTAAGGTGTTGCACTAAATTGATGGGTAGTAGATCACGTGTGTAGTCAGAGCTGACGGTTTTGTTTCTGGAAACTGTTTAGTGAAGGTGGGAAACATGTCTGAAGTGAAAGGGAATTTATCAATGAGCCGGAGATCTTCACTGTATAATTCCGAGTAATGTGTGACATCAGAGTCAAATATATATCTTCTGTGGCTATTAACCAAGCAAGACATGTGTCTATAATCAGAGGGATTGGTCAAGAAGCATTTTGAGAGGTATCCCAGTTCTTAAAGTAGATAGATAAGACATTATGCACTCAGTCGGTTCCAACTTTCTTCTCAAGAAACTCAATTTGTTGAACATCACGGAAGATATGCCAAGTTAGCCATTTCAACAACGTTGTAATCGATTGGATTATTCTTATCTACAGTTTATTTACACACCAGAAGATGTGCAGTGGGAGTATAGGGTTTCAATATATGGGGATCATCCCGTGACCAGAACTTTATTTTATTCAATTTCTGTGAACATTCGATAATTTTTCGAATGCTTATTATTATTCCATAGCCATTAAATATCAGTTTCTGTCAAACCTCTTATAGCTTACAACAAAGAGCGTGCTTATCTAAGTACATGTATAAAACTAACTAATCCCATCATTGATAATCATTGATTCAACCCAAACTGTCTTTCATTTTAATCTAATTATTTACTGAGAACATGTTGCCAGTAAGTCATTGCATCTCTTATTAACCATACTTTTGTTATTTTTTTAATACTAAATATGATAACATGTTTATGAAACGAGTGAATGGTTTGGTATTTTAACGAGCAAAAGCCATTCACGATTTTCATAAACATGCTATCAAACGGGACAGAGTTTTGTATTTTATTCATTACTCATGATAGTACTGAATTGCAAGAAAATCGTAATTAGTGACTTGCAAATAGCTCACCCACTATTGCAGTCTCACGGCTAACATTGTGACCTCACGCGGTGGTATCACACATGTGTGTTACCAACTCATTGTTATCTAATGAATGATCTCATTTCGGTTGAGTAATAAATCATTTTCTCAAACTCACCATTAGATCGTTATGTCAGTTGTGCACAGTTTCACATTTGGCAAGATGGAAGACAGAAAGGGTAAATTTTCGAAAATTTTATTTTCTTTAATATATTTGGTATGAATTACCGAATATTGAGTTCAAGACAAACGTTCCATCACAAGTACATTAAGTGAGTATAGAAACAGTAACAGGACTGCTGTTTGATGCTGATAATCGATGTTTGATAATCGAGTTACAACAGAGAACTTTTTTTTAAAACTGGAACTTTCGAAATGTTGACCCCTAGTCAAAACACTTCCAAAATTGTTACTACGATTTACTGTGAGGTATGAAATTAGAATATGTTATGGTTCATTCCAGCGACACCTCTCTTCGTTTTACAAATTACATGATATTAACAATTTATATATGCAAACAAACTCTCGGGATGCAGCTGTATATCATGTAGTTACTACCGTGTTTCGTAACGTTATGTACTTCCTTCTCTGGTTTGTAAATTGGTCTAATGGTGACAGGAAAACGATCTATATGTTAACAAATCCTTCGTTAGGTACGGTTTGTTTTCTGCTTTGAGACAATTAACCCTGGCCTCACTTGGTAACACAAGAAACAAAGCTACACAATGTTCCACTATGAGTATTTCAGATGGCTTCCAGAGGACTGCAACATAAAACGGAATTATACATTGAAAATGTATATCCCACTCCATTTATGAAATATTCTAACATTATAACAATGAAACAACGATAAAATTCATTTAAAAAATTCATTAATTATAAGCCATGCCATTAAGGTTCATAATTTTATTAGTAATATTTGTATAATATATAACACACATAATTCATATTCATTGCCGTACTTTTATAAAATTATATATTACCTTGTATCTGCATAACCGGGGATGTAGCTCAGTTGGTAGAGTGTCCGCTCATCACCCAGAAGGCCGGGGTTCCAGGGTTCCATTCCCGGTCGCGTCATACCAAAAGACGTTAAAAGATGGGAGTTGTTGCTGCCTTGCTTGACACTCAGTATTATAAGGACAGAACAACGCTTTAACTGGCGCTGCACTGTGGTTGCCGGGTGCTATTTGCACACAATATTTCCATTGTACGTTGTATTACGGACAATAAAGAGTTATTATTATTAATTATAACATGTACATACTTATTCATCTTGATTGATTTAGTCTGTATAAACACGTATACAAATTTATGCGCATGTATCACCGATGGTGAAATTGAGTTACTAAAAAATTTGAACTATGAAACCTTTAGCAAGACAAGGTTAATTAAAACAACGTATTAACGTTCAAGGGAGCGGTATAGACTATACATATGAACAAAGAATGTTACACTTCCAAGTATTCATTCAAGAAGGCTCCGCAATGACTCCAACATACACACAAATTAGACAGTAAGTATGTGTTCATAGTATGGAAAAGTCCATTCAATTAACTATGTACCAACTTTTAAGTATAGAGAATACAAATTCATAATTTACTGCCGCTTCAAATTCAATCATGAGGTATAATGTATAAAACTACTCATGTTTCCATATACAATCTAATGAAACATATCGCTTGTAAATAAGATGACGTTGCTTGAAACTGCTGATAAGACTTTCCACAAAAGATTATTGATTATCCCTACAACATCAGCCTAGTATCATTCTATGTGATTAATTCACTTGCTGTGATAACAAGACGATTATGTCAAATTATACCCGGAAATAGTGCGTGCTGAAATAATTACTGGCAAATAACTAATTAACCTAATATTTAAATAGGACATTCTAAACATTACTATTCTGTCTTCAAAAGTATGCCTTATAAAAACATGAGTTTGACCATGTTTCTCCCTTATAATTTGCTGAGTTCTGAAAGTTATAATCGTGTTCCTGGCAATTCGTCTGGTACTTAACAGTACGATGACTTAATGGAAAAGTCACCTGATCACCTCCTCTGGATCGATCCTTGAGAGATTCATCAGCTTGAGAGAAAATGGAATATGTGGCCCCCAACAACACAATGGATGCACCTTTAAGAGTGTAAAATCTTTGACTATTTTTGTTCCTTATGATTTGTTCAGTTCTGAAAATTACAATCGTAACTCACAATTCGCCTGGTACTAAACATTCCCATTACTTCATAGAAAAATCTCCTTATCATCTCTTCTGGATCGATCCCAGATAGATCCTTCAGCTTTAGAGAAGAAACCAGCAGAGCAAATTGACTCAATAACGAATCACTTGGGCCTTGTAAACCTCCCAATTTAGATTAGCTGAGTTATTTCTAGATACGCGACCAGAATATGTGGCTAATTTGGAGAAGACACTTGTTTGGTTGCAATGGTTGTCTTTCTTCTGTTTTTGGAGTATTAATATTATCTTGTCAAATTTGTCAAAGAAAACTCTTGTTTTTGTCTTGAAAACAAGTATCAGGATTCTGTTTTTATGAAGTCAACAAGAATGTAGTTAAAAATTCGAGGTACAAGAATACTTCTTGCAACGTTTACTATTTTAAAAAAAAAGGATCACACTGCATTTCTGAACTATATTATGACGTCTGTCTATGGACGTTTTCAAGAGGTTAACATCAGTATAATAATACTTATATTAGCTTTTAATGTTTATAAAGGGATCGAACTGAGCATTTCATTAAATATAAAATGTCGTGTTTTATAGCAACATCGCCAGTGTGAAACGTGAGAATAGAAAAATATAGGTTGTGACAGGATGGGATGGCGGATGAACAACTCATGGTCTCCCTGTACTCCATTTCAATATCTCTTACTTTATGTCACAATTCAAGGATACAGCGACGACCTGGTCACACTTCTGGGACTACCTCTGCCAATGTGCCAGTGTTGGAACAAACAAGTCCTTAAAGCTTGCACTTGTTGTGTAATTTCGAGATTTGTAACAACATCACCAGTGAGAGGTACGAGTAAGAACGAGACATGGTGGTGGGTGAACTTGTCTGCTCCTGAACTCACGAACCATGATATCGTTCCAATAGTTAGTTCTTTATTACACACGCACAGATTTTGTTATTTATTAAAGAAATGTGGGTGAATTTTTACTTGTCTGCTCACGAACAACCTGAATTGATCCAATTTGCTAACCAGTAGGTCCAGGGTAGACAACATGCTCTGTGTTTGAACTTGTCGATAAAACAGTGGGCTGTCGAAAAATTCTCTAAATGGGTAATAAAAATGTTTTAAAAGCTTTGAAGTTTGGATTTAGCAGGATATTATTTGGTATTTATGGAATGGGAATATTGATTGTGTTCACCAAGTTGGTTTCACGGTGACATTAGAGATCACTCTAATAAGCTTATTTGAACTACAAAGTAATTATTCTGCAGTTCAACACAAATGAAGATAAACAAGATTTTCTAGCTGTTTTTTCTTGGTTTTTGTATGGTAGAAATTAAGAATTTCAAACTTTTATTGGCAACTGAACATACTGACAAAATGTTGGTTTGAACAAAAATTAAAAATATCAAGTGTCTGAAATAAACATAAGCGAGTTCACACATAAAACCTCCAGGTCGAGGGTTCCTTTCACAAAGCTACCTGGTCTAAACTCAGTCTGAACTCCCATTCTCTAACATTACACTGAGGTAACCGTAGTGACTTAGTGACGACTTCGAGACACCTGGTCCTTATGTAATGTTTGTCATCACCAATATCAATATTCAAAGAGCATGGAGTAGCAAAATAGTTGATAGTCAGTGGTTAATTTCACATTTCAAAGATTTTTGTTATTCTTTTACACACTTTGTTTGAATGTTCGCTGAAAACTAGTCTGCTCACGAACATCCTGAATTGATCCAATTTGCAACAAACAGTTGAGAGTAGATAACATACCCTGTGCATGAAATTGTCAATAAAACAGTGGGCTGTGGAAACCCTCTCTAATTGGGTAATAAAAACGTTTTAAAATCTTTGAAGTTTGATTTAGCGGGATATTATTTGGTATTTATGGAACGGGAACATTGATTGTGTTCAACAACTTGGTTTCATGATGACAACCGAGATCACTCTAATAAACTAATTTGAACTACAAAGTAATATTTTCTGCTGTTCAAACACAAAAGAAGACTAACACGATTTTCTTTCTGTTTTCCCTTGGTTTTACTCTTTTCTATGGTAGAAATTAAGAATTAAAATTTTTCTTGGCAACGGAAAATACAGACAAAACGTGTTATGAAAAAAAAGCAACAATATCAATGTCTGAAATAAACATAAGCGAGTTCATATGCAAAACGTTTCAGGTTAAGGGCTGAATTCACAAAGCAGCCTAGTCTGAGCTCAGTCAGAACTCCAATTCTCTAACATTACGCTGAGGTAACCTTAGTGACATAGTGACGGTCTTAGAGATACCTAGTCCTTATGTAATGCTTGTCACCACCGATATCAATATTCCAAGAGGCATGAAGTGTAAACTAGTTGAAACGTGAGATATATGTTTGCAAGGTAAAGTTCCCTCTAGACATGACGGTTCCTGAGTTAAACTCCTGCTAATGTTACCATTATCTCGGCTGACGTCTTTGTCCATTTGGAGTGCCAACCTCCATAAATGCAACTGGATTCAGTTGAATTCGAGTGAGGTAATTAATTTCCCTACGATCTAAATCACTGAGTATGCATGCTCTTGAGATGAGAAGGTTTATTGGTTCAAGGTGATGAACCACTTTCATAACAACGTCTGAACCTTCAATTGCTAATTATTTCATTACAAGAAACAAATGCAGGTCATGTATGATATAGTAAAGAATATTGGAATCATTAATTGGTAATGAAGAATATCGGGTTGAAATTGACACTTTTCAAATAATTCATGAAACGATTTTCAAAACATTCCTTCATGTCATGAGCATAATGAGTTTCTTTAGCCATAGATGGCATTATTTGAGCACAAATATGTATCATCTCTCAAATATCTCTGTAAGTAACGTCTTGGTTATAAAGTGATGAAACATTACTCATCGATTTATTGATACATTCACATGTCTACATCAACGTTGATAATAGGTAATGATATAAGTGCTATTCCTATCAAACTGAAATTTATTGAAATGTGTTTAACCATGCATTATCAGCCCATTTAATCCAGATGATGGCTTCCTAAACCATTTGTCACTTGTAATTGTACAAATTGAATAAAATGTAAATGTATCTTCCCACACTCCTTTGAAAATGCACCAAAAGTATCAATCTCAGCTGTTCAGTTTTGGCCCAGAGTGCATTTGCTGTGAACGAAAATGATTTTGATAAATCCTCGGGCAGCTTTATAGAGAAATAAATCGAAGAAATAAAAGTTAGGAAATTGCTAGATGTACTCATTATCAAATAGATTATCGTCCTAATGGCAAAGTTCAGAACAAACAAATTAATAACTGCATTACGATTTTACAATTGCACTTGTTTTGGTGATTTAGAAAAAACAAATGTAATAATGACAAATATGAAGATTGGTTTTCGTTAACTAAAAGTAATTTTTTTTATTTGATAATGTTATAAACTAAATCTGCTTTATTTGTGTACGTTGTGCACCATTCTGGGATTAAATTATATAGAATTTGTTGAATTAGGATTAAGTTATTATGTAAACTTTCCTAGATTTGTGTTGCCAATCTAATGTTATAAGTGGCCTCTACATAAATCAAAAATGTATTTCTCTGGTTTAATATAATATTATACTTGTTTTACATGAACTTGGAACATTGTTATAAGATGAACTCTCTGATTGCGGGGATTTATCAAATTACAGAATGACTGTTACACGTGATCAACAGATAAAGACAATTAGAGCCTATTTATTTGTTTAGGAGCTCTAAGTACCGTTTGCTGAACTTGTGAAATTTGTTGCATTTGTGTAAATATTTTAATTTGGTACACCACCAGTGATAAACTCAACACAAATACGCAGAACACATTCAATATAATAATTATTTCGTATAGCATACTGCAATCAAATTATAACAACAATGTTATTCATATGTGTAGCCTTTTCCAAAGTATTCAAATTTATTAATCAATGTGACATAGTTAAGAGCTTGCATTTCCTCTGAGAGTCAGCAGTTTACTGATAATTCGAACATTGACTTATATTCAAAAACACAGATATAAAACATTTGTAAAAATGAAGAGAACAAAGAGAGAAACAATTCCTATCGGCATCTGGTCATAAAACGTATTTCCTGATGTGAGACAGTAGCCTACTACACCAAAGGAATATTATATATTTCTATTGGGACAGCATTCAATAGACGGAGGCAAATCTCCCATTCCATGGTGATTGTAAGAAAATGAAAACGTTCTTATGTTGAGATAAAAAAAGGGCAACCGTTTCTTTCAATATCACCTGCAAAAGTTTCTATATGCTTTTTGTTTTATTGCAGACTTAGTTGTAGAATAATAAAGTTTGTACTATTTATTATCTCTGAAACATTTGTTAATTTGTTTTTGCAAAACAAACATAGACTCCAAAACGTAAACATTCCATCTGTGCTCTTAAGAAGAAAAACACAATGTCTGCACTCATGTAATTATTGTTGTTAAAATAATGTTTTCTCCAAATCCTAGTTGTATTTGCACACAGGTTGTTCTTATAGTATATCTGGCATCCCTACATTATTACAACGTCTGTACGCCAACTGAATTCCCTAGTTCAATTATTTGTTCAATAGGTTCTATCCGAATCCCTGTCCTTCCTCAACAATAGATGTAAGCATCTTGTAATTGCCTCATATGGTTGCAATGTTGCGGCCATTTTATTGTGCGATTCCAATGGCTTTACGGAACCATGTACACTCATTTCTTAACTTGATTTTCCGAAGAGAGAAAGGTGTTTTACTATTGGGTACATTATTTTGCAAATATATTTCATCGGCTTATTTCACCGAAAACCGTGCTACTGCCCCTTTGAGGTATACTTCATTAGAGATTTAATTTTTATCCCCAATCGCAAAATATATCATAATTACTAGTTTCCAATTAGCATCGTTGTACATGTGCAACCGAAACTGCACGTCCATTTACAAGCACAGTAGTTATATGACCTACTAAACGTGATAAACCCAAATTTATTACTTACTTATTATTATTATTATTATTATGATCTAATTTATATCGTAAATGAAGATTATATGTGTAAATCTACAGCAGCTTTGAAACTATTTATATTTTTGGTAAAACTATTCATTTCATTTTTAAAAGTATTACTTTTAGCCTATTATCTGCTTTCGAGTCATTGTTCATTTGATTTAAAATCTCCTCAATGGCCATGGCTATACTTAAAACAGCTAATTTTCCATTCACAGTTAATGAACGCAAATGGTTGACTCTTTTAAAGTTATTCATTGATGTGTGGGAGGAGGGGGTTTCCCTTCTGTGATCACCTCTGTCAGTGATTCAGCTGTTACAGAAATGTTTTCCAAGTCCAAGAAGCTTGCATTTGTTCATCAATTGCAAGTTTTACAGAAACAACAATAGTGGGGAAATATTAGACAAGAAATATATGCTAATTAACTCCTTCAAATTAAACTTTTTACCTCTGAATTTATGTCACAATTCAAGGATGCAAAATTCTGATATTACCAGTTTGTTCTTGTTTAGTAATTTGGGTTAAACCCTGTCCAGAAGTAGTTTTTCAAAATTTAGATATAACAATAGATTTACATCTCAAGCCGTAGATTGAGTGAAAATCGGTACACAAACCTCGAGCTGACAATTATACATTGCTACTGTCAGTATTACTGAGTGAGTTGAAAATGTGGAGGTTTTTAACATTCAGGTACTTTAACTGTGACGATGTCTGCAGTCTGTTTAAAGACCTTTTAAGTAATTCACGAAACAATTTTCCAAAACATTTCTACTTGCCATGAGCATGCTACTTATACTAATCCTCGAATGTCTTTTTTTGAGCAAATATACATGGTTTATCTTCTCTATCAAATAGTAAAGTTACGTCTTTGTTATAAAGTGAGGACACAGTACCTGTCGGTTCATTGATACATCCATATTTGCACATCAACGTTGATAATGATAAAAAGTGCTTTTACCATCAATTTGAAATTCGTCAAAATGAGTTTAATCATATCATTATCCGCCCATTTTGTCCAGATGATGGCTTCTTGAAACCATTTGTCATTTGTAAAAGCGAATAAAACAATAATTTGACATCGAACTCCTCTGAAAATGCATCAAAACTATTTAGTGTTGGCCTAGAGTGCATTAGCTGCGAACACAAACGTTTTTTTAAATAAAACCATCGGACAGCTTAACAGAGCAATACATCCATGAAATGAAATTTAGGAAAAGTGATGCTCAATATGAAATAAATGATCGTCCTACAGGCAAAGTTCAGAACAAACAAAAAATAACAGATAAAAAAACGTGATAAAATGTAAGTATAACAAACTGTATTTTCATTTTTACTTCAGACAAAATTGCAGAGTTATAAATTTTGTACTATTCATTCTTCTTTTATTAAACAAGGATTGTGTTCAATATGTTTTGCAAATCAAACAAGAAAAAAGTGAGCATGGCTCACATACCCCCGCCATCCGCTATCCGTCCATTGAGAATTATAGATGTGAAGGTTACTATGTTTATAAAACAGGTTCAAGCATCATAATATTGTCCAAAATAATTTTAGGAACTGACTGTTATTACAAAATTTCATTCACCCAGATGTAATATTTTTCAGGTAACATAATTTTTCCCATTAGAGCATCACACCGCTAATTTGTACCAAGGTCAATTACAGATTAAAGGGCTTCATAACCCCGTAAAAAATAATATTTCATTCACCTAGATGTAATAGTTGCCGAGAAAACTTGTCCCAATTGGTGCATCACAGCTTTTTTGGTACTAAGTTAAATTTCGGATTCAAGGGCCATAACTCCGTAAAAATTAATATTTCGGAACTGGTTTTCGAACTCGATGAAGAGTATCATCTGGACTATCTCCATATTAAATTTCATTCACCTAGATGTAATAGTTTCCGAGAAAACTTGTCCCCATAGGAGCATCACAGTTCTTTTGGTACTAAGTTCAATTTCGGATTCAAGGGCCATAACTCCGTAAAAATTAATATTTCGGAACTGGTTTTCGAACTCGATGAAGAGTATCATCTGGACTACTTCCATATTAAATTTCATTCACCTAGATGTAATAGTTTCTGAGAAAACTTGTCCCCATTGGAGCATCACAGTTCTTTTGGAACTAAGTTAAATTTCGGATTCAAGGGTCATAACTCCGTAAAAATTAATATTTCGGAACTGGTTTTCGAACTCAATGAAGAGTATCATCTGGACTATCTCCATATTAAATTTCATTCACCTAGATGTAATAGTTTCCGAGAAAACTTGTCCCCATAGGAGCATCACAGTTCTTTTGATACTAAGTTCAATTTCGGATTCAAGGGCCATAACTCCGTAAAAATTAATATTTCGGAACTGGTTTTCGAAATCGATGAAGAGTATCATCTGGACTACTTCCATATTAAATTTCATTCACCTAGATGTAATAGTTTCCGAGAAAACTTGTCCCCATTGGAGCATCACAGTTCTTTTTGAACTAAGTTAAATTTCGGATTCAAGGGCCATAACTCCGTAAAAAATAATATTTCGGAACTGGTTTTCGAACTCGATAAAGAGTATGGTCATAAGTACTCTCAACCAAAATTTCATTCATCTAGGTTGAACAGTATCCGAGAAAACTTGGTCCCCATTGACCAAAATAAAACTAAGTCCAAAAAGTGACGTTTCCATGGAAACGACAAAAAATATAAATCTCAGAAAATTGAAAATTGTCTGTGCGCGATCAGAAGAACATGGTTAACAACTGTACAAAGTTTGGTTGATGTACCTTTGACGGTTTTTGGGAAAATTGACCGGACGGAAGGACTGACGGACGGACGGACGGAATGACCGCTATATACCCCCGCTTACTTCGTAGCGGGTGTATAAAAATACCCCAAGACGTAAGAATTCCATCTGTGGTCTAAACAAGAAAAACACAATGTCTGCATGCATGTAATTACTATTGTTAAAATAATGTTTTCTTCAAATCCCAGTTCAATTGACACACAGGTTGTTCTCATTCTAAATCTAGCATCCTAACATTATTACAGCGTCTGTACACCAACTGAAGTCAATAGTTTATTTGTTCAATAAGTTTTATACAAATCCCTGTCCTATCTCAGCAGCTTCGTATCGTTGCAATGTCTGCCTTTAAGGTAAATTTTGTTTGAGATTTAATTTTCGAAGAAACAGTCCAGAAGGTGTACAGTGGTGTCCTCAGACAACCCGACATCCATTTTAAACAAGTAACCCTAACTATCTCCTTATGTCGACATAAATGGATACTTCTCTCCTGCACACAGATCATCCATTGTAGACACACCCAGACAGTATTCTTTGCTGAAGTAGACATCTGATGAAATACTATAAGAAGTCTCCATTCTTTAGCAACAACCGTCTCCTGCTAGAAAATTAAATCCGCAAATATGTAAACAACGCCAATGGAATACTCATAGAGAGTCTATAATCTTCATTATTAGTAAACTAGTTTACTCACCAGTTGCAAAAACATTAATGATCTTTTTAATATGTTTATCATTAAGCTCAAATTCAGGACCATAGCTAAGTGTCCATGGGAACAAACTAGGTACAATAGATAGAACAACTCCCACCTGTTGGAATGAGTTAGGGAAGTAGAACATGCACATGGAGACCTGTCAGATCGTAATTCCTAGACAAAGGTAGTGTATCTTGACGATAGGCCTCGTAACTCTTGCCTGACGGTGTTAGGAGCTCACAACACCTTCTGCTTGTATTTATCTATTCTAGATAAACATAACAGCAACATCAAAGCTCCTTACATTGCAGTCTGGATGGGTATAGTTGGAACAAGGTCTCGTTAGGAATTCTGATAGCGTTGCTTTGCAGGAAGTGTTTTATCTCCAATGGATGATAGATGAACGTTAGGTGAAATGCGATATATCGTTGATGATAACACATCATGTTCCGAAGGGCAAGAACAATAAATAATATAGATAAGTAATATAGCAATATTATTACCATAAAAAGTATTGAAAGGGTTCTATTCATTGTTAGCTTTATATATTTGTTCTTGACTTGACTTGACTTCAATGCCCACATGTTCCATACTGTTTGATATCTGTTAATCTTGGATTCTTCGTGACGATTCCCCTTGATGGGTGTAATCAGGACCTTAAATAGTTTATATACATACATTAATGGCACAAATTCCTTCACACTAACTCGTGTTGATAGTTTGCTATCTTATAAACATGGGTGAGACAACAATGAACAAAATAATAATTTGGTTGATGAAACCAGGAAATAAATCTCAGTGTACAGTGAACATCCATCAAGTAAAGACGACCTCAGTTTGACATGTACAATATCGTGGATTTATATGATTTGGTTGGTTGAACATCTTCATCATAATGTCATTCTCTTCCCACAGAGATTACTCCCTTGAGATTTCCTATCCTACCCTCTGTTGTTTAATGCTTGAAATCGAGAGCAGAAGCAAATTCCCCTAGCGGCAGAAAGCTGAGCTTGATCCGCTATCACTGCTTCTAAACCAATGAAAACTCATCTTTATGCGGCCAAGTCGACCAAGTGACTTCAAACATATTGCCATTTACTCTTAAGGGTCTTGCTCATTAGCATATGTCCTTTGAATATGTATAATGTAAATAACACAAATCAACTATATTTGGTAGTTGTCTCGGATTTGGTCTTCTTTATGTATAATCATGTTTATGATAAATAGTTTTCACAAAATTAAATAGCATATTTCGAGGAAAACACATTAAAAGAGAAAACGTTGGTGTTGCGTTTATTTTATCATTATGACGTGTCATTGGCAAATGTCACTTTTACAACGGCGTCGCTGATTGCACAACTAGAATCAATTGCAACCTATCAGGACACTCCCTTTTTGTCCCCGATTTCAAGGTAAAAAAACAGAGGGTAGGATCGGAAATCTGAAGGGAGTAACCTCTGTGGGAAGAGAATGTCATAATGTATGCAACCAGAAAATTTCAACGATGCCATCACTATATCATCGGCAGAAAATGTGATCAATTCTACCCGAGTCGACTGAGAGTTATAACTGGAAAGTACTACTGAAAATAAACACAATGACATCACAATGTCAGTTCATGGTATCTTGCTACAATCTTCTTGATGTCAAATGTTTGAAGTCTTAAAATCAATTTGAAAGTGTTTGTTGACTGTTAATAAATATCTTCACTGCCGATCCGATGACAATTACGTACTAAAGATGTATGGGATAGTGTATTCAGTCAATACCTGTTTTCGTGAACCCGAGAAAAATATTGACCGAGGACAGATTTCTCCCACTCATATAAAATAATTATTGACCACATCACCAGAAGGAAACAAGTAAAACTACTGTTGCTTCTTGAAATAACATATCAGATATATAATTAACAATCTTAATTTATAAATTTGTCGACACAGTTTGGAAGCTGAATAGAAACATGGATATGTACACATAGCATTCAATATTTCTCGAATGTCAGTGGGTATTATTGACAAACTGGGTTATTTCCGAGACAGAATTCTTACAGTAGAGACCTGTTTATATTGCTATCAAACATGCAACACTGAAGAACTGGCCAATGTAAAACAAGTCCTCGTAAGGTCCAACTTCCATTACATGATATTGCTAAACTGAACAAGGGAAATTACTTTCCACCCAAGTGGTATGTCCAGATCAGATAATATCAGTTATATCTTGTTAGAGAGTTAATCGTTAATACTATCTCTGAAAGTATATTCCAATTATTTTTAACCAACAAGTCGTAGAGAGTGACTGACTGTGCTTGCTTCTCAGGAAAATGTCCATAGTGACTTAAGGTAGGGTCAGACGAGACCAGACGAAGCAATAAGAGAAGAGATGGGTTTTTGGTGTATGTAATAGATAGAGGACGAGTAGCAGTACATTGTCGGGAGATAAATGTACAGGTATTAGCGAGTTTGGCGAGGCGTCAGCCGACAATGTACTGCTACGAGTTCTCTATCTATCTTAGAGCACAGTCAAATGCCTGAGTCGTGAGAAAATGGCTTAAAATTAATATATTTCAAATGAATTTTCATATGCAAACGTTAAGGACATTGACGTCATCATCAGGACTGTGAGCACTGAATTTCTTAATCTTAAAGGTGCATGAGGCGTACATTTTATATAAAAGGTACAAGTCGTGCTTCAGCACAGGCGTCGTGCTTGAATCATGAACATGCAGTGTGTTTTTTAAAAGAATGAATCTGTTCATACAATGGCTTCATCATAGACATTCAGGAAAGGTAACTTTACTTTTTTTTACTTTTTGAAATGTGTATTTTAAAAATTAAACTAATTTTCATTAAATTGGTTTATTTAATAACAGTTATTGTTTTTGTATTTCAAATACATGTTAAGTTATGTGTTTAGCTGTAGTTAATTTACGAGTTGAAATATCCACTGTTGTAAATATGCTACAATTACAGGCAGCAAGAATTGTTACTGGATTGCCTAAATATACATCACAAAGATTTTTTATTATTATGAGACTGGTTGGGAAACATTACAAGAGCGTAGGCGAAAATGAAACTTAGGTTTGATGTACAAAATTAAAAATGAAATGCTCCCTATATATCTGAACGAACTGCTTCCCATAAATGTAGTAATATCAAGTTACAATACAATCAACGCAGGTCACAAAATATCAATTTCGATCTCAAGACTAAAACATTCAAAATCACCTTTTTTCCCATCTACAATAAGTTATTGGAATAAATTACCAATCACAGTTCGAAATTCAAAAAGTGTTCCATCTTTTAAATCATCTGTTTTTGATTATTGAGCACTTTTACCCCAGTAGTATTCGTATGGTAAAAGGAATCTAAATGTTTTTCATACTAAGTCAGGTTATTCAGTAAGTTGTTTGAACGTTGATTTATGCCGACTTGGAATTAAGACTGTTACTAACTGTGTATGTGGCATTGTACAAACGACAAAGAGAAAAACTCATGTCATCTGTAAAGCATATATGTAATTCTGTAGGTATTACAGTAAATCTTGAACTTTTGTTAGAAGGAAGTGTAGACCTGTCAAAATAGAATCATATTTAAGTTAGTGCAGTCGTTCAGCAGTGAGACAAAGCGATTTGAATAGCATGTCCTCATTCTGTAGATTTTGTTTTCTCTTTTTGTATAACTTTCCTGTAACCATCTGTCATCTTTGTCTGTAAAAAAATGTAAATCACCTTTGTACATACCAAGGAGAGGGTATTCTAAGTTGGAGAACTTGTTCCTCATCCTTTTCTTTGTGACAAAAATATGTTTAAATCAAATATGCTAATTTGCATCACGTATATATTGCATGTAAATTAGTTCGCCTCGTAAGGGCCCCACGGGGAAAAGTGTAGGGTATCATTTTATACACGAGGAAAAGTATGTGTATATTTGTCTTATACCCCACTTACGGTAGAGTGTAAACGGATACTATTTCATAATATTTCTAAACAAATACCACTGTAAACAAGCTTGTGTATGAAACGCACAACCCAAATAGGGCCTCATCTTAGACAATTCCCGGGTACGCTCAGCCCGTGCTGCTTTGTATGGTAACCCATGTTTTGGGCTCGAAATCTAATTGATATGGCCCAATGACAGAATTGTCAACGCATGCGCAGACGCACGTGCATCTTGC
Organism: Gibbula magus; assembly: GCA_936450465.1. NCBI lineage: Eukaryota > Metazoa > Mollusca > Gastropoda > Trochida > Trochidae > Gibbula > Gibbula magus. Next base: position 48,988,512 of record OW388303.1, on the reverse strand, counting down.
TGAAATGTACAGCTAATGCCAAAAACTGCATTGCAAATGTCAAAATAGCCAAAGTTTAGAGAAAACAGAAGCAATGTTAAGACATTTCGCATCCAAAATTGAATAACATTCTTCTTTTAAAAAGAAATACAGAAATGTATGATAATATATATCAGGATTTGAGAATTTGACTGTGCTCTAATTACTGATAGTGTACGAAACTTTGAAATTGTTTTCGTATTTCTGAAGGTTGTGTTTTCACGATATAAACGTCTGAGAGTTTCATACAAAATACTGTAAATGAGGTATGAATGCCTTAACAGAGAAATGCAATTTGCTTATTTGAAACTCTTTGGAAAACAAAATATAAAAATGGAAAGACCCTTGCATATCTTTGATATTGAATTGAATTGAATTGAATTGATGAATCAAACAATTATCCATTTCATCCTGACAGCAAAATAAAATTGTTCTGAACATTACTTTTTTAAGAGTGTACAAATTTTTAAAATGTTTGGAGTTATGATTTGTGTTGCTGACAATTCGTCTGGTACTAAACATTCCCATTACTTCATAGAAAAATCTCCTTATCATCTCTTCTGGATCGATCCCAGATCGATTCCAGGTTAAGAGAAGAAACCAGTCGAGCATATTGACTCAATAACGAACCACTTTGGCCTTGTAAACCTTCCAATTTAGATTGACTGAGCTATTTCGAGATACGCGACCAGAATACATGGCTAATTTGGTGGAGACGAATGTTTTGGTTGGATGGTTGTCTTTCTTCTGTTTTTGGAGTATTAATATGACCTGGTCAATAATATAAATGAAAACTCTTCATGTACAAGTACATGAATATACATCAAATAAATACAATAAATAGTTCAAGTAACGTTTACTATTTTATGAAAAAGAAAGCATTGCATTTCATTAAAATGTTATTGCCACTGTTTATTGACGTTTATGAAGTAAACATCATTAAAATAATCTCTAATAGCTAACTAATGTTTATAAAGGGATTTAACTGTGAATTAAATTAAATATAAAACTTTGATAAAAACCTTTCCATTTGTTAATTAATGTCGTGTTTTACAGCAACAACCCAAGTGGGAAATATTAGAATAGAAAAATGTAGGTTATGACAAGATAGGATGAAGGATGATGGAGGATCAAGACCTCCCTCAACTCCCTGAAATTCCATTTCAATATATCATATTTTACTTCACAATTCAAGGATACAGCGACGAGTTGGTCACACTTCTGGGACTACCTCGGTCAGTGTGTCGGTGGTGGAACAAACAAGTCCTTAAAGCTTGCACTTGTTGTGTAATTTCGGGATTTGTAACAACATCACCAGTGAGAGGTACGAGTAAGAACAAGACATGGTGGTGGGTGAAGTTGTCTGCTCACGTTCTCACGAACCATGATATCGTTCCAATAGTCAGTGGTTCATTTCACAATTCAAAGACTTTTGTTATTTTCTACGCAACTTGTTTGAATGTTTACTGAAAACAAGTCTGCTCATAAACATCGTGAATTGATCCAATTTGCAACCACTAGTTGAGAGAAGACTACATGCTCTGTGTGTGAAATCGTCGATAAAACAATGGGCTGTTGAAACACCCTCTAATTGGGTAATAAAAATGTTTTAAAAGCTTTGAAGTTTGGATTTAGCGGAATATTATTAAGTATTTATGTGAAGGGATTATTGATTGTGTTCAACAACTTGGTTCCATGATGACAATCGAGATCACCCTAATAAGCTTATTTGAAGTACAAAGTAATAATTTCAGCTTAAACGCAAATGAAGACTAACAAGATTGTCTGGCTGCTTTTCCTTGGTTTTAATTATCTATGGTAGAAATAACGAATATGAGAATATTTTTGGCAACAGAAGATACTGACAAAATTATGAACAAAAAAAGCAAAAATATCAAGTCTCTAACATTCTCTAACATTACGCTGAGGTAACCTTAGTGACTTGGTGACGTCTTCGAGACACCTGTTCCTTATGTAATGTTTGTCACCACCAATATCAATATTCCAAGAGCAAAATAGTAGCAAAGTAGTTGATATATGTTTGCAAGACTAAGGTGCCTTCATGACATGACGGTTTCTGAGATCATCTCCTGCTAATGTTACCAACATCTCTGCTAATGTCTTCATCCACTGGGAGTGCCAGCCTCCAAAAACGCAACATGCAACTGGATTCAGTTGAATTCGAGTGAGGTTATTAATTTCCCCAAGACCTAAATCACTGAGTATGTAAGTTACGTCTTGGTTATTAAGTCACAACGATTGACTCTTTGATTTATTGATACATTCACATTTCTACATCAACGTTGATAATAGGTAATGATAAAAATGCTATTACTATCATACTGAACTTTATGTAAATGCGTTGAACCATGAATTATCAGCCTATTTTATCAAGATGATGGCTTCCCAAAACCATTTGTCATTTGTAATTGTACAAATCGAATAAAATGTAAATGTGTCTTCCCACACGCCTTTGAAAATAACCAAAAGTATCAATCTTAGCTGTTCATTGTTGGCCTAGAGTGCATTAGCTTAGCTTATTAGCATTAGTGCATTAACACAAATGGTTTTGATAAATCCTCGAGCACCTTAATAGAGCAATAAATCTATGAAATGAAATTCAGGAAATTGCTATGTGATTGCTCAATATCAAATAGATTATCGTCCTAATGGCAAAGTTCAGAACAAACAAATTAATAACTGCAACTGATTTTGCAACTGCAATTATTTGGATTGAAGTGTACTCGCTTCATTAATAATAAGGAAACAGAAAATTTGATGATTTAGAAAAACAGAATGTAATAATGACAAATATGTAGATTGATTTTCGTTAACTAAAAGTAGCTTTTTTATTTGATAATGTTATAGATTAAATCTGTTTTATTATTGTACTTTGCACACCATTCTTGAATTAAATTAATAGAATTTGTTGAAATAGGATTAAGTTATTGTGTAAACTTTCCTAGATTTGTGTTGCCAATCTAATGTTATAAGTGGCCACTACATTAATCAAAAATGTATTTCTCTGGTTTAATATCATATTATACTTGTTTTACATGAAATTGGAACATTGTTATAAGATGAACTCTCTGATTTCGGGGATTTATCAAATTACAGAATGACTGTTACACGTGATGAACAGATAATTAAGACAATTAGAGCCTATTTATTTGTTTAGGAGCTCTAAGTACCGTTTGTTGAACTTGTGAAATTTGTTGTATTTGTGTAAATATTTTAATTTGGTACACTACCAGTGATAAACTCAACACAAATACGCAGAACACATTCAATATACTAATTATTTCGTATAGCATACTGCAATAAAATTATAATTATAATTTTATTCATATGTGTAGCCTTTTCCAAAGTATTCAAATTAATTAATCAATGTGACAAAGTTAAGAGCTTGCATTTTCTCTGAGAGTCAGCAGTTTACTGATAATTCGAACTTTGACTTATATTTAAAAACACAGATGTAAAACATCTGTAAAGATGAAGAGAACAAAGAGAGAAAATTCCTATCGGCATCTGGTCATAAAACGTATTTTCTGATGTGAGACAGTAGCCTACTACACGAAAGGACTAGTATATATTTATTGGGACAGCATTCAATAGACGGAGGCAAATCTCCCATTCCATGGTGATTGTAAGAAAATGAAAACGTTCTCATGTTGAGATAAAAAAAAAAAGAAGGGCAACCGTTTCTAAGAATATCACCGGCAAAAGTTTCTTTGTGCTTTTCGTTTTACTGCAGATTTAGTTGTAGAATAATAAAGTTTGTACTATTTGCTTTCTCTGAAACATTTGTTAATTTGTTTTTGCAAAGCAAACATAGACCCCAAAACGTAAACATTCCATCTGTGGTCTTAAGAAGAAAAACACAATGTCTGCATTCATGTAATTATTGTTGTTAAAATAACGTTTTCTCTCAAATCCCGGTTGTATTTGCACACAGGTTGTTCTTATAGTATATCTGGCATCCCTACATTATTACAACGTCTGTACCCCAACTGCAACAACACAATGGATGCACCTTTAAAGGTGCATCCATTGTGTTTCATAAAATTGTATTTGTCTTTGATACGTTCCAACACATCATATGTGATGTTTACAATACAAAAAAAATTCCCTCAACTTACATATTCATCCCCAATCGCCAAACATATCATAATTACTAATTTCCAATTAAAATCGAGTAACATCATTATGCATGTGCAGAAACCGAAAATGCACGTCCTATTTACACTCACAGTAGTTATATGACCTATTGAACATTATCAACCCAAATTTGTTATTTTGTCAGGTTTAAATAAGATTCCCAAATTACGTTTGACTCATTGGCTGTGTATTGTCCGGTTTTCGATCAGACATCGATACTTTTACCTTCATGTCGTCAATATACTAAGAAAAATACCATTAAAATGGTAGTTTTCGGTTACAGATGGTACTTCTCGATGAAATAAGACCATCTATAACGTTTGCCATATTTGACCCCAATCAACACAATGGATGTACCTTTAAGATTGTAAAATCTCTGACAATTTTTGTTCCTTATGATTTGTTCAGTTCTGAAAATTACAATCGACAATTCGCCTGGTATTAAACATTATCATTACTTCATAGAAAAGTCTCCTTATCATCTCTTCTGGATCGATCCCAGATAGATCCATCAGCTTTAGAGAAGAAACCAGCAGAGCAAATTGACTCAATAACGAACCACTTGGGCCTTGTAAACCTCCCAATTTAGATTCACTGAGCTATTTCGAGATACGCGACCAGATTATATGGCTAATTTGAAGGAGACACATGTTTGGTTGCAATGCTTGTGTTTCTCAATATTTGGAGAATTGCTATGATCTGGTCACTAATGTCAATGAAAATTGGATTTGTCATGAGAACAAATATCAGGGTTCCGTTCCATAACAGGGAGCGCTTATATTCGTTAATTGATCGCTCAATGAAGCGCTAATGTAGCGCATTCTCTCCTGAACGACATGGTGCGATTCCTCGAGGTTTGCTCGCTTTGCTACGTAGCGCTACATTGAGCAATCGCGTTCAAGAGAGGTTTAATGTAGCGCTCAATGAGCGATTATTTAGTGCTCGCTGTTATGGATGTTATGGAACAGAGCCCTGGATTCTGTTTTTGATGTACTCAACATCAGTCCATGAATACCATGAAAAGGATCGCAATGCCATGCACAGGTCTCTGTTTATGGACAATATCAATATCAATATCAATAGTCAATATCAGTAAAAGAATACCTCCAGTAGCTTTTAATGTTTATTAAGCTAACGAACTGTGCATTTCATGAAATGTTTTTGTCTCCCTTTATGTACATTCATGCCATTGCAATTAGTAATAATTTTTTTACTGAAATAACGATAAGAAACCCAACTTTATCTCATAGATCATTTGTTTTCTAATATATCTACTCAATCTATATGACACTGACATTGGATTTACGCAGATTAATGAATTATCTAATTTATATCGTATCTTATGAAGATTATCTGTGTAAATCTACAGCAGCTTTGAAAGTATTTATATTTTTGGTAATAATGTTCATTTCTTTTTTTAAAGGTATTACTTTTAGCCAATTATCTGCCATTATCTGGCCATGTCTAAACTGACTACAGCTAATTTTCCATTCACTGTTAATGTACGCAAATGATTGACTCTTTTCAAGTTCGTCATTGATGTGTGGGAGCGGGGTTTCCCTTCTGTTATCACCTCTGTCAATGATTAAACTGTTACAGAAATGTTTTCCAAGTCCAAGAAGCTTGCATTTGTTCATCAATTTCAAGTTTTACAGACACAACACCAGTGGGGAAATATTAGACAAGAAAAATATGCTCATTAGCTCCTTCAAATTCTATTTGTTCCCCTCTGAATTTATGCCACAATTCAAGGATGCAACATTCTGGTACTACCCTAAAAGTTTGTTCTTGTTTAGTAGTTAAAGTTAAACCCTGTCCATGCTAAACCGTAAGTTTCTCGACAGAAATAGTTTTTCAAAATTGGTAGGTCCCGAAATTGATGAGTTTTGAATATTTTCCATTTAATGATGTTGGCAATATCAAGTTGTTTCAACTCTTGGATAGCTATAGTCAAAGTAAAAGTCTTTATTCGGTATTGGAGGCCTCATGGCCCAGAGTACAATTTTGTTGAATGCATTTTGTATGTGCAGTGCAACAACCATAACAATAACATGGGAATATAATTTGACAGTAAATGCTAAATACAATGCTTCTACAACATCAAAATATGGGAAAATGTGAAAATCATTTTACAAATAGGTTTCTTTTCAAATACAACGCCAGTCCTTTCAATACGTAAATATCTTTTGAAGACATAAGTTGCTGTAGTTTTTCGCGGGTAGGATAGTGATGAAAATATTTTGGAATAAATGTGTTTCTACTAGAAGTATAATATGGACAATTCAAAATAAAGCTCATCTTCGACACTCATAGTATCACACTTGTCACAGATTAAAGCAGATTGATCAACAGTTTCTCTACTTTTCTTATAACGTTGGTTCTGTATCTTCAAATTATTAGAAAGTATACGAAACTTTGTGAGAACAACTTTTAAATCTTTTTCAAAAGAATTTGATAATAAATAACTTTCTGGGGCCAATAGTGATTTATAAGAACTATAGTGACAGAGAAATGTTGAACTATTGATTTGCTGAAACCAATTTTGAATTTCTAAATCTATACAACGTTGTTTAAACAATCTTAGAAAATGATTCATATCTCCACAATCCTGGGCAATATAAATATATGAGAATCTAGTTTTAAACAACAAAAGTCTGATATGGGACTATAGTCTACAATCGTTACATCTTTGGAACATGACATGTAATATACATTTATAATTTTAACATTTCGGAATGAGTCAATCGTCTTTAGGTAGGAAAGACGTGAATAGCCGACTTTCTACATAAAAAACCCAAATCTAGATGGATGTGGGCCGTTTTGTATGTAAGTTTAAGTAGAATATCTAATTTAGGACTAGCATCAAAGTTATAGCATTCACAGATCAGATTAGAAAGAAAATACGCTCAAATTAAACAGAAATCTTACATATGTGAAAACAATTCTTCAAAACACGAAGAAATTGCTTTAAAATGGTAACAATTGCGGTTCTTAAGATAAAAGTAATCTTCCGTCATGGAAACTATATCAGCGAAAGAGAAACACAAGCAGTCAAAGCCGAGAGCTAATCGGCCAAATGACGGCAAATGCAAAAGTACACAAACAGTTCAGTGATGTCTTTTTCTCCGTCACTATACATTTACAACTTCACTATTGACCTTGTCATATAGCTGAACGATTGCTGAAACAAATGCTCTTTTTAGAAATTACCATAGATTTACATCTTAAGCCGTAGATTGAGTGAAAATCGGTACACAAACCTGGAACTGCCAATTCGACATTGCTACTGTCAGTATTACTGAGTGAGTTGGATATGTGGAGGTTTTTTACATTCAGGTACTTTAACCGTTACGATGTCTGCAGTCAGTTTTTAAGACCTTTTGAGTAATTCATGAAACAGTTTTCAAAAACAGTTCTATTTGCCATGAGCATGCTACTTTTACTCATCATCGGATGTCTTTATTTGTGAGCAAATATGTATGATTTATCTCATCTATCAAATAGTAAAGTTACGTCTTAGTTATATCATTGATACATCAATATTTGCACATCAACGTTGACAACAGATAATGAATGATAAAAAGTGCTTTTATCATCAATTTGAAGTTCGTCAAAATGAATTTAATGATGCATCATCCGCCCATTGTGTCCAGATGATGGCTTCTTAAAACCATTTATCATTTGTAAAAGCGAATAAAATAATAATTTGACATCGAACTCCTTTGAGAATGCACCAAAACTATCAATCTCAACTATTTAGTGTTTGCCTAGAGTGCATTAGCTGCAAACACAAATGTTTTTTTTTTAATAAATCCTTCGGAGAGCTTTACAGAGTAATAAATCCATGAAATGAAATTTAGAAAATTGCTAAGTGATGCTCAATATCAAATAAATTATCGTCCTTATGGCAAAGTTCAGAACAATCAAATTAATAACTGCATTATGATTTTACCTTTTCACTTGTTTTGATTGAAGTGTACTAGCTTGATTAATAATAAGGAAGAGAAAATGTGATGATTTTGAATAAACGAATGTAACAACGACAAATATGGAAAGTAATTACTTAAAAATGTTGTGAATTTATTTTTGTTTATTATGGTACTTTGCACATTGAGCGAGATTATTATTTTAAAAAATTAGCTTTTATTAGACAAACTTCCCTAGATTAGTGTCTCCACTCTAGTGTTATTAGTGCCCTCCACACAGATCAATACTTATTTCTCTAGTTTATCATAATTGTATACTCGTGTAACATTATATTAGAAAATTGTTAGAAGATGAACTCTCCAGTTTTGTGGATTAACCCAATTACAGAATGACTGTTGCACGTGATGAACACAAAACAAAAAAAGTGTTTTAATTAGTTTATGAGCTCTATGTAATATCTAATAGTATCCAAACTACGGAAATGTGTTGCAATCGTAGTTAAAAAATTATTTAGCATCGGCATACTACCATTGTAAGTTGATTAACTCTGCGGATAGTCACCCAATAGAGCTATGCATAACACATAAAATAACATTGCGATAAGTATGTTTTATGACAAACTGCATTAGTCATCAATGTGTCACATATAAAGAGCTTTTCCATAAGATATTGTATTTAGAACATTGAAATATAGTCAAATAAACAGATTTGTATTCAGATAGTTTTAAAATGAAGAGAAACAGAAAAGAATAAAACAAATTAATAAGAGATAAGTAAATATGAACATCAATGTGGTAATCCATTCAATCAGTTTTTGTCCTGATAAAAAGTTCATCTGTTTGCTAAACTTGAAACATAATAGATGTAGAAAATCGTGTCAGAAAAGAAAATGTTCTCGTGTACACTATCCCACTCTAAGCTTAATGTGCATGATTGTTAAAAAGAAAACTAATGTATAAAACAGAAACACGTATAGACATTATTTGCAAGCTATATGTATTTTCCTGTTTATTTCAGACATAAAACTTCGTACTATTCATTCTTTTATTAAAAAAGGTGTGTTCAATATATGTTTTCAAAACAGACTAACCCAAGACGTAAGAATTCCATCTGTGGTCTTATGTTAACAAACACACAATGTTTGGACTCATGTAATTACTGTAGTTAAAATAATGTTTTCTTCAAATCGCAGTTCTATTTGCCCACAAGTTGTTCTTATTATATATGTAGCCTCCTTAAATTATTGAAGCGTCTCAACGCCAACTGAATTCCATAGTAGATTTGTTTATCAACTGTATTCAACAGCAGACGTTTGTGTCTTATAATTGGTTCGTATAGTTGCAATGTCTGCCTTTAAGGTACATTTTGTTTGAGATTTAATTTTCAAAGAAACAATCTTGACTTCTACAATGGTGACCTTAGACAACCCGTCATCCATCTTAAACAAATAACCGATACTGGTCCACTCAGTCGATGGATAGATGGATACTTCTCTCCTGCACACATATCACCCATTGTATACACACCCAGACAGTATTCTTTGCTGAAGTAGACAACTGATGAATACAATAAGATGTCTCCTCTTTTTAGCAACAACCGTCTCCTGCTAGAGAATTAAAGCCGCTGATATCTAACCAACTCCAGAGCTGTCAATGGAATACTCAGAGTAAGTCTATAATCCTCGTTATTGTTAAAGTAGTTTAATCACTAGTTGCAAAAACATTAATTATCATTTAAATATGTTTTACCATCAATATCAAATTCAGGACCATATCTAAATGTCCACGGGAACAAACTAGATTAATAGAAAGAACAACTCCCACCTGTTGGAATGGGTTAGAATACTCAGAGTGAGTCAATGATCCTCCTTATTGTGAAAGTAGTTAAATCACCAGTTGCAAAAACAATAATTATTATATAAATATGTTTTATCATCAAGCTCAAATTCAGGACCATATCTAACTGTCCATAGAAACACTAGTATAGGTACAATAGATAGAACAACTCCCACCTGTTGGAATGGGTTAGGGAAGTAGAACATGCACTTGAAGACCTGTCAGATCGTAATTCCTAGACAAAGGTAGTGTATCTTGACGATAGGTCTCGTAATTCTAGCCTGGCGGTGTTAGGAGCTCACAACACCTTCTGCTTGTATTTATCTATTCTAGATAAACATAACAGCAACATCAAAGCTCCTTACATTGCAGTCTGGATGGGTGTAGTTGGAACAAGGTCTCGTTAGGAATTCTGATAGCGTTTCTTTGTAGGAAGTGTTTTATCTTTGATGAATGACAGATGAACATTAGATGAAATGCGATATATCGTTGATGATAACACATCATGTTCAGAAGGGCATGAGCAATAAATAATATAGATAAGTAATATAGTAATATGTTATCTTAAACAGGTCGTGAAAGCGATTTATTCATTTTTAGCTTTACAGTGAAACCTCATTTAACGGGACCCAGTATGTCTGGAAACCCATCTATCGGCATGGTAGTATTTCAAATCTCCTCTATACATTTCTATGCAAATGGTGATTTAGCGCACGTCTTGTTATCCGGGCGGTTTTCAACTGCAGCCAAATTGTGTGGAGAAACGGGTGTGACTGTATATACAATTTTTTACTTGAATTGAATTGATTTGAATGCCCCCATGTTCCCTACTGTTTGATATGTATAAATCTAGGATTCTTTATTACGATTTCGCTTGATGGGTGTAATCAGGACCTTAAATAGTTTAAATAATGGCATTAATAGTACAACACCCTTTACACGAACTTGTGGTTATTGTATCGCAACTCAGGACAGACACAGGGCTTCAACTTATCATAGTCTTTATAGGGATAGTCTTCACTGTACATGATGTAGACATGAGCATGGCGTGAAAGATATTCACATCAGCAGTTGATCTAATTTTCTTTTCCCCTCGTTACAATGGCCTCAGTTGAATAAACCCCTTAACTGAGATATGAATAAGTATCAACAACACTAGTTCTTAAAAAGCATAAAACAGGTTGATTGACAATATCATGTTCCAAATCCCTACTGATAGATTACACTGTCTGAAACGTCTTTCAAAGTTACGATGTCAAAAGTATTTAATATTGTAGCATAACTCCCTGACAAACATGCGAAAACCTTGGCTGAAGATGGAAAATCAATACTAGCTTTATCAAGTGTGACATTGCATTGAGGCAAATGTCTTCTCTAGATCCTGTACAGGAAGATAACATGTCGGAAGTAAGTAAGGTGTTGCACTAAATTGATGGGTAGTAGAGCACGTGTGTAGTCAGAGCTGACGCTTTTGTTTCTGGATACTGCTTAGTGTAGGTGGGAAACATGTCTGAAGTGAAAGGGAATTTATCAATGAGCCGGAGATCTTCGCTGTATAGATCCGAGTAACGTGTGACGTAAGAGTAAAATATATATCTTCTATAATCAGGGGGATTGGTCAAGAAGCATTTTGAGAGGTATTCCAGTTCTTAAACTAGATAAATAAGACATCATGTATCCAGTCGGTAACAACTGTCTATGTTTACCTAGCTGTTTCAACAAGAATCCAGCCACGTTGTAACCGATTGAATTATTCTTCTTTCTTCAGTCTATTTACACACATTGTGCAGAGGGAGTATAGGGTTTCAGCTCTTGGGGATCATCCTGTGACCAGAACTCGACTTTGCCAGACAATGTTTTATTCAGTTTCTGTGAACATCGATCATATTTGAATGCATATTCAAAACTTATAAAACTTAAATACCATAGCCCTGCATATTCAAAACTTATAAAACTTAAATACCATAGCCCTCATTTGTCAGTTTCTGTCAAACCGCTTATAGCTTACAATAAGTGTGCTTATCTAAGTATACAACTAACTAATCCAATCATTGATAATCATTGATTCTTTCCAAACCAGCTTTTCATTTTAATCTAATAATTTGCCTGAAAACAGGTATCAAAGTTGTCAGTAAGTCGTTGTATCTCTCGTATCCAATACTACTGTCATATCACATCCAGCTGCATCAAGAAGGTATGTTCATCCACGTGTGTACCTCTGTGCAATAATTATTTGGACGCCAATTGCAACTGAACTGACATAATTAATGATCATCCTTTGTCCCTGTGTATAATAATCATTCTCAAACTCACCATGTGATCGTCATGTGTATAATAATCATTCTCAAACTCACCATGTGATCGTCATGTGTATAATAATCATTCTCAAACTCACCATGTGAACTTCATGTTTATAATTATCATTCTCAAATTTACCATGTCTTCGCCATGTTTATTATAATCATTCTCAAACTCACCATGTCATCGTCATGTTTATTATGATCATTCTCAAACTCACCATGTGATCGTCATGTTTATAATAATCATTCTCAAATTTACCATGTCAGCGTCATGTTCATTATAATCATTCTCAAACTCACCATGTCATCGTCATGTTTATAATAATCATTCTCAAACTCACCATGTGATCGTCATGTGTATAATAATCATTCTCAAACTCACCATGTGAACTTCATGTTTATAATTATCATTCTCAAATTTACCATGTCTTCGCCATGTTTATTATACTCATTCTCAAATTTACCATGTTATCGTCATGTTTATTATAATCATTTTCAAACTCACCATGTGATCGTCATGTGTATAATAATCATTCTCAAACTCACCATGTGATCGTCATGTGAATAATAATCATTCTCAAACTCACCATGTGATCGTCAAGTGTATAATAATCATTCTCAAACTCACCATGTGAACTTCATGTTTATAATTATCATTCTCAAATTTACCATGTCTTCGCCATGTTTATTATAATCATTCTAAAACTCACCATGTCATCGTCATGTTTATTATAATCATTCTCAAACTCACCATGTGATCGTCATGTGTAAAATAATCATTCTCAAACTCACCATGTGATCGTCATGTTTATAATAATCATTCTCAAATTTACCATGTCAGCGTCATGTTCATTATAATCATTCTCAAACTCACCATGTCATCGTCATGTTTATAATAATCATTCTCAAACTCACCATGTGATCGTCATGTGTATAATAATCATTCTCAAACTCACCATGTGATCGTCACTGTGTATAATAATCATTCTCAAACTCACCATGTGATCGCCATGTTTATAATAATCATTCTCAAACTCACCATGTGATCGTCACTGTGTATAATAATCCTTCTCAAACTCACCATGTGATCGTCACTGTGTATAATAATCCTTCTCAAACTCACCGTGAGAACGCCATGTTTATAATAATCATTCTCAAACTCACCATGTGATCGTCATGTTTATAATAATCATTCTCAAACTCACCATGTGATCGTCATGTGTATAATAATCATTCCCATACTTTGTGATCGTCATGTTTATAATAATCATTTTCAAACTCACCATGTGATCGTCATGTTTATAATAATCATTCTCAAACTCAATGTGTGATCGTCATGTTTATTATAATCATTGTCAAACTCACCATGTCATCGTCATGTTTATCATAATCATTCTCAAACTCACCGTGTGATCGGCATGTGTATAATAATCACTCTAAAACTCACCATGTGATCGTCATGTTTATAATAATCATTCTCAAACTCACCATGTTATCGTCCCTGTGTATAATAATCATTCTCAAACTCACCATGTGATCGTCACTGTGTATAATAATCATTCTCAAACTCACCATGTGATCGTCATGTTTATAATAATCATTCTCAAACTCACCATGTGATCTTCATGTTTATAATAACCATTCTCAAACTCACCATGTGATCGTCATGTTTATAATAATCACTCTCAAACTCACCATGTGATCTTCATGTTTATAATAACCATTCTCAAACTCACCATGTGATTGTCATGTTTATAATAATCATTCTCTAACTCACCATGTGATCGTCAGTGTGTATAATAATCATTCTCAAACTCACCGTGTGATCGGCATGTGTATAATAATCACTCTAAAACTCACCATGTGATCGTCATGTTTATAATAATCATTCTCAAACTCACCATGTTATCGTCCCTGTGTATAATAATAATTCTCAAACTCACCATGTGATCGTCATGTGTATAATAATCATTCTCAAACTCACCATGTGATCGTCATGTGTATAATAATAATTCTCAAACTCACCATGTGATCGTCATGTTTATTATAATCATTCTCAAACTCACCATGTGATTGTCATGTTTATAATAATCATTCTGAAATCATGTGATCGTCAGGTCACTGGTGCAAGGTTTCACATTTTGGCAAGATCAAAAGGACAGAAGGGCGCAAATTCTCGAAAATCCATTTTCCTTTAATTTGGGATAAAATTTCTAATATTGAATTAATGAAAACACTTCCATTACATTTACACTGATGAGTCTAAACCACAAACATGACTAATGTTTTATGCTGTTGATGCACTTATTGGAGGTGTTAAATAGAAAAATAAAAACTGCTGGCACTCAGTGCATCAGGTGTGGTCTGTGTTCTGTTTTCAGAGAAAACAAAGCATACTCCACTGCACGTATTTAGTGAAGAAGGCTTCCGAAGAACTGCAACATGCACATGAATTACACACTGAGTATGTATTTATAGAATAAAAAGATCAATTCAAACAACCAATGTATCAACTTTTAAGAAAGCGGTAACACCGATGGTGAAATTGATGTAATAAAAACCTTAAAGGTACATCCATTGTGTTGTTGGGGGTCACATATTGCAAACGTTATAATTGGTGTTACTTTATCGAGAGGTACCGACTGTTACCGAAAACTACCATTTTGATGATAGTAGGCTAAGCATATTGACGAAAGGAAGTTAAAAGTAGTGATTTCTGATCGAAAACCGGACAATGCACCGCGTGTGGCGCGCGCCAATGAGTCAAACGTAATTTTGGAATCTTATTTAAACCAGACAAAATAACAAATTTGGGCTGATAATGTTCAATAGGTCATATAACTACTATGCATGTAAATAGAACGTGCACTTTCGGTTTCTGCACATGGATAATGATGTTACTCGATTTTAATTGGAAACTAGTAATTATGATATATTTGGCGATTGGGGATTGATATGCAAACTGAGTGAATTTGGTTGTATTGTAAACAGCACATATGGTGTGTTGGAACGTAATAAAGCCAAATAAAAGTTTACGAAACACAATGGATGCACCTTTAAGTATGTGTTCATAGTATGAAAAGGTTTACCAACGTTTAAGTGAGCTTAATAGACAATACATATTCATAATTTACTGCCGCTTCAAATTCGTAACTCAATCATGAAGTATATTGAGACTACTGCACAAAATCATCAAAAGTATGTCAGGAGACATGTCCATATGAAATCACTCCATCACACGTACAACATGTAAGCATATTCACATGAACAATCTCGCTTCTATGTTAGGCCCAAGAAGCTGCTGATAAAATCATGAAAAAGTATATTGGACAACAGGGGAAAATTATATTGACTTAAAATATGTCGCTTGTAAATAAGACATCATTGTCTTAAACTAGTACTGCTGATAAGACATTCCATCAAAGATTATTGATTATATCTCCAACATCAGCTTAGTGTAATTCTAGGTTATTAATTTACTTGTTGTGATAACAAGACGATTATGTCAAATTATGCCCGGAAATAGTGCGTCCTGAAATAATTATTGGCAAATACCTAATTAACCTACTATTTACAGAGGACACTTGTTCAGATGAAGGACAAAGTATCGAGAGAAAGTATTGAGAGAATATAACAGAACGTTAGCAGAACAGCCATTTAGTGGGTTTTTTAATGTTTGCCCAAGTAGATGTATTGAAGAATGATAGAGAAGTGAATGACTGTACCATTTTAAAAAAAAGTTTGTTTATGTGTACAGGCTGTCGGTTGCATTTGCCATCTCACTTTAAAACTTTGGCTATCTGAGTCATGTTTGGTATTCCACATCTCATGTTATTAAAGGAAAACTCCTCAATATCACGGTGTTTCAACACTTGGATATATGATTATACCATATTCCACTTGTCAGTTCTAAGTGAACAATTAGACACACACTTCCTCAACAAAAGATCTATGTCATATCTTTCAATCCTCTTGTCTGACAGTTTAAGTGGATTGCTAGAATTGATGTTGATTTTGACGTGTATGCACCTGAGTAAAATAGAAAAAAAACTTGTCTTTGAATAAATTTAATTGATTATTTAGTGTTGGCACATGTGCAATAACTATCGCTAATCTACAAACGGGTTTCTGTTTTTTAGATGTTTTATTACTAGATTTGATCATTTCATAACAAGGCTTCACTGGCTTCACATTGATCGATTATAAGATACCTTATATTTAGTCATAATGATATCATCTATATATTACAACTGATAAATTACTTCAATATTGATCAAAAACCGATAACATGGAGACCATGTCGATGTTTGTATTGATTCCTTGATTCAACTCCCATCTTGCTTATCCTGATCGAATCAATGGAACAGAAGATCCGATATTGCTCATGTAGTTGCTTCGGGAAGAATCAACATTATTGTAGGGTTACAGAGGTTTGACTTCGTGTGCGTGACTCCACTTCTATTGGGAAGGTCAGGAACATATTCTATGGGATCGTAACAGACTAGAGAAAACAGGGTAAGATTGTCTGTTTAAGGAAGGGCAACCAAGGAGCTTAGGGAGAAGAACTTGGACCGTGTTGGAACACATGACCATAGCCCTTGTGATAAACTAATAATATAACATGGTATACACTCGTACAGCACAAAATGTGTTTTCTGACGTTTAACGAAGTTGTAACTGATGACATAAGTCGTTGTTAACATCATGTATCTGCTGCATTATAACAGCATAGCCTCTCTAGGCTCTAGATGAGGAGAAGGCCGAAAATATCTTTGGGTATCAACTACAACAGAAACCGGTTTAATCAGAACCAGATTCTGTCATGTTCCTGATAACTGGATTATTGTGGCAATGTGATCATGACAAGGCCATCAACCGATAGAACATGAAAATGAGGCAAGTTTGCATCAAAAGCAGCACGTAGGAGTAAATCAACAATATTATTTCGTTGTTACCTTATGGACGTGAGTTGAATAAGTTCATACTCTTGAAAGCGGCGTTAAACCCCAACTCGCCTCACCTGAATAAGTTCAAGTAGAAGTGAACATTATGTGTGTTAAACCAGTTTAATATGCTAATGTTGAATATATCCACTGAGAGTGTAATCTTTACGTCAATAAGCAAAATCAGTTTCGTGGAGGAAGCAAAAGATCTTACTTATTTTGCTTCCTGTCTGCTTCCTCGCTCCATTATGACCACAAATGTTAAAATTATTTTACATAAATACTCATATGTAAATATCAAACTTAGGATTAGAAAACATGAATAGACAATGTAAACATTAGGTTCGACTAAAATTTACACTAAATGTATTTTTCTTTTCTCTTACAGTTTATTCGATGGTTTACAATTCATATTCAGATAGCGATAGGTATTCTAAAGAGACATTCTTGACGTGTAAATGGCCAGTGACACAATTAAAATTACTAAATATATTTCTATATTAGCAGGGAAAGGTGATAAACAACTTTGTATCTGTTGGATAAGCGTAAATGACCACCCTCTGCTAAAAGAAGTTATATATTCCCTCTTATCAAAATTAAAATGATCTTCATGTGTTGTTGATGATCACCATTTCCTATCATAATGCATCATTTTCACTCTCATCAATCTGTGTTGTATTGCTTAATAGCAATCTTATTATAACACGATCTCCATCATGTCTGGACATCGTCAAGCTATATTTATACATGTTTCAAACCGAATATCGTTGTTTCTATTCTGAATATGATATGGTAATCATCATTGTCTTTTCTTTAATTCGTTCAACCTTTGTTATATACATCGATCACAATTGTCTGGACATCGTCAAGCTATATTAACACCTCCTCAAATTCCCCGGAGTCTAGTGACATCAATAATTATGATACAGGGCATACAACTAGACTGTTGGACTTAGTGGACCTCCACTTCTCTACGGACATCAATGGTGTTATAATGGTACGTAAATCAACGATGGCATTGATGAATGAGTGTTGTAAGCTCTACACAGGACTGGAATAACCTTCGGTGACAGGAGCTCAGTTTAGAAGGATTCGTCATTTATACAATTGAATCTTTATCAGATTTATCTCCCGGCTGTGTGGAGTGGCTTCTCTCATCAAATCCAATATCCATTTGTTAACTGATTTAAAGGGAGGTGGTGAATGCTGTACTTCGATTGCCTAAATTCTCATTAGTCCTCAAGAAATATCATTATCAATGAAAGAGGAAAGCAGTCTTGATTAATCTGTTATCATTTCACAAGTCTGTTGAATTGATTACCTTCACTTTAAAAACATTCATTTAGAACATTTATACTCTAAACACTTTGCATAGGAAGGAATTCTTTGGCACAACTAGTGTTAAACTGAAGTCTCTAATCAGACCCGATATTGAAGTTGCAGCTTATATTATTTCTGAAGTATTGAAAGAACTAATAATTGCTTAAAACAAATAACCACTTGATATTTCATATAAGTTGATTGCTTTGAACATTTTCACTGAAATTATATTTTCTAATAATCAAGAAATCAAGAACGCAATTACAGTATGCCAAGTACTCCAGTGTCTCATCATTATCAAAGAACGCCATTATATGTTGTAAATGGTGATCCAGCCTTTATATCAGCAATCGAGTCTCAGTATCTAGTAATAAACGTTGCCCGTAACGATAAACACGTTCATAATATTCTCTCTTTGACAAACTCAATGCAACATTAAACATATATTTAAAATTCATATATATGTATATACATAGCTAAGTTAGTAGACATACGTCCATGGACATCAAACCTTGTTCAAATGGAAATGATTTTAAAAAATAGTTTCTCAAATGTCTCCGAAATGAAAACATTAAAACATTGTATCAAGCAATAGTTCATGTAAATATATTTCTAAGTTAGCTGTGTCAATTGTTTTTAAGTGGATAGTGAGCACATCATCTTTAAATGTGGTTGGTATTCAAAACTATTGCTACAGCCATTGGTCTGGTTTACCACATGCACCACAGCTCTGTTAGTCACCTCTTCCTGTTGGTTGATATGTTCTGGACAAGTACGTAAGATAATGTCTGGCAAATATTGATTCATTGTCAGAAGGATTTAACGGTTCAGATATCGTCGCTGTCATCAATTTGACCAATGTAAAACCGTGGGGCAATGAAGAACATATGTTTCACAATGTAATGCAATGAGGCTTAAAAGAACATGTTTCATAATGTAAAACAACGAGCCTTAAAAGAACATATCTTTCACAGTGTAATACTATTAGGCTTAAAATAATACATATTTCACAATGTTATTCAATTTCGGATACGAGACAACGAATATCAGTAAACTAAAGTATAACATCATTATTCGGAAAATTTCTTAAAGAATCGAGGGGTTAGGACGTAAATAATAAATTTTTAGTTTGGATTTGATTTTATAGGAAATATTTTTTTGCAGTGCTTCGCATTTTCCATAGCATTATAGCGAAATGAAACTGTGTTGTTGAAATGGAAATGATTTCATTAAATAGATTCTTAAATCTCTCAGAAATGAAAACATTCAATCATTCTTGTTAATATATTTCTCAGTTCGCTGTTAAAATCGCTTTGTGGATAGTGAACATCACTTGTGTATGGTATTTCAAAACTATTTCTACAGTAATTGAACTGAAGTACCTATGGACCACAGCCCGCTTAGTCACCTCTTCATGTTGATATGCTCTAGATAAGTACCCAAGATAATGTCTGACAAATATTGATTCATTGTCATAAGGGTTTAGCCGTAACTATCGTGGGTGCTATCAATGAGGCACCGTTAATGTAATACTATGGGACTTAAAAGAACTTATTTTTCATAATGTTATTCAATTTCTGTTACGAGACAGTGATTATCAATAAACTAAATTATATAATCATTTTTCGGATTTTTATTAAACAATAGAGAGATTAGGACGTAAACTAAACAATTTTGTTTGCATAATTGGATTTTGTAGAAATTGATTTTCGCCAGTACTTCGCAATTTCCATAGTGTTTATAGCTAAATGCAATTAGGAATTCATTAATGTAATTTAACATTTGCCTCAAAAGAATCTATGTTTAAGGAACACTCACTACACCTTCAAGTAAATTGTTGAATACTCATGCATTAAATGAAAAAAAATAATCATTTTCAATAGCCCAAAACATAGCTAAATATGTTAGTTGTGGAGTATAATTGGCTTGATCCATTTGTTGACACACGAAGGTACACACGGAAACTAAAGTAAGTAAGTGGATTTATGTTTGTAGAAGTTGCTTTTAGTCCATAAGGCATTTTCATCTCGATTAAAAATATACCCGTCATACATTAACCAATGTGGCTAGAGGTCGGCGGAGCTTATTCTTGTTTTCATTTATGACATTTACTTTTTCAGAAATTAAAGTACAATTGACAGAAAAGGAAGAAAGATGGAAGTATAACGAAGTATGAAGGAAAGTGATGCGTAGGAATGGTAACGAGAACAGTAAGAGTGCATTATCAGCATTTATAACTTAGTCCAATAGACAGGATATATCGTATATGTGTACAATGCCCTGAGCCATTCACTACATGACATCACAAAGCGTTTACATTACCAGTAACATGACTGACAATGATACTTTAGAAACATTATGACATCATAATGCTATATGTCATAAACGTGATGATATCACGACATAATGGTAGTGCTGTGTATACAAATGTATATTTTTCTTTGGAAACTGGTGAAGAATAATAAATAGATAGACTCTCACTCGAGTGTCTTCTGGTAAACTTGATGACGTCATATCACTGTATGGGAGGTGGGGTGAGGTGAGTTGGGGTTTAACGCCGCTTTCAAGAGTATTTCACTTATATCGCGGCTGCTAGTTTTATGGCAGGGAGAAAGCCCGCAACGCCATGTGGCTATACATTGCGGTGAAACCTGCGAGCATCGGCTGGAACTAGCGAACCATGGGTGGTACTGCACCGAAATTCAGTGTAGCATTGCACCCAAACGTGACTGCGTGTAGAACAGTTCTCTACTGCAGACAAAGTTGCCGTGCCCCTGGCGGGACACTGTATGGGAAGTTTGATGGTAGTGTGTACAGAGGTGTATATTTTTCTTACGACGAATGGTGTCAGAGAATACATAGACTCTCGTTCAAGACTGTTTTGGTATGAAATATACGAACACTGTTTGATAAAAACATCAGAAGATGACATGTCACACCAGTGACACATAATTTGTAAAACACATCTTTGAGATATGATTGTATATCTTTAAAGTACCACTTCAGTTGGTGGGTAATACACATGCAGAGTTTCAGGGAGATAATATGATGGACATGATATGGAGATGATATGATAATTCAGCAGGTAAGAAGGCCAAATAAAATAGTATGAACAATACTCTATTGCTCTCTAACAATTCGGTAACATAATTTTAATCCAAAGTATATCCCGTCAAAATGTCCCTTCAGAGTTCTCGAATGTCAATCAGAATATCGATCAGTTATAATGATTTCACTTCTTGGACGGATATTGCGCTGATGTAATATCCGGCTTATAACGTTACACTGAAGTACACGAGTGGTTAAACGAACATGAAGCTGCAAAGGTGTGTTTCCGGGTTCGAATATCGCCAGGGAGTTAGCAACTTCACTCGCCCTGAGGAGTTGTTCTGCATAAAGTATAAATTCGGTTTGTGCTATGGACCATTGTTTGAAGTAGAATCATGAAAGCATCACTATTTCGCTAGCTTTTACCTACATCGGAGGTTTTAATGGCAATGTATAATCAGAGTGCCAATGTAGGGCTCCGTTCCATAACAGCGAGCGCTTATAATCGCTCATTGATCGCTCAATGTAGCGCTCAAGTAGCGCTCATTCTCTCTTGAACGACGAGGTGCAAATTCATCGAAGTTTGTTCGCCTTGCTACGTATCGCTACATTGAGCAATCGCGTTCAAGAGAGCTTTAAAAGTAACCGCTCATTGAGCGATTACTTTGAAACCTCTCTTGAACATGGCCCTGACTGTTTCCTTCCTTTGAAATACTATTTAAGAAAATCACATTATCGTCAGTCTTTGACTACAAAAATCATAACTGACAGAAGAAAGGAAAGAACACAAACAGAGAAGCTAGAGTACATGATATACACGAGGCTAAAGTACTAGTTGATTATTCCACGGAAACTCGTTATGCATCAGCAACCATACAAGATATTGACTCTTTATGGTGATAATAAATGTGATATTGGTGTAGCCTATCTTATGACATGGGGAAGCTCACGAGTAGGCAGCAATAACAACATCTATAGGAGTTAGAATAGCATTCTTGTTAGCGGAAATAATATTACCATGGACCGCTGATTGGGCACAGAAGTGGGGAAAAGAAGGGGATATTACACGTAGCATACAAGTAACTTAGACAATATTAACTCAACCCGAGGCAAAGAAGGGGAAAGTCACACGTATAACTTCCTAAAAGAATTCTACGCTAACCTTTTATTTAGATTCAAATATATTTATACTTTTGACAGACCATGTTATTTGACTATGGAAATGTGTAGACAAAATGGTGGCACTTCCGATTTCAGTTTCAATGGCAATGCCTTATTTGTTTTATCAATGTTGGTAACAAAGCGCTTAGCGAATTTCATTACACTGACCATGTTCCATTGCAAACTTATTGTTCGACCAGCGGACTTCATAGTAGCGATATTGTTGTTGACAGCATACTTTTGAATAAGACATCCATTGTTACGGTCATGAACCGATACAAAACAAATTTCCATCATTCAAGTTAAACAAATTCCACTGAAAGAGAAGTTCTTACTGAAGTGGTCAGCAAACAATGATGCGCGTATTTTTAAAATCAAATATGAAGAAGCTTGACTTCATTCTTTGAAGACGAAAAAGCTGGCTTATCTTTTGGATCACTCTTTACCAGACTTCAAACGTAAGTCAACATTTCTACAACTCAATGAAAGGGTATCAACAAATGAAATAGACACGGTACAGAACGCTATGCTATGTTGTGTTACCGTCACTCTTCATCTACTGTCAGTGTAACTAAGTGCAACTTATTGATTCAGAAACCGATCACAATCTGCTTCATGTATGCTACGACTAACAGTGCCTCCCTGTAGTACATGTGGTGTCGCGGTAGAGTACACGCTCAGGGCTAGAAAGCGTCGATTTCGTATACGTAACTGTGAAGAACATCAGGGCAGTGTTCAAGATAGGTTTCAAAGTAATCGCTCAATTAGCGATTACTTTTAAACCTCTCTTGAACGCGATTGCTCAAAGTAGCGCAAGGTAGCAAGGAGAGCAAATTGAGGAATTTGCACTGTGTCCTTCAAGAGAGAAGAAGCTCTCATTGAGCGCTACATTGAGCGATCAATGAGCGCTACGAAGCGCAGGGCACCGTTCCATAACAGCGAGCGCTTATAATCGCTCATTAATTGCTCAATGTAGCGCCCAAGTAGCGTTCAAGTAGCGCTCAAGTAGCGCTCAAGTAGCGTTCGTTCTCTCCTGAACGACATGGTGAAAAACCTCAAAGTTGCTACGTAGCGCTACATTGAGCAATCGCGTTCAAGAGAGGTTTAAAAGTAATCACTAATTGAGCGATTACTTTGAAACCTCTCTTGAACACGGCGCAGTGTAGCTGATAAAGAGGAGGTCTTCTCCCCCCTCCCTTTGAATAATATTACATGTACATTTAATGGACCCCCTGTAAAACTAAACGAGCAGCAAGCCTTACAGGATACAGAGGAGCGGCTTGGTGATATATATTGTATATGGTATATATATATTGCATGTTTTGCTTGTTTGCCAATCCCAGTTTTCATGAAAAAATATAAAATATGTTTAAATCATATTAAATATCGAATTTAGGACTCTCTTTTTTAATGGCAATTGAGGATTTTAAAAAAATTTAAGAAAATTAATAAAGAAAAACGAGACGTGATGTGTATTGAAAGTAGAAGTAGAAGGATCCAGGGGCAGCATGGCCTGCAGTCAATAATTACAGATCATCAGCTTAAGAAAGAAGAGATTAACCAACACAATTCAATTTAACAAGATCCCAGTCCTTCATGTGAATGCATAAATTTATTTGATATATGGATTAAAGAAGCCCTTCGATCTTACTACATCCAGTGCATTGTTGAGATGTTCCTATGTTACATATTGAGATTCTCGGAATTCTCCAAGCATATGTTCACGTACAAATATGTGTTTCCTTACCTTGTTGATATCATTCTAGTAACACCTCTTAACTAAGTCTTCAACGCTTTAATTTATTTGTGAATGTTTATCATGTAACCGTGTTTGCATATTGTATCTGTATATCGGTGTGTGTTGTGTCTGTCCATGTGTACATCACTGTTCATGAAACTCTATATGTGAGGGAGCGGCTTGATATAAGCATATTTTGCTTGTTTGTCAACCCCGGTTTTCATGAAAAAATATGATATATGTCTCTATTTTATATGACAATATGACAACCTGTTCATTTAGAAAAACACTCACAATAAGTTAAAAATCAAATAGTTAATGCAACACAAAGCTATCATATAAAGTCAAATTTGATTTAAATCTCTAAAACTCGAATCCTATGTTGAAGTAAGAGACGTAAATGCAAATTGTGAAATTATCATTAAGATTATATTCCTTCATTGACAAACTGATAAATATTAATCATACAAATTCCAATAGCCCTCACTCAATTTCTCAAGTGTATGTACACATGTATCAACTGAGATAAATTAGAAACACCATTTGCCTTATGATTTATGACCACATCGTTATCTTTTTTATTTGAATGAATCTAATTACACAATCATTAATCTACGCTTTTATAAAGTTGTAATTATTTTTGCTTGCCTGATAACGATGTCAGTATCTACACCAAAACGTTGCATTCATTGTAATGAAGAATTTGACAATCCATAAATATAGGTTTAAATATAGCAAGCTGATGTGGTCATTTATAAACAGCAATTGTTTGTAAATATTACCTGGATGTATTGGTTTCGTTGTATATATTGCATTGTGGGATACTTCTCTGTATTATCATCATAATGTTTGTTATATGAATTGTTGAGGGAACAACAACACCCAAACCCACAATTGTACAACCCTCCTTAATGCCAATAGTGTGATGATAAGGTGGATTTGTTTACTCTCAATTTATAAACTTAATTTATGATGATCATTGATGCACTTATGAAATGGAATGACTTTGATAAAATATATACCGGTATGTGTAAATGTAAGTGGGGATCTATAAACAGTAGGGATAGCTCAACTCTAGGGTGATTATTAACCTCATTAATTATAACAGTTAAATGTTAAAAGGTTAGTTTTACTCGAATGTACACTGTACTTAATGTATGGCGATCATTGGTGCACTTATGAAATGGTATGATTTTAATGAAATATGTTTGCTAAAAGTGAGACTTCCACAGTTTCGATAGTAAATTCCTGACAAACCAGTGTCCAAACATCATGTTTTCTAATAGTCTAAAGAAGACTTTTTTTTATAATGACCATTTGTGTACGCATTAAGCAGAATGTATTAAATAAGATACATTTGCTAAAAGTGCCACATTGCCGATCTATCAAGAGTTCGGATAGTTGAATTGAACAATAGACTAACAAATGTCTGTAAAATGGCCAATGTCCAATAGTTTTTTTTATCTAAGAAATCAAATTCAATTCTTTTTCAACAAACCATGAACATTCATCAAAGTGTTTTTTCAATGATTTTTCATTAGACAGTTTTACTCCAGGGTTGGTCTCTCATCCAAATCAATACTTGGCATCACAACCAGGTTTTTTTTATCAACATTTTAAAGATGAATTTTCATCAAAATAATTTTTTTGAATCACAATCATTGTATTCATTCAAAATCCACATTTCTTATCAAAGTCACGTTTACCAGTTCTTCTCGGAAGTTTAAACTTCATCGAAGTCCAATTTTTTCATCCAAGTTATATTTTTTTAATACATTTTTAAAATCAAACTAATGTTTTCATTAAAGTCATATTAGGCGTAACAAAATCATGTTTTTTCAAGTCATTTTTAAAAATCAAAGTCATTGTTTGAATCTAATTATTTAAGTTATATTTCCTGAAAAATTCTGCTATCCCATTTTAAGATGTGATGGATCGGGGATACACTTTCTACAGCTAGGCGATGATACCCCCAGGTAAGTGATTACCCGCACAGCACGAGCCTTTCATCTTTAAAAGATGTCACGAGTTGGTTGTACCGCTGCGAGTGAAAAAAATCACTGCGCGATAGACTTTGACGTATTAGCTAAGTAGCATGTTTAACCAGCGACACTCTAAAGGATAGAAGGACCCTGGGCTCCGTTCCATAACAGCGAGCGCTTAAAATCGCTCAATGTAGCGCTCAAAGTAGCACTCAATGTAGCGGATTCTCTCCTGAACGACACGGTGCGATTCCTCGAAGTATGCTCGCCTTGCTACGTAGCGCTACATTGAGCAATCGCGTTCAAGAGAAGTTTAAAAACTTTGAAACCTCTCTTGAACACGGCCCTGATTTAACTTATAGTGATACTCCGCGCTTATTGAATCGCTTTGGATTTTTTTAAAATGTCCACGGTATAACGTTGTTATATAAGAGCTTGTCTCACGGAATATGATTTTCAACGAAAACATACGATACTCATTGTGCATTAATTCCTCAAAACTTTAAATTGCATTTCTCAATTACATTACAATTCTTCAAAATACGTCATTAAGATTAATGATAATCAAATTCTAGTATAGTCAACGTCTTTATTGCAACGGAAGCATCTATTGGACAAAAATAAGTTATGTATCCAAATATTTGGTTTTCCATGTAATATTTCTCGTAAAACTATCAGGAAGAGATTGAGGTACATTAAAACAATTATACAATTCCTTCCTATATGAAACACTTGAAATCTAATGTCATTTACAAGACGTTATATATCATACATTCTTTGCATTATAAACGCATAAAAATGAAATTGACTTTAAATAAGGTTATAATGAGAGTTTGGGTTAACAAATGTTAATCATTTTCCAAACACAATAGCTCCTAAGTGAACACCCAGAACAAGATCCGTTAAAAAGCTAATTACACCATTGGCAGCACATGTGACCTAGCCTTTCCGTACCCAGGACGAAATAAGAATACAATTAGTTTCTGCTTGCAACAGAGGGCACTTCACATCAAGTATAAATGTAAGACAATGGATAATTACCCGAGGAGCAAAAAAGGATATACAAATTCCCTGAAGATAAACATTCAAGGACAACAGTAAACTAAAAGGTTTTGGTTATTTTACACGACTTTTGTCATTCATTTGTCAACCGCCAGATGATTATGACATACAGTTGCAAGAACTTATATACAATTTCGAATTTGTGTTATATATCAGTTTGCGAAAGGGTAGTGAATAACACAATGCGACAGTATCGTCTACGAATTATTTTTAAATAGTTTTTTTACAGGTGTTTGCTTGGTTGCAAAGAACATCATATGTACGTGCATCAATTTTACAAGTTACGAATCTGTACAACAAATGTCGATCTTCTTCATCGCTCGTCACTACTTGGTAAATAAATAGCAACTGCTTTGCGTGGACCCGATTCGCTGAACACTGTCATAGAAATTCAATTCATGCCTGCATAAACTTAATTTCGTGACGTCACATCATAATTATCCTCGCCCCCATGACGTGAGGTTCATGGTCAGTTGCGTTGTGGATTTCATTGGCTGATAAACGGGGGGATAATAATCCAATGACGTTTTGATTAACTCATGTTGTTGAGCTTTGTATTCATACGCATAACGAGTGCAGATTTAATTATAGCAATTTGTACATTGTATATGTGGAGCAAGAAAACCTTTTGAAAATATCTAGTATGAGTATGTTTATTTATAAGAATTGACTTCAAAATGTACTAAATTCACGGAGGTATAAACTTTAAACCCGCTGCGCTAACTTTGCGTATATCCGCCACGCGAATTTACCACTTACGTCGATTCTTAAGATTTACAGAAAATCATTCCTTCACACCTCATATTAAGACCCTGGTATCAATTTATCATGTAACTAGGCTTCAGTCTTTCATGTCTGTCCACGATGTCTGAGTTAAAGTCAGCATGTCAGTGACACTGGATTCGAAATAATATTTTATATGATATTGGATTCGAAATAATATTTTATATGACACTGGATTCGAAATAATATTTTCTATGATACTGGGTTCGAAATAATATGTTTATATAACTATGGACAGCCAGCTGTTTCGGTCTTTAGGACCTCATCAGCAGGGTGCGTGTGGAACATGGTTGGGCTTTCAGCTATGCAACGTTATCAACGCAACAAAGCAGTTTAAGAAAGTCCCACTCATTTGCATAAAGTGCAAATATATATATATATATATATGATAGATACTGGATTCGAATAATACGGTTCCTATGATTTTGACATTCCAAGTGATAGTTTCTATGATATTGGATTCGAAATAACAGTTTATATAATACTGGATTCAAAATAAATATATTTGTAATACTTGATTCAAAATGTTCTGTAAAAATTTCTGTTATACTGTATTCAAAGTTAGAATTTCTGTGACACTGTATTCAAAGTAAGAATCTCTGTAATGTATTCAAAGTAAGAATGTATGAGATAATGTATTCACAATTAGAATGTATGTGATACTCTATTCAAAGTAAGAATTTCTGTGATACTCTATTCAAAGTAAGAATTTCTGTGATACTGAATTCGAAATTAGTTGTTCTACATGTATGAAGTCCGAGTCAAAGTCAAAGTTTCTATGATACTGGGTTCAAAATATGGACTTTTATGCTCGATTCAAAGTAAAAGTTTCTGAGATTATTGGATTCGGAATCAGAATACCTATGATAACGAATTCAAAGTAAAAGTTGATACATTTACAATGTAAATTACGTCACACAAAAATGCTACCTGCGTACGTCCACAGGTGAAGTTTAGCGCAAATATGTTGCGCAACAGAGATGAACGACCAGTGCGAACGATACTAAACTTCACCTGTGTACGACCAAACAGAACAAACAAGTGTAAATGAGAATTTCGTATCAATATCAACGCCAAACATTTTAACAATAATCTTAAATTATAAGATGAAGTTTTCGTTTTCCTTTCTGCAATGAACAATGGTATTTTGAAAATAAAAGTCTATTTTCGCTATGCCTCCTTTATGAACCCGCGTATTATTAAACCCTGAATATGTAACCCGTTTAACAAATACTACATATTTTGGACATAATATATATAGATAAGCATCTTGAAAGTTGAGATGTCATAAAAATTGAGTATTGACATCTTGTTTAGCTGAAAAGACATATATGTAACTATCAACGATCAAATAAAATAACAATATAAATTGTATGATTTAACAAAACGTGCATAGACCTAAACTGAAGACATACATTTTCTTGAAAAAAAATGTGTATCTTTTCATTCCCAAGATTTCCAAAGAGCGCTATTGAGCAGTCCTTTGGGTTAGGATACTGGAACTATAATATATTAAAATGATGATGATAGAACGTTAATAGTCTACTGTATAGCATGACATTTATGGATGTAAAACATGGACAATTTAAACTTACCTGAATCTGAAACAAATCAAGAACTTAAAACGGTTTTCCATTGAACGTTAATCCATTTTGTACCTGTAAAGGAATTATAATCATGATCTACTTTCGTTTGTTTTTAGTTCCAAGTGTGTAAAGTACGTGATGTGAGGAGTAAAATAAAAGGGTAAGGTTCTTATGCTTTACTAAAGAAACACTTTGTTTGGATCTTCACAATTCATCAAGAGATCATGAACAGTGCCAGAGGGTAAACTTGCCATACACGAAAATGTTTCCTTACTGGAAGCAGCTTTTTTAAATTTCTCTTATGATATCGAGTCGATTCATGAGCTTTCATATGAGTTTTAAATGTTTCTCATGACTGTGAAGAGACAGGTGCCACCGGTTGAGGGAGACATGCAGTGTGAAGCATAGAACAAGTTGATATTATGTGCGTTGGTACCATTGTTTTAATGTGGTATCATTGCCGTCCTAGCACCATTGCTGTACTGATACCATTGATGTAGTACAATATATGTACTTGTACCATTGCTGTTGGCACCATTGCTGTTGATAGCATTGTTGTACGGGTACCATTGCTGTATTTGCAACTGCACTTGACAATACTTTAAGATAGTGTCATACAAAGACTAGAAGAAAACAACCATGCTATAAGATTTCCTACCTTGCGCGGAGCTGACATAAGTGTTTTCCTGGGTATCCATACGTACTGTTGTGTTGATGAGAGCCATAACTTGCTGACACTTATATACCCTTCTTGAAGCCGGGCCCACACCTTGCAGGAAGAAAGCTCATCACCTGTGTACCAGCCTTAACACCTTGTCAGACTTCACGGGAGATGAACAAACTACAGAATGTCCAGATTAAACTGAAGACGATCTTTGATCTTGGTTCTAAAACATTAATTCTTCTGGCAAAACGTTCATTGGAAAGACGGCTTTGACCTCTGACATGGATCGTTTGACCCCGGTTGGTGTTTGATTAGGCAACAATGGCCGATGATGTTTATGAGAAGGTCCCGAGTCGGTCCAATCAAGAAGTCTGAGACGGCAGTAGTGGTAACTCCTCGTGCAATCTCCTGACCCGGAAGTCGGACGCTGCCAGGAGTCCGGACACAGCCCTGTTCTGAAATTAAGAAGCAGCTGGTTCTGAGATGGCGCAACTTTAATTTGAAAACTCCTCGCACAGTCTCACCTGTGAATCGCATGGCACAAAGAAGCGTCAAAAAATAATCAAAGATTCTTTTTTTTATGCGTATTGGGAAGCCCGCGACAATGCTGTTAAAGGGCAAAGTGTGTCAGAAGTCTATTGCCTTCTTCACAGGTGACCCCAGGGCTCTGTGCTGGAGCAGCAATTACAATTAGACAATGAAAAAAGACCAATTACAATTCATAAAAAGAGGTTGTAAGATTATTGACTTACGGAAGTTTCTGAAGCGGGCCGTTGACTGCGGGATCAGTCGGTGTCAACCAACTTCGATAAACAATACCCTGGAGGATTGGCAAGAAAACAGTGATTGCTAAATAACACCCTCAACTCTCAGGGGCGATGTTGCGTACTGCAGTTATTTAGATTTAATTACAATATGCGTCCATAACCCGGCATGAATATGCTCACAACTTCATCTGGTGACATGTATTTCAAAACACAATGCGCTTTTCGAAAAAATACTATTTTATTTACCAGACGGATTGAAGTTTGGGTACGAAGAAGATTTGTCCTGATTTTTTTTTCAAAAACTGAATGCTTTTTTCATTAATTCGATTTTGAAACTGAAAACTTCATGTAGGCTACAAGCGAATGTATGTATATGTAAATTTTATTTGAACTTTGTGAACTTAAATTCATATACATGTATGGCATTTACTAATCATGTCAAACATGTTATTTCCAGTGTGTCCGTTTATGTTTAGGCCAACACAATACGATGGACCAGGATGAATTCGAAACCGGAAATACAACCGGAAGTTCAATGAATTACCTCCCTTGATTATCAAAACCACACTCACTCTCGCTGCGGATTCGACTGACTAATTAAGATGCTTTTGACCGACCTCTGATTGAGAACCCATTGTACTCGATTAACGTACGAACTTCATTTCATTACGAAAACTCGTTGTTATATACTGATGGACTTCGTTTACTGTCTCAGATCTACAATGTCATCTACTTGTACATGTTCAATGCTTTGGGTTAAATCTAGAAAAGTCATGAATATAGCCACATTTAGAATATTTTATAGTTTTAGACTAAGACTCTGATAAACATTTATTTATAAAATACCATCATTTTATTAGATATTGAAAAGAAGCCTTTGTGAAATGGGTGGCACATTTTGAATACTGAACACAACTGATATGTTAAGAATAAATACATTTTCACTGTCGAAGCGTTGGACTAAATATTCCATTCAGCTTGATTCATAATAATATACATGTAGGGGAGAGTGGGGCAAGATGCCCAGTTGGGATAAAACGCCTACGCCACGTGACACGCACAAGCACGTGGTCAGATCGGTTATTTATCTTTGCTGTGGTAAATTATATATGGGGTAAAACGCCTACCCTGGGCAACTTGCCCCACACACAAAGGCGTTTTGCCCAAGGCATGGGGCAAGAAGGCGGCAAAAGATAAAAGTGTTAGTCTGAAATTTCTCTTAAGTCATGCGCTAAAAAAAACAATGTCAATCATATAATATTGATTGTTTACACAAAAGAGATTATTTAACACCGAAAGTGTGAAAATAACCCCAATATATTAAATGTAGTAAGACTTTA
Source organism: Gibbula magus (assembly GCA_936450465.1). Classification (NCBI taxonomy): domain Eukaryota; kingdom Metazoa; phylum Mollusca; class Gastropoda; order Trochida; family Trochidae; genus Gibbula; species Gibbula magus. Next base: position 48,955,880 of record OW388303.1, on the reverse strand, counting down.
TGCTTAGCATGGGCGTCTTGCCCCACTTTCCCCTATACCGAAGGCCAAGGTATTTGAAGCATCCGAGGAAGTGAGGCTATCAGAATTGATCAAGAACTTATCAAAACCCGAGTCAGTTCATCATCAGAAAGATTGGAGATGAAAGTATTGACAGGGGGCCAAAAAGTAAGTTGTGGAAGCGCAATCAGAACCAGACATCAATGTTTAATGGTCTCCAATCCGATGGTCACACCTTCTAGTGTCGTTATAAGAACAATGCAAGATAGATGGTCACGTGGTCTAGACACTTGTTATGTAAAAATTACTAAAGTTTGTGGAAAGAATTTCAATTGGAAGTTGTTCTCGTCAGTGAACAAAATGAATTTTATTTCATCAGTTTTGAAGTCTGTGTTACCATAGTGACCATCTTGTTCGAGAGATTCTTGTAATAATGAAAATCGCTGATGGAATGAGGATGCAATAGATTTCTTACAAATGAAAAATGTTTTTTCTAAAACTAAAATTGACTTTACAATGGCGCATTTGACAGGTTTGAATACCGCGTACTAGATTCACGAAGTTTAAGCCTTCTTAACGCTGATATTTCTTAACCCAGTGTTAAGATATGTAAATTACACATTAATGGCGCTAAGATTTCTCAAGCTAGTGCTAAATTATAGCACTAAGATCTATCACAGCGCTAATATGTCTTAAAAGTACATCCATTGTGTTGCTTGGGTCAAATATGCCTAACGTTATAAATGGTCTTACTTTATCGAGAAGTACCAACTGATACCAAAAACAACAATTTTGATGATACTCGACTTAGTATATTGACTATATCGATTTCTGATCGAAAACCGAACAATGCACCGCGTGTGGCGCGCGCCAATGAGTCATACGTAATTTCAGAATCTTATTTAAACCAGACAAAATAACAAATTTGGGTTGATAATGTTTAATAGGTCATCTAACTACTGTGCATGTAAATAGGACGTGCACTTTCGGTTTCTGCACATGCATAATGATGTTACTCGATTGGTAACTAGAAATTATGATATATTTGGCGATTGGGGATAAACATGCAAGCTGAGTTTGTATTGTAAACAGCACATATGATGTGTTGGAACGTATTAAAACCAAATAAAATGTTATGAAACACAATGGATGCACCTTTAACTTATGTTAAAGAGATGGTTATGTCGGCTGCGATACAGTACCCTAGATTTCCCAAACCTTCTTATCGCCAAGATTGTTTGACTGTGTTAAGACACTTACACCGATCTTATCGGTAAGATTTATAAAGCCAGCATTACATGCCACTTAAAAATATCTTAGCACAGAGAGCCTCGAATTAACAGGAATTCGAAATCTGAAAAGGACTGAAAAGAAAGAAAGTATTTTATTTCTTGGATCTTCTTTTAGCATGTTTCAGTTTTAACACTTTTGGAGTTAATTAAGTATTGTACCTTTAAAATGAACATAAAAAGATTTAAGGAAATGGTGAACATTTTAAACACAACATATCATGTCTTACCTTGTGAGCGTGCCTTTTACTGTCTGTGATCAAGGAACAAACTCTTTCCCTGTAATGTGCGTGCTCGTCGAAATTAGATTCAAAGTGAAACAAAACTTCTCATTTAAGCTCTTATTTTGTAATTAGTCAGAAAGAAAGAAATGCAAATGATTTGTTTCGAGCAGTCGAATTTCCTCTTTCATGATTGAAATTTTTATATTTTCATAGCAATGTCTTCAGGTTGTTTCCGAAATGTGTTTGTTATATAACAAAGAAAAACATATGATGAATTAATTTCATAAATCAATTTATCAAACTTATGTTTTATTAAATTCATGCTGTGAGGGAATCAACGTGTCGAGAGTTATGTAAAATGTTAAATCTTTTTAAATTTGAGTGATATGGAAAAAACTTAGCTTTGTCTTGGTTTCCCAGAACTATCTGCCAAAACTTGTCATAACATTCTTGAAAATACCATTTTACTGTAAATGTGTATCATTCTGAATTACTCAGGTCCTACATTGTGTTTTTATTTGACGCAATAGTGTCTCTTATCATTCCGTAAGGTATGGCACAGCTTTAATGTGAATATGTAAAATTGAATGTATATATTTGTATGTATCATGTCGTAAATATTTAACATGAATAAAATATATGTCTGTCTGTTATGCAAATAAACGAGATTTATCATTCGTACTCTACATGAACTAGAAAGAAAAATAATTCATACAAACATCAGAAATGTATTTTAGAATTACAAGACAAAACTAAAAATAGAGCCATGGGCTCTGTAGCTCATCAGGGTTTATATTGTTTGATGATGAAGACAGAAATAATATTGTCTCAATATAATGCACAATCCTTAGCCCTGAGAAATCTTAGTCTTGAAATTGAGAGAAAGCACTCAGCAAAGTCAACAATCAGGAGATTATGCAATATGCTGACCCCTTGGCTCTGGTTACGAGGCAGCTGTGCTTTTACAGACAAATTATGTAATAGCCTCTGCCTTGCACTAAACACTGGCAGCACTGATCTAACTGTATAAGGCTTAGAGAAAACAGGCAATGTGATGAATCTCATGGTACATAGTACAATTTAGAATCACCTTGGCTAAATAATCTTTGCACAATTTTAACAGTTCTAAGCCTTTTCATCTAAACATCTAAACATTCTGAATGCAATATTCCTTCTAGTTTGTTCTGGAGAAGAAGATGAAAATAGATTTTTTATGTTTTGACCTGTGAGGGCCTTTTTTATAATATCCACAATATTCAGTTCATAGGCTATTTAACAGTTCTTAATTCACATTGATTACATCAATTTGACAAACATGTCCATAATGGAGACTTGATCTTCAAAATATATTTCACATTCCTACTGAATGAGATTAACTGCAAAGTTACTTTTTTTCTCAATTCTGCATTTCTTAAAAACCCAAGTTAGGACTCACATATCTAAAAGATGAGATGACTCTCCCTGAGGTATTTTATTTGGGGAAAATTGAAGACTGATTGAAGTGCACATAAAATATCAGTCCAAAATTCAATTTCAAAGGTTTTTTTTAGGCTGTGGCCCATATTTACAAGGTAGAATCCCCATTGGCTAAAGAGTATGCACACAATATTACAGCCTTCTAGGTCTTTTTGTTCCGGAGAAACAGATAAAAACAGGATTTTAGGTAATGGCCTGTGATGCCCTTATTTGGGGCCACAGGGTCACCAAATCTACAATTTATAATCTCCATTGGCTAATGATTCTATACACAACATGACAGCCTTCTAGGTATTTTCGTTCTGGAGAAGAAGATTAAAATAGGATTTAAGGTAATGGCCTGTGAGGCCCTTATTTGGGGCCACAGGGTCACCAAATCTACAATTTAGAATCTCCATTGGCTAAAGAGTCTGTACACAACATTTCAGTCTTCTAGGTCTTTTCGTTCTGGAGAAGAAGATGAAAATAGGTTTTTAGGTTATGGCCTGTGAGGCCCTTATTTGGGGTCACTGGATCACTAAATCTACAATTTAGAATCCCCATTGCCCAAGGAGTCTGTATACAAAATTTCAGCTACCTAGACCCAGTGGTTCTGGAGAAGAAGTCGAAAAAGCGAAAAGTTTATGGACGGACGGACGGACGGACGGACGGACGCCATCCCATGCCATAAGCCCACCGGGCCTTTCAGGCCTGATTAGCTAAAAACATAATATTGGCTACCAACTAATATTTCGGAGTTAATGTTTGTTTCAAATATATAAATATATATATATGTATATACAACACATTGTATTCACGAGAGAAACATTAGGTACAAGTTATAAAACTTAGAACACATCACCCTAGTACTTACATACATACTATTTACATTCTTTATACAAGATGGACGGTAAACAACGTTACACCCCACTTAGACCTCGTTGTGTGTTCTTTGCATTATCGATATCAGAACTGTTTCGTCAAAACAGTCCTGATACCTGATACACGGACACTTTCAAAACAATTTTTAAACAAGAGTTACATACTTGTATACATACATACATACAGTTTATCAACGACAATGACATTTGATTGACTAAGATCAAGACGTAAGATGCAATACTCAATACGGTTGGGACTAAAATACTTCAATCAATTGATTGACGTCTGCCAAAAATAAAGCACTAGAAAGAATAGACCTAACAAATAAACATGACTTTGATATATTTTCTACCACAAATTCTCAACAACCGTAAGTTTAGAAAGTTCTGTTTGAAATTATAAATAAAGTAGTTTGGAGCATAGACAACAATATACAATTATGGAAATGTACAAAAATAAACAATTTATAAGAATGTGTTCAAGTTACATTGTACCTAAATATTGAAAATCCAACCGATTTTAATACGATTTAGTCGCCTTCAATCTCCTTTGACGCAGAGCCACGCTAATAAGTGAACAAACAGTGAAATTTCGTCGCAAATTGCCCGTATGTTCATAAATGGCACGAACTTGCACGATCTCTGAACATTTAGTTAGCGCGCCTAATTTGACACGCGAGAATCACGTGCTAAAATCGCTCAGGCTGAACATCCGTAGTAAAACGCACTTCACTCATACACTAGAGAGGGGGTCACAAAAGGGCCATGTCCAAGAGAGGTTTCAATGTAATCGCTCAATGATTACTTTTAAACTCTCTTGAACGCGATTGCGCAATGTAGCGCTGCGTAGCAAGGCGAGTAAACTTCGAGGAATTTGCACCGTGTCGTTCAAGAGAGAATGAGCGCTATTTGAGCACTAGTTGAGCGCTACATTGAGCAATCAAAGAGCGATTATAAGTGCTCGCCGTTAACACATTTACATAACCGTTCTGGATGTCAATTGTTTTACTAGAAGAAGTGCTAGCAAGACTAATCCAATGGGGACTTCTTTAGGAGGAAATGGATGATGACAAACCTTCCGTGTGAAAACTCCCATGTTTTTGAGAATAAGTTTATGAATCGGGTTTTCTTCGCGTTTTTCAAGATTAACTTTCATTTCAATCTCACTTCAGGAATAGTTATGTGTTTAGCTACATATAGTGGGTGAGTTATTGTGTAACGCCACTTGGGCAATATTGCAGCCATTAGCGGCGAGTTTTTAGCTACATATAAAGAACAACACTCTGTTAGAATCGGAGTATTGAAACAAAGGTAGTTGTCTGCACCTAAAACTATGTCGGATGTTATGACCAAGACAGCGTGGAAACTATTCTCGGAGATGATATAGATTCAGATACACTCCCATGTGTGTAGTTCCTCTTAAAAAAAAAGTCAATATAAGAAAAAGATATAGCTTGACTAATGTTCAACCAAGAAAAAGAAAACAGTTTGCCGTGTACAAGCAACTGTCTGGGGGTCCACTTCCCATCTACCAAGTTATCAGACATTCTCTCGACGTATACTATCAATAAAATCATATTCTTAATAGAAATTAGCTGCATGGCTGGTTGCGTGTATTTGGTCGGCATAAGCCTGTACATCACTGATCGGTTTAAGGAGGAAGCCTCCCAGACGATGCGGTAGAGGAACGCAGACGACATTTCTGTGTCACTGGACGAGCGATTCCCGCAATGAAGTCAACGCCCTCAACAGACGTGAATCGATTTCCTCATCCCATTCAAAACCCATTGATGAGCGAGTATCCACTTTTCAGTCTCTCAGATGGCAGTGAGTGATCACCCAGAGGTCCCGTATGATGTAATGCCGACACTGGATCATGAAGCTTCGTCTGGGATGTGGTCATGTTCCAATATCTTGTTCTGTTCATGGGGATTGGTATAGACCTGAGCTGATTTTATACGAGTTTCATGTTTTCTTTACTTGTGCTATGTGTACGTTGGTCGGTATGGGTATTGACGCATCAAAGTAAAAACAGTTCTGGAATTTTGTCAATATCATCATCGTAGGCCTATATATAGATAAACAGACATACTTCAAGATAATGTACTCTTGACAACTCACATGCTGCCCTTAAGAACCCAAAGTTGCATGGCGTTATATATATTTGAAGGAGAAAAAGTTATGTGACTAGTCAACAAATTGACTATCCATAGAAGTTATACAAATTTGTTCTTTGAAATGACGCAATCAGGTAACGGGACTCTACAGGTCTGTTTGTATGAAGACATATTGAAGTATTAATACAGGAACGGAGGTTGTGTTGTCGAGCCTGCCATACATGGGAACAGAGAGACTATGGTGGTCAAGACTGCAATTGAGGCAGGTTATAACGAACAAGATCTAAACATTTAGGCAGGTTATAACATAATAGACATTATGGAATATAAGAACCATAATAACTGAGACATTCATTTCTTTTAGATTCTGACGTATAAAGGGCTAGTCGGGAAGAAACTATTGAACTTGCGAGACTTTTGGTGAACATGAAATGATGGCATTATTCCATGAGCTCAAATAGGGATGCAACAATGTACAGTCGTTAACAAGTTCATCCTCCATTTATCTGGAGAACGACAGCAACCCTTCTGCCCTTGGCTCTAACAAGACATACACGTTGAATCATTGGTAATGTCGTGGGTACTCGAGAAAAGTTGAACATCTTTGTCGAATATTTTACAATAGAATATATGTTACACGAATGTCAACATCCATGAAAACCCTCATAGATGTCTGGTAGCGTTGACAGGAGCGAAAGACGTTTTATGGTAGACGTAGAACAGCCTGTCTGCAGATGTCAGTCCTGATTACAGCTCTAGAAACCCTTTGGCACTACGTTCGAAATGTCTAGAGGACAGTGGACGGTTAGGTAAGGCCCTTATGACAGACAGTACTGACAACAAGTACTGACAACATCTGTTCACGCCTCAGTGCAGTTATTCCAATGTCAGTTTAACGCTCAACTATGTGGACGTGGTCACTCGCGACTATTTCGATCTACACACAATACACGATCTACGCACAATACACGCCCTTGTGGATCTACATGGGTCATGGGTTGCAGTGACCTTCTGTTGTCCATTCTGCTATGCTGTATTTATGGAAGACGAAACACATATTCTTTTTCTGTATGCAGTAATAACACTATTGTGAAAGAAATCTCAACAAACTTAGAAATGTATATAATGACCGACTCAGAATCCAGAATATTCTAAGCACCAAACATCCACATTTTATGTTTATCACTGCAGTAGTCATACAACAAATATTTTCTTTCAGATACAAAAGTAACTAATATGAACAACCACTGTCCACCTATATATTATATTATATCATGCAATATTGGGCCATTGGGCCAAGATTATAAATAAAATCTCTTTGGCTGAAGTGTTGGAAAACTCACATCCACTTGTCACCAAATAGTCAAATACCATTATTATTTTAATGCAAGGAAGCAAGTTTGTCTTTTCATTATTTTTATGCCCCCCGAATCGGAGATTTCGGGGGTATATTGTTGTTCACCTGTCCGTCTGTGTGTTTGTCCACAAAAACTTTAACCTTGTTCACCAGAATCTGTGACAACTTTACCTTGTTGAACTTGATTAAACAAAATACAATATTTTATTTGTCATTAACGTTCGACAGTACAACGAATACATAGTTTCTCTGTTTTTTTCAGTGAAGTGTACACATGTCACATCTGTAAATAATCAATCAACTGTAATCCATCTTCCCACAGCAAGCTGAAAACGTATTGAGACAGAAGAGTTGGACATCTTTTCGTTAAGCCCGTGAAGATGACCATATATATAATCATACCGATGGCTGTTATTTATAATAATTAGGATACTTGCACCCCGCTGAAATCCACTCCATGAAGGAGAGTGTTCAGAGCACACACACATTTCTACCCTGGTATGAGGACCAACAGTGTTCCTTTTCATTCTCAACTCACAATGAGTAGGCAACCTAGCTTAAGAACATCTCTCACTTTGCCTTCGCTTCACTGCCAGGTACCCAGTTGTAATGCTGTACTGTATTTCCAATTCATCTCTTTCTTTCTCACTCTCACAGAACTTAGTTACCCTAAGTGGGCGCCAAACCTGGTGGTTGTTAATCAACCCAAGGGCAAGTAACTCAAATGTTACCACCTATGATTCTCAAGGCCTGCTCCTTTCGAAATATCAACATTACTCCAATGTCCGATACATGCCAAAGTTAAAGGAGTGACTCCGAACACTGTTCTGGGTGTGCTGAGCATGTTCCAATGCTGTGAGGCTTGCACCTGCTTTTTTGGAACATGTTCCGCACTCCAGAAACAATGTTCAGAGACACTCTTTCACTTCGCACATGTACCAGACATTCGGAACAAACAACAGGCAGCAAAAGGAGCAGGCCTTGACAATACAGACAGAATGCTGGGAGGCAGAAGGCCCTACCCCAAGGAGGATCCTCTTCAAAGAATCAGCAACCTCTCACAGAACAAATATAACAACAATTTCCATATTATGTATATATTTGCACAAAACCTCCCATTTATACCATATAAAGTATAACCCTTAAAGTCACAACATTTGAATCTGTCACAATTGTCACCTGTTCAGGACAATGACTGAAGAAAGTTGTTGCAGATAAAGCAAATTGTTTAAACGCTTCTAAATGAAATGAACAGAATTAGAATACATATTTTCAAGACATCACAACTGAACAAAGTGGTTTACATATTTTACACAGATGAATATACAATATACACTGTACAAATTAAGATGTTTCTTTAACTATTTACACCATGGTTCTAAAATGTCATGTACATTGCAACCTTCAAGAATACCCACACACCAATCAGCACCTCACAATCATGCATTCAACAGCAGATTCTCCCCTATATGTACAAGGCATCTAAACACTTCTGCAGATATACTCAAGTCATATCTTCCCACATAACCTCTGTTTCATTCATCTCATATATTTTAAGGATTTTAATCACGTTTTGATGAGCAATCAATTGCATAATTTTAAAGTTTTCTGCATATGATGAGACAAAGTGTGATATTTTATTTATGCATAACAAATCTTTGATCATACATTGATAGTAGAGCACTTTAAATCTTGTGTTAAAAATTTTCTAGGCTGGTGATTCCCTTTTCTTCTTCTTTGAATATAGACCAAATGTAACAGAGGTTATGTCGCACAGTTAACAGTATTTGATCAGATGTGACTTGATCTATGTAACACTACAAAAACAACTATAACCAGAGATCAGAATGGGCTGAAGACGATGACAGTCTTCAATTATACCCTATATGTACACCCAGCAGATTTTACAAAATTACAAATATTTTGTACATTTATGAATATTTATGAATATAACTCTAAAATTATAGTTAAACTTATGGCTTACAAGTTTCCCAAGAGGCAGTTTAATTTATCAGCTACTGGTTTTGCTTACATCAAGGAGAGCGAAATGGAGTTGGATAGAGGAGTGTGGGAGATCGAGATGGGCGTTACGAATGTGCTCGACATGAGTTTATTCAAGACTTGATTAAGGTTTTATTGTTTTTAATTGTTTACATACAAACAAGGAAATGCACCTAAGTATTAAAGTTAGTGAATGAAAGGTTTGATTTTTAAGAAAATATTGTTTCACCGAGAAGACAATATATAGGATATAGAGAATACTTACAGTGCTGACCTTGACATTGGATTTCTCATAAAATCTTTCTCATTATCACAGAAAAATATTGAGTATTAAAATTAAGGTAGAAAAATTGTTTGAAATAATTTTCAGCATCAGCATTTTTATCACTATCACAGAATGACAAATATCTAACCCCATGTTCATTTACATTTAGGCTGACACGAAAATCATATTCTAACAACTTGCCATCAAGTTAACAAATCATGGCAATATAAATAATCAAACAAAATCTAAAAACACAGATATCCTTTACACTCAACAGGCAATGGCTTATTTGGATGCACAACATGCAATTCTACCTTGCATGAAAGATTCCAATTATCACATTAGCAGTTGAAACACATGCAGCAAGAGCCAGCGATAATTCATGATGATGATGGTATGTACAGGTTGGATTATTTACAAATGCATAAAGACTAATTACAAGTCGACAGCAACTGGCCTCGGATTTACACATCCACACACACTCACACACATATTAACATGTATACTGAACAAAAATAATTAGGGATATTTTCAAATTTTGAAATTATAAATACTAATGTATTTATTACTTGACGTACTAGCTAAATATTAATCACAAAACATCAAATATCCGTAACTTAGTTTGTCGAGTATATATATACAGTGTTCAGATATAGTGTCTCCAACACTCCCCACATTGTGTAGAAGCTATGTTCACTACTGGATTTAAGAATGGACAAGACAAGCAGCACATTTTGATATCATACATGACAGATGTAAAGTTGAACACATTAACACCTGCTGATTTGGTAAAAATGTCTTTTATAGAAATGATCCAGTCCAATTCCTAAATATTTTTGCTGTTGCGAGCCTTGAACGGCATACATTCAAGAATGGATAGGCACTACCGTAATTAATTCAGCAGAATAATTCACTGTGTTTCACTTAATTGTGCCTTTATCATATCTTGACAAATATAAATATTTAATTGTGGTTATCGACGTAATAATGCCGGTCAGTCTAGTGACCCTTCAGCCAGACCAATCATTTACCTGGGCTCTTTTAAAAGCTGTTAATACACATACAATAACATTGACCATTTCATGAGAGTCATTAGAGTGCACCAATTTTAATTTTAATTCGCCATGTCATCTTTTTAGTCTCCGTCTAATAAATCCTCAAACTTTGAGCTTCCTATAATGGCCACTGCTAGGAGACAAGTCACAAGAAGGTTTTAGTGAGGACACCCTGCCACACCCATATTTAAGGAGGGGATCAAGACCAAATGAATTTTTTAGTTTCAATATAACAAAGATGTTATTCTGAATATTTGACCTTCTAGGTACTTTCTTACAAAATATTAGTTTTCACAGTATTTCTTCTGTAGAAGTAGAAAATGAAAAAAATTTATGGTTGCAGCCCATGCTATAAGCACATATGGCCTAACAGGTCTGATGAGCTAAACATGTAGGATGTCTGACAAGTCTTTCAAACACACTTTGAATCTCTGTAGCATTATAGGGATATTGTTTAATCTCCGGACATGACAGTTGAGAACTAGTATAGGACGTGTGACTGTTTGAGCACAGCACTATGTGAGGGATGAGAGCTCATACAGGACGTCCTGCTGGTGTCCGGACAGGTTCGTAACGCTCCGCCGCACGTCACAGATGATCAGTCGCACCTGCAAAAACAACAAATAAATGGATTATCGATGAATTGTCACAAACTTGTTCACATTTGATTTATTATATTTATAGATTTACCGATTTATATAGATCCGTATGTGACCCCAAAGGATTCAATTTCCGTTGCCTTTATCCTGCCAAAAACATAATCCATTGTATAATAAACAGATTTATTATTAGATTATAGATTTATTGACATCTTTATAACCATTACACATGTTTCATGTCAACAGATCATTTAAATTAGAGTATTGTCTGTGAAATTCATTGTCATTTAACATTCGCAAATTGCATTATTGCAGTTTTTAATTTTGTGCTGGACGCCAGCCGGTCAGAAATAGTTTAGTAAGAGATAAATAACAATAGGTGCTGTTATTCTTCATATGGAAAATTTTAAAAAGTATCTGTAACTCTTAATATATCAAGTATCACTTGTTCATTCAGGTTTTGAAAATAGTGCTAGCCCATGTCTAATGAAAAAGATGCTGGGCTAGTAATATGCAGTAACCAGTAGCCAAAAAGGCTAGTTAAAATCAATAAAATAGAGCCATGGGATATGTAGCTCATCAGGATTTCATTGATTTATTATCTAAGGTTGAATATCTAAGTTATCTCAAGTAATACATTGTTAACAAGCAAAAAATAGGTTTTTAGAATGTGGGTCACAGGGGTCATAATCTAAAAACCTATCATCAATCCTACAATTAGGAATCACCTTTGACCAAAGAGTCCCTACACAACATTTCACCTTTTTAGAGCTTAACATACTTGAAATAAAGATGAAAATATGTTTTTGGGTCATGACCTGTGACCTAGATTGGGGTCATAGGGTCACAAAATCTACAATTTAGAATCCCCATTGGCCAAGGAGTCTGCACACAACTTTTCAGCTCTCTAGACCTTTTGGAACTGGAGAAGAAGATGAAAATAGGTTTTTAAGGATGTGATCCCTGTGACCCCATTTGGGGTCATAGGGTCATGTAATCTACAATTTAGAATCCCCATTGGCCAAGGAGTCTGCACATAACTTTTAAGCTCTCTAGACCTTTTGGAACTGGAGAAGATGAAAATAGGTTTTTAAGGATGTGATCCCTGTGACCCCATTTGGGGTCATAGGGTCATGTAATCTACAATTTAGAATCCCCATTGGCCAAGGAGTCTGCACACAACTTTTAAGCTCTCTAGACCTTTTGGAACTGGAGAAGAAGATGAAAATAGGTTTTTAAGGATGTGATCCCTGTGACCCCATTTGGGGTCACAGGGTCACGTAATCTACAATTTAGAATCCCCATTGGTCAAGGAGTCTGCACATAAAATTTCAGCTCTGTGGAGTCATTGGTTCTGGAGAAGAAGTCGAAAAAGCAAAAAGTTTACGGCCGGACGGCCGGACGCCGGACACCATGTCATGCCATAAGCCCATCGGGCCTTTCAGGCCTGATGAGCTAAAAATGATATAATTGTTGAAATGTCATAAGCTTGCTGAAATTTATTTTGGACGAGTACTTTCAGAAATACACTTGTCAACACTTTGATATGGTTCACTACAATCCCTATACAACAACATTCAACATTGTTGCTAAAGTTCATTTATTCACAATTAAAGGCAGATACGGAAGGTAAGAAAACATCAAGGACCAATTATCCAGCTCTATCAGATCAAATATTCACTTCCATCCACAGTTAACACTCAGGGTGGATTTCCCTGCAGATTACGATCTGCGCCAGATAGAGAGTGATTATGTAGGAGTCGACACAAGATCAATTGGCTCTCGTACACACAATCACAAGCGATGGTCCGACTCAGATCAAATTGCCTCATACATTATTCACTCATTGAATTATCTGTGCTGGGAGCTATCCTGTTCAGAAGGGCCAATTCCCGCCCGCCCAGCTCCTTACAGTGGTGCAAGCTTCAATCAGCAGCTTCTTGTCGTACTCTTTGATGTAAGGAGCTTGAGGAGGAGAAGGCAAAGGTGCATAGGCTGGACGGAGAGACAGTGTAAGGAGTTTGAGCAGATGACTTGAGGGTAAATAGGTGGGGAGCTTTATCATCAAAGACTTCTGATACAATAGACTGATTTGGTTTGAGAGGAGAACTGAAGATACGACTCCAATAAAAGTTCATTTTCTCAAACTACAAATTATGTTAAGTAATCAGATATCAAAACATGAGCTCTTAGCATGTAAATGGTCAATTATATTAAAATTACAATGAATAACTTAAAAACCCAAAATCAAACATGTAATTATGACATTCTCAAAGTGAAACTCAACAAGAAATAAAAACAATATTAATAGAAAAAAAATATGCACTTAAAGATCTGGCAATTGTTTGTCTTTACAGTTTTTCAGTTTTTAATGGTCTAGTTTTTCTGTTTTCAATGGTCTTTTTCTTTCTGGTTCCACCAGTTCACGGAGCCAGTTCCAGAATGTAAGTCACGGAATGCTACCTACAGGACATGTCTGCACAGAGTAATAGAGCCGGGAAGGTTAGCGTCAAATCCTCAACCTGCCACATTGCTCCCAGCCTGCAGTCGGACTTGATACACAATCGATTGGAAGCATCAGTAAATCTCATTGAAGTACAAGTCAGGTATCCAGCTTAGACGGTCCACCTCCGGTGCTGCTAATTGGGTCAGGGACTGAGACAGAGTCTACACAGGCATGTTCAATCACTGTTCTCATGGATTACAGAGCTTTTGCAGATAGTGACACGGAAAGGTTATGAAGGAGAATTCTTAAAGGGTGCTGATACGTATTTCCTCAGGTGCTGATACGTATCTCCTCAGGTGCCTGATACGTTCTCCTTGGGTGCTGATACATATCTCCTCAGGTGCTGATATGTATCTCCTCAGGTGCTGACACGTATCTCCTCAGGTGCTGACACGTATCTCCTTGGGTGCTGATACGTATTTTCTCAGGTGCTGATACGTATCTCCTCAGGTGCTGATGCGTATCTCCTCAGGTGCTTACATGTATCTCCTCAGGTGCTGACATGTATCTCCTCAGGTGCTGATACGTATCCTCAGGTGCTGATACGTATCTCCTCAGGTGCTGATACAGAATTCCTCAGATTCTGACACAGAATTCCTTAGGTGCTGATACATATCTCCTCAGGTGCTGATATGTATCTCCTCAGGTGCTGATATGTATCTCCTCAGGTGCTGATATGTATCTCCTCAGGTGCTGATACGTTATCTCCTCAGATGCTGACATGTATCTCCTCAGGTGCTGACACTTATCTCCTCAGGTGCTGATACCTATCTCCTCAGGTGCTGATACGTATCTCCTCAGGTGCTGACATGTATCTCCTCAGGTGCTGATACCTATCTTCTCAGGTGCTGATACGTATCTCCTCAGGTGCTGATACGTATCTCCTAAGGTGCTGATACGTATCTCCTCAGGTGCTGATACGTATCTCCTCAGGTGCTGATACGTATCTCCTCAGGTGCTGACATGTATCTCCTCAGGTGCTGATATGTATCTCCTCAGGTGCTGACATGTATCTCCTCAGGTGCTGATACGTATCTTCTCAGGTGCTGATACGTATCTCCTAAGGTGCTGATACGTATCTCCTCAGGTGCTGATACAGAATTCCTCAGATTCTGACACAGAATTCCTCAGGTGCCGATACATGTTTCCTCAGGTGCTGATATGTATCTCCTCAGGTGCTGACATGTATCTCCTCAGGTGCTGATACGTATCTCCTCAGGTGCGGATATGTATCTCCTCAGGTGCTAATGCGTATCTCCTCAGGTGCTGATACAGAATTCCTCAGATTCTGACACAGAATTTCTCAGGTGCTGATACATATCTACTCACATACAACATTTCCTTATACATACTTTTCCTAAGGTATCTAAAGAAAGCCTTCTCCGTTGAAATGCAATGCACTTTCCTAAGACACTGATACATCCCTCCTCAGTCAATGATACACAATTCCTCAAGCAATGAAACTGATTATCCAAGTATAAGTTAAGAAATTCCTCTGTCACTGCAGTCAGTGATGCAGAATTCCTCAGTCAGTGGTACAGGAATCAGTGACACAGAATTCCTAAGTCCACAGTACAGAATTCATAAGTCAATGGTACATACTTCCTGAGTCAGTGGTACAGAATTCCTCAGCCAGTGGTACAGAATTTCTGTCAGTGAAACAGAATTCCTCAGTCAGTGGTACAGAATTCCTCAGTCAGTGGTACAGAAATCCTCAGTCAATGGTACAGGATTACGTAAGCAATGGAACAGAATTCCTCAGTCAGTGGTGCAGAATTACGTAATCTTCTTGTGATGATACAGAATCGTGGATTCAAAGATTTTGAATAACTCACGGACACACAATTCCTCAGGCAATGATACAGAATTCCTCAGTAAATGGTTCAAAATTCCTCAGACAGTGGTACAGAATACCTCAGGCAGTGGTACAGAATTCCTCAGTCATTGGTATAGAATTCCTCAGTCAGTGGTACTGAATTTCTAAGTCAACGGTACAGAATTCCTAAGTCAATGGTACATACTTCCTCAGTCAGTGGTTGAGAATTCCTCAGTCAGTGGTACAGAATTATGTAATCCTCTTGTGATGATACAGAGTCATACATTCAAAGATTTTGAACATCACAATTCCTCAGGCAATGATACAGAATTCCTCAGTAAATGGTTCAAAATTCCTCAGTCAGTGGTACTGAATTCCTCAGGCAATGATACACAATTCCTCAGTAAATGGTTCAAAATTCCTCAGTCAGTGGTACAGAATTCCTCAGTCAGTGGTGCAGAATTCCTCAGGTAATGGTACAGAATTCCTCAGTCAATTGTACAGAATTCCAAAGTCAATGGTACTGAATTCCTAGGTCAGTGGTACAGAATAGGCCTTAGTAAAACGGGTTGAACGCAACACAACATAACAGTACGTATAAAGCCCTGTTTTTACGGCGAACTTTGCAGTATTGCTTTTGGTAGTAATATACACACGTGAGTAAAAGAAAATTTACTATGCTTTTATACGTGTTTAATTTCTGCCTAAGCAAATGAGCCAACTCTCAGAATTCCTAAAACATGCCAATAATATTTATTAGATTTAAACTCAATAAATGACATTAATTTATATATGTCAACATTGGTTTGATTATATCGCCCTAATTATAACAGTAGTAAACAATTACACCTGCCCTTGACTAGGTGCAACTTTGGTCACGGTATTGCTAAATCTGCTTATGGTAATAAAATTTGCATACTTGCAAATGCATTTATACAGCGAGATTTGCTTATGTGAGCAAATTTGCATATTGACACAGGGGTTACTTTGGACCGCGCCATTGCGCCATATGCGCTACCTTAAATGAAATGGCGCAGTTAAAAATATACCCTGTGACTGTCTGGCACAGTTAAATACGAAATGGCGAACATCTAACATTACTCTGGGCTTTCCCAGTCGTTAGTGAAAATTTTCAATCAAAAGGATATGTTCAACTCCAGTCTGATTAAAATCGACCTTGTTCCGAGGAATGAAATTTGCAAAATTATGCATCTACCGGGATACGAACAGGTTCTGTAGATTCCTCGCTGCAAGGTCTGAGAACACCCCGTATAGGCGCATGTTCCGAACCAGTTTAGCACAGCCAAAGCCCAGTCAAATAGCTGACCAATCACAACGTAGTTTTTAAACGGTCACTGTTTTGAAAGCATTCGGTACAGATCAAAGGATAGCTGTTTGGAGTTATCTGCCCCTAGCTTCTCGCACCGAAAGCATTTGTTGGGCGTTTTTTGATTGGCTACCTGACATTGCGCTCGAACACGCGAGTCTATGGGCTGTTTTCAGACGGTTTGGCGTGGAACCTACTACCGATATGAGTTAGTATCCCGGTAGATGCACTATTTTGCAATTTTTATTCCACGGAAAACCGTCGATTTTAATCAGACTGTGTTCAACTCATTCATTGCATTCGTTTCTGAATCGATAACATAAACCCGGAAGTGTTTCTTTTATACATTCATTAAGCCTAATGCGTAATTGAGTTTGTCATTCGGAACGATTCATTTTTTGTACACATAACCGTAGTAAACATCATTCAAGTATTACTGAATGCTTAGCTTCCGGTAAAATGGCGATGCCGCCACCGAAGAAACTTGAGATATGAAAGATTTGATCAGTGCCAATGTGACACTGAATGTTAGTTCTGTTTTTTCAATGAGATGTAGAAGATTTGATCAATGTCTACATGACACTGAAGGAAAGTTCTCATCTGTATTAATCTGTTTTGACAGAATATGCAATACCTACAGAAAATAAACTTTGATTTTCAATTTGTGTTTTCAGTTTTTATTTAAATACATCCTGAGGCATTATACTTTTTTCAGTTATGTATTAAAGGACCTGACATATGTCATTCAAAATGTTACTTTGATAAATTTCAACTGAATATAATATAAATAATCTCATGAAATTGATTTGTTTTTAAACTATTAAAAGTGATTATTTGGCTTGGGAAACCCCTCAGATGTCACCATTTCAGCTTAAGAATTCAAAATTTTCTAGGGGGGGGCCCCAAACCCCCACCTATGGGAGGGCGCACCCTCAACTTTACATTGTCGGGTGGGTCCGCGCTGAGCGCAAACCCGGACCTAGAACACAGGGCCCATTACAGTTGACTGTCCACATGCTAATAGACCCATATGTCGCCACAACAAGCATTTCATTACTGTGGCAATACATGCTCAGTGACGTTGTGTTTCCAGATAGGATAATTAGTTATGTAGTAGCCTTCTAAAATCAGTTAACAGATATTCCATGGTTGAAGTTCATCATAGGGTCTTCAAGGTACTCTAGGCAAGGCAAGCTAAAGAATATGGTAGTCCTTCTGTCACAATGCATGTAGGTGTCCTGATGCAATGCGGTGGGTGCATTGTGTTTGACGACATCTGATACGGTGCATGTATACATTTTGCTGGTGCAATTAGTGGATGTATCCAGGGAACATACAAATACAAAATCTTAGTCGTGTTTGGTATTCATAACGCACTCCACCAAACTGGCTAACTGACAGAGCACCCATGGAGTGAGAGAGTGAGTGAGTTATTGTTTAACACCGCTTCGGCAGTATTGCAGCCATTAGCGGCGACACCCATGGAGTTTACATTTTTTAATTCTTGCGAACTCACTAACTCACCTCAGAACTTCAAGTTCGAGTGTAAAAACCACAACATAAAAATATTTTGTGAGTGGCTAAGTTCATCAAGAGCTAGGTAACTAAAAGGATGACTAACCCTGGACTAACTAACTAACTTAACTGGTTCCAAGGTATGACTTTGTGACACAATATTCATAGACTGGGCTACACAACAGAGAAAGTCCAACCATGGCTTTTCAGATGACAACTGTCCAAGTATGTGAGACAATTCTGAATTGTTATTCATTGATAGCCTATAGGCCTGCACCTTTTGATTTTTGAAGAATGTTCGGAATGTCCAGTACATGTACATAGTTAAAGGAGTGTCTTTGAAACACTGTTCTGGGCATGCAGATACGCACAGTGTTCGGAGCCACTCCTCTCACTTTGTGCATGTACTGGACGTTCAGAACAAACTTCGGTAAATCAAAGGAGCATGCCTTATGTCTCATGTAAAGGCCCCAAAGTGCTGAAACAAGGGAGATAACTCAGTAAAGGTTCACTCACGAGCTGTGTGAAGAAGCCAGTCTCCTTTGGTTTCTCGGAGTACCTCTCGAACTGGTCGAGACTGTCCTGTAGTTTGAGTGTCAGTGTGTCGTAGTTACTCCGTACCACCTCTAGAACCTGGGTATCATGATAAACAATCAGGAAATAACTGCTGTAACTACAACTCAGATAAAAGGATTCGTTTGATAAATAAGTGTTCAAGGTTTGGTTCGAATATATTTTGGTACTTAGTTAACTTACTTACTTAATTTGAATATTATTTATTATAAAGTCTGTTTTCATTTTCAGGGAATAAGAGACGAGAAAGAGAATATTGATAAGATTTGTGCTTTTGGGGAACAAAAGCTATAGCTGAATGCCAGACACAGGCATATGAAAATGAACATCTTTCAGATCTTTAGAAGAGAAGACAAATGTAGTTAAAAAGCATGAGAATAATTTCTAGTATATTTAATCCTGAAACATCAAAATGCACTGAAATAGCTTTCAGTCTTGTTTAATCCTATGTTAGTAAATGGTGTCATGCTCAATTCAGTAGACAAGCTGTAGAAAGACGTAACGTTAAGCTGACAGTACCTGCTCTTCTGTGAGTGAGGAGAGATGGTTCGCTGCAGCCCACGAGTCAACTTTGGGTGTGAAGTGGTTAATGATGGCCCTGCAATAATATCAGATACAGGTAGTTAAAATGCTTAGCAGAACACATTGTCAAAGAGGTACTTGTTAAAACCCTGATGCTTTAAATGTTTGATAAATATTGACTTCACTCCACCAATGCTTTAATGCCTAGCAATAATGTCTGACAGGAGATAGATACAAAGAGAGTTATAACGTACAGTTCCTAGTTGATGGGGTCTAAAATTTACAGATCAAGTACGTAGGATGGACAGTCCATGCCATCAACCCATCTATCACATTGCTGAGTGAAGTTGTAAAGTAAATTCAGCGCTCACTGACCTGACGTTGACGAGATGGTTGGTGAGTCTTGCTGCAGACTCCCGGTGCTCACTGTCCGTTGTTGTGTACCGCAGTGCTGCAATTCACACATAAACAACATAACAGCCACAACAGAAATTTCATTAAAACTTTTTAATCATATAGAAGCATTTATAATTTCATCTACTGTTATGAACTGTCAAATTATATTCAATCACATGATGTTTTTCCTTCCCCCAAACCTCAAACAATTTTTGGTTTTAGAGTTGTTACCTTTCAAAAAGATAAAGTTCCAATTGTTGCCATGGAAACAGAAAAAAATAAAATTGAAATAAAATCTGAAACCCCAAAAGGCACTTCTACAGAGAGTCAGTTATCCAAATTTGATGAGGATTCACCAAGAAGTTTTAGAGGTATGTATACACAGGAAACAATGGGTAAGCCGACGCTGATGGAAACCAAAAACATGTCTTCTGACCCTTCAGGAGGAGACCTCACTATCAACACAATCCACCCAACTCACCCATCGAGTAGAGACTGTCAAACACTTGATGCATGCGGACCAGTTCATAGTACAACTCATCGTAGCTGTTGGGGTTCGGTAAGAACGTGTCTCCATACGTGATGAACAAGTTGAACACGTTCACCACCTGCGGAGAAAATACAGTAAACTAAGAGAAGCCTTTCACTCAAATTCGAACAAATTCCTTTATCAAAGAAACTATCCTACTTGTAGTGGATGATAGATGTTGAAACTGACACTGCAGTTTGAAGATAAAACAAATTTTGCATGTTAAACAAATTCAAATAAACGTTCAATTCGTAAATTCAAGTTTACTACTTATCTTTTAAAACTTACAACTATGATAGATAATTTTTATGATTTATCTCTACAAATCCTTTTTTTATCACTGCAGTTTCAGGAATAAAACAAATCATAAGACAAATGCAAATTAAGATTACTACTTATCTTTTAAAACTTACAACTACGAAAAATAATTTTTATGATTTCTTTTTTTATCACTTGAGTCGTCGATAAAAAATTGAAAATGGCATTATCCAGTTACCTCTTGACGACCACAGTTAGTTTCACCTACCTTAGAACACAGGTGGAAGATGTTATGTTTCTTGACGAGCTGAGATTCGTGAGACATGATAAATTTCACCAGGTTGATCAGAGCTGGAGACAGAGGGAAAGCAGAACAGTTTCTAAAATTATTTCTAAAATAAGCAGCCAAATAGTTTCTTATTTATTTAACCTAAACATTTCTTATTATCCTCTCATCATTATTATCTTCTTATCATGTGTTGCTTAAACTGGTCACACAGAAAACCACTGCAAAGCTCACCAGTCCACATCTCTTTCCACGGATGTTGGATTCGAACTCGGCACCGTTTCTGGTAGCACAACACGCGATGGATGATTCCTAGACACCGCCTGGGACAGAGTTGCAACTCGTTAAACATTGACACCATCAGTTAATGTCAAAGCATTGTGAGATCCAAACTTCCCAATGCAAGGCATAACTCTTGCCAGTCTCCATTACTGGCTGATTTAGGCCTTGCAGTATTTCCTTAAGAAATCTGTGTTTAGAAATCCAGGACCGCTATGCATTTCTGGTGCAGCGATTCACTATTTTAACACAACAAAGCGAGGAAAATACAGCAAGGGTTAAATCAGCCAGTAATGCAGACTGGCAAGAGTGATGCCTTGAGTTTGGAAGTTGTGTGAGATCCTTACAGATCATATTGTTTCATTATGACAAGTCATTTTATCAATATCTGTAGCAGCATTCGATGTTAACACAAGCTTCAGTTCTTTCTCTTCTGTTCTTTCCTATCACATGTTTTAAACACTATTTCAGTGTTGACCTGGCAGTCTCTGAGATATTGGCATGGAACTTTGTAAGAGGGGGAATAATATTTCAAGAATTCAGCACTTACAGTTGAAATCAAACAGCAGTGAATCTCAAATAGCATTCAGCTTCTAAAATACTGAATGCTGCTCTAGTTTCTAAAACCATTCTTGTTTTCAGATGTTCAAGGAATGTGAGATCAATGTGAAAATCCGCCTTCACTGGTAGAAAAGGTGGGACTGGGCCCTTATTGGTTGGCGGTGCAAACCGCCTCCAACCTGATACGCAGTTGGATTTCACGCTATATTACTGTTGGAATATTCAAAATAAACTTTCGACCAATCATGCTTGGCCTCTTCATACTTTGGAAAAAGCATATGACCAACGAACACGGCTGTAATAAATTTGTAACCACGTGACCATGTGGGTTATCCGAAATAATTATCCCCTTTTACTGCGAAAAGAGATTTTGTCTAAACATCTAAAATAGAAACGACCGTTGTGTTATTCTGAGTCTGAATGTTAGTAAACATAAGATTTTTCAATTCAAAGCCATTTTACACCTCCATGAGCAGACATGTACCAATTCAAGTGCATAATTTCGCACTGCAGTTTCGGAAAATCCAAGAAACTTTACAAGCTAATGTTATACGCGCGGAGCAAGCATATACTAAACGATAAAAGTGGTTGTCAATCAACACACCAACCTTCCACTCAGTTATCAATATTTTCAATGCCAATCAGACTTGCATAATGGTAGGCCTACTCAATGTACTGTTATTGAATTAATGATAGTGAAGCTTGTACATGTATAAGCACATATTGGATAGAACCATATTTATGTCACAACTGATAGCACCAAGCATGAGGATACCGGGTCATTATCCTTGTATTAAAAAAGGTCCATATACCTTCCTTCCACAGATAAACAGAATATGCTTCATAATCAATCGAATTGGTACACATTAAATTTGCAAATGTTTAACAAATGGTTGACTGCGTGTCTCAGGGAAAATAGGCCTACATATTCTTATTGCTGGAATCTAACAATGACACAACTGTCAACAACGTTTTGATCAAATTCATAATATAGGCCCGGGAGTTGCGCTTTAAAATAAATCGGGGAAGTTGAATGTTCACTTTCATTTTCAAATGATAGATTATATATAATTTTATTTTATTTATGAATAAATAATGTATGTAAATTGAAAAGCATATACACAACTTAAATGATCGAGGTAAAATTCTTTTATTTGCGACTTTTGAATTGAATAACTAATTGTGTGATTAGTAATCAAAGCTTTTATCCCCCAAAATGACCATAATGCAGGCTGCATTTTGCTATATGTACATATGACATACATATCCTTTTTATAATATATTTTAGCCTTAACAAGATGCCTCCAACCATGCCTTTTTAAAGGCTTTTCTTGTTCTTGAGGATTCATAATCTCAACTTCGCAAATGTATTGAGAATGGGCTGAAGAAGAATTTCATATAGTATGTTTTGAGAATAACCAGTCCAACACTTGATAAAGATAGGTATTTACTACATGCTATATATGCTAATAAGTGAATGTTAGAAATCTAAATAACAATTGAGAAACATGTACAATAACTTACAGATACAACTCCATTGGAAATGTCTTCATCATATGGCTCATGATAAATTCAACAAGTAAATCTGAAACAGAAGATTATAACATAAACTCTAAGCTAGGGCTTACTGCAAGTAACAGTGTGTGCTGGGGCTCTAGCATTACAATTATTAGTTAGAAAGTTATCGAAATGAGGGCCTTTTAGCAAAGAGCCTCCTCCATTTAGCTTAAATAGCTTAATCCATTGTTAGGCTAAGAAGACATATAAAAATAGAGCCACTGGCTCTGTAGCTTTATATAGGCTACATTAACTAATTCAAAATGTCAACTTCTAGGTGAGAGGAAGCACTTTAAATGGAGAAGATGAAATAGGTCTTAAGGTCCTTACCCCTCTGACCTATCTTTGAGGCCAGAGATAAAATGCCCTACAAATAAATACACACTTGAAGATTTAATTCATCGCTGTTGTTTATTACCTCCCTTTGAAGAGCCATAAAATCTCAAGATGAAAATAGCTTTTCAGGTCATGACTTCTGTGACCTATATTTGGGGTCACAGGATCATGAAATCTATAATTCAGAATCCCCATTGGCCAAGGAGTCTGTACACAACTTTTCAGCTCTCTAGACCTTATGGAACTAGAGAAGAAGATGAAAATAGGTTTTTAAGGATGTGACCCCTGTGACCCTATTTGGGGAGTCTGTACACCAAATTTCAGCTCCCTAAACCAAGTAGTTCTGAAGAAGATAACGAAAATGCGAAAAGTTTACAGATGGACGGACAGATGGACGGCGGACACCATGCCATGCCATAAGCCCATCAGGCCTTTCAGGTCAGATGAGCTAAAAAATGTATGTGGAAAGTTCACAAAATAAAATGCAGTTGCACCTACAATCGATAAAAACACCTACAATTGATAGAACTAAAGCTGAAAGACTAGGTTAAAATTTACTGTAGCGCTACATTCAAATATAATTGCTTTGTGTACCTCTTAATCTAACGTACATGTCCTACAACCAAAAAACAAACTTTGAGATATTATGTGTCTCTTTTACTTAAAGCATTTACAGAGAAAAAAAATATACAGCCCTATTGAATAACTTATAAGGTCTATCAGTGAAAAAATAACTGAAACATAGCCTTATTTGATAACTTGTAAAGACTATCAGTGTAAAAATAACTGAAACGTAGCCTTATTTGATAACTTGTAAAGACTATCAGTGTAAAAATAACTGAAACGTAGCCTACAACTCACCTAGGAGAGAACACACGAGGGGACGAAGCGTCATAGTTCTGTCCCCTTTCACTTTCCGATGTCGCATTTGCTGCAAAAGAAATACAAATGACATATTTCTCCCATTCAGTTATCATTTCCACAGTTTAAATTCTTTAAAGCATTGGGATAATATGCACAAAAGCAGCTTTATATTTTGATAGGTGATAATATGAAATACCTAAATACATGTATAATCTTTACTGAACTTCAACTATGTGCTACCATTCTATGAATTTCTAAAGCTCATAAACCCTGTTAGTTACCAGTGTTTCATAAGTTTCATACTTCTGTGACAACAAAGAAAAACATAGCGGGAGAAATAAGCAGGGAGCATCCTAAAAGGTGATGGTGAACAACATGCTCAACATCCTCCGAAGGGTAATTGAAAATTAAAATAAAATCGCACTCTCACGTTGTTCCCTTAGTGATCGGTGTACATTGGCAACTCCAAATGGTTTTCCTTACTGAGAAGGCAAAGTATAAATGAAATACAAAGTGAAGATGGAGAAGATACTCACCATCCGATGGAGGGGAACTCGAAATGTCATGTTCATGTCGTGCATCAACGAGTTAGCGTACTGGTCCTGTAATGAATTTTCGGAATTTAGCGTTCTCAACAAAGAGCATCAACAACCCAAGTCACATCAGTAATATTAGTTTATTAATACTGCCGGTAAGTTGTAATCTTAAAAGTATGAGGTGAGGTGAGTTGGGGTTTAACGCCGCTTTCAAGATTATTTTACTTATATCGCAGCTGCTAGTATTATTGCAGGGAGAAAGCCCACAAGTCTATGTGGCTATGCATTGCGGTGAAACCTGCGAGCATCGGCTGGAACTAGCGAACCATGGGTGGTACTACGCTGAAATTCAGTGTAGCATTGCACCCAAACCTTACTGCGTGTAGAACAGTTCTCTACTGCAGACAAAGTTGCCGTGCCCCTGGCGGGATACGAACCAGGGACCTCTTGCGCTATCCCGCCCCTCCTGTATAGGAAATGTATGAAACATTTGCACAGTATAAATGCACATGGTATCATATCAGTTCACGGATTCATCAAAATGTGTCTGCAGATGGTCTTACCTCGGCAATACAGGTTAAAATAACCATACACAGCTTTGTGTTGTTGTATCTGGTTGAGTCTGAAAAAGGGACCAAGATAATTTATAAACAGAGTTAAGGCGAAATAAACGTTTGTACAGTTTGAATGAAATTCTTTTAAGTTGTAGCAGATGGTATTCAAGTAGGATCTTACCCCGTTATCAAAAATTCACATTTTGGGAAGTGGAACTAAAGCAATCGTTCAGTTACAAAATTTCAAATTTTGCTGAATGCAAAAATATTTGTTGTAACCTTTTTCATAATGTCAGTAAGTTAGTGACGTCACTAGGTACATTGTGTTAAAATTACTGCTGATGTCTCATGCTCCTAGCTTGGTGAGTTCATATAAAAACTGTTCTGATACAAGTTCCAGATAAATGTTTTGTAGTCTTTAACTGATCTATATCAAAGCTGTCAGCAAGTCAGTTGATGAATTAGTCATGTCAAATTGACAGGAATCACAACTCTTTAAGAAGAGGAATAATCCTGGATAGGCCAGTGGCTATAAGTATATTCCGGGACCCTAACCCTGAAATGATTGTAAATTGAAAACCATTTTAACTTTTACGGCAACTCAGGTGCTACATTTCGGAACAACAAGTCAGACCCCCAAGCTGCAGTATTATTTAGCTATTTAAGTGATGAAACCAAGGGAAACTGACCTTTCGTGTCCTGAAAGATGATTGAGCTGTACTCCAGAAAGGTCACCAGCAGATTGGTTGGTTGTGCTGCGGACGTGACTTCGTTTATATTATCAGCTGAACCTGGCAACAACATTTAACCTTAGAATTACTTCCTAAACTCACGTGTATCTTCATCATTTAGGCTCCTATCTTACGTACATTAGAGACCATGAATGATGAATGATCTGTTTTGTCTGATCTCATCACTTGACTATCAATATCTGTATATAGGTACATGACCATAGCGCTAGCGTATATTGAGACTTATAATCATAACCAGGCATTGGGAAAGGTAGGGGCCATGTGCCATTTTGCACATCGAATGAAAAAATGGCCCATCAAAATTTTAAATTTTACAACTGCTACAAAGGGAAATTGTCAATTTAAAATTCAGAAAATGACTTAAAAAAACACTTCAATGGCCAATTGTCAAAGGAGTCTTTCCCAATCCCTGTATACATTGGACGAAGCATTCGTAAAATATTATATTGAAGATTGGATGAAGATGAAACAGTCAACACACTTTTGTATAACAACTTAATTCAGCTTAATTTAAGATTACCATGAACATTCGATTGTATCACATTACTGATTTATCATCCACAATGTAGGATTGAATGTTTTGATGTGAGGGTTCAATATCGAAACAGCAATTAGGGAATTAAATCATTGAAGACAAGTTGCTTACCTTGGTTGTCGAGGACTGGTGATGTAGTTGTTGTGGGCGACAACGGGGGCGTGGCAGGTGTGGAGGGGGTGTGAGCCTGCAATACACATGGCAATTCTAACTAGCTTAAATCAAACAAAATATAAATACATTATTTAATTATTCCTCTTTATCTTACAATCAGTGTACAAATTTTTTTGCAAGAAAAAATCAAGTCAAAGCAAGTAGAGAATAAAATTACTGAAATGAGTGAAAATCTAAACCGTGATCATTCCATTTTACATGGCAGACATCAAATCTAGTTAATTGTACATTTTTAAAGGAAACTTTACATTAGCCACATATCCACCCTTCAATATATACTTACATGTGTTAAAGCTGTGATGAAGTTTCTGTTTAAATGTATTGCTTCATATAAAGCAAGCAGTATGGAGTCATTTGTTCTGAAACACCAAGTATTTGAATACCTAGTTTTACCGTACATGTCACCTGATGAAGGAATAAGCATAATCTCCAAAACCATGTGTATCTTCACAATAAAGAATTTGTTAACCAGAAAATATTGTTTTCTATTCACAGCTTTGTCTAATCTCAAAATTAAAATTATCAACATTCATTAAATTTCAGTTACTAATCACTTATAAAAAGATTTTTACTCTCTATTTTTATTTTCTGTAGACTCATCCTTCCCATTTAGAAACGTTAATAACTCTGATATTTGATAACTTGAGACTGGTGAAATGTATACAGAATGAGACTGGTTTACCTTATCCAAATTGCTGAAACTAACAGTAACTGATAAAATGGTGT
The DNA here is from genome assembly GCA_936450465.1 of Gibbula magus. Classification (NCBI taxonomy): domain Eukaryota; kingdom Metazoa; phylum Mollusca; class Gastropoda; order Trochida; family Trochidae; genus Gibbula; species Gibbula magus. The sequence goes on along the minus strand of OW388303.1, from coordinate 48,928,038 downwards.
GAATGTAAAAGAAAAATTATGTATACTTATGGTCTTGTTGAATTGTCACAGCATTTCTTTATTCAGTGGCTGATCCAAGATAATATCATTAGTTAATGGGTTGAAAGAGTTTTAAATTGGCCACTCAGAATGGTATCATAGTTAACAGTTCCACAGCAAATGTATTTTAATAAATGTTACACAACTGATTCTCACCTCATCACTTCCATTTTCTTCTCTTCTGCTACAAACATATTTCCTACCTGAAACATGCCACATATAAGCTTACTCTTTCTCCAAAGTAAGGTTATTCTACTCCATTACTTTTGGGATGAAAGAACAACATTAATGAGTACAGGAATTTTTTACAATTGAAAAAATATGCTAACCTTGAAACAAAGTATATTATGTAAAAGAAACTTGTCAACTTTTCACTGATGTAATATTATTTTCCTTGTAACTCCAACACTGAAAGAGAGAGAAGGGTGTGTGATTCACTCACCATGTTAGCGAAGGCAGAAAACCAGCCAGTCTGTGGCTCAGTGCTCTGGACATTGAAATTCCTAGAATATAAAGTAGACTAGTCAGTTGTCACTACCATTGTAAGATTGGTGTATCTGGCATCAGATTATTTGCAATAGTACAAGATTTATACTACAAATACTTTCTTTTTTGCGGGATTCTGACCCACACCAACAGAGTCAGATATCAATCACCAGCATTGACTGTCCCAACATTTGGCCATTAAAAAAAGTCCAACAACCGGTAGTTAAGCTATTTTTACATTCAGCACCCCTCCGATAGATTAAAGTGGCACAGCTCCAAAGGCTGAATGCATTACAAATACATGCCTTTTAGATTGTGCACAAATGTAATTTGGGTTCACACATCAATAGTACAATTTTGTGTACCTCAGCTCAGATCCCATACTGGATTCAAACCCACACCCTCAGAGTCAGGCACCAATTGAGTACATTACATTTGTTCTTGAGTTATACTTATTTCATAATGTTCATTAAATAATTATTTTAGTATTCAATTCAAAACAAAATGCAGGCAACATTATCAAAGGCAAGTAATCGAGGACGGGTGTCTTATGTTTCAAACAGTGAGATGTTTGCGTTCCATGTAGGATATCGCTGGGATTAAGCCTATGTTTTATTATCTTCACCCATGATACATATCAATATATCTTTATGCTTTTCATACATATTTTATTTACATTTTATTTCCCTACAAAGATTGGATTTTCTATTTCAGATATTGGGTTCTTACTGAATTGTAAAATCAATCAATGTAAAAGATACATAAACCATATTCGTCTTTATTATCAAACAAATGAAAATAATGTATAACTTACCTGTTGAAATCCACCAGAACATAGGAGACTATTTGAGCATAACCCTGAAGGAAAAATACAGTATGAAACTTAGACTTTCCCTACTGATTTTTGTAAAATTGGAAAACGTCATTACACCCTCCAATCATCCAAACAAACAGCTTGCAGACTTATAGGTATATACAGATATAGAATAATTGTAGTGAATAAACACTCATTAAAATAAATAAAGAAACTAATAAACAATACGAAAACTTGCACAACTTAGATAAATACATCAGATACTTTGTTTTAACAACATAATGTAGTAAACTATTAACATTTTATACGCTAAATTCATTAGTATATGATTCTGAGCTGCCTGTTTACAAGTTTTTAACAAAGGAATAACCCAGGACTGGACAATGGGTTAAATGGGCTAGATTAAAGTTCACAGAACGTGTGAAATAACTGTGAATCGTTGAGATTAGATAAAGGTTGATGGAGACATTTTTGCTACAAGACTAAGAAGGCACATACCGTTAAGGCTAATTCATCGTCTAATATTGACAGCTTGACAATGTAGGGATTTGCGGACTGGAAAATAAAAGGAATGTTGATAATGGAGTCTTATTAAATTAATTACCTTTTTAATGTTTTCATAAAAAGTAATGTAGCAAATATTCAATTTCGTTCAAACAGTTAAGCAGATTTCTTTATCAACGTGAAAATCATCAATGCAAACCTTTTACATCTATCAAAACTACAATCAATTATTAAATGTTTTAAGAAAATTTAAACTGGATGAAAAGGTACCTCATGTTTTCTGTACTGGACCAGTAACGTCAGCACCAAGATAGCGTCGTGGCCGAGAGACACTCGCAGCAGGGGATTTCCTAGTATCTAGAAGAGGAAACAAACAACTAATGGAGGAAGAGGCACCTGACATATACAACTCATTCTTTACAAAATACACGTTTCAAAGTAGTCAAATCAGAGACCATAAAATAAAGGGACTTGAATATTTGTGTGCCTCGCTAGAACAAGATGGCGTCTGGGAAAAATTCAAAAGTGCCGATTCTGTTTCTCTTATAACTTACTTAATATAAAAATATTTCCTTGGTAACCAGGATATATAAACTAAAGATATGATAAAGTTTCATTTGGTTTATTGTAAATATTACATGATGTTTCCAGTGTTGACTTTTTACAATCACAACAGGGCTTCAAGTCGGTCGATTACACATCTGGCCGAGGCACACATAGTTGATGATAATCTACTGTCAAGTCTAGTACCTTTATTTTATGGTCTCTGGTCAAATCAAGATTTCAAAACCTACGTCATATAAAAATCAAGTCTAATTTTGATGTCTCCTACATTAACAAGACAATTTGAATCAAATTTCCAACTTTATATTAGGAACAAAAACTATATAATCAAGTCTAAAGATGGCGAGTTACATATTGACTGATGCACACATAAAATACCTACTCTTCCACACCAACCTGTATTTTTGCTTTCTGGACCTCATACCACTTACACACAACATGCAGAAATTTGTTATATATATCAACCATCATCACTACACTATATGCTTTATTTGTGTTTACCGTAACTGATTCATAAGTAACAAAAGACTTCTTCTCCTATATTTCCTGTTGTTGAACTGAATATATGTAATAAAATGAAATGATACACATAATAATATGAGAATACGACAACATGACAATAATGACATACCATAATGACAGACTCAAAGACACTGTTGATAAGGATATACTCCAGCATTGTGTTCTGACTGATGTTGTCTGTTGCCTGAAATAACAAAGAGACGACTTCAAATAACATACACAGAGGATCACACATTAAACAGGAAACATTCTTCGAATGTTTCTGTGTCCAAAAATGACATTTAAAATAGTGATTGGCAAATGGTTTCCTTTACAATTGCATTGCTGATTACACAATTAACTTTGAATACAACCTATCAGAAAGCACTCAACTTCCAGGTGAGTTACTCTGAGAGAAATTGACTGTGGAGAGAGAGAATGAGGTTGCCAATTCAGTTGATAATGTGACATTATCATTATGGAATCACATCAAACTATATCTCTAGGATCATTGCCATTTGTAATGTAGATTTTGCTTGCTTGATGGAATGTGAAGGACCTGTAAAAGTATGGACACACATCAGAAGTCTCTAGACAAGAGAAGATCACAGAAGAAGATAAGACTGCGTACTGTGATTAGAACGAGGAGGAACTTGAGAGCGAGCTGTTTGATACCGGTCGGGTAGTCTCCAGTCAGAAACCGGTTCACGTTGTCAATCAGCGTCTGAAATACATCCTACTCATGAATTACGACATTAAAAGTAGCAGGGCCAAGTTAGACTTCTTCGCCAATCTGCAAAGCAAATCAAAATGATTATTGATAGTGGGTCAGTTGAACACTAGTTAGTCTGGCCATGGTTTGACCATTGTCCAGCTATCAGCACAGGAGCTGTCAGGACTGACCACACCTTTTTCCAGGGATGCCATCTGACTATACACGTTCCCTGGTTAGGTTGCGCTACACAACATTGGTAGACTTAGTTGCGTGACAGTGATACCTGTCCATGTATATATGTCTACTCATTCTGAAATGTTATTAATTGATAGCCGTTCATTGGGCAGGCAAACTAAGGCTAGCTCAGTTACATATTGAATGTACTTTGACCGAGGCCATCCTTCTGGGGGTGCACTCCCTGCATCTGACCATCATAGAAGTTACGTCATCTTCAAATTTATTTAAGGCTGTTTTCACAAATGAATTAAGCTTACTTACAAATGAATACCGGTATCAGAAAAATAACCACACTCCCATATATATTATTATTTAAGTGGGATATTATCACCATTTATAACAAATATTCCGATTTTTCTTTAGAGACAAAGTCAATGTTTACCTGCATGACGGACTCTGCTGCATCGAAGCCAATCAACAGATTGATGACATCAAAACCATAGTTTCCTAGACTCTTGCGAAAGATACCACGAATTATTGCACAAAGTGTCTGAAAGAAGAAAAAAGGTTGTACGTTATAGTCTAAAGATGATATGAGTGGAGGAAGAAAATACCGGTACAGCATTTAACATACAACAGGTTATCAAGGGCATATAATTTAAATTCCAGAAAATTGATACTTTTACAAAATTACATAAATTTTCAAAAACAGATTGAAATGTTGAAAACTCAACATCAGTTATTAGCTGCAAATTATACTAAGATTAATGAGCTGCATTATCTTCCATTGTAGCATACTTCAAGCCAACAAAGTTATTTCTTTTATTTTTATTTTATTTTTTATTGTATTACCGTACCTCATAATGCAGTTTTAGTTGACGCTACTCTAATACTACCGTATTCTTGTAAATAGATTAAATTTTTTGCAACAAAATTTTCACCCAAAAAATTTAGTGAAGAAAATTTGTGGTGTATTAACAATCTTTATTCATAGTCACTTTTGTTCTTGATGACTATTGGTCCATGACTTCTGCAGGACTTAAAGCCAAGGGATGGACAGCGCATTTGATTTCGGCCCAAAACATGGTAGATTAATTTTTTATAATAGAGAAATCAAGGGATGTTACTTACCAGTCTGATTAAAATCGACGGTTTTCCGTGGAATAAAAAATGCAAAATAGTGCATCTACCGGGATACGAACTCGTTCGTGGGTTTCCACGCCAAACCGTCTGAAAGCACCCCGTACACTAGCGTGTTCGGGCGCAATTCAGCTAGCCAATCAAAAGATGCCCAACAAATGCTTTCGGTGCGAGAAACTAGGGGCAGATAACTCCAAACAGGTATCCTTTTGTCTGTTCCGAATGCTTTCAAAACCGCAACCGTTTAAATACTATGATGTGATTGGTCAGCTATTTGACTCGGTTTTGACTGCGCTAAACTGGTTCTGAACACACGCCTATACGGGGTGTTCTCAGACCTTGTGGCGAGGAATCTACAGAACCTTTTCGTATCCCGGCAGATGCACAATTTTGCAAATTTTATTCCTCGGAACAAGGTCGATTTTAATCAGACTGTGTTACTTACATGAAAGGCATTTACCACTCGGATGAGGTTCTCTTGTGACAGAGTCTCCACACAGTGATAAAACAGCAGGTTCAGATTGTCCTGGAAGATAATAGATAATAGTGATATATATATATACTTCTTGGTTTACACAACAGTTTGGAATCTTATCCCTGTCCCATTGTTACCTAGGTTAATTACCACAGTAGAATTTACTACAAATAAATCTGAACCCAGTTATCCGATCATTGTTCAAAGATAAAAAATAATCTACCTAAACTGAACTTGCGTCATAACTAAACAGGATTTCGTCTTTGTTCAATTTTCAAGCAAAAACAACATCAATGTTTGATATTTCAAACTTTTCGAGATTAATTCAAAACAACCTTTTTATGACTTGTCACATGGCAAGTGTGATTATTCGCATATGTTGCCTTGGTGGCATCGAGGGGGTTAAACTACATGTACTTCTTACCTTCAGGTTTAGCAGACCTTCTCCAGTCAGTTTCTCTATCTCATTCTCAATGTAGCTTGTGTTAACCTATATACCGGTATAAACATTTTAATCAGAAAAATTCAGTTTCATTATACGGTACCATAAAATTCATACATGAATTCAACTTACTCACAGGATCATAAATCATCAGAAACAATTCATCTCTACAAAACATTATAGGCCTAAAGATTATTTATTCAAACATTAATAATATTTCGTCCAAGTCACCTTTCTGGTTCGACAGAATTAAAAGAGAAACATAATGGCGCCAAAAAAATGTGCTGTTTTGATTTGATTATTTGTAGTTATAAACAAGTGAAGAAAAGAAGTGACAGCACTATTTACCTTCAACAGAAAGAGTTCATCCCAGAAATTGGCATTGCCTCGCGAAGGATCCTCTCCCTGTATGAGAAAGTGTCAGGTTGTTGAAGAAATCCCAAAGCCACAACAAAATGTCATCATTTTTTCCCAAAAGATATGATCAGAGGGGCAATGTTATCTTCCTCTTTATTCTATCTCATTTTAAACCTTGCTTTCTGTGGAAATTAACAGCTTTTTGCAGTGGAATATCAACAATCTAATAAGTCAAAATTCATATACTTTGAGAGTCAGGGTTGTCTTTTCTCAAATGAAAAAAAAAGGATTTAGAGTTGGGTTGAATAACAGCATGAGTTGATATTGAGTGATGGATTTGACTTTTGCTCAAAGTATACAAGAGAATAAAAATAGAGCCATTGGCTCTGAAGCTCATCAGGAACTGTATGATTGCATATAGATCTAAGATCGAAGATAAGAACAAATAGAGCCATTGGCTCTGTAGATAAACCTTTAGCATTCTTTATGGTTGAAGGTAGTTTATCATATAAACCAAGGTCACACAAATTTATGACTATTAGTTAGACAAACAGCCTTGACAGGCACTAATTGCTAATTCAGATATTACCAACTGCATGATAGGAGGTTCATGAAATAAAATGCAACTAAAATGCTGTTAAAGGATGGCTCACACATAGTAATTTAAAGGCACAAACATGCAGCAGATATTTGATAAGTTTGTATCTGTAAAATGCAATTCTCCCCCCCCCCCCCCCCCCCCCCTAACTTTTTTGTTTAATCATCTAACTTTCATTTCACTGACAGAAACTTTTGAAACTTTTATTTTGTCAATAATAGGAGGATAAGATCCTTATAAATTGAATTCACAGCATAATAAAGATTTGAACTTGCTTGGAATGGTCTCTCATTGCCACAGATTGGATCTACACATTTACCTGAAAGAAAGCTTCATAGATCTGCACAATCTTTTCCTTCAAAGCCATCTTTGAGGTTGAGCCCTTCCGGAGCAACAGTGATTGTCCTTTCTCCTTCATCGGTGTTGTTTCCTGACTCATTTCCGATCCTTGGCTGAAACAAAGAAATAGAGGTTATCATTTGATCGACGATGTTATTTTCTCGCCATCTCTGGTAAACCTCCATTCGGTTACAGTGGAACTTAGCCCAGCGTAGGGGAGCTAGACTGAGGCGAGCATAATCGTCTAATCATGTGACTGTATTTTGGGATGGTCAATATCCTGCATTACGGATAAACATTGTATTTTGCGAGCCTCGTCATTATTGTAAGTGATACTAGTCATTCAAAGGTGTTACAATATGATCAATTATTTAATCAAACAATTACATTTTCGGGTTTTCAATAGATCAAGAAAACCTTTCCTGGTTGAATGAGTTTTAGGTTGGTAGTTGTAGGTTGACACTCATAGGTTGTGAAGATTGTCTTGCCTACAGGCTACATACAATATTTCTGAACATTATATTCAAGAAGGGCTAGAAATAAACACCAGTCCTTCAGCCCAAGGCTAGTAAAAATTACCTTGGGCTATCAAAATTTGGATACTGCTAGTCCTGTGGGCCAGACAAATGTCTGAATCACTTTCGCAAGAGACAAACATCTTATGTTTATAAGTAACAATGGCAGTAAGTTGTTCAAACACAGAAGTTTAGATTGATCAATATGGAGTAGTCAAAATAAGAACAACTACTGAACTAGCCCTGTAGAATACCAATTATTTTAAGTTTATTTCTACCCATATCAAGCATTCAAAATGTATTTATTCAAAGCAAGCATAATACCATTTTTATCAGGTTTGATTTTCTACAACAGTTGCGCAATAAAACACATGTTTAACAACCAATTAACATTCCTGTCTGCGGTGCCGAACAGCAGCATGTTTTACTATCGGAAACGATTACGTTACATATACTGGGTCATAAACCATACAACAAATGATCTAGGGTCCATATCACGAAAATTATTATTCATAATAGATATCCATGTGACATTGCTTGAGTTATGTGCAATAAAAACCCACTAATTAATAAAATAACAACCTTTTCATTTGATTACACGTAATCGGCTCCTCTCTTCCTACTAGTAGACGGCCACTTCCGTTAGTACCGCAGTAAATATTACAATATGTATAATTGTATATGCATTATTTTTTAAAAAGAGGACATTCGAAAAAATATATGATAAAGCTCACATAATGACTTAGGAATTTAAATGCTTTTTCCATTCAGTTATATATTAAAAAAAATAGCCGCGGTTCTAATGTTTCTATGGTGATTACAATTGTTACAAGGGGGGTAACTCTGGACGTTAACACAAATACATGGAAGTGTGTAAATAATTAACGAGTGGTGATTTCTTATTCATGGAAAAGTTATAGATGATGACAGTTCATCTACATGTAAGATTACTGTTAACAATGTGTAAAATTGGAAATAATTACTTCTTCTGACACTTGCAAAAATGACAAGTGAAAACATTATTCGAAAAGGTTTACTCATAGACATTTTCTCGCGATATCAATATTGGGTATAACTATAGAATTGGTTCGCAATATTGTCCCCACCTTGCCTTGTAAACATAAAAAATGTTCTTAGGAAATGCAATCTTAACTCCATTTGAAGCATTTGTAGACAAAATGAGAATCAATTATAGATCTAGATCAGTAAAAATAAGTGTGCAAAACTTACCATTTTAAATTTTGTATTTGTTTCCAAATTCATAATTTTTTTTTTTTAAATAATTGTCTTAAATGAACGTATGTTTGTGATTGTGTGCATTAATGAATGTAAAATTGTGAGATTATGGTATTCACTTTCTGTCTTACACAGTGTTCCTTATGTTGTTGTAAATGTGTATTTAATCAAATTTGTGAAAACTTGACATTGATAGATTAGTTATCGAATATAGAATTTTATTTGAAGCAACCTTACAACAGATTACTTTTTAGCTAAACACAAATGTAAAATCAATGAGATATCCCAAATAACCAGTCATTGTAAATTTTTCATTATATAAATAAAAACATTTTCAAAGTTATAGAAATGAAATTTTTAAATTTAAAACAAATTGTGACATATATAATTCTCATCTTAAAAAACACTATGTTACTTTTTCAGATTTGGTGAAGAAAATTTATCCCATAACAAGTGGAAATGGCTGTGGAACTTTCTCGGTCTGATGTGACAGCGGAACTGGTCCAGTTTTCACATGATCGACAAATCCTGAGTGATATAGCAGCTCAAACACAGGAGGGAGGTCTGGGTAAACTGACAGACGAGGAACTCATCGATAGAGTGGAGACCATTCTACTGGAACGGATCAGGAATGGAGACAAGGCTGCATATTTCCAGCTCGGGCTTTTCTACTTTGAGCAGGTTTGAGAAACTTTAGAAAATCATCCTAGGCACATCAAGGAATTTTCAAAGAGGAGTTCATTTATTCTGTAAATTTACATGGAAATTATTTAAAAAAAGGGGATAAAACCCCTTGAACTCTCCCTCTGGCATCTACTTTTTATTTAACTATTATGACAGGTTTAATTGAATCTATTTTTTCAATATTAAGTTTAGTTTTGATGTTGAAATAATATGTCAGTGATTTTTGTTTCCAGTAGAATATTGATGATTTATAGAGAGTAATTTGTGTGCTTATATTTAAAACTTGAGTTATTAAAGTAGAGTTATTTGATTTTTTAAAATGCTGATATTACATAATGTTCCAAATAACTCTTGCAGGGGATGTATGACAAAGCACGGCAGTACTTTGAGAGATCAAAAGACTTTAACTTTCAGTCTCTGTATCAGCTTGGTGTGATGTTGTATGATGGAATCGGATGTGAACAAGACACTGTGAGTGTAGAAGGCTTTCTATATACTATTATATTTATACCAAAGTCGATTTGATATATTCTTATCATTTTAATTTCTGAAAATAGTCAGATTGAATAAATATGAAACTTGTTAAATGAAGTTAACATTCTCAAAGAAATAAGATTTTCATTTTATGTGTATTACACAATCAATAATTGGTTGTTTATTTTCAAATTCAAAATTCTTTTTATTGTATCATATCAATTTTGGCCTTTAAATCCTCGTCAATAAATCCTTGTTTCAATGTTCTGTCTCAACTTCTTTATAAGTATGCATGTACATATTCATTTAATTCTACTAAATGCACAGAAAACAGGTGTGGAGTATTTGTTACGAGTTACATCATCAACAAACCGCCAGTGCAAACATCTACTCCGAGCGGCTCAGTACAATGTAGGCCGAGCCTTCTTCCAGGGTTTTGGAGTCCGGCGTCAGTCAGATGATGAGGCAGAAAAGTAAGTCTAAAAACTTTATTTATTATCTTGCTTCAACAAAGTTAGCAGGGAATAGATAAATATAAAAATGTTTGGCCTTTTCTATAGAAAGGCAACTTTGAATTTTGTTTCCAAAATGAAACTTGTCAGCTGAGCAGTTATCTTGTATAGGTTGAATTTATCATCAATGTTGTATATAACCTACAAAACATTATAAACATTATTCAAAATATTTCACACTTCTCTTTACTGTGAGGGGGATGTAGATGTCTGTATGTTTGTTTATCCTGATTTGATTTGACTAGATGCTATGTAGTAAAGAACGTTTGCTTGTTAATATAGTTGTGTATATCAAATTATCTAAAAGCTTTGTATACAGTCTATATTGTTTCCTTTTACAAAAATATATATTTCTGAAAAAAACTGCATTCTGAAATAAGGGCAAGATATATTGTAGACTATTTCTCATTTAGTGGATGGTTGCATGCTGGGTCCTGCTGAATTAACTAGTATAGATGTATAATATTAGGAAACTTGGAAGCTGAATTTCTGCAAAATAAAGAATTAACCTTGGATGATAGCAGTTTTCATTTACAATATTTGGATTATGATTATTTAATTTTTTTGTCAATGGTAAACAAATTCAATGGGCAAGTTTTAACCTCTACTGAAATCTCTCTTTTTTCACTGATTAATTGCATTTATTATTAATGCCTTCACTAAGATGGTGGTTGCTAGCGGCTGATGACGGCAACCCAAAGGCTAGTATCAAGGCACAGACAACTCTTGGAATGTTCTTCTCACGCGATGATTGTCTCGATCTCAAGAAAGCATTCTTCTGGCATTCTGAAGCTTGTGGGAATGGAAGTTTAGAATCACAAGGTTCGTCTTAAATCTTCTACGTTTTAATTCAAAAGATTGTCATGTAGTAATCCTCAGATAAACATTGGAAAATGTGAAACTTGAGTTTCCTTTTAAATAAATGAACCAAACGTAAGATGTTGCCCATTATGAGCTGATCTTCGAATAAGGGAACAATAATTTATAGGAAGTGTTCAATATGGTGTACACTATGGAGAACCCTCTCTTTAAACACAAAAAAACGAGAACATGAAGTCTTTCTGGATTAGAACTCGGAGTATATGCTTACTCCTTCCTCAAGTGGTATTCCAATGAAAAGGTAATGGATGGACCAACCTTCACAGCTGCAAAGTATGGATGTTATGATTTTATGGTATCAATTTATGAGAATTGCCAATGAAGTAGTTATATAAAAATTTGATTGGTATTGATTGACAGGTGCTCTGGGAGTAATGTACGAGCACGGTATCGGAGTGAGGTACGACCAGGACTCGGCATACATCTGTCTGAAGGAGGCCTCCGACCGCGGCAACGTGTACGCGATGGGCAACCTCATCTCTCACTACTACCGCAGGAAGCTGTACACAAAGGCTGCTGATCTATCGGCAAAGTGAGTTACAACCTAACTTTTGAGACAGGAGTATTGTGCTACTACAATGTCTTTATCAGGATATCGCTAGATTGTAACATACAAGTGTCCATGAACTAAGACATGAACACGGTGTTCATCATTGCACATTGTCTGATTCAAAGGAAGATGTTTTAGACTGTTCTCAGCACTCATAAGTCACACTGACTAACTTTCCTAGATATGACATCCAAACCATTTGGTCTGGAAATATTCATTTTGATGAAAAATATGAGGCTTGCTGTAAGGTTGTGCACTTTTCTCACTTAGAAAATTGTCCGTGTTTAGGTTGGCACACTGTAATAACACAATGTTTGTCTTCAAGCATGGAGTCAACTTCCCAATGCAAGGCATAACTCTTGCCAGTCTCAATTACTGGCTGATTTAGGCCTTGCAGTATTTACTTAAGAAATCTGTGTTTAGAAATCCAGGCCCGCTATGCATTTCCAGTGCAGCGATTCACTATATTGACACAACAAAGCGAGGGAAATACTGCAAGGGTTAAATCAGCCAGTAAACAGCAGACTGGCAAGAGTTATATGCCTTGCGTTTGGAAGTTGGCATGGAGTGTTGTCAGTAACATTCAATGTGTAAAGCCGGTCAATCGTCCAGTGATAAACCACACTCATTGTTGCTGAACTAAATCTGATAGAAATATGGTTTTAGCTAGATAAATCACAACACATGAATCTCACATGTTTATCGCTCATTTTCTTTAGATATATTGGTGCAACTATGAAAGACAATCAATGACTTCTCTTTTATTCCAGAGTTTCCATGTTAGACAACATTGATCTAATCTCACAAGAGACCGACTGTATACCAGGTTTCGTAGCGAAGGGAATCGCTCTCGCCTGCTTTTACCACGCCCGATGTCTAGCTGAAGGATATGGAGTCAAACAAAACAAAGACAACGCTAAACTCTTCTACTCCAGGGTTAGTCACTATAAAGAGTTTTTAATGAACAGAAATTGATCTAATGTTTTTCATTACAGTTGGTTTGTAATTCAAAAAACTATTAACATTAAGGACAATGTTTGTGTTCAAGATGATTACCAAAGACTATTCTGATAAAAATTATTGAGTCATATAATTTTGTCATTTCTATATCATAATAAAAAATAACCTTGATAAGTATTTTCACACTTTTACTAGTGACTAGTGTATGAAAACTAATATATGATGTTTGTTGCAAATTGTTACTAGGACAACTAAGTACATTGTGTTTCTATTTCAGTCATACAGTTTCGACCCTGACATTTGTGCCAAACTGCAGAATGTGACTCAACATGGATTGATATAGCCAGTCAGTCCAGCCAGTGACAACATTCTCTCTAGTTTCTCCATATTGTCTGATTTATACCCTGTACCTCAGTGTCTTCATAATTATTTAACTTGCCTTTAACAGAAGTCACATGTCTTCTTGGATGTTACGACTCCTCGAGTTTTTTCTTTTAGAATTTTTACAAAATATTAAAATCTTATGCCTTATTCAACTATACCAAGCTTGACATAAATTACATAGCCCTTGTTAACACTGAATGAAAGTTATTTGCATATTGTCAAATAATTGTGCCTTTTCAAATTCTTAAAAATGTGTTTTATGTGTATATACGTATAGTCAGTACCGATAGCTTTACTTTTTTGTGTCAGTATAGTTGACAATGTATCAGATGCTTTAATCAGGGAACTGTTCCCGCTTCATCTACACCAACCCAATACTGCAATCTATTTCGGAACATCATGGGACTTTTTACTTTTTTGGTTGAAAATATGTGCACATATCATATTTGCCTAGCAAGAAAAGAGGACCATTTCCTGACTATTTTTACACGATTCAAAATGTATAGAATGGGTAAAAAATAAATTATTTCACTCAAAAGTGAGTTGTATGACCTATAAGAAGCACATTCTAATTTGTTTATAACACTTGATCTTGCTCGGGCAATACAAAATTTCACACTTGTTTCGTAAAAGTCATCATATGACAAACTTTCTCAGGTAATATCTCTATTTATCATATTACCATTAACCCTTTACCAGCGGGTTCCAGATTATTACGGGATAGTGTTAATATCCCTTGACTTAATGAATGATTCCTCTAAATTTGCCACTCACTCGTTCAACAGGAACTATAATTAAGTTAGCACTTCATATGTTAAAGTCTATCAAGTCTGAATACAACACTGCATATATGTAAGGTTCAATTGTTTGTATATTTTATTTTCCAACCTCACAAGCTTTATGTACCTGTTATTGCTGATATGATTTCGGAGTATTTTGTTCACTTGATAGTCTTAAAATATGATTGTACGCCGATGTTGCAAAATGTACACCTTTATTGTGACTATAGAATTGACATTGATCGTCAAACACCCCACTGAGAGCAGTTTTGGGTCCTGGGAATGTGCAGCCTCTCTATCTCACAAAGCTGTTTTCACCAGTCTGATTAAAAACGACGGTTTTCCGTGGAATAAAAATTGCAAAATAGTGCATCTACCGGGATACGAACATTTTATTCCTCGGAACAAGGTTGATTTTAATCAGACTGCTGTTTTCACCAGATAGAATTTAGTATGGAGTAACTTTTACAGTGTGTTACTTCAGGAGAAATCCCCAATAAATAGAGTCTTGAAAGGATTATTGTTTAAAAGTAACTAGGTGGATTCAGAGTATATGTGAACTAATAATATCACACAAACTTCACTATTACAGTTCACATAAAAATACTTCAAAATCATACGTAACCCAAAAGGATTATGTGATGTAACTGCTGCTGATGATTACAACATGATAAAATTGATACCAAATAGATACTTTTTGTGCCAATAAAATTTTTCAATCATGTGATGATTGTAAATTTGTTTTCAAATGGTTATAACCATATTTTTTGTGGATTTTGTCTGGGGGTTGATAAAATAATTAACCATACCGTGATGCTGATTGTCATGTATACCAAAGACTAATTCTACCAGTTATTATGAAGATATTTCACAATCTATGTTAATTGTGTTACAAATTTGATCTCACATCATTTTTATGTAGTTTCATATACTAGTACTTCCATTTCACATTAACTCTTAACCTTCCAGTGCAGTAATTGTCAGACAATTCTCCTATCTAATTATTCTGTGGCCAATCCCAGACTATTCCCTTTATTAACGAGTTGTGATTTGTGTAATGTCACTTATTTATTCACCAACTGGTGTGTAATTATTTTTTGTTATTGAAATAAGATAAATATTTCACAATGAAATATATGAAAGAAGGTTTTTGTGTACATATGTCTGACATGATGAATGTATTTAACCAGCAGGACCTGTGATATTTGCCTTGATTGTTGATTTTGTTCTAACATTTGTTTATACAATTCTCCATATCTTTGTCTGTATATATATTTATCATATGGGGATCTCTTGTTATGCTTCTAATAGTGTTGAACTGTTTAAGTCATAAATAAACCAAATGTATCATTTTTTTGGTGTTATTATTTTATGATAAAAAATGGATTCAATCGAGGTGCAAAATAAGTGTTTGGGCCAGTTTATATGAATTATTATGCATTTGATTATTAATTATTTGATTATTCGGTTTTGAAGATTTGATTCCCTATTCTAAAGACAGATAAGCTATTTAATTTGAATGAGCCATCGTCCATCAGTCCGGCATCCGTTAGTCTGGCATCGTCATACATATACATATCACTTCAAACAAATCGACTTCTTCTCCAGAACTGCTGCAACTACAAAATGTTCCAATACATGCTTGGCAATGGCCATTTTGCCTGAAACCTTCTTCTCTGAAACCAGTTTGAATTGGAAGCTGAAAGTGTGAGAATAATCTTAATCTTAAGTTTGTTTAATTTGGTCATCATCTCCCCTCAAATATGAGCGTGGCAGAGGGCGCAAAATAAAGTGGTTTACCATTTTAGCCCTATGAAGTTAACCATAAAGATCTTGTTGTGACCTTTCAAATGGACCAAATTTTATGACTGTAGCACTAAAATAAGTGAAATATAGCTTTAAAAATCTTGAATAGATTAACTTGAGGCATAGTAAGGTGTATTTAGTTTGTGATGGTCTGGTACAGTAGTACGGAGGATAATTGTATAGAAATCACACAAATGAATTTATGCTATTTAACAATTTGTAATGGCATTTTAGGTATTTGACCATCACATTTAAAATGTAATACTTAAGAAATGTGTTTTTAAATATTCATCCTCAGATAATAAATCATGGTATTCTAATGAGTTACAGAGTCAATGTCTTTAATTTTAATGACTATATCCACAACACGTTTACAGTTAGATAAGTAGTTGAAGGGAGATAACCCGTTCTGCAAAGTTCATGAAGAGACGTAAAATCTCTAAGAAATAACGTTTTTAACGATACATTAGCACATCATCCATCTTGATTTAATCCCATTTACTTGCGTCCGATATAAATTCCATATCAAATGAATTTTATTCTTGATTTTAAATTTGCATTAGCATAGATCAAGACGACAAAGTACAGTACTTGTGTTGGGGATGGCTATCTAAATTTAGCATGTGAGAGGCAATTATCAACTTATTCTGGTATAATTGGGGTTCATTAAGGTATTGTTATTCACTTTAATTATGTTACCAACTTCTCCTGCAAAACATTTACCGCGCCAGTCGAATCTCTCACTGGCTATTTTAAGCTTTGCTGCATTTTGCCGCCTTTTCTGTGCCAGAAATGCCCCGGTGTAGCACAACAATCCGCGGGCACCAAAAAGCCGAAGACATGCTCGACTGACGCCAGTTGAATCTTAAGTAGTTAGGTAGGTAGGCCTACCGTATAAATTCTGCAAGACCGGCGGGAAGCTACCATGGTGCAGAAGTAAAGCAAAATTCTGTTATCTGACATAGGCTATATACCGGAACTGTACTTAACCCGAGGGTTAATTATGCTCCTAATTGCGCCAAATGTAGGCTATTTAGGCCTACACTTGTCTATGATTAAAATCGAAGAATAATTCACTAATTCTTAATTTTCAAAATCGAATTATTCCGTCAATAATTCGTTATATAAAAGTTTACATACTTCAATTAAATGTTTTTCTTTTGTCGTAGATTCTACGTAGGCCTATGCCAAAGAAATCACACAAAAACTGGCTCTCGGCGTATGCTGCCTAAATATTGAAGTATTAAAGATACGAGAAGCACTGACTGCAGAATATCGATAAAAAGAAAACTATTTTGTACTTTAACTAGAGCTTATAACAAAATCTGAACCACCTTTTTATTATTAGGTCTACTTATTGTACTTATTGGGAAGACATATAAAACACTAATTCGTTACATTGAATAACGGTGATTTAAGACCTAAAAAGAAAATCTGGACAGTAATGTAGGCCTGTTTCTTTTCTCTTTTATTTTCACTATTCAAAACATAGCAAAGACCATTGGTGCTGATTCACAAGATATCAAAAAGAAAGGTAAAGACCTAGGTCTATTCTATTTTGTTTCCTATCGAACATAAGCTCATTCGTTTTGGTGACATGTGACGTATCTGTGACGCATTAAAACATGACGTCATCGTTGCGTGTGCACATATGACGTAGAGCGCGCACTGTCGTTTTAGAAATCAAAACAACGAACTGTCAGGGTAGAATTTTGTGTGTAAAAGCTGTAACCTCCTCTCAATATGTCGTGTTTTGAAAATAGTAGGAAAGTTCGACTCCGTATGTGCATGGATCCAAAGGAACGGTTCCCGGAGAAGGTTTTTCAAATTGCAAATGACAATTTCCTTATCAGGTGGGACGGAAGCGGAGAATCGGTGATTGTGAAACCTGACTATTTTGAAGAGAATGTTATGAAATGTTACCCTGGGTTTCTACAAATATCAACATTTCTAAACCTTAGACGACTTTTCAGAGAGTATGGATTTGAGTGGAAAATTAACCCGGACGAATCCTTTGAATTTTCCCACGAGTGTTTTCTTCGTGATCAACCGAATCTTCTTGATGACATCAGGACAAGACGAAGATCTTTCTATCGACCATCGAATCCACGTGCATTCACCCCGCCCCAGACCTCTACCCCTCTCGGTAAAAGAGGCACAGGTCTAAGGAAGGCCGCGATAGCGTCTAGACAACGTCTACATGAATGTCTAGAAATCAAGTCTCGCAAGATGACGTCTTATACTGTCAAAGTTGGCGATGAAGCAGCACTCCTTTCTCCTCAACAAGATTCACAATCAACCTTGGACCCAACACATCTAAAGAGAGATAAATTGAGGAAACTCGATCCTGCCCTTCTACATGCGTATGCCAAAAATGAACTTACTGAGGAAGAAATTCTTCTACTGCTTGGACGCCAAAATGGGATTCTCAGCCATATTGATAAACCGCA
The DNA here is from genome assembly GCA_936450465.1 of Gibbula magus. Lineage (NCBI taxonomy): Eukaryota > Metazoa > Mollusca > Gastropoda > Trochida > Trochidae > Gibbula > Gibbula magus. The sequence continues at coordinate 48,909,658 of OW388303.1, read as the reverse complement.
ATTGAACAATGGTTTTAGAAAAGAATTTGAATGGATGTATTTATACTGTGATAGTGACAATATGTGGCCTCATTTTGATTCCCTCTGTGTAGAGCATGTTGAAAACTCTGACAGTGTATTTCATGATCACCAGCCCGGCCTAGCTTCAAACCTCGCCTCGCTTCTGCCTGTCACGACTGACCAGACGGACACCCTACCCTGTTGCCAGTGTAGGTGTCATGGTCAATACCTATAAAACTGTACATTGGCTGAAGTACTCATGCACTCTACGTGTGGTTAACATTCGAACTATGAAATTATAGAGGCATGGACGTGTAATTAGCATACGAACTATTTAAATTGTATATAGGCACTGGAAGTGTAATTAGCATTCGAACTATACAATGTATATAGGCACTGGAAGTGTAATTAGCATTCGAACTATACAATGTATATAGGCACTGGAAGTGTAATTAGCATACGAACTATACAATGTATATAGGCACTGGAAGTGTAATTAGCATACGAACTATACAATGTATATAGGCACTGGAAGTTCGATTTGCATTCGAACTATGAAATGTATACTGGCACTGGAAGTGTAATTATCATTCGAACTTTGAAATGCGTATAGGCACTGGAAGTGTAAATACCATACGAACTATAAAATGTATATAGGCACTGGAAATGTAATTAACATTCGAACTATGAAATGTGTATAGACACTCGACCTTTGATTAGCATTCGAACTATAGAATGCACTTAAAGTGTAATTAGCATTTGAACTATAAAACATATATAGGCACTGAAAGTCAATGGCATTCAAACTATAAAATGTATATATGCAATAGACATGTGATTAGTATTCAAACTATGATACTATGATATATAATTGTACAAGACTGGCTGAACATCTGAAGGAAATATATTGATTGAATTACATGTTATTATAATACCGGATGTCTACAATAAATGAACGGTTGTGATACGTTTGCCTTCCTTAGTTATGTGAAATAAGCCGGATTCCTTATTCTTCAACATTGGAAGCGAGGGGAAATCAGTCTGTGTTAGCCTTATTAAAAGTCCATTGTGTTGTTGGGAGTCACATATTGCAAACGTTTTAAATGGTGTTACTTTATAGAGAAGGACCGACTGTTAACGAAAACAACCATTTTGATAATAGTAGACATAGCATATTGACCATATGAAGGTAAACGTATTGATTTCTGATCGAAAACCGGACAATGGACAGCGTGTGGCGCGCGTCAATGAGTCAAACGTAAATTTGGAATTTTATAGATAACAGACACAAAGACAAATTTGAGTTGATAATGTTTAATAGGTCACATATATAACTACGGTATACTGTGCATGTAAATGGGACGTGCAGTATCGGTTTCTGCACATGCATAATGATGTTACTAAATTTTAATTGGAAACTAGTAATTATAATATATTTGGTAATTGGGTATAAATATGCAAGTTGAGTGAATTTGTTTGTATTGTAGACAGCACATTTGGTGAGTTGGAACGTATTAAAGCCAATTAAAATTTTATGAAACACAATGGATGCACCTTTAAAACCCTTTGACCCCTACATGCCTCTACAGACGCCGAAAAATGTGTTAGTGTTCTGGTTTCTCAGTGCTGAAACGTTTAACATTGATGTTTTTAGACAAATCTTTTTCTTCCAGTTTGGCAAAATCAAATGCGCTGAGATTTCAGTCACTGTAAACTCTAATAAAAATAAATAATAATAACAGGTTCGACCTCTTTTAGTTAAAGCTAATGAGATTAAGCAGAACATACCAATAGAGTGTCAACCTGTCTTATAATTACTACTACCTATCAAGTAAGCAAGTCATTGAGTGTGGTCAGTAGGGCTGTGTATTGCCTGAATTTTTTTTTTATTGCAAAACGTATTGCTGAACTGTAATGTATTGCAATACGTACCACAATATATTGCAAGATCCTCTGACCATTTTAACTAGTGCCAATGATATTGCAACATGCAACAAATGAACTCAACATTCAACTTTTATACTTCTTTTTGCAGTTTAAACATGACACATTTGATAAAATGATCAGATCTTTAAAAAGATCATTTGTAATACAGCCCAACACACATTCTAGCACTTCAAAATAATGTTCTTAATACAAGTAAAGCCAGTAAATGTGCCTTTTACAAGAAAAATAAATAAAATTGACTTAATATTTGTTGGTGCAATATATTGCGATATGAAAATCGTATTACACAACTCTGTATTGCAATATATTCGTATTGCAATAATATTGCACAGCCTTAGTGGTCAGGATATGTAATAGTGACTGAGAAAGGTCAGGATAAATACAATGTGTTATATGTGTGTTACTCGTTTAGACTGTCGGTCAAGACGTCGAAATATATTGTTCATCACGTCAAGCCTCTGGAACATGTGAAAGCCTAAGTAAGACAGCAGTCACGTGGAGGAAGTATTAGGTATCATTGAACGGCCGATAACCCTCTGCTCGCCAGGGACCTTCGTACGAGGGGGCGAAACGCTACTCGTGTTGATAGTTTGTCAAATCATGTGTCACTTTACTTACCGTGCTGATAGCAATTGACACACCCATTCTTGAAATATCAGTAAATCACTTTTTAAATGTACTTGCTGATCTTTATTGTAAGACACACTTTTATTTAAACTATTGTCAAGGACAAACATTTGGGAGACAAGGTAAGATGAATATGAAGAAGGTGACTGGAGACTGGGGTTGTGGGTCGACCGTTTTTTTTTATTTGGCGATGTACAATGAACTCCAAGCCGGTTGTTCAATCACAGTTTGGAGTACAACGACTCTGGCGTGGAGACTCGGGTTAAGGTTAGGGTGTTGAATGGTAAGGTTGCATACTGTTGACCGTCGTATCTAACTGTGAGTCCCGAGTCCTGAGGCGAGTGCTGACGAGTTCATGCCAGTCTAATTTTGTCTGTAGAGAGAACACATCTCTGCGTAGTAAACAGTCTAAATAAATTTAGATCGACATTTGTTATAGTCGACTTTAATAACATAGTATGTAACTGTCGATCTAAATGTATTTAGATTGCGTAGTAAAGCACATACATCTTGGCCGTGTTCAAGAGAGGTTTCAAAGTAATCGCTCAATTAGCGATTACTTTTAACCTCTCTTGAACGCGATTGCTCAATGTAGCGCTACGTAGCAAAGGGAGCGAACTTTGAGGTTTTGCACCGTGTCGTTCAGGAGAGAATGAGCGCTACTTGAGCGATCAATGACCGATTTTAAGCGCTCGCTGTTATGGAACGGAGCCCTTACCTCATAGCATCCACATAAGGCGATACAAACTGGTTCGACAAGCTACATGCAAGACAATGGCAGTCAGGATTGTATTGTCAACGTAGTCATCATAAGTCAATCATAAGAGATTCTGAAAGGTCGAATATGTGAGTTGACAAAATCACCGGCTGTTGGTAATGGATGACGATATAGTAACAATGGTCGAATGAACAAGCCTTTTCAAAGAGTGAAATTTTACAAACATATATGCCAAGTTTAAATAATTTGTCAATGGGATAAAATAAAGAATTTGGAAGAGAGTTTGATGGTTAGTTTACACTATGACGATATGAACTCTCTTAGTAAAGATGAATGAACTTTGATCATTTTGCATCTGAAGAACGCCTATAGGCATCAGCAGACTCAAATCAGCCAGTTACTGAGACTGAGGGTTAAGCCTTGCGTGGGAGGTTGGTGTTGGATTCGGATGCACTGTAGCGTTTTTATTCAGTGCTTATATAAGCAGCCATTATTGCTAGTTCGAAACTCAGTGGCATTGTTACCGTGTGATGCGGGCTTTCTGCCTGCAATAAAATTAACCTCTAAATACTCTTGAACTCCATGTTGAACTTTTATTCACCTCAACTCAATTAAATGAAAAAGTACATGATTATATGTATCGCATTGCATCAATCACATAATCAAAAAAAAATCTCATTGATTACGTATCAGAATCGGGTGAAATGTCCATCTTTTAAAGAGGCAGGGAAGTGATTTAAGATTAGGGGTCAGAGATAAGCGGGTAACGGGATATCACCCACGCTGTGAGGAGCGCAGACTAAGTGTAGCACGCCGCCCGCGGGCCCAGTAAATCCTGCAGGCTGTAAATTCTGCCTTGAAGAGACAGACACTCTGAGAGAGAAAAAAAATTGGATTTTCTACAAGGAGTATATCAGTAGCAGCCGCCATGTAGATGTAAGTATACGTTGATAGCTTGATCTACTGAGTTAAGTACGTATTATAGCCCTTTTAATAAATGAAAGCTCAAGTTATTTGAACTTTACAGTATGGAAAGAGGCATTAAACCAGGTTTTTATTCTCTCTCGTGTATCTAAATCATCTTCAGAAAGTAGCTATGTGTATATAGTGTATATAGGTACCCATTTTACAATGGACGCCATCCGTTCTTCCTTCTTTGTGCTTTTAAAACAGATGTTCAGAACGCCGTTGCCAATAGGCACCAATATGACAAAACAATGGCTAATGGCGTACTAAGGTCGTACAAAGAACGCTCAGACATCGTCATGGACGCCGTAGGACGTTATGTTGTCGGTAGCTGTTGGTCACTTGCACGTAGAGCAGTCCCCGAGGTGGTTGGTTGAGGACGCGAGAACAAGGCAACATGAAGCCAGAGGTTAATACAGAAGGAGGGTACACACATCCCTGTGATTGCATAAAGGATATTCAGTCCTCGACTAGAAGGTTCGATGAAACAGTTACGAAACTGCTACGCTGATGCGACCGTTCTGCCTTATTTGTGCTTATTGTTAAAAGGAGGGTTCTATCGGGGTATTTTTGTGGAAACGAAATTCGAGAGGATATCCCCGTTTACACAAATATTTACTAATAAATGATTAAAACACTGTCAAGTTGAAAGATATTAATGAAGGTAATATTTGATGAATTTATATTTCACAACTTAACAAGCGTACATTTGTTGAAAAATAAAAACAATGAAAACGGAAGCCATTCATCGGTGGAAAGTTTGCACAACAGCAAATACTTTAGCGACCCACTGAACAACATTCATTCTTTTAGCAAGGCATGACGTGTAAGTAGAAAGATACTGTAACAAGAAGAGATTGTTATTTTGACTTGTTTCACTTATGTATACCAAATATATTGCATGGGCCATGTATTAATTATGTTTCTTTTGAATTTTTGCTTTATAAGATGTAAAAACTTAAACGATTATGTTCATTTGGAAGAGTTCCCTGTTACATCCAAAATATTATCTTTCAGAGTTTAAAGGGGCAATAGCACGTTTTTTCGCTCAAATAAGTCGATGAAATGTATTTGAAAAATAATGTCTCCAAAAGTAAAACACCGTTCTCTCTTCGGAAAATTAAGTTAAAAAATGAATGTACATGGTCCAGTAAAGCCATGGGAATAGTTTTTGCAATTCGAAATAATAAATTGTGTTCACAATAAAATGGCCGTCATGCAATTTTTGCTTTATAGGCAACATCATTATTACCACTGCGGATAATTGGTTTGTGTTATAAGATGTTTTACCCTCTAAAGTTGATTTAAATGGCATAAACTATCATTATAAATAGGAAAAAAAATAAATTTTGCAAAAATACTTGCTACTGCCCCTTTAATTACCAAACCTTTGATCGATTATCTAAATACAAAGAAAGGTTTCCCTTTTCAGCAGAAATTGACGAATGACGCGATTGTATCACACTGTTTTTTTGTAAGACGAACATGAACATATATAATGAAATATACAACCGAGAAAAAGTTAACTACCCCAAACTTTTTCACCACAAAAGTTGTCCGAAAAGAATGAAAATAATGTGTCAATAAAACTTATAGCATTATATGTTAGAATTATTATCTGGCAATTAAGAAAGTAATTGTTCATTCATATAACGTTTCACTACTTTTGGATATTTGCATTATAAAAATTGCATTTATAAAATCCTGGAGTTTTGGTGTCCAAAACATGTTGATATATACTGAGAAATGAAAGTCAGTATTGGTTCTATTAATGTGATTAATTCCATTCAAGACAACTGACCATACCTTTGGAAACTGTCTTTGAACAAAAGTTACTTGTTTTGGCAGTATGCAACTTCAAAATCACAGATTTTGGAAAAAGTCAAATTCAATAAAAGGTGATTAATAACGAAATACGGTCAGCATTAATTATAACTGTAATGGCCCCTCTAAACTAAAGAGAGGTGTTTAATTCCCAAATGCATTCCAAAATCGTTTGATTATAGCCTTTTTAAAAAAAAATAGTGGAATTGTTGAAAACAGGGAATTTCAACAACCAGTTACTTCCTTATTTTGCATGACGAAAGGTGGTTAATGTGTGAAAGTAAATTTTAAACAACTGAAACTTAAGGTTTATCAGGTGATGCATGTATTGTCACTAGACAACAGTTATTTATCAGAAATATCAGTACCTTCATGCCAATATGTATGAAATCAACAAGTTTGAAAGTAATGCCATTTTGAAAGCCAGTAAGTCGAACAGGGCTGTGTTCAAGAGAGGTTTCAAAGTAATCGCTCAATTAGCGATTACTTTTAAAACTCTGTTGAACGCGATTGCTCAATGTAGCTCTACGTAGCAAAGCGAGCGAACTTTGAGGTTTTTCACCATGTCGTTCAGGAGAGAATGAGCGCTTCTTGAGCGCTTCTTGAGCGCTACTTTGAGCAATCAATGAGCGATTATAAGCGCTCGCTGTTATGGAACGGGGCCCTGACCTATTGTCTCAAGCTGAACTGGATAAAGTGAAAGGACACGGAAGCGGTGACCGACATTGTGATTAGATAATAGGTTGACAAACACCAGTCACCTTCCGCCTCTTTTTGAGAACACAATCTTGGATTATCGCATCCATGTCACTTCAAGCAAACAGTTCATGGTTACAACGAGATTACGTAATGTCACATTTCAAAGTATATCGTTATAATCACTACCTCCACTGGAAGTCGACATTTTATATTTTTTAAAAACATATAAAAACTATGTTAATATTCTTGTTTCCTATTCATCTATCAATATTCAATGAATTTGTGCTTCAGAAAGTATTATAGTTGTGTGGTTCATCTTCGGATCAATTCTCTTACCACATATGTTACTCTAGTCATTTCTTCCCACGTAACCGATGTTACAAGTTGACCATATTTCACGATTCTCACCAAATCTCTCTCCCTGTGAAAGTTTGCGACACTGGTAGCTTCCTTATTTCTATCAAGTCAAACATCCTTTTATATAAAACATCCTTGTATATAAACATACAATTGTCAAAGAAATCACGATGATTTATTATTTATTATTTATTATATGAGGATTGATAAGTTTGAACTGAATTTTGTAGCTGATGTGTTGCTTCTCACGTGAAGTAAGGTTATATATAGAAAAGAGTAAACATCAGATGGTTTTGACTGGATCAATCTTCTGTAATACAATGCGATCAGCTCATTTCGACCAGTATATCGGTCTTTTCAAGTAGGGTTAACATGTGGATGTTACTCGATAGTACTAATTGGAAACTAGTTATTATGACATATTTGGCGATTGGGGATGAATGTGCAAGCTGAGTGAATTTGTTTGTATTGTAAACAGCACATTTGGTGTGTTGGAACGTATTAAAACCAAATAAAATTTTATGAAACACAATGGATGCACCTTTAAAAGAAACATGCCATTCAGATAGTAAACACTGTTATATTTTGGATCACACTATATATCTAAGATTCCTGTACTTTTCGGATCAAGTTCCTTGCGGGATTCGAGCCGACACCCTCAGAGTCAGGCACCAATCTCCAGCACTGACCGTACCAGCAGCTTACTTACTCATCCACAAATGGGGGGAGGGGGGGGGGGGGGGGGGGGGGGGGGTATATTTCACCTCAACACCAGCACTGGGTCCGCCACTGTGTGTCTTTGAGAGTCACTTCAAGATGAAAGAGGAGCGTTATACTTCTGTCTGAAGAGATCATTCATGGATTGATGAATGTTGCGAATAACTGCTTTAAATGGCAACATGAGGAGGTTCCCCAGATACTTCGTAGCAGTAAATCTTACTGCCCCTTCAGTCACAACTATTTTTTAATCATTCTGGTGATCGATTTATCGATCAATACTGGAAAATAGGACCGAGGTATTTTTGTATAGACGATATATTCTCGTATGTACATTTATACCATTAACACATGGTTAAGAGACAGTTGTTTAGAATGCTAAAATTGTCGGAGATAAATAGCATAAATGAAGTATGGTATATATATATATATATATATATATATATATATATATATATATATATATATATTCCTGTATGATACATTCCTGTATGATACATTCCCGTATGATGCATTCCCGTATGATGCATACATCCTGTATGATGCATTCCTGTATGATGCATTCCTGTATGATGCATTCCTATATGATGCATTCCTGTATGATACATTCCTGTTGCATTCCTGTATGATGCATTCCTGTATGATGCATTCCTGTATGATGCATTCCTGTATGATGCATTCCTGTTGCATTCCTGTATGATGCATTCCTGTATGATGCATTCCTGTATGATGCAGTCCTGTATGATGCATTCCTGTATGATACATTCCTGTATGATACATTCCTGTATGATGCATTCCTGTATGATGCATTCCTGTATTATGCATTCCTGTATGATGCATTCCTGTATAATGCTTAACATGCAGACACAGTAAAGTAACGAAGCAAACACTAACTTATACAAATTAATAAATGGACATTGACTCTCATTAACCCCCCAAAATATCCGTATCACCGACCCCTATACAAGTGTATCTATCTATTCGTTGATCACTTCCGCATTTCAGACTGGGGTAGTCGTTCACTGGTATGAGCAATTCATACGGGTGGATAGCTCTAAAACTCTAAAAACAAATCACCTGATAACTTTATCAAGACAACAAAACTACGCTAGCTGCATGCCACTCTACACCATGTGACATTGACTTGTTGGTGTATTTTGCTTGTGCTTCCTCTGTTTCGATGGTAAAGTAAAACTGTTGTTGGAGGTAGCAATGTCATAGGTAGTACAGCTATATTCGACCTTACTGAAAGCCTTGCCTTCGTTCACAGATAATTCACAAGAACAGAATGATTCGATTTGCTTCTAATGACGGGCTCGAGAGAGAGCGACCTTGACCTTGACATTCCCCACTTTGTGGTGAGTTGGAGTTTATTGTAGTTTTGAAAATATTCTCCTTCACTGCGACGGCTAGTAATATTGCAGGGAGAAAGCCCGCAACGCCTTTGTGGCAATGTATTGCGGTGAAACCTTGTTGGCCTGAACAGTTACACTGTGTCCCTTCTTGACTCTCATACTCACCGTACTGCCTCTATGCTATATCATAATAAAACCTTAACATTCATTAAACAATGTAATATGTGCTATTTGCAAGAATTTACGTATACAATTCGGATTATAATAGGCTAGTCGCTGTCAATTCAACCCTCATATTTAATGAACTTGATTATTCCGGTGCTCACATTGTCAATCCCATACCATGTGTTGATAACATAAAAAAAAGCTGTAAGCACAAACTCTTTAATCGACATTGACACTTTTGAGTCCAACCCATCGGTGTTCACTGGGTCAGTTAATAACGACGCTTGTACGCCCATCGGGTAAACACGTTCACTTCATACATACACCCAAGCATTGCTGCCACGCCCATGGTTGGCTGAGTGTATTTACTTATATTGTTACACCTGTTAAGACGTTTGATAGATTTATCTCAATGAATACACAGGGTCTGTGTGTAGGCGACACTAACCAGTCTGGGATTGGGGAGTTTCGTTATCGTTTATGAACACGGTGGTTTTACTGGAGATGACGTAAAACGCCCTGTTCGCCTTGTTAACATATCTATCGGACGTTCTTGTTTCTGAATATATGCTATATATAAATGATAATATACAATCCATTGTCAACTCATGGCGAGGTTTTTATTCAGACACAGTAATAACAACTATAATTTTCTCCAGTGCCAATAATTATCTCTAAAATCACTCTCCATAGGATGCATACTTGTGATATTGTATAATTCTTTGTGTCTGGGAGTCTGTTTGTCCATTGTCTGTTGTACTGATGTTTCTACAATTTACTCGAATGGTTAAGTTGTATTGTTCAATTGCTAAGTTGTTTTGTCCAATAGCTCAGTTGTTTTGTTCAATGGCTAAGTTATTTTGCTCATGGTTAAGTTGTTCAATGTGGTTTTGTTCAATGAATAAGTTATTTTGTCCAATAACTAAGTTGTTTTTGAATGGTTAAGTTATTTTGCTCGTGGTTGAGTTGTTTTGTCCACTAACTAAGTTGTTTTGGTCGATGGTTTAGGTGTTTTGTCCAATCGTTAAGTTGTTTTCTTCCAAGGTTAAGTTGTTCAATGGTGGTTTTGTTTAATGGCTAAGTTGTTTTGGTCGAAGGTTCAGTTGTTTTGTCCAATGGTTAAGTTGTTTTCTTTAGTAGTTTTGTTTAATGGCTAAGTTGTTTTGGTCGATGTTTAAGTTGTTTTGGCCGATGGTTAAGTTGTTTTGGTCGATGGTTTAGTTGTTTTGTCCAATGGTTAAGTTGTTTTCTTCAATGGTTACGTTGTTCAATGGTGGTTTTGTTTAATGGTTAAGTTGTTTTGGTCGATGGTTGAATTGTTTTTTTTCAATGGTGAAGTTGTCTTTCGTCAATGGCTAAGTTATTTTGTTCAATGTTTAAGTTCTTTGTCCAAGGGTTTAGTTGGTTTGTTCAATTGCTTGGTTGTTTTGTTCGGGAAGACATGCCTGCCATTTCCATAACACATCATTAAAATTTGATTTACCCATATTCTGAACTATTTTATCGCATTTTCTAGTCCTATTTCGGATTGTGTTTTTAATAATTTGCCTTCGGTATTTTCACTTTACAGCACAAAATTATAATACTTTAAATTACTGATAATGTGAGAGAGAGAGCAAATAATCGTTAGATTAACGTGACCAGAAAATTGATACAATAAGTTCTTGATGTAAGGTATTATAAAAACCATAAATGCCTTCAATATACAGCCAATTACTCGATTTGAAGCACACTTTATCTATAGTGTAGACAATTGTTGTACACACGCGAACAGGTTTATTTTATAACTCGGTGTAAATCATGTTGACAGTATCCCAGTTCAACGTAGTGTTTGCATTAGTAAACGAATAGGACATGTTTAAGGGACTGGTCGAAGAAAACTGGGACATGTTTAGGGGACTGGTTGAAGGGAACGACCTGCTTGCTGATGGCTTAATTGTCGTTGGAGACCGATTATCTAAGGACTTGACGCGTGAGCTGTGCCGTGCACCCCTTGTGTCGACGCTTACCACCCGTATCATTGCTATAGTGGGATGGCACTGTCTTCAACTTCATACAATTCCTTTTTCGAGACTGGTCTCTTCTGGATTTCGAACCCACACTCTCCAGGTCTAGTGCACTATAAATCAAGCAGATAGTGTGATTCCAAATGGAACAATGTTACTTTTTAATGAAAGTTAGTTAATGGTAGTAAACTGGATGTTGACTAATGACTGCACTTCCGCGGTGTTTCAGGCCTTTCAAATAGTGTTGGTGTAGAATTAAAAAAATATATTTTAAACTTATTATCATAACGAAAGTTTGTTAAAGAACGTGTTAGAATATTTAAGCGGATATTTCAGAAATGGGGTCACTTGTCTTGAAGTTATTCGAGGATATATTACTGTTTGTCAATACATATCGTCATGGGTAAAAGACTTTCCTATGTTAACATATCACCTAAGCTTTTTTTTATTGACATTCTTGTAGTTGGGATGATGAAGAATGGAGACAATGTTATGGATAATCAACTTCTTTATTCTTTTCATTTGCTTGACAATGATATTGGAACCCATGTCGAAACTTCCCATCAACAGAGTAAAGCAGTTGTGTATCCATAAAATTGTCTCTTTTGGGCTATGAGTGTAAAATACCTTCCTGACAAGATCGTGTTGATGGTTAATATGCGAACATAGTCGGATAATTAAGTTTCTTTTTCAATATTTGTCAAATGTTTGACAAAACACAAACATTTCTGGAAATGCACAAGTATACACTACTATCAGATAAGCTTTGTTTTAAATGGTTGTTAATATAATCGTACCGTAGACAAATGCCACGCTCAAATCACGTGATTCCTGGTGTAATAAAGGTTCGTACACGTTATAGGCAACGCGAGTTTTTTTTTTGCAAACTCGACATTGAGCAGAGGGGTGAAACTTCAGTAAAACTCACGTGTACTTACCTCCCTCCATGAATTGTTATAAGATCGACTGGTCGTAAACTATAAGCAACATACAATCAGAGAGCAGCTAATAAACCTATCACCAGTCACAATCAAGTATATCTGACGTCATTCACTCGGCGAGAACTGAACAGGAATGTAAATTTACCCCCAACCACTGATATTGCTGCAAGTGCTAATATTAATTGAAATTAGATTGATTGCAGGTCAGATGTTTGCACATACAATCGAGAACGTGTTATATTGGGTGTAAGTATACATATATGACAAGGGGGTAAAAGACAATTGACAACTTCAAAAAGCACCCCAGCAATGGCATAAACGCGAGCATGTGTGTACCGAAATGAGTACATTTTACTTCATTTTACTTTTAGTTCAAAGTTCATTTCAAAGGCAATGCTTTATAATATCAGGTCGCTTATTCAAAATTAATATGTTAAATTTCATGCAATATTAAGCATCCCAGAAGCGTATAAGATATATGTTATTGTATAACAAGAATTAATGCTACAGTTCAATTGTAATTATCGGCGATAGGACACGAACATAGTTTTACATGAAGTACATAGTGACCATTGTGGAACAAGGATGTATGATTTTATCTGAAGTAATATGTTATATCAGACATGTCAAAACTCATATATGTCAAGATAAAAGTTTCGAATATAAGATACTTGATTTTCTTACCTTCTGTAAAATAGTTGCATTCATTAATTAATGACGCATCAACATGTTTCTGGTTCATCCCCCTGAGAGAAAGTACACAGTTTTTCTTCATTACCCTTGCTGCAGTCATCGTCAGAATCTTCGCCGAAAAGCGGTCTATTAAACAATCGTATGACGTCATCTATAATTAGAACATAAACCTGGGGTCCGTTCCATAACAGCGAGCGCTTATAATCGCTCATTGATTGCTCAATGTAGCGCTCAAGTAGCGCTTAAGTAGCGCTCATTCTCTCCTGAACGACACGGTGCTAAACCTCAAAGTTCGCTCGCTTTGCTACGTAGCGCTACATTGAGCAATCGCGTTCAAGAGAGGTTAAAAGTAATCGCTAATTGAGCGATTGTCTTGAAACCTGTCTTGAACACGGCCCTGTTGTGTTTTTAATGTTTTGCCTGCTTAGATTCTGTACCAAAATATATCAAATAAAAAGCTTTTAAATGCGCTTTTAGCACGGCGTTCTAACTGAAATAAAGTGATCTCACAAAACGTTAAATAAGAGTTAACAATCATACAATGGCTAGTAAATAATACACCTGAATGAATACAAAGGGTTCTAAAACTAATGTACGTTATTCACTTAAGCCATGCGAGTCCATTCCCCTTGGGGTAGTCATTTTAAGGTGTTCAATTTAAATTTCGAAGGTATGTCAAGTGAGGTAGCGATGCCTTAACACTCCGAATAGAGTTTTAAATATGGCACAATGATGGAATGGTCAACCATCTTGCTATCTGAACTCTCAAAATCGCACGAGAAATTAAGTTACCTCTCACTCTGAAGATTTCCGCCTCATTTTCTTCCAAAACAGATAACCGTTTTCTATTGATTCATCAAATCAGGTCATGTCATATTTTACCCTCGTAAAATGTAATGAACAAACTAAATCATAAATGGAAAAGTTGAGGAGAAAATATAATGTGCAAAAGCGTGCCACAGCGTCTGTAGAATGGCATGGTTGTGGACACATCAAGTGCACATAGTTCCAAGACCGTTTGATCATTTGTTTTGGAGTTCACTATTTGCAGATATATTTCCCCGACTATCATCAATCGTCATTTTAACTATTTTGTATCATAATTCGTCGCATACAAATCAAATATGGTCTCTTTATATGAGTTTGAATTCATTCATTTGAGAAAGATTTTGCTCACAATTAACAACTCAAGATCTGTCATTCAAAGGAAAACCAACATGTCAATTTTGAAATAAAATATTAAGCAATTTTATAAACGGTGAGCTAAACGGTATTATTTTACCTTCAATGGTTATGTTAATTCGCGTGCAAAAGAAATGTCTCCATACAAAATACAAGACAGTTCAATCCAAGCGTGATAATAGACTGAAACAGAGTTACGTCATGTCTTCAGAAGTCGACTGAACTAAATTTGAATTTTCAACACTGTCTGTTTGTATTTCTGAGAAACACGCGTATAAAGAAAAGTAAAATAAGACTTTTTGGTCCCGATGAGCTTATGGCATGACGTCCGTCCGCCTCTATAGAGCTGAAATTTTATGTACAGACTCCTTGACAAATGGAGTTTCTAAATTGTAGATTTGGTGACCATGTGGCTCCGAAAAGTCATGACCTAAAACCCTATTTTCATCTTCTTCTCCATTTCGTAAAGTATAGTTGGGATTTTTATACCTGATAAAAACTTCTGGAAATTTTCCATTTTGAAACAAAAACGCGAAGTAGCACGCTTTAAAATTACTGAAATAAAGTGCTCTCATAAAAAAAGCAAATAAGTGTTAACAATGACTAAATAAATCCCCTGATTCAATAAAAAGAAGATGCATGGTTCGGTTAAGCCATGTGAGGCCATTTCAGTTCGAGCAGCCAGTTTAATGTGTTCAGATTAAAATGGTCGCTCGAATGTAGTTCAAGTGATCTGACTAATGTAGCGATACCTAAAAACTAAAAGTAGAGTTTTAAATATTGTACATTGATATTAGTCGACTCAGTATGCGGACAATATAAAGATTAAAGTGTCTATTTCTGATCGAAAACCGGACATTGCACCGCGTGTGGCGCGCGTCAATTAATCAGACGTAATTTTGGAAACTTATTTACACCAGACTAAAAGAAAGTTTTAAGTTGATAATGTTTAAAATGTCTTATATCTACTGTGCATGTAAATGGAACGTGTAGTTTCGGTTTCTGCTCAATTATAATGATGTTACTCATTTTTAATTGGAAACAAGTAATTATTATATAATTGGCGATTTGGGATGAATATGCAAGTTCAGCGGAATTATTTGAACTTATCAGCACAAATCGCATGTTGGCATGTATCGAAGCCAAATAAAACACGATGGATGAACCTTTAAAGTGTGGAAAAGTTTCAGTCCAAGATACGTCGTATCTTCTCACTTTCCATTTGTCAACCGTTTCTAATTGTCCTTTCAAATACTATTTGTTGAATTGTTGATCATGTGCTATGTGTAACAAAGTGACTAAAAAACAAAGTATATTGTCTTTATTTTGATCAATTGAAAAATTCCAGTCAGTCAAGAACATTAACTCTGTAAAGATTCTATTTTGTTCAACTTCATTCTGAACATTGATAACGACATACCATTCCGGTCCAAAAGGGTGCCGTTATGGACCGAGTCAACTGTTTATCTAAACCATTTTGTGTATTGTTTAAAGCCTGAAGGGCTACATAATCAATGACTATTTTTATGACAGTAATCATGCATTAACAAATTAGGTTATTTATGTCGAGGACTTCTCTTATTGATTAAATTTAATCATTGTTAATTAAAATGCCAAATATTCTGGTCAAAGAACATTTTGAACTAGTGATTTGAGCACCCAAGTGTATTTGACAGGCATAATTATAAAAGTATCATAATCTGATGTATGATATTGTGAGTACTTCTTTATTTGTGTCTATCAATCTACTTTCTCCAACAGCAGTATTTCATTGATACTCTCTTTAAAATGTGTCACGTTTCTTTTGCATGTAAGTATATAACTAACATGCTAAATTACAACATAGATATAGGCCTACATAGTTCGTAAAGGCTTTCGCAATTGGTATACCGCTGTTTTACGAGCCGTTAATGTGTATGTGATATATACAAGGTAATAAACAAATAAACAAATAAATATGCCTTTTTGTTTAGGAGAGCTTGGTTGTGGTTTATTTACAATTTTAAAAGAATTTTAAAAATGTGTTTACGATCCTGTTCTTGTAGTCAGTATTGTATACACAGATGGAGACACGTTTGTATGTTAAAATTGCAACTAAACGTTTCACGTGTACACTGTGTGGCGATCATCGGGCATGTGGATATAGGCAGTCTAATAAAAAAATATATTGTTGAATCATTGTAAAAATAAAATTTTATTCTGTGACTTTCTGTCAATCCAAAGAAAGTATTTACCTTACGACATATTACTAATCGTTGTTAAGGAATTGTAAATTGGTAAAATAATAATAATTAAAACTCAAAGTGTCCTGTTTTAGCTACATTAAGTGCATAAAACAGTTTGAAAGGTACCTTATAAACCAAATGAAATCACCTGCACTTTGATACTCCCTTATGTTAACAGTGGCCTGTCACTCACACTAAGAAAACAGCTCTATAGCAGCAACTTAATCTTTTATAAAAACCGGTGTATGTGTGTGGATTAGATCCCTATGAAACCATCAAAGACCATATAAATCTGCTTTGACATTTCCTTCACTCCCTTGTGGAATATTCAAATGAAAATCGTCAAAACGTAATTATGAGATTGAAAACTAATTTACGACATTGTGACAAACCAATTGACTGAATGCTTTAAAAGTGCACGTGTATAAAACCGGTGCATGTGCACTTATAGCACAAGAGGAGGACGCTACAAGATATATAAGCGAGGTACACGTAGCGGCGGATCTTGTATCCAACCGTCGACCAGACCATCACAGCTCCAGGTACACTTTCGTTCGCTGGGTCTTCGTTAAACTTTGAACGTTATTCGTATATTTACTGCTTGCATACTTCCTAACGGTGTAAACTTCTATTTACAAATTATTCAGTACTTTTGAACGTTTGGAGGAATAGTTTACATTAGCAACCATTTTGATGGCGGTGAAGCACTTTTTTCCAAATTTGTTTTCTCAAATTTTCCATTTATTTATAAAGTTTATACACTTTATTGTTACGTAAGGGGATAAAACATATCATTATACGACCACATAGATCGCGGCCATAGAAAATGGTTGTCCGTATTGGACAAACATTGTGCGGCATATAAAGGGACAGTGGTGATTCGTAGGTCTGAAGCGAATTTGAGAGTTCAGACAAGAAGATGAATGACCATTCCATCATGGTGACATAATCAACATTTTACTCTGAGTGTTTAGGTCATCACTACATCAGTCAGCTCACTTTAACTACCTTCGAGCGGCCATTTAATGTAAAGTAACACATCAAAATGGCCACTCGAAGGGAAATGGACTCGCATGGCTTAAATGAACCATGTACATTCGTTTTAGAACTCTCTTTATTGATTGAGGAGTATTATCTATCCATTGGTAATACTTATTTACCTTTTCGTGAGATCACCTTATTTCAGTAAGAACGGCGTGCTACAGTACCTTTAAGTGGTCATATTTTCTTGAGTTTAGTTTCCAATTTTAAATTTGTTGGAAAGAAAAATCTAAAGGTTGTTGAGATATTGTTTTAAATTTCCAAAAACATTTTTTTGGGAAAGAAAGTTAATGACACTTAACATTTTTATGTTCATAGATATTTATTGTTCATATCCGTATAATATTCTAGATCTTGATTTGTGTGTGTGTTTTGTTTTTTAGTTTATATTTGCCAACTTGTTATCTTAGACATGAACAGTTTGCAAGAATAACATACAACATAGTTTCAATTAAGGTTATATTCTTACCTGATCTGCAAATTGACGATCTCTGGAATGTCTTGGGTTTCTTTCAAAACTTAGTCAGTTTATAAAGACAACTCGAGGTATAAGTAAATCAATTATTATTTTCTTGAATATCCTATAGAGAGTCAGTGTAGCTATAACAGGGAATTGATCACGTATTTTATTGTATAAATATATATTATCATTGGTGTGTATATAAATCTTATCTACCAGTGAACCAACAAGACATGCATTTCTATTGGATAGATGAGGACACCAATAACTAATAAGGATGATATATAGCTGATATCTGCAGGAAGTGACGTCATGGTTTCCCGTGAATTCCTAACACCGCAGTTAGGAGAGAGGACCCGCTATGCCCGAAACAGCGCTAGGTAGGTCTTTGGTTCTCCATCTTGGAAATGATGAATTTTAAATATTGTTTTATGAAGATTGAAGTAAAAATATCTGTCAAACAAGAATATGTTCTTTTAAGTATACAGTTTAAGTTTAGACCTTTTTACAAAAGTTTTGTATAGCTTAAGGGGTAATTTTGTATTGAATAAATGCTAGTATCTTTCTACTCCTTTTCCAAACTTTTCATATTTTTAGATTGAAGAAATTCTAAGCTAAATGTAAATATTGCGTCTTTTTTAGTTAAGCGGTTTTAGAAAACCATTTTCATAACAAGTGACAGTAAAATGGGCAGTATTTGATTTTGAAGCAAGTCATTAATTGTCTTATATTTCTTATATTTCCCTAATCTTTATCCTTATCCAAAAAGAAAATAAGATTTGAAATGTTTTGAAAATTAATGAACCTTTTATTGATGGGTATGACTTCTGAAAACGACTATCTTAGAAAGTCACTTCTATTGCTTTTTGTTGTTAAAGATATCCAAATAAAGATTTTATCATCATAACTTCTATTATTTAATTTTAATTATTTAATTATTAATATATTTTTAATTTATATATATATACACACTCCCTGATGATACCGATGAAACATGTTGGATTAAAAATGGCTCTGTGTTGTTTTGGACTTTTGAATATTTGTGACTGTATACTTGTTAAACTTTTTATAAATGTTGTGTATATATATATATATATATATATATATATATATATATATATATATATATATATATATATATATATATATATATATATATATATATATATATATATATATATATCCGAAACTCACTGATTATAACAAGACAGTGGTATAGAACTTTTGTTTTATAACTATTCTGTGTACTTTAACATGTTTGTTAAGCCAACAAGGCAGAAGATTAAACAGATTGGTTTCTGTGATCATGATAACGGCCTATTTGCATAGCATACTAATTAATGATTCATGAACAGTCCGTTTTAAAAATGCTATGAATTTCATAAGAAAAACAAAGTGTATTTAGAATATAAATTGGAATGTTTGTACGGTTGTACATTTGTAGATTTTATTTCTTTGTTCATTTTTGTTTTGATATTTTGTTAGGATTGTGTACGATTTACGAAATGAATTTTAAGTTTTGATGAATTAATCGTTTTATGGACATTTTATACTTGCACTATGGGTAACTTAACCATAAAGAAAACCTTCTTGTATGCGTATATTCTTGGAATTCGGTATAGACGTATCTGATATTGTGGAGCAAAGCGAGTAGTGACTGTAGCCACGAATACCGGTGAGGACACCACACGTTTGTGATGTGGATCTTATATTGTGTTTTCTTCCTGCATGGGCAAGACACTTCATCCACATTGCATTCACTCCACTTTCTTGTTAAATCCGTATCTGAACACGAAAAATCGGGACTTTCACGGTCGCGCAAACCGTTTCTTGTCGTTGCATAGAAGTAGCAATATAATAATAATAATGAGGATACTTATATATGGCGCTAAATCTACAACACTATGCTCAAAGCGCTACACACATTATTACCCTGATATAAGGACCAACATCGTTCCATTTTCATTCTCAACTCCTCTTGGAGTATGCAACCTGAGCTACCAATTAAGGCGCTCGAAGGTTATCTTCACTTCCGAACCAGGTACTCAATTGTACTGCTGAGTGAACAGAGGCACATTTCGAATAAAGTCCCTTGTCCAATGTGACACCACGACACCCTTCAAACTCTCAGTTTTTATCCAGCAATGAGGCGGGTAACCCACCCATCCAGCGAGCCACGCCCGTTGTTGCTGAACGTCACTGATAGCCGTCGACTGAGCTATGCACAGGACCACGTGCCACCACCTGTACCGCTATAGCGCAGGGTCTAGTACCGCATATCAGTCGTGGTCAAAGGTGTCCTCCCCATCAGGATGTTTGTGTCCCCCTGGTTCATTCAGTCCCCTGATGTGTCTTCGTAGCAAAAGTTGTTAAGACAATCAGAGGATACAAGAAGCCTTACGGATTCACGTAACCTGATGGAGCAGTGTGATACAGACTGGATAATGTAAATATACTCGTCTGTCTGTCTGTTAATGATTTAAATCTCCTCATGTTCTTAGAACACGGGGTCAACTATGACACCATCCATCCAACACACTTCAGATTCCGCATACAGTCGTAAAGATTCTTGAAATGATATACGATGCTCCATTGTACTTCGCTGTAACACAGATTTCGTGAACCCTCCGTCAATGACCTGTGTCGTTAATGCCAAAAATGGTACATGGGCGTTCTTTGATTTACACTCTTCTTCTTCGTCCCGCCGTCTAACAACGTACGCTACATTTCTCTGTACCGTTCTCATTAGTTGTACGTTTATGTTTGTGTTTCTTTGTCACAGTTTCTTCTTCTCTTCAGCAATGCCGCCTCCTTTTATCAGTGTCTTCTTCTTTTCAGCAATGCCGCCTCCTCCTTGCGGAGTCTCCCCTTCTCCTCCATCGAGCTTGACCGATTGACCACTGGACACGCCCCCATGACGGAACTCACAACGTGGTCCAGCGGGGACAGGTCAGTATGAGGCAGCAGAAACATGACAAGCGAGACTTACAATAGACCTTCAGCTTTATACTTCAAATAGTAGTTCTTTTTACGGAATAAACATTTTTTAAATTTCAATTTGACGGATAGTAGTGGTATGAATGAAAATCGCGAATATTCCATTGAAATATATTCGCACCTCAATCTTAGTACTACGTTGCCAATTGAGCCAGTGTACAACTGAATGTTCAACCTCTAAACTGACACCTTCTTCATGCATGACTATAACGTATTCCTCAACATGAGACTGAAGTGTGTATCAGAGAGTCAATTTAAGAGTTTGTTGAATAAAAAACCCAGAATGCTACATTTTGAAAACAAACTTGAGTTTAACGAAATAATTCTGTTTTCTACAGGCAAGGTTATCCTGATGACCACCGGCGTGGCTCCACTCCACAATATGGGAACTACCTGCAGGTGCCGTCCGCCAGGTAGGATGTCGTAGCAGTATCAGTCATATAAATACTAATTTTATAGAATTATTAACTATCCAATGCATGAGGCTAAAACATCATGTACCGTGCATCTGGTGACGTTAGTACGTTATAGGTCATCTTCTGATGAGGTTAAAGCATTATAGGTCATCTTCTGATGAGGTTAAAGCATTATAGGTCATCTTCTGATGAGGTTAAAGCATTATAAGTCATCTTCTGATGAGGTTAAAGCATTATAAGTCATCTTCTGGTGAGGTTAAAGCATTATAAGTGACCTTCTGGTGAGGTTAAAACATTATAAGTCATCCTCTGATGAGGTTATAGCGTTATAAGTCATCTTCTGATGATGTTAAAGCATTAAAAGTGACCTTCTGATGAGGTTAAACCATTATAAGTCATCTTCTGATGAGGTTAAAACTTTATACGTCATCTTCTGATGAGGTTAAATTAATTATAAGTCATCTTCTGATGAGGTTAAATTAATTATAAGTCATCTTCTGATGAGGTTAAATTAATTATAAGTCATCTTCTGATGAGGTTAAATTAACTATAAGTCATCTTCTAATGAGGTTAAATTAATTATAAGTCATCTTTTGATGAGGTTAATTTAATTATAAGTCATGTTGTTGATGAGGTTAAGGCATTATTCGTCATACTGATAATGAGATTAAAGCAGTACTAGTCATGCTATATATGAAGTTAAACCATTATAGATCATGCTTTTTGTGGCGTTATTTGTCTTTCTACTGATGCGGTTTAAGCATTTACATTCATCTTCTGATGAAGTAATTGCATTATGTGTCATACTATCAATGAGATTAAAGCATTATTAGTCATTCTACTGAGGAAGTTAAAGCATTATTGGTCATGTTGTTGATGACGTTAAAGCATTATTGGTCATGTTGTTAATGAGATTAAAGCATTATTGGTCATGTTGTTGATGAGATTAAAGCATTATTGGTCATGTTGTTGATGACGTTAAAGCATTATTGGTCATGTTGTTGATGAGATTGAAGCATTATTGGTCAATGTGTTGATGAGATTAAAGCATTATTGGTCATGTTATTGATGAAGCTAAAGCATTATTGGTCATGTTGTTGATGGCGTTAAAGCATTATTGGTCATGTTGTTGATGAGATTAAAGCATTATTGGTCATGTTGTTGATGAAGTTAAAGTAGTATTAGTCATGCTATATATGAAGTTAGAACATAATAGACCATGCCTTTGGTACATTATCTGTCATGCTACTTATGCGGTTTAAGTATTAAAAGTCATCTTCTGATAAAGTTATTGCATTATTTGACATGCCGTTAATGATGTTAAACAATATAGGTCATGCTAATAAGAGGTTTAAGCAGTATTGGACATGATCTTGGTTAGGTTGATGCATTTGGCGGCACGTAATTGATTGTGTGTTATACTTCATATGTAGTGTAATGTAACTAACATAATTAATGCAATGACTATGGCACAGCTTGCCTTTGGTGTCAATTAACTTAAACGGGACATCCTCAAGTTGAAGGTTTCATCTCACTCAAGCAATAAGAAATTGCAATGACATTGATATGACATTGATATGACATTGATATCTCATTGATATGACACTTATATGACATTGGTATGGATATGACATTGGTATTGATATGACATTGATATAACATTGATATGGCATTGATATTACATTGATATGTCATCGGTATGACATTGATATGGCATTGAAATAGCATTGATATGACATAAATGTGACATTGGTATGACATTGATATGACATTGATATGACATTGATATATCATTGATATGACACTTATATGACATTGGTATTGATATGACATTGGTATTGATATGACATTGGTATTGATATGACATTGGTATTGATATGACATTGATATAACATTGATATGGCATTGATATTACATTGATATGTCATCGGTATGACATTGATATGGCATTGAAATAGCATTGATATGACATTGATGTGACATTGGTATGACATTGATATGACATTGATGACATTGATGACATTGATATGACATTGGTGACATTGATATGACATTGATGTGACATTGGTATGACATTGATATGACATTGATGTGACATTGATATGACATTGATGTGACATTGATATGATATTGATATGACATTGATGTGACATTGGTATGACATAGATATGACATTGATATGACATTGATGTGACATTGATATGACATAGATATGACATTGGTATGACATTGATGTGACATTGGTATGACATAGATATGACATTGGTATGACATTGATGTGACATTGGTATGACATTGATGTGACATTGGTATGACATTGATATGACATTGATGTGACATTGATATGACATTGATGTGACATTGATATGACATTGATGTGACATTGGTATGACATAGATATGACATTGATATGACATTGATGTGACATTGGTATGACATAGATATGACATTGGTATGACATTGGTATGACATTGGTATGACATAGATATGACATTGGTATGACATTGATGTGACATTGGTATGACATAGATATGACATTGGTATGACATTGGTATGACATTGGTATGACATTGGTATGACATAGATATGACATTGGTATGACATTGATGTGACATTGGTATGACATAGATATGACATTGGTATGACATTTATGGCAATGATATTGGTTCGAGGGACACTCGGAAACAAAGAAACACTCTCGAAATATTAGCTGATACACATATGATAAATATGCTTAACATTATGGAATATCCCGTTTCTCCTTTTATGATAAAGTCTTGCTTTCATCTGGTTAACAGTCAGACCCCAGGAGGATACCAAAACAGGGCGTTCAGTGAGGATCGATCCATCTCCCGCCAGTCTTCACGCTCACACCACGGCACCCCGAGAACTAGGTCTGTTGATCCGGGTCTTCATTCTTACATTCAATCTCTTACAGGGGTAACGCTGTTTTCAGGGCATTATTATTCACAGATGCCCGAGCTCCGAACAATTAACACTTAACTGCCCGACTCCATCTACCCATTCTCTCCCCACAAAGTTTATTCCCTCCAGAGTTATGATCCTAACCTCTCTTCCAATATTGCGAATGTTTCGTTTCTAACCAAATCCCTTTGCGGCTAAAAAACAACATATAAACAATCATATACATCACAAATATAATATCCCTGCTTTTTATCTAATGAGATCTCATTTTACATAGTCTACATACCGCATATCAACAGAGTAATTTAAACGATTTTAGCATTTGACTGCACATGGTATTGCTTGTGTAATACCAATATATTGTGGTGGCACGTGGTCCTGTGCATAGCTCAGTTGACAATGAAGTGACAGTGAAGTTCAGCAACAATGGGCGCGGCTCGCCGCATGGGTAGGTTACCCGCTACATTGCTGGATAAACTGAGAGTTTGAAGGGTCATTCGATGCCTCACTCTGAGACATGAGTTGAGAGACTTGTGGTGTCACCCTGGGTGACTTAGTTCGAAGTGTGCCTCTGTCCACCCAGCAGTAAAATGGGTACCTGGTATGATACGATGGTAGTCTGAATTTGAACCCTGAGCGCCTGACAGGTTGTAATCTCCTTCGGGAGTGTTCTGTACTCGTTGACCAGGGATAATATGTCGCGCCTTGAGCAGGTATTAGTACCTGGAGGTAGCGCGTTTTAAATATCCATATTATTATCATATATAGAATACTAAACGACGTCCCGTTTGATAACATGTTTATGAAACGAGTGGATGGTTTGGTATTTTAACGAGCGAAAGCGAGTTAAATACCCATGCTATTCACGAGTTTCACAAACATGTTATCAAACGGGACCGAGTTTAGTATTTTATTTATTACTCAATGATGTAAATAGCTCTGAATTGCAAGAAAATCGTTTTTAGTGACGCTTACTTGCAAATAGGTGACCCGCCATTGGAGTCACGCGGTCTAACATTGTGACGTCATCCAAAAACGACTATGACGTCACGCGCCGATTGTGACGTTACGACAGCACGCGGTGGTATCACACATGTGTGTAACCGACTCATTGTTATCTAATGAGTGATCTCACCACGGTTGAGTAATAAATTATATTATGTATGTCTGATTTAAGTAACACACCTAAACTAGCTAGTGAGATCCCAAATATAGCAATGCTTGTTTCGTCGTGCACCGTCTTAGATCAAATTGACAACCTGCTGCATATGACTTCTTAAATAATTAATACTTATTCCGTAAAATATATTTTTTATTATAATTACAACATTATCATCCTGCAAAAATTTCATTGTAAGACGAGTATAGATAGACTCCAAGAATGTTTCCATTCAGCGTAAGAAGTTCACATCATCGTTTATTCTAAAAAATCCACCATCGGTGGTACATAGATACATGTAACATAGATACAATTATACAATAAATACCAAAAATGGCAAGGATGTACACAGGGATATGCAAATCACTAATAATAAACAAACATGACTATTCTAAGTGACAATTATTTGAAGTGAAAAGTTTTTAAAAATATTTTGTTAAGCTTTGTGAAAACGAGCTGTATGTACTTAGTTCGTTTGCGTAAGATTGTGGCACGATTTGACTTGAGAAGGTCCGCCATCTTTATGGTACTCGGCCAATGATTGGTATTAGCAATGGTCTTTATTAAAAGTAACTCGTCTGCAGCTGCTGGGGGGTTGCAGAGAGGGCAAAGTCGCACTTCTCTTCGTTTTCCACTCCATCGGCCAGTTTCAACCGGTAGATTATGATTTGATGTTCGTAATTTTAAAAGTTACTGTGAAATAAATTTAGGAAATAGCAGATGGTCTTTATTTTGCACAAATATATACTATATTTTCCCCTAAACAATAATCAAAATAATATCTTTGTTCAGGAACCATATATAGTATTGTCTTTCAAATTCAGCTTTTAATCTAAAGTTGTTGCCTCTGAATTTAGATATGTTGTTAATACTGTGTAATGTCATTTCTTAATATGAGTAGAGAGATATCGATGGTGATATTAACAATAGACTTTTTATCCGTTACTTAGTTATAGACTTGATATTCATAACCAAAAAGTTGTAATTTTGTTGGATTGTACCTGGCGCCTAGAGAATCACAGTATGTACATTACAGAGGGAGAGCTGTGATAGATGCTAATCACGGTGTTGGTGGAGGGAGAGGTCCATGCTTAATGGGACACTGCGTCGAATATAAAAATGAGTCTCACTTTTATTTTCTATGCTGATTAACGTGCCTGCTAAAGATTTACGCATCGCTTGACTGTTAACATGCAGTAGTTTTCATTAGTAATTACTTCAATTGTCTGAAATTGGGGATCTGTGACTTGTTACCAGACACGTTAAACAGCATAAAAAATAAAAATGAGACTCAATTTTATCCTCGACGCGGTGTCCCGGTGACGCGGTGTCCCTTTAATGGATTAAAACCATCTGAAAATATGCCTAATGGACCAGCTGTCATACACGCACAGAACCTTCTTAAAAACACAGATAGCAGTTTGTATCAAGCATACTACTGCAAATATAAATGTCCCTTGAAGACTTTCTCGCAAAGGCATCATCACAATAATTAAGAGATAAAAATACATGTATGAGGGCATTGAGTCACAAGGTGCAATTCTTAGAGATCACTTCTTCTAATGAACAGACGCCCCAGGAGGCTGAATCTTGTGTGGATGGCTTATGTAGACTTCCCTTGACCAGCAGATTATACCTGCATTTATTGTGACGATTCATTGTATATTATAGATCTATTTAATATGGACGCTTCAACCTAAGATGACAAATCATTCAAAAAATTGATGAGCTAACTAGCCTAACCCTAACCTTAACCCGAACTCTTAACTCAATGGAGTTTACATCGGAAGCCTGAAATCGTGTGTGGAGATCTTGCGTAGAAATACCTTGACTAGCAGGTCATAGTTTCATTTATTTTGACGATTCATTGTATATTATAAACCTACTATTTTATATGTAACTCTCCAACCTTACCTAACCCTAACTCTAATCATACCCTAACCCTAACCGTTACCTTAGTGGAGTTTACATCAAGTAGCCTGGGTAAAGTTGATATTTCAGGAGTGCCCGCGAGTCAAGTATCCACTTTACACAAGTCACAAGATGAAATAAATCTGGTACTTAATGGCACTTTCTACTTCTTGTATCACTTATGTTATATCATTATATATGCTTTACTTGACATTGTATAACCGAAGTCACCTTCTTTGCAAAATAAAAAAAAGTAGTTCCGGTCGCTGACCGGTGAATACATCTGATATTGCTCATTAGATATAAGATATGTTCCTTGTACAAGGGAACTTGACATTCGTAGTTATGTTAGTATTTAAAAAAATCATCTATTTGCACTGCGATAAAAACGGTATGGATATTGTTTTACTTTAGTAATATCATAATATAACCATTACCGTATTTCCTTAATTATACGCCGGGCATCTAGTATTTTCAAAGGGTCTACACCATGGGCGTCTATTTAAGGCAGGCGTCTATTCAAGGCAGGCGTAAGCGTGTAATTAAGGAAATACGGTACTTGTCATTTTATAAACCAAGTTACCTCAATTTGTACCATAGAAAAATGTGGACCAGAGATACTTATATTGATCATTTGCAGACTAACCATGTTTATTATTCAAAAGAACTTGGCATTCGTAGTTGTACAAGTATTTTAAAAAGACCGTTTATTTGTGCTGTGATAAAACGGTATAGTTATTGTAAAAATATATTTATTGTAAACATTGTCACCATTTATGTTGGCCATATTCATCGGATGGCAGGATATTTTGCTCTTGAAAGGGTCACTTGAAATTGTTATTACAAATGTATTTACAAAACCATTACAAACATAAACATATATATCTCATCCTAGCTTAATCGAATTCATTTTGTCATCATCAATATCATTTGGACGACATTATTCCTATTTAGGCATAATCCATCTTGTTTTGGCTACGTGACATGGATGTCGACGGCGATCCTTGTCGGTAATTATTTTCCATCTCCATTGTTTGGCATCCTTGTCGCTGAACATGACTCATGAAGCGACATGACGCCCCTGACGTGAATCTTATCTAATATTTAGGTCCTTCCTTCTTGCAAAAGTAGACTTTGTCGTAACTTACTTGACAACCGCAAATAATAAATTATTCTGGACAATTACAAATAATAACATTACCTTCCCTGACAACTACAAATAACAATATTATCGCGTTACTGGGCGAGACTCGAGGAGCTGTTGTAATCTTGGGATGTATGGAAAGAGACATTGAGTAAGCGAGGGCTATCGAACAGTGCTGTGTGAAAGGTGTGGTGGATAAAAAACATTAACATACCTGTGGGGGAGGAATAAATTACTGGAGTAAACTAAAGTTCACTAAAGGTTATGTCGCATCTTGTTGATAGATCAGAAATGAACAACTTGGTAGATTTAGAATTTTTTTGGCCTGTTCCATCCACATCGAACCCAGCTTGTCGTGTGTAGAACGGGATCTGCAATGTATACCTTTTATTCATAACACTTTGGTATTGATTGATCTATGCATGTCTATGTAAAGGATGATTCGCTTTACCGCTTTCGCTTTCCTGTCGATTTTACCAAATCGTGCGGATAAACGGGGTCTGAGCGTACATCGATAATTGTCAATTCTTAAATCATAGAAACAATGACAAACTAGAATTATATACTGGTAAAAAAAGAAGTAACAACCCACTAATGGTGCAGTTTATAGCATTAAGTACTACACAAATGACGGGCTGTTATTGAAGCTAGCTCTTATGTGAAAATGATGTTCAAGAAAGATAATCAATAAGCGCTCATTAGATTAAGATATAAAATAATTAATAATACCTATCAATACAGATTTATCGTTTTGATAAAACATCATTGAATTCCGAAGACACCTTGTTATGGAGCTAATTGAGCACATATAGAAGTCCGTGACATTTGCTACACGTAAACAAAACTCCAAAACACGTCAAAATGAAATCGTCTCGTCGACAAACGACTACAAGATTGAAGATTTATAGAAAGCATATTTATTGAGTTGATATCATACTAGATAAGGGTCATACCGTGCTAGTAATTGCTCCTGTTCCGGAAAATATTTATAGGCTGGATTGTTTGTTGTTTGCCAATACACCAATTCATCTGTAGTCTTAATGGTTTAAAGGTTATGTTTGTAAGTTACAGGTTACAAACGATAGAATTGAACTTAATCTTATTTTAACGACGGCAGATAGAAATACATGTATCAGCAGAATTATTATATTCGTCATTTAACACATGAAACGTCTACGGTTTTATTTATAATTTTCTCAGGCGTCTTCCTTGTGATTAAATGATTTAATGTTTTGGTTTTTAAATCATTTTTGTAACGGGATGGGGTAGTGTCAAGCGTAATGAAAGTTATTTTTGGTGTCGATTTAGAGTTATTATTGAGCTTAGTAATATACAATGAGGCCTTTTATAGTTTTATCTCCAAATAGCCGTTTAGTATCTGTAACCAAGGGAACACTGAGAACCTTTATTATTTTTATTTTCCTCTAAATGCTCCAGGTGCTCAACTGAAGCATGTAATTTGTAAAACCAATTCTAATGTCATATCTACGCATGGGATACAAATTAACTAGACACTTGCATTAGAATGACGGTAATTTTCTTTCGGCAAACAGCAGCTATGGTACATCAGTTTTTTGCGTCGTTCTGTCCTTTTAATACTGAGAGCTGAGTAACGTGTAACAACTATCATATTTTAACGTTATTTGGTATGACGCGACGGAGAATCGAACCCCGATCTTCTCAGTGATAAGCGGACGCAATGACAACTGCGCTATATTCTCGGCACTGTGTGACACACTATCATCCTACGAATTCAATAATGATAGCAAACCTCTACTGGTTTTTATCGTTTATGTTTCCTCTTCATTCAGTCCCACTCCGAGTCTACGTCACAATGACGTGACGTCACGCCGAGGTAGTCTGTATTCCCCCCAGAACATCACCCCCCTCGTCACTCCCCCCGACCTTCAGTCCACAGATGAACTGGCGCCAGACTATGATGACGTCATGGAAATGGACCAGCAGAGGTATGGAATTCTTCATAAGGAACTTTGCTGTCATCATAAATGCCCATCTTGAAGTCTCCATCAGTCTTTACAAGGCTAAACTGTTGAGTTCTCTTTACTCGTTAAAGTTTAGGTGATGTGGTTTTACATCGGTTTATTGTGATGGAATTTAGCAAAATAGGCGTAGCGAAAACCTTAATGAAAATCTCATCGGTTCCAAGTTGAAACACATTGAACGTTGTATTTACTTAACTTAATATCAATCCACAGGAAGTTATCCGACCACGTGATCACGTCACGTGACGATGGCCACGCCCAAAATGAGTTTGAAGAACCGAAACAAATATCCAGAAGCAGCTCGGCCACTGCATTCAGGTATGTGGGATATACAGGTGGATAATTATATAGTAATTTCAATAGGTACCATATTATAAAATAAATCACCAATTAAAGAAAATAAGTATGAATAGTCCTATTACAGAATGGAAAATTCTATTTCAATTGATACAATATTATCAAATAAATGATGATCATCTTCAAAATCAAAAATTAAAAAATCACAAGAACTTATGAATAGTCTTGTCACAGACTATTCCTTCCCAACAGGTCATTTATGTGTTTCAAATGAGCCAATAAATCTCGGTTTAAAGTATGGTTACACACATGCTGGTTTGATGCAAGCGCCTTTGCCTACAATCTCTGAATGAGAACCTGAAACTGTCGAAGAAAGTGTTGGTGAATATAAAATCTCGTTGCCATCTAGCAGTCTACACTGTCCAGTCTATTGTTATGTAAAATTAAAATACGCAGTTGAAAGGGGTTGAGTTGACACTGGTGGAGCGTATCAACAACTCCCATAACAGCAACCATTGTCTTGGTGGACCAAAACAATCTACATTGAAGAAGATGAAGTCTCCAAGATAGTCTGCAATGTTTTGATTGTCATAATCATAATCATCCTTATTGCAACATCGTCATCATCAATATCAGTTTATATAATGTAAAATATCACCACCACAACCATCATCATCATCATCATCATCATCATCATCATCATCATCACCACCACCACCACCACCATCGCAGCCATCGTCACCATCGTCACCAGTATCGATATATAAGTTTTACATCATATAGTATATACCATTCCGGTGTTTCAGCAAGAAGACGGAGCAGACCGAGCTGAGCCGAGAGGAGAGAGACAGCGGGGCCGAGAGTCTGGGCAGGTCCTCGGACGTATCTCCCGGCACGAAGGGGTGAGTACACACAACCCTCTTCATCGTGTTCTTAACATCATGGACCATGGGAGACATCTAGCAGTCATGTGAATCCTTTATACTCACGATCATGGTGTCTGTACACAATATCTGTGGTGTTTTAATTAAATTTCCATTTCGATTTAATGAGGAAAACATCATCACAAATACACTGAATGAGTATATATGAACATGCTTTAATGATGTTTGACGGCGTTGATCACTAAACATTTCGAATTTTAATTCTTTGATTCTTGATCACTTCAACGAATTGTTATGTTATGCTACATTCAACCATCAAGTGAAAACACACACTTAATTATCGGTTACATTTCCGCCATGCTATGACAGCTCCTAGTTATCTCAAATTAAATATAATTTACACTAAGATGCTCAAGTAGGTGAAAACACTTTAGGGATGCAACTGCAGATCAAATGTTACAACCAAAAGTACATTCATACCCACGTCGCAGACAAGAGAATTCAGATGAGCTGTATATCCGCCCCAGGTCTGACACTCAGTTAGGAGACAAGTGGGATATCTTCCGGGACCGACCCCTCACCAACAGCGGGTCCTGCTTCAATGGTCTCGGGACGCGCATCATCAGGGTCACCAAGATGCTCGTTGTCGGCTTCCTGTTCCTTGCGATACTTGGCGGGGTCGTCCTCAGCAAACTCAACTTCTTCTACGTCACCGAGCAGCTGGGTAAGATGCAGGCCCTGGGCATTGAGGTGAGAGTTACTGGTGACTATAATGTTAGATACGGGGAGTAAACGATTAGAGATTTTTAGAACATAGAAATAACGGACAATGGGGTTTGTGGACAGCGGAATGATGACCAATGGGTTTGGGACGTATGTAATTATAAGCAATGAGTTAAGATGATTGACAATGAATCAAGGGTTTTAGGACCAATGAAACGGCGGACAATGGGTTTAGGAACAGAGAACTAAATGGTAACAAAGAGGAGTACAATGATGACTATTGATGACTAAAGGGACACATGGACGATAGGTATAGGAACGATTCAGTAGATTCAATAACAATGATGTAACTGACGTTTGTTTAGGGACAAACAAATAAAGACCAATGAATTAGATAAGGAACAGTTGGTTGACACTATTGGTCAAGAAGCATTGATACCTTACCAAACGATTTAGGAATATTAATTAATATGATAAGGCGCTAAGTCTGGGAGTAGTGAAGCCATGGGAAATTGACTCAGACTCCAGATACATTGAAATGAAGATACCAAACTTGAATGATGCCAACTTACTGATTTGTATAAACAGTTTAACACTAAACACTGTCCTGTAGGATGAGAAGTGGACGAACCACTACACCTGGTACATCGTGCTGTGTCTGAGTGTACCGGACCTGTTCAAAATTCTGCAGACGTCCTGGGGGATCGTCTTCGGCAGTAGGGAGAAACCACAGAGGGCCGTATTCATATTTGTGAGTTATCTCCCCTGTGTTTATTGCTATACAGAATATAAAGTATACCCCTCGTGTCACTCGAATGTGAAGAATTCAAGTTGATAAAAGTCTCGTTCATAAATGTACTTCCATACAAACAAAGTCATGTTATACACTAGTTGATGTTTGTTCCGAGGTGAGTTGGTATAATTTTGACACGCATGCGTGTAATAAAGTTATTCCTTGTTCATTATTTCAGACATGTGTGTCGGAGGTATTACAAGTGACTGCTCTGTATGGAGTAACGTTCAAAGTCTTTCCATGTTTAACTTCTACAAAGTCTCTCACATTGACAATGGCTACAGGAGTCTTCCCGGCTATGGCGGGATCAGTTGTAGCGCTAACACAGAAGGATATGTCTTGTTTGGGGACACGTGCAATGTCTACTCTTCTCCAGGGCGGATCTGTCGGTCTGTGTGCATACTTCATCGTCTTCAGTGACGTAACAATGGGAAACGGGACGTCACTCATTGGAGCGCCATTGACGGAGTTTCGTGTGTGGTGTATCGTAGGACTTGTATTCTTATCAATACGATGGCTCAAAAATTACCTTCCGGGAAATATAGGCAATATTAAACTAGATATAAACAATAGGACAAAGGGGGTTAACCTTACGTGCCTCGTGTCTTCAATACTCAGGATTGTAACTGCAGGTGTCATGTTGAAGGTGTACCTTGTCCCCGAGCTAGGGTCTCCCGTACCGTCGATGGGCTTGTCTTCACTGACTGTGAGAGTCAGGAACGTTATACCGTTACCAAGTGTAGGCACCTCTCCTACCAGTGCGAGTACAGGGCCTAGCTGGTCCACTCTACCATACAATGATTCATCAACATCCTTACTGTATAACCTATCATCAACAGCCTCACAGTATAACCTATCATCAACTGCATCAACTATCTCAACAACTTATAACGATACAACAGACTCATTTTATAACGAGACATGGACCACATCATTGTATGAAAACGTAACAAGCATCTTGTCTGAAAACAATTCTCTGGCAGCCAATGACACATCAAGCTCAAGCACGCTGGAAAGCATATCATCACAGGGAGTCACAACACCTTCAGCACGTGCAGCACGTGCAAGGTTTGCCATCACCTATAGCTCCATCCACCTCGTGTCCGTCATAGCCCCAGCACTGATACACATCGGCACTACGTGGGCCTGCTACTACTTCGCCATCATCGCGTGCAAGCTGTGTCTCCAGAGACTAACCTTCTCCTTGCCCCTGCTTCTCGCCTCCCCTCTCCTCTTCCTCCTCCTCCAATTCTTCCCCAATGCCGGACATCTCTTTGTTTGGGAAAGTGACTTCGAAGTTACGCCCAGTGTACCGGAAGTGAACCTTGAGTACTGGATGCTCCTCACAGCGTTTGTTGTGGGATGCGGTTCGCAGATTCTAATGAGTTTTCATGTTTGGAGGGTGGTTCCTGTTAAACGACTTGCTTTTACTCAGCAGTAAGTATGAACTATCTTTAATAAGGACTATTTGCCATGACAAACCGATGCTTCCATCTATTTTTCTTTGTAATAACGATTTAGAAATTCAGATACATAAACGTCATCCATATTGATCAAGGGAGCGACTTAGTGTGTCGGTGTCGGTAACTTGAAAATCGTTACTGTTATTGACTAAATTAACGTCCTTTGTTTCTATTATGGTTTGTATTAAATTTTATGTTATAGGTTGATTAATGTACTTTCGATCGATTTCGATTTCGATTTAACTTAGTCTTTAATTTATGCAACTTGTCAATGAAAAATTGGGCATTGTTTGGGAGTTCACCAACATAACAAAGAAATTATTGCCAACATCTATTTACTTATGAGTTGTCTCCCCTGCCTCTTCCAGACTGTTCATCATGCCGCACTACTGCGCCATCATGGCGGACCTCTCTCTCCTGCACAGTCGCCGCCAGGTGGAGGACGTTCCGGATCTTCCCGAGAAGGGGAGCCACCCGACCATCTACATCTGCGCCACCATGTGGCACGAGAACGAACTGGAGATGATGCAGATACTCGCCTCGCTCTTCAGGTAGAGTTCCAGGCTTAGAAACAATGGCGCTTTCTCTCAACAGAGGATACTCAAGTCTTATCTTCCCACATTAGTTCTGTTACAATACACTGATATCCATGGTTTTTAAAAGCCGTATATCGATAAAACCTCTCTGGCTGCTGTGTAGTAAGAGATATGTGCACATTGCACAGACCAATCCTGAGTTTGAAACAACCTTGATAATTGCACAACGAAATGTGATTGCAACAAAACATTTAATAGTTTAAAAGTATTCAATGTATTTCATATAGGCCCAATGTCTCTTCAGTGTCATGATAAAAAATCGAAATCATACTTCATCGGTGAACATGAAAACAGCTGTACTGCATCAGAGATTATGTAAGAAGGTATTACTTTACTAACCTCTGTGGATAAGGAATGGTCACGATAAACAGAACTTCATTTGAGTTTTACATATTAGGGCACTTAGAAGTGAAATGCAAAACATGAGCAAGATATTTTTATGTGGACATATTCCAAACATTAATTTTCTTCCTTAGACATTAGTTTTAATTTTGATTTTGCACTTAGGTCTTCGAGTACTGAAGCTCATTCTCGTGTTATACCTATTACTTCCTCCCATATCTCATACCTTCCTCTCATATCTCATATCTGCCCTTTCATATCTCTCCAGGCTGGACGAGGACCAGTGCGCCAAGAAGCTAGCCAAACAAGAGTTAGATGCGAACAACATCGACTACTACGAATTTGAAGGTTCTGACATATTTCTTTTGTTTTCTCTCATTTCTAATAATTACCCTAGATGTGTACAGGCAACTTCTCCCGAAAGTGATAACTCAGTAACTAAGATAACTCCAGTCTCCTTCACATGATTTTGTAAGCATTGCTGTATTTCTTTACCTTTTCTGTGCTAGCGTACGTAGCAGCGCGCCGAAACCGAATTTCAGAGAGCCGCACGGAAAAGTTAACGAAGTGCAACAAGGATTAAATTAGCCAGTGTTAGTGACTGCTGCAGGATATGACTTGTTTGCATAAGTTTGTTTCCGGGTAGCATAACCGACCTAGAAATCATATCGCAAACCAATGAAGTCTCCTTAAAACAATCTTATCCTTTTTCAACAACGTTTTACAACAACATTGAATTGTTCATAAATGATGTTAGCGAAACCTGTAAACGTGTATATATTCTATAGAAAATGAATTAAAGAACGGATTGTTTATCTCAGTGCACATCCTGTTTGACGACGCGTTGTGTGACGAGACGGAGGAAGGGCCGGACCACAAGCGGGTTAGGACGGGGAGGAGAGCCCCCAATGAGTTCGTCAAACAGCTCGCTAAACTACTGGACGAAGCTGCCAGGTACATAGTTGTAGTGAGTGTTGGGACAGCGCTTTTGGATGCGTTTGTCAAGACGAAATGTGATAGAGAGTATGTTTTAATACAATTCGGTTATCAATTGTCAATTGGCTAGTAGGGAACACAGGGACTTGTATCGCTTAGAAATAGCGTTAGAAAGACATATACCTATACATACCCTACTCTATAAAAGGAGAGTAAGGTCTATACTAAAACTATTTCTAAGCGATACACGCTCCTGTGGTTGGTAACCGGCGTTTTAATCATCGATGATCCATTAAGCATCCTTCTCCATCAAGCTGGTTACACAATCATGGATACAGTTGTTAGGATGCCATGTACAGAATTAAAGCACATAGGAATACCCCCTCGACTTTGTCTCTTCATACTTTCCCTTTACTTGCGTAGTAGTGTAAAAATCACCATGCGACACCATCCTTTACCTCTTGCTTTGTACCATATTGATACCAGACAGGGCGTTTTCCAGTTGGACAGTTAGATGTAGCTACTATCGGTTACAGAACCGTGATGTATTGCATTGCAATTTGGACGAATTTCATAATGCAAATATTCAGTGTATATAAACTTCTTTGATCACAATTGTTAATTCTGTATAGAGTATTCATTATGCGTTATATAAACTTCTGTACTGAAGGTACTGAAAAAATTAACATTCTGGACAAATAATCATAAACATCTAAAATTCAAAATGTTATGATATTTTGTCATCATATCATATTACAATATTACCAATACTAGAACTCTAAAGATCCATAATTCATTTTGTAAAATTAAGTTAAAACAAACACAAATACA
Source organism: Gibbula magus (assembly GCA_936450465.1). Classification (NCBI taxonomy): domain Eukaryota; kingdom Metazoa; phylum Mollusca; class Gastropoda; order Trochida; family Trochidae; genus Gibbula; species Gibbula magus. The sequence goes on along the minus strand of OW388303.1, from coordinate 48,872,315 downwards.
AGAAACAAGTATTATTTCTCTTTCTATTCAGCGTTTTTCTGAATCGGCCTGTGAAGTTGAAGAAGTCGGTGAAGTTCCTGACGCCGTACGGAGCCCGGATTGAGTGGGTGTTCCCGGGCAGGAACAAGTTCATCGTACACCTGAAGGATAAGGACAAGATCCGTCACCGGAAGCGATGGTCTCAGGTCCGTATATATTACTCTAGTCGTAATGTAATCGTCAAGTCTACTGTATTTAGTCAATACCGCACGCCTTGGATTGGTGTCACGGTCTGACGTAGATCCTGCTGTATACACGTTAAAGACAACCTTGGTCAAACGATGGACTCGTGCAGTCTAACGGAACCAGGGACCTTCTATTCAAAGATCTCTGTAGCAACATACCGAAAGCCCTGGAGAATTGTTTTAGCTTGTGGTCAGTTTTGTACATACGAGTACCTCTTGGTGAAGTCAGTCACTGTAGTACTAAACACGGATATAAGTTTATGTTCACTGTGCATCTTAAAGACCTTCAGAGGTCAGGCATTGGACAGGATGGACTCGAACAGTACCGTTGTACAGCGTATTTACGTAAGGAATTAACCATACTGTATTAATTGTATCTATTGACTTCTGTTGGCCAGGTGATGTACATGTACTACCTACTAGGCTACAAGTTGACGGAGGCAGACGAGAGTCCACTCGACATAGGGGAGATAACTCGTGCTGACCAGTTCTTGGAGGTCCTTCCTTCTTCCATCGTCCACAAGGTCAGGAACATTCAGTCTTATTTTTAAATAGCTTACCGAAATTGATTTAATATACAGAAATAATCTTGATGATAACTCTTTCATTTCCGGTGACTTCGACTGAAGTTGATAGTGTTCTTGGGGCTGGTCCAATTGTAACCCTAAGGTCAATAGTAACTCAGTAAGCTGGCATCTTTTAACAATGGGATAAGATTTGTGGTAAGGCCGAGGTCAGTTAGTGGAAAGGCCTACTCTTGACAAAAAGGCTTCAGTACAGTTAACGTACGTTTCAGAAAAGTGTTAGTTGTTATTTGCATACCAATTTGCTATGGGTGTAAGTCGACAATTGGATGCATAATTAGGGGGAGCTAAATTCACAACTAGGCTGTATTGAAACTATATTCTAGTGAAAAAATAACAAGTTCGTGCCATTAATAACCAGGCTGACAACACGTACATCCTGGCACTTGATGGAGACGTGGACTTCAAACCGGAAGCTCTGCATCTGCTCGTGGACCGAATGAAGAAGAACCCGGATGTTGCAGCAGCTTGTGGGCGGATCAAACCGAAGGGGACTGGTGAGTATGCTCCAACTTAGGTTTTATATTAGTAAATGTTCAGTTTGATATGTTGAGGTTACATGTGGTAAGATTTGCGGGCCTTGTTCAGCACATGTAGTTATTGTAAGTACGAAAAGTAAATAATAACTTTACCTACCAAGGTGATAATATTGTTTAATAAATACTTTATTACTGTTCTCATAAAATAATATCATCAACCTTTGAATATATTTGAAACATGAAATGTTTAAGAAAGTATTTGAGTAATTGAAATTGGATGTAAATATAGCATTGCATCTTTACTCACGAACTTGAGTATGTGTCGTCTGCTTGCTCCAACCAAACCGATTTACCTGTCGTCTGCTGTGCAGGTCCTGTCGTCTGGTACCAGAAGTTTGAGTACGCCATCGGCCACTGGCTACAGAAGTCGGCTGAGCACGTGTTCGGGTGTGTGTTGTGTAGTCCGGGCTGCTTCAGTCTGTTCAGGGGGCGGAGTCTGATGGACGACAACGTGATGAAGACGTACACCAAGAAACCCGTCACAGCCCGTCATCATCTGCAGTATGATCAGGGTAATGGCGCACTTCATATCTACAATTACTGTAGTTTGAAAACTCGGGACGTTTTCAGTCATTCTTCACAATAACTGCAATGACAAGGATAACTTATATAGAATATGTATACTACATAATCTTCAATCTCTTAACTTCGTTGAACATAATCTGAATCGACTTAATTATTGTTCAATATTTCCTAAATGAATCTGCATTGTCTCCATTGGGATATACAACGATTACATCAAATCAAACATACACTATTGTTTTATGAATGTTAAAAGATGATCATTAACCCTCTTGCCGCCAGGTGAAGACCGGTGGCTGTGCACGCTACTACTCCAACAGGGATACAGAGTGGAATACTGTGCAGCAAGCGAGGCCCTCACCTTTGCACCTGAAGGCTTCGATGAGTTCTTCAATCAAAGACGACGCTGGTTGCCGTCCACCATGGCGAACGTCCTTGACCTCTTGATGAGCAGATCGACCACTGTTATGAAGAACAGAAGCATCTCAAACTTATACATCTTCTACCAGACGATCCTCTTCGCGTCCTCAGTCCTCGGTCCAGCCACGGTGCTCCTGGCTATCGAGTCATCAGTTGAATCGGTATTCCAAGTGCCAGGGTGGGCTGCCTATCTTATTGTGTATCTTCCGAACATCATTTTTTCCTTTGCTTGCCTCAAGTTCAAAGCAAAGACTCAACTGACAATAGCAAAAGTTTTGAGTACCCTGTTTGCGCTGATAATGATGGCAGTGATAGCAGGGACTTTGGTGAGCATCGCACAGGAAGGCTGGTTCACACCCAATGCCATCTTCATGTACGTGCTTATTGGATCATTCGTCCTATCTGGTCTCATGCATCCCCATGAGTTCATGGACCTGGTCTGGGGCGTCCTGTACTTCCTGTGTATACCCTCCGGCTACCTCTTCCTTATCGTCTACAGCATCTGCAACCTCAACATCATCTCCTGGGGGACACGGGAGGTAAAATCTGTCAACGAGCAACAGGAGGACCACGTGGTCAAGAAGGAATCGGGGGACCAGGCCGTCGTGTACCTCGGAGAGGCGGCCCGACATCTCCGTGATCAAATCACACAGGATGGAAACGATTCTGGATGTTGCAACTGCTTCACGGCTTTCTTCAGACGGATACGCAGTCAGCTGACTGTTAATGCAACTCTACTGTTCATCCTGGAAGCCCTAACCCGAATGGAACGAGGGAATAGTTCAATAGAAGCTACGGACTCTGGGGGGACTCCCAGACAGAGGAAAAGGTCCTCTCACAAGAGGCCGATCAATGAGATACCGGAAACAGCGTCCGAGTCCTCGGACGATATTGATCCAACCACTGACTGGATCAAAACGGACGAATACATTGAGGGAGAGTTGAAAACTCTCAGCAGAAAGGAAGAGGCTTTTTGGAAAAAGTTCATCAATAAATATCTCGAACCTTTGGACAAGAATCCTGCACACGAAGCCAAGGTCGCAGCTGACATGTTGGAATTACGCAACAACTCAGCCTTTGCCTTTTTCTTCCTTAACGGACTCTGGTTGGTGATTATGACCGCGCTGCAAGAAGTGAAGAGGGAACTGAACATCGTTATCGAGCAGTCCGATGCACCGCCCATCATCGTGCAGCCTCTTGGTATGTTGTTCCTCGCCATCTTCTCCATACTGCTCATCCTGCAGATGATCGCCATGTTGAAACATAGGTACGGGACATTCCTGCACGTGCTTGCCTTCACCCCAATCTTGTCCAAGAAGAAGGTCAACAGCGAGGAACATCTCATCCACCTCGCGTCATCTCTTCAGAAGCCCGTGGATGATCTACCGGAAGTGCCCACAGACGATTCCGGAAACGGTGACTCTCTGCAGGAAGTGCCAGAAAGTTTCAATGAGAGCTCTACTCCCAGGTCGTTTCATCAAAATGGCGAGTACAACTTTCAGCAAGATTCACAAGGTGCCAGCTCATACATGCTGAACAGATACATTCAGAACACTTCTCGCGCACGTGGTAGGTACAGACGAGACTTGCATGTATCACGTGACCAGAGAGAAGTGGTTGACTACCATCAAACGTTCAACCGCGTGTACAGGACAATGAGGGGCGGGGCCGGGGGCGGAGGCCAAGGTCGTCGCCGTCGGACCGCTGCCAATGTGTTCGACTCGGGTATGGGATACCGACCTAATACCATCTATAGGAGATGAGTGTGAACTGGGGTTACGTGAGGTTATATGATGATATGAACGTATTCCTACTAATATACGTTAGTGGAGTGTCCCTCTAGCTCAGAGGGTAGAGCGTCGGACTCTCATAAAAATGACATACTCTTGAACAAAGACAGACGTTGAAGACCATTGTATTTCTTTATTTCCTCCAATGACAATCGAAGATAAATAAATAAAACATTATTCAGTTACACAGATGTACACAGCATATTTACAATGCAGATAAACAAATAAAACATTATTCAGTTACATATATGTACACAGCATATTTATACAATGCACGCCATCTAACATTTTCAATATACACGAATAGGCTTACATCCGGTCGGCTGAGTAAAGTCGTATCTATAGAAATTATGTCATTGGCAGATTAAAGATCCACAATATAAAACTGTATGGTTGTCACGATCAAAGCAGTACAGAGTGTACATTCCCATGAAAATGTTCCTTTAGAACAAAGCTGTACATTTCGTTGAATATGGGCTTTATATTCTGGAGACAGGGACAATCCAAACAGGATGTGATTGCGACCACGAAATTCAAGGGGGACAATTCAGTTTGACAAGTTGCGTATTATGTTGTTGGTGCATAATTAATACAAGGTCCATTTCCATTTAGGAATATCTCAAGGAGAGGTTCATTAAAAACGTGTACGTGATGAACTTGCAGAAGTTAAATATGTTGGAAATGTTAATTCTTGTAAATCTTAGTATATTTGACAATAAATTAATATTTGTCTGCACATGGTGTAATTAAAATCGCAACTTCGAAGTTAAAAACTATATGGATTGAAGATCAATATCGATTTGATAATCATTTCATTGTTTTACTTACTGTGATGGATAATCATTCAAAAATATTTTGTAGGTTTTATAACATATTTTAAAAGAAAACAATTCAATTTGATATTTATCAAAAAGCTATGATCCATCATACCACTTGTTATGAATTTGTTGATCTGATTGGTCGAGTGGAGTGTACAAGTTTACTGGAAGTCTCCTGCAGCACGTAGCTGGGTCAGGTGATTCAGGCATCACATTACTACTGGGCTTCAATTATCTGTCTCTCTGTGCCTGCTGTGTTGACATCCAACCTTTCCAGCTTTCAGGTTGTTCGACCCTATTGCCGTTTAAAACATTATGGGCAAGTAAATCCGGTGAGTTTAAGTTTACAGCTGAATTGATTTAAACATATTTATTCAATTGAAAGGATTGGGTACAAGTTATCCAACTTAGTGAAACCCTCTCCTATGTACAGTGCTGAGATATAATATTGAAACGCAATATATGTACAATGATATATACAGAAAAGAGAAAGATATGTTGCATATTTACAAGAAAGAAAAAAAAACATAAACATGTCAAATATTAGGAAAGAACAATGAGTAATACTAACAATGATAGATTAAACCCGGGTTAATTGTCAAATCTTCCTGATAAAGATATATACTTTTGAACTTCCTTAAAAATCTTAATATTGTCATTGTAGGTAAGATCTGCGCTGCCATTTAACAATAAGTCTAAATTAATCAGAACACTATTACAGCTGCATACCGAAAGTTTGTTCACCTGCATGTGTACATGTATATTGGTGCAAATATCATGTAAATTGACATTCATGGTAGCGTCCATAAAATTGCATCGTAAACAATAACACTGAATCATCATCAGGAGTAAAATAATAAGTCTCAAAGGTATCCCGGGATCGTCACGTCAGTGGTGCATGTTTATGAAATACTTGCACCGGTAAATGAAAGGGGTCAAATTTTTAATACCGTATTTCCTTAATTATACGCCTGCCTTAAATAGACGCCTGCCTCGAATAGACGCCCTTGCACAGGGCTTTCTGAAAACAATAAACGCCTGCCTTGATTAAACGCCGGTTAAACCGAATTAAAATTGTATAATCACTGTTTCCTATCGGAGTCGCCTGTCAATACAAGCATTATTACGAAATAGACGCCTGCCTTGAATAGAAGCCTGCCGCAAATAGACGCCTTTGGTGTAGACCGTTTGAAAATAATAGACGCCCGGCGTGTAATTAAGGAAATACGGTATTCAAATTTCATTAATTTTCGATTCAAAGTTTTCATATCGACTAAATGAGAACAATTTGAACAAACACATTGGATGGGTATACTTACATGTTATTTGCACTTAAATACACAAGTAGGTGAACAAACTTTCGGTATGTAGCTGTATATGTATAATTGTATTGCATTTCGTTAATAATCGGTTGGTTAATCATGTTGTTCTAACCTCATACATGTAGGTGTAATCAGCTGACACGACATAGCTTATATTTATTTATTGAATTGCTGTCTTAAGTGCAAAATTCTTTGTGATATTTACAACGTTGTATAGATTGTTTTGATAGATTTTGTTGCAAGATGTCGCTCTACAGGGATTAACTTAAAACATGTAGTGAAAATTCTCAATCGAGTTGATTTAAAAGTTTGATGACAATCACTTTGTGACACAATTGTTGTATTTATGATTGTTTGTACATATTGTTATGTATCCACATGTGCGATGAAGAAAAACTTTGCTTCCATTTGTATTTTATTAATAAACGAATTATCATAAATAAAATCGTTTTCTATTTATTTATATATTTAAATACTAATCTGCAAGAATTTGGAAACGAAAGAAACAGGTTCTTTTGATAACATCTTTTAGAGGCCTGTCAGAAGGTGGAATGACTATATATATGGGTCATTCTCAGAAAATGGAGCAAAAGTGGTAACAAGGATTTATTTTCTAAATGTGACTAATTTTTACCCAAATTGCAATTTTACCAGTTATGTTATACATGATTTTAAGGATTAGACTTACAAATTATTTCATATATGCAACATTTGATGTTTTTAAAAATCTTTGTAAATTAATTTGTGTCCGTTTTTTAACTAACAGTGGTCAGAGGTCACTGTTTGCATCTAAAGATATGAAACTCTCCATGACAAAAAAGAAATTCCCTGAGTTAAGTCTAACAACAGTTGTTTATTTTTTTTAAATTAGAGCCCTACATTCATGTTAGGTCTATTGATTATGAAAATATTTCAGTTAGAACATGGTAACACACTTTTGCGTCTGTGATGTTACCTTGTACAATTTTAACTGATCCAGGGCTTAGCTCCCCTTGATTAAGTGAAAATAATGATTTCTCCATTTAAAGCACTCCATGTTCTAACTGATACATGTTGAATTAGTGGTGTCAAAGTGAAATAAAGTCAAGCAGACATTTATGAAGTGACTGCACTTGACGAGTATGACTTTTTAGTGTCAGTGATGTTACCAAATTATCTGAAATGTATACTACTCTTTGAACATGTTTGTCAAAAGGGAACTTGCCTTCATGAGCCTCTAGCTCATGTTACTTTCACTTTTTGCTTAGGGAGTTATCATTGTTCATACTCAGTCCTTTACTAAAAAGTTGTCAGTGATGTTACCGTCAGTGATGTTATCATTAAATTAGTAACATCAATGACAGAGAATGGTAACATCACTGACAAAGCAGAAGTTATATTGTGATATGTCTAACGACAGTAAATTTTCATCCTTAGTAAAATGCCATAAGATAGCGATATGTCCTACAGTTTATAAAAAATATCACATCAAAGAAATGTCACTTTAACTAAAAGGTACAAAGTGATATATCAATTATGGTAACATCACTGACATAAAAAGTAACATCACTGACAAATCAGTTGAAAATGAAAATGAAAATGAACAAAAATTACTTCAGATATAAACAACTATTTATTTTTTCGAACAAGTTTCACTTCCTTTGAGTGTGATGGATAGTACTAATAATAGTAATAAATATAAATAAATCTCCAAAACCTTACTCAGCTATAGATAGGGATGTGGAACACTGTAGTAACTGTAATACCTAATAACACCTGAGACTGGATAGAGAGGATGAAGGTAAAACAGGAAACACCCCCAACCACCCCAATATTTGTTCAAGCTGGATATTATTTTTTGGGGATCAAAATTGAGATTAAAAAACAAATTCGAAAACATATTGATTTATCCAACATTTTTCATCTAAAGAAAACCCAAAATATGATTGTCGATAGAAAATGACAGTGACTCAGTTTCTTTATATCAACAGATATCCAAGATCAAATTTAAAAAACCTACACTTGTGTAGTATGATTATGCTGCAGCCAAGGGCTGGGACATTTTTTGTGAGGAAATAACATTGTTCAGGACACAAAAATATGAACTTGATTTTAAGTCATTTGCCAAACTACAGCAATATTAAGTGATAAAATGTTAAAATATGCCCTCTTTAATATACATGGGTCGATTTCTACAGCCCCTACCCAAAACTGCTGGACTGTAACTACGATTATGTGTAAACATTAGCATGGACAAAAAACAAAAGGTTGAAATGGTCATTGTCAATATGTCCAGTTTACACGCACTTTCATTTTATTTTAAACATTTTGCACTTCAGGTGAAGATTAAAATTGATAACTTGTACATAAACTGATGACAGTTTTCATCCAAGCAAATCAAAGAACACTATTTGTTAGGTAATGAAAAATCCTTTCTTAACTCATCTGGTTTTCATGGTGTAATGGTTAGATCACTTGACCAGAAATCATTGGGTTGCAGATTTGATCTCATATTTTGTCAAAAGTATTTGCGTTTTGCTTATGTTGAAAAATGCTATTGTACGAATTATCATCAAATGGATTTGAAAGATAGAAATTTAAACAAAAGTAGATTTACAAAGCACTTTCCCAATATTCTGTCATTTAGAGATACAATTTGTCAATGTACTGTACATCAATTGCTATTACTATAAATTCATTTTGTGACACATCAATTAGAAATTGTATATTTAGTCTGCAAGTTGTAATGGTCCTCACACGTCTCTCCTGTTGCTGATTAAATCATTTCAGTTTTTATGTTATACCATACGGTGCAGGTACTTCCTGTTGGCAGAGCATTCTTCATTGCTTCTTTTTAAAGGCAGGAAGTGTGTATCTTTAACATCAGATAATACGTCCTTTATACTAATAAATAGAAAGTAAACAAAGACATCATCCGTGCTGGGATGATGTGTTCTATTATTTATCATTATTAATGTCAGTGATGTTACCTTTCAAATCTTTGATGATATCTTTTGTGATGAAGTTATAATTTCAAGTCTTTGAGCACCTGACCATCAATCTTTTATATGAATGGTTTCAACACTACCTTATCGTATAACATATGGAAAATAATTTAAATGAATTTGTATCAGTGTTCACTGTTACCAATCCTGTCAGTGATGTTACCATTTATTAATGATGTATGGAATTATTATCAATAACCCATTAAAGTTCTTCAATTAACATTTGACAATCTAAACATTACATTAACATACACAAAATTTGCAATACCCAGTCTTTCACAGTATCATTTTTATTTTAAAAACATTTATTGCAATGAAATGTCAGTGATGTTACTTATTTGTCAGTGATGTTACCTTATTTTTTGCAAAATTATGATTTCTAGCATATTTGACAATGTTGGGACTTCAGACAGCCTGGCTGTTAAGATTAGATAATGAACTGTTCCAGCAATGCTTCATTTTTACAATACATTTGATGATAATCAGTTTTAATGCTTATGGTGTCAGTAATGTTACCTTTCCTGTCAGTGATGTTACCAATTATCAGTGACGTCACCACCATCAAAATTCTTTATTTAGAAAGAACCAATAGGGAGAAACACAAGTCATCTGTTATTGTATGACAAGTGGACCTTGTCCACCCCCTAAAGTGTAGATAGTTTTTATTGAACTTAATTTGCTATCTGTACAAATATTGTTGTACCCTGTTAAATTTCGAGTTCCACAATTCATAAGTACTTTCTTGAAATTAGAAATTAAAAAATTACTTTATTATTGAATTTCTTCTGTAAACTCCCAATACACCATACATGTTTTGTTCAAGCAGAATTATGTACTAAAATAATCGATCAGTTATTAAGGAAAACTTGAAAATGCATTGGTAACATCACTGACATCAATTCTTAACTCAGTATGTTTAAAAGTAAATTATTTTTCTGTTTGATTAAGATTGCATAATCTGTATTTAATTTCCAATGGTTGTCTTATTCAAACTGTAAAAATTTTGATTGAAACGGAGAATGATTTTATTTTTGTCATCACATCCACCAAATTGCTCCATTTTCTGAGAATGACCCATATATAATGACGAAAGTGTTATGGATGACAGCTTCGATTCTGTATTCTCCATGGGCGACGGAGTTTCAACGAGTCTCTCACTATCTGACAGGTGATCTGCTTGTTAATGTAACAGGAGTTAGTGTCGAAACTTCGCCCATAAGCAGTTAACCATGTTCGTCACTAGTGTTCTGTGGGTAACCAGCTTCATAATGAATTAGACCTTCCCTTACGGATTCCAACTATGTTATCAAACAATACCTACATTACCTGATGGATATGTCAAACAGCTCAATAACCATGTGATATAAGTAACTTAATATGTATATTTATAATACATAACCCAGAGAATTTCTCTCTATATGTATTCCCACGAGTGAGTAATTGAACACGCACTGCCAACCTCTGAATTCGCTCTTTCTCGATCTGAAATTATTTCAACTGTTTAAAGACCCTGAACTATTCCTTTATAACATATAAATCTAGGAAACTTTAAGTGGCGGAACAATGTCAAATTTCACCCTCACGGTAATAGGGGTCACTGACACTTTCGAAATCAATATTGAAATAAAAACTTTTTGTTATGCACTCCATTGTGTGATATAAGGGATCCCTTACAGCATTTAAATAAGAAACATTTTTGCTAAATTAATTCCTCAATTTTAGAAACTATCCTTAGTATGTATAACATTGTTTTTAGAATTAGACAATAAAGACAATTCCTTTCTTTCTTCAAGGATGAAGTTTCTTCAAATTGCATGTTTTATTTAACTAAATTAGCAAAGAAAGATTTCCAAGATTTAAAGATGGAGTTCTATCGCCGCCTGGCCGCCATCATGCTCTTTTGCATAACGTGAAATGAAAATATGCTGTATTAATTTGTCACTAATTATTAAAATTTAAAACCGAAAAAAAACATATATATCGATAGACTATTCACAAGATAACATGTACTTGATCATTAAACTAATCAACTATATACGGTATTGAGAGACAAATAAAGACAAATAAAGAAGTTGTCATCTATAATAGGCCTATTTGTCTTTCATTAGTATACCAAATTCTAAATGCCTTCAAAGAAATGTATATACGGTATGTCTTGTTGTGCCGTATCAAATCTTTCCATATACACGTAGCACGGATGTATGACTTCATTTCTCATTGTTTTTTGTTATTTTTTAATGGATGCGCTAGCCTTTATCACATTTTCAAATTAAGTCATAGAAATACTCTCAGAATATGTTTCAGCTGGAATTGCAATAATCATGTATTGATAACATAATGTACTCACGAATTTCGATTCCACAAAAATACCTTTAATAAAGGCTATATATAACACAACATCAACTGAGGAGATTGATAAATGTAAAATAGAACAATATAACTACTACTTTGGCTACTACTTGTTTCTTTTCTGAAAAGAAAATAGACGTATATTGGTAGTGGCAAACATAATAAGAGACAGGCTTTATTTTATTTTACACACTTAATAATTATTGCCTTGCAGACGAAAGACAGACAGTTCAGGGGAGACAACTCTGCTCTGTGAACAGGAAGTGGATAATAAACATGGCTGCCAGTGTGAAAGAAGTAGAAAGCGTCGAAGATTTTAATAAAATACTCGCCAATGCAGCAAAGTAAGAGTTCTAAGCATGGTTTAGGTTGTGTGAAAAGACACAAATCAAATGCTGACAAAATTATAGGCAGTATAGTAGCGTGTGGCTTTGTTAAAAGCGATATCTTCGCTAGTGGTTAGCTGAGCTATAAAAACTTAAAATGCAAATCATGTCTGATTATGCGATTCCAATATGTTTCAATGACAATAATGCTTATAAGCCATTTGTGTTTTCTGATTTGTGTAGTCGATAAATAGTCATGTATATCACTGTTAACTTAAATCTAATTGATAAAAGTTGATGGAATTTGCATCTCGAGACACAAACACTGAACAAATGTCAAGATGAACAGTCATCATCAGGTTGGTGACTTCTCGTCTTCAGTTCACTCACAGTCAGTCGTCTCTATTTCTTGAAATATGAAATAAAAATGCAGTGTTTAGTCTAAGGATTTCTTTAAATTTACTTTCGATAATGGCATGTATATTGTGATTTAATGTAGTTATGTAATCTATACTTGAAAAGGCTGTAGGAAAACTCGTACCCTAATCCGCCCGAGAACTCGTACCCAATTTTTATTTTTGGTATTAGATGTATTAATAACATAAATACAACTAATGTATTATATTATTATCAGTCAAGAATAATGTATTTGTCTATAACTACAATTAAAAACAATAACTTAATAAATAATAAGTAATAAACACGTCTGCAGTTTTCCTGACGGAAAGCCAATAAGAGAATATCCACTTAATTAAAACAACACCATTAGGGTATAAGTTACCAGTATCTACTAGAAATTAAAATTGTCAACATGGCAGACTGTGTAGTATGCAACAAAGAAGTTAGAAAGAGACAACACGCCCTGACGTCACCCGCCGATTATGACATTACGGAAGCACGCAGTGGTTTCACACGTGTGTAACCAACTCATTGTTATCAAATGAGTAATCTCACCATGGTTGAGTAATAAATAAAGGATGCATGTACAATACGAATACGAAATACTAAAGTTATTTCTATTACGAAAGAATGTATCTATCTGTAGTACGAAACTATAGTTGTATATTGTGTTATTATGTTATGTTACGAAACTATGCAATAAACATCATACAAAAGCAATATTATTGTCTTGCCTCTCCTATTTATCTATAAAAAAAAAAAAAGTGGGTACGAGTTTTCTGATTTTTTTGGCTACGAGTTATCCGGGGATACGAATTCCCAGTGGGGACGAGTTTGTTTTGGGTACGAGTTTTCTGCATCCCCTTGAAAAAAACATTTGGTTATTTTGTTATCTTGATAGGCCTATTTTTCTGAAATAATTAATGGTTTACCTAACTACCAAATTACCAATTTAATCTGACTAAAAATTGTTGAGCATTGTCAGAACATCATCTTATGGTAGACATGTGTGAACCAGTTTAATGTTACCTGCATTTAAAACATATACAGTTTTGTGAACATTTCACTAAATGTTTTTGAAAACATGATTTTATATTCATAATTGGATCAATTTTACTTTGTTAGATGCTGCTGCACATTGTTAATTCATTTGTTATATTTTAGATCAGCACTAGGGGCAGTAAAGTTTTTGCCATATAGAGTTTCCTCGATAATAGGGTCACAAACCATACAGTAGGGGAGAAATGGTACAGTAACACTTGAACAGAATTCTCTGTTAGGAACATTTTGATTTCGGTTCAGAATAAGGGGCGGGATAGTGAAGTGGTTTGCATGTTCAGCTTAGGATCAAGGGGTCCTCGGTTCAAATCCTGCCAGGGTCAAGGCAACAATGTCTGCAGTACTGTTCTTCATGCAGCAAGGTTTGGGTGCAGTGCTTCACTGAATTTCAGCGTAGTACCCCCCATGGTTTGCTAGTTTCAGCCGATGCTCGCAGGTTTCATCGCAATACATAGGCACATGGTGTTGCGGGCTTTCTCCCTGCCATAATACTAGCAGCCCAGATATAAGTGAAATACTCTTGAAAGCGGCGTTACACCCTAACTCACCTCACTTTACCTTGCATCAAAATTAAATCCCCTGACCACAAAGCACATTTTTCTTGAACAGAACGTTTTAATGAACGTAAAGATGAAATACACAAAATGTGAATGCCATATATCAATAATCATTACAACAAAAGATAAATTTGGGGAAAACGTTTTGTATGTGGTTTGTGATAAATACCCTTTGTTCCACTTTGCACCAGACTCATTAAAATCAGACCGTAATTAGTTGCACTACGTTATACAATATACAGTATATATGTGTAATGTAGTGGAACTTCATTACTGTCTGATTTTAATGAGATTGACTTTGCACCAAACCAAAAGCTAAATACCCTCATCTAGTTGTGGACCGTTGAACAACCAGGATGATAAGACCCACTGAGAACTGAAAGATTATAAAAGACATTTTCAAATATATGTTGCTGAAGGGCATAATAATATTTGTTAATAATTTCAATATGGTCCTCTATTACAGCCATCTGGTTGTTGCACACTTTGCTGCACCATGGGCGCCTCAATGCAAACAGATGGCGGAGGTGATGTCTGTACTGGCGCAGGACACTCAACTCAAACAAGTCGCCTTTATACAGGTGTGTGTTTGTGGATTGAAGTTAATCAGAATTTGTGAAATGCTTCAAATCATTTGAAATGTCATGATTCAAATCCTATTCATGCCCTATCCAACATAATGTTCTACTCCTCCATTCCATTTCCAGATTCAAATATTCAAGAACATTTTTCTAAGGACAAAATGATTTCTCTGAGTGCATCTCCTAATGGTCTCCACATTTGATCTTTGTACTTCATTCCATTCCTTTGTTAAAATTCAGCATAAGATTTATCTGTTCTTTAATATTTGAGTTGAGTACTCAATAATTGTCTACATCTTTTGTGATCGTGCAAGCTCAACATTTGTAATATTCTGTTGAAATGCAGATTGAAGCAGAAAAACTTGCAGAAATATCAGAGAAGAACAACATTATAGCTGTGCCAACGTTCATATTTTTCAAGGTAAGATGAACAAAAGTGGTTTTAAAATAAAAAGATTTGATCTTCTGTCATAAAAGAAACATTATGAATGTAACTTTCAAGGACGTGTTGCAAAAATGATTCTATACTAAGATGTTTTATCAAATGATTGAAAATGATACATTTTGATTTACATTTCCAATGTTGGATTCAAAGCATTGAAGACAACTGAAGAAGTAAACATATATCATCCAAAACTATTCCACAGGAGATATTGCTTGTGTGTGGTCGAGGGATATCACCTAGGAGATATTATTTTGACTGTAGATTTTGAACTTTGCCCTGTCACCTTCAACCACATGACATCACAATGCTTTGACATCACCAAGTAATGACTCACAATGACATGATGTAAAAAACCTGATGACATCACAATGCTGTGACTCATAAACAAGATGATGTCAGAGTGCTTTTCAAAGAAAGTAATGAAGAATGATGTTTGATGATAAAAACAGTCTCATCTTTATGTCTTTTGATACAACACTCGTTGATATTGTAAAATATTCCCGGCTATATATCTCCTGGATATTTTATCAACTCTTGATATATTTGACATCATAATTCAGAAGACAGTTGGGTGAGATACTCTATGAATCTTATAATATGTAAATTCCTTATTTTTATCATTTATATGAAACTCCCAAATATTAAAAATTATTTATCTTTTTAAAGGGAGGTAAGTCCGTGGACCGTCTAGATGGAGCAAATGCAGCAGACCTCACGAAAAAAGTTCAAGGATTAGCGAGTGGATCTATAGTAGCCTCTCCTCCGCCCCCTGCACAGAAACAGGTGAAGAACGCTAACTATAAAAATATTACGTGTTCAGCTGGTCGTTACACAAAATCACTTTAACACTAAGGTTAACCTTTGAAGTGCCATCTTCTATTATGACACCAATGCTACCTTAGTGTATCAACATGAGTCCCCGTCAAAGGGCCTAATCATTATAGACCCGAGCTGATTAGCCTGTCCGCTAACGAGCCAAGCTACATTTCAATGTTGATTTTATAAATATGGGTCCCATGGAAAAAGCTACGGTGACTCGCTTTAAGGTCACCTTGAAGTTATGTGCAATGGGAGCCAGTAACATCATAAGCAAATTAAAGCAATAGTGTTTTCTGTTCCACTTCAAGTATACGCCACTGAATAATATGATCAAAATATGAAATATCGATGGAAAATGAATTCAGTAAATGAAGTGCTTGTGAAGAGAGAAACCTAGACCTCTGATCAGCTTATTGAATGGATGAATTCACATGTAGTTATAAGTATTTCTGCATTTAACAAGTGTCTTAACTACATGCAAAAGAAATTTGAACAGCATGAAAACCATTTCTGTTAGAATGCGAAGTCTTGTTATTTTAGTTTATGTGCAGTTTTAAATACACAGGGGTTGAAATTTGCCTTTACAAAGTACCAGCCATTCAGACTAGTGCTGAAAGCAAATGGATTCCATCTAGCCACATGCATTTACATTTATCTTCTCTTTAAATTTAACTTGTCCTTCACTGAAACCAGTCAATACACTTTAGTAACCAGTAATGAGCTGCCGGAGTAGTGCTTATTTCTAGCCATGAAACAATGCAAGTAAAGAATCCCTGTGTTTTATATATAACTATACTCACAGGATCTGAACACGAGACTAAAGCAGTTGATCAGCTGTGCCCCTGTCGTGCTGTTTATGAAGGGGACACCGGACCAACCAAGATGTGGTACGTAGAAGCACATTCTTGGTCACCATACAATGTATTTCAATTAGTCAAGTCAAACAAGGAAAAAAGTCAAAACAAGGAAAAAAGCTCCCAAAAAACAGAACATCCCTTTTTGATTAAAAACATTTATTCATTTAGGTAAGAAACAGATTGAGTACAAGCCCTCTCCACATAATAATCATTTGGCAAGGTTTAAATACATAACATTTGCAGAAAAGAATTTAAAAATTGTCAAGTGAAGGAAAGACATAGTTTCAGTGGGTCAACACGTAATATAAATTATTGACGCCTTAAACAATTATGAATATTTTTGTTATGATAAATACAATATGAGGATGCATTATTACATATTTATGTATTAATTGAACCGCTGATTCTTTTATGTACTATCATCCCATCTAATTTCATTTCCACAAAGATCACTTATAAATCTTATGTCTCTTACAAATTGCATTAAGCTGTCCAATATCCACATAATTGACTAATCATTTGGCAAGGCTAAAATACACAACATATGCAGAAAAGAATTTTAGAATTTACAAGTGAAGGAAAGACATTCAGACATTTCAGCGGATAAACACATGATATAAACAATTAGAAATATTATTGTCATGATGAATACAATATGAGGATGCATTATTACATATTTATGTATTAATTGAACCGCTGATTCTTTTATGTACTAACATCCCTTCTAATTTCATTTCCATAGAGATCCCTTATAAATCTTATGTCTCTTACAAATTTTTTTAATTTTTTTTATTTCCATTTTTTGTACATTTCCATATAGTGCATCACATGTTCATTTCACAGGTACATTCAAGATATACATCATTCATAAGTTTACATACAACAATCAGTTATGGCTTCTTGCATGGTACATAGATTATGATATCATGATATTACATACATGGTTCTTAAATATCATGATTCTTAAATAGCATATGGAGTGATGAACAGAAGGCATAGAATCTTGCATAATTGCAGCTTGAAAAAGCAATCATTTTTGTTCTATGGTAGTATGTTACTATTTCAAGCTGTAATGGTTTGAAATTTGGTATAACTTTTTTGATATGGCATTTGTACAGCATCGATTTTGTAAATCTTACAAATTGCATTAAGCTGTCCAGTATAAAGCTGCAAGCCTGTCTAAATAAAGTGTCAGAGGCCATCAGTTGACATATAGTATATGTAGCCCCCCCTGCTTGTGACTTGTTCCAGGGTTCAGCCGTCAGATGATCTCCATACTAAACGAGAAGAACATCAAGTACAGCACCTTCGATATTCTCAGTGACGAGGAGGTCAGGCAAGGTAAGGTATTCATTGCTTATGAACAGGTAAAAAGAAGAGTTATAGCTCATCAGACAATACGACCAGATGAGCATATGGCATGAGCTGATGTCCATCGTCAAGAATTGCACATTGGCTGTTAGTGCATGTATATTGATTTTAGGCACAGAGCTATACGTTTGGATATTTGTGCAAGATATGTGGAATGGAATGTGTATATTGGGAGTCAGGTGGGGAGTTACTAAATTGACTGGAGCATTATACTGTATAGCTTCCAAGCCTAGTTAGTTTTAACCAATGAGAGGCTTAAGTTCAGGATTTTAGAAAATGACCTTTTCTTCATATAAGACATTGTTTTTGCTGTTTTTAATGATGAATGTCATTTAAGGCCTTTTGAACCAAATTTTATCATTGGGATGTGTATATTGGGGGGCAGGTGGGGAGTCTCTAAACTGGAGCATTACACTGTATTGCTTCTAAATCTAGTTAGTTTAACTAATGAGATGTGAAGGGGTGAGGGGTTAGAAATCCCTGCCCCTCTAATTTTGTGAAGCATTAGGAGGGGTAGGTGCAGTGGTGAGGGGGATTTTACATGGGAGTGAGGAGGGGAAAATAACTTTTGCTCATGAGACAAATTTTGGGCTATTTTTAATGCCAACTGTCATTTAAGGCCGTTTGACACACATATTATCAATTTTTCACTTGGTAAAAAACCCTTTTAGATCTTCATCTCCAGATAACAAGATCATGTTGATGCTGATGAGCTACAAAGGTTCTATTTTGTAGTCTTTGTTGAAACCTCTTAACAAACCTTTTGGTACATCAACAGGCCTGAAGACGTACTCCAACTGGCCGACATACCCGCAGCTGTATTCAGGGGGAGAGCTCTTGGGGGGACTGGACATTGTCAAGGAGCTGGTTGAAACTGGGGAACTCGAGTCGCAGCTCCCGGTGCAGATACCTCTCGATGACAGGTCAGTCTTACATTGTGTAGCAAGGAGGTTGTGTTTAAATTAAGTTCGTGCATATTCCATGTTTACAAATCAGGCCATGCCATGCAAATGACAGGTCACGTCCTCTGGTATATCGTTTAGACGATCGCCCTTCAACATGTTTCAATCTTAGATCAGTAAACATAGGGAGTATGCACTAGCTTAAGGTAAGGTAAGTCTTTTAAACATCGGACGTATTTAGATTTTAATAAATGTATGCTTGTTATATGCTGCTTGGAGTGGTTGATACAGCTTCCTTGGTGGCTCAAATGATGATTATTGTTTCCTTAGCTACACCTCTTACTGCCACTAACTGTTATGATATGTATATAGATGTTGTAATAAAGTCAAAGAGATGGCAATTGCCACTGGGCTACTTGTAGTTTCAGTCACTCACTGGTTTGTTGGCTATTCAGTGAATATTTTCAACTCTTTTAAAATCTTGCCGTGTTGAAATAAAAAAAAACGCTTAAAAAAGACCAGAGAGAGTGATTTTTAAGAAGGTGATCTTCTCGAGGAAAGGTATTGAACATTGAGAAATGGTAAATGCAAGTCTTCCTCCAGCATTCTCATCAAAGGATTATTTGCTTAAATCGCAGATAACTAATTTGTCAAATGCTATTACACCCGCAGAATAGAATAATGTTATTGTTGAAGAAAATATTTCCTTTAATCCTAAGTGAAATATGTCATTTATCTGTAAAAATTAAATCTGTATTTCCACTGAGTAAAATAAAATGTTATTCTACTCAGTGGAATAGCGCTTTCAATCGTAAGACATCATCATAACAATAAGAAGACGTCATTATAACAACAGGATGACATGATCATAACATTAGGGGGTCGTCATTGTGACAACAGGATGATGTCATATTAACAATACGATGATGTCATCCTAACAATAGAATGATGTCATATTAACAATAGAATGATGTCATATTAACAATAGCATGATGTCATCCTAACATTAGAATGATGTCATGTTAACAATAGATTGATGTCATATTAACAATAGAATGATGTCATAACATTGTAAGGAAGCAAGGTGCTCCTTGATGCTTCATTCATAAAATTTAAGCCATTTACTAAGAATGAATACATAATTTGTTAAATCTAATAGAATTTCGATTTCACTTGATGAGATATACATGATACCAAAGGATCAAATATTATATATGTCAAATATTCTCTATTTAACATGCGAATCCAAAATAATATAAAATTTTGCCAATTGGGAATGAAGACAAGTAGATGTGATGAGTTCAGATTTGTTGCAGCATGGTAATTAGCATTATCAATTAACCAACTGCTTCTGCTTATCCTATCTTTGCACACACACACTGCTGCACATAACCATGAAAACATGAATTATAAGATGTATTTCGACACTTAGCAAATAAAAGTGTTTCATAAGTCTGTTTAACTCTAAGCAGGGTTTGTCAAGAAAAGCAACATGTTACACTCTCACCTTGTTGAGATTTGATCCGAATGGGAAACAAGTGCAATAAGTTCAGTAAGTTCTTTAAGCCCTATCACTGCTGCTGAAGGAACATAAAGGCTGATATAAGAATTCTTGCAGTGAGGGGTTAAAGCATGCAATGACATCCAATTTTTCGATATAAGTCTGAATAAATTGATGGGAAATCTTTGAAGTATGATCTGGATGCATCTATGCTCCGACAGTGAAACTTATTGCCTTGTTTCCCATTCCAGGTTGCCCGTGATCAACTCGAACCTCCAATCAATGCTGTATCTCATTCCGCCGTCGTACACGAGTACCCAGAATCCGATCCTGCCAGAATACTGTTGTGGCTACCTCGAACCCACCCAGATACAACTCACCGCTGAGCCAATCGCACCAGGCATGACTATGAACTTTGATGGGTTTACTATCACCACAAACGTGTCTGAAGATGAAGAGCAGGACCAAGAAGACCTCCCATTGTGGTTCGGGGGCCAGCAGCCGCTCTCCAACATGGGCGCTCAGAATGTCGGTTCAGAAAACAGAGAAGAGAAACGAGAGAGGGAACGTGTGCGACAGATGATGACTCGGCGAAGAGACCAGATGATTCTCAATCTTCCTGTCCATCCCAACATGATCATTCCAGAAGCGAACAAAGTCTGGGCGGAGCAACAACGCAGTGCAGGAGTCTCAGAGGAGGAAATCACTTCGCTGCAGAGTGGGAGGGACAGCTACAGCACGATCGGAGAGCTGAAGAGGAAGATAGAACAGAAGAGAGCAATCGATCGTGAGAGGAAGAGGACTAAACGTGCGGAGCTGGGTGAAGGTGTCTATGAGGAGGTGAAGCGAGAGTGTCGGGAGAGAATGAGAGCCAAACGAGCTCGACTTAAAGAACAGGATCCAGCTGCGGCAGCTGCTTACCGGGAGAGAGAGAGGATACGCAAGAGGATTGAGAGGAGGAGGAATGCCATGGTCTTGTCACTTCCCAATGAAAGCATTATACCAAATACACAAGGCCTTGGTGATAACAGTAATCCTCCTCAAGTGCCACTTACGCCAGAATTCTCTTCGGCATTGCTGGTTCTGAGAGAGAACCTGTTGCAGAAAAGGTTTGAACAGAAGGAGAAAGTTCGTCAGAGGAGGGCAGAGCTGAGAGAGAAACATCCTGAGATTGCAGCAGCTATAAGGGAAAGGGAGCGGCTTCGTAAAAGGATTGAAAGACGGAGGAATTCCTTACTTCTAAATATGGGACCAGATGCATTACTACAAGCCACCCAGGTGATCATGAATCAGGACTCCAGCAGTTCTGAAGCATCACAGTCTAGTGCAGGTTTAACTCTTCCCTCAGAGCCGGTGGAAGATTCCACCAAGTTTACTCCTCTCTCGGCTCCTCCCACAGAGTGTTCAGCTACCATCAACGAGTCATTCGGTGAGTCAGAGACTTCTTTCGAGGGAAGCATTGAACTGTCTACCAATTTAGAGAAGCTGATTCAGAGTGCACAAAGAAAGAAGGACCATAACAAAGAGAGGATGCGCCAGAAGCGAGCAGAACTTCGAGAAGATCCTGAGGCATTTGAAGCGATGAAGGAACGAGAGAGGATGAGGAAACAGATGGAGAGAATGAAAAAGAAAGGTTCTGACGAAGAGGACCGACCTCTGACCTTTGCTTATGATGTTCCTCCAGGATCTTTCACATCAACCTCCACACATGTAGCACAAGATGAGGACGAAGATGAGGATTTGTTAGAGGATAATGAGAAGGAGGACCAGAATGCATCAGACATCAAACAGGAACCACTAGAGGATCATGGGAAGACGTCAACTGAAACATCAACTATAGTCAATAATGAAACTTACCCACCAATGAACACTGACGAAATACATGAAACAAACAATGAATTTGAGGAAAAGACTGAAATGAACCCACATATACAGAATACTTCTTTGGGCAATCTGAGCAACAATTTAATCAAACTGGAGCCGGACTTCAATTCTAGTAATGAGAATGAAGAGTCTTATACAAGCTTACAAAACTATCAGCATTGCAACCAGGGTGGTTCCTCAACTCAAGTTGACCCTGACGTGCTCAGAGTGGAGAAGAATCTAGCCATTCAGTCAGTAGAGGCAAGACTCAAAGCTTCTATAAAGTGAGTAGAAGTTACACACTTCTATTTAACATTTGAGAAAACATTTAAAGTAAAAAATGGCAATGTTGAATAGATGTGATTTAAACACTAATTATTCATGAAAAGATTGGTAAACAGGCCTATATAAATACCTCTCCAGAATAGTAAAGATGTAAGTATAGGGCCGTAGGATTGAATGTTGTCATTAGTTGGTAATTGAGTAGAATATCTGAACTTGTCCTGTAAATATGTTCTTAGTAACTTTAGTCTTGACTTCAATAAATGAATATGCAATTGAAAAGTACTTGGGTCAGATTTTAGGGGAAAATATGGAAAGATTTTCAATGTGCCCATGAGCAAACGGTTGTAATGCGGTCTTTGTATTTGAAAATTATATAATGTACAAGGAATATTTTAATGTTGGGAAACTTGGGCATCCATTATTTCGGACTATGAAACATAATTTTGTTCCAGAAAATATGTATTGATGAGATCATATTAGAAATTTTAAGAGAAAGTTTTTAAGATAATAAACGTGTACAACAGTAGAGTTCTTTGGGAGAGATTTAAGAAAACAATTTTGCAAGTAGATACAGGAAGAGATGTTAGAGAATGAAATTTGATCGTATTCCAGGAACTCTGGGTCGATGAACATTCCGGCATTCTCGAGTGTTGACGAGGAGCGAGACTGGTTCCAGACACAGCTGTGTCACATCCAGACCCGCGTCCTCGACCCCAACTGTCAGGACAAACAGGGCGCTGAAGGACAAGCAGTAGCAGGTTCTTGTGCTGGTCCTGACCTTGGCAACTCTGGGAACATCATCAACAACAGCAACATCAGCAACATCAGCAACACCAACAACATCAGCAACACTAGCACCACCAACATCAACAACCCAGAAGTTGCTAGTCGAGCTGTTCTCAACCCTGGCAACACAGCTGCTGACTCTGCTAGTCTCACCTCTCTGTACCATAACACTGGTGGCCAGCTCACCTTGAACCCCTTCAGTGACATGGCAAAGATGACAGCCAACCCCGCCCCGAACTCAGACTATCTCTCTGGGATTGCGGAGGTGACACTTAGGAGCTCACTTGAGCAGATCACTGCTCTGGCTGGTCCAGAAGTGATGCAGGACCGACTGTGTCAGATGGTTGAGTCGGCCAAACATGCCCGGGAGAAGGCGAACGAGCAGGCGCGGAGAAGACGTGAGAAGCTGAGGAAGGACCCCGCGATGAGACAGAAATATGAGGAGATCAAAGCTCGTGATATGGAGCGTAAGAGACAACAGAGAGCCAAAGAGGCAGAGATTCGAACTGTGTTCCCAGCGTACAATGAGGAGAAACGGATCCGTGATCGGGAGAGGAAGAAGGTGTTGAGAAGTCGGATCAAGGAAGTCGGGGAAGTCACGGAGAACACTAGCAACATTCCTGTAACCACGGACAACAACACCATAGCACAGAGCATCTCACAGAGCATCAACAACATGAACATCATTGCCACTGGGGCCAACATCCCTCTTGCGAACAACATGGTCTTGAAGAACAACATCCCAATGACAAATAACATTGTTCTTAAGAACAACACCCAAATGACAACAATGAACCTGAACAACAACTTCCCCATGACAAACACCATTGGACTCAACAGTAATTTCCCACTGCAAACTATGCCTCAGTTTATTGGCCACAATGTGATGATGCCAAACTTTGCAGGCTTTCCCTCCCTGCCCCTCCTGCCCCCAATGGACGGCCCCGGTCAGACCCTCCTACCCCAACTCTATACTCCCCCTGGGGTGGTCCCCGCAGGTCTCCAGCTCTCGTACATGCCCCAGCTCCTGCAGGAATCCAGACCTACCCTGCAGGAGCAACCAGAGGTCAAAACGAATCTCTCCCATAACCCAAGGCTTGCCAGCTGATTTTACTTTGTCTACTCTTTACATGTATATGGAGAAGCATATATGGATGTTAAAAATAAAATACTATAGAATTTGGTTGTTAGGTTATGAGAGTTTTTATTGTCAAAGTGCATGGGATGTCAATGGGCATTTGTGTCCAATATTTGATCAAACGTCTTTGTGAACTTCAATTTCTACATTTTCATTATTTTGCTGGTACTGCAAGTGAAGTATCATGTGTGAAAATTTATCAGAACCTGACTATTCTTATAAGTTGAGTGGAAAGTTAATCTTCGTGATAAACCATTCTTTATAACAGTGTTTTCATGTCAAAAATAAAAAAATTGAAGAAGAGATATGTAGGTTATTGCTAACAAGCTTTTAAAAGTGAAGATAAGATGAAGAAGAACAACTTTATTTTCCAAATAGAATTTTGTTGTACAATGTCACAAAATACTTTCATTGAGATAAACAAATAAATGAATCGTGTCATAAGTTACATAACTGAAGTGAGTGTGAGATCACCTCCAGTGGGATTCGAACTCCGGACCTCCTAGTGAGAGTACTGTACCGGACCAGTTGAGCTAAATGCATCATAGGTTAAGCAGTGTAGGAAATTACCTGAAGACCATACATGGCATCTTACCCGATTCCGGCGGGTTTACCCGATTTCAGGAGGCTTCACCCGCGTCCCCGATCGGGTATTGAAAAAACCCGATTTTGACATAATCTAAAAAAATACTCGCTTGAGAAAGTGTACAATACATTTTCAATATTATTTACAAAAAATTGTCCATCAACATTGCATTTAAAACAAATTTTGTCAAAGATACAATCGTTTGAGCGTGTGTGTGTGTGGCTTCAGTCTACCGGTGATTCACGAATTAGTTACAGTTTAATTTTTGCTCCATTAAATAGTTGAATTTTAAAATGTTGCTAAAATTTAACCTGTTAAAAAAACGTACCTCAATCTCAGTCTTTTTTTATCAGAACATGAAGTTATTTTTCAAACAAAATATATTTAAGACAGTTTTGAAATCTTCATAGTGTGACAGGTGAAGTAAGTTTTCAATTTTCCATAAACATATATTATTTATCATTTGAAACATAGTATCATAATGAATTAATTAATTGAATTAATATTTTATATATTCAAAAGTTGTAATTGTGTGTATGATAAAAAATTAAAGAAGATAAGTATGTTAAATATATGATTTATATTGATTAGAAACGAAAAACAGCAAAGGGCTAAAAAACCCTCTTTGGGAAGGAAAAACCCCCTTTTCAGACCCTAAAAAACCCCCTTTGCCATTATCGGGTGATGCCATGTATGGAAGACTAACGAGACACTTGGGCTGCAACTTTGAAAAATTACCTGAAAACGAGACACTGCCCTCCTCAAAAGTGGCCAGTCCAACTAAGGGCAATGTTTAAGCCCGGAAATAATAAAAATATCAGGAATGCATTCAGGTTCTGATAAAAGTGGACTAATACCTAATAATATATTAACACATTCTTTTATACAAGCTTCTTTATTTCACTCTGACAAAGCAAACTATTGATATCAATGTAAATAGAATAACCTGAACATGGCCGGACTCGTTTAAAAAGTTTTAACTATCGGGTCAAATGGTCTTTTTAAAGATAATATCATCTCTCTGTTTTTTTTATGTTTATTCGTTTATTCATATAGACAATACTTTCAAGTAAGCAAAACACAAACGATTATTTCGAAGCGTCATCTACTCATCAAGATATAGCCCTTCAAAGTGAGTAAATTTAGCCTGCTCATTATCTCATTCTTGAAACAGTTTGCCGCGGCCCCTCAGTGTAGCATAATCTTCGTTAGCGATGTGACGTCATACACAGGAGTTGCTTAATGAAATCCTTAGGCGATTTGTCGATTTTCGTTGATATTTCCTTTAAAACATAATAAGAACGTTTTGACATTACAAGTTTCCAATAGAATGGGTATTTGTGCGTCCGTAGGGAGTAATTTCGGAGTTTTAGGAGCATGTTTCGATATTCAACCGCTGATTTTAGATTTGTTCTTTTCCCAATCGAGTGGAGTGTTATGTTATCTTATAAGCTACAATATGTTTTGAAATGAATAACTGACAATTCAAAAATAAACAAGATCATGCAAAAATTTTATATTATAAACGCCATTATTAGTTAATTTTTTTGTTGTGCTTGATTTTGTGTTTGAAGAGTGTCTATAGCTTGAAATCTACTGCGTCAATATTTCTCATGGTGACTTAATTTTGCTAATAGAATAAATTCATTACAACTAAGAAAATCCTATATTTTTCATCAATGTTACTGGTTTACACTTTTTAGAAGAACATATTCGAGCTATCTTTAAATCTATAGTCGTTTACATTTACAATTACTTAGATTCAGTGTAATACCACTACCATTTTCCTAGCATGTTATATAAAAGGCCTTGCATTTTATATTACATGTAGTTTTTGATGGTCAATTCATATGTTTGTGGAAAAAAAATAATGTTTAAATCACTTCGGATAAAAAATATGGAAAACGTGTCTTTCCCAATTTCAAATGAAAGTATTGGAACTATAGAACTTTGATCAACTCACCATGGCCGTGTGTACGTGTGTTGTTTGGTTCTCAATTTAAAAAATATTACCCCGGCTATAGTTCAGTCGTGTAGATTTCCCCTCTTATTTAATATTTATCTAAGTTAGAGTGTCAATAACGCAACTACATCACTTATTACATATCGTTACATTGATAAACAAAAATACTGAAAATATATTTTGTTATTTTGCATAAGGACGAATGTGAAAACAAAAATTATTCAACATGAATGAGGCGTGTTAACACCGTTATAATCCGTATTAAATGTGTAATAGATCTCTGTGACGTTTGAACATCTTCATCATCTGACATGCGTGCCGCCGCCATATTGGGCAACGATAAGAATTGTTCCAAAACACATTGCAGAATTACGGGTCCCGCAATGGTCACATCCAGTACTAAACAGTGTTGACATCTGCTATCATTTGTAGTACGTTTTACGGGGCGTGTATATATGTAATTTTGTTGTGTAAGGACACAGGTAAATATGTTATTTAGACAGTTATGTAAGGCTAAATCTAGTGGATTCTGTCATTAGACGCCAAGCGACTCCTGTGTATTACGTCACAAGGCCAAGCACGCGGAATTTGCTCTCGGCTAAAGTTTTATGAGGCGTAATTGAGCGGCGTTCTAAAAAGGCGTTATAAAAGGTGTTTATTGGTTGAATTGACAAATATCAAGTGGAATCCTCGTCATCTTGGAATGTGCTTGAATAAAAACCGAAAAGTGATATGGTCGGGGTTTGTGGATCTTTAATGCACGTCAAAACGTCCATCCTCTGCAATCTATGACTTTCACATTGAAATAGTGTTATTTAACCTGTCTTGGGCATTAGGGCGGGCAGTAGTTTTCTATACTGATATAAGTACATTATGTTAAGTGAATTAATAAATCTTTTACACCGTATCACTTTTTAGCTCATCAGGCCTGACTCCTTTGCCAATTCTAAATTGTAGATTTCGTGACCCTGTGACCCCAATCTAGGTCACGGGTCATGACCTAAAAACCTATTTTCATCTTTATCTAAAGTATGTTAAGCTCTAGAAAGGTGAAATGTTGTGTAGGTGGTCAAAGGTGATTCTTAATTGTAGGATTGGTGACCCTGTTACTCCATATGTGGGTCACAGGGGTCATAATCTAAAAGCCTATTTTTTGCTTGATAACAATGTATTAAGAATGAATGTATTACTTGAGATAACTTAGGTATTCAACCTTAGATACTAAATCAATGAAATGCTAATGAGCTACAGAGCCCATGGCTTTTTTATGGCTTATAATAACATAATGTCAAACCTATGTTTATACAAAATAACACATACATTTAAACAATGTAATACCTATGTTTACACAATGTAACACCTATGTTTACACAAGGTAACACATATGTTTACACAATGTAACCCCTACGTCTACACAATGTAAGCCTACGTTTACACAATGTTACCACTATGTTTACACAATGTAACCACTACGTTTACACAATGAAGATCCAATGTTTGGAATTACACAATATAACACCTTCTTTTATAGCATGTTACATTTATACAATGTAAAGCCTCTGATTACATACCTAGGTTTATATATATACTTTTCTCTCCTAATGTGTAAAACCCAGTGATATGGACAAAGTGATGATGGTCCTTTCTTGTTGATGTGCTATAAGGTTCATCTATCACTAGGAGTGTATTTCTCATTTCTCTGTTTTTAAAGTGGCCATTTTATGAAAAGTGGTTAATGCCTTCGACTACGGATCAAGAGGTCCGTGGTTCGAATCCTTGTCTTCTGTTCAGAACTGTTCTGCAAGCAGTATTGGATGCAGTGCTACACTGAATTTCAGCACAGTACCATCCATGGTTCACTAGTTCCAGCCCATGCTCACAGGTTTCACCACAATACATAGCCACCATAGTGTTGCAGGCTTTCTCTTTTATGTGCAGACTCCTAGGCCAATGGGGATTCTAATTTGTAGATTTCATAACCTGGTGACCCCAAATAGGGTCACAGGGGTCACATCCTTATACACCCATTTTCATTTTCTTCTGTTCCAACAGGTCTAGAGAGCTGAAAAGTTATGTGCAGACTCCTTTGCCAATAGGGATTCATGTAGATTTCATGACCCTGTGACCCCAATCTAGGTCATGGGTCATGACCTAAAAACCTATCTTCATCTTTATCTAAAGTATGTAAAGCTCTAGAAAGGTGAAATGTTGTGTAGAGACCCTTTGGTCAAAGGTGATTCTTAATTGTAGGATTGGTGACCCCGTGACTCCAAATGTGGGTCACAGGGGTCATAATCTAAAAGGCTATTTTATTTTTTTGATGTGCTATAAGGTTCATCTATCACTAGGAGTGTATTTCTCATTTCTCTATTTTTAAAGTGGCCAATTTTATGAAAAGTGGTTAATGCCTTCGACTACGAATCAAGAGGTCCTTGGTTCGAATCCCTCTGGTTCGAATCAAGAGGTCCGTGGTTCGAATCCCTGTCTTCTGTTGAGAACTGTTACACTGAATTTCAGCACAGTACCATCCATGGTTCACTAGTTCCAGCCCATGCTCACAGGTTTCACCACAATACATAGCCACCATAGCGTTGCAGGCTTTCTCCCTGCAGTAATATTAGCAGCAATGTAAGTGCAATACTCTCGTTAAATCCCAACTCACCTCACCATTTTATGTAAAATAAATCATTTTTGAAACACTAAATGTCAACTTAATATAAGGTCAAATTCACACATATAGATGACATTAGTTTTTATATCATACTATGGTACTAGTGCCAGAATGTAAGTATTTCCTGAGCAAGGGCGTGTGTACCTGTATTCGACTATATTCAGACAGGAGTGTTGTAAACATATATCCCCATTCCCCCGAGCATACGACCCCACTGCGATCGAGTGTGGCCTCCCGGTCGTGTACACTCTCACTCACTCCCACTGACATCGCACTGAATTCTTGAGAAGATGTCTATGTTCGCAGAAAGTATCCCCCTTCCTCGCCATGACTGTCTTAAAATAGGATTGTACACCAATGTTGCACCTCGATTGTGAAAATAAGAATGGTTCATTTCATATATTTATTAAAGAGGAAGGATAGATCCGCCATCAAAGCACAAAGCCTCGAACAGGTTGTTTAGCGCTCATAACGTTCATAATTTTCTAAATGCAGTACCGAACTGTTCCAGAGTTAAACTTTAACTTAAGGGGGCATACCGGTAATCATGTTGGTGAGGTCACAATATGTCCACTGTTATAAAATTTTGTTATTTAATTGAGAACTTTAACCGAAAATAACCAGATTTAGGTCAATCAGTTCATTATGACGAAAATATAACAATGGACAATGGACCTTGGCTTGATGCAGCCATTAAGTCAAACGTAATTTTGGAAATTTTAATAAAGTAGATATGAAGACATTTGCTTCTGTGGCGTTTAATAGGTCTTATAACGAGTACATACGTGAGATAGAGCCATAATTGTCGGCTACTACATATTAGACCGGTCCGTATGATATATTAAGCATTTTGGGGTGAATATAAAAGTCGAGTAAGAAGCAAACAACCTTTTGTAATATGTACATTCTAGAACCAAATCACATATGCACAACTGCATCTTTAAATTATAACTAAGTTCCAAAGTAACCCCCAGTCGAAAAAGTCTGACAAAGATAATATTGTTGTCAACCAGAGCATGGTATCTTAACATTAATACTGTCATACTAACTTCATCATATTTGTACACTTAAACATTACAAAATACTCCAAAATTGCAATGTGTCTAGTATACACCTAACATGAAAGGAGTGTAGGCAGTTGTTTTTTTTTACCAGGTCCATTTAATTTTCTATCTTATCTATCTGTATGCTGGTGAGACTCGGAATGACATGATTGCAACCGGTCGCGGTAAAAGAAAGTTGTGACGAGGTTGCATATGTCTCAATGCGGTCATATTGAAAGTCGGAGTCGTACGCAGGTCGCCAGTCGATCGCATGTCGATCTCAGAAACTGATGCGGTGGTCTGAACATGGTTCTAGCCACACTTAAGTACGACCCTTTTTTTAGACCGACTTGAGATCGATATACGATCTTATCAGTCTCAACTCTGTCTCAATATGCTCGCTAAAAATAGACAAATGTGATCACTTTGTGGTCGCAGTGGGATCGTACACACGATGGAACCACAAACTCAAAATTGTTGAAAATTGATCGCCTAAATGTCTGGGACCGCTGCGACCGGCTTGATCGCCGGAATGATCGGTGGGATGGGGGCCATAGTGTGAGATGTACACGAAAATGATGAATATTAATTACGTAGTCTTGAAATTAAGGATACTACGATGGTATCTTCTTTCAAGAGTAGACTGGTTACACCATCGTTGATGTAACATCAACATGACAAAGAGGTGCTGTCCTTGGGCGCCATGTATGAACAACATGAAATGTTAAGGTGGTCGAACCTACCTTTTCAATTTGTGAACATCAGGGCACATATCCAGTAGTGACTGAATGTCACTCAAATTGGGCCTATTTCCAAGTTTGGTAGTATAAACTATAACACTTTGAATCTTTATCTTGGGCAAGGTCATTGTAACGAACATACTGTTCTTTCGCTTTGTCAAAACTCTCGTAATTCCATTTAATGAACACGTAGGAAAACCACTTAATTGATATCTCCAAGCTTACATTTAAAAAGTAAACATTTGTTCAATAGTCGAACTTGCGGCAACTCTTGGAATGAAACAAGACGGTATTGAACGATGTTTTCTTAAAGGGATTGTGTCATTTTGTAATGCACCCATATATGCATAAGGCCAAATGTGGCATGGCTTACATTACTAGTCCCTGTTACTTTTTCAACAATTCCCATTTTATATTTGACTCTGGATAATCAGTCGACAACCCACACATTATGATTTTTTTAGATAATCCTATTTTGTGGGTTGCAAATGGTCACTTTATCATATTAGAATCACTTATCTCCCCTGAACTCAATGGTAGATGAGTTGCAACATTCCCATAATTAGGAAAAGGCACATTCCTCCTTTTCCATTTTTGCAAGAATTTGATAAGCCACACAAATATGTCGTCCAGCATGCTTTCTGACGAGGATGTTTTCATGTCAAAATATTACAGTAATCAGACTACGAAAGTTCTCACGATATCGTTTATGTAAAGGCAATATTTTTCACTATCGAATATTTCATATGGTTTATCATATTTTTTCTGAAGTTCAATATTTAAACAAATTTGGTATCCCACAAACAACTTTAAACACGATTTTCTTAAAAGTAACTTTTTATGGGTTATCGACTTACTGCCCCAAGCCATTCATTTGTTGCCTCTCCCAATAGTGAGCTTCAAACATGTCATTGTTGAACGACTTGTCTCCTCCCAAATGTCTTGACGAAAAGAACATGGCTTTCACCCATGTAATATGCATTGAAAACCGCGAACGGCGGGCCATGCTGACTTTGTCAGAAAGAGAAAGTAGTTTAAAACAAGGGGTGGACTCAATGGGATCTGCATCTATCGGCGGCACAGTTACAAGACACTCAATATTGCGATCTTGTGATTTCAAAATAATGCTCTGTTCTTGGAACTCTTTTGATATTTATGTTGTAAAACTGACCTTATATCAGGCAAATCATTTTTAAAATAAGTCTTTCGGATAGCCCTACCTTATACTACAGCAGTAACATGAAGAAGTTTTGCAATATTTACAATAACACAATTGGAAGTGCCAACATGAGACAATCAGTATTCATTTGGTCATAAGAAGCAATGAAAGTCTGCGGAACAGACTTCAGGAACCAGAATGATTTTTCACTGGATAGTCTCATTTCTCATGAAAGGTATGATATCTTCGAATCCAAAACTGTCAGCATCTGACATTAACACTGAAAATGAAACTGCGATGGAAGGGATTTCCGCTAAGATCTTTGGTTCAGTAACACTCCAATCGGTCACCTAAGAATATTCTATAGGTAATATGTTGTTAATCCTCAGGGCTACAAATTAGGATATGCCCGAGACGTTTTCTTTTAAACTAGAAAGATAAGACTATTTTTAAACATATCATTACGTATTAAGAAAAATCGGATGCGTGATTGTGTTGGTTGTATTGTAGACTGAAGCAGTTGATCAACCAGGCGCCGGTGATGTTGTTTATGAAGGGGAACCCAGACACGCCCAGGTGCGGCTTCAGCAAGACCACTGTTGGGATCCTCGGAGAAACGGGGTGAGTTGCTTTAATTTCTTCACATAAATGAATTTAGGATTGACAAACAAGCTCTAGGTGAGTTAAAGTAAGGACAGGCTTTGCCATATAATGTCAATTTTCATTCATTTTGCGTTCAAATGCTTGATAACAATCATTTCAAATGCGCGCTTTGATATATGTAAATGAACAATGTGATTATTCTCGCGGAAAATTGACGCAAAATAGTTCTTCCTAAATAATTTTAATTGTGTCATGACCTTACCTTTTAAAATGTGTGTATGATGTCGAGAATTATGAAGAAAGCCTGAAGCTATGGGTATGTATTAGCAGAGTAGATAAACTTTTACACCTCACTCGATGAGATAGAATGGTATTAGTTCACGGAAAACATTCACTGAGTATTATAGATGAGCTTTTGTTGATGGTTGGTTACATCAGTTGATCAAAATACTTTGGCATTTGATTTAACATAACGATTACTGGAGCGCTGTGTATATTATTGAAGGTATATGGGTGTCTGTGACCACTACACGAGGCAATAGATGCTCTCTTTGTAATGTAGTGATTCTCTCTGTGAATATAGCAGAAGAACATGTATGGTATGATGGTATTTATTGATCTCAGCCAGTCAAACTGATCAGTATGCTCAATGTATGGCAGTTCTATCTCCAAGGAGGCCTTCGTATGATTAACTTCGATGTAAACCATTATGTCAGAATATGCATACGAATAAGAAGTTCTGAAGTTCGTAGCACGACCTGTCGAGAACATATATTATGAAGGTAGCCTGTCCTTTGCAGAGTGAAGTACGGCACGTTCGACATCCTGGGAGACGAAGAAGTGAGGCAGGGTCTCAAGAAATTCTCCAACTGGCCCACGTACCCACAGCTCTACGTCAAGGGAGAGCTAGTCGGGGGTCTCGATATTATCAAGGTAAGGTCCTGGACTGAGATATTGGTGTCAGTGGGGGTGGGAGTGGTGTTAGATGGTAGACCAAATACAGAAGTTGACTCTCCATACATCTGGGTCTTCCTTCATCTGTACTCCTCACAGAAAACGCTTTACTGAGTTGTACATCGAGGTATTATGTTATAAATATCAATATTTCCTTAAACTATGCTTGCTTCTTATGAAACTTTTGTTCAAAGTTTCGCATGACATATATTACCTTCTAGATTATTATCTGTTATTGTTTGAACATTGTATTTTGTGTTATAAACCAGACTTTCAAAGTGCTGAATACTTCTTACATAATACTATAAGTCTTATATGATCTTTCCCCAGGAACTGAAGGAAACGGGTGAACTGGAGAGTACCCTCAAGGGAGACAACTAAGAGAAAGATTGCCACTATAATATTTTGACATGAGGATTACCTGCACAATGGTCGTCACCTGTCAAATTGGACATGGTTTGTCAAGTGAACAGCAGCATCCCAGTGTTCCTTATCTTCGTGATTATAAAACTGTACCCAAGGATAAGTCCATTATTAAGTTCCAATTTCCTTTGACCAGAGGGATGATTTTCGAAAATCATATAACTATAAGCCTGTATCGACGCATGACACATATATCGCGAAACCTGATACTTTATTTATTGGATAACTGTACCTACGACCGTCTCAAGAAAGCTAGAGGTTAAGAACCAGGTTGTAGATTTTCTAAACGGACTCAGTACCATTGATAAACATCGGCTTCAGACTATCTTAGCACCAAGAGGGAGGCCCTAGTTCAGTCTCATTAAAATCATGACCGGAAGAAGTTGCACAATGTAGTCTCATTAAAAGTCATTTTTATGTTAGAGAATGTAAAGCAATTAATTACGCTCTGATTTTAATGGTACTGGCCCTGGTTGATTTTAATGGGATAGAATTCAAAATGTTAAATCTTAATTTAATGTGATGGAAAAGAACGTTTATGTTATTTTCAAAATGAGAAAATCCAACAGAGTCTGTGAATCTAACAAGTAATCCAAAGTCGACAAAGTCATGTGATCAGACTCTTTTACGAATGCTTCCAAAGAAATAAAAGTTAAACACATGTCTTTTGTTGTCTCTATATGTTCACCTCTGTCACCAGCTCGTACTCAGTACCATAACTGCACTTGATGTTAGCACGTACTGTCACTTATGACAACTTAAATAAATTATATTTCAAAACATTTCATTGAGAGATTTACGAGTATGTCGACGTCAAGTTAATTACAAAGACGTGATGAGCCTGTATGACTCGAGGCTAATGGAGAACAGCGCCGTGTCGCACAATGTATTAATTCCAAGTTAAAAAAACATAATTGATGAATTTGTAAGAACGGTAGATGATTAATTACTGGCTGCAGCCCGGCGGGTGTAGATCGATGTTATGTCAGATATCGGATAGCAATGACAAAACCGATATTTTAGAATGTTTTGAGCATCTGACTTCATATATCTTACCTGTTACATTTTATTTTGAAAGAAAACTGAAAAATATGTCGTCAAAAAGCTTTCAAATAATATTAGAAGACTGGACATGTATCAAACAACGATTCTTTTGTATAAACTTACACATAACAAAAACTGATTGATAGTTAATTTCGACACATTTGAACACAAACCATTTTACAGTCCACTTCAACACACTTCCTCTCCCCACTGCAGTAGTTACTCATGTAACCTCTGTTTGGAGAAGTTGTTAATTTATACAAAGCATTAGCTAAAACACGAATACCGAGACATACAAGTTGTCAGCCTGTTGACGTAAGACGACAGCGGGGTCTACGAGTGATCAGCTATTTTCGGCCCTTTCTACGACGGTCAATTCAAATTTATACCACCCCTAAGTCACTTTTTATGGAAGGACATTAAATTATTCTCTATGGAAAGAACTTTTTAAAGATAAGTTTTCTCTGTAGAAATTTTTTTAAAGATAGGAACATAGCTTCTAAGTGGAAATATTGTTATTTAAGGATTGAAAGTTTTCTCTTTGGACAGGTACTTTTAAATATTTGAAGGTATTTTCTATTTAAATGACTTTAAATATTTGGAGGTATTTTCGAGTGAAAGGATATAAATATATATGTGAAGTTATTATCTATTGAAAGGACTTTAAATATGTGAAGGTATTATCTATTGAAAGGACTTTAAATATTTGAAGGTATTTTCTACGAAACGGACTTAGAAGATTTGAATTTCTCTATTAAACGGACTTTAAGTGTTTGAAGGTATTCTGATTAAACGGGCTTAAAAATATGAGAAGGTTTTCTCTTTTAAAGAACTTTCAAAGATGTGAAAGTATTCTCTGTTGAAAAAAGTTACGACACTATTCTCTGTGAACTACTTTTAAAGAAGGTGTTTGAAGGTATTTTCTGTAAATGACTGTTCAGCTCCGGGCTAAATGTCTGATGGACATGGGAGGGTGTTCGGCGTCCTTACATTTTTCGCTGTTCAACTTCTTTTGAGGAACTAGTAGTCTGGTGTGCTCAAATATTGTGTACATACATCTTAGCCAGTGAGGATAATCGAGCTGGTGATTCTGTGGTTCCTAACAAGGGACACATTGGTCACGACATAAAAAACCTATTTTCATATTCTTGAGAATAGGAAAACAACGTCTCGTACAGCTCTTTGAAGGGCATTTAGAAGTGGTATACATAAGAATAGGAAGATTTTCTGGATAACAACTTCTTTAATGTGAAAATACACGACGTTTCGGAGTACATACTATACTAGTCATACATACATACAGTATGTAAAATTGTCAGTTTTAAGACCCTTTTCTTTTTATTATGTCCATTCATATTTATATTCTTTCGATTTACATTTCAATGACTAACGTTAGTTTTAGTTGAAAAATATGAATTTGAAACTTGGTGACACATCTACACATGATTGGCACTTCAAACCCATCTTTGCCGAGATTACACGTGCCCGTGTCGTGCCGGGATCGACATGGTATATTGTGCTGTGTGACATGGCTCGGGGGTAACATCATTCAGCCCGGGGGGACAGGACAGTCACGTGACACCTACGCAGTGACAGGGGATGCTAATTTCTAAGTACTTTTCGCCGTTAACCTGTATTCATGAAAAAGAAAATGTTCATCAATTCAATTAAGGCGTCTCTTAGACCTAATCTATTTTCAGCGCCAACGTTTCAGGTTAAAGTCTGGGTGTGAATGAAAGTATAACAAGTTCAATATCTCTGTCTTTAAAACCAAAGATTAACTCTGTCTTTCGATACCTTCGAGACATGAATTTCAATTTACTAAAACGTCATGTAACACATTTCCTGGTAATAATGTCTGTATATCATAGCATGACGAAATGTAATACATACAGCATCCTGTCACGACAAACCGCATCTTCTCATATCAAACAAATAACAGCATACATTACAACATCGATTTGTGTCCATAACCGTACGCTAGTATGTTATGCCCTAACAGACAGGTCTTGTTCAATCATTGCACTGTTGACATGATGATACTGAGTGTACTACTACGCTAATGGCTGCAATACTGCCGGAGCGGCGTTAAACAATAACTCACTCACTGAGTGTACTAAACGACGTTTGCTATATATTCAGATACATTGTTACCCTTACAAACACATTATTCTTTAAATTATCATGTTTGTTTGGTTCACTCCCATAAATCATGTACTCTCTTTACTTTTCTTCACCCCATTTTAACTACTCTTAAACATTGCATGTTTTCTCAATACGCCTACACTTTGATTTGGTTCTACCCTTCTAAAAAGTGGACTCACCATATAAGCAAAAATACTGAAAATAATTTAGATTTTGTATGGACAATGAGCACAGGCTTTGATTATGTAATAGTGAAAGTGAACAACATTTGTTATTCATTTATACACCTGGACAAATGTTAAGCAACCCTTATATAGTTACCTCAGCGAACGATGTCTGATAAGAACGAAACCAAGGTTTCAGAAACATTAATTTATTTAATGATATAATTATTATCTTACAGTTTAACGAGAAGAAAATAATTCAGATAACATTTCAATTTTTCTGGATATTTGCATTTATTATTTCCTGGTATTTTGGTGTCCAAAAACATGTTTAGTTACTTATAAATGAAAATCAATATTGGCTGTTGTAATGTGTGAAAATCTTTCCTGTCATGTGAACTGATCATACTTTTAGTAACTCCTTTTACCAAAAGTCACTGGTTCCGGCGGTATGAACCTTTAAAATAGCAAATTTGTTGAAAAGACAATTAAGCAAAAGTTGCCCAATGACAAAATTCGCTTACTATGAACTGTATTGATCCCTCTAAGTCAAAGAAAAACGTTTAATTAACAGATTGAACCCAAAAATACCATTGATATTTCTTAACCGTATGGTTGTAACCTTTTTGTCAAAACATTTTGAATAAGGGGATGAAATTTCAGAAACCGGTTAGTTCCTTATTAGGCATGACAAAAAAGTTTTGATCTGTGACCGTGAACTTGGCAACAACGATGTTGTTTCTGATGCAGTTGTTTACCCAGTTTGTTTTATATTTTATCAAGGATATTTTAAAATTTCATGGTATCAAAATATCCATTTGTGTCCCGTAGGCCGTTCGGCCGGATGTTGTTAAACATGTCTGTTGATAATATGTACTGTGATGTAAAACAACATGTGACCCATACATAAAGTATATTTCTTCTTCTGTATCGAGGTGGGGAAGGTTGGTACTGTAGGAAGAGGAAATATTGCACGGTGTTCAGGAGGGCGCAGTGTTTGTGTAACATTACCGGAGAGAAGGAACACACACTCATATATTTTTCTGAATGAATTTGAATGACAACGCTCGGGGAAATAACGATGAGCCGAATCTTCAGGTTGAAACCCGATCCTGAATTATCCAGGTAAATAAGAAAACGACATTTAAACTTAATCAGTGTGATGCATCATTATCAATCAAATTTAACATTTTGAATAAAAACAAAAAAACATAAGAGATTCATTCAACATAAGCGTCAGTACAATAATCATGTAATCTTATCTTATAATGAGAAAAGTAATTAATCTTCTCACAGCCGGAGGCATCGCTTTGACGCATGCAGTGTCACGAGCAAATTGGCATTTATGCTGTCTGTCAAATGAAACATCTTAGTCAAGAGAATGATTAAGTCACTTATTTTAATGTTTTTACCAAATAATAGTGAAATTTGTACCGTTTGAGATAACTGCCTATACTTATCTTATGTGCATATTATAAGACAACCCATCTTCATAATGTTTTAAACAAATGTTTTTTCATCTACAACAAAAAGTGACAACAATATAAGTACAAAACAAAACAAAACACCGATATAATTATGTCTTACCCATATAATTATGTCTTACCCATATAATTATGTCTTACCCATATAATTATGTCTTAGCAAACAACAACATAGTTCTAAATATTCAGTTACTGGACAATCGCCAATAGCATTCAAGAGCAACCAACACGGCTGATACGTGAAGAATACTACCATTCTTCTAATATCAAATATATCTACACATTTACACATTTCTTATTTACTAAAAGTGATGGTTAATGTGATGTCAAAGTACAGAAGTTTGACATTTGGTCATCTTAAAACATCTTCAAAGAGTTCTTAATTTATGGGTTATTCCTGTCGCTTCCTCGGGCAATTCATCTTGCATTTGTGGTGCTTTGGTTGAAGATGTCTATCATTTCTTCTTAAGATGTCCAAGATATGCTAATTTCAGTTTAGAATTAAAGCAAGGTTTTCCAAATTTAAAGGCAGAATTAGACGATCGTAATCAAATACAATCCTGTGTGGCAATCCAATTCTACCACAACCAGTAAATGAAAAATGTTTCACCAATTTCATAAATTCATTGGAAAGAGTCAGCGGTTCAATTAATACATAAATACAAATGTATGTATTAATCATATTCATAATGTTTTTGTCATAACAATAACAATGTCTAATTGTATAACGCCTTAATAATGTATATTACGTGTTTACCCATTGAAACTACTTCACTTGTAGATTTTAAAATTCTCCTCTGCATGTGTTGTATTTATCCTTGTCAAATATTTGTCGATTATGTGGACAGGGGTTCTATAAGTTTTATAACTTGAGCCCAATCCATTCTTAAAGGGGCAGTAGCACGTATTTTCGCTTAAATAAGTTGATGAAATGTATTTGAAAAATATTGTCACTAATAGTAAAACACCCTTCTCTCTTCGGAAAATCAAGTTAAAAATGAGTTTACATGTTTCGGTAAAGCCATGGGAATAGTTTTTGTAATTCAAAATATAACAAAAGGTATTCCTATTAAAATGGCCGCCGTGCAATTTTTGCTTTATTCCCAACACCGTTATTACCACTACGGGCAATTGGTTTGTGTAATACGATGTTTTATCCTCTACAGTATAAATTATAAATGGGAAATTTAAAAAAATAAAATT
Source organism: Gibbula magus (assembly GCA_936450465.1). Classification (NCBI taxonomy): domain Eukaryota; kingdom Metazoa; phylum Mollusca; class Gastropoda; order Trochida; family Trochidae; genus Gibbula; species Gibbula magus. The sequence continues at coordinate 48,831,692 of OW388303.1, read as the reverse complement.
TGCTACTGCCCCTTTAAATGAATAAAGTATTGTTTCAATCAAAAGGAGCAAGGGGTAATCCAGAAACATTGTGATCTACACTAAAGAAAACATTGATAACCATTACATTTGTCTTTTATACATAGTTGATTTTTTACTTAAATAATATGGAAAGAGATAGGAGAAGATTAACTTCTCAGTGACGTAGTTATTTCTTGTCACATGTGATTTTTTTTCTTCATATTATACTTTTGATCAGAAGTTCGTGCATACGAAAAACATTTATAACTTAAAGCCTGTTTTCCTTAAAGCTTTGAATTACGAAGTGTTTCTGGTTAACCATTTAGTATACAATTATCAACTGTTCTGGTGTATGAGAACATATAGAGTAAATATGATATTCACTTATTTTATCATGAAGATTCATGAACATTCAGTCAATATAAAGAAGATCGCCCCTTCACCAAAGGGAGAGTAGTTTCACCTGGAACTAATACCTTCCTCCTTCAATGAATAATTATTGCACAGCGGTTGTGTCCTTTGTCAAACTGACAGGTAGAAATAAACGTTCTCCATTTAAAACTATCACGTGAATAAAAAGTATTTTGTGTCCGAATATCATAAAGCTTGAGAGTTGAAAATAAACAAATTTAATCTATAATTAAATGATGTAATCGATCAATACAGTTGCCTATAGATAATAAGAACAGTTAAAGTATTTTATGGAAAACAAATCCTTTTACGTGAAAATACACGTTTTGAAGTATATCTTTTCACATTAAAGAATTTGTTATCCCAAACTTCTTCATGTTCTTATGTATTCCAATTCTAAATTCCCTTCAAAGACTTAGCAAGTGAAATGTATTTTGTGTCCAAATATCATAGATAAAGATTGTTAATTTGAAAGAAAACACATGCTTTTCTTCTATGACTTTAACTGTGTAATTGGTTAATAATTATAATTGATGCTCAAAACGTAAATACGATCCTAGTTTCAGTTACCGAGGAGCAGACATGTGCCATTTGGTAGATAGGCCTACTTATATTTTGTATTCATTTCAAGAAGTTTGAGAAAGTTTTACTTTATGATAGGTAAACGAGGAAAATCGATGTAGCATCAGTCTTCAAATTCTCTGTCCGTCAAACTACGACACTGCATTCTATTGTTCATAGTTACATCACATGACATGCACATCAGCCTTTGTGACGTCACAATGACAAGATGATGAGTAATGGGCATTGTCCAGCGAGGCTGACCATTGGTATAAAACCCCCCGACCCCTAACCAAGAGCATCATTTCCCCGTGGTCAATCAGCACATCTACAGGCCTTGGCTGCCATTTACTCAAGTAAGTTGTCCTCCTCTTCTGTATATACTGTCAAACATTTCTTCTCGTCGTTGTTGTCTCACCTACTCCAGTTCCCTTTCCAGTGGTTTGGCCATTGACGAAACATAGTTTCTGAATATCTTCTATGCTAAAGATTAGATATTTTGGATCACACTGTCTGTAATAGTACACATGGTTTCAGGGTTAGCCACAGTTAGATCTCACAATGTAACAAGGTTACAGATGTTATAGATGGATAGTTCAGTTCATACTTTTGAAATACTGTTTTACAAAATTATAAGTAAAGTTCTAGATCTTGACGCACGTTTATATTTTGTGATTTCTTATGTTTTGGAGAAATAGGAATTTTGTTTATTTCTTGAAAACTAAATACTATTGTATTAAATTAAACTTTTTTAATCTGTTTTTTTTCCAGACCACCCAAAAAAAACAAAATGCATCTTACAGCGGTGACCCTTCTCTGCTTGTGTCTGGCAACACAGGCGTTAGGTAAGCACATTATTAGTCTTTTTTTTCTAAAATTCTAAAATCAATAACGGTCTTTCGATACAATCATGCAGTATATTGCTAAATACCTGTAAATATGTAACATATATTTTGAAAATAATAGAGATCAATTTGAGCTATTGAAACGAGATAAACGATTTTTTCTTGTTACTTGTTTTATATCCACTCATCTTACACTGATATAATAATTTCAGGATTTTACGGCGGACGAGGTATAGGATACCGACGACTATACAACCGATACAACCGATACAACAGACTGAGAGGTCAGGGCCGACAGGCACCAGCACAAGCCAAGCCAGTCAACCTTCCCGCCAAGCCAGTCAACCTTCCCGCCAAGCCGAAGCAGGCTGTTGCTACCCCACAACCACCATCCCCGGTCATTCCTAGAGTTGAACCCATCCACAAGCTTGCAATCAAACCCATCCAGCCCAAGATTCAAGGCCTGAAGAAACCAGCCCAGCCTTTCAACAAGCCTTATGATCCCGTCCTCACACCATTTGACCCCGTCTACCAACCTTACGAGCCGACCTACGATCCAACCAACCTACCTTTCGACCCAATCTACGACCAGACATACCAGCCTTACGATTCAACTTATGACTACCTCCCCTACGACCTTGCCTCCAGGGGTGCTGGTAACGCTAAAGTAATCTACGTCATTAAAGAAGACCACCCACTCCCAAGAGGTTCCGCTTCCTTCAACAGCCAGGCCCAGATGGACCCATCAATGATGAATGCCCCCGCCCAGATGTCACCTATTGAACAACGCATCGTCGACATCGTAGGACAGTTCCAGCAACAACTCCCAACCAGCATCAACGGCCAAGCCCAATTCCAAGGCAACACCATGGACCAAGCGATAGGAAGCAACGTTGCATCTATGCCAGCTCAAAGCCAAGCACCTGCTAACCAAGCCTTCATGATGGATCAAGCCCAGCCAAGCCCAGCCCCAGCCCAAGCTTCCCAGGGAGCAGCCACTTCTGATGCCACATTCTCTGCACCAGCCCGAGCTGACCCAGTCCAATCCTCTGCTGCTCCTGATGCTCAAGCTGGTCTTGCTGGATCTGCTGACCCTGCTGTATCTTCTGATGCCACTGCTGCTGCTGCTCCTGCTCCTACTGGTGGCGCACCTGTCGATCCCTTCAGCAGGATGATGAGACACCAGTTTATCTCAGAAATGGATCTCCCACCACACATGTCGGCCCAGATGATGAACAGTGGCTTCTTCCCGTCCCAGTCTGGCGCCGCTAACATGGACCCCTACTTCCAGATGCACCTGGCTGAAGCCATGGACTTTCCCAACCACCCGTCTTTTCTCCCAGGATTCGGACAAGCTGATGCCACCGTTATGAATGGAGCTCCTTCCGCTCCCGCCACTACTAAATCCCAGGATGTTGCACCAGCTTCTGGATCCGCTCCCGCCAGCACTGCTACAAACAACGCACCCACCAACAACGGAGCTACTCCAGCTGAGCCCACTGGCGCTTCCGCCTCAGCCAATGCCATGTCTTCCTTTGATGCAGCTATGGACACGGCCTTCGCTATGGGTATGGCTGAGTCTATGGATCTTCCACCAGCGTTTATGCTACCCGGAAACAACATGGGAATCTTCTAGAGACAGTTGTCAGAGCTTCATCAGAAGCAAAATATTAATTGGGGACAAAAATGTGACTTTGAAATGTTTCGTTTTTGCATGGTTGATAAATAAATTGCTTTTCATGAATTAATTTCCTCGTGTACTCGTTTGCATCATCATTGACTCATTTAAACCGAAACTGAAAAAGCAAACTCAAACGGGATAAAACAGGAAATCCTCGAAGTTAACAAAGTTGTATTTGTGTTCAACTGCATCAAAGAAGTATTTTACATACAAATGTTGACATATGATCGTACATTATTAACTGGCCACAGCACGTATACTTTAATTTCGCATATCGTTATTATTTTTATTTAAAAGCTGTTAGAGATGCATATTGAATATAACGCTTGCAATCAACATTCACAAGCTGTTAGTTGCGGTATGTAGTCACAAATGATCGCATCCCACTTTATCTACAACTTACCAATTTTATTGAGTGCAGTGACTTACAATAGTAAGAAGAAGTAGTAGTCGTAGAAACAGAAGTATTAGTATTAGTAGTATTGGTAGTAGTATTAGTATTAGTAATATTAGTAGTAGTAGTAGTAGTAGTAGTAGTAGTAGTAGTAGTAGAAGAGGTAATATTATAAATCGTTGTAGTGGTAGAATAATATATAGAAGATTAAGAAGAAGCAGGATGTAGGGAAAGTAACAATCTTAGTAGAAGTAATAACAGTAGTCGTAGTAGTTATAGTCGTAGTTGAAGAAGTAGTAGTAACCGTATTGATAGTAGTATATATAGTTTGTGAGTGAGAATGGAGCCGAAGAACGATTTTGGAAGCCTATCTGATCTGAGCGCTTAAAATAGTTAATTGTATATGTTTTACGTGAGTAAATGTAACATATGGGGTGGGGATTAAGAGAGCACGACCCTGTGTACAAATGGGTGTCGAGTTTGAATATTTGGGATATTGAATTTTGACAGTTGAAAATTATTTCAATTTGAGTCGAGAGAAATACATTGCCAACCTTTGCTCACTTCGTTCGAACATTTGTAAAACTGGTCGTTCATCTCTGTTGCGCAACATATTTGCGCTAAACTTCACCTGTGGCATAACCGAGTTTATTGACATATCGCGATTGCAGTCATTATTTGGCAAAATCGTGTAATGTTTCAAACTAACGAATCCATACAGTGACAGCTGGGTGAACAGAGGTACACCTCACACCAGGTACCAACCCTTAAAGCTGGGTGAACACAGGTACACCTTACCCCAGGTACCAACTTACTGCTGGTTGAACAGAGGTACACCTCACACCAGGTACCAACCCTTACAGCTGGGTGGACAGAGGTACACCTTACCCCAGGTACCAACTTACTGCTGGTTGAACAGAGGTACACCTCACACCAGGTACCAACCCTTACAGCTGGGTGGACAGAGGTACACCTTACCCCAGGTACCAACTTACTGCTGGTTGAACAGAGGTACACCTCACACCAGGTACCAACCCTTACAGCTGGGTGGACAGAGGTACACCTTACCCCAGGTACCCACTTACTGCTGGTTGAACACAGGTACACCTTACACCAGGTACCCATCCTTACAGCTGGATAGACAGAGGTACACCTTACACCAGGTACCCACCCTTACTGATGGGTTAACAGAGATACACCTTACACCAGGTAGCAACATACTGCTGGGTGAACAGAGATACACCTTACCCCAGGTACCAACCTTTACAGCTCGGAGAACAGAGGTACACCTTACACCAGGTACCCACCTTTACAGCTCGGAGAACAGAGGTACACCTTACACCAGGTACAAGAGACCCTTACAGCTGGGAGAACAGTGGTACACCTCACACCAGGTACCCACCATTACAGCTGGGAGAACAGTGGTACACCTCATAACAGGTACACACCATTACAGCTGGGTGAACAGAGACACACCTTAAACCGGGTACCCACCCATAAAGCTGGGTGAACAGAGGTACACCTTACCCCAGGTACCCACCTTTACAGCTCGGAGAACAGAGGTACACCTTACACCAGGTACCCACCTTTACAGCTCGGAGAACAGAGGTACACCTTACACCAGGTACCCACCATTACAGCTCGGAGAACAGAGGTACACCTTACACCAGGTACCCACCTTTACAGCTGGGTGAACAGAGGTACACCTTACACCAGGTACCCACCTTTACAGCTGGGTGAACAGAGATACACCTTACCCCAGGTACCCACCTTTACAGCTTGGTGAACAGAGGTACACCTTACACCTGGTACCCACCTTTACAGCTGGGAGAACAGAGGTACACCTTACACCAGGTACCCACCTTTACAGCTGGGTGAACAGAGGTACACCTTACACCAGGTACCCACCTTTACAGATGGGTGAACAGAGGTACACCTTACACCAGGTACCCACCTTTACAGCTGGGTGAACAGAGATACACCTTACCCCAGGAACCCACCTTTACAGCTTGGTGAACAGAGGTACACCTTACACCTGGTACCCACCTTTACAGCTGGGAGAACAGAGGTACACCTTACACCAGGTACCCACCTTTACAGCTGGGTGAACAGAGGTACACCTCACACCAGGTACCCACCATTACAGCTGGGTGAACAGAGGTACACCTTACACCAGGTACCCACCTTTACAGCTCGGAGAACAGAGGTACACCTCACACCAGGTACCCACCATTACAGCTGGGAGAACAGAGGTACACCTTACACCAGGTACCCACCTTTACAGCTGGGTGAACAGAGGTACACCTTACATCAGGTAGCCACCATTACAGCTGGGAGAACAGTGGTACACCTCATACCAGGTACACACCATTACAGCTGGGTGAACAGAGGTACACCTCACACCAGGTACCCACCATTACAGCTGGGAGAACAGAGGTACACCTTACACCAGGTACCCACCTTTACAGCTGGGTGAACAGAGGTACACCTTACATCAGGTAGCCACCATTACAGCTCGGAGAACAGAGGTACACCTCACACCAAGTACCCACCATTACAGCTGGGAGAACAGAGGTACACCTTACACCAGGTACCCACCTTTACAGCTGGGTGAACAGAGGTACACCTTACATCAGGTACCCACCATTACAGCTGGGAGAACAGAGGTACACCTTACATCAGGTACCCACTTACTGCTGGGAGAACAGAGGTACATCTCACACCAGGTACCCACCATTACAGCTGTGAGAACAGTGGTACACCTTACATCAGGTAGCCACCATTACAGCTGGGAGAACAGTGGTACACCTCACACCAGGAACCCACCATTACAGCTGGGTGAACAGAGGTACACCTTACATCAGGTAGCCACCATTACAGCTGGGAGAACAGAGATACACCTTATACCAGGTACCCACCTTTACAGCTGGGAGAACAGTGGTACACCTCACACCAGGTACCCACCATTACAGCTGGGTGAACAGAGATACACCTTACCCCAGGGACCCACCTTTACAGCTGGGAAAACAGAGGTACACCTAACACCAGGTACCCACCTTTACAGCTGGGTGAACAGAGGTATACCTTACACCTGGTACCCACCTTTACAGCTCGGTGAACAGAGGTACACCTTACCCCAGGTACCCATCTTTACAACTGGGAGAACAGAGGTACACCTTACACCAGGTACCCACCTTTACAGCTGGGTGAACAGAGGTACACCTCACACCAGGTACCCACCATTACAGCTGGGTGAACAGAGGTACACCTTACACAAGGTACCCATCTTTACAGCTCGGAGAACAGAGGTACACCTTACACCAGGTACCCACCTTTACAGCTTGGTGAACAGAGGTACACCTTACCCCAGGAACCCACCTTTACAGCTTGGTGAACAGAGGTACACCTTACACCTGGTACCCACCTTTACAGCTTGGTGAACAGAGGTACACCTTACACCAGGTACCCATCTTTACAGCTCGGAGAACAGAGGTACACCTTACCCCAGGAACCCACCTTTACAGCTTGGTGAACAGAGGTACACCTTACCCAAGGAACCCACCTTTACAGCTTGGAGAACAGAGGTACACCTTACACCAGGTACCCACCTTTACAGCTTGGTGAACAGAGGTACACCTTACCCCAGGAACCCACCTTTACAGCTTGGTGAACAGAGGTACACCTTACCCCAGGAACCCACCTTTACAGCTTGGTGAACAGAGGTACACCTTACACCAGGTACCCATCTTTACAGCTCGGAGAACAGAGGTACACCTTACCCCAGGAACCCACCTTTACAGCTTGGTGAACAGAGGTACACCTTACACCTGGTACCCACCTTTACAGATGGGTGAACAGAGATACACCTTACCCCAGGTACCCACCTTTACAGCTGGGAGAACAGAGGTATACCTTACACCAGGTACCCACCTTTACAGCTGGGTGAACAGAGGTACACCTCACACCAGGTACCCACCATTACAGCTCGGTGAACAGAGGCACACCTTACACCAGGTACCCACCTTTACAGCTCGGAGAACAGAGATACACCTTATACCAGGTACCCACCTTTACAGCTCGGAGAACAGAGGTGCAGCTTACACAAGGTACCCACCTTTACAGCTCGGAGAACAGAGGTGCAGCTTACACCTGGTACAAGAGACCCTTACAGCTGGGAGAACAGTGGTACACCTCATACCAGGTACACACCATTACAGCTGGGAGAACAGTGGTACACCTCACACCTGGTACCCACCTTTACAGCTGGGTGAACAGAGGTACACCTCACACCTGGTACCCACCTTTACAGCTGGGTGAACAGAGGTACACCTTACCCCAGGAACCCACCTTTACAGCTGGGTGAACAGAGGTACACCTCATACCAGGTACACACCATTACAGCTGGGTGAACAGAGATACACCTTACCCCAGGAACCCACCTTTACAGCTTGGTGAACAGAGGTACACCTTACACCTGGTACCCACCTTTACAGCTCGGAGAACAGAGATACACCTTATACCAGGTACCAACCTTTACAGCTCGGAGAACAGAGGTACAGCTTACACCAGGTACAAGAGACCCTTACAGCTGGGTGAACAGAGGTACACCTCATACCAGGTACACACCATTACAGCTGGGTGAACAGAGATACACCTTACCCCAGGTACCCACCTTTACAGCTGGGTGAACAGAGGTACACCTTACACCAGGTACCCACCTTTACAGCTGGGTGAACAGAGATACACCTTACCCCAGGAACCCACCTTTACAGCTTGGTGAACAGAGGTACACCTTACACCTGGTACCCACCTTTACAGCTGGGTGAACAGAGATACACCTTACCCCAGGTACCCACCCTTACAGCTGGGAGAACAGTGGTACACCTTACACCAGGTACTCACCTTTCCAGCTGGGTGAACAGAGATACACCTTACCCCAGGTACCCACCTTTACAGCTGGGAGAACAGAGGTACACCTTACACCAGGTACCCACCTTTACAGCTCGGAGAACAGAGGTACACCTTACACCAAGTACCCACCTTTACAGCTGGGAGAACAGTGGTACACCTTACACCAGGTACTCACCTTTACAGCTGGGTGAACAGAGATACACCTTACCCCAGGTACCCACCTTTACAGCTGGGAGGACAGAGGTACACCTTACACCAGGTACCCACCTTTACAGCTCGGAGAACAGAGGTACACCTTACACCAAGTACCCAACTTTACAGCTGGGTGAACAGAGGTACACCTCACACCAGGTACCCACCATTACAGCTGGGTGAACAGAGGTACACCTTACACCAGGTACCCACCTTTACAGCTCGGAGAATAGAGGTACACCTTACACCAGGTACCCACCTTTACAGCTCGGAGAACAGAGGTACAGCTTACACCAGGTACAAGAGACCCTTACAGCTGGGAGAACAGTGGTACACCTCATACCAAGTACACACCATTACAGCTGGGTGAACAGAGATACACCTTACCCCAGGAACGCACCTTTACAGCTGGGAGAACAGAGGTACACCTTACCCCAGGAACCCATCTTTACAGCTGGGAGAACAGAGGTACACCTTACACCAGGTACCCACCTTTACAGCTGGGTGAACAGAGGTACACCTCACACCAGGTACCCACCATTACAGCTGGGTGAACAGAGGTACACCTTACACCAGGTACCCACCTTTACAGCTCGGAGAACAGAGGTACACCTTACACCAGGTACAAGATACCATTACAGGTGGGAGAACAGTGGTACACCTCTTACCAGGTACACACCATTACAGCTGGGAGAACAGTGGTACACCTCACACCAGGTACCCACCCTTACAGCTGGGAGAACAGTGGTACGCCTCACACCAGGTACCCACTTACTGCTGGGAGAACAGAGGTACATCTCACACCAGGTACCCACCATTACAGCTGTGAGAACAGTGGTACACCTCACACCAGGTACCCACCTTTACAGCTGGGAGAACAGTGGTACACCTCATACCAGGTACACACCTTTACAGCTTGGTGAACAGAGGTACACCTTACACCTGGTACCCACCTTTACAGCTGGGAGAACAGAGGTACACCTTACATCAGGTACCGACCATTACAGCTGGGTGAACAGAGGTACACCTTACACCAGGTACCCACCTTTACAGCTCGGAGAACAGAGGTACAGCTTACACCAGGTGCCCACCCTTACAGCTCGGAGAACAGAGGTACAGCTTACACCAGGTACCCACCTTTACAGCTCGGAGAACAGAGGTACAGCTTACACCAGGTGCCCACCTTTACAGCTCGGAGAACAGAGGTACAGCTTACACCAGGTGCCCACCCTTACAGCTGGGTGAACAGAGATACACCTTTAACCAGGTACCCACCCATAAAGCTGGGTGAACAGAGGTACACCTTACACCAGGTGCCCACATTTACAGCTGGGTGAACAGAGGTACACCTTACACCAGGTGCCCACCCTTACAGCTGGGTGAACAGAGATACACCTTAAACCAGGTACCCACCCATAAAGCTGGGTGAACAGAGGTACACCTTACACCAGGTGCCCACCCTTACAGCTGGGTGAACAGAGATACACCTTACATCAGGTGCCCACCCTTACAGCTGGGTGAACAGAGGTACACCTTTCACCAGGTGCCCACCCTTACACCTGGGTGAACTGAGATACACCTTTAACCAGGTACCCACCCATAAAGCTGTGTGAACAGAGGTACACCTTACACCAGGTGCCCACCCTTACAGCTAGGTGAACAGAGGTACACCTTACACCAGGTGCCCACCCTTACAGCTGGGTGAACAGAGATACACCTTAAACCAGGTACCCACCCATAAAGCTGGGTGAACAGAGGTACACCTCACACCAGGTAACCAGGCACAATTGAACAAATTCACTTACCTAGGCTGACACCATACGTTTCACAACTCGTGTCTCAATTGGTACAGAAATTTGCCCCTCAAACACTTAGTTTATCCAGCAATGAAACGGTCACTCATATTCACTTATTTAATAATTTTCACTATTACAAATTGTCGGGAAAAAGTAAGGAAAGTATGTGAATTGAGGTCATTATATGTATGGAAAAGACGTTAATAGTGAGCGGTTAATCAGAATAATTAGTTCATATTTAAAAAAAAAGAATAACATGTACTTTTCAATTTTCAAACAAAAATGAGGACTTATTATTGTGGTTGACAGCATATACTTAAAAAAAAAATACAATGATCTAAAACTTAGTGTTTTGTCATTTCAAGGGGCAGTAGCACCTTTTCTGCAAAAATTATTTTTTCAAATATCCCATTTCCCATTCACCAATGATAGTTTATATCATGTATATTTACTTTAGAGGATAAAACATCTTATTACACAAACCAATTATCCGTAGTGGTAATAACGGTGTTGGGTATAAAGCAAAAGTTGCATGGCGGCCATTTTAATGTGGACACATTTTAATATTTTGAATTTCAAAAACGATTCCCATGGCTTCACCGAACCATGTAAACTCATTTTAACTTGATTTTTCGAAGAGAGGAAGGTGTTTTACTATTGGTGACATTATTTTTCAAGGACATTTCATCGGCTTATTTGAACTCAAAAACGTGCTACTGCCCCTGTAATATTATATTCCAAAAGAGCAAAATACCAAATCATCTTGCTTTAGTTCATATCTATGTTGATAAAACATTGAGATAAAATATATGAACCCAAATATATTTCAGGATATACGTTTTTTCATAATAAATGTACAGACATATGTGATATTAACGTGATGTTGTCAAGTGTATGTGCTGATATCTTCGATTGCTCAATATGACGATCATCTCACGAGAGACAGGTCACGTGTCAGAACAGATTTCTAGTGACCTGTTAGTTTGGTAACAAGCTGTACGACAGCGATTGACGCTCACCTATCACCCGACATATTCCTTGTTTGCATGGGGGTTATGGGACTGGGGTATTGAATCGAGACATTTCATTAAGATTGTTACGTCATACAGGGCCCCATTATGATGTCACACCGACAGTCTGTGACTGATTGAAACAATATTGTTGCTCAATTGTCACGGAGACATACTATATATATTTCGCTAACAAGGTCTGAACACTCATAAATCTTTGACGTTCGCAGACTGTTGCCGTGTATACATGTAAGTATAATGACCACAATTACACGTTATATAGTTAGCAATATTTGTTTCCTGTAGGTATCTGTTTCTTATAACCGCTGTTTTAAAGGTGCATCCATTGTGTTTCATAAAATTTTATTTGACTTTAATACGTTCGAACACACCATATGTGCTGTTTACAATACAAAAAAATTCACTAAGCTTGCATATTCATCCCCAATCGCCAAATATATCATAATTACTAGTTTCCAATTAAAATCGAGTAACATCATTATGCATGTGCAGAAACCGAAAGTGCATGTCCTATTTACACGCACAGTAGTTATATGACCTATTAAACATTATGAACCCAAATGTTTTATTTTATCTGGTTTAAATAAGATTCCAAAATTACGTTTGACTCATTGGCGCGCGCCACACGCGGTGCATTGTCCGGTTTTCGATCAGAAATCGACACTTTTACCTTCATACCGTCAATATACTAAGTCGGATATCATCAAAATGGTAGTTTTCGGTAACAGTTGGTGCTTCTCGATAAATTAAGACCATTTATAAAGTTTGGCATATTTGACCCCAAACAACACAATGGATGTACCTTTAAGGCCTTCACAAGTCATTTACTTGAGAACGTCGAAACGTCACACCTTTATAAGGAGGTTCTTATCCGTAATTCGTTTCTCTCACGCATTCGAAATGATACTGCTTATTTACTTGAAGTAATGGCAATAGGATTAAATGAAGATCAAAGCCTACAATTTGTTCCAGCCTGGGAATTAACAACTCTGTTATTGTAACAATTACATATAAAAATTAAATGATATTCATTTAATAAATAATTGATTTCCCTTTCTTCACAAATTTGCTATCATAACAAATCATAAACAGTATGCGCATGTGTATGACAAATTTGACTTTATTCTTCCGTTCATTTAGGGAGGGCGATGAACAAATTAAAAAACTTTCGTCTATGGACACAAAGAAGATATTGACATAACTATTGTTTTCTTCTATAAATCAGTACTGGTTTTAAATAACTGATTTTAATCAATTTATTATCTTTTGATTCAATGTAAGATATGTTTTTTGTATAAACCGGGTGGAGAATTACGTGTTTCTATAGCTATAACTTCCCCGCAAGCCATAAGTCGCACCTGTCTCTGTCACTACCTAATGTCAGATACATTCAAATAAGCCAGTGTCGGAAACTTATATGATTGAAAATAGAAAATGTCATAAAAAGAGTACCTTTGCTGCTTTTATTGATTTTAAGAACGCGTATGATTGTATTGATAGAAGTGTGTTATGGGAGAAAGTAAGTGAAATTGATGTGAAAGGGAAAATGTTTTTAGCTCTCCAATCACTGTATGATAATGTAAGATGTAGTGTGCGGATTAATGGCATGTTAACATCTTTGTTTAATGTTAACAAAGGTTTGAAGCAAGGCTGCTTACTCTCTCCGTTACTGTTTATTCTTTTCATAGATGATATGCTAAACACATTAGAGGAGAGTGGTATCGGTATTTGTGTTGATGGTACTACTATCGCAGCCCTAGCGTATGCTGATGATCTTATTTTACTTGCAGAATCACCAGAGGATTTAAATAAACTTTTGTACATTTTGAACAATTGGTGTGTGGAAAATGGTATATGTATTAATAATGATAAATCATAAATTGTACATTTTAGAACAGTAAGTACACAAAGAACAAGTGCTGTTTTTACTGTTGGCAATTCTATTTTAGAAGTTGTTGATAGTTATAATTATCTAGGCCTATTGATCACAGAACACCTTGATTACAATATAATGGCTAAGTCAGCAGCTAAGTCTGCTGGTAGAGCTTTAGGCCTTCTTATTTGTAAATATAAGGCACATGGGGGAATGCAATCCACAACTTATGCAAAATTATATGATACGATGGTCTGATCAGTTCTAAGCTATGGGGCATCTATCTGGGGTCATCGGGAGGTTTCCGTTGTTAATGCTGTACACCATCGTGCTTTGAGATTTTTCTTGGGGTTGGGTAAATATGCTCCAAATGTTGCTATTAATGGAGACATTGGATGGATTTCTCCAATTGTTAGACAATGGATGTGTATTTTTAGACAATATTGTCGTTTTATTAAGATGCCCTTTAGACTAAATAAGTGTGTGTTTTATGTGGTCGGAGAGATGTACGAGTGGACGAGTGAAAAATTGGTATTATCGAGTGAGGGCTAAGATGAAAGAATGGAACCTGAATGTGGAAGCTGCTGTGAGTGTTAAACGTGTCTGTGAGCATGTACGAGATATCTGTATGCAGAAGTATGTTAGTGGATGGAATGAATCGTTACGTCAGCCAAGCGGTAGAACGGGAGGTAATAAACTAAGAACGTATCGAATGTTTAAGGATGTGTATGGTTGTGAAAGCTACGTGAGTATGAGATTGCCCCGTTCATACGGCATGTTCCCAATGTGCCTACATCCCAATGTGCCTACACTGCTATGAAAACAGAGACATGCATGGGTGGTTTGTGTATTGGGTTCATCCAACCTATTTGATAATGGACTATTCCACTTGAAATAAGTAAAAAGAAATTTGATGGGTTTGATAATTTAATCAATCTAACATTACTTATCAAAACATTATGTTTTATTTTGAAAGATAAGCTCTTTACTCAACGTTTTCTTAACACAGCTAATCAGTGTCTTAACCACTTTAACTCATTTCATTATTATGTGTTTTTTTTTATAAAGCAAAGCTCTCTACTCATTATGTGGGGAGCAGAATTAAACAATCTAACATTACTTATCAAAACATTATGTTTTATTTTGAAAGATAAGCTCTTTACTCAACGTTTTCTTAACACAGCTCATCAGTGTCTTAACCACTTTAACTCATCAGAACATCTAAGCAGTAGAACTGACTACGTTTTGTTAACATTCTAATCTCCTTACATCTAGGTAACAACTGTTGATCTACGGGTCATACCCACTTTCTGAGAAGGGGTGTGTTTTCAGTTCCCAAAGTACCTACACAGTTTCTGTAGGCACATTGGGATGTAGGCACAATGGGATGTAGGCACATTGGCACCAAACCGTTCATACCGCTCTGCCCTTTCCAAATTCAGATCAGGTACTGTTCCTCTGCATTTGGAAACCGGCAGATATACAAAAACGAATGTGAATGAGAGAGTGTGTTTTCAGTGTAGTGAGAGTGTTGAGGATGAAAGACATGTCCTTTTACATTGCCCTTTATATAATGATTTGCGCGAGAGTTTGTATGAAAATGTCTGTTTTAGCTATCCCAACTTCTTAGATATTAGTGATATCGATAAATTAGTTCTACTTTTTAAACACCATGTATATTTTACCGGCAAAACCTGCTTTTATATCTTACAAAGAAGAAAACATATTTTATATGGATAAATTTTGATCTGTTAGTGTATATATGTATTGTTTACATCAATATTTATTTTAGTTCTTGTTATGTATTATACTTTATAGTCTCTCATAACCCTTATAGGGTGGCTCACTTTAATGTTCAATTTTATATGTATATACTTTTTACTGTATTTTATGTGAGGTGAGACTGAAATAAAACATCTGTCTGTCTGTCTGGTTTATGCCTCACGGGGGAAGTTCTCGCATGATTTTTCTAAATGCTAATACACAAACATAAAACGAACTGATTAAAGCTGTTTGATTGTAGCTTATGTACCAAAGATGCGCGTTAAATGTTGATTACAAAAATGGGGATATACTCACACACTTAACATCCACACTCGTGCTCATTGTCTCATGTAAACCACTAGTGCCATACTAACCTTTCATAAAAAATGTGTTTATCCAATATAACAACATAATAGCAACATCCACGTATTATTCACGTTCTTTTCGAGCCACGATGATGATATTTTCTCAATGTAAAAATAACATGGTTACAGGTTCAGCTGTTGATCCCCTGGGGCACGATGTATTTAGCTCCAGCCATTATTTTTAGTCTCTGTGTAGCGAGCCAGGCATTTTATATGGGTAAGCATCCTTTTACTTTTACTCATTTCTTTATCTTAAGATCACTCCCGAAGTCATTTTTGTCTTGTATTTACCTCATGTTACCACCAGTCTTTAGTATGTATGTAATACGCTTTTTCATTGAGGTGTGGTATTTTCTATGCACTCTTCGTTATGTTTGTGTTTTTCTTTAAAAAAAAGAATAAAGTGAGTATTCGCGTCTAAGAAGAAACATATGTAACAATAACCGTATCTGTTTTGAGATTTGAAAATACCAACATTCCTTTGATTCATTCATCCACCTCCTTGTCTACCCTAGGGCCCTACATGGGACGAGGGTACGGGTACCCACGGATGAGGTTCCGACCATACAGTTTCTACAACAGGGTCTCTAGTCAGAGACGAGCCCCCCACAACCAGGGACCAGCATCGCCTGCCAGTCGTCCTAGTCAGGAACCAGAGTCGAGACACGTTTCTATGAAGACCAATTCCAGGCTTTCTGAACCTGTCAGAAATATCCAGATGCCCACGAGAACTAACCAAAGGTCAAGAAATCAGATTCGTACCCAGAAGCAATCAGTTCAAACCCAAAATCAACAAAGCCGTATCCAAACCCCACAAATTCGGACTCAAACTCCACAAGTTCGTACCCAAAATCAACAAATCCGTGTAAAGAATCAACAAGTTCGTGGCCAAAATCAACAAGTTCGTAGCCAAAATCAACAAATCCGTAGCCAAAATCAACAAATCCGTAGCCAAAAACCACAAGGTCGTAGTCATAATCCACAAGTTGGTACCCAGAATCAACAAGGCCGTGCCCGAAATCAACACATTAGTGTCCAAAATCAGCAGGCTAGTATCCAAAATCCATCAGTCCGCAATCAAAATCAACAAGGTCGAATCGAAAATCAACAAGGTCGAATCGAAAATCAACAAGGTCGAGTACAACAGTCAGCTACGTCAAGCAAACGACAATCCTTACAAAATCAAAGATCCAATCAACCTGTCCAAATAGTGATCGAGAACTCGAGAAATGGGGATCCCAGGGTTATCTTTATTAGTGATAGGTATGATTCTTCCAAATCTTCCAGAGCGGCTCCAAAAGCTAGTTCAATGACAGACAGACCATTCATCCGCGTGGAGACCCCTCTAAACCGTCAACAGAACCCTAGTCGTGGGACTAATCCAACCACGAACCGCATGGATGACCATCGCTTGAACCATGAAGCTTCACAACCATCAAATAAACCCATGCGACCTATCCAAACATCTGCTGCGCCTTCATACAAACAGAATGACCCTATCTACAAACCATACGAGCCCAGGAGTATCACTGGTAATGGAGGCTATCAGGAGATTTATGTTACTGACGGTAATGACTACTCTTACAGCAGTCAAACACGCCAGCCAGCGATGGGTGAAGTAGAGGGAGAGTTTCTGAACTACAATCAGAACTACAGAAATGGACAGACACATCGCACATATGGAAATAACTATCAGAATACCAAGTCTTCCCCGCCACACACCGATATGATCATAATCCAGGATCACCCTGTTCCAAGATCTTCACTGGATCCTTATCAAATCAGTTACACGCCGGTTCTCGACCAACAATACCCAGATTTGGCCCCAAGGAACCAGCCAGTACAGACACCTCAAACCCAGACGAGTCTGACTGGACAAACCAGCATTGCCGATATCATTAGTCAGCTCCAACAACAACTCTCAGCCAATACCAACAGAGGACCACAGGAATCTATGTTCAGACCAAATATCCAAGCGTTTATGAGCAACGGGGTCCCAATCACAAGACAGCCACAGGCTAGTTTTCCAAGTAACCCAGCAGCGAATCAAGACTTATCTACTCTATTTACAGCCACTACTGCCGACCAAACACAAACAAAACAAAGTAAACATGCAGCTTCCATACCATCTCCGGTACAAGAGTGGTCGGTTGCAGCTAACTCGGGTTCGGTTCAGCAATCCTTTGTTCAGGCGGCTTCAATTCCAATCCAAACTGCTTCAGTTCCAGCTCAGGCCGCCTCAGTTCCAGGACGAACCGGCTCAGTTCCTGTTCAAACAGCATCAGTTCAATCTCAAGCAACCTCAGTTCCAACTCAAACCGGCTCAGTTCCTGTTCAAACCGGCTCAGTTCAATCCCAATCCGCCTCATTTCCAGTACAAACCGGCTCAGTTCCTGTTCAAACCGGCTCAGTTCCTGTTCAAACAGGCTCAGTTCCTGTTCAAACAGCCTCAGTTCAATCTCAACCCGCCTCATTTCCAGTACAAACCGCCTCAGTTCCAGCTCATTCCGCTTCAGTTCTGACACGAAGCCACTCAGGTTCAGCTAAAATCCCACCAGGGCCAGTTCAATCCGTCCTAAATGCAGTAGGAAGTACCTCACTTCAATCTCAAACTCCCTCAGGGCTGCTTACATCCGCTCCAGTTCCGGTTCAGTCCTCCTCAGTTCCAGCCTCATTTCCAGTAAAAACTGCCCCCTCAAAAACCCAATATTTTGGTACAAGCTCAATTCAAAAAAGTATCCCCGAACAAGCCAGTAAAGGTTTATCTAATGACAGAAAAGCTCCAGTTCAAACCACTTCGGTTCAATATCAAGCCAACGGTGCTCAATTTCAGTCGAGCACCATGGTTGATTCTCAAGCTGCCCCGGTTCCAGTTCATCCCTCAGCTGATGTCGGCGCTGCCTCTGCTAGTGTCGATCCACACACTCCTTCCCAAGCCTCCTTGTCCTTAGCCACATCACAAGCAAAATATGCAACATCAGCAAAATATGCAACATCAGCAACATCAGCAACATCTGCAACATTAGCACCATCTGCAGTTCCGGTCAAGCCTCAAGCTAATGCAAACGTCGACCCCTTAACAAGAATGATGAGAGAACACTTCCTTTCGGAGATGGATCTCCCAGCTCACATGACTCAACAGATCATCAACAGCGGATTCTTCCAGTCCAACTCGGGTTCGTCTACAGCCAACACCATGGACCCTTACCTCCGGATGCACATGGCTGAAGCTATGGACCTCCCACTTCCACCTGCGAGTCCGACTCAAACTGGCTCTAATCAGTCTGGAACCATGGCATCCACAAATAAACAGAAAGCTGTCCCACAGCAAAATACTGCCCCGCAAGTGGGTCCTGATGGCACTCCGTCCACATCCACTGGTAGTCGGGCAGAGACTATGTTTCCTTAACAAAGTAGTTTAGTGTTGTTTGGAAACGCGTTGGGAAAGTGCTGAGAAATTAGTATTTTGGTCGGGTTATTCATAGTTTTATATTGGAAAGATTTTATTTATTGTCTATTACTAAGCGTCACCGATGATTGAATGATGCAATGCGAAGAAATAAAAATAATAATTCAATAATCACAGCTGTTTGTTGTAAATACCTTTAAATAATCTATATTATTAATGTTTTTTTATCATCCAACATTCTGTTGCACAGAATATATCATTCGCTTTTGATCTTGGAAATTAAGATTTTATAGAAGATTTTGCACAATGACTTGTCACCATCAACCCACATGACATCACAATATTTCACATCAAGTATTATTATATGATGGACGAGTGTTCTGTTTTCTGATTGGCTGAGACTGCTGGTCATCGACAATGATCAAACGTTATGTTTACCGCGGGAAGCGTCACGCGAGGTCGACATAACAATCCAATGACCTGGAGCTAAAAATAGATCACCGCTGGCAGGAGCGCTGTTTAATAAATGTTTCCTGTTCATGTTCAGATATTTAAGAATAAAGTTTTTGTTTTCAAAGTGTAAATTGTCATTAACGTCAAGTAAAATTAGAAAGGAACTTTTTGTGAAAAAAAAATAAATTTGAAGAACATTTTTGTTTGTAGAAACATGAATAGACCTACTGAATACGGTAGTTACCTTAGTGTCCATTGTATAATAAGTATGCCAAATGGTATTTGTTTTATGACCATATAGGTTTTGCTTTACAATCTATGTGAAGTGAAAAAGGTATTTTATGTTGTACCGAGTTGGAGTTATCTCCTATTGAATTTTAAGTCACCAAAATATTTAAAAAAATTATTACTAAATTCAGCCTGGATTCATATGATTTTTTTGGTTCATTTTGTTGGTGGATAATATTTCTAACAAGTGATTTTGTCCTGCAATTATTGAGATTAAGTGACATACATATGCTTTTAAATACAAGAAGAAAATACATTTATTTAAAAATTTCAATAATTAGTCAAAAAGCTTCAAAATAACAATGACATTGCATTTTCTTTTACATATAATTGTAACCATGACCATTGTATTCAAATGAAATCATAATCCTAAAATATGTTTGATGTTTTATAAAATAATAGAGTGAAATGATAGAGACATAACATGTATATATTCTCATTAACACGAAACTGACAGTATAAGAGCATAACCTTCATACAAAGTCATGTGAGGTTTATACAAAATAACGTGTCATGTAAACGCTCTTTTCAAAGCTTCAAGGGGGAAAATCATGTTCCAATATGCGAACACAGAACTCTGCACCTGCACCAATACAGAAGCACACGATAATTCACGAGGGACAGACGATATGTAATTTCGAGCACCTACTTAATTTCGAGCACCTAATTATTATATATTATTTTTCTTATCCAAGATAATTTTGTACAAATTTAAAACAAGTTTTTTACACTACAAGTTTATGCTGCTCATGGCGCACGGCTACAGGGAGTGCTCTACTCATACCCCCTCTGACAGATCGGGAGACACATTGCTTTTGTCGAGGTTTCTTTGGCTTTGTATCGGTGTTCCCATCATTTCCAAAGCATACTTCTAAAACTCTAAAACATCTCCAATCTATTATCATGTAGACATGCCTTGTGGGGGAATGTATTTAAAATTTATTTATTTCTGTTTCCATGGAAATTTGGATTTTGTCTTTTTTAAGGCTAGAGTTGTGTAAGGAACATAACTCTAAAACAACCCGACCAATCGTTACCAAATTTGGTATACTGCCTCTCAATACCACCTTCACTATAAATGTGTCTTGTGGGATATAGAGGTGCAAGTCAGTTTTATTTCTTTCTGTTTCTCTGGCAATAATTGTGACTTTTTGAATGTTAGGGCTTGAGCATAGTGCATAACTTTTAAGAATGAATTGTTTTGGTTTTCTCTTACGAGTAAAAACACTTTTTTCTAGTAAGTTACACTCTATATTGACTTTTAAGTTAGTTTTGTGTAAAGCTGTTAAGCGCTATACCCGCACTAGATGATCGGAGAGAATGAGTGGGTACATGGGCATTGACGAGATCTTTCAAGTACTCAGGAAATTCACTATCGTGTATACGTGTATCGTGTTGTGAGTCAGGAGAAGAAGTTTGTATTGCATCCTGCTCGTAACAGGGAGCCAGTGTAGACTAGACTTTTCGTATCGCTTAAATAGACATAGACTAGACTTTGTTTTACTAGCTTTCCTCGATTACAACATGCCAATTACTCTTTCTTAAATCTGAACTAAACGACAACTGTATGTGTCAAACGAATGTGAATTCATTTTAAAATATTTTATATTCAAATTCCAAACGCAGACATTTGTTTTGATCCTCGCTTTCATAAGTGCCATGTTGAGTAGTCTGATAGTGAGGAACAGTATTTTATTGTGAATAAGACTTTATCATACTTCATATCTGTATATGAGCAATAATGTTCTTCGTGTTTTGAGTAACTATGGTATAAGTAAATATCCATATGTGCAATATCTTGTGTATGGAATTTGTTATGTATGTATCTTTTATCATATAAGTGTGATTTATATTATATTATATATTCTTTATTATCACTTTACGCATCACGTCGTCAAAGAAATAAACGTCTCACACCCCGGGCAGCGTGTTTATTATTCTTCGGAACACATAGATCCTGCTACACAGACACACAGTCATACTGAAGTTTTGATGAAGGGCAAATGTACGTGGCATGGGTTGCGTTCCATAACAGCGAGCGCTTATAATCGCTCATTGATTGCTCATTGATTGCTCAATGTAGCGCTCAAGTAGCGCTCATTCTCTCCTGAACGACACGGTGCAAAAACCTCAAAGTTCGCTCGCTTTGCTACGTAGCGCTACATTGAGCAATCGCGTTCAAGAGAGGTTTAAAAGTAATTGAGCGATTACTTTTAAACCTCTCTTGAACACGGCCCTGGTGTGTAAGTGAATCAACCGGAAGTAGTTGTCTTCATTTGACGTAGTCTTCTTAAAAGTTATTGACTCGAATCACACTTTTCCCACGATTTAAATGGACAGTCAAATTATCTTATTGTTTCAGCAGAATTTGGAGATCACTGTTAATCTTATTTTACAAATTAGTTCATTTACATTTTTAGAAGAAACATATCATGTAGGTGGTTTTTTTGCCGTGTAGTGTATATCCTTGCGACAGGAGATGTGTTCACCTCACCAAATAAATGGCACTGCAGTCCCTCAAGTTCATGACTATTCATGACATCATACATTTGACGACGTCACAATGCTTCTACCTCACTACTAATATAACAGTAAAATATATATGTTTATTAACTATTTGTTTGAAAATAACCCAGTTAATATTATTGATATGAGCACATGTGCACATATCACTTTTGCCTAGCAACTATTGTTTCATCGCGAGCTCCCGTATTTCGTCCCTTATGATGTCAGAAAACGATTGTTCGTGACGTCACTATAGCTTGTCGTCGCAAGAGAAGTGGGTCGTTTCCTGGCAATTTTTAACGCGAATAAAATGAGTAATAAAGAAATGATTACACTCGAAAGTGTGTAATATGACTTTTACGAAACTCGTGCAAATTTGTGTATAACTCTCACTCTCGCTCGGGCAATACAAAAATTCTCACTCGTTTCGTAAAAGTCATATGACACACTTCCTCGGGTAATAATCTCTATATACATTATTCTTTGAAAACTAATGACAATGATTTTGGGTGATAAATATACTGTCAACTAATATATCTTGCTATCAAATATATCAACACTCGTTGGTAAAAGGAATTTTTCACCAACTTGTGTTGACACATGTTTGATATAAGAAGACACTTGAGTGGGATTCTCTACGTATTTCAGATGGTGTAATCTGTGTCAAACGGAGTCTTAACTGTCAACAACAGCAAACACTTTTTAATGTATTTCTCATTATGTAAACCTTTGTTAGCGATGTCATCAATATCAACAATCACACACACATTTCTATGTATTTTTATTTTGCAAACCAATGTCAAACGATAGCATGACCGTGAACAATAACATACACATTTCTATGTATTTCTTATTTTGCAAACCAATGTCAAAAGATAGCATGACCGTAAACAATCACATACACATTTCTATATGTATTTCTTATTTTGCAAACCAATGTCAAACGATAGCATGACGGTAAACAATAACATACACATTTCTATGTATTTCTTATTTTGCAAACCAATGTCTAACGATAGCATGACCGTAAACAATCACATACACATTTCTATGTATTTCTTATTTTGCAAACCAATGTCAAACGATAGCAAGACCGTAAACAATCACACACACATTTCTATGTATTTCTTATTTTGCAAACCAATGTCAAACGATAGCAAGACCGTAAACAATCACACACACATTTCTATGTATTTCTTATTTTGCAAACCAATGTCAAACGATAGCAAGACCGTAAACAATCACACACACATTTCTATGTATTTCTTATTTTGCAAACCAATGTCAAACGATAGCAAGACCGTAAACAATCACACACACATTTCTATGTATTTCTTATTTTGCAAACCAATGTCTAACGATAGCATGACCGTAAACAATCACATACACATTTCTATGTATTTCTTATTTTGCAAACCAATGTCAAACGATAGCAAGACCGTAAACAATCACACACACATTTCTATGTATTTCTTATTTTACAAACCAATGTCAAACGATAGCAAGACCGTAAACAATCACACACACATTTCTATGTATTTCTTATTTTGCAAACCAATGTCAAACGATAGCAAGACCGTAAACAATCACACACACATTTCTATGTATTTCTTATTTTGCAAACCAATGTCAAACGATAGCATGACCGTAAACAATAACATACTCATTTCTATGTATTTCTTATTTTGCAAACCAATGTCAAACGATAGCAAGACCGTAAACAATCACACACTCATTTCTATGTATTTCTTATTTTGCAAACCAATGTCAAACGATAGCAAGACCGTAAACAATCACACACACATTTCTATGTATTTCTTATTTTGCAAACCAATGTCAAACGATAGCATGACCGCAAACAATCACACACACATTTCTATGTATTTCTTATTTTGCAAACCAATGTCAAACGATAGCATGACCGCAAACAATCACACACACATTTCTATGTATTTCTTATTTTGCAAACCAATGTCAAACGATAGCATGACCGCAAACAATCACACACACATTTCTATGTATTTCTTATTTTGCAAACCAATGTCAAACGATAGCATGACCGCAAACAATCACACACACATATTTCTATGTATTTCTTATTTTGCAAACCAATGTCAAACGATAGCATGACCGCAAACAATCACACACACATATTTCTATGTATTTCTTATTTTGCAAACCAATGTCAAACGATAGCATGACCGCAAACAATCACACACACATATTTCTATGTATTTCTTATTTTGCAAACCAATGTCAAACGATAGCATGACCTCAAACAATCACACACACACATTTCTATGTATTGTATGCTCAGCAGTAGAATTTTATCAGTTTGCGAAAAAATGTTCTCACGACTGTAGTTTTCGATATCTCTTCAACACAGTGGAAATATCACAGAGGGGGTGACATCATGTTTACAATGATATGACGTCACAACTACAATCAAAGCATCGTCATTGCAAAGTGATAGTGTAATGTCGTTAGAACTCACTCACCAAATTTCAGACCACAGAAGCATATAATAAACATGATATTTTGTGTTTCAGTGTAATATCAATTATCTCTCATCGCATCGTGACAGGGTAAAGCGCCACTCATGAGAGATAAGTGATAACACAAAATATCCTCTATATATTTCACAATTGGTAACCTGTTTCAAACGATGTGTCATCACTGTTAACGATTACACATTATTTCAATGTAGTTCTGAAGTGGCAACTTGCGTCCAACGATGTCATCGATGTAAACAATGAATCCAAATAACAACGTCATTCCTAAGTGGCAATATGTGTCAAATCACTGTTAACGACCACGATACTTTTAAATATAATTCTGTAATAATGTGGTTATTGTCTAAAACTATGGCATTATAAATAAACATAGACTTTTAAAATAGTTTTCCTCGATTTAAATAATTCACATTCTGGAGAGTACGATGGATATGGGGTAAAAGAGGTCATAGATGTTTCAATGGCTGTGAACAGTCGCACTTATTCCGTTACGGTCTAATAATGTTCAAAATCGTTTACAATATGCGGAATACAACTGTTAAATATAGATATGCCACGCGTTCTAAGTAAAACAAACTTACAAGTTTAATCAGATAGAATTGAATAATTGAATGTTCTTCAATAATGGCAAATTAAAACTTTTTCAATTTTAAAATAAGTATTGTCATGTCATTGGCATGCCAAGATACGTTTTGCTTTCAACAATGAGATGAATATCTTTGAGAGACAATTAGAAGTTGGTTAACTGAATGATGACAACAACGGTGTAAGCATCTCTACTGAAAGATCGCAATCTTGTAATGAAGAAGTGGTAAATCCATATAACTCGTTTCACTTACATTTAGATCAATGACCAGTATAACTATTGTTCGTAGGTCAAGTTTGACGTAGATGCACATGCTTTCTTTAAATGTAAAGTAAAACAACAATATCTAATGAAAAGAATTTTATTTTCAAACTCTACCCCAATTCAAAACAAGTTCTCAAAAGCAGGAAATGTGGAAGTTGTGATTAACTTAACGATCGGTATGAATGAACACACTGGTCCAATGTGAAACCCTGAGCCTTGAACCAATGAAGATGAGACAACGGCGAGTCAGGACATGAGAGAGGCTTGCAGTGCTGCTGCCTCGGCGCCTGGCCCGGAGGTGAAGGCTGCGTACTGGGGGAGATCGAGTGCCTCGTACATATGCATACGTTGGAGGGTCTTCAGATCCAGACCAGCGGTCTTACCGGTCTGCCCGGTCATGAGGGGTGAGTCGTATGCGAGACCGTGGTCCAGCTCGGAGAGGAGGTAACTCCTCATCATGGCGTCCATTTGGTTGGTGGGTTCTGGTTTGGGCTCGGCAGCTGGGTTCTGGGCGGAGGGGGCGGCGGCGGCAACTGAAGCAGGAATCTGTTGGGCGGGATTGGCGGCGGCAGTCTCAACCACAAGTTGAGCCCCAGCGTTGAACTGATCGACTGGGAGTTGGGCGGATGCTTGGATCACTTCCGGTACTTGGAAAGCAGCTGGTGCGAGGGGTCCGCCATTTTGTGAGGCCTCAACGAACTGAGGGGCAGCCTGGGCCTGGACTCCTTGGGAGTTCATCATCTGAGCTGGGGATCCGATCTGCGTTCCTTGGGAGTTCATCATCCGGGGTGCGGCGCCAGTCTGCATCATCTGAGCTGGGGATTCGTTCTGCATTCCTTGCGAGTTCATCATCTGAGCTGGGGACCCGATCTGCGCTCCTTGGGAGTTCATCATCTGAGCTGGGGATCCAATTGAGCCTCTCCTTGGTGTAGGATGGTCCTCGATGTAGACGATTGTATGTCCGTTCCAGTTGGTGGGTACAGCGTTCTTGCCGTGACCGTTGAGGACACCCTGTAAGTCATAGCTGGTGTCGTATCCGCCGTTGTAACCGCCGTTGTAACCGCCGTTGCCGTCGTAGCCTCCGTCGTAGACGTACAGCTCGGGTTCTGGGTACGGCTGGGTGGGTCTGTAGGGCTTGTGGAGCGGCGCTGTTACAATTGGAGCCATTGTTGTTGTTGTTGTTGTGGTGGTGGTGGTGGTGGTAGTTGCTGCTTGAGGGCGGACCTGTCTGTAGGGACTAGGTCTCCTATAGGGGTAGCGCCTTCCCCAGGGACCCATGTGTCTGTTGAACATTCCACCTTGGAACATACCACCTGGCACTAAGAGCAGAAGAAAGATTAGTCTTTGATGAAGGTTAACTAATCATTGGCTATAACATGACCATGAAAGTGCCAGTTATCATGTGAGGCATCTACCGTATTTGATGAAATTACTTAATAAAGTTAATTAATTCTTTGCTGGCTAAATGAACATATAGCAGTTATTTTGATTACAAATACTGTACCACTATTCAAAATGATAAAATAAGACTTACTGAAAGGGAAAGCCTCAATGGCCACACAGAGGCACACAAGAAGCGCTGATACTTGGACAGTTTTCATTCTGGTAGATCTGGAACCAAACAAGATCACACTGAATAACTATAACAATCAGTGCCGTGTGAAATCAATTGATTCACTGACGGCTCCTAGGAAAATAAGTGTTGAGAATACATATTGACGACTTTATAAAGTTCCATTTCAACGGCAAGGTTGATAAACTAATATTAGTCTAGTCTATTTCTCAAACTTTTTGTCGGCAAATATCAAGATTTCGTATTGCGTAAAGGCCTGTGCATTATACTGAAATGTGGAATCAAATAAATCATGTCTCTTGCTACACAAACGATTACTTTGATACATAATTGATAACTAGTTGACTAGTTGACAAGGCTGGTACTTACCTTTAGACTTGTACGAGATGTCTTGTATGTAGATGTGAAGCGAGGACCTGCTCTAGCTTGTTCCTGATGTAGACTGGAGAAGCACCTGTTGATGTTTGATGCTCTAGTCTGGACCACATCGCCTTTTATAGCAGCTGACCATGTAGCTTGCGTCATGGCCATTGTTCTTAGGTAGTGTTACGTCACAATCGTGAGTTGTCCACTTGCTACCCGAGGGGAGCGCACTTGAAGATTAATTTGGATGTCGTTATCAGATGACAGTTGATGATTGACATTTTCTCCAAATCGTGGACAGATTATTTTCTAAATTTTATTGAGAAGGCGTTTGACAAAATATATGAAATGTTATGTGTTTATTATGAAAATAATTTTAGTGAATAATGAAATAATATAATGCCTAACATTTAAAGATCAAATATGTTCTACCACTTATATATTTCTAATTCGTTTATGTATATGTATATTATTTGCGTAAAGCGTTGAGTATGTTCTTCGTCGTTTTATATTTGGCTTCATAAGTGCGAACACACCGTATATGTGCTGATGAAAGTTCAAATTATCTCACTCGACTTGCATATTGATAATAATAATGATATTCTTTTCCATCCTATTCCAGGAATCAAACAATATCCGTGTACATATGCATAAGCTGAAAGTACAGGTAAACTGGCGGATTAAACACACCAAAATCCATTATTGTCTGCTTTAGATTCATTTCCAGTATTATCTTTGACAAATTAGCGGCACCAGCCGATGAAAAATATTCCGACTCCATACCATTATATTGTCACTATACTAAACGTATTAACATCAATATTGCAATTTCAGTAACAGTTAATTATTCTCAATATAACAACACCATTGATAACGTTTGACATATGAACACCAACAACATACTTGATGTCACCTAACAATACGCAGTAATAGTTCATTGGCATGTGTAGTTATGTCACGCTATCGAAATAAGAAAGTAGTCAATATTCAATTTGATTCCACTAACCTTTATATTGTCAAACATTCACATATATCATGGAACTTGTGCATGAAGGCAAACAAGGGTACCTATGCGAAATGTTTAAAAGTGGGTTTTCTAAAGAGATCTTGGTAAGATGTCATACTCACTGAGATCTAACACAAATTCTGATATGTTAATGTTACATTATGAGCATTATAAACATCTAATATATGGCATACAACTGTGATATCTGGACCATATTTGAAAATATGAAATATTTAATAAATTAAAACATTAATTCATAAAATGTTTGCAGTTTTTAAAATCCGCAACACTTTCTCAATTGATTTCCTTTTTATTGGTGTACGTAAGCAAAGTGAAAGGAGACATGTGACAATGATGCACCCTGCAGTATCCCATACGGTTTGCATTGATATTGGTCTAGTGATGCCGTAATGGGAAAAGAAAACGTTGACAAAACGGGAAAATCCTGAAATATTTAAAGAATAGTTCGTATATGTACATTGAAAGAGTATTTGGGAAACTGATATTTCAACGATGGATCTAGTCTATGATGTAATGAAACTACCTCCTGACAAGGTAACCGATGCAACAGAACATTACTGTAGAATATACACATAAAGATTCCATCAACACTATAAATGGTTAAAATCATATGCGATAACAGTGCGGTTAGCTTTAAAATTGTATGAATTTCAAAAAGGTTTGTTTGTATTCTGACATTTATCTTAACTGTCTGTTATTAATAAACTCGGTATGATCAAATACGTCTTAAAACCAATTACAACAAGGAGTTTTTGAGGTGTTTAAAACATCTTTTTCATGTTTTTGTTCCTATTTTCAAACAAATTTCTTCCATCTAAATCACTACAAGCTTAATGTTAGATGTTTTGATGTATTTTCCTCCAGAAAAATCACACAATTTATCTTTTTACTAAAACTATTGTCAAGTTAAAGTGTTATATTATCATTTTTATTTTTATTCTTTTTAGCTATCCATATAGGTACATAAAGCTCCTGGAACAAACTATTCGACTTTATTATCAGCAAAATGCAATATAATATTCATAGGAAATTTTCTATTAATGTTACTTACTATGCCTGTGTTTTGATCAGTTAATGCATTGGCAATATTTGGTTATTTATCTTCAGAAAAATATTGTTCATGATTAATGTCAACCATATATACATATTGATGACCGTACATGCATGACAATGTATTTACCAGTCATTAGCAGATATGCTGAAATCGTTATTTCAAGAGTTTTATGGAAAAAAAGGCTTACATTTAAGTTTCATATTTATTAAAATTGCGACTAAGTTAAACTACGTGGTCGTTATAACGTCTCTTCTTGGACTTTTTAATTCATAGATGCATCAATAAATGCAGGGCGTCATAAGATATACCAAAAAGCCCTATGTTCTATCTTGCATCGATAGAGGGATTCCAAAACACATGATATCAAAAAAGCGTTTTCCTCAGAAGCATATTGTTTGAAAACTAAAAATTCTCTTTTGTTTAGTTACGGTTTTGGCAATGTGTGAGCTAAACAAAATGTTGGTAATGTCTCTTTATTCATTGAATTATTTAAGCAAAGATGTATTGACATAGATAATCAGTTGTGGTCATCTCGTATTATACTCGTCTCAAAATTTAATTTCTATCGTACAATAAAAATAGATGTAGATTTTGAATTTTATATCAATTGTGTCTGTACATGTGTGAGGCAGTTTCCTATTTTTCTAAGTAGATTTCGTTGTTCAAATCATAATTTGATGATAGAATGTGGTAGATATTTAGGTCTGAAAAAGGAGGATCGCCTTTGCCCACTTTGTATCATACCATATATAGAGAATGAATATCACTTTTGCCTGGTATGTTAACAGAAATTAAGAAATGATATTCTTCCAAATTATTATCACACATATCCCTCTGAAGTAAAAGTAACCCAATTGTTTTCCTCAAAGAATACGTTTGTCATCAATAATCTGGCAAAATATATATTTCTAGCCATGAAAAAAAGAAACAACTTTCTTGTTACCACAAAAGACATAATGCTGTAATTTTCATAATTTTGTACGGTGTTCTATGTATGTATAATATTATGCTGTAATCTGATGTATAATGATATATGATGATATATGATGTACAATCTTGACTGGGGCTGTTTGGATACACTTGGAAGAATTCGGTGTTTTCTCCTTCTACTCTGTAAAGCAAAAGACCGAGTTCCATCTTGATGGAAGGATAGTCGAGAGAATACTTTCATTTCCACATTTATGCAATCAAAAGTAAGACATCAAGAACAATGTGTGTTAAATGAGCCGTGTTTTAAACCATACATTTAAAAAAAAATGTTTTTATTCCCAAGAAATCACATTACATGGCATATGTATACAAGCATATAAGACAATGTTTACACTTGTTTGTATATAGGAATATGAAGATAAACAAAAACCTGTTGATTTGCATGATGTCATCTCAAATTAAGAAGAGTGTTGACATTCTTCGTACACAATGATATGGCATATTCATTGTAAACAGTAGTTTCTTGCACATGAAATAAAGGGATTGAAATAGAAGAAACATTGGAAGATCATTGTGAATAAGGTTATATTAATAGAGTGTGGAGTGATGACCAAAACGTAAAGAAGTTTGTTTGTTCATTGTTTGAGTAAGCAATGTATTTGTATAATTTATAGTATCTTCTTATTTCATTTTTAATATGATTAAAATTTGGCTTTGAATCTTTTCTGCTCATATTGTAAATGGTTTTTTTCACAATCAGGCAGATTACATTTAATGGATTGTTATTTATCCCTTTAAAGCCAAAAAGTATATTTTCAAGATTTAATTCAATATGTCCTTCACTCAAGGATCCAAGCCATGATGCCAAATCTCTCCACACTCCATATACAATGTTACATTCAAATAGTAAATGCTGTACAGATTCTTTCGTCTGTTTACAGAATTTACATAGTGGTGAATCAATCAAACCAATCTTGTACAAATACTTATTGGTTGTTAAAATGTTTTAAACCATACATTATCAACCAAAATTCATACAGGGTAATCAATTTGGTTCTAATTTCCACAACAAATAAGCCCTGTTGTTTAAGAGGATAAGACATTCATTCATCCGTGTAATTAGGACAGTTAAGATGACATACAGTACAATGTAGCACTAACTCACAGTAAGACACATGTCAGCCTGAGGCGCTATATCCGTGGACTGTTGCTAAATATGCACCGTGGCACTTCACAGTGAAATATGTTCTTTTTAACTACACAGTTCCGTTTTTCTTCCCCGAAAACCAAATAAATATGTTGATTCACTTTTAAATTCCTTTTAAATAAGCTAATGTAGAAGACAACTATTTTATGGATGATCAACTTCTTTATTAACAATAGCGACGTTTCGGTATAGATCCTTATACCGTTATCAAGCACATGGAAACGTCACCATACACAATGCCATATATTTCTATCCGTGATAAATACGACTGAAACAGAACTATATTGAGTCTTCAGAAACCAACTAAACATAAGTTGAATAGCTAAAACACAACCTGTGCCGTGTTCAAGATAGGTTTCAAAGTAATCGCTCAAAGAGCGATTTCTTTGAAACCTATCTTGAACGCGATTGCTCAATGTAGCGCTACGTAGCAAGGCGAGCAAACTTTGAGGAATTTGCACTGTGTCGTTAAAGATAGAAGAAGCGCACATTGAGCGCTACATTGAGCGCTACATTGAGCAATTTAAGCGCTCGCTGCTATTGAACGGGGCGCTTTTCATATTCTTAAAATCACGCGTTTTAAGAAATCATCTTTTTGGAATCTCCTTAATTAGATAAAAAAAAGGAGCGGCAAAGAGGATTTTTAGTCCTACAAGTAAAAGTGCGTCAGCAAATTGAAGTCAAAGAAGGTTATTTATGTCAACAAACTATTTTCTTAATTAAATTCTACTTTTATTTTTTTTAAAACGTAATTGCGAAAAACCATTTTAAAAAAGCATTTCATCATGAAGAGTGAAGAAAGTTTTATGGATCGACGACTTCTGTATTCTATTTATATTCTATTTCATTTGCATTAATCCATAGACTTTGTCATGGTTCATTATCACGTCATATATATGGATATAAAAGTAAACGTATGTACGGTATTATGATTTATGAACAAAAGTGTGTGCTTATTTAAACATAAATTCTTAAACACTTTTCTCAGATGATTTCGTTTTACTTGTACTACGTCTTTCTCCTTAATGAACATCAAGTTACTATGACAATCTTTATTTGCAAGCAAGCAAGACATAGCAACGAACGATTTACTGTACAATAACTTAATCAGAAATATTGGTTTCGCATCAAAGAGAAAAAAACCCTATGAAAATGGCATCTCTCAATTTAAGATACACTTTTCAATAATTTAAGCAACACTTTCAACAAAATTTTTCATCCAATTTCATCCAATTTCATCAACTTATGATATACTCATCAACAGTTAAAGTCTACGAAACCCTCTCAACTATGCACTGAATTGACAATGCTACGTTCCACACAACGTATTTCCCCACAATTGAAAGAAGATCATACTGAATATCAGGTTTTCACATGTACCAATCTTGTCTTCTAAAAAACTAAAACCATGCGTTCATTTGTGATGCAGAAGCGAGTAGCTTGATGTGAACACCTTCTTCCATAAAGGTAAACTATTCGCACCACGGACGAGCACCAACAATAATTTGTCGAAATATTTCATTTCATTGACTCATCAATATCATTATTTCAATTGTTCATGCTTGTGGTACTGTTCTACACTGGCAGAGATCAATCCACGTTCTGTGAACAACCAGCTACTGTACGTAATGATGAATTTGTAAAACACATTGAATAGATCTATTTAATACCCATATGGTTGAAAATAACCGAGTTAATATTATTGATATGAGCAGATGTGCACATATCACGTTTTCCTATCAACGATTGTTTCACCGCGGCTGCCCGTATTTCGTCGTCTGTGACGTCATAAAACGATTGTTCGTGACGTCACTGTAGCGTGCCGTCGCAAAGAAAGTGGGTCATTTCCTGGCTAATTTAACGCGAATCAAATGGAATACAATGGGTAATAAAGAAATTATTACCCTCGAAAGTGTGCAATTTGACTTTTACTAAACTCGTGCAAATCTATGTATAACCCTCGCTCTCGCCATGGCAATACAAAAATTCAAACTCGTTTCGTAAAAGTCATATGACACACTTCCTCGGGTAATAGTCTCTATTTATCACATGAAAACATACAATTTTATTGAAGTACCAACACTATTTTTTCCAATGCACATCAACTCATGATTGTACTCTGTAAATAAAATAAAATAATGTATACGTTCTTCTGAGTCCACTGAAATCAATCATTTACCCAATTAACATTTTACTTAAAGTATTTTATGTTTTATATTAAAAACTTCAATAAATGTAAAGTTAAGAAGCAACCCAGATAACATGGAGGCAAAATGGAAAGGTAGAAGTGAGTAAGTAAGTAAAACAGTCCTTGAAGATTCCCGGGAACAATAATTGAGAAACTCCAACAATGTCGTCAAATTGGGTAGCGAGACGAGTCATGAAAGTGTGTTATCAATCACTGGTATGTCACGTGACAGCAGAAAAGTTTGCATGCATGCATTGTTCTATGCAATCTCAATACATCACCCAGGACAGATGAATGGACAAGGGACATCTACCAATCTGGTTTTGGTACTGTGTATCATGTATTATTACGTCACAGTTGAATTGAACCATTGTGTAATGATAGATTGTCATGTGACGTCATAGTGTTCAATTTCCTAGAGACGGTGGGTATAAAAGACGAGTTGGAGTTCTCGTAATGCATCGAACTACATTGCTTGGACAAGGTGAGTCCGTCTTCACTTCACTGCAATATAGATTTTAATGTTTCCATTATCACGCAACGATAACGTTATATACAACAGAGAAGAGAAGAGAAGATAAGAGTGTGGAATCTGCTAATACGAACCCAGTTCTATTGATATTTTGTTACAAATGTTAAGTTTCATACCGTTTAGTATTTAGTATGAGTTTCTTAAAAACAATGTCGACGTCCGTAGTTTGTACCAAGGCTCAAATTTTTACAAATCCGTTTAACTTCAAGAAACCAAATTAAACAGAG
This sequence comes from Gibbula magus, assembly GCA_936450465.1. Taxonomy (NCBI): domain Eukaryota; kingdom Metazoa; phylum Mollusca; class Gastropoda; order Trochida; family Trochidae; genus Gibbula; species Gibbula magus. Next base: position 48,796,749 of record OW388303.1, on the reverse strand, counting down.
TAAGAAAGCAAGAGAAGAAAGTAATCTGCTACACACACAAAATCTGAACTTTCCAAATTGTTCGACTATTTCTTAGCATACATTAAGATAATTAATACTTTTAAACTTGTTTTCTTTACGTTTTGTTCTTTAAATGTAACTTTCTGATATTTTACAGATTTCAGAGAAACGACGACAATGAAGATCCTCGTTCTGATCTCTGTGCTGGCCTGTATGTGTGGTGTGGGATGTGCACAGGGTAAGAGACTCTATACAGCAGAACTATACTAAAACATCCATTTTGTTAGAATATTAGATGTATTTAATCTTTTTTCTTCCTTGTCTTTATTGTAACATACGCGACGTTTAGGGGTATATGCTTATATTTTCATCAAGTGAAATATGGCGTGTTACAAGGTGGGATACGTTTATACAGAATATTTATTAACAATTCTAAGAAAACTGAATCAAAGATATTAATATAATTGGTATGTTATACAGGGAGGATTAAAATGTATGAGTAGGTTATTCAGTTAGGGTTTGCAATACAACTTTGTTGTAGGTCATTACGTTTATTCAAAGAAGTTATCAATTCAGGTTTTTCAAAATAACATTGAAACCGGAATCAATAGAGCATTGCTGCGTTTCCATCTGAGTACTCGACAGCGGTGATATCTCATTACCTTTTCTTAGACAATTCGCTTTTGACCAATCACAGGCCTGCATTCCTAGGAATTCATGCTAAATATTTCCTAACCTCATCGTTGATTGGCTAGAGAAAATGTTGAGAGTTACGTTCGATCATGTTGATCATACCTTTGTCTGTGTTATCTTTACAACAACATTAGTAACATTGTACTCTCCTGTAACCAGAATATATGTTTCAAATATGTTTAAGCATCTTCCTTAAAGATGACCATGTGGTCACCCACTGATATTCTGTTCTTTGCCCGGTTTAGGACGTCCAAGAATCATAGTCATCAGAAGAACTTCACCACCAAGTTCTAGCTCCAACATAGTTGGCGCTCAATCCCAGACTTCCGCTCCACCGGCACCGACCACCAACGCCGCATCTCCCGCTGCTAAAGTCACTTCCGGTTCCTATGACGGCCACTCGGGATCTGCCAACTCACACGGATACGACAGCCAAAGCATCTACAACAATCTGATGCTCGCTGAGCACCTCGACGTCCCCTACTCCAGAGACCCGACCCGCCACTACCTCAGCAACAAGCTGGACATCCCCTACGTTCTCTTGGCCAATAGAGACAGAGGCAGCTCCGGCGGCTACGACCACGTCAACTACCTCATCAGCCAGAAACTGGATGTTCCATATCTACCTACCCTGTCCAACAACAAACGCGGCTACGACCCGCTCCGAGCCGCCCTTATCATGGATTCCTACGACTCGCCGATCATTTACAGGCTTTGAACATGAGTTTTATTGTTGAGTGTGTGGGTTCATATATTTAAAAATAAATCATTCAATATCATTACATGTTTTCTCTGTCGTTCTTTAAAGGTCGAGTGAAGGCCATGTTACAAAACCTCCCCATCTGTCAAGAGGCAATGCTGCAACAAGAGATGAGACGATGCTGGATTCAGTTCCCAGTGTAAAACATGGCATGCTGGTAGTGTCGACTTATCAATCCGATGTGAGACTCGGCTGACTGTATTGACAGTATGAAGATCATTCTCTATCACACAAGCTTGGAGGAGTGGGGCAGGATGGTCACTGACAACTGACACTGACTTTTAATTTCTCCATCCTTGGAGAAGATCATGAAACAAACCCGAATCAAACCTTTGTGTAAAGCGTAAACCTGATTTGCTACAATAAGACATGATTGTGGACATCGATGCTTCTATTTTCCGTCCTTACATTGTTTGAAACTTTTTTATAGTTTCCAGATGGCTGTTTCCGTCCTTACATTGGTTGAAACAATTTAGAGTTGCTAGATGCTAGTATCTGTCCTTACATAGGTTGAACGAATTTAGTTTCTAGATGCCGTACGCGTATTGCATTATCTATCAATGCAGTGTTTCATTAATTCAAATGAGCTATCAAATTAATAATATGATCGAGAAGTGACCATACTTAGGTAAAGGTAAATAAGCGCTACCAATGGCTAAATAATACTCCTGAATCAAGTTCTTAAACAAATGTACATAGTTCGGTAAAACCATACGAGTCCATTTCCCAACGAGCGGCCATTTTAAGGTGTTCACATTGAAATGGCCGCTCGAAGGAAGTTCACGTGATCTGACTGATGCAGAAAACCAAAACACTCATTATAGAGTTTTAAATATGATACAATGATGGATTGCTCAACCATGTTGATTTGTGAACTGTCAAAATCGCATGAGACCTACAAATCAACCCCTCATACTGAAGAGTTCCACAAAATTATCGCTTTATATTTTCTTCTAATACGGATAACCGTTTTATATTAATACGGCTTATCTAGTCGTGTAATGAGATTTTTACTTTTTAAAGTAACAATATAATATGTAAACTTTAATAGTAAATGGCAAATTTGAGAAACAATACAATGCAAAATATGTGCTATAGCGCCTTTAAGAACAGACGTAGTAGCCCCTCGGATGAGTATTAGTTGCAGAATTGCAGGGATTTCTTTGTGTTTTTGTGCAGTTCTACATAAGCTGCCATTAACTTACACTACTACTCAGTAGATTTAACTGATTAGGAATAGGTTTAATCAATCTAAATTATTAATCAAGTTCGCTTTGATGGATTGAAAAAGTACCTACATACCATAAACGAATTTGAGAGATTCACTGCCTTATCGAACTGTAACTTCAGTAAATTCTGCACATTTTGGTCATCGTGCCACAACTTCTTCACATTACTACTTCACATAACTATTTCTATTATGAAACAGTTACTACCCCCAATGTATTTACGTATGCATGGTTGCATGTATGCAAATGACTCATGTTACAAATGCCAAAATTATTGATGTACCCATGAAGTGAAACAAACAAATAATCAAACTAAATCTGCAAAATCACTATTTTCGCCCAAAACTTCTCCTTGATAAACAAAGAGTTATACAGCACAAACGTTGACCGGATTCTACAGGGTCCATTTGGTAACACGCTGTGAAGCCTCAATCATCGGCTTAAATTAGTTGACTTGCTAAAATAATAAAATAAAACAAGAAATTGTTACTTTTGTTTTCGGTACAAAGAAGTCTATTTGAGGTTGGCAAAATACCACTTTTTGGAAACACTTTACATAATGCATAATGTCGTTTACACTTCAAACGTTAGTGGTCAAAGCATATATATAAAGACAACATTTAAAAAACTTTTACAAGTATACAGTAACAAATATTCCTTATGATACCAATGAAACATGTTGGAGTAAAAATGGCTGTGTCTTTTTTGACTTTTGTCTGTCCGCCACAAAACTTTGTGCAGAGCATATTTCTCAAACTGTACACGCTAGCTTCACCAAACTTGCTACACATGTTAGCCATGAGCCTTTTCTGAATTTTATTTTTTGCGGTTTACATGGAAATATGACCAAAACAGTGACTCTGTAAGGATACGTATTTACCCGTATGTGCTCTTGTCAATTTGGTTATTCAGTCGGTTATTTCACCGCAAAGCATAGCCACATGGCGTTGCAGGCTTTCTCCCTGCAATAATACTAGCAGTAGCGATATAAGTGAAATACTCTTGAAAGCGGCGTTAAACCCAACTCACCTCACCTCACCTCACCTCAGTCGGTTGACATGTAATCGTCTACCTACACGAGAGTCTCCTTCAAAATATGTCCGAATTGTCCTTTCACACTTTGGTTGTGTCTTCATTTAGATACTGTATCATAATATCCACTGACTTATAGTTAAGACACATGTGTATGTATATATTGTTTACAATTTAAATGGACTTTACTACCTGCAATAACCCATTTTCATCTGACCCCACGTGACCCCCTGTCCACATTGGCTCCACAAATTTGCTTTCCCAACTAGATATGTCGATGGCATTTTGATTTACATAATATTTGTGTTACATGTGGATTATTTACTCTTGTATGTACTTACACTTGTATTTTATCTGTCTCCGTATAACCCTGCTTCATAAAGATTGAACAGAATAGAAACTCATATGAGCTTCCTAACTTCCCGTTATGCTAACAAAGGCGCTCGTGTTCCTGCCATGGTATGTGGAGTCTGTTTAATATTCCAACCAAACCTTACAAAATCAACTGTACATGGTAGGTAAAAGGGTAGCAGGTGTTGATCAGGTCATTCCTGTAACATCTGTTATGCATACATAATAATTATGTTTTAATAATATAATGTATATTATTTAAATACCTATCTGTTGACTAGACCTACTTTGCCTTACCTCCCAGGGGTAATGCTATTTCAACCTTAATACAGACGAACTTGAAGAATGGATGAGGGGTGCGTAAAATCCCTTATCCAAGGGCCGGTAAGTCTAGATGGTCTCGTGACGTCACTACCTGTTCATATCACTCTCCTAAAAGTTGCAGAGCAAGGCAGACGTGTTTTGTTCTGTGACTGGGGTTTTAGCGACTTGGGTTGCTAACTTGCTATTTTTCTCTTGTTAGTTCAAGAGATATCATCAACGTTGTTCTTCATTAGTGCAGGTTGTGTTTACAATCTGTTTTTCAAGTAGGTGTTAGATTTCAAGGGGCCTTGTTGACATGTGCTAGCTAGCGACCATCCGGAGTAGGTGGATTGCATGCGCCGCACGTGCAGCTCGTGATTCTTTGTTTTCTCTCACCTGACTGTTGGGTGTTTGACTTGCGTAGGGTAAAGGAGCAGTGGTATCTCTCCTACGCGGGTGACTCGCTTGCTTGTCATCCGCTTTCGCTTGGTCATTCGCCATTCGTTCCGAGTGCTGACTGTTAGGTGTTTGTCTTGCGTCTGGTAGAGGAGTAGTGGCATCTCTCCTAATCGTTTGACTCGCTTCGCTGGCCATTCGCTTTCGCTTGTCACGCGCTTTCGGTCTGTACTTTAGTGTTAACTGTGGGTTGTTGACTTGCGTACGGTAAAGGAGCTAGTGGAATCACTCCTAATTCGCTTGTCATACGCCTGTCGGTTGTACTCTAGTGCTAACTGTTAAGTGTTTGTCTTGCGTATCGTAGAGGAGTAGTGGTATCTCTCCTATTTCGTTTGGCTTGCTTCGTTTGTCATTCGCTTTCGCTTGTCATACGCTTATCGGTCTGTACCTTAGGAAACTGTGGGTTTGACTTGCGTAAGGTAAAGGAGCAGTGGTATCTCTCCTACGCGGGTGACTCGCCTCGCTTGTCATTCGCTTGTCGCTTGTCATTCGCCTGCGGTCCGTACTCAAGTGCTTCGCGTCTCGCTTGGCTTCTCGCCTCGCCTGTCACTGGCTCGCTAGTTGTTCGCCTTAGGTGAGTCACTAGCTTGGTTAAGGAGCAGTGGATACACTCCTCGTCAGTGACTCGCGTTGCCCGTTGCTAGCTTTCGCCTACCATTCGCCTTTGGCTTCGCCTTAGGTCGATTCTACGTGACTCACCCTTAGGGTGATTCACTTTGGTTCAAGTGACTCGCTACGCCAGTCACTTAGGGTTTTTGTCATACGCTTATCGGTCTGTACCTTAGGGAACTGTGGGTTTGACTTGCGTAAGGTAAAGGAGCAGTGGTATCTCTCCTACGCGGGTGACTCGCCTCGCTTGTCATTCGCTTGTCGCTTGTCATTCGCCTGCGGTCCGTACTCAAGTGCTTCGCGTCTCGCTTGGCTTCTCGCCTCGCCTGTCACTGGCTCGCTAGTTGTTCGCCTTAGGTGAGTCACTAGCTTGGTTAAGGAGCAGTGGATACACTCCTCGTCAGTGACTCGCGTTGCCCGTTGCTAGCTTTCGCCTACCATTCGCCTTTGGCTTCGCCTTAGGTCGATTCTACGTGACTCACCCTTAGGGTGATTCACTTTGGTTCAAGTGACTCGCTACGCCAGTCACTTAGGGTTTGGTTCGACTTAGGTCCATTATACGTGACTCACCCTTAGGGTGATTCACTTTGGTTCAACTGACTCGCTACGCAAGTCACTTAGGGTTTGGTTCGACTTAGGTCGATTATACGTGACTCACCCTTAGGGTGATTCACGTTGGTTCAAGTGACTCGCTACGCCAGTCACTTAGGGTTTGGTTCGACTTAGGTCGATTATACGTGACTCACCCTTAGGGTGATTCACTTTGGTTCAAGTGACTCGCTACGCCAGTCACTTAAGATTTGGTTCACGCACGAATGTTATGTGAATAAAGATTGATTTATCTTGTAAGTGTTTAGCCTAGTTTTTGGTTTGGCTTGTTCGTCTTTGTTTACCTTGGCGGGTGGTTACTTGATTTTGACTTTGTGCTCTTCGAGTTCAGAGTTTTTGTTTCAACTCTCTTGATTGCATATCGTCAGAGTTGTTGTGCTTTTGCTCCGCCGCTTGGGTGTTTCACGTGTGTGACTCACCTCGTCTACGCTACTATACGCCGTGTAGGTGACTCGACTGTCTCTACCTTCGCTTACGTTACGCGTTTTATCGTTACCGTTCGCCATGTACTCCGCCTTCTGCACGAACTGCGGAGGCAGGAAGTCCGCCTCTAAGGATCCGCACTTGTTATGTAGAAAGTGCAAGGACCTTTGCGAAGAGGATTACCGTTGCGACGAATGCGCTCCTCTCTCCGAATCGGAGTTCCACGCGTACGTTTCCGCCATACGCAAGTCGGTGGCCGATAGGGCTGCGTCACAGAAGCGTACGTCGTCAGCTCAACGTAGGGAGTTGTCTCCCATTCGTCATCCGTCTCCGGTGGAGGATGTAGACATTGTCCTCACGGAACGGGCGGATGAATTCGACAGGGAATCGGACCTGTCCGAACCCGCTGGGGGGTCGAAGTTACGCTCCCCCCCTCCGCCGTCGTGTTCCGGTTCTCGTTCGCGGACTCACCCGTTGTCCCCTCCTTCGCCGGACAAACGGTTGTCTCCGCTTAGACTTAAGGTGGGCGGACCCACTACGCCCAAGAGCAAGAAGAAGAAGTCCAAGAAGGCTAGGTTCGACAAGGTCGATCCGTCCCTCCTTCTGGCATCCGTCAAGGATATGGTCTCTTCCTTGCTCGATGCGCGTTTGGGTCAGCGGAACTTACCCACTCACACTACGACTACGCAACCGTGTGAGCCCTATGCGGATGACGTACCTCAGGGTGCGCGTTCCTCGTCCGCTAGGGCCTCCGCACCCGCGACTCCTTCGCGTACCCCTCGCACCCCTGCGCGGCGTGTCACGGTGATGTCACCCTTACGGGACTCCTCGCCGGACTCACCGGAACGTGACATCCGCTACGTGGACGTGTCGAACCCTCCGTTCATCAGTATAGAAACGGAGGCGGAGGGTACGGGATTGTCGGAGGATCCTCCAGTGGTTGACGCAATAGCTATGCTATCCGAAGTGGCTTCGTTCGCGGACGTTCCACTTAGCCAAGTCAGCGTGACGGGTCCGCGCACGTCGGCGGCCAGGAGGGCTTCCTTTGGCCCTGATGGCGAGGTACCTCCCGCGCGTCTTGCCCTTCCACCTCATAGGCTCCTGTTGGAGGCCACCGAGGATATGGAGCAAGTCGTATCAGCTGCGATGCCCAATCGTCTGCTTCCGCCTTTGGTGGTGCCGGACAAGCGCAGACGGCGTCTGCCCTTGTATCCGGTCCCTTTTCAGCTTGTTCCGCCTCCCCTTGATCAGGGGGCATCCCGGTTGTTTACCACCAACCTGCTTCACCGCGTGTCTGAGGCACAGTTCTCTCATCTTGACAGGGAGGCGCGTTCGGTGTTAGGCTTGGGGAACAACGTGGCTTTCACATGTCAGGCGATGCTGGCTTGTGCTAAGCAGGCGGGCATGGAGGCGGGGGACCCGGTGTTGTTCAAAGCGTTTGGTGATGTGGCTGCGGACCTTGCGCAGATCATGTTGTCAGCGTCGCGAATTTCATCGAGTATAACAGTGCTTCGCAGAGACAATTTCCTCTACCGGTCAGGTCTCAACCCCGATCATAAGAACTTCCTTCGACATGCCCCTGCTCACGCTGAAACTCTGTTTGGTGGTCGTATCCCGGAGGTTTTGAGAGCACGACAGGAGGCCCAACAGCAAGACCTCACTAATCGGCTCGTCACGCAGAGGCAAACGACACCAAAGCGTCCGCAGACCAGTTTTCGTCAGGGGCAAGGCCAGGGCAGTGGCCAACCTTCCCCCAAGAAAGCGAAAACGGACTTTCGGCGGGGAGGTCGTGGCCGTGGATCCACGGGTCAGTCCCCCAAGTCCCCCCGGCCTGGCGCCGGAGGTCGTACCCCGCAAAAGAAGTGGAGGAAGTGACTCGTGGTCACCCCCTCTGCTCCCTCCTTCTCTCGTCCCGGTATCGGGTTCGGAGCCTCTGCCTTTAACACTTTCGGTAGTCTCTCTCGTCTCGCCTTGCGTGATTTCACTTAAGCGTTTTCGTTCTACGTTTTCGTGAGTTTACACTCTGGGTGTTTTTGGAGTAATTAGCTATCAGAAGGGTTGTTTTCCTCCTATGTCAGAACTTCGTTCTTACACTACTCTAAGACTTTGCGTTTCGCGTCGTGAATCGACTGTCATTCACCACGCGCCTGTCAGTAAGTGACCTTACTGTCACTCACCTCGCCCACGTTAGTGTTAACTGATTGAGGGTCAATCTCCTGTCACTCACTTCATCAGCTTACGCGCGTGGGTCAGTGATTGACTATCACGCACGTTGTTACTTCAATATGTACTCTGCCTTCTGCACGAATTGCGGAGGTAGGAAGTCCACTATCAAGGATCCTCACTTGCTGGTTAGGAAGTGTAAGGACTTGTGTGAGAAGGATTTTCGTTGCGACGAGTGAGTGTTGGTGTTTTTGGAGTAATTAAGCTATCGGAAGTGTTGCTTCTTAGTGTCAGGAATTAGTTCTTACACTGCCTTATGTAGGTGTTTCGCGTCATTGACTCGTGTGTCATTCAGGGGCGGGATAGCGCAGTGGTTAGCACGTTCGGCTTCGGATCAAAAGGTCCGGGGTTCGAATCCCGCCAGGGGCACGGCAACTTTGTCTGCAGTAGAGAACTGTTCTACACGCAGTTAGGTTTGGCTGCAATGCTACTCTGATTTTCAGCGTAATACCAACCATGGTTCGCTAGTTCCAGCCGCTGCTCGCAGGTTTCACCGCAGGGCATAGCCACATGGCTTTGCGGGCTTTCTCCCTGCCATAATACTAGCAGCCGCGATATAAGTGAAATACTCTTGGAAGCGGCGTTAAACCCCAACTCACTCACTCACTCGTGTGTCATTCACTTCGTCTAGTTTACGCAAGTTAGTGACGCGCCTGTCGCTCATCTGTTAAGTGAATTGAGCGTCACTCACCTGTCACTCACCTGGCCTAGACTACACACGTTAGTGGCTCGTCTGTCACTCGCCTACTAAGTGACTCGACTGTCACTCACCTCGTCTAGATTACACGCGTCAGTGTCTCGTCTGTCACTCACCTACTAAGTGACTCGGCTGTATCTCCTGTCACTCACATCGTCTAGCTTACTCGTGTCAGTGGCTCGTCTGTCACTCACCTGTTAAGTGATTTGAGTTTCACTCACCTCCCCTAGCTTACATGCGTCAGTGACTCGTTGTCAATCACCTGGTAGTGTCTCGAGGGTCTCGTCAGTGACTCGGCTATCAGTCACCTAGTTACTCTACTACCTCGGTGTTTGCGTCACTACGTACTCTGCATTTTGTACATTTGCGGAGGTAGGAAGTCTGTTAGGTCTTGCCTTGTATGAAGTGCAAGGACCTGTGTAACGAGGGTGTCATTCTTTCGTCTTCAGACTTCCGGGAGTATGTTTCGGCCATTCGTAGGTCTGGTACTTCTTCCTGGAAGCGCAGTGGCAACGGAACGTGGCAGTCTTCAGGGGGTTGTGTCTCCTGTTCGGCACCCCTCTGAATCTTTGCATTCTTTCAGTTTGTTAATTAAGAACTGGTTCATCGTCCCATGTTTTGGATTTTGCAACAAGTCTGGAACTGTTACAAAACCCGGCAGCTGTTGAGGCTGGTCTTGCCTCACTCGCCTAGGAGAGCCCAAGGGCTAGATAAGCGAGTGTTGGGGGTGTACCTGAGATCATTGATGCGTACAAGGCCGCTGACCTGCCTCCTCCTTCGCGTTCCAACCCGCATGAGATCCGTGCAGTGTCAGCCACGATGGCTTACCACTGTAACATCGCGGTCTCGGGCTAGCTCAGTCGGTAGAGCGCGGGACTCCTAGTCTCAGGTCCAGGCTTCGTCCACCTGAGGGGGACTTAGCCAGTGTGTTTCTGCCACAATGGCTTATCACTGCAACATCGCGTTTTCGGATGTCATGGCAGGGTGTTTTTGGCGTTCATCAGAGGTTTTCGCCTACCATTACCTACGAGATGTCTCCACAGCAGATCTTGAAGGCATCTCTAGGCTGGGTCCACAGGTCTTCGCGCAGACGAAGGTGGTCCCCCAACCAGACCAAAAAGGGGTCATCCTTCTTGGACGCTTTTGAGACTTATTGTAAATAAACATGGTTTACATTACTAGCTCTCGTGTCTGTTGGTTTTTTCTTTAACTTCATTTTAACCCCCCCCCTCCCTGTTGGGGTTGGGGGGGCGGTGTGTTGATCGGAAGTTGAGTGGCAGGGTTGTCTCTTCGATCCGCTTAGCGGTAGAGATGGTATCTCCCGGGCTGTGCCTTGTCCTCACCACAGGGTGGAGGACTCGTAGGTTAGCTTACACTCAGGGCTAGTCGCTGGTCTCGTCACTACCATGTATCTACTGACCCGCCTCCTTGCGGTGGGATTCTAGGCAAAGTAGGTCTAGTCAACAGATAGGTATTTAAATAATAGTACGTTTTTGATTAAACGTAATTATTTATACTTACCTGTTGACTAGACCTACGCTCTAGGCCCTCCCATCCTCCCCACTTGGTCTGTCTTGCCTTTGGGACTTTCGGAGAGTGATATGAACAGGTAGTGACGTCACGAGACCATCTAGACTTACCGGCCCTTGGATAAGGGATTTTACGCACCCCTCATCCATTCTTCAAGTTCGTCTGTATTAAGGTTGAAATAGCATTACCCCTGGGAGGTAAGGCAAAGTAGGTCTAGTCAACAGGTAAGTATAAATAATTACGTTTAATCAAAAACGTACTATTATCATAAAGGACCAACGTTATAATTTACATACATTCTGGACATTGTTCAGAGAGTATAAGTAGATCTTTCCTGTAAAATCCACTCCTGTTACAACCAAATTTGTTAATGGAATGACAGTTTGTGTTACTGGAATGACATTGTGTTCGATAATGATTGCAAGTGCAAGAAAATTGCAAGTACAGAACCATTATATCTCGTTTTGGTTTCAAATGATTGAATTGAACAGTGTTTTCTTTTCTAAATCACTTATTTTGTCTCAGAATGTCAGCCCTGTAACAAGTATAGGTCATTTCTGTTATAGTCACTGTATGTTTTAAAACATGAGCTATCTTAGCTTATTGTTAAAATTCACTTTAGTTTCAAATTCTGAGCCATAACAATCTTTCATATTGCCCCAAACAGCGCTGTAAATAAAAAAGGTCACTCCTGTAACTGATCGGATTTCGGACGTATTTTGACTCATAAACAAATACTAATGAAGAACGACAGTGACATCTTGTTATGATATGGAATGATTTATTTTAAAATATATGAACCCACACACTCAACAATAAGACACATGTTCAAAGCCTGTAAATGATTGGCGAGTCGTAGGAATCCATGATAAGGGCGGCTCGGAGCGGGTCGTAGCCGCGTTTGCTGTTGGACAGGGTAGGTAGATATGGAACATCCAGTTTCTGGCTGATGAGGTAGTTGACGTGGTCGTAGCCGCCGGAGCTGCCTCTGTTGTTGTTGGCCAAGAGAACGTAGGGGATGTCCAGCTTGTTGCTGAGGTAGTGGCGGGTCGGGTCTCTGGAGTAGGGGACGTCGAGGTGCTCAGCGAGCATCAGATTGTTGTAGATGCGCTGGCTGTCGTATCCGTGTGAGTTGGCAGAGCCCGAGTGGCCGTCGTAGGAACCGGAAGTGACTTTGGCAGCGGGAGATGCGGCGTTGGTTGTCGGTGCCGGTGGAGCGGAACTCGGGGATTGAGCGGCAACTATGTTGGAGCTAGAAGAACCTGAAGGTGAAGGCCTCCTGATGACTATGACTCTTGGACGCCCGCGACCTGGAAAAATATAGAATGCCATTGGTGAGTATAAGGTTATCAACTTCAATCACCACGAGGTTCTTTTGAATGATAAAATAATCCACGATTAAATGAATTCTACTTTCAAAGGGTAGACATTGTTGAAAGAGCTAAGCGTTAGATTTGCAACAAAACACAGTAGCAGGTCGAGGGGAAATCGATGTAAAGATCCTACATTGTAAGAGTCAATTACCTTGAGCACTGCCCGTCCCACAAATACATGCCAATACTACTGCCGTGATCAGAATCATGCTCCTCATTGTCGATGTCGTGTAGCTTCTGAAATATCACACAAGTTAGCATATAATATCACCCATAACATTGAATATAAAAGCATTTGCTAACTAGAAAAGTTGGTGAAAGGTAATTTGGAGGAAACGTCATTTAAGGTGATAGTCACGCATGCTAATTGGCATAATCTAAATATATCACAGTGCCAAACATGTAATATTCTACAAACAATAGCTCTGCCTAACGTCTCTTTAAACCGAGGTTCAGAATTGGCTTGATAGCTTTAAACATTGAAAGAGATAACTTCTATCTAAAAGTACAAGTTGCAAACAAAATAAGAAGACAATCACTGAGTGTTAGTAAATGTACCTGCCGGATGGATCGGAGTAGAATAAGTGTTTGACTGTTTGACTCTTTGGCTGCACTTTATATCATTCGGGATCCCCAGCCATATATCCTTCAAATGATAGTCAGTCTGCGTTGAAGCATTAATTGGATTGTGACGTCACAGGGGACAAGTGTTCAATTGTTGTGCCTCTGTTGACAGTTGTCGAAACGAGTAATTGTCTCTCAGTTTGAACAATACCCCACTGGTGCAGAACAACTCCTGAGGCTATTACATGGGCACGTAACTTTCTGATATTGATGTGAGGTTTTAATAATCTGGCTGTAAATAATCCGTTAATTTGCGATCTTATTTGAAATTTGTTTTGCATATTTGTTTCGAAATACATGTATTTATAATACATAGAGGATATCTGTCTTTTCTTGACGAATACCCAGTATTTCATTGCTCGTCATATAATACATGTAAATATATAGTTTGGTTAAAAAATAATTATTGATCTAAAACTCCATATGTTAGCTTTGATTATAAAGGCGCCGTAGCACGTTTTTGCAAATTATGTTTTCTCAAATGTGTCATATGTATTCGAAGAAAACGGTCCAACGTCTAAAGCGACAGTGGTGTCTAATGAGAATTTAAGAGTTCAGACAGCAAGATGGTTGACCATTCGATCATTGTATCATATTTAAAACTCTACTCGGAATGTTTAGAAATCGTTACATCAGTCAGATCACTTGAACTACCTTCGATCACTTCACTTCAAAATAGTTTTTTCAAAACAAACATCACTCGTTAAAACTGTATAAATATTCAAACTCACAAAATCATATAACTTTCAAATTTAATAAAATTGCCATATTGAACAAATACGGTCAGTATTTACGGTATTGGGCTATATATCGATAAACCGATTGAACATAAATAATCCACATTTATTTACATATTCAATAGGTTTAGGCGTTGTATCAGTTATTATTTAAAAAGGACTGAACCTTTGAAATTTGGCTACCTCTTTATCATACATGGCTGTAAAGTTTGTAGTGTAGTTTCTTTCCTTGTCCAATGGTTGTTTTGGTTAAACATTCAGGATCACACAATTCCCTCATATTTTCATAAATTGTGCATATGGTGGGTTTTTATTTCAATGAATTAGTCAATAAGCAAGCAATACAATCAAATCGTCATAATCCTATTACATCCTCAGTAAATGACATCACAAGGCTTTGAAATCATTGAGAACACTGCTGACAATGTTATGAATCAACACTTGTTGATTTGATGAAAAAATATCCCAAGCAAACATCAGATATTTAATCAAATTTAATCAACTCGTGTGGATGTATATGATATATAGAAGACACATGGGTGAGATTCTCTATAAATAAAATATAATGTTGAAATAGACTATCAATTTCCTCCTTGTTTATTCTTAAATGAAATTAATTTGCTATAACTCTAGAGCTCTTTTCAAATAAACAAATTCATTGGATTTCGTTATTTAAATGAACTTTAGGGAGTAAAACATCTTATTGCACAAACCAATTATTCGTAGTGGTGATAACGATGTTGCGTATAAAGCAAAAATTGCATGGCGGCCATTTTATTGTGAACACAATTTATTATTTCGAATTACAGAAACGATTCCCATGGCTTAACCGAATCATGTACACTCGTTTATTAACTTGATTTTCTGAAAAGAGAAGGGTGTTTTACTATTGGTGATATTATTTTTCAAATTCATTTCACCGACTTATTTCAGCAAAAATAAGTGCTATTGCCCCTTTAACACTCATCTTGTCTCATGCTGGGCTGATTGATTGCTGCTAGAATCAATTTTTGAAGCAAGAGTAAAGCCTCAACAGATCAAGAACAGTGTAACAGTGGTATCATTGTTTATTACGTCACAATGGCATTGGACACTCACGTCACGAGTGATTGAGTGTATTATGTGTGTTCTGTACTGGTATTTATATCACGGACCGCTCATGGACAGTCATATCCTCTCGGACATCGGATAAGGAAGAAGGTGAAATTATTGTTATAAGGTGAGTGGTCACTAATTAAGGTTTGATCCAGCTCCAGTTCCCTTAACGGCCCTGTACATGTATATATAACACGGTTTTGCTGGTATCTGATACATAGAGGATACTAAACGACCTTCTATTTAATACCAGTTTTATTAAACGAGTTAATGGTTGTGTATAAAACGAACGAAAGCGAGTTTGATACCAAATCATTCACGAGTTTAATAAAAATGGTATTTAATAGAAGGAAGTTTAGTGTTCTGTTTATTACTCGCCCACCTATAATCCAGCTTAATAGCCGTATTGCGGTATTACACTGCAGTATCTTACACGGGCGAGTAATAGGCTAATCAGAATTAGTTGCAAGTATGATTACTTTAGGCAAGGGTTTAGGTGTTATGATTATAGAATATCATATGGTTGACTCTGCTGCTTTAGTTAAATTTCGTGGCGTGTTTTTTTTTATTATAGATATCGTCCAACAACAATGTTTATGGTGCTGTGCTGTGCTAAAACCTTGTGCTGAACATACCTAATTTTTGTGTCTGTTTGATTCAGAAATAGTCGTATGAACGATTAATTTAGGAATAAAACTATTCCAGAATGTCATATGATTGACCGAGCAGTTTTAAAGCTCAACCCCTCTGTTTGATAGAGGCCGTAGAAAGTTTATTGTGTAATTTTTCATAAATACATATAGCTTTAATTAGGGTACGTGTTACATAGTTTTGTAATTACGGTTACCACTTAAATTAAGTTTTGAAATGTTGGCATTTTATATAGGAAATATAAACACTAGAATAAACTTGTGTTTAAGTAACAAT
Organism: Gibbula magus; assembly: GCA_936450465.1. Taxonomy (NCBI): domain Eukaryota; kingdom Metazoa; phylum Mollusca; class Gastropoda; order Trochida; family Trochidae; genus Gibbula; species Gibbula magus. The sequence continues at coordinate 48,781,078 of OW388303.1, read as the reverse complement.
TGACATAATATCACATTGAGATATACATGTTGTCATTTTGTTTATATAAAATCACTTCTAATCTCGTTTAACCATAACCTTTAAGTAAACATTATGTGTAGTGTGATTCAAATGCATTCCATTGCATACCTTTAACATTCAACCTTAATCATCTCTGGTTCCCAGTATTTCCCGTTCCTTCATGTAGAAGCTTGTTTTCATAAATTCATTTCCTTTAAGTGTATATAATCGTATGAGCAAACTAAAACCTACTTCGGAGATATTTGAATTGGTTTTATCTATAACTTGTTGTTAACGTGTTAAATTAAATATAACGCTTTAATAATTTACTTTAATGCATTAATTGATATTTGATTTCATTTTATATTTTATTTAAACAGGTAAAATCCATTTTGCTCTTACATTTACTTTTGAAATACTTTATTTGCAGGTCCTATAGAACATCCCTGAAGCAATGAATAAACTGATCCTTATCGCTACCACAGTGCTGGCCGCCTGTCTGTGTGTGGCTGCTCAAGGTGAGCGACTTTGTAGTTTAATTGTATCGCCATGAAGTTCAATGAGTTCCAATTCTATTCCACATTGCCAGGACGTCGCTTGCTTGGCTTTCCTTTACATTTGAATATTTTGATTGTGGCCGTAGTGTTCCTTTGCGTGAAGTCAACGTTATAATAACGTCGTGCAACATACAGACAGTGGACACTTAACACCTACCGTTCACTAGCAATCTGTATCATTTTAACATCTCCTTATTGTAACTCATTTTCATTTATCCAAAACACGCAACAAAAGTCTAGAAAAAAATCGGCATATAGACTGCCTGACGTTTGAAACATAATATACGCACCACTCTTGTGATTTAATTAGATAGAGTTACATTACAAACATTGTAGAATGCTGCCTCATAGAGTACCTTATGCCCATCCACTGATATGCTGTCCTTTTCAAGGTCGCGGGCGTCCAAGAATCATAGTCATCAGGCCTTCACCTTCAAGTTCTTCTAGCTCCAACATAGTTGCCGCTCAATCCCCGAGTTCCGCTCCACCGGCACCGACAACCAACGCCGCATCTCCCGCTGCCAAAGTCACTTCCGGTTCCTACGACGGCCACTCGGGCTCTGCCAACTCACACGGATACGACAGTCAACGCATCTACAACAATCTGATGCTCGCTGAGCACCTCGACGTCCCCTACTCCAGAGACCCGACCCGCCACTACCTCAGCAACAAGCTGGACATCCCCTACGTTCTCTTGGCCAATAGAGACAGAGGCAGCTCCGGCGGCTACGACCACCTTAACTACCTCATCAGCCAGAAACTGGACGTTCCATATCTACCTACCCTGTCCAACAGCAAACGCGGCTACGACCCGCTCCGAGCCGCCCTTATCATGGATTCCTACGACTCGCCGATCATTTACAGGCTTTGAACATGTGTGTTATTGTTGAGTGTGTGGGTTCATATATTTTAAAATAAATCATTCAATATAATTTCCGGTTCTCTCTGTAGTTATTTATATATATTCGCACATAATTAACATGATTAAACGCTCTCAGTCCACAGGCATAATATGGTGTAATAGGCTCAATGTCTATCACTGTAGTTAGAGATACTGTTTAAAACCTTACCAGAATGAAAAAAATGTCTCGCTCGATAAGTACTATTCGTTTATTTCTCTACAGGACATACCGCCCTGTGATTCTTCCCACCTTCAATACTTCTACCTGTGTAATCATGGATTACTAAAACTCCCCCATCGAACGCAAATATCATGTAGTTTGGATTGCCTTTGGTCGCCAGTTGCAGTACACTCAACCGCAAAAGAAACCTCACCATTGAAAGTACAAGATAAATCAATCCACGCGTAATATAAACGATTGAAGCAAAGATAAATCATGTCTTCATAAGCCAACTAAACTGAACTTAAAATTCAAAACAATATTTGTTCACATTTCTGAGGAACCCGTGTTTTAAGAAATCGTCGTTTGGAATCCCCTTAACTAGACGAGATAGGAGAGTCAAAAGAGGATTTTTGCTTGTTTTATGACGTCTTACAGTAAAGGCGCGTCAACAAATGTAAGTCCAAGAAGGTTATTTATGTCGTTTACATCTATTTATTTAATTCCTACATTTTATGATTTTTTAAGGTGGATGCTAAGAAATCTAGCCAAAAGCATTTTGAAAAAAGCGGTTTTAACACCCAAAGTGTACTTGAACAGTCATAAACATAAAATGTTATACTCTGATCTATGAAATTGCTAGTACTTCTTCACAAATCATGTCCTTAAAAAAACAAACATTCAAATTGACTTTCTCCGGCAGTAGTTCGTTATTAACAGTGTTAAATTGTGGTGACGTTTCTTTTGAGGTTGGGTATATTCATTATAAAATTATAAAATAAGACGGTTATGTTCATGCATGTAAGAATGTACACTAATTAATTTTAAACCACGTGGTGTGGTTATCAGGTCAATATCAGAGGCATTTAGTTTTAGATCACCCAAGCAACCGAGAGACCGGTTATCTAACTTAATTACCTCTCGGTCCGATATGATTTACATGCCTCGGCTCAGCCTCGCCATGTTCCTCATATCGCACATAGAAAACCACGTGTCAAATTGACCTTTTCCTCGGTTTTGTATTTTAGACATTCTTTAAATCATATTTGTTAGCAGTTAGATATTTCATAGCTTTTACCCTGCTTTGAGTATCAAAGATCGCAATTACTTGTAAATGAAAGAGATAAAAGAAACAGTATCGACAAAATTGATTCAACGCCATTGTCATTATATCATTCTTCTTATCCTTCTTACAAATAAATTAATCACTTCGTTAATTCACACCAGCGTAAGTCAAAGTAAAAGTGAAAATATGAACAAATCAGCACTTCATATATATAGTCAGGAGTGATGTTCCGTTTCAGCAATCCGTTTGAAAGGCTACGTTGATGCTGCACAGGAAGCATTAGTTTTGCTGATACTGACCCCTAGCTAATCTTAAAGATGCATCCATTGTGTATCATAAAAAATATTCTGGCTTTAATGCGCCCCAACTCACCATAAGTGCTGTTTACAATACAAACAAATTCACTCAGCTTGCATATTCTTCCCCGGTCGCCTAATATATCATAATTACTAGTTTCCAATTAAAATCGAGTAACATCATTTGTATGTGCAGAAAGCGAAACTGCACGTTCCATTTACATGCACAGTGGTAATGTGACCTATTCAACATAATCAACCCAAATTTGTTATGTTGTGTGTTGTAAATAAGCTTCTGAAATTACGTTTGACTCATTGGCGCGCGCCATTAATTGATCGTTCCTGAACTAAGCAAACGTGTCAAATAATTAACAGACTCACATTTAATATCTGGAATGTCCGGAAGCATGTCGACAAAAGAGTGTTTGTGATCTCTCGTCTTATTTAGTTTTTTGAGTTAGTTAAGTTTACGATAATAAATTATAACAACTTTTATGATACTTTTGAGGAACTGTAGCACGCCGTTCTTACCGAAATAAAGTGCTTTCACGAAAGGAAACTAAGTTTTACCAATGGTTTTTGAAATTTAGTTTAGTTGGCTTCTGAAGAAAACCATGCAACTCTGTTTCAGTCGTATGGGTCGCTCGTGGATTGAAATATATTGTATATTATATGGCGACGTTGTTTTTGCAGTGATTACGAGATTTTGAGATTACAATATGTTTCAGCCAAAAACAATGATGCCAATTGGAGTTGAATATCATAGGCGCCAGACCCTAAATATACTTACATGTGTATACCTACCTACCTATGTAACATATAAAGAAGGTATGACACTGTCCGCCATCTTGAATCCTGCCATAGGCTCGGAAATGGTTAAACTGGTTTGCAGGCTCAAATACGCTGCGTAATAATTGTAGATTAATCCAAGTTTACATTTCCGGTCCTATGACAAGCTTCAAGATGGCGGACGTTGTCTTATACCTTCTTTATATGTTACATATGTAGGTAAATATACGTAAGTGTATATTTATATTATGTTTATGTCTGGCGCCTGTGTTGAATATTTATGTAAACCCGACTTTGCACAAATCTACAAATGATTTTGAATAAGTCAATATTAACCTGAACATTGTTAAGCAGTGATAATACCTTTGTTACTTAGTTGGACCTGGACAGGGCCGGAGTATATACGTTCTACTTTCTTCTACGCTTGCATTATACACTGAAGTAGAAAGTAAACACCCAACCTTTTTGGGAATATAAAGACAAGGGACAGTTTCAATGGTTTGTATCACTTAATATCATTCGTGAACCAATCACAGATTGGTTGACTTACTTCAACATAACACTTCAGTAATTGTCGACAGGGTGTAGATTTTTTTAATTTGCACTTATGGAAAGGATGGAAGTCTCTGATCTAGTTCTAGGAAATCAGGGCTCCGTTCCATAACAGCGAGCGCTTATAATCGCTCATTGATTGCTCAATGTAGCGCTCAAGTAGCGCTCATTCTCTCCTGAACGACACGGTGCAAAACCTCAAAGTTCGCTCGCTTTGCTACGTAGCGCTATATTGAGCAATCGCGTTCAAGAGAGGTTTAAAAGTAATCGCTAATTGAGCGATTACTTTGAAACCTCTCTTGAACACGGCCCTGTATCTGTAGGTATGATGTCTAATGACGTCAACGGGGATAAGTTACCACTCCCCCTGTATCAACGCTTGTTGAAACTGTGTTATGGGGTGGTCCTCTTGAACACCAGCTGCAGCTAACCGTTCTCCTCTTCGCCTGTACAACCTAACTTGATCGTCAGCATCGAAGAGGTCGATTATCTACCATCACTGAAGATGACTCATGACAAATCCTGACGTCGCTATTGTCTCACAGATCTCGGCTAAAGAATGCTGTGTTCATGAGACATGAGACAATGTTCACGGGTCAAGGTCATCGCACAAAACTGTCGATGCGTGTGGATATCAGCAGACGGAAGACGTCCCGTTACCTGGGCAGTGTTCAAGAGAGGTGTCAAAGTTATCGCTCAATTAGCGATTACTTTCAAACCTCCCTTGAATGCGATTGCTCAATGTAGCGCTACGTAGCAAAGCGAGCGAACTTTGAGGTTTTGCACCGTGTCGTTCAGGAGAGAATGAGCGCTACTTGAGCGCTACATTGAGCGATCAATGAGCGATTATGGAACGGAGCCCTGTTCCTGCTGTTCTTTCTAGTGCAAACAAACGTTCTTGCGAAATGGGGGTTCCACATCCTCTCTTTTCAAAGACTCTTTTTCCCTCTGCTGCTATGATATGAGATGTTGTGTATGATTACTGACTGCTCTTATCGAATGATTTTTTTTTATTACCATGTCAACTGGACGTGCATATGTAAAGTTTCGAAAATTAAATTTTATCCATCAAAACCGGCTTGATCACGATCTAGCAACTTTACACTAAGATAATAACAAAACTAATCCTGGTTGTCAAATATCCTTGACATTTTGGGATGGGTAGTTTATTTTGTACTTCAGTTATTAAGACAAATAAACCACCCCCTGCTGGAAAGAAACGTTAATAGGACTGTCTTGTCAATATGCACCAAAATCATCATCACACGTTACAATATATTGCGGTATATTGAACGGTACGGGACGGCGCTGTAGAGAGATATTCGTCACCGCATAGTGATCGGGATCAGAACGTCTGCTCTGCTAAATGGACGTTAAATAAATATATAATCGTAGATGTTAATTTGATCTTCAAGTGCTACAGCCCGAATTCGTGATATCAATTTCCCCGTTAAGCATAACTCGCGCCAGTCTCTATCACTGGCTTAAGTTAAAACTTGCTGCATTTCGCCAACTCGTCTGTGTCAGCACGATGCATCCATGTAGAAATGATCATATGTTCACGTTTCGGTGAACACACCTGGCTGACTGGTCCTATGTCCGCAATTCCTGCATATGTAGTGCAATCAGAACTCTCTGAGGTAAACATATTAGAATTGTTATTAATAATATTCTTCAGTGGTCTCTACATATAATACTGAGTTGCTGAAATACACAATTATTATGACGTTATTCAAGATGAAATATATGTCTATTAGTTTGTCTTTCAAGTAGAAATTTGTTGTTGCCAAGATATTTTCACAACTGTCTGCCAGATGAAAACTTTGATTCAGTGATTATTTTGTAAGTTAGAATGGGTAAACATTCCTATAACTAATAACCTCGATGTTAAAGCGTAAGGAAATCGTGTATACGGCATGCACATTTGTTCATTTGCGATGATACTTTGTCTAAACCTTATTATTCTAAGCGACATGGTCACTAGAGGCAAATAAACCGACACGTATCTAAACATAAGGACTAAACACAGATAGTAGTGTATAGATGTTTTCATATCACCTTCAGTATCAGCCCGAGGTCACAACATGAGAGATTTAGCTGGAAGGGTGATATTGGTTGATGGTTTATAAAAGAGGTGATGAAAATACCCACATCACACCACACAGATCATACGTTCACGGTTCCAGATGATGTGGATTTTTGTGACGAAGGCCTGATACAGGTTAAAAGGGGTTGTTTGTGCAAATTATATGTTTTCAAATTCCCCATTTATAATGATTATATTATTTCTATATTTATTTTAGAGGATAAAAACATCTTACATGTTCATCACAAACCAATTATCCGTGGCGGTAATAATGGTGTTGCGTATAAAGCAAAAATTACTGGCGGCCATTTTATTGTGAACACAATTTATTATTTCGAATTAATAAAACGATCCTAAGGCTTTACCGAACCATTTAGACTCATTTTAAACTTGATTTTCCGAGGAGAGAAGGGTGTTTTACTATTGTTGACATTATTTTTCAAATGCATTTGAGCGAAAACAAGTGCCACTGCCCTGTAAGCTGATACACATTGCTTAGTTGAGATGTTATCTAACCTGTTTCATTATCCATATCATGATTAATACCTGTTTACACTTGAAATAAATAAATGATTGATTTGCTTAAGCAGATAGAAATATGGTAGTTTTAACGAAAATTGTACATGTAAAGTGAAGGAAGATTTTAATTTGCATCTTAATCAGTTCCGTTTTATTTTATATGTTAGCTACAAATTATAGCTTCTGTCCTGATTATAACGTAAATACGTATTCCTGTATTAAAAAGGTTCCTTACTAAGCATTAACTTTAATTTCAAAATAACACTTACCGTGATGTCCAAACGTGAGGCTCTGAACCAAATCATAAATACCTATAATGTTTGAACAACATATATATCAGTGATTGTCGATCGACATTCTATAGCCCTGTTTATACTGCGAGCGTTTGCATATGAGTAAATCATTACATCATTACCGTATGGACGCATTTGCACATATGTATATTTTACTACCGTAAGCAAGTTATTCACTACCGTAACCAATTTTGCACCTATTCAAGGACAGGTGCAAATGTTTACTACCGTGAGTAAATATGGTATTTTCACTATTCTTGTAAATAGTGACTTCACAGAGGTTTAGAAATATAATGGAGAGCTTTAGATTTTACAAATCTCTATAGGATTGACCTTCAAAATCCATCTGGTTATCCGATTTTCATTAATTTTAAGGCGATATAGTCAAACCAATGTTGACAGATAAATATTAATTTCATTTATTTAGTATCTAATCTATATTAATTGGCATGTTTTAGGAATTCTCTATTCATATATTAAAAGAGTTGGAAGCCCATTTGCTTTGGCAGAAATTAAACACGTATGAACGCATAATAAATTTACTTTTACTCGCGTGTGTATATTACTGTCATAGGCAATATTGCATATGTGCATTTTCATCGAATTGAAACCGAGAAAAGCACCACAGATGTCGCTACAGTGTAGGACACTTCCTCATTGATAGATATACAGCAAGAGTACAAATTCAAGATTTTATTAGAGATAAAAGTGAACAGATGACGCACAACAGAGAGTTTGTTTAATAGTAGTCAGATCCATAACTGCTTCCACGTCCACTTCCGGATCCACTACCACCTGAACGGGATCCGGATCCGAATCCGAAAGCCTGAGCGAAAGCTTGTGCGGCTGCTTGAGCGGAGGCGGATCCACCGAAAGCACCATCAGCACCACCAGCACCTCCGGAACCGCCGGAACCGCCGGAACCACCGGAGCCACTGCCTCCACTTCCTCCTGCACTTGCACTTGCACTGGCACTAGCTGCGGCAGATGCGGCTGCACGTGCAGCAACACCTGCAGCGACTTGGACGCGGGCGTAGGCCTCGGCTTGGGCCTGGGCGCTGGCTTCTGCTTGTGCGGAAGCTGCAGCTTGGGCAGAGGCACGGACGCTGCCCTCGGCACTGGCAACAGCCTCTGCACGAGCCTTGGCGATTGCGTTGGCGGCTCCATCGACGATTGCGCTTGCAGATGCGGAGGCAGAAGCCATGATACGTCCACTAGATTTAACACCTGAAACAGCGGCCCTGGCACTAGCACGTGCTCTTGCAACGACCTTGGCGAATGCTCGAGACCGGCTTTCTGCTTTGCGGACTGCGGATACTGAGGCCTCTGCGCTGGCTTGAGCAGAGGCGAAAGCTCTCTGTGCAGAGGTGACAACAGCTTCAGCTCGTGCGCGGGCACGGGCCATCACGGAAGCAGCACGGCCGGATACGGAAGCCTCGGCCATGGCGACAGCGCTGGCGAGAGCGGTAGAATCAACATCTCCTCCACGGGCGGCGGCGGAGGCGGATGCCTCGGCTTCAGCGGTAGCTTGATCGTAAGCGTCTTGAGCGGCTTGGAGTTCGGCGGTTGCAGTTGCGAGAGCCTCGGCTTCAGCAGATGCGAATCCTCCACCGCTGCTTCCGGCGTTGGCGTTGGCGGATGCGCTGGCGCTAGCGGAGGCGTCAACAAGTGAACTGAGTCGCCCAACGAGGCTTGTAAGTGCGTTTACGGAGGCAGAAGCGCTAGAGCGGCTGCTGCTTCTGCTACTTCCACGTCCGCCGCCACTTCCGCCACTTCCGCCTCTTCCGCCACTTCCGCCACTTCCGCCACTACCGCCACTTCCGCCACTACCGCCTTGGCCCCAGCTGTAACCTGCGTAGAGATAAAACAGCGTTTTAACAAAAGTCTTAATTTACATTGTATGTATTGTATGTCAAAATTTACAGTTTTAAATCAAAGCAGAAGTTAGCAGAAACACCTTGAAGAGATAACCAGCGTAAGGCTAATCGCGGACGCCACCTGCAGACGTATATCTACTGTTGTTGCACGTACCGTAATATTCAGCGCTGGCACAAGCAGCAAGGAAGAGGACTAAAAGTGGGACTCTCAACATTTTGGCTGAAATTAAAGAAATCACATGCCATCATATTGGTGAAATTAGCTGATTGATTTGAATATTTTTTTTCAGAGTCTGTTTGGGAACATGTTATCCAACATCGAACATCCACTCCTTGATACATTTAGAATTACAATTATTCAAGTAAAGATGACAGATACTGAAAAGGCGAGAAGTGTTAGCAGACTTGATACAACACAATATCGATACTGTACAAATAGTTCTCTTAAATAACATATTGAACTAACTCAAATACATTGACATTTTGACAAAATGACAGTTTCAGATTTATTTAATCGAATTTTTCTTGAGCAGAAACTAAAAAACGAATTCTAACCTTTACTTTTAAAATCACATTTCGTTCACATTCGTTCAAATTAAGGATTGAGCGATTTTCAAAACAAGGAATGTCTGTGATAAATTTAAAAGAAAAGAAAAATAATATGAAGCGCTACTATTTTGTTCAATTTAAACCACGCCAGGAATGTAATTATTCTACTGAAAAATGAGGACAAATTGTATAGAAAAAGTGAGAAAATCGCTTTAAATGATAAACAGCGAACAGGGCATGTCCCGCTCTCCTGGTAGCTCACATCCAGAAAACATGTGATGCAGCCAACTCCTTCTGTGTCTTAATCTGAGAAAATGGAAAATAAATAAGTCCTCGTTCTGTCTTTCTTACCTGGTTGACTCGTCCTCGAGGATGCGACTGATGCAGGCTAGATGGAAGAGGCTCTTATATACTGCCCCCTCCGCCATGTCGGCCATTACTCCGCAGCTTCACGTCCACCCGAGTCACGTGACCTGATGGCACTCCCTGTCTGCGCGGGAACATCGTCCATGACACGAGCTGAGGCGGCAGATCTGCCAGAATTGGCACAGGTCGCTGTCGAGCCTTCTGGCAGTTTAATGTCGCGCGTAGCAGCTCGTAAACACACCAGCAAGGAAGGGGGCGATCTTCATTTAATGATGTTGTGCTGATATGAATAAATGACGTTATTGAGTTATGTTGATTTCTCTGTTGCGACATTTCTGATATTTATGTCCTTGTGGTTTGAAGTCGATGATGTGTGTGAATGAATGTCATGTAAAAATGCACTTGTTCACTGAATATGGTAACATATTCTGAAGAACCTTTGACAGATGTCATACCGTCCTCACCGGGTGATACCATCTGCCGATAAAGTTCAGACATGCGCAATTGATACGCCACGCTTCCTTTCCAAATCACTGACCGCCACAGGTAACGCACGTGCATCCAGACAGGTGGGTTTGATTCTAAAATCGTATTCTTTTAAATGTTGTTTATCTGAACATTGTAGAATGTTATAATCGTACTATACAAGCCGGTGTGGACAATAGCGACTGCCACACAGAGTGTCCCAGCTTATGTGCGTGCATTCAGGTCTGGTGGTATTTTGTTCCATTTTGGATTTCAATGTTGTTTCCTACAAGGAAAGATTAAGTTATTCAGTTCAATGTTATTCAGTTCAATGTTTCTCCTTGATGTTTGTTTTGTAGATTCTGTATCACGGTTAATGCTGTAAGGGTACGAGGGTCTCTACATTGGCGTGCAAAACCTTTTCGTTCCGTTTTTCTTGTGATTTTATAAATGTCAATTTTGTAGATGCTGGAACTCGATCTTATGATTCCATTATGAACATTCTGTATTTTTTCATATGTAACATTTATGACATATACTGTCTCTTTCAAGTGATCACATGAAGGTACCGCATTTCCACGAATACAGCCCCCCCCCCCCCCCCCCCCCCCCCCCAACCTCCCTCTCCCCCCCCCCACCCCCCCCCCCCGAAAAATTTGCTAATTTAGCTAATACACAATCTAAAAACGTTCAACTTCAACTGAAAGATGTTTAATTTCAATTTTGTTTTTAATGGTAACATTATACCTACCTGTAAATTTGATTTAGTCTTCACAATAGAATTTGAATATGAAAAAGATCGACAAATAAGGAAATAAGCATTCCAAAATACAATGCGAGTCGATGTAAAATGTCTTTTAATCATCATTTTTTTAAAGAAATTACTGAATTTTCAAACAGTTATTTATTATCAAAGGTTAATCTTATAAGTATATTGTTATCTAATTATTCATGTTTTATTTAACTTTGAACTATTAGTTTAGTGAATGTCTATATTTGTTAGCGTCAGACATGAATTATAAGCAACAATTTCAGAATAATTTCATTAGTCATTCGTTTTTGGAATTTAAAGCCTGTTTCTACAATGTTGGATACACATAAATGGAGTATATATGAAAACGAAGTAATAAATGTATGATCATGTAATCATACGTCGATAATAATGGTACAACATTAGCTATGGAAAAATTATTTGTGACGCTTTTACTTCTTATTATATAACAAATTGATATTAAAATAGCTTCATATTTTAAAAATACCGACTGCAATTTGACTGAACCAAATATTGGTTAATTAATGATTTAAAAAATTGAGATAAATACATTAATACACCCCCGGCCAAAAGAAACGCCTACTAGATATCTTATCAGATATTGTAAAAACTGTTATGAACAGTTTAGCAATATTATAACATAAGTTGCACCATTTCTGCATTATATATTTCAATTTCAGAAGTTCATGTCACGAAAGAAGGGCGATTGTTGTAATGAGAAAACAATAATTGTTCAGTTTTCGATCAGTGCTTGATCAGAAAAACATTTTAAAAATATTTTCATACAACCACGAGCAACAATACAGGCACGCATTCGCGTTAAAGTGGTAATGATGCTACTGATGTACGTGGTTAAGGTGCGCAAGTGAATCAACCGAAAATAACAGTCATTGGGCGTGGTTTTCATGAATGTTATTGACTCGAATCACAGTTTTCCACGATTTCAAAGGACTTTCATATTAGTTATTGCTTCAGCATAACGTGGAGACCGCCATTAATTCTATTTAAGAAATTATTGCATCTTTCATTTTAAATATAATATCATCTCTCTGTTTTTTTCGACGTTAATTCCTTTATCATATAGACAATACTTTCAAGTCAGCAAAACACAAACGATTATTTCGAAGCGTCACCTACTTATCAAGATATTGCCATTCAAAGTGAGTAAAATTGACCGACTAATTATCATAAAGTAGGCGTTTCTTTTGGCCGGGGATGTACATGGATATCAATTCGTGATTCATTTTGCCCCCCTCGTGGTATTTTAACCTGTCACACTACTTGATATAAAGGGAGCAGAATGCATGTAGTTTAACATTTTGCAAATTAGAAAATATAGAGCCATGGGCTCTGTAGCCCATCAGGATTTGTATTGATTGCAAAATCTACATTAATTGTTCTCAGCTTAAGCTTGTTCTAGAGTTTTTCATAATGGAAAAGAAGTCGAAAATATGTTCTACGATTTAGAATCCCATTGTCTAAGGCGCTTTTCAGACTGGAGAAGATGAACATAGGTTTTTAGATCATGACCCCCGTGACCCTATTTGGAGTAACGGGATCACTAAATCTACAATTTAGAATCCCCATAGGCCAGGGAGTCTGCACTAAAATTTCAGCTCTCTAGAGATTTTGGTTCCTGAGAAGTCGAGAAAAGCGAAAGGTTTACAGTGACGGACGGATGGACGGACGGACACCATGCCATGCTATAAGCCCATCGGGCCTTTCAGGCTTTCACATCACATTAACGGATTAATAAATTTCTGTATGATAAACTAACCAACTTATTTGATATTTATTTAATTTCAGTTTTATATCATCACTTTACTGAAAGAGAAACAATTTTTTATTTTTTAATTTTTAAAATTTTAAAATTTTTAATTTTTTTTAATAAAAATTACATTTATTAATATATTTATTATTATAAATTACATATATATATATATATATATAAATATATATATATATATATATATATATATATATATATATATATATATATATATATATATATATATATATATACAAGTTTTGTTCTGTGTTTTGACAATATGAAGGTGAAAGTCACAATGTATAATCCACAGGGGCGTATATCGCTTAGAAACAGCGTTTGAAAGACATATACCTATATAGACCCTACCCTATTGCTATATATAGTGTAGGGTCTATATATAGGCATATGTATTTTCAAAGCGATACAGGCCATGTGGTATTATCGAACACCGGACGATGAGGCGCGCCATTTGGTCTAATTTTGGAAATGTTCATGTAACAGACGAAAGAGAGTGGTTGACAATAGGTCACGTGATGTGTTATTTCGGTTTCTGCACATGTAATAGACTGTTGCTCGATGTTTTCCATTGGAAACAAATAATTATAATATATTTGGCGATAGGGAATCTGTATGCAAGTCAAGTAAAATTATTTGAACTAACATAATCATCACATGTATTCTTTCGGCCAAAATGGATTAATAAATTACTGTATGTATGACATTCTCTAACAAACATGCTTAATCCAATCCATCCAAGATAAATTATCCCAACTTCGAAAATATAATCCACGTTCTTTTTGACAATGAAAAAACATTAAAAAAAGAAACGGGCTCAGAACACTCTCCACATATTGTTTCCTTTTTTTACTGTTTTAAAGCCAGATTTTTATCATGGCTGTAAAGAAACCATTTCTTCGAGTCACAAGCCTCAAGATTAGCGCACATATGTTCGCATCTTTGTTACGGAACATAGTGTTACTTCTATTGTTTGAGCTGGGCGAATTGGAGCGCAATTGATTTTCAGAATCACTTTTTTTATAATGTTCTGTTTTTTTTTATTTTTCAAAAGAGGTATTAAAAGGCAATGTAGTACGTTTTGGGCATATTTATTTTCGTAAATTGTCCGCTTTAAATTGCAGTTTATTCATAAATTGTTACATTAGAGTAAAACATCTCATTACGCGACCCGAAAAGCCGTATACATAAAAATCATTCTATCCTTCTATTGGTAGAAATGGGCCGACATATAAAGCGACAGTTTTGTGGAACTCAGACATTCCAGACAGCAAGCTGGTTGACCATTCCATCATTGTATCATAATTAAACTCTACTCTTGAGTGTTGAAGTATCGCTACAGTCAGATGACTTGAACTATCTACGAGCGATCATTTTAATGTGAACACCTTAAAATGACCGCTCGATGCATGGAAAATGGAGTGAACATTCGTTTTAAAACCCTATTTATTAGTTGAGGAGTATTATTTATTTGTAACAGCACTTTAATCCAGTAAGAACGGCGTACTAAAGTCTGTAAACATGTGACATCGGATATCTAATGTATCTACTTCTTTTAGTTTACGAGGGGGCGTTCAATAAGTGTTGCAACTTCAATATAAAACCAACTCGCGTAGTCAATTTTTTACTTTTATTTTTCAATATAGTTACCCTTCACCTCAATACACTTATTCCATTTCTCTTTAAGACTTTTGATGCCGCTTTTGTAGAAGTCTTCCGTTTGCCCCCCTAACCACGCCTCTGTGGCAGCTTTGACGTCTTCGTCATCCCGGAAGTGCCTTCCATGTAGGGCGGATTTCAGGTTTCTGAACAGGAAGTAGTCACTGGGGGCTAGGTCTGGGCTGTAGGATGGGTGGTTAAGCTGTTCGAATCCACAATCACGTATAGCGGCCTGTGCAACTCTTGCCTTGTGGACTGGAGCGTTGTCATGCAAAATCAGAACACCACGTGTCAACATTCCACGGCGTTTCTGTCGAATTGTCTTTCGCAATTCTTGCATTAGGTTGGCATAATATTGACCATTCATTGTAGTTTTGGTTGGCAAGTAATCAATTAATAATATGCCTTTTCGCATCCCAAAAGATTGTCGCCATAACCTTGCCAGCTGATGGTTGAGTGCGAAACTTCAGGGGAGGTGGTGAACTCGGGTGCTTCCATTGCTTGGATTCCAGTTTAGTTTCCGGGTCCCAGTGGTGGATCCAGGTTTCGTCACCTGTCACCAGACGAGACAAAAACCTGGCTTCATCCGCATTAAACCGATCCAGGAGCTCCATGCAACTTTCGGTTCTTTTCTGACGATCTTGTGCTGTGAGGTTTCTGGGTACCCATCTTGCAGATACCTTGGACATACCAAGATGGTCATGAATAATTTTTTCAACACTTCCAACTGATATCTGGAATTCCAAAGACAGTTCAGAAACTTTAACACGGCGGTCAGCTAAAATTCGTCTTTCGATAGCGGCAATAACTTCCGGTCGGGTGACTTCAGATGGCCTGCCTGACCGTGGGTCATCGTCTAAGGACTCCCTGCACCGCTTGAACTGAAGAGACCAGCGACAAACTGTTGAAAAGTTAGGAGCATCCTTACACATCACATTACACATACGATTATGTATTTCTGTAGCTTTGCATCCCTCTTTAGTAAGGAACTTGATCACAGCGCGTTGTTCATGTTTGAGAGAATCCATGATTATGGAGACCCCTAGGTCAGCGCAGCTATTATATCTAAATAATTGTTATGTCTAGAAATTGTTTTGACATGTGTCAATGTTATGTTTTGACTATAGTAACACCTGCTATAAGCTGACACTGTTTATGTAAACACCAATGCCCCGCTTGCAACACTTATTGAACGCCCCTCGTACTTCGATTTATGATTAAGAATATTTATATAAGTGTCAATGCGTCTCCAGTATTCCGCCAATTACATAACACCTTACTTTTATTACATTCTAAAAGTTGGGAGATGAAGAAAGAAGAGAAATACTTTTGGACATACAACTAAATAACTGAATAAATAAGTCATTCATACTAAATAAATGTCAGTTAGATAAATACTGATAATCCATGTTTGTAGAATGAAAACGATTTTGAAGGATATACAACTTCTTTATTCTGCAATGGCGACCTTTCGACGAAGTCTCATCACTTGCTTGACACTGGTATTACAATGTTATTAAGTATATCCTAATGGCCCAGTTTTATAGGTCCGAGGTCCGTTGCATTGGTCCGAGACGAAGTCAAGGGCCAATACAACGGACCGAGGACCTGTAACTCGGCCAATACGGAAATACTTAATAAATGACAACTTTATTAATGAACTTCTTTTCACTCTATTTGCACAACACTAAACATCTCATTTATATTGAAATTATAATCATAAACAAGATTGGTGAACAGGGCTCCGTTCCAAAACAGCAAGCGCTTATAATTGCTGATTGAACGATCAATGTAGCCCTCATTCTTTCCTGAACGACACGGTGCAATTCCTCGATGTTTTCTCGCCTTGCTACGTAGCGCTACATTGAGCAATCGCGTTCAAGAGAGTTTTAAAAGTAATCGCTAATTGAGTGATTACTTTGAAACCTCTCTTTAACATGGCCCTGATATCATGGGTCAAAGTTGTGAAGCGATAGCTTCGGACTTTCACCAAATGTGCGACTGCGCTTGCTCAGACTCATATCGACCCAGTTTGTTGCACATTGGCCCTGTTTTTCATGCATATGCCCAGTTTCCCCGTATTGACCCAGTCGTCGTATCATACGGTCAATAGGCGGTAAATATCGTATTACTGCCATCATATCGATAATTAATTAATAATGGAGTCATCGTCGAAACGTCGCTATTTTTTAAATAATAGAAACGTCGCCTACATACAATAAAGGAGAATCTGTGTATCTTTCAAGTTCGTCTTCATTCCACAAAAAAAATGTATTGGCATTATTTATGTAACTGACGTTCAGTTATTATGAATCAATTATCTATGGTTATAATATTTGAATACATTTGCGTAATTTACAAGCGAAGTCGCGACTGGCCGCGTAGTTCCTTATCAGGTGGGCCGCTATGACACTAATCTAGTCTGTCAGTGAGTGACACCCTCTAGGAAGTCCTGTACGATTATATGGTCTGCAAGACAAGGCAACTTGCTCATAAAACCACCTTTATCAAGCACCAGTAAAACAGCTCTAATGAATAACTTCCACATAAGTCAGTGTGAATGATAGTTGATAGGAACAGTCGAGTAACAATGTGTGTGTCAGAATGGGTGGTTAAAAGATAAGATAATATCCTCCATGTGTGAATATATACATAGAGTAGGTATTCTGAATATATACAGGGAGTAGATATTACTCTCTAACATTGTAGTCAAAAAACAATTCAGTGATATAATGAATTTTTTCATATGTTTGTGTAAATAAATAGTTTGACGTGTTGTGACGTGTTGATTTAGAACCAGTTTAACATAACGGCAGTTTAAACAAGTGTGATGTCGACACGTCTTTACAGTGTTGCATTTTGTAACATAAAATAGTACTGTCGATCTAGATAAGATTTGAATTGACAAAGCGGTCAAATGTAAGTTTTGAGTAAATAACAAACACGGATGAAACGAAAATTAAAAAAATCATTAATGGAATCATTGCTAAAGTGGACGTTGGTGTTGTATAATGATCGGTAATATATTACAAGGTCTGCAAAGCCTATTCAGAAAGGACATCAATATGTTATAGTTTGTCTATGAGCGGGTGGGTACGTCTCTCTTATACTTCCTAACACTTGTATAACATAACTGGAAATATGTTAAAACAAAATCCTTAATAACTACATTCATGCCATTGTCATCTGAATAAGGGGAGCTGTTAACATAATATAAAATATAATTTTAACATCTGCCAAGTGTAATAAATATGCCCTGACACGGCGGAATGCAGGAGAAGATATGACCAGGTGTCAGAGAATTCTTGTCAAAATGTCAGAATATTACTTTGCTGGTGACCTCATCATTGGATGCAACTGGAAATTGCTTCTGGTTTGTTTCATACTTCAGACATAGATTGCATCGAGCTAAATGTTGTTGAGTTGCACAACTGTAAGTTGATGTGACGTCAGTCGGTGGAGGACAAAGATGGACAGACTTTCACGTTTTCAGTTACGGATAGACTCGTTATACGACTATATGTAAACTCACATGGAACAATCCGGAATTTAGCCGCACTGGTGTATTTCAAGCTATGTACGGTAACTATGCATGTTTCGTCAGTTTTATGAGAAAATTAGTTTACTTGTCATTAAGTCTGTATCTGTACTTGTCATCATCAACACGTGGATGCTATTTTTCGACAGTTAATGGATTATAGTTCTCAATCATAATTTTTATTTTGATGTATGACAACATTTAAACTTTTTATTAACTGTATGACAATTAATTATGTTATACGACCTTGATTTTTCCATTTTACTGACATTGGTCATTCATAACAGGTATATTTACATCTACGTATTCAAAAATATGTTTCTTCAATTATCACAGCGTTTACCCAGTCTCATGAAAATCGACCTGTTCCGAGGAATAAAATCTGCAAAATAGTTCATATCGGGATACGAACTGGTTCTATTAAATTCCTCGTCACAAGTTTTGCGAGAAAACGTCCGAACGATTTGAGTTCGTATCACGATAGATGTACTATTTTGCAACTTATATTACTCGGAAATCGGTCTATTTAATGAGACTGAGCATTTACCAGGTAGTTTTATATTAAAGGGGCAGTAGCATGTTTTTTGCAATTTTTATTCTTCAAATATCCCATATATAATGATAGTTTATCTCATTTATATTTACTTTAGAGGTAAAACATCTTATTACACCAACCAATTATCCGTAGTGGTAATGTCGGTGTTGCGTATAAAGCAAAAATTGCATGGCGGCCATTTTATTGTGAACACAATTTATTATTTCGAAAGACAAAAACGTTTCCCATGGCTTTACGGAACCATGAACACAATTTTTTAAAACTTGATTTTCCGAAGACAGAGAGGTGTTTAACTATTGGTGACATTATTTTTCAAATATATTCATCAGCGACAAAACGTGCAACTGCCCCTTTTAGTCTTTGAACATAAGGATCGGTTACTGATCTCAATACATTTTGTGAGCCAATAAAGTTTTACTAATTCATGCATAGATGTGATAGACGTTATAATAAACTGATGCTTTCATGACGAATGTGTCCGTTTTTCATTTCACAATAATTACAAAATGATTTTGTTACACTAATCTCCGCGTTTCTGATTGGACGAGAGCTCTCAAAAACCTGCTGCCATTTCTCGATGAATGCAGATAAAATGTGCAACCATACCTCGTGCATTCGTACCTTGTGACGTCACAATCCATTCGAACAAACGGTCGGGTCAGCCGGTTCTTACAACTGAGCGTAACGTTTTGATGAAAACTATGAAATAAATATGTCATTTCGTCTTCACACCTACACCGATAACTGGAATATACATTTCTTTTCCGAATGGGACAATTAACTTCACCGGGAACACTTAATTTTGATAGATACAAGTCCTCAAGCTTGTTCACTGACAGCGCTTCACTAACAGTAGCCATGTTTGAACGTCGCGTGATATGCTAATGAGGGTTAATCTAAAAATCCGGAATGTAGAGCAAACGAACTCTGATTGTATGTATTTGAATGTTGGGGAAAACGAAATTAAATCTTCTGCCGTTTTAGATGAAGGATTCCTCAATTTTGATTCAGCCATGTATCATTGCGTGTAACAAGCTGCTGTTTCTCGTGATAAATTACAAATGTATTAGATTTGTGTAAATATTTAAAGAAAAACCTGTTGATTTTGTAATTATAAGAATTGTTTTACATGTGTTGTGCCTCTATCGAAGTATAACAGCAACAAATTTTGTATAACATCGCTCCGCTACGCTATGCGATGTTATACAATTTGTTGCTGTTATACTTCGATAGAGGCACAAAACATGTAAAACAATCCTTAAATGTTTGTGATTATTCGTGTTTCAGAGAAATTAATATCATACGAAAGAAAAATGCTCAATTACGTCTCAGATAATCTCGGATAATATCAGGTTAATATTTTAATATATACATGTATACAGCAGCGACTTGGTGAATAAAAAACGCATGTATCCTGTTTAGGTAACTTAAAAATGATTAGATCTTCCAAAGGACAGAAAGTGACAAAATAAGTTGGAGGAATACGTGGATGAATCGATGAATATCAGAAAAGACACAAAATCACAAAAATATTCAACATGTCCTTCCTCGTCGGTAGCCCCTGGTGGCATCCGCCGGCAGAACTGTTTTCGCAGTACGTTTATTGGGATGGTGGTTCCTTGACTCAATGTGACACGTGCTTGGTCTGTTGAGTGAGCATCACCTAACCCTAATATGGAGTGCTGCCATATAGAAGTAAAGCACCTAAAATAATCGCCGTTATTACTGTAGCTGCATCGTCAACCTAGCTGTTACAGATAGACGATTTTGATATTGAGAGGTTAAAACATTTAATTTTTCACATCATACCCTATATCAGCCCGAGACTCCGATATCATTCCGTGATCCCCATATCAGCCCGTGACCCCCATATGAACCCAAACCTCCATCATATCAGCACGAAAGCCTCCATATCAGATCCGCAGGGGCTTGTATTGCTGAAAACAAACAGTTCCCAGGTACTGCGATGCGATATATACCCTACACTAATAAATAAAGAAAAGGATGCAACGCCAAGTTTACCCCATGCCCAAACAAGTACACATTGCAAATTGTTAACACACATTTACACGTACTACATACTACATAATTAAAGCGCAGTGATATCTCGTTCGATTAAAACAAACATCAAACAAAATCGGTGCATTATTTCTCAAGTTATGACACTTGAAACACGATTTTTTACCTGTCAGACTTGAGTGGGCCAAAATGGTGTCTCAGAAATACATTGATAAAATTCGAGGAAAAAGTCGATATTTCATTCCTAGCAAAAGAAATCTATCTCGAAAAGAGTTTTCTACTATCACTTTACATCCCTGATAATTCGGGTATCTTACCGTAACAACATTATCGCAAATCTTTAGTAACTACAGGCAAATCTTCGAGGAGGATGGAGGATCCGGATCAGTTCGTACCAAAACCGGTTCGTCCTAGGGTCGGTTGGTATGGGTGGGTTCGCCCCGTTTTGAGTTAAACCAGTTTTGGTACGAACTGATCTGGAACCTTGGGGGAAGTGACCTACATGTACATTTGCCTGTAGTTACTTTAAAGTTGCAATAAAGTAGTTACGGTAAGATACCCGAACCATTCAGGTATGACAAATGTATCAGGGATGTAAAGTGATAGTAGAAAACCTTTTTCGACATTGATTGCTTTTGCTAGGAATGAAATATCGACTTTTTCCTCGATTTTTATCGATGTATTTCTGAAACACCATTTTCGCCCACTCAGGTTTGACAGGTAAAAAATTGTGTTTCAAGTGTCATAACTTGAGAAGTTATGCACCGATTTTGTTGATGTTTGTTGAAATCGAACGAGAAATCACTGCTTTAATGCTCAGGCCCCCCTAAGTAATTGAAGGAAATGCGTCAATTTTGAAGAAAATCCATCCAAACTTGAAAGAAAAGCGCCCATTACGGAAGATATTGCTTCTTTTCTCGAAACAAACGCAGCAATATCGGTGAATCCACGGTAATTACTGAAACAATCATTCCGATTTTGGAAGGAAGAACGTCTCTATCGGAGACGACTTCGTCCTTTTCCGTGAATTCTCGGTCGATGCCGGAAATGCACACATCACAAAATGGCGTCCAAAGAAGCTTCTCCTGTAATGTTTTTACTGTACTTCAGTCCGTACTTTACATGAATCGCAGTAAAAATACTTTTGTTGAATGCGGCTAGTAATAAGGAATCGACAAGACTGTAGGTTACTGTAATGAAAATCAGTTGTTACGGTGCTAATGTTGAAACAGTTCAGTGAGTTCACGATTCGCCGATTGTTTACATCGATGAGAGGTGAAGCCGTATCACTAACAGAAGCATAGACGATCTCGGAAGCGTGTCAGACGTTTAAGGATTATTTCATATTTAATAATTTTCATTTATTCATTTAATTTCGTCACCTGATATGCGAATCAATGTCAATATGATTGCTTATTGGGTTATTTATTTCGGGTTTTCTTCACCGAGTGCAGCAATCGAAATGACTTGTAAAACAAAACTTCTTTTTTTGTTATCCTAACAATATATTATATAACCAAAAAATGTACAAAACTAAACCAATTTGTTTTTATCTTCTTTATTCGTTTATATTTTGATAAATGGCTGTTAAAGGGCTAAAATTATTCCAGATGTTACTACAATATACTTCGATGTAAACAATCGGCGATCCGTGAACTGTTTCAACATTAACACCGTAACTACTCATTTTCATGACAATAACCTATAGTCGTATCGATTCCTTATACCTAGACGCATTCAACAAAAGTATGTTAACTTCGATTCATGTAAAGTACGGACTGAAAACAGTAAAAACATTAATCACCGAAACAGGAGAATCTTCTTCGGACGCCATTTTGTGATGTGTGCATTTCCGGCATCGACCGATAATTCACGGAAAAGGACGAAGTCGTCTCCGATAGAGACGTTCTTCCTTCCAAAATCGGAATGATTGTTTCAGTAATTACCGTGGATTCACCGATATTGCTGCGTTTGTTTCGAGAAAAGAAGCAATATCTTCCGTAATGGGCGCTTTTCTTTCAAGTTTGGATGGATTTTCTTCAAAATTGACGCATTTCCTTCAATTACTTAGGGGGGCCTGATGCTGTAGTATGTAGTACGTGTAAAATGTGTGTTAACAATTTGAAATTCGCGTTGCATCCCTTTCTTTATTTATTAGTATAGGGTACATATTGCATCGTAGTATTGGACCTAGGAACTGTTTGTTTTCAGCAATACAAGCAGATCCATCATCAGAGGCCGCCGTCTGTTCACAATAGATAAATTGCTTTCCTAAAATCGTGCTATTCTTACACACATGTCTTCTAATTCTAGATGCCCTTAAAAAACTAACACGGAAGCTAGACATACGAGTTTAAATAACCAAGATTGCCTAGCAACCATTGTGAACTCACAGAGGTCGTGTCAGCTTTGTACGTTTTAAAGAAATGGACGTATTACATCATGCTGCAGGCATGTTACCTAGCTAGCTTCCGGTTTGAGTGAAAACATTTGCGTCTGACCTGTTCCTCGAATCCTCTTGACCTCAGCCTCATGTGACCTTTGACATAAAATGGGCGGTCTGTTTTCCCCCAGAGCAAAAGGTAAATATATAACGCACGTTGTGAACTGAATGTAGATAAACACAAGTAAAATACGGCATTTAAATCCGATTGTAAAATGAGAAATGTTCTTTAATCAGAATTAAGTGCTTAATTTGTCATCATATAAATGTTCTGGTTTAAACAACACAAAAGGGATAATTCAAAACAGGATCGATGTTGCTTGGTATTCAATGCTTGCCGACGATGCCAAAATCGAGTTGATACAAATTCAGAACAGAAGATATGAGGTGAAAGAAAACCAGATCCCCAGATTAAAGAACTATCAAGGATGTTAGTGTTTGAAAGAAAATATATACTTATAACGTCAATCGCCAGAGAAATCTTTTATCTACAACATGACATATGATAAATAATAATTTTCATATCACGACAATGTAATGAAATTTGGTTTCAAAGAGAAGTACTCCTTCAAGTAGCGCACGCTGAGGGTATCTGACGTCATATAAACAGAATTCCCTTTATTGCGTAAAACGTACTACACAACAAGCAAGCGCTTCTGATGCTTGAAGGCTCGTCTTAAGTCGCCATAACAACCCATGTGCTGCACGCGCTGCACGTGCTTCTCTTGCAAGTTACCCTTGTCACACATTACTGAATGTGACGATTGCTTTATAAACAATGTTTCTGAATGTCCTGAGAATATACAAATTATATTATTAGAGCCTGTTTAGTGTACTTTTTATTGAGATAAGACCAGCAAGTTACGATTTTTTTTTACTCCCATTAATTATAAAGTTCAAGCAAAATACCTAGTTGGGTAAAACAATTATTCCAATTTCTGTAGCAAATACATAGTTAAATGAAATGGTAAATAAATAACCTCCAAAAATTATATATTTCAATTTCTTTCATTGATCATAAACTTTGTTATTCTTTCGTGTCTTTGTATACGGTGTGTGAGTTAGACCACAATGCTATGCGCTTGAAAATAATAGACTGGATCTATATTTAGACTGGAAAACACCTTTACTAATTAGTGCAATTTCTCGGCTTATTTGGGGTTGAACAAATGTGGGGAGTTTTGGCAATTTTCCTATATGTTCATCAACATCCTTGATGTCTTTTTAAAACACGTGCAAATATGTATTATACAGATTCGGCACTGACATGCTATTTGTGGTCGACACATTCTCAGAAGGATTAGTTATAATACACACTGGCCCTTGTCGATAACGCTGTATCATAAATTAAATTTTAGCGATGAACAGACTATAAAAACACAACAATTGTCATAGTTTTTAATATTTTATTTGATGCGCGTGAATACACGCCCATCATGATGCTGTCATTGAAGAGTTCCTGCTGTAAGTTGAGGCCGGGCGAGGAGAGTTACCTGGATTCACTTCACTTTCACACCAGACGCACCGGGCATCCTTATGCTGAGTCGGTATTTCTTGTTTCCAACAACAATAAAGGGCGGCAGTTCGACCGTGAACACCATTCCAAACGATACCACACCGTCGGCAGCAGCTTCGGCGGGAGGCGGTGACGCATGCGCTCTGGGTTGACCCGGTGCCTGCCAGTCCGGAAGTTGCTGGTGGGTGACGGGATTGAAGGAATCATGGGGAGGATGGTGGAGATCCTGAGGGGGGTGGAAGAGGGGGTCGTGGCGGTGATGGTCTGCTCTTACTGCTGCTGTGTCCGCTAGGTGGCCGGGAGGCACTGCAACAGATAGGGGAATTGTCAAAAGCAGTACCAACCTGTGTCAAATCTTTGAAGGTCTCGTAGTGCTAAGATTTTCGTAAGCCAGTGACAACGAATTGTACTTACGCCTATGTTAACACTTAGAGAGCTTCGAAAATTTAGGTTCAGGTTTATAGTTATGATATGTAAAACAGTTTCCCAACAAGAGTGTCACGTTGTCACGTTGACATGTCGTTTTGGAACACTGTTATTTCTTCTTTGTCTTTGACCATAAAACTGAGATGCTGGCATGGCCAGCTTATGCAGGAAAACTGACTTAGCATGTTCTACTTTATCACATCTTTATGGCTATACAGCTGACGCATCCTTATGTGTCGTTTAGTGTTTTAAAGATGCATCCATTGTGTTTTATAAAATCTTATTTGGTTTTAATACGTGCCAACATATGGTATGTGCTGATTTCAGTTCAAATAATTTCACCCAACTTGCATATTCATCGCCAAATGTACAATAATTACTAGTTTCCAATCACAAACGAGCAACATCATTATACATGTACAGAAACCGAAACTAAACGTCCCATTTACATGCACAGTGAGACATATTAAACAGTATCAACCCAAAGTTCTCTATTTGTCATCTAAAGGTGGTGTCTACTAACGCCTACAGTGAAAAACACCTACAGTCTTAAACAAACAACTTTATGCATCAATGGTTTTGATTTTTACTGCCTTCAACCTTTCATCAACATGGACTGTCCCATACTAATGCCTACGGTGAATACAAAACACAGGTTTTGTTTATATCACACTGTAAACATTTCATTCATTTTATAATATATTCATCATAGTATTCACCTATTCATACATATTAACAAAGCAAATGTTAAACCGTTAGATTTTAATGTATTCTTTAAGATATTTGATTCAAACGTTTTACCATCCTTCTATACGGTGCCGAAATATGGAGGAAATAAAATCTGTTCACTTATTGGCATGTAAATAATTTTGAGTGTGAAATCTTCACCTCCCGATCACTGTCCGCAGTGAGTGTGGTTGATATCCTCTCTAAGAGGTAAGATCAACCACGGACTTTAATTACATGGTTATTACAAACGATCTGCCCTCAGGTATAAAATATATACTATTCAAGTTTTAAAGTTATTTTTTTTAAAAATAGGAAGTAATTAATAAAACGTGGCATTTGATCCGCTTGAAACTACGATATTGGCAATATTTAAATGTTGTGCACAACCTGAGGACCAAAAACGGAAGCCGCTGGTCAATGCAATAGCAAAGCTTACACCGTGTATTAGAAATCGGTAATGTTGCAGATAAACCTAAAGAAGACTATTTCATTCCTTCTTGTCAGTTAAGAGATTAAGGTATACTCCAAAGCCGCTCACAATCCTAGTTCAGCCCATTTTGTACACAAACGCGTCTTACGATTTGTGTAATCTGTTAGTGACTTCGGCCGTTTTATCATCGATTAAGGTTAATTGAAATCAATGAAAAGTATATTATTGCATCGATAAGAAGGTAAAGTGGGCATATATGCACTCATATGACCTAGAATAGCTAATTTGAGCGCGGAAAGCATGCACTTTTGCGTTTACTTTCGTGGGTTAAATATGTAAACTTAGCCAACAAATTAAGGACAATATGATTTTTTTGGGTTTATTTTGAAAGTATTTTTCGATTTAAGAATTTTGCAATCTTACCCCATTCTACCGCCACTGCTACAAGGTCGCATTTCAAAATGTCCTGCGTCACCAACAACCCCAAATGAGCTCGGTAACACCCTTGTTGATGAATGGCATCATATTCCATATCAACTGTTTCAGAACCATTCCTTAGGTTTTCAAGAGATGTTTAAGCTATAATCAATGCACGAAAAGGGCATACACGCCAATGAAGTTGATTTCAATCCAGTTTCAGATGATTAAACAAATTGCAACTCCGAGGCAATGTACACGTAACTCTGTACATTTATGATTAAAACATTAGAATGATAATTTTGGGTTAATTATTTTTTTATCGAAATAACATTCATCAAACTATCATTGAAAATCTTTGGTCATGACAGACATTTTCAAAATATGGGGAAAATCCAATGGTCCTTTGATTTGTGTGCTCAGTATATATGGACAGGGTGTGATTGACTGACTGACATTACATTACACTGGTGTTGACTGTTGTAAGTAATGGAATATAAGCATGGACCTAGTGTCACAGGTTGCATTGGGAAATATCCTTATTTCTTTTTCAGTGCATGCGTAATTCGGGGACGTAAAGAGGGTATTGCAATGGCCATTGGGCCGAATTAACCAATTATTAGTTCATGGGATGATTATTAAACTGATGTTGATTTGATTACCTGGATCTGGACATAACAATCGACATAACACAAGATGTTTTGTTTCCACATATATGATGTTTTGTGTGTACATGTGTAACGATGACTATTCGTGATTATAAACCAGCATGTGTTGTCGTTAGTGTCATAAAACACTAAAGTTAAGGTTAATGTCCGACTAACTCTCAACTCCTTAAAAATAATGGAGCCAAGGCCCGAAGGACCGAGGCCCATAATTTTTTAGGAATGGAAAGTTACGAGGTCATTAACCTACTGAAATTACACTCAAAGTAATGCTCTTTTATCAAAATTAATTAAAAAAATTAAAGAAAATAAATTTTCCCTTAAAAATATGATATGATTCGTAACTGTCCATTGCTGCGAAATAAGGGAGAGAAAGAACAATAGGATGACGTCACAAGTGTAATTTAACACTAGATGACATGAACATTCCTAGACGTGGGACGACCAGACATGGTCATATTAAGAGCCACACTCAGCTAGTGAAGCTGACATTGTTTATATGGTAGATCCAGCGCTACAACTTCAGGATTGACATCTACTGTATTGCGAAGGCGACGATAAAACATACATATGGTACGTTGTGTATGAAACCCAATGTTTCCTTGAAAAATATAAAGTGACATAAAAATGTATTGATTCATATGAGACATATCAGCACGATATGACAACACACTCGGGAACGTCAATCCGTTTGGTGAAGGTCCGATAACACTGTACGACTAGTCGATACAACTTGTCAAACAACCAGAAGGATCAATATGATTTGTGAATGTGAATATGATCAATTGAAAACGTGTATGAAGATGTATTCATAGCTCGACACTACAAGTCGTAACTACATATCATACCGTGAAAACGGGTCTTAAGAAAGAGACTGAAATAGCAGGAAGCATTTATTGGTAACGTTACGAAAACTTAATATCAACAATGAAAACATTGAATTTTACATATTTCAACCGACTGTTGTTTTTTTTTTATCTATTTTACTGATTTTTTGGTAATAATAGAAATAGTATGGCACATTCCATCTGATGGCACAGTTCAGTTCATGAACAATATATTAATGTGATTCAAAATAGTAACAAGAGACCCAAATGACACTCTGAAAGATCCGGGTCATTATTTATAACAGTATCTCATTAATATCTGTAATGCAGTTCTTGAATAGAATAATGCGCATGTAGTTTTTGTTAGCTCAAACATGGATGTATGATATACATGTGGAAGTGACGTGTTCAGTCACGTGATTTACAATACGTTATTGTTTTTATCAAACACTTCATTTTCCTCGGCAGGGTACAGATCAACTTCCAGCTGCACCGGGAATCGGATCATAGTTGGGGTTTCAACAACTCGAGAAGCCATCTGCTTTTGAATAGAGTTCTGCAGTTTGTCACTCAGAGCCACAAGCTGCGTCTGAGACGGACCGGAAGTGCTAGAACTCTTCGGTGCAGAAGTTAATGATGTCGCATCTGAAGTTGACCCAGGGGTCACAAAGACTGTGGAGTCAATACCATTTCCGGCGGACGTGACATGAGAGGGTGACGCCACAGCGGAAGTGACGTCAGAGGTAGCATCCATTGCAGGAAGTGAGTTGACAGTGGTCAAGGTGTTCATGGGAATGACGAGTGATGAGATGAGTTCCATGGGGTCAAAGTTCACCGAGTCTGAAGAAGAAACAGCGGAAATAGAGGAGAGCAGAGCGCATGGAAGGAGAATGTCCGCGATGGAAAGGTTGAAGGAGAGAAAGTACGACAGGAAGAGGGAAGAATGAATGCTGATCCTGATATGATTCGTCGATGTCACCATAATGACTGGTGCAGATCACCGATTGATGAGGCAAATGAGACCGCCAGATTCAAATTACAAACGCGATGATTTTGAAGTGGAGGAAGGGGTAATTCATACCATGGAAGAGCTTGGACATACGTTAACGACAGAACATTTAATTTCTTTTCCTAGGTTTATTGGAAACTTTATACTGTTTCAAACGCTATAGCTAGTTTATATACTTTGACAAATTAAATTCGAATTGAACGTGCCTGTAATACGAATACATTGAAGACGTTTTCATGTTGATCTTAACCACAAAGAATGAGGTCAATCCGTTACACATCACTCTAATTCTGCTTCCCTTCTCAAAGCAACCAGAACAACACGTATCCCATTGTTGAGATAACTTGCAAAATGAACTATAACAATCATAACTTAAAGTATTAGTTAAAGGAGCAACATTACGTTTCTGAAAGTTAAGGCTTTTGGTCAGTAGTGTATTATACATATTGCGGGCTATTTAAGTGAAGGCTTTTGGTCAGTAGTGTATTATACATATTGCGGGCTATTTAAGTGAAGGCTTTTGGTCGGTAGTGTATTATACATATTGCGTGCTATTTAAGTGAAGGCTTTTGGTCAGTAGTGTATTATACATATTGCGGGCTATTTAAGTTAAGGCTTTTGGTCGGTAGTGTATTATACATATTGCGTGCTATTCAAGTGAAGGCTTTTGGTCAGTAGTGTATTATACATATTGCGTGCAATTTGAGTTAAGGCTTTTGGTCGGTAGTGTATTATACATATTGCGCGCTATTTAAGTGAAGGCTTTTGGTTGGTAGTGTGTTATACATATTGCGTGCTATTAAGTTAAGGCTTTTGGTCGGTAGTGTATTATACATATTGCGTGCAATTTGAGTTAAGGCTTTTGGTCGGTAGTGTATTATACATATTGCGCGCTATTTAAGTTAAGGCTTTTGGTCGGTAGTGTATTATACATATTGCGCGCTATTTAAGTTAAGGCTTTTGGTTGGTAGTGTGTTATACATATTGCGTGCTATTAAGTTAAGGCTTTTGGTCGGTAGTGTATTTCACATATTGCGTGCCATTAAAGGTTGCGTGCCATTAAGGTTAAGGCTTTTGGCCTTTAGCACATTACACATATTGCATGTCTTAAAAGTTCTGGATTTGTAAAAGTAAATCTTATTTGTTTTGTTATTTCATAGTTGTATTTATTGTACGTATATCAACTCACCTGGTGTCGGGGTTGTTGGGGCAGATGCAGACAACGTCATGGCAACTGCAACCGTTACTGTCTTCAAAATAAAATTCATCTTTTTCTGGAAGAGAGTAAACAATATTTTAATGTACATTTCAAAACAAAATGTATATGTTCATTAAAAAGGTAGAATTACTTAAAGACTCTGAAAATAAATTTTAGTGAAATTTTACTTCCTGTTATTAAATAGGAAATGATTGAAATGATCCCAGAATATCGCCAGCTTTAGCCTAGATCTGACGCACATCTAGACTGGCTTAAGTATTTTCTACTTTCAGTTTTTGCTCAAGGGCCATGGTGACTGACTAATTTAAATTGCAAATTATCGAAATCATTCAAACAGACCGGAACAAAGCTATATCATTTACGTTTCACTTTTGGATTTTTCAAAATTTCAAAATTTACTTTACATATATTAACCGAGTACGTATTATATATAGGTTCTTCACTGTTTTGAAATAATTAAGCACCGATATGTTTTATTTGTTATGATCTATTGTATAAAGTAAGAACCAAGAATATAATAATATACCTACATTCTTACTGTTTAATCGAGATATCATTCCGAGATTTTTTTACATTTTGTTTACGTTTTATTTATCTCTGAAAAATATGTTTTCAATTTCGCTAAAACATTCTGAATTTACCAGAAAATTATTCTAAAGGCGTGTTTTGATAAATGACTACATGTGTATGAACTGGCGTCAGGCTTCCCGTCCAGAGCGTTTTTATATTACCATAAACGGTGATATGTATTGCTATCCTCGCTGGTGTAGTCCGCTCACTGTCGTCATGTTATATAATACTTAACCCACTTAGAACATTAACGTCAGCATAACGTACGTCAACTTGTACATTCATGCTGTGTATAAGAGTGTTTTTACTGCTCTTAAGGACGCTGTTTTCTGCAGATAATATTTTATCAAATTTGCTATATACAGTTTAGACGATATATTGATACGTAAACACATTAAAATGACCGCTCGATGGGAAATGGGCTCGCATGGCTTCACCGAACCATGTACATTCGTTTTGGAACTCTTTGATGAATCAGGAGTATTGTCTAACCATTTGTAACACTTATTTATCTTTTTGTGAGAGCACTTTATTTCAGTTAGAACGCTTTAAAGTGGCGGTAAGACCAAGAAATATTTTCGGTAATTCGAAGAATATTCTGTAAAATAATATTTGCATGATTCAAACAAAAGTTCACTTATAACATTTAATCAGTATTTTAGTTTGGAGAGCGTTAACGGTATAAATGAACAGGTAGAATACATCACCTTGAATTTCGTTTGTTCATAAACTTACACGATTGTCCTAAACAGGTTTCAAGGGTCCCATAGATCACCCAACTTCCAAACGCAAGGCATAACTCTTGCCAGTCTGCATTACTGGCTGATTTAACCCTTGCGGTATTTCCCTCGCTTTGTTGTGTCAAAATAGTGAATCGCTGCACTAGAAATGCATAGCGGGCCTGGATTTCTAAACACAAATTTCTTAAGGAAATACTGCAAGGCCTAAATCTTTTGACAGTATTTTGGACACTTAGGACTTTAAGCTGTCTATTGATGCAATAAAATAATTATAATTCGCTTTCATTAACCTGTAAACGATGATTAAAACGTCGAAACGGACAGCTTTAAAAGTGATGAAGTTGCTACATATCGAGTGTAAATACGCCTTTCCGTACAGCATTTGTAATGTGAACAAATATTTGTGATCTGCAAAGTGTTTTCTTTTGAGACAATATTTCCATTCTTGTGACATGAATGTAACCATCGAACACCGTGGATATAAGTTCAATCTAAATTTTTTCTGGAAGTGTTTTGAATGTCAAAAGCACCATAGAAAAGGTCAAATTCGGTTGGAATTCTTTTCGACGGAAGTTGAAAAACACGTACTAAAAGCATACATCACACAAAATAAAGTCATACGAAGTATGTGGTAACAGACGCAATTGTAAAGGCATAAATCTGAAAAACACCTCTTAAAGTTCAAACAGAAACAGTTATCTCTACGTACCTGAATTTACCGGTTCCAGATATTGCAGCCACCCCAACCGAACCTCTAGACCACTGGTCAGTGAGCACGTGCACGGACTGTCCACTGAAGGTATCAATAGGTTTTATAGTGTCCGCACAGTGTTGCTAATGACGAGCTGATTGCAGGTGCGGGTTGGAGCGTGCTGGTGTGGAGCGAGACGGATAGCTTGTCACTCATTGTGACACACCTGCTCACGCAATCGACACGCTTCACTGGTGACGTGTATATTTAGCTACGTAGAGGCCTCGGGCTCCGGGAGACTGCTTCTTTACCTGTGTATCGTCTTGTGATTAGAATGATGAATGGCATTGACCCTACTGATGCATCAATGTTCACACGACAGTAGATCAATTACTTGTCAATCATCGTACTGTTCTTGTACGCAGAGTTGACTGAGCTTTCACATCAACATACGCTGAGAACTTTTATCAACTATTTGTATGGGAGCTTCTCTGGTGTGAGTCTATTTCTTATTGAGTGAGTAAGTGAGTTGGGGTTTATCGCCGCTTTCAAGAGATTTTAATTATATCGCGGCTACTAGTATTATGACAGGGAGAAAGCCCGCAACGCCATGTGGCTATGCACTGCGGTGAAACCTGCGAGCAGCGTCTGGAACTAGCGAACCATGGGTGGTACTACGCTGAAATTCAATGTAGCATTGCACCCAAACCTTACTGCGTGTAGAACAGTTCTTTACTGCAGATAAAGTTGCCGTGCCCCTGGCGGGATTCGAACCCCGGACCTGTTGATCCGAATGTTTCTTATTGAGAAGAATGTGGAAACCGTTAAGGTGATTGATATCCTAATGAAACAAACCAGATGCCTGTGGTAATGATACTGCCTTTTCGTCAACCACGTCATCATAGAGCCAGAGGACAAC
Source organism: Gibbula magus (assembly GCA_936450465.1). Classification (NCBI taxonomy): domain Eukaryota; kingdom Metazoa; phylum Mollusca; class Gastropoda; order Trochida; family Trochidae; genus Gibbula; species Gibbula magus. Next base: position 48,747,671 of record OW388303.1, on the reverse strand, counting down.
TTAACTACATTTTGATATTTTTGAAAAATACGTTAATGTATCTGAATTGTTTTTAAATCGACGTTTTCGAATATCTAAAACTAGGCCAGGTAGGAGAGTTAGTGGAATACTTATCAAGAACATGCAAATCTATTTATAGAACTGTCCGTCACATTGTCATATCGAAATGCATTTGTTGAAGTTAGTGTGGGTAATGAGTCATTCCGTGGAACATATACAACTGCAGTGGTTATGTATTACTCAACCGCTTTGTCCTGGAGCTGACTGGATATTCAAACCGATATTGTTAAAACTTCAACTTTCATTATTATTATTATTATCATTAGTATTTACCCCGAACTCAAATGTTTTGTACAATAATTCATATGTTATTTCGAATTAATAAGTTGCATTTCTTGGATTTCCTGTTCATTTTAACAGTCAGGCACTTTTCCATACCGGGACATTTACGTTTCGTCACCTTTTGTATTATACCAACTATCGAAGATGAGTTTCACTTTTGCCTGGTGTGTCCATTTTATCTTGACATGCGTATCGGTCCCCGACCCAGATATTATTACTCTGCTCCCACACGCGAGAAATTGTCATGGTTATTGCCTCCCACATCTGTGTTAATTTGGAAAACAAGGTTTATATCTATTGCTGCGAAGAAACGTTTTCCGTATTTCAAAGATGTACATGTTATAAATTACCACCAATTGTTTTCCATACTGCATTGTACATGTACTATAACAATGCAACGCTCTTGTTGTAGATGTATGTCAGCATTCTCTGTACACGTAAAATGGACCGGTGACCCACTGACTGAATAACATCATGCAACTTCGACTGTAACACCTCGTTCTAATCCATTCGCAACACATCAAGTGCTTCATAACTGAGCATGTAAACGGCAGTATAGACTAAAATTTAGTCTATGATTTTTTTTTATAGTAACTGTACCTTCATCCTTTTGATTATATATTTTTAATACTTTCAGTGTCATGTATGTATGTGTATTCAGTTTATCTAGACTTGATGAATAAAGATCTAGACTGTATTAAAGGCTATTAGTTTTACACAGTCATGGAGCAGGACTAGCGGCAGTAGGGAGATTGATTACCACGACTCCCAAGACAACTCTATCCTGCACACAATGCCATCATCGAGTTTTTCTCCGTAAAGCTTTCTATGTTTTTAAATGTCAAATTTAACATTCAATGGGACCATTATCGTTATACCTGGTATGTAATCTGAACATGTCATGAGTTTTCTACACTTATCTGACTTTAATCATTAGTTTTATTGTCAGTGATAAGTTCACCCTTCTACATATGAAAACAACCTGTTCTCTTTCTTGTCCTTGAACTGTATTTGTTTTCGCACGTTGTAGATTAAAGAATGACGAAAAACAAAACCATGAATTACACGAGAATGTTTATGTTGTGGCTTAACCGGAAGTAACCTAACATGGCACATCCGCTGACGCGGAAGAAGATTAATGGTCTAGTTGTTTGTTTCAGCACCGTAGGCAGTTCTGCTTAGTGAATAAAATATGTTTAAACTGATAGGATTACTTTTTTGGAAGTCCTTTGACATTATCAAAATATATACTGGCTCGCAAAAGAAAGTCTCAACTTATTTTGAATATAACACAAATAAAACCAGAAGGAGTAAAAACATGTGTATTTGAAAATGTAATCTTATAATGTAAGAGGATTAAATTTATCACTGAAGATTAAATTATCATTAAACATCAACTTGTACTAATTCCAGCATGTTGATGTTAAAGGGGCAGTAGCACGTTTTTTCGATGAAATAAGTCGATGAAATATATATGAAATATAATGTCACAAATAGTAAAACACCCTTCTCTCATCAGGAAATCAAGTTGAAATAGAGTGTTCATGGTTTCGTAAAGCCATGGGAATCGTTTTTGTCATTCCAAATAATAAAATGTATGTATATATATATATATATTCCTAAAATCCATAAGAGTAAAATTATCCAAAAAGAAATTAAAGAACAGAATGACATTGTGATTACAGCTGAAGATCCGGAAGACTTATCTTTTCGTCCTATTGTCGGAGGCCCGGAAAGTCGGACACAGCGATTAAGTAATTTCATTGATATCATTCTGAAGCCTTTGTGTAGTAATGTTAAAAGTTATCTGAGAGATGATTTAGATTTCTTATGCAAACTTCCAAAACAAGTGAATCCAGGTACCAGTTTAGTTAGCTTTGATATTGTTAACATGTATAATAACATTGATAAACAATTGGGTCTAGAAGCTATACAATACTGGTTAAAAGAATACAGGTGTGATATTGATGATAGGTTTTCAGATAGATTTATTCTAAATGCTCTTGATCTTGTCATATCAAACAATGTGTTTTATTTTGATGGTGAATTTTACACGCAAACTAAAGGCGTTGCTATGGGTACAAAAGTTGCACCCACCTATACTACCCTGGTTTTGGGATACCTTGAAACTTTCCTATATGAGAAAGTGGGACAGTCACTCGGGCAGAATATGCAGGAACATATTGAACTGTATTGGAAGAGGTTTTTAGATGACTGCTTTATGCCATTTACAGGAACAAAGGAGGAACTGTGTAAACTGCATGATATTCTGAACTCCCTAAATCCATCATTGAAATTCACTATGGAAACCAGTGCCTCTGATTTAAGTTTTCTGGATGTGACGGTAATTGTGAAACAGGACGGCCGTGTAGAGACCGATTTGTATTACAAACCTACAGATACACACCAGTATCTGGATTTTCAATCTTGCCATCCAAGTCATACAAAGCGAAACATCCCATACTGCCTTGCGAGAAGAATATGTGCTATTGTGACAGATGACACTCAAAAGAAGGAACGTTTAAATGAACTCAAAGAGTTTTTATTGATACAAAATTACCCTGAAAATTTAGTTTTAGATGGTGTGACGAAAGCCGCTTCATTTGATCAATGTCGCCTAAGAGATCCTAAACCTAACAAAGATATTGTCCCGTTGGTCTCTACTTTCAATCCTAACCACCAGAGTGCTGTTTCTATCATTGAGAAAAACTTACCCATTTTACACCAATGTAAAGGTATGGAAAACCTCCTTTAAGTAAACCCCGAATTGTAAACAGTCTTAAGCAACCTAAGAATCTTCGCAGGTTTTTAACTTCTTCTAAGTTTGATTCAAGTTATGTAGAACCAGTTGTATCTAGGTGCGGCGATTCACGCTGTCTTACATGTAAAAATATTCTTGTCGGGTCTACTGTACAGATTACTGAAACTCAAGTGTTTTCTGTTCGTCAAAATCTCAACTGTAACAGCAAAAATGTTGTATATGTCATCATATGTACTGGTTGTAATGAAAAATACATTGGGAAGACAGAACTAAAGTTGAAATTACGAATGAACTTACACAGATCCCACATAAATCAGCCCAAAAACCGTACTATTCCATTAAGTAAACATTTAGCTGAATGTGGAAACGGGCATTTTTCTGTCTTCCCAATGTATAAATTAAATTTTGATAATAACAAGCTTTTAGAAACAAAAGAAAGCAGATTTATCCAAATGTTTTCACCAAAGTTAAACGCTAAAACTTGATGTGTCCATGTCTTTACCTTAGATTGTGACGTAACAATGTAATGACGTCATAATGTACACGACGACGTTGCCTGACAACGTATTATCCGTTATGTATGGCCTGAAGAGGCTGTGTAGCTGAAAGCGCTCGCCATTAAAATGGATGATTTCTACTTCTAAATCCATTATTTTTTCGATATATATATATATATATAATATATATATATATGTATATATATGTAACACCATTAATACCACTACGGATATCTGGTTTGTGTAGTGGAATGTTTTACTCTCTAAAGTAAGTATACATGACATAAACTATCATTATAAATGGGAAATTTGAAAAAATAAATTTTGCAAAAAAACGTGCTACTGCCCCTTTAAAGGTTATCATGCCATATGGTCACATTCGGGTTCATTAAAATGGGATTTCAATTTGACGATTGCTCGATTTTTAACATCCTGGAAACCAGGGGTACTTTGTTTCGCTCGCTTCATTTTGAAACTAACCCCTGGATTCCTAGGTGGCAAAAGGCTCGACGCGCGTTAAATATAACTACCAATCACAGAAAAGTCTATGGCTTTTCTATAGATCCAATCAACGCTTTCCATTTATACACGCCCTCCCCTTGGAGTTTACGTGGACAACAATGACTGCAGTTCGTTGTGACACCGAGGCTTCATTTTCAGTACATTATTTCATTATTTCACCTTTTCTGTGTATATTGTTCATTGCATATAGGAATCCAGGGGTTAGTTTCAAAGTTTAAATGTCTGAAATAAACTAAATTAAGTATACCTAATTTAGGCGGGGTTGTGGTCCCTGAAGCGTCACTTGAATAATCCCATTATCGGCGATAGTCATAATTCAACGAAATTTCGCAACATTTAATTAATCTCACAAAAAAATATTCAATAAAACAACTTCGCTTTTTTATATCCTAAAAGGTAATTCCGCAGATGACAACTATATAAGTATTGCATACACATGTTTTTTTTGGCGATTTAACACACCTCATTAATTCATCTAGTGGCAGTGATAATCATCATTAATCAATTAATTAGGCTCCACGGAGCGGGTCACAGACGATCCTTGTATGTGGTTAATCACAGTCACGCCTTAAGGATAATCTTCAAAGCGGATCGCCGCGCTGATTGCGACATTGTTAAAATGGGTAAATTAAAATCGTCCTAATAATCAATTGCAAGTGTACATTGTCTCGATTTTATGCTCCATTTATTCCAATATATAATGTACGTAGAGGTAATAATCTGTCATTCTTGAGAAAAATGCATTACCCGTGAACGTTATTATACAAACACGTGTGCCATATGAATTGTACGAAAAGGGATACATCTGTATTATCCAAACAGAGCGAGCAATACAGAAGTATGTGTTGAGTATCATACGAGATGCATTTGGTTCACAGGGGTCACATCCTTAAAAACCTATTTTCATCTTCTCCAGTTCCAAAAGGTCAAGAGAGCTGAAAAGTTGTGTGTATACTCCTTGGCCAATGGGGATTTACAATTGTAGATTTTGTGACCCTGCGACCCCAATCTAGGTCACGGGTCACGACCCAAAAACCTATTTTCATCTTTATCTCAAGTATGTAAAGCTCTAGAAAGGTGAATTGTTGTGTAGAGGCTCTTTGGTCAAAGGTGATTCTTAATTGTAGGATTGGTGACCCTGTTACTCCAAATGTGGGTCACAGGGGTAATGATTTAAAAACCTTTGTTTGGCTTGTTACCAATATATTACTTGAGGTAACTTAGATATTCAACCTTACATAATAAATCAATGAAATCCTGATGAGCTACAGAGCCCATGTCTCTATTTTGAAAGTTTATACAATATATTGGTACGTTAATCGGTAAAACATCTCATTGCACAAACCGATAAGCCGTATCTATGGAAAACGGCTGTCCGTATTCGAAGAAAATGGTGCGACGTATAAAGCGACAGTATTGAACTATTCAGTGTGAGAGGTGGATTTATATTCCTCATGAGAATAAGATGTCAGGGTTTCAAGTTATTAAATTCTGCACAGTAACAATATCACCTATGGTTTGCTGCAATGGATAACCAGTGGTATTTTGTAGGTCGAGGCAACTCCTTATGAGCTCAGCTCAGTTCAGCTCAGCTTAAAGGGGCAGTAGCACGTTTTTTCACTCAAATAAGTTGATGAAATGTATTTGAAAAATAATTTCACCAATAGTAAAACATCCTTCTCTCTTCGGAAAATAAAGTTTAAAATGAGTGTACATGTTTCGGTAAAGCCATGGGAATCGTTTTTGTAATACAAAATAATAAATTGTGTTCACAATAAAATGGCCGCCATGCAATTTTTGCTTTATACGCAACATAGTTTTTACCACTACAGATAATTGGTTTGTGTAATAAGATGTTTTGCCCTCTTAAGTATAATTTAAATGACATAAAGTATCATTATAAATGGGAAATTTGAAAAAATAAATTTTGCAAAAAACGTGCTACTGCCCCTTTAAGATGTTATTCTTCTCCACACGAGCAATTTTACTAGCTGATTGACTCGTGTGCCAGTCTCATTGGCAAATTTAAGCCTTGTTACATTTCGCTATCTTTTCTGAGATTTCTGATTGCACTATTGCATCACACTATTCGCTGGCACATGAAAAGGTGGCGAAATGTAGCAAGACTTTATATAGCCAGTGACAAAGGCTCAGGCAAGGTATACATTGCAGGCGAAGTTGATTCCCTATCGACTCTATAACAGTTTGTATAGATCATATGCAGTGAGCATTTGTGCTATATTCTAAAGCGAATGACTAACGCAGCCAAGGACGAGATCAGGGAAATACAAGTATATGTTTGATAGTTTGTAGTAGTGTAACTCTCATCTTTGAATATTTGGTTCCATTTCCGTTTTAGAAATAAGTGACAATTGTAATCAGGATATAGTTGGTTATATTTGGTGACATATTGTGTCAGTTCGTAATTGTGCGGAACAAGTCATAAACTAGCGCGAAGAAGAAACACTACCAACTAAAATATCAAGATCGTTAATCCACACATGATAAATATGACTGAAAGTAAGTTACACGTTTCTATCTTTAAAACACTATCTCATTTTGTTCCTGAAAGAAACGCCTTTTTATATCTGCCTTTAGGAATGCCCGTAACTATAGGTAAGATAGAAGAGTGATATGGGGACTTGTATGCTTGACGTCCTACAGGAACCACGCGTCAACGAAATAAAGTCCAAGAAGGACCATTATGTTGACGTCATCTGTTATAAACTTAACTTCCGTATTTCATGAATTCTATACGTAGATGCAAAACATCTAGTTAAAATACCGTTTTGAAATAGCTATTTCAGCAACCAATGTTTGAACAGGCGTAAACCTAAAAAATATCCTACCATGAAATGAAAACAATTTAAACATGACAATCGAACAGTGTGTAACGGTTTGTATTTCACTGTTTTGCTGTTTATGAAGGTCCACTGGTAAGTTAAATAAAGCTTAACTGAATCCGAATAGTGAATTACTCGTCCATCTGTAAGCTGCATTAGAAATGAACCTCTGTCTTTTTAAACATTCATTGTTATCCTGAAAGATCTTTTTCAAGATGAAAGATACATAGCTTGAATGAAAAACCAATCAAATCAATTTATGAGAAAATGGCTACCATTACAAGATGCACTTGATTGATTTTATACGCATCATGTAGCAACAACTATGTCCAACTGTGATACTCAATATTATTGCATTGTGAATATATGTGACATGTATTTTAATGTGCCTACTCTTGTGAATAAAAACATATAAAAAACAATTACTCGTCCATGTAAGATACTGCAAGTAATATTTCTGTGGCAATATAACAACTGTGTAATGCGTCTAAACACGCGAATCTTTTATGGTGAAGCTGTCACAATACAAGCAGATACACCTATCACAGTGCTATTACACACCGAACTGCCGAAAATCAACCCACGGTAAGCAGTCTCTTTATTTATGTTGGAGAGTAATAAATAGAAAATGAAACTCGCTTCAGTCTAAAACTATTTTTATTAACCATGTGGAACATTTTAATTTGCTTTCCCGGCCTTTACAACCTATCTATTACCCGATGGTATGAAATGGTATTGCACGGGATAGTGTTTAGTATCCTCTATATTTAAACCGGGATGGTACATATTCAACAAAGGTCCCAGAAGTGTTTTCAAACCCGAGAGGAACAAGTCCCACCTCCCGTTCTGCAGTAAAATAGGATTAACCATATGGTTGGTTGTACTAGGTAATTACCGTTGGTATAATATTAATAAATAACCCCGTCGGTTGCATATACAGACTCATTGTTTCAACAGGAACACATTGTAGATATATACACACATTAAGCAATCATCTCTATCATAATCATCAGTTCAAGATGTAACCAAGGCAACGAGGGAAACTAATGTCAAGGCCAGTTTACTGAAGGGCAAGGTCGGCATGGCAGCTCCTGTGGAAACATCAAAATGATATTTATAAGTGACGTGTGTTTTCACTAACAGCAATATTATAATAAACATTTGTAAAGAGAGTTCACAAGAGAGGAGACGACAAGCTGATATGCCAGCTGGCTATTCTCGAGAGTGCAAGATAGTGCGAGATTTTTTTTAAATTTTGAGATGGACATGAAGAAAGTAAGTGTTCAAGGTCCCTAGAACGTTCCAAGACATGTCCGTAGAAATGTCCCTAGAAAGGTTCCTTGAAGGTTTCTAGACATTCTTAGAAAATCTTTTAAAATGACTCTAGAAATGACTTCTAGAAATGTTCCGCGATATTTTCCTAGAGATATTGTAGGTTCCTAGAACGACTAAGATTTTTTTTTAGAAAATCCCTAGTTCTTAGAAATGTTCCTAAAATGTTCTGAGAAGGAATCTGTTAAAGGATTGTTCATAGACATGTTCCTAGTTAGTTTATCAAGAATATACATACCCACAGCCCACTTCTCACATATGTAACCTGTCTTTAAGCTGCACTTCTGGTCGTTCAGTCTCGAACCATAAGCAGCAGCCACACAGTGTTCATTGCCACGGAAGTTGTTGGGTTCGCCGTTCCATTTTCTAGAGAAACAAACAAAATTATGAACTCGCATATACACCAGTCAGTGGTATAGCATAAATATAAAACATGCAGTAACATCACTCAATGAACTAATTCTGCAGGGGTCAGTGGTTCAGTGAAAAATACCGTAACAGTGCATTGATACCAGGGGCGGTATTTATCAAACAACTTAAGTATGTAAATAAACTAAACAGATGGTGACCCTTCCATGCAATGACCCTATGTGCTGAATGCCGACAATTTCACTTTAGATGTTTCAGCAACGAATGCAATCTTTCGAGCACAAATGTTTCAAATAATAGAAACTTACTTTTATTATATGACAGATACAAAATTATTTCATGTATAACAGATGAACTGGATCTGTAGCAGGTATTTGATAATTGCGTATTATGAACAGTCTCTGGACTTGCTGGTTACTTCTCCGCATTAGATTTCTAGACTATTTAAGAAATTATCTTAGCTAGATCAGCCTGCTTTCAATGTTCTTTCTTTTCGTTGCCATTATATACATCGAGGAGGAAAACAAACGATACTAAATGTTTAACAAACACAATATCTTTCTGCCGGATAAAGTCGATTTTGAATGATTGAGATGAGGATATATATATCTCGTAAAATTTCATGCGTGAGAATATGATACTTAATAAACAAACGGTGCTTTTTAAAGGAGTTTTCTGGACATAATGTTTTAGATGTTGTCGACAGATAATACTTTATTGGACTTATTGACGCATCATTGCTGTAAGACATCATAAAAAAGCCAAACGCCCTTTTTGACTCTCCTAGTTCGTCCAGTTAAGGATATGCGAAAACAACGATTTCTCAGAACGTGTGTTTTTCAGAAATATGAGCAGATAATCTTTTGATTTTTTTTATTTAGTTTAGATGGTCTCTGAAACATGATGTAACTCTTTTTCAGTCTTATATATCGCTCTTGGATTGAAATATCTCTTATTTTGTACGGTATCGATTCTTTCGCCTCTAGACGTACTACATATATTTCATACGCTGAAATTATAATTGTTTAATTTAAAGAATTTATAACTGGTATCGTTTGTTTTTCGGAGATTTGTAGTTCTGATGGTAACGATATTTTGCCAATATATTACTTAGCTTACACCACTTCAGCTCAGTTTTCCCCTTAACTTGGAACTAGGGAAGGTGATACTTATGTTGAGATAGGTTATTTAGATAGGTGTTTAATAATACATTCTGCATGATAATCACTGTCAAAGAAAAGTATTTAGATAAAATCTCATGACCCCGGGGTAAGGTCAATGTTGCAGGTAGTTGACTCACATGAGACCAAGAGACGTGGGGGTGTTGTCCGCGGGGTTGGTGTATTTCCACAACCCTTCCTCAATAACATCCGTCAGACCCGTCCAGAAGTAGAACGGACCCTTGGTTAGTTTGCTGAACTGGTCCAGGAGGAAGTTCTGCAGAAGGAAAGTCAATGAGCATCGTTATGATCAGTTGCATTGCATCATTACCTTTGTTGGTCATCCGGCAACTCGGCCCTGAGAGGTCGTTAATTGAGCGCATAGGAGAAGAAAAATTGTGAATAGAACTTTATCCATGCTGCCTTGTGCAGCTGAAGGAAACAGAAAAATACACGAGAAACACAATCGTTATTAATCATACCAACACATTCTAATTCAAGTACTCCAGACCATGGACATAAATAAACACTCATTATTAACACCATGACACCATATGCATAATGCCTCAGGCACCAGTATAATGTCACTTTTCTCATCTACTAAAACACGATGCTTATGAGGGACAGGTGAGGTGAGTTGGGTTGGGGTTTAACGCCGCTTTCAAGAGTATTTCTCTTATATCGCGGCTGCTAGTATTACGGCAGGTAGAAAGCCCGCAACGCCATGTGGCTATGCATTGCGGTGAAACCTGCGAGCATCGGCTGGAACTAGCGAACCATGGGTGGTTCTGCACTGAAATTCAGTGTAGCATTGCACCCAAACCTTAGTGCGTATAGAACAGTTCTCTACTGCAGACAAAGTTGCCGTGCCCCTGGCGGGATTCGAACCCCGGACCTCTTGTTCCGAAGCCGAACGCGCTAACCACTGCGCTATCCCGCCCGGATGCTTATGAAACAGAGCCTCATACTTGACACTTTCAATTTATATAAAGAATGTTTCACATTTATCTACTGTTACGGAGGTTACTTACCAATTCGTCCTGAGTGTTGATAGCAAGGAGCACCCCCGTACCATCACCAGAGAGAGATTTACACTTGTCCATGCTCTCCTTGAAAGTAGACCACTTGGAGCCGATGTAGTAGCATCTTGGAGTGTGAGCAACCCAGCCAGAAGGGCAATTGGAACTTCCTGTCAACATGGACATTTAGTGTCGTCAATCTTAGCATGATGTCTTAAGCAAATATTCAATTAATATTAATATTCAAATTCATATTCATGAACATTCTGCAATTCACAGAGACTGTCTTGATTATATCTGGAAATGTTAATTTTACTTGTAATGATGTATTCCTAATAATTATACCCCATTTCCCTTCTTGTTACTATTGCTTAAATTGTCAAAAATAAAAAAAATAAAACTTTTCAGGTATACCCACATTTTTCCTGATAATAGGACAGTTTTAACAAGCATGTAGTGTAGTAAGTGTTGTGGTTTCAATTTAAAACTGTACACTTGAATGTTTAACTTTGCAGAAGTAGCTGTTAGAGGGTGATTAAATCTACAAGTTATAATCCACAATGGCAACGATGTCTGGTGATAAGATTAAGATTGTATACACGATTTCAGTTTTCTGGAACTTTCAACAAAGAACAAAATAAGAGTACGTTTTAAGGTGTGTCACCTGTGACCCATACAGTTACCAAGATGATTTACTAAATCGATAAATTATAGTCATCATTGGCTAAGGAATATGTACACATAATTTTAGCATTTTAGGTAGTCATATTCCAAAGAAGAAGATAAACATGTGTATAGATTGGGGTGCCTGCACATCAAATTCAGCTCTCCAGAACCACAGGTCGGAAAAACGACAACATGTCATCCCATAATGCCATCGGAATCTTTAATAAACGGTTTTCATATTATACTTTGTGATTATTGAGGTCATCTTGAATTTGTTTTTGAGTATCCATATTAGCGTTAAATAGAGTGAGCTGGAGTGAGACATACTTTGCGGTTTTTCGCAAATAAATCCACTCTTCTTCAGTTTGCAGCTGTTGTCGGAGAAAACCCCGTCTATGCTTAAAATAGCACAGTCCTGATCTCCGTTGTAATCATCTGGCTGTTGGTTCCATTTCCTGTCAACAGAGGTCATTTAATGTGGATTCATATTACATCAATCCTCTTCAATTAATTATAATCATTTAAGCATTTGAAACAAAGAAGACCAATATCAAATAATCGCATTGATTAAATAGTTTATTTTTTTATTTTGTATTACAATTATTGTTCATCTTATATCAGTTTCAAACAACAATAATTTTAAAAGTTTGTAATAGTATGAACCAGTTGTAACCGTTCGAATCAACGTGTAACATTTTGTACCATGTGCAACAGTTTAAACCATGTGTATCAGTTTGTATCAATTTGTAACAGTTTGTACCATGTGTAACAGTTTGTATCAATGTGTAACAGTTTATACCATGTGTAACTGTTTGTATCAATGTGTAACAGTTTATACCATGTGTAACAGTTTGTACCATGTGTAACAGTTTTTACTAACGTGTAACAGTTTGTATCAATGTGTAACAGATTATACCATGTGCAACAGTTTGTATCAATTTGTAACATTTTATACCATGTGTAACAGTTTGTAAGAATGTGTAACAGTTTGTACCAATATGTAATAGTTTATACCATGGGTAATGGTACCAATGTACCCATGTGAGATTTTCAAGATTTGTTTGTATCAATATGTAACAGTTTGTATCAACGTCAGAGCTGCCTACCCTCTTTTCAGGTTAATTGTAGATATATAGCAATTTTGGATTATTTTGTAATTTGTAGGTGTACAAATTCATGAAGCTAATATAATACTATATGTTCCAATATATCATGCTATGATTTGACAACGACAATCATTGTCTGACTTTGTTTACTGGGATTATCTCAGGAACTTATTTTTAATTTAACGCTACAGAACTCTATTACTCTATACATAAATTTATGAAATGAACATTTTATATATTGCCAGAGAAGAGGTGTACAATTTGAAACATTGGTGTAGAATCATAATCAAGTGTACAAAATACAAGTAGACAGCCCTGCAACGTGTAACAGTTAGTATCAATTTGTAACATTTTGTATAAATGAGTAATAGTGTGTACCAATGTGTAACAGTTTGTACCAATGTGTAACCGTTTGTTTGTACCAATGTGTAACAGTTTGTTTGTACAATGTGTAACAGTTTGTTTGTACCAATGTGTAACAGTTTGTACCAATGTGTAACAGTTTGACCAATGTGAGATTTTAAGATTTGTTTGTATCACTCACAGTTAGATTGTTTCACACAGTACGAGTTCCACTGTACATCACACTCTATCAGTTTTTAAAAAGTGTAAAATAATGCTTCTCAATCGTCATCATTTATTTGCCAGATTATTTCAGACCAATTACACCAACTACACATTAACACTTTATATTAAGAGCAGAAGATAAGCACCCTATGTTTTAATTTGATGGTGATGTTCGAATTCTCTCTACAGAAACCTATGTACATATTTATACCATAGGATCAAAGGATCTTCTGGATCCCTCACTTCAAGGTGTCAACGCTTTTCATTACTACAAGTCGCTCCTGAATGCGGTGACTCCGTTGGTCACGTTTGTCATTTGTTGATCCAGCGTTAAACAACTTACTCAACATCAAACTGATCACGTTCCTACTCAACCAGACCGCGTGTACTCACAGTAAGCTCTTGTTAGCCACGTTCCCGTCTGTCCACGTCCACTTCTTGGAGTTGGTGTTGGTGAGGCCGATCCAGTACCCGGAGTCCGACATTCTCGTCGTCTGGCTCTCGTAGGACAGCCAGTCCTGGGACGCAAGAGCACAGAGAGAGAAATATGATTATTATAGATATATGTGGCAATATAGTCGATGTGAATCACAAAAGTTGGCCAATTTAAATAGTCTGAATGTTAGGCGTCCTAACGATTTGACAATACAAGGTTTATTTTTTGTTACAAACTCACCATCTGGTCCGCCGTCTCGATCTGAAACAGTCTCCCTCCTATTCCGGAGCAGAAACTCTTCGCGTCAGACCAGGATTTCATGGGCTTATTGTACGCCTGGTAACACTTGTGTCCCGCACGGATCCAGTCTCCACATCCGAACTTGGTCGTGTATGTGTCTGTGAACAGGGGAGAGAGAGAGAGTTTAGTTACTGTGTTTAGTCATTGCATAATAAATAGTTACCGACTGAGACGGGGTGAATACTGTTGCCCATGCATTACAGTACTCAATGTTAGTTAGTCTGAAGTTTGAACGCTCGAATAAAAAAAGGAGCCATGTTGTAAATAAAAACACTGTTGTGTTTTGAGAAGGAGCCGTGAAAAACTGTCTTTGTTCTATATTAGTACTCAAATCTATGTAAACGAGTTTGCCAACAACTGAAATGTAAAGATGCTTTTCGGCTAATCTGAAAAATCGTCCTGCATTGATTAAGCAGTTATTTATAAAACGGAAATTTAAATTCTTTAAATCGTTTTAAAGTTCACACGTGAACCAAGAGATCCCGCTTCAATGAAATGGGTTTTAGTGTTATATGACATCTTTCTTTACAGTAAAACACTCAATATTTCATAAACTGTGGGTCGATATATTTTCCCATTTGCCCCGTTAGTCTCACGGTGTACAAAGAGCACGTATTACGCTGCCTTAGTTACAAGAGTAGGTGTCGCGTCTATTTATTACACAATTATTTCTCCATATCTGCTGCTTTGTTTGGAAATAAAACTCGATGTAAAGCACGTAAAGGCTTGAAGTAAAACGTTACAGACTTTTATCATTTCAGTTGAGACAGATGAAGCCATTTTGTTTACGTTTATAGTCGAGGTTGCTATTGAAATGAGAGAAAGATAAATGCGTTCTATGCTTTTTCCTCGGGTACTACGGTCTGATGTACCGTATTTCTACCATTGATTTAAACATATTTATTCAATTGAAAGGATTGGGTACAAGTTATCCAACTTAGTGAAACCCTCTCCTACCATTGCCACCCCTCGCCTCATACATCAGACTGTGTTACCTTCTTTGGAGAAGCATGCAACTTATAATACTGTTATCAAATTTTCAATCATTTCCGCAAGTGTTAAATCAAATGTGTATCTCATACAGTACGTACGGTTGGGAAGCTCCTTCCTGCAGATGTAGTTGTTTGGCTGTTTACAGTTCCTGTCAGCGAACGTCCCCTTCTCCAGGATGGTACCACAGTGTTCTCGACCCGCGATGTTATCCGGTTCCTTGAGCCACTTGCTAGGTGAACAAACTCAATAAATCTAGTATTTCATTTATAATTATGAATTGTAGCTTCTGTGTGATAAAAGGTCATGACGCAACCGTACGTGGCTTCAAAAGTAGAAACAAGCTCTATGAAATAAATGTTTTTTTTGGTGCTGAAATCAAATGAACCTTGCTGCGGGCAAGAATGATCTTTAAAATATACAGTTCGAGTTCTTAGCTCGTATTTATAAACCTACTAGGGATTAGTAAACATGTTACGGTTTTATAAACCTAATCCGGATTCGTGATGCTAAGTTAACGAGACACATACGCATTCATGATAAAAATACGGTTCAGGGGAGACAAGCAATCAGCGGTGCAGCAATTACATGCAGATTCGAGAGGCGTTTCATATAGCTTCAGTCAAAATTTAGCTCCAAACATCCACGTGTATGTTTGATTCCTATTCTAGAGATGAGGATAGGTGACAATCGCAATTATTATCTGTAAAACTTGTTCGATGCATTTATGTTTGTCTGAAAGAGTTTCGAATGTTTCATTCGATCTGATTTAAATGAGACTGAGAAATAGTGCACTGTTAAAGGATGGTACGAGTGTACGCTACGTTCGATCTGATTTAAATGAGATTGAGCAATGGTGCACTGTTAAAGGATGGTACGAGTGTACGTTACGATCGATCTGATTTAAATGAGACTGAGCCATAGTGCACTGTTAAATGATGGTACGAGGGTACGCTACGTTCGATCTTATTTAAATGAGATTGAGCAATGGTGCACTGTTAAAGGATGGTACGAGGGTACGCTACGTTCGATCTTATTTAAATGAGATTGAGCAATGGTGCACTGTTAAAGGATGGTACGAGTGTACGCTGCGTTCGATCTTATTTAAATGAGATTGAGCAATGGTGCACTGTTAAATGATGGTACGAGGGTACGCTACGTTCGATCTTATTTAAATGAGATTGAGCAATGGTGCACTGTTAAAGGATGGTACGAGTGTACGCTGCGTTCGATCTTATTTAAATGAGATTGAGCAATGGTGCACTGTTAAATGATGGTACGAGGGTACGCTACGTTCGATCTTATTTAAATGAGATTGAGCAATGGTGCACTGTTAAAGGATGGTACGAGTGTACGCTGCGTTCGATCTTATTTAAATGAGATTGAGCAATGGTGCACTGTTAAAGGATGGTACGAGTGTACGCTACGTTCGATCTTATTTAAATGAGATTGAGCAATGGTGCACTGTTAAATGATGGTACGAGGGTACGCTACGTTCGATCTTATTTAAATGAGATTGAGCAATGGTGCACTGTTAAAGGATGGTACGAGTGTACGCTGCGTTCGATCTTATTTAAATGAGATTGAGCAATGGTGCACTGTTAAGTGATGGTACGAGGGTACGCTACGTTCGATCTTATTTAAATGAGATTGAGCAATGGTGCACTGTTAAAGGATGGTACGAGTGTACGTTACGTTCGATCTGATTTAAATGAGATTGAGCAATGGTGCACTGTTAAATGATGGTACGAGGGTACGCTACGTTCGATCTTATTTAAATGAGATTGAGCAATGGTGCACTGTTAAATGATGGTACGAGGGTACGCTACGTTCGATCTTATTTAAATGAGATTGAGCAATGGTGCACTGTTAAAGGATGGTACGAGTGTACGTTACGTTCGATCTTATTTAAATGAGATTGAGCAATGGTGCACTGTTAAATGATGGTACGAGGGTACGCTACGTTCGATCTTATTTAAATGAGATTGAGCCATAGTGCACTGTTAAATGATGGTACGAGGGTACGCTACGTTCGATCTTATTTAAATGAGATTGAGCAATGGTGCACTGTTAAATGATGGTACGAGGGTACGCTACGTTCGATCTTATTTAAATGAGATTGAGCAATGGTGCACTTTTAAATGATGGTACGAGGGTACGCTACGTTCGATCTTATTTAAATGAGATTGAGCAATGGTGCACTGTTAAATGATGGTACGAGGGTACGCTACGTTCGATCTTATTTAAATGAGATTGAGCCATAGTGCACTGTTAAAGGATGGTACGAGGGTACGCTACGTTCGATCTTATTTAAATGAGATTGAGCAATGGTGCACTGTTAAATGATGGTACGAGGGTACGCTACGTTCGATCTTATTTAAATGAGATTGAGCCATAGTGCACTGTTAAAGGATGGTACGAGGGTACGCTACGTTCGATCTTATTTAAATGAGATTGAGCCATAGTGCACTGTTAAAGGATGGTACGAGATTCGCATGTTTCATTCGAACTGATTTAAACGAGATTGAGCAATAGTGCACTGTTATAGCGTGGTACCAAGGTAAACAAAATAATATTTCCTTTTATTATTTTATTATATGAAATACTGGGAGTTATCAGTGAAATAATCTGTCTATCAAGCTACAGTGAAAATAACTTATATGTTAACTGTGCGATCAGTGACTGATATAATTTGACAATGATCAACCTCACTCGATGAGATTAACATAGTATTAGTCCAGGAAAGACATTCCTCTATGTTTCTAGGATATATTATATCCAAACCACTCTGCCCTCACTCACACGTAGCTGGGGTTGAACACGTCGTTGTTAGCCCAGTAGTACTTGCCCAAGGAGTTCCTGTCCGTCAGATCCGTCCACCACAGCTGAGTGGTCTTTACAGACCATGACGTGGGCATGTTGGTTGCGAAGTAGTTCTAGATCAAAATAATGACGAATAATAAACATATGCATATAGACACATTGATCATTTTCATTTCATTTACTATTGATCTCTAATAATTTATTATACCGTATGGTATCTAGAGCTTTGTTGTTGATCAAGAGTATTTGACATGTGATGCTTTCTTTCCCTTATGTTTAGTAAATACTATAATGGTATTAATTAAGTGTTTCCGTATTCGCTCAGTTACAGGTCCGAAGTCCAACGTATTGGCATCCATTGTATAAGAAGAAGAAGAAGCCCAGAGCCAACAAACCGGACCGAGGACCCGTAACTCTTGGTATGGGAGACGTGTATGATATTGTATAAATAAGAATGTATATTTTTCCTTAATTAATATAAAATAATCACATTTTGTTGTTTTGGCGTCATAACAGTTAAAATTACGATCACCAGGATTTCAACCCTAACTAGTACAGTTAAAACAATTGTAGTAAACGTTTTGATATAGTGAGAAAGAAGGAAGGTTTTATCAGTGTCTATGACTTTCTAGAGACAGCTTCAGTATAAATAGGACGCTTTATGGAAAGGACTGGCATTATATACTTTGGACACTATATGAATGAAATTGGATATTTTTATCTGACAACACTGACAACAGACTCGCTTATCAACATCACTGATAAAGACTTCTGGTGAATACCGATATAGACATTTGTAGAGTGCTATTAGTTTTTGTGATCCTATTACATGTCTACTGTACCTTATTATAAAATGTGTATTGTTAACCTGTTTAATTGTTTGTTTTATCCATTAAAAGTTTAATTAATGTTAAACTTGTTTGTTTTATTTCCTGCTTTCCTTTGGGGTTATGATCTAATTAGCTAATCGTAACAATATTAACTCACCGAGTCTGCCTTGTTGTTGAGTGTGAGGAGATGGGCGGTGCCATTACCCCCGGTGTTCATTTGTTGGCACTTTGTGTTGGCAGCGTCCCACGTCAGCAGTTGTGTTGGGTCAGATACGTTACTTACGAAGAAACAGTCGTTTGGACCAATCAGCCAACCCAAAGGACACCCGTAACCTGAGATGTAGGAGACAAAGATATCCTTACAAGAACAGTTCAACTCGGATATCCATAATTTAGCTTAAAAATTGGTTTCTAAAATGTGATGTGTACAAGAACCTAATGATACAAGTTTATCCAATTATAAAATGTAAATAATACAATTTGTCTCACTTGATTTAATAAGCATGACTTATATTATTGTAATTCTCGGATCTTTAACTCATCCTCTATTACTCTAGGTTATACATTCCGATTAATCTCTATTGTATACCCTGGCCACGACTCGTTTAACCTCCCTTCGGTGACCCGACCTTCGATCTCAGTAGCCAATGAGATATTAAGCATTTACAATTAATGGAATTTTGAATTTTTGAACGTAGACCCTTGATGTTAACTCTTTGACGTCATCCAGTTGAAAATGCGTTAGAAATCTAATTCTTCAATTTGAGAGCTTCACATTGTGATGTCAAGTAGTTGATGATGCCATATCATTGAACAGTTCTACTGTCAAGTCGATGATTCCTAGTATATTGCGACAGGTGCCATAACTCTCCTCACACTTTTGTATGATTCAATAAAATTTCCTCTCCTCCATTTCAATTTGAATTTATCATTTGTCTCTGTCCTCACACATACCGTTATTGTCGAGCTCGCAGATGTAACCCCTCCTACTGGAACATTCCTCGTTACTGAGCGTGGCCGCCAGATTGATGCCGACACAGTTCTCCAGGGGGTTGTTGTCAGGGTCCTGGTCCCAGTTGTTTGTCCTAGAGTAAAGTCATACTGATAAAATACGTTATAACTTCATGATTTGAGGTATACGGGGAATTGTGCATCATGTGTCTTCCTCTAATCGGACGTGATTTCCTTTAAGGAACCATAAGCACCAGATTTGTTTTATGTACCATTGTTTTGGTCGGCTGTTGGCCTTTCTTCTGGGCGTGCAAAACATCCGAAATCATTTTAAAAAAACAGTATAACATAAGGAGTGAATGTCACAATATATTACTAGATACAATACACAAAGTAATAATTATGCTGAAATGTGTAATCATTTCCGCTGGAAGTGTTTGTAAAAAACCTAGTATTGTAATGACACCACTGATATGTTATATTACTCTTCAATACCGGCGATATATTCTAAAGTCACATATCTACGTATTGATATTCAAATGTCCATTGATTGGCCAATATTCAAGTAAGTTATATTATACCTACACGATGTTAAGAACGCTCTCGTCGTTACCCCAGAGCCAGGTGCCCGTTCCCTGATTGTCGGGGTCGGCAGCCGAGATGTCGCGGTTGTTCAGGGCTGTCCAGAAGCCGAACCCACTCGGGTTCCTCGCCATATTATTCTTGATGAAAGTCTGAAATAATGGAGCAATTTTGTTATTCGATAAGAAAGTTGTTCCTTTGTAGGTTCTTGTCTTGTAACATACAATCTATTTTGTTTTCATTTCTTGAACAAAGGCTCAGAAAATCAAATATTACAACATGTATTTATTGTGCCTGTATATCTTTAAGGCTTTATGTTTTGGTTTTATATTCTGATATTAATGTACCACTAAGTTAAGCGTTGCTTGGGCATGGTAGCAATACAGATTTTATGTCTGATTCGGTGAATTCAGACATTTTTCTTTAGTATTAAGTAATTTGCTTCCACAAAACATGACAAAGGGATTCTTATTATTGGGCTCTCAGATGACATTGATTACGCTACTGAAAAGTAACAATGTTTATAAGAATAATCAACGAGTGACGAGAAAAAAACCCGTATTATCGGTTCTGAATTATTTATTGTGATAAACTCCGAGCTTTAACACAATAATTCACGAGGGACTGACAAATTCTGAGCACCGACTTCGTTACCATTTTCTGACAAAAAACAAATGGAACAGAAAGACTAGAATACAAAAGTAAAACAGCGGTTTTAGAATACAAACTGCACTCATTGGCCACTCATGATACCCTTGCCGACTTGAGAAAGAAATATGGCATTGGGCTGTGTGTACAGATAGCGCCCTGAACATGACCTAATACCCCCATTTCACTGAGCTACGAGTCGTTGTCACTTAAACATAGCCAGTAAGTCGTCAGTGAGTTGTCAGTGACTCGTAATGAGGCGTGTCTGAGTTCCCTAAAGTTTGCTTGAAGCGTATATGAGTCTCCAAGAGTCTTTAAGAGTCTTTAAGAGTCGGGAAGTCAACTTTAGTCGGGAGTGGGTTTTTAACATACTTTTCGACAAAAAATTCCATCAAGTCGCATTCAGTCGTGATCTAGTCATAAGTGGTTCGTATCTCATTCTTATTGGGTCGTATTAAATCGTCTTGTCAGTCGTATTTACTTATTTTTATTTATTTATCCAGTCATATTGAGTCGTGGTGGTCTTATGTGAGTCGGGAATAGGTCTTCCCCTAAATATTAGCCAACTCACACCCGACTGATGCCAACTTACATAAAACATACCAATACCTAGGACGACCAGTGACGACCCGTTCCAGACTTAACACGACAATTAGGCCAAATTATTCGTATGTGATTCGTAAGTGAGTTGTGAGTGATGAGTCACAATGGTCATGAACGTGTCGTAAACTAGTCGTTATCAGTCATGAGTGGGTCGGAAATGAATCCTTGTTAGAGTCGTGGTGGCGGATTAGTGTCGGGGAAGAGTTGGCAGTTAGTCTTGAACGGGTCATGAGTTCTTTCTCACTTTGTCGTAAGTAAGTCGTAAGTAACTCGTAGAAATATCAAATTTGACAATTTGACATTACATGTTCTCCGACCCATGGCGACAAAGTTGTAGCCAAAAAGTAGGGAAGAGTCGTGAATAGTCGTGGAAACTTTTGAAAGTCGCAGCTCAGTGAAACTGGAATATTACATACATTATAAAGGCGGATCCAGGAACCCCTGAACTCCCGACTTCCCCTGGATCCACCACTGGACCTTGGTTTCCCTCTTCTTAAATAGGATAAATATATTGACTATCTCATTGCTTTTGCTGAATATCATTTCTATCTCATCTAGTGGAGTGAGAAAGTAATATGTTCACGAGTGAAAATGTCTCTTTCCCACTCCACTGCAAATCGGCCAAAAACAATGAATAAGTATATTTATTATATACCTTTTGTCTGAATAAAATATACTCAAAACATGACACATCGAATGTCTAGAGCAGTCAATATTACTTTTGTGTTGATTGAAGTAAGCCTTACAACGTCGCTTACAGATATATTTCGCAGTAAATGCGATGGTAAAGAAAATAGTTCAATTAAATTAAATCTACATGTATATGAAACAGGACACTGTTTTTAAAAAAATAAATCCGTTGTGAATATTTATAAATTTAAGGCCAGTAATATGATTTCGGCAACACTAAGGCAAGTTTTGACGTTATTCATACGCGGAGTGATACAGTGAGTGACACAGGTAATGTCTGTCACAGACCTCTCACGTTTCTTTAGTAAAACAAGTACTATGCAACAAACAAACATGAACTAAACTTCCGAATTTTATTTGATTTTGATTCCAAAATATAAACTGCTGTACGTTTTAATTATGATATCGAGTTCCTGTGATTGCATAGTTACCATTTATTATCATATACATCATATATTGCATATATATATATATATATCACATGTAATATTCTGTCATAAACCATATATTATAATCAACATTAATCATAACAGGAGTGTCCTCACCCATTCGTCTGTGCTCTCAATCCTGAGAAGTGCTCCGAACCTGATCTTACACTCGTTGTTGGCCTCGCTCCAGGAGATGGTGTCGTTGTTGTTGAAGTAGTAGCAGTAGTTGGTGCTCTGTATCCAGCCGGACGGGCACTGACACAGTACAGTCGTCACACATGCTGGCAATGTTAGATTACTGGGTCCATAAATTGGTGATATTATATTGCACTAAGGTCAGAGACAAAGAGATTTTAAAATAATTAAGAGTACGTGTCCTATGGGAGGAAGGAGAGACATCTACATTATGTAATCAGACAGTAGATAGAAGCGGCAATACATTGATGTGCTTTCTGTTATCCCCTTTTATCCGCATGATTTGGTTACATCTGAAAATTGTCCAGAAAGCGACTCAATCATTTAAACGTATAATCATTTGCAGGTCCTGTATTTGTATTAAAATTATTTATTTCTCATCATTCTAAAAGGTTTACAATTTTATAATGCAATTCTATAATCGATATAGCAAAACAGTCAACAATAAAAACAAAATAGTTTTTAACTCCAATTGCCCTTTTAAATACCATTATTAAAATATTTACGGTAATGAAATTCTACAAATTTTCACAATATATTTAGGTTTAGTCAATGGAATTGAAATTGGTTATGCATCGATCAATGAACTTTAACCTTTAGAAGTATTCGTGGGTAATTCTCATAGCACATTTTACAGTAATTATTTTTCTTTAGATGAACGAACAGATGCACACTTACACACGTTTAGAACTGGCTATTTTTCAGTCTTCATGTGTATGTAAGTGTACAATGCCTAAACATTCAGCAAATACATCTACAACTGTATTTTAAACCGAATCGACTCTATACTAACGAAATATAAAGTAGATACAGTAGATATTAAAAGTGGGCGGGTTCTCTTCACTGATCATTCATTTAAAATCATTCATAAATGCATCACTAATTCATATTTGCTTCATGAAATATGTGTATAATACATACCAGTTAGGACAATTAATGCTGATATCCTCCCCATTGTTAAAGCACGTATATTAAGAGATTCTGAGTTCGGAACTGACTTTGACCTCGTCTTAATGGAAGTTATCTGCTGATAACACACCTCTGTATGTGCATGTTCATATCATCCACTAGTAGGTCGCTGTTATCGGACAAGATCAGAGATGCTTTACTGTTATTGTATGTATATTGTATTATATATATATCGGTGTAATATGCTCAGGTTTTCTTTCCTATACGGTATGGAAGAACTTTTAGCAATGCCAAAGATGTCTCAATGTTTGGAAAACTACATTCTATCGTACAATAGTATGTCTCGTAGTATTTTACAAATGCACAAATACAGTACATTATATAATTATTTTACTAAAATTTATGCACAGTGCAGTTTATCTGTATACTATGCACTGTATTTATACAATATGCGAGATATTAATACACTTTGTAAGAGTTTTTATACATAATGCAAGCTATTTACACATTATATTACATTATAGGTATTTATACAGTATGCAAGGTATTCATTTAGTTTGCAAGTAACACGTTTATCTATGCACAATGCAACGTGTTTTTACACAATGCAAGGTATTTACATAACATGTGAGTAAAGTATTCAATTCAATTCAATTCTTTTATTTCGGTTTGTAGGCCATAGGCCCATGTACAATATGTAAAAAACATTCCATTGTTTTAAGAGTAGACAAATTTGTACAAAGTTAATGTATTACATCGCTAATGAGCTAATGCGATGAGCGATGAGCAAGCGCTTCTCTTATATAATTAGACAAACTTACAGGAGTATGTTTACATTTACTGGTTAACATATTGTTAAATTGAGAAAGTATATTTAACTGACCATTTACATGAATATATCTGTCTCTAAATACATCATAAGCATTACATTCAAACAAAAAATGAATTATAGATTCATTCACACCACTTTCACACATTTTACAACACATATCTACATTCGCACCTCTTATACAAGTACGTAAAGGGAGAGAATTTAATCTTAAAAGACAAATATTTCTTCTAACTGCTCTAAGATTGATAAAATTAACATAAAATTCAACATGCAAAAGGGACTTGATTTCTTTAAAATACACCAAATGAGACGACTGATTAATCCTACCAAGAATACGTTGTTTATCGCAATCAATTACTCTATTTTTAAAACTGTTGAGAAATAAAGTGACATCACCCACATCTTGATTGAACCAAACAAAGCCAAACCCATAGGAGCCTAGTAAATGTTTAACAGAAGTAGCCCATGTTACTCTACCAGCTAAATCTAACTTCCTCATATGTAAATACGATTGTTTAGGATAACGATCATCGGACATCCTCAATAATTTACACCAATAAGTAATGCATCTTACATAATAATCAACATATACATTTAATCTACCGCATTCTGCTAAAACTCCATTACTTGATACCTGCATACCAACACCCAGAACATATTTACAAAAGTTAGTGTGAAACATTTCAACTGATTTCCTCTCCCCGAACCCCCAAATTTCAGACCCATATAATAAAACAGGTTTAACTTTACTATCAAACAACTTAAACATAAGCTTTGTGGGAATACTAGGATATTTAATAAACAAGGATTTCAAAGCAAACAGAGCCTTACTAGCTTTACCAACAAGAGTATGAGTACATTTTGTCCACGATAATCTATTTGAAAATAGAACTCCAAGATAACTATAATATGTTGAGACTGTAACCGGAATACCGTTATAAAACCATTTTTCATACCCACGAAGAATACCACCATTACGAAAAACTAGTACCTGCGTTTTAGCCATATTTACCTCTAAACCCCAAGATCTGCAATATTTATGTAATAAATCTATCTTCCTCTGCAAACCTACAACAGTATCATCAAATAAGTTAAGATCATCTGCATACAACAGCAACAATAAATCCATGTAATCCGAACCAATAAAAATGCCCCTGAGACCTGATTGCTGTAAAGTAAAGTATAGTCACTTTGATTGTTCAATGCTAGTGAATGTGGTCTACGACGGGAGGCATTAATTTTTCAAAATATAGTTTATAAAAACAACGCCAACGATACAGCACGCCAACTCGTCTTCTATTCTTAATTAAACGAGATAGGATTCACCCTTTGCAGGCATGGTATCCATGGTAACAGCAACAACAGATCAACACATGTTCTACACTTAGGTTAATGTAGGCATGGTTGCCATGGTAACAGCAACAACAGATCAACACATGCTCTACACTTTAGTTAGTGTAGGCATGGAATCCATCATCCTCGATAATCCAGCGCTATTGTTCCGATAAATCTACACACAAGCGCTGGAAAACAGTAAGGGTATTTATCCCTAACCTAGTTACCTCCTCTTGGGTCCATGTTATCCAATCAGAAACGAAACGCAGACACTATCTGCGTAAACAACTCGACCAATCAAAACGCATCACTACAGTTGTTTATAGAAACAAACATGGCGGCGGCCGACTCACTCGATTACGATAAAGTTTGTTACAAATTCGGCGTAAAAAAACCTGACAGAAACTCAAAAGAAAGTTTTAAGAAGTCTGTACGAGAAGAAGGGTGTATTCATGTCCATCAAAACGGGTGGAGGTAAATGATTAAAATCCCTGTGCTACCAGGCGTTCCCAATCATCTGCGAAAGCCAAGATCCTGACGGGGGGTTCTCAAAGTGCAGGCACCCTATTGTTCAGGTACAGAAGCAGTGAGGCATATCAGATTAACTAAACAATGGGCCTGTATGGGGGTCGTATCAAGAAATAAAACTAGTAACTTTACTACATTTTTTTATTTATAACAGTTTGGTTTAAACATATTTATTCATGAGCAGTTGAGCTTATGTAAAGATAATCCTAATCCCCTACAGGCTGCCTGCACAGTGAGAACAAACCATCCTGACACGAGAGTGCTTGTTATTTCACCCTTGATTTCAAGTGATCTCATTTGTTGTTAGAAAGCAAGCGTTTCGCTGAGTCATTGCGAAGGGAGGTAACTAGGTTAAGGATGAATACCCTTACTGTTTTCCAGCGCTTGTGTGTAGATTTATCGGAACAATAGCGCTGGATTATCGAGGATGGGTATCCATGGTAACACCAACAACAGATCAACACATGTTCTACACTTCAGTTAATGTAGGAGGCATGGTATCCATGGTAACAGCAACAACAGATCAACAAATGTTCTACACTTTAGTTAATGCAGGCATGGTATCCATGGTAACAGCAACAACAGATCAACACATGTTCTACACTTCAGTTAATGTAGGCATGGTATCCATGGTAACAGCAACAACAGATCAACAAATGTTCTACACTTTAGTTAATGCAGGCATGGTATCCATGGTAACAGCAACAACAGATCAACACATGTTCTAAACTTTAGTTAATGTAGGCATGGTATCCATGGTAACAGCAACAACAGATCAACAATTGTTCTACACTTTAGTTAATATAGGCATGGTATCCATGGTAACAGCAACAACAGACCAACACATGTTCTACACTTTGGTTAATGTAGACCGATATTTGTTCTCGAGCAGGGCAACGCATGGCCATCTTGAGGGAAAATAATTACAGGTGTGGAGATGGAGCTAGTGGAGTGTGCAGCTCCTCTGCAGATTTAGTCTTTTAGGTTATTTGTTTTATATCAAATCAACGAATTTTAATGTGTCCCAAATTATAAAGTATGTTTGTGCTGTCAGTATAATATCACTTATATCTATCTAAACCCCAACGGACATGTGATGCAGGTATTTTCACAACCGGAAATATATATTTGACGTCACAAGAGGAGATGGAGAGGAGATTTTGTGATCTGATATGTGAAGTTGTACGTCCACAATTGCTACAGTTGACGACATCAGTGATGCACTGTCACCTCGACGACGATGATATTGCATTGTTTGTAGAATTGGAATCATTCAATTGTACACGTGACGTCATCCCCTCTGAGATTTTTCCACAAAGATGGGACAAGTGATACCTTACTGAAGTTGTGAGAACATGTATCTCAAAATGAAAATATAATAAAGCCTAACCTATGTTAAGTTGGAATGTCATTGATGATTTTTCTAATATCCATTGATAACTGTTACAAAGATATTCAGATAACGACAATGAAAACAAGAATAGTGATTCAGTGAGTTGGTTTATTTTAAAGTTACAACAGTAAAACAATGTTCAGTCAATTATGAAAATATGATCATATTGAGCGAAAATATAGTGACAGGTATACACATTTTGGTCAAAGTTTGCGTGTTTGAGGTATTTTATGAAACTGTATGGAATGATATGTATAGGATAAAACATGTCAAAGGGTGTTTATGAGATTTAAAACCCGCAACGCGAGGGATAAACACGAGGGGCGTTTTATCAAGCTTACAAACCGACCCCGAACGTTTGATATCAGTGACAAAGTAAATCCATAAGTGGAGTAACATTGTCTATTGAATATAAAAGGTTACTATATATTTCAAGTTTGTCCATCAATATGATTTAATGTAATGCAAACCAGTTTCACTTGCTATATGATTTTAAGTACATGAACAGGATTGGTTAAAAAGCTCAGTGAAATTTACATGAAAATTGCTCCATTGTACAAACACACATATACATTAAGATTATAGATATTTATAGACTAAGAACAAGATCGAACATACACATACAACATATACGTCTCTCAGTTTAATGTACAATGTAGATGTTTCTTCCAGATCAAAGGAGAGAGAAGTGATGTTAGAAAGGTGTAAAGAAAGAAGGACGCCCCAGTGTAATTACATGTTTACAGGTAACAAGTTTACTGGACCGGTTCAATAGTATAACAAACGGCATGTCGGTGACCGGCATGTCAATTGTCATGTTAATTGTCAAAAGTCCCGTCGTGGTGACACAAAACCTATCATGAAATGACATTAATACGACTGTCAGTCTAGATATTGTCTACCAATGAAAGGTAGGGACATTTTGTCGACCAAAGGAAATTTAGGAATAGAATGATCTTTGTATTATGTGTTCTTTAGCGAAAAATATCAAACAAGAAGAATTTGCGAAGGCACTCATTTGAATAAAAAAAACGTATTGTAGTAGGGTCCCTCGTTGCAAAATTACTTAGGACACGATGTACATGGATTAAACTCATGATGACAACAGGTTCGTTATTCTAATCTTTTGACGCATTGTAGATTGCTATTCGTATTCGAAACACTTGCAAAATTATCACACACTTTTGGTATTTACAAATTGATATTTAGATTCATGTTTTTTAAGTACTTTAGCTGTTTTGCCGATTCCCTTCTTATTTATCATGATAACAAACGATTACCATGTAAAGCAAAACAGACTCTTAGCAGTATTTGTTTCGATTAAAATACATTCCTATTCGCGCTTGTACGGCAAGTAGTGGCGAGTAGGGATGACGCTAATTGAGATTTCCTACTCGCTGTTACCCCACTGGATTCTTGCTTTCCAGTGGTTTATTCGGGAACCCAGTATTCCTCTACACGAATCCTCTATTGACGATAAAGTTCAATTCTTCATATGGTTTCATCAATGATTTTTAGATGCAACCAATACAACCAGAGAAATCAATGCCAAGGTCACTCTACTGAAGGGCAAGGTCGGCATGGGAGCACCATTTCCTGCAAAATAATAAGAATATGAATACACCTGCAATAATATATTAAATACATTGGCACTTCTCAGAGTTTTCTGTCTGGTTATCGGCAAAAGTGTAAGAAGGAATTGTTTTGTATAGAGTTTAGGATATCATGGAGTAATTAAAGTTATGAATAATTCTGAAAGGTTTGTTTCTAGATAGACACCAAACGTCAGTATTTAATTGAAAACTGACTGGAATTGATCCTAGAAGAGTTCCCAGAAAGGTTCCGGGAAACATTACTAGACAAGTCCGTCGACATCTACCTCGTAAACTTCCTTGAAAACCTTGAAAACATATTCCTAAAAAGGCTCCCAGGAACTTCCTAGAAAGGTTTCTATAAAACTTCCTTTAAAGGGTCTAGACATGTTCTTAGAATATTCCCAAAAATGTTCCCTTGAAAGCGTCCTAGAAAAGAAATGTTGCCAAGAAAGCACCTCTACTGAAGGGTAAAGTCGGCATGGCAGCACCATATCTTGCGAAAAACATGAATTAAGAACATAATTACAAATGAGAAAATAGACACCTTTAATAATAAACTAGTATTAAATAACAGAGCCACTTAGAGTTCCCTGCCTGACTAAAAGTGCAATAACTATTTTGTATAGTTTTTAGGACAGCATGGAGTTAGGATTAAAGCCATGACTTATACTGAAAGAATCATTTCGAGATAGACGCCAAGACGTGAGTATATAATTGAAAGCTTCCTAGACAAGTCAAACGAGAGGTCCCTTGAACACTTCCTATAACTGATCCAAGAACAGTTTCGTGAAGTGTTAGAAAACGTCGCTGAAAGGTTCAAGGAAAAGTTTTCTATCAGAATATTGTACGAAAGCTCCTTCGAAAGCTTTTGGAAATATTCCTAAAATAGTTCCTGGAAACCCTAATAGAAAGACTTCTGGAAAGGTTTCTAGAAAATTAATGTTCCTTGAAAGGTATCCGAAGTATTCCTAGTGAGTTTATTTAAAGTGTTAATACCTGCAGCATGCTTCTCACAGATGTAACCTGTTTTTAAACTACAATCGTAGTCGTTCAGTCTCGAACCATAAGCAGCGGTCACACAGTGTTTGTTACCACGGAAGTTGTTAGGTTCTCCGTTCCATTTTCTTGGAAACAAAGGGAATAGGATGGTGAAGTCATATAACACTTTGACATCAATGGAATGGTGGCTTAT
This sequence comes from Gibbula magus, assembly GCA_936450465.1. NCBI lineage: Eukaryota > Metazoa > Mollusca > Gastropoda > Trochida > Trochidae > Gibbula > Gibbula magus. The sequence continues at coordinate 48,717,227 of OW388303.1, read as the reverse complement.
ATTACAATGACAAGACTGAGAGGAAATTTACCTGCATGGATAAAAGGCATAAGTATTTCAAACAGTGACACCACAATTCAATGGCCTTACTGCTGTTGGAATCTGATTATAGCTCTCTTCAAGCAATGGTTATTCGATATGAATTTTTCAATTTATATTAATATATTTTTAAGAAATACTAAATTTGGCTATTCTGCACCTTTTTGAAGTGAGGTCCGCTATGTTACGATTAGATTGTAGATTTTAATGTTATATCTCTCCATTGCTCTCAGGTACTAGATGCTGCTTTGTTGAATTTAATCAAGTCGGTATATCTTATCTCTTGTTTGTCATGGACTCATATTCCGCCTGCTTGTAACATACACATACTGACCCAAGGATCTTGGAACAAATTGAAATAAATGTGTTACTGAGAACTTAGATCAAATTAACATGGCCCAGGGTGAGGTGCGATGTTGCAATCAATTTATAACTGGTATCTTTTGTTTCTAATATATTTCTTTTATTACTTCTGACGGTGACAATGTTTTGCCAAGCACAGATATTACTTAGCCTATATCTCGTCAGCTCAGTTTCCCCTTAACACGGAACTAGGGAAATATGATACTAATGTTGAGATTACAAACTCCATTCAGGTATTTAGTAATACAATCTGCATGATAATTACCGTCAAAGAAAAGTATTTAGATAAAATTCTCATGACCCCGGGGTAAGGTCAATGTTACAGATACTTGACTCACATGAGACCAAGAGACGTGGGGGTGTTGTCCGCGGGGTTGGTGTACTTCCACAACCCTTCCTCAATAACATCCGTCAGACTCGTCCAGAAGTAGAACGGAGCCTTGGTTAGTTTGCTTAACTGGTCCAGGAGGAAGTTCTGAAGGTAAAAATGTAATAACAATAAATTGTATACTTACTGACATGACTCGTTTAGAAACAAAAAGTATCCTTTGTTAGTTCTCTAAGATGGCCCAATATGAAATTCAAAATTGAAAAGATAAAAAAAACAACAATGCAGCTTTTTTATGATGAATTTGACCATTAACGTATACATGTTACTGCATATGAAGTATATCAACTTGGCATTAAGTCATCATATGTTGATCGAGTTCATGTACTGACAGCGTCAATATCGGTAAAGATGGAGAGTTGGGAAGACCGAAGTGTCGAGCCTTTCCTAAGCTTTGTAATTCTGAAGTCGTAAGGGGTCATCTGAAAACATATTTTGAAGCGTGTGAGTTGGGTGTACAGGTGATATGTTACCAATTCGTCCTGAGTGTTGATAGCAAGGAGGGCCCCCGTACCATCACCAGAGAGAGATTTACACTTGTCCATGCTCTCCGGGAAAGTAGACCACATGGAGCCGATGTAGTAGCATCTTGGAGTGTGAGCAACCCAGCCAGAAGGGCAATTGGAACTTCCTGTCAACATGGACATTTGGTGTCGTTAGTCTTAGGATGATGACATGCGGCAAACGTATGATTTGCAAACTCTTTTCAGCTTTATTTGGGAATATTCACAAACATTCTCCAAATCTTAGAGAATTCAGTTATCTTGATGAGGTACGATTTATATTACATGATTTATCTTATCAAACGTTCACATTGTTAAGAATCCTTATTGATATTGGCTTGTTTTATTATCATTTCAAGAATTTTGTGAGTTGCTTTTTGGCAAAACAGCTATTGTTACCAAACTTTACAGGCTGATAGCCCTTACCGTGATTGTGATCTACAAAACGCTTGGGCCCAATCGGTGGAAGATGGGAAACATTTTCAAAATGCACTTAGAGACTTGAAACTTTAAAAAAAAAAGATACGTTGTAACTATGGGAACAAGAAAGTCAAATATGACAAATTCGTTGGTTACTTGGTTTCGTTGCTAGTTTGATTTCAGACACTTTTGAAAATGTTCGGACCCCAATGCACATTCTTTTCACCTCTGAAGATACCTGTACTAGAGAGCTGATATTTGCACATAATGTAGCTGAAGCATTGTTTAAACTGGCGTACTCCTTACAATAGCTTATTCTAAATACTTTTTGCACGGCTTGCACTCGAAATGTGGTGATTTAAAAAAAAATACAAACTTCAAGGGGACATTATTCAAAATCGTACACGTCGAATTTGATGATTTTTTCAGGAGAGTAAGATAGGGACAAGATCTTTATGTATCATTAATAAAATCGATCGCGAACAGTCATTTCCGGTTGTGAGAAAGACCAATATTAACATGGGAACATTTTTCAAAATACACTTAGAAACTTGAAACAACTTTCAAATAGTTCAGCATATAATTATGAACAAAAAAGTCAATCATGGCGATTTCTTAAGTCTTATGGTTTCGTCTCTATTTACATTTTAATAGAAACAAGAGAAAGACAACAGATTAAACCACTGTCAATCACGTGGCACATGTACTTTAGACTGTGGGCAACTCACATTTCCTTTTCTCTTCTGTTACAGTTTGCACTGGATTTAAGCCAAAATTACAAGAGTTAAAATTCTGAAAATGACGATACTGAGAAACTACGAAACTTTTAGGTAGAATCGGCCCTGTCATTCAAGGTCCAGCTCGAATCTAAATGTAAATTTTTAACATGCGATAAAAATTCGAAATGAAGATGGAGACTTGAAACCTTCTTTTAAAAGATGTGCTATAACTATGCGAGCAATAAAGTAAATCATGGCGAGTTCGTAGGTCACGTGGTTTAGCCACCATTTTGATTTTCTTTACAATTATGCCATTTTGACATGGAAAATTGGGTCTCAATAATCCTACAGATATGTTAGAGACTTGCAAATTTTTTCAAAAGATGCACAATTACAATACAAGGATGGCTTTGATCAGTACAATTGATTTATTTATGCGCAGCATCCTTTTATCGTACTTGTGACAATATTTTTATTTTTGTTTTAAACATTTCAAAAGAAAATGTCATTTTCACAAACATCACTTTAAAATACCATTGTATATCATTAGTATTGTTTGTGTACTGAACACAGTCGACAGTAAATATAAATAAAATGATACATACGTTGGGGTTTTTCACATATGAATCCATTTTTTTCTAGCTTGCACCTGCTGTCCTCGAAAATCCCGTCCATGTTCATAAGTGCACAGTCCTGATCTCCGTTGTTATCATCCGGCTGTTGGTTCCATTTTCTGTCAACGCACGTAATGATTTTTTGAAACCTTTGACATCAATGCTTATCAGTAAAAATGTGAAACAATTATGTATCAGTGTCAGTCCATACCATTAATGTAATGTAAGAGTTTGTATTGATGTGTAAGAGTTTGTATTGGTGTGTAAGAGTTTGTATTGATGTGTAAGAGTTTGTATTGATGTGTAAAAGTTTGTATTGGTATGTAAGAGTTTGTATTGGTATGAAAGAGTTTGTATTGATGTGTAAGAGTTTGTATTGATGTGTAAGAGTTTGTATTGATGTGTAAGAGTTTGTATTGGTATGTAAGAGTTTGTATTGATGTGTAAGAGTTTGTATTGGTATGTAAGAGTTTGTATTGGTATGTAAGAGTTTGTATTGATGTGTAAGAGTTTGTATTGATGTGTAAGAGTTTGTATTGATGTGTAAGATTTTGTATTGGTATGTAAGAGTTTGTATTGGTATGTAAGAGTTTGTATTGGTATGTAAGAGTTTGTATTGATGTGTAAGAGTTTGTATTGATGTGTAAGAGTTTGTATTGGTATGTAAGAGATTGTATGGGTATGTAAGAGTTTGTATTGATGTGTAAGAGTTTGTATTGGTATGTAAGAGTTTGTATTGGTATGTAAGAGTTTGTGTTTGTATGTAAGAGTTTGTATTGATGTGTAAGAGTTTGTATTGATGTGTAAGAGTTTGTATTAGTGTGTAAGAGTTTGTATTGATGTGTAAAAGTTTGTATTGGTATGTTAGAGTTTGTATTGATGTGTAAGAGTTTGAATTGATGTGTAAGAGTTTGTATTGATGTGCAAGAGTTTGTATTAATGTGTAAGAGTTTGTATTGATATGTAAGAATGTGTATTGATAAGTTATATTTTGTATTGGTATATAAAAGTTTTGTATTGATACATACAAGACTTTGTATTTATATGTAAGAGTTTGTATTGTTTTAAGTTTGTATTTTCTTTGAAGCAATATGTAACACTTAGTACCAACGTGTAACAAATCTATCAGATTTTATCGGTTTTTATCAGATCATTTCAGATTGTATTTACATTATATTAATTTGTTTCAGTTTACAACAGAGTGTATAGGTTTGTTTTACATTTTAATAGTTGTTTTAAGGTTGAAAAACAAAAACAATGTCCCGTCCTGCAACATATAAAGAAGAAATACAAAGGCGCGACAGAAATCACTAACTAGAAGCTCATTATAGTTTAAATAATAAACTAGAAAAGTTTCAAAATGTAACTCAAAAGTTTTAATAAGAGTTATAAACAATTCAAGTATGTAATGAAGAAGATTAAAGCCTGACGTGGCCAATGTGACTCATATGGGGCACATGTTCACCAAATATAAAATTCAGAATCTCGATTGACTAAAGAGTCTGTGCACATTTCAGCCCTCTATAGTCTTTCGTACTGGAGAAGAATATGAAAATAGGTTTTTGGGTTGTGACCTCTGTGACCTTTATGTGGAACATCAAGTGACTTATAATGAAGGAATACTTGAGCATCTTATCCAAGCTGTCGATGGTCAATAAACAAGTAGACATGTCTCAGAGCATTCACTCTTTAGCAATTCTCAACGTTTGAAAAAAATTACAATTAAATTGAAAATCAATTAAACGAGACAGGATTCATTCTTTGTAGGCATGGTATCCATGGTAACAGCAACAACAGATCAACAAATGTTTAACAATTTAGACTGTAGACTGGTATGATGCCCGTGTCACACACTGCCGGAGCCTACCTCCCGAACGTCACACGAAGGTAAAAAATGAATTTACAGCCGATGGTGTTCCGATGGTGATCACGGAAGAGGATAGAACCGATGGCGTCAATTTGCATTCATGAACACCACACGAAGTCTACACGAAGTCTACACGAAGGCCCCGATGACCACACGAAGGTAACTCTATGGTTACATGAATGTTATACGAAGTTTACACGACGTCGTGTAATCTTCGTGTGATGTTCGTATGGCCATACGATGGATACCCGAAGGCCAGCCGAACCAGCCACAAGTCATTTAAATGAACAGGAACACGGGCTTCAGATTTGGGTCATTGGGTGTTCATTTTCAATGTTTGCCAATTTTAATGTCTCACATTATCATATTTTCCTGCCAGGGCAAAGAACCAGCGATTGAGCAGAAATAATGTCCAAGATATCGTCGGATTTGCCGACCCTCCTGTGTTCCAGCGTTCCTGGCCCGCTCATGGCATACATCAAGGAGGACCTTCTCACTTCTCCAGGCTCCAGGGATCAGATTCTTGTTTTGGTCTTCCAAGTCGAGAAGGTTCTTGTGGACTTGAGGGTATCTCAGTCGGATGAGATTGTGCAAGATAACACAGGCTGTGGTTATTCTCCTTACGTTCTCTGGCCTCTGATTCATCGTACGGAGCAAGACTCTGAACTTTTGTGCCAGAATGCCAAAAGCATTCTCCACAACACGTCGGGCCCTTGATAGTCTGTAGTTGAATATCCGCTCGTCGAACTCCATGTTCCTGAGAGAAAATGGATTCATGAGGCGCTTTCTTATTCCGAATGCATTATCCCCTGCAATGAAGTAAGGTACAGGCACGTTGTCACCGGGTAGAGATGTCTATTCGGGAAGGTTGAAGATATTGTCCTCACTCTCTAGGCCTTCCTTTAGCTCCAACATGTTGTATATGCTCGCGTCATTGCTTGAACCATCTGCGCCGACATCAATCCAGAGGAACTTATAGTCGGCATCCACCAGAGCCATGAGAACCACAGAGAAAAATCCCTTGTAGTTCCGGTACTGTGAGCCAGTGTTCCACGGACATGTCAGCGCTACATGTTTGCCGTCCAGTGCGCCACAGCAGTGTGGCAACTGCCATCTCTTCTCAAATTGTTTAGCAATGGTAGTCGATTCTTCTGATGATGTCGGACACTGTATAACCTCCGCCGCAAACTCTGCTTGTATAGCTTCGCAGACCTCTCTGATGATAAGGGAGATGGTGTTTGGCGCAACTCTGAAGTTGTAAGATAGGCTTGGATACCCATCCCCGCAGGCAAGGTGTCTCAGGGTGATGGAGAGCTTCACTTCAGGAGGAAGCGCCTTTCTGTACCAGGTGTCTCTTTTCTCGATGCGTCCATGTATTCTCTGGAGCACCTCGTCAAACAGTCCACGTGGTAACCTCGTGTAATTGAAGAAGGCTTTCTCGTCTTCAGTCTTGAGTTAATTTAGCAAGGTCGTAAAGTGGCCATATTGCTGCCTTCTATGTTCAGTCAACCAGTTCCTCACCCAACAGGACCTCTGTTTGCGTCGACGCCTCCGTCTGCTCCTATTCTGGAAATGAAATTTAAAATAACTAAATTCACATCTATCACATACTATGTCTACGACAACAGTGTCTGAATATTAGTATTTCATGAGCGTAAGCGAGAGATAACCCAATATTTATGCACCCAATAAAGTGAGTGAAATCTAAAACAGTTTATTACATCCATTCTCTCCTGGTGTCATCCATTGAGCCATCCCTTCTGACCGACGTATAAATAGTTTGGATGTGACGTGTACATAGTACAAAGTATTGTAATGGTGCTTATATTACCTGAACTGATGGATTTTCCATGTTTTTTTCTGCTCATTAATATGAATCCACAGGAGTAGAGCTGCAGCTTTCTTCTTTTTTGTTGTCTCTCCAGTGTAATGTGACATTTTGAATACAGAACGCAGCAACTACAAGATGTATAAATGATACTTTTGTAATTAAGCATATATATATATAGCATACATGCGAATGATTGTTTTAAGCAAGGGTGTTAATAGGTGGTCTAGATATTTTAATCATTGAACTTTCTTGATGCAAGAATACGCGAAATATATCATTCTACCATTGTGGCCTGTGGCTTGTTGGCATCTGGCTATATATGTCATACCAAGAAAGCTACATTTGATATTACAGAAAAATTATTTTAACGTTTCATTGAAGGCTACCAATGCTGTTTAAGTGATGAAAATGGTCGATACTACCAAAATGTTAACTGAATAAAACATTGGTTGATTTAAATATAATTATTCGTGAATTTATTGATTGCTACCTACCATATTAATATTATATAATAAAACACTAATTATATAAGTTAATTAACACATTAATAACGAGTTGTTAAAAACTAGTTATTACATTATTTGATTTTAACTCAATAATTATTATGATTTTTATTATTTAGACGCTTTTCTATCATAGGTGAACAAATAGAAGTGAAAATAAAGAATAGGGCCCGCCTCCGGGTTGCAATCGCGTTCCCTCCGTGATAGCAAAAATTAGCAACACGAGGGCAACACGATGGCAACCCGAAGGACTCACGACGTCGTGTAGCCATCTTGTAGACCATCGTGAGCTTTCGTATGAGCTTCGGGTGACTTTTGAGCCGATGATGATACGAACAGTATGCGGTGGCTACACGATGTTTACACGATGGCCATACGATGGTCCCGATGTTCACACGAACGATACACGAAGGGAAAACATCGCTTGACCATCGGCCCTTTTTTTAACATGCCAAAGATTTTCCGCTCACACACGATGGTGTTCCCGAACCCCAAAACAGCCTCAATATGGCCATGCGATGGTACCCGAAGGCCACACGGACATCCCGATTTAGAGCCGAAGTCGAAAAAGTTGGAATTATTTTACCTTCGTGTGACCTCCGGGTGTGATCTCCGGCAATATGTGACACGGGCATAAGAGAAATAAGCAAGACAAGCGGTTGTGTGCAAGAGCTCAGCATAGTTAGTTCTTTACGTTAAAACGCCTATTTGATTGCATGGCTACTCTTTTTAGGCCTATATCAAAGCATTTCAATGTCCCAAATTATAAATGAATGTTGTGCTTTTATTGTAGTGTCACTTAAATCTATCTAAAATCCAATTGCAATGTGACGCCGGTATGTTGAGAAACGGAAATATGTGCTTGACAACGTCACAACAGTGATTATGCAATGAAAGTACAACATATGCTATAATTATAATCACTTTTGTAGTCAGAAATGTGAAGTTGTATGTCCACAATTGATTCATTTTAGTACGCCATTGCTGCACTGTAACAACAACGACTGTAACGTTGATGACACTGCATTGTTTGTAGAATTGGCAACATATTCATATATATGCGTGACGTCATCCCCTCTGCGCTAGTATAAACGCACGTGTTACAGGGAGGGTCTTCGACAGTTTGAATTTCCCTCCGTGTAACGCGTGTGTTTGTTGTGGTGGTGAAATGGACCAATGAGAGAAGAGGTCGCATTCCGCGCGAAACTGTTGACCTAGATATATCACTGCCGTCTTATCGAAACGCCGTAAGTATTGCCTGGCGTAATTAAAGTGATGTAGCTCTAATTGAGGAGGTGACATAGAGGTAAGACCGATGTTGATAATAGATAATGCATTAGGGAACACGCGTTAGGCAATACTTACAGATGTAATTAAATGATAACGTTAAAAACAACATTTATATCGGAGTTCAAAATTCCGGTTCATAAGCCTTGTTATTTATAAGTGTATTACCTATATCTACCTATATCTATATTTCCTCCCAAGCCTGTGCCTGTATCCATGGGGTTGCGGGGTCCTTTCTTTTGTCTCAATAACTTGTCAATGACAAGCACGGATATATCTTTGTTTTTAACTTTTCTTTCGTTTGTTATACTAAAAACAAAAAAAGCATTCACTTGGATGCACCTATCAGTTCACATAACAAAACTCCTGATGGGTTCAATTCCAAAAATTAATATAGTCTCAGCGAACTGCAGAGGTTTAACTGATAAAAGAAAACGCAAAGAAGTCATGAATATATATCGAAAAAAGAAATCCTCTATTACATGCTTGCAGGATATCCATATTTTTTCAGAACAGGAACATGTAATGAAAACCGAATGGGGTTTAGATTGTGTTATATCCCCCTTTAAGTCAAACTCAAGAGGGATAGCCATTTTATCAACGAATAATTTTGAATATGAAATACATGAAATTTCAAAGGATGAAAATGGAAGCTATATTATTTTGGATATGACTATTGATGGCATTAGATTCACTCTTACGAACTTATATGGACCAAACCTGGACACTCCTTCTTTCTATATAGACTTATTCAATAAGATTGTAAATATGGGGAATGAATCAATTGCAATTTGTGGAGATTGGAACCTTGTATTGGATCCCTCAATCGACTTAGAAAATTATAAGAATATCAACAACCCTAATGCTGGACAAATCGTTTTAGATAACACGGAAAATCTGAACTTATTAGATGCCTGGAGAGAGATAAACTCTGATAAAAGAAAATATTCATGGTGGAAAAGAAACCCTAGATTTCTTTCTTGTAACAGAAGACATTTTCAACCAAAGTACTAATGTATCCATCATACCTGGCTATTAAAGTGATCACTCTGCAGTCACGTTATCTCTGTCAACTCAAAAAAACAAAGAAAAGGGGCGCGGCTATTGGAAATTTAACACTTCGTTATTAAGACGTGAGGAATATATAGCATTAGTATCTGAATTACTTAAATACACCAAGCGTGAAAACGCAGAACCTAAATATACAAATGTTGAAATAGAAAAATCAGATAATGCAGATTTACTCCTAACTACGAACAATAAGATTTTCTGGATAACAAGTTCTTTAAAGGTACACCCATTGTGTTGTTTGGGGTCACATATTGCAAACATTATAATTTGTGTTACTTTATCGAGAGGTACCGACTGTTACCGAAAACTACCATTTTGATGATAGTAGACTTAGCATATTGACGATAGGAAGGTAAAAGTAGTGATTTCTGATCGAAAACCGGAAAATGCACAGCGCGTGGCGCGCGTCAATGAGTCAAACGTAATTTTGGAATCTTATTTATAACAGACAAAAAGACAAATTTGAGTTGATAGTGTTTAATAGGTCAAATAACTACTGTGCATGTAAATGGGACGTGCAGTTTCGGTTTCTGCACATGCATAATGATGTTACTCAATTTTAATTGGAAACTAGTAATTATGATATATTAAGCGATTGGGGATAACTATGCAAGCTGGGAGCCTTTAATGTGAAAATACACGACGTTTCGGAGTACATACTCACTCCTTCATCAGGTAGAATGTAAGGAAATAACAATATATGGTACATTTGTATAGCAAACAAAACAATAGTGAGGAAACTCAATCAGGGAGATTACCATGCATGATAATGGTATACAATGCGGATTTGTAATACAAACATGATGGGGGTGAAGCATGATAATGGTATACAATTAGGATTTGCAAAACAAACGTGACATATCAACTGTAATTATTATTTTTCAACAATTCAATACTTTTGAGAGAAAATGGAAAATACTTAAGAAGGTAATTTAACCTCTTGTTATATATATATATATGCACATGCATTATTAACGACTGTGTCTTGTCAAGATCAGTCCATTTATTCTTGTTCCCACTGGTGATAGTAACTGTCATGTTGTATTATCTCACTCTATGTATACTATGAAACAATGATTGTATCCAACTGAAGTGAATAAAAACAAACTTAAAAAAGTATTTTACACCACACTTCCAACAAGTACTCGACATTTCTGAAGTTAGAAAGGGAGGTAACTCAAAGTGTTAGTATCGTTAGGGTTAAATAAACCAATACTTAAATCGGTATCGTTAAACTCGTGAATGGTATTAGTATATATCTCGATTTCTCCCTCTAACATTCACTCGTTTTATATATATAGCAATGGTATTAAACGGAACTTCGTTTAGTATTCTATATTGCACTGTATATATTCATAAGGATTGTATTATCTGACAACTTTCGCCATTGCATAATTAATGTTGATGGAAAGCAAAAATACCTCAGTATGTTGGTATGGTGGTAGAACAGTTCTATCATTAGTCAACTACAGATCTATAGAAATTAAGAAATGGATTATATAGAACTTGTTCCCTTTCATTATGGGATGTGTTAGATTTCAAGAAATATCACAAAGAAGAATAAAAATTGGTAGTCTTTATTTGACCAAACAAACGGATACATATTCGATATAACGTCACTTTCCGGGGTGTTTCACGAGTGTACCATGTCCCCAATGTCAAGCCGAGCACATGCAGGTCCAACAGTTAAATGAAGCAATCTACACACATGGTTCCCCTTGGGATATGCTGGTGCTCCTACAATCTCCTGATTGACCTAACGGCGTTCGCCTCGCATCGCACAATAGATAACAAATCAATAAAATACTTGAAATTGAGCATTGCTAGCAGTGCCTGGATGAGGAGACCTATGAGCAACTACCAACTTTCAAAGCTCACCTTGTCATTGGCTGACATACATGTATTGATGCTATGTATAGTGAAGAGTAATCAACCTTTGGCGATACGTGGCGAAATTTACTTAAACAATCAGGGCGTTGTAGGAGCCTTCAGGAGAGAAACACCCTGATGGAGTTGGATACAAAGGAGAACGATGACTAGTCTTTTACATTTCACTCATCGCCCAGGTGTCATCTCCCGGTCCACAACGACAAAACTATGAGCACACATCCTATATACAGCAGCTGTGAGAACCGTTTTGTACTGGACGAGGATCCTGCCAAGAAAACGATAAATAAAAACATTAATATAACTGGTAAATAGATAAGAGAACATAGAGGCAAAATGAGCAATTATACATATATGTATTGTAATATTTTTATCGATACGAAATTAAATACAGCTATAATCGTTGAATCGTTGTAGAAGTCATCCCTCACTTACAGTAGACCCCTCTCTCCCTCTCCCTCTCTCTCTCTCTCTCTCTCTCTCTCTCTCTCTCTCTCTCTCTCTCTCTCTCTCTCTCTCTCTCTCTCTCTCTCTCTCTCTCTCTCTCTCGCTCTCTCTCTCTCTCTCTCTGTGTGTGTGTGAAAAATATAGGTATAACCATCACTTACCTCCGTACACCTTCTCACACGCTACCGCTGCCTTGGAGTCGCAGGTGATGTCGTTGTACTGAGCGCCGTAGTACATCACCGTGCAGTCCTCCTTACCTCCCACGTTGTTCGGTTCACTCGCCCAGTTACTGAAGTAGATATAATCGAGAAGATACTTTACTTTGACGCTGAGTATATTTTTCAAAAAAGATCAGCAACATCTTAAAGTGAAACCCATACGCTCTCTTGGGACACACAATACCACATGTCTCCAATACTATCATTTGATATCTTTTAAATCGAATATCAAAACAATTAAAATTCCTTCCTTCTGCGTTTCACTTAAACGTACAGCACAATGCTGGAAACATTGTTTCCATATTCTCTTCTAACGTTGCCTTGTTCATTCATCCTCTCTAAAGCCCCAACCTACATAGACCCTGGTTGTGGTGGCTTGTTCCATGTATCCCCGTAGACCCAGACCCCTTCATGCTTAGCGTCTGTCAGGTCCGTCCACCACCCCACTATCGACTTGGGCTGCATGCCTATCTGCGTCGTCATGTAGGTCTGTTGGAAATTAGAATATACGTTGTTCAAAGCATTATCAACAATGACTTCTGATACAAAGTAAATATAAGTATATATCATTTGAACGAAGCATCTGTAATCGCATTACGGTACAAAAATACATGTTCTGAAACGCTGAGCGCAACAAACTCTTTCCGAATTAAAAGTGAATGTGTCTTTAGAAAGACTTTTGTATGATTTACATCACTCATCCCGCGTTCCATCCTGTTACGTTTCAAAGTGAAGCGAGCGAAACAAAGTACTCCTGGGTTCCGTTCCATAACAGCTAGCGCTTATAATTGCTCATTGATCGCTCAATGTAGCGCTCAAGTAGCGCTCAAGTAGCGCTCAAGTAGCGCTCAAGTAGCGCTCATTCTCTCTTGAACGACAAATTCCTACGTAGCGCTACATTGAGGAATCGCGTTCAAGAGAGGTTTAAAAGTAATCGCTAATTGAGCGATTACTTTGAAACCTCTCTTGAACACGGCTCTGGTTTTCAGGATGCCCGCAATGCCGGTCGGTACAAATTAGGATTGGATCGCGGAGTCCTAAGTCGACCGTTCAAATTTCATCGCTTTCGAACAAAAATTTTTTTTATTGAATTAGATTTTTATAACAACTTAAGCATGTAGATGAATATTTGATAATTATTTTTCATGCAACCTACATTTAAGAAAAAATGCCATGGCATTCTGCCATGGCATTTTACCATTCTGCCATGGCATTCGCCAATGCCATAGCATTCTGCCATGGCATTCAATAATGCCGTGGCAAAATGCCATGGCATTCGCCAATGCCATGGCATTCTGCCATGGCATTCTTTGGCTGCAGCAAAATGCCATGGCATTTATCATTGCTGGAAATTTCGAAATCAAAATATGAAATATGAGTAGTGATATTATTTTTTTTACATTGTTCCATTGAAATATTTAGAAATTTTCAATGGAAATTTGGTTCGATTTCCAGGGTTCAGAGAATGAATATGACTCTAAGAGAATTATGACTTTGTTTTAAATATCAATTTTGTTTGGAATTTAGGTTTAAGAAATGTTGATGTTGGAAATATTAATTGAATCTGGTGAAGTTTAACTTTTGTGACATGTTAAGTTTAAAAAATTAAAATTTCTATGAAATGTTGACTTTGGAAATATTTTTTGACTTTGGTGAACTTCAACTTAAATGATATGTTGACATGAAAGTTTATATTAAATTTTGTGAAATGTTGACTGAAAAAGTCATAACTTTTGCAAAAATGTTGAATTGGAAAAAAAATTTACTTTAAAGAAAAGTGGACTATTAAATATAAATTGAATTTGGTGAAATGTTGACTTTGATACAAAAAAAACAAATCAATTTTTGTGAAATGTTGACTTTTGAAATATTTAATGACTTCGATGAAGTTTAACTTGAATGAAATGTTGACTTTGAAAAAATATGATATTCGAAATAATTATTGACTTTTTTGAAAGTTTAATCTTAATACAAATCATTAAATTCGGTGAAATGTTAACTTTCAATAGATATGCATTGACTTTGGTGAAAGTTCAATTTAAATGGCATTTTGACTCTGACTTATATACAGTCAACCCGCAATAATCCGGCCACCGATAATCCGAATCTCGCAGTTTCCGAACGGTAGGAAGATGTAACCAAACTAATCTCTATAGTAGTCCTCATTACTCAGTAGTCCGAAAATTTCACTATCCGAACGTTTTTGATGAAAAACGGAAGGGTTCGGATTATCGACAACTAATGTCTGGCTTATGGTGTATGTTTCAGACAGTAAGTGTTAGATCACTTACATCGCTGTCGCCCAATACACACCTGTCACCAAGATTAACGATGTATACAGAACTGAGTTTGATCACTTGCTGACTTTGATATAGACGTGTGTGAAAATTTAACTTACATAAAATGTTGAACATATTTTGAGTTTAGTTATATGTTGACTTAGAAATAATATTTTGAGTTTATTGAGTTTATTACTATTCTTAATATATTTCTGTTGATATTAAATCAAGGAACATGTATCGTGTGCAAAAACAATATTGGTTCAAAATCAAATTTCAATTAAAAATACGAGTGAAATTTTCACATATATTTAGAGTTTTATTTCAATCATATGTTAAAATATCAACAAAACTTAGTTTAATTTGAGTATTAATTACATTTACAACAAAACATTATTACATTGAAGAGAGTTGTGGTAGTTCAAATGTAACAATAGCATACTGAATGCTGTCAATATGGTAAGGAGAAATACATTCATAAGACAGAGAGTCTAACATGTTTCACGTGCACTGTTGAAAATCACTAAATCAAATAGAAAAAAAAATTAAAACGGCGACAGCCACTGAAGCGGGGCGTATATCCTGTCACAGCCCGACCTAACACCTAAGTTGTGTATTCTGATAATTAACAGATATGTCTCTCGCTCGTATACACGACTGTCTAAATAACAGGCGGATACCCTCATGAGTGTTATATCACTTACCTGCGCTGTCGCCCAATACACACCTGTCACCGATGTATACAGAACTGCGTTTGATCACTTGCTGACTTTGATATAGACGTGTGTGAAAATTTAACTTACATACAATGTTGAACATATTTTGAGTTTAGTAATATGTTGACTTAGAAATAATATTTTGAGTTTATTGACTCTAAATTTGGTGAAATGTTGACTTTGGAAATATTTAATGACTTCAAAGATTAACGATGTATACACAACTGAGTTTGATCACTTGTTGACTTTTATATAGATATGACTCTAAATTTGGTGAATTGTTGGTTGGTGACTTTGTTGAACATTTAACTTACATGAAATGTTGATTTTGAAAACATATTTTGAATTTGGTAATATGTTGACTTGGAAATGATTGATTTTACTGATTTATTAATATTTTTAATGTATTTCTGTTGATATTAAAACAAGGAACGGGCATCGTGTGCCAAAACAATAATGGTTGAAAATCAAATTTCAATAAAAACAAAATTTTAAAAAATGTCAAATCTTCAAATAAATTTTGAGTTCTAGTTCGATAATATGTCAAGATAAAAGCAAATCAATTTGAGTATTAATTACATTTATAACAAAATGTTTATAACATTGATGAGAGTTGTAATAGTTTATAGGTAACAATAGCATACCACATGCTGTCAATTGTGTAAGGAGAAAAATAGTCTTACATGTTTTACTTGCCTTGTTGTAAATCATTTAATCAAATAGAAACAATTAGAACGGCGACAACCACTGAAGCGGGGCATATGCCCAATCACAGCGCGACCTAATAAACAAAGTTGTGTATTAGGCTAATAAACAACAATGTCTCTCGCTCATATACACGACTGTATAAATAGCAGGCGGATACCCTCATCAACATAACACAATATATTCATTATATCCGGCACCTTTGCCTCATTATAAATGTATATATAATGGCCTTATATTGACTTTGATGAAAGTTCAACTTTAATGGCATTTTGAGTCGGACTTATAGACAACTAATGTCTGGCTTAAGATACATGTTTCCGACAGTAAGTGTTAGATCACTTACATCGCTGTCGCCCAATACACACCTGTCACCAAGATTAACGATGTATGCAGAACTGAGTTTGATCACTTGCTGACTTTGATATAGACTT
The DNA here is from genome assembly GCA_936450465.1 of Gibbula magus. NCBI lineage: Eukaryota > Metazoa > Mollusca > Gastropoda > Trochida > Trochidae > Gibbula > Gibbula magus. The sequence goes on along the minus strand of OW388303.1, from coordinate 48,700,936 downwards.
GTGTGAAAATTTAACTTACATAAAATGTTGAACATATTTTGAGTTTAGTAATATGTTGACTTAGAAATAATATTTTGAGTTTATTGAGTTTATTACTATTCTTAATATATGTCTGTTGATATTTAATCAAGGAACATGTATCGTATTTCAATTAAAAATACGAGTGAAATTTTCACATATATTTAGAGTTTTATTTCAATCATATGTTAAGATATCAGCAAATCTTAGTTTAATTTGAGTATTAATTACATTTACAACAAAACGTGTATTACATTGAAGAGAGTTAAAACGGCGACAGCCACTGAAGCGGGGCGTATATCCTGTCATAGCCCGGCGGACCTTACGCCTAAGTTGTGTATTCTGCTAATTAACAGATATGTCTCTCTCTTTCGTAGACACGACTGTCTAAATAACAGGCGGATACCCTCATCAACACAACACAATATATTCATTATATCCGGCGCCTTTGCCTTTGGTGATTTTTTGACACGTTTGAGTTTTGAACGCAATTATTTTATTTTATTTTGTCAGACATACATTTGAAGACCATATCAAAATCAGCAATGAACGTATCTAATACTTATTTTAGGCAATTCATCCAATAAAGTTTAACACGTTACCTTTCGCTCATCTTATAACATGTCCAGATTACATGCAATTGTCAATTCATCCAGAAACGACTACATGAATAATAATGAACACTTCATTTCATTTCGTAGTTGTCCATTAAAACGAAATGAACAGACAAGCAACTCCCAATATAACTTAAATTCATAATAACATTGATCATCAGACATCTGTTCAATTTTAAAAAGTACGTATTTTTGTGAATTTTGATAGTGCTCGACTTCGATTAGAACACTATCTGTTTTCATTTGGTTGCAATTTGGCCAGACATAGTCACGGTCAGAGTATATTCTTAATGGGAGTCGGCAACGATCAAACTGCAGTCCATTTACAGCCGACTGCAGTCAGAGTGCACTCTTACTGCAGTCTAACTGGTAAAGATATATGCATCCCACTGTATGGTAGGTATTGAGCTCAAGGTTACTTATCTAATTATCAAAACAATATCATAAACGTAAAGGTTTAGGTCTAAGGTGACCATATGCATGCTGATGTGAAATGAAAGGTGGATTTTCGTGGATGGTCTTTAGTTCCAGGAAAGGTGTCAACAAGGGATTCCCATTTATTATCAGCCGGGAAATAAACTTTTAGAACTATTTCGCTTTACTTAATTGCAAGTTCAAGTCAAATAAAACAGCCGCAGTGTACACACCTTAGGACATCAGTAATTACGTTACAGCCGATAAACACTCGCGATATTTCTTATACATAAATCTAGTGTTCTAATATCCAGGTCCCATTGCTTTTGGCTAACAATAGATAAAATAAACTAGAACTTCATGAAAATAATTCCATTTAGACAGTGAACAAATGTAACATTGTCTTATCTGGAATCACACTATTTGAAATAGTAATGAATTTTACTTTTTCGGGACGAGTCCCTTGTGGGATTCGAGCCCACACCACCAGAGTAAGGCACCAGCCGCCAGCACTCCCACAAACAGAAGAAGTGTATCTACAGCAATGTGTTGCCGGTATTGTATTTAATAATCTACCATTGTACTGCATTTAACTCAACACACATACAGTCATCGTTTTGAAAGTTGAATTAATATCTTTAGTGTATTATTCAAAGTGATTTGATTATTTATGACTCCTCATACTTCATTATATTCAACGATTACAATTACATAACTTTTCTACTTCTGAATATCAATTTCAGGGCCCCCTAAGTAATGGGAGGAAAAACGTTGATTTTGAAGGCAATTCCTCCCATAATGGTGTTTCTTTCAAATCTGGATTGCTTGTTTCTTAATATCAGCAATATTGTACCAAATAACTATTTGAAATTTATCAATACTTGTAATGTTGTTTCGGTTTTAAACCCCCGGGTGAAACCCAAGGGGTTTATGTCGTGGCGCAAGCCGTCTGTTCACTCGTCCGTCCGTAACCTTTGTCCTGAAATCAACTCCTACATTTTCTGAAACTTTACACAAGCTTTGGATATACATCGGTGATACGCATGTGCTCTTTTGGGACCGATCGGATTAATATTTCCAGAGTTATGGCCCTTGACTTTTCCAATTTCACACTGACAGTAATTTTTAATTCGTCAGCATTTGAAAATGTTGTTTCCAATGTCACACACTGAGGTTATAACCTTGTGACCTTGACCTTGATGTAGGATCCATTTTGTGAGAAACGTAACCATGGCCATACTTTGTTTATTGATTGGGGATACTTGACATGCTTATTTATTTTTAATAAGTCATTAAATCATTAAATTGCCCTTACATTTAAACTGTTTATTTGGAGGATAAGGAACCCGGGGGTTAAAACCTGTAATGTACTGTTGAATCGCCATGACTTATCTGTATGTCTCTGTATTCTGGAGTGGTATTCTGATAAGATAGCATATCTAATAGCTTGTCTACTATTTCCCAATTCATTTATGGACATACATATGTTTAAATCCTACTTCCCAGTGTTAAATCTCCTTCTAAAGGTAGTTTATAGAAGAACCTTCCTTTTGCAATCTCTGTCCTATTTAATGTTAAAAACACTACAGTGATGTCAATCCATAGGCATTCTAGGTATTCATAAAGTTCATGGTTTGAAAGCTTGCTAGTCTGAATTTTGCGATTAAGCTGTACTTCATTAACACGTCGGTGATTTGTTATTTTATGAACGGATACACATTACGTAATACCGACGGGTATCGACGCCTCGTTAATGAGACTGATTGTTCTGATAGGTAAAACACAGGGATAGGTTGTTATGTCACTATAGATATAGTCCGGTCAGTTCGCTGGGTACACGTTTATTAAAGTACCTTCCACCGCGGTGGTAACAGGTGTATTGGGAGACAGCGCAGGCAAACTTGTGATCTATTATTAGTATTATTATTATTGTATGTGTTGTTTGAATGAGAACATGTGTTGGGATAATCGAAGTCGAGCACTATCAAAATTCACAAAAATACGTACTTTTTAAAATTAAACAGATGTCTGATGATCAATGTTATTATGAATTTAAGTTATATTGCGAGTTGCTTGTCTGTTCATTTCGTTTTAATGGACAACTACTAACTGAAACGAAGTGTTCATTATTATTCATGTAGTCGTTTCTTGATGAATTGACAATTGCATGTAATCTGGACATGTTATAAGAATGAATGAATGAATGAATGAATGAATGAATGAATGAATTGTTTATTTACGTGTCACGCATAAAATTACATGGTACACATACAGATTGTAAATACATGATAAAATGGTTTTATGCAAGGCCTAAAAAGGCCGAGGAGACACGGTTGAAATGTACACAGATATAAGCATAAAAGTAGAATTACAATAAAAGCATGATATAATGGTAAGATAGAAATATGGTAATACACAACATGTAAAACTATTCATAAAATAATAAAAGTTAAAAAACAGTATGCTTTACAAATTTACGGCGATAAAACATTTTAAAACACATTAAGCCTAATTTGGATAAAAAAAATGTAGAAGTTACCAAAAAGCTGAATTTAAAATCTAAGGTATTCCCAATAAAAGATTGATTACAAAACAATGTTGGTAAAACAGATTCACGTATGTCGTCATAAAAGGGACACTGTAAAAGAAAGTGTTTTTCGTCTTCAACACATGAGTGGGAGCAATATTTACAAGTTCTTTGGTCAGGTGGTGTAGGGGGAGTAGTGTATCTGCCCGTTTCGAGTTCTAGTTTAAGAGATCCACATCGTAGCGAGGCAAGTATGGAACGTTTGAAACGTGGGAGGCTTAGGTAAGATTCAGCTTTAAAAGTCGTTTTAAAAGTCCTGTAGGTCCTCAATTTTGGTAAAGATAGCACCTTTTCTTTCCAATATTTAGCGTCGATTTCCTTAAGGCGTGCAGTGATTTGATGAATGATCCAGCTTGTACTTTTGTCAGTCCTGTTTAAAAGTTATGTTAATTCTGTTATAAGATGAGCGGTATGATGAGGGTATCCGCCTGTTATTTAGACAGTCGTTTCTACGAGAGAGAGACATATCTGTTAATTAGCAGAATACACAACTTAGGTGTAAGGTCCGCCGGGCTATGACAGGATATACGCCCCGCTTCAGTGGTTGTCGCCGTTTTAACTCTCTTCAATGTAATACACGTTTTGTTGTAAATGTAATTAATACTCAAATTAAACTAAGATTTGCTGATATCTTAACATATGATTGAAATAAAACTTTAAATATATGTGAAACTTACACTTGTATTTATAATTGAAATTTGATTTTGAACCAATATTGTTTTTGCACACGATACATGTTCCTTGATTTAATATCAACAGAAATATATTAAGAATAGTAATAAACTCAATAAACTCAAAATATTATTTCTAAGTCAACATATAACTAAACTCGAAATATGTTCAACATTTTATGTAAGTTAAATTTTCACACAAGTCTATATCAAAGTCAGCAAGTGATCAAACTCAGTTCTGCATACATCGTTAATCTTGGTGACAGGTGTGTATTGGGCGATAGCGATGTAAGTGATCTAACACTTACTGTCGGAAACATGTATCTTAAGCCAGACATTAGTTGTCTATAAGTCCGACTCAAAATGCCATTAAAGTTGAACTTCCATCAAAGTCAATATAAGGCCATTATATATACATTTATAATGAGGCAAAGGTGCCGGATATAATGAATATATTGTGTTTTGTTGATGAGGGTATCCGCCTGCTATTTATACAGTCGTGTATATGAGCGAGAGACATTGTTGTTTATTAGCCTAATACACAACTTTGTTTATTAGGTCGCGCTGTGATTGGGCATATGCCCCGCTTCAGTGGTTGTCGCCGTTCTAATTGTTTCTATTTGATTAAATGATTTACAACAAGGCACGTAAAACATGTAAGACTATTTTTCTCCTTACACAATTGACAGCATGTGGTATGCTATTGTTACCTATAAACTATTACAACTCTCATCAATGTTATAAACATTTTGTTATAAATGTAATTAATACTCAAATTGATTTGCTTTTATCTTGACATATTATCGAACTAGAACTCAAAATTTATTTGAAGATTTGACATTTTTTAAAATTTTGTTTTTATTGAAATTTGATTTTCAACCATTATTGTTTTGGCACACGATGCCCGTTCCTTGTTTTAATATCAACAGAAATACATTAAAAATATTAATAAATCAGTAAAATCAATCATTTCCAAGTCAACATATTACCAAATTCAAAATATGTTTTCAAAATCAACATTTCATGTAAGTTAAATGTTCAACAAAGTCACCAACCAACAATTCACCAAATTTAGAGTCATATCTATATAAAAGTCAACAAGTGATCAAACTCAGTTGTGTATACATCGTTAATCTTTGAAGTCATTAAATATTTCCAAAGTCAACATTTCACCAAATTTAGAGTCAATAAACTCAAAATATTATTTCTAAGTCAACATATAACTAAACTCAAAATATGTTCAACATTGTATGTAAGTTAAATTTTCACACACGTCTATATCAAAGTCAGCAAGTGATCAAACGCAGTTCTGTATACATTGTTAACCTCGGTGACAGGTGTGTATTGAGGGACAGCGCAGGTAAGTGATATAACACTCATGAGGGTATCCGCCTGTTATTTAGACAGTCGTGTATACGAGCGAGAGACATATCTGTTAATTATCAGAATACACAACTTAGGTGTTAGGTCGGGCTGTGACAGGATATACGCCCCGCTTCAGTGGCTGTCGCCGTTTTAATTTTTTTTTCTATTTGATTTAGTGATTTTCAACAGTGCACGTGAAACATGTTAGACTCTCTGTCTTATGAATGTATTTCTCCTCACCATATTGACAGCATTCAGTATGCTATTGTTACATTTGAACTACCACAACTCTCTTCAATGTAATAATGTTTTGTTGTAAATGTAATTAATACTCAAATTAAACTAAGTTTTGTTGATATTTTAACATATGATTGAAATAAAACTCTAAATATATGTGAAAATTTCACTCGTATTTTTAATTGAAATTTGATTTTGAACCAATATTGTTTTTGCACACGATACATGTTCCTTGATTTAATATCAACAGAAATATATTAAGAATAGTAATAAACTCAATAAACTCAAAATATTATTTCTAAGTCAACATATAACTAAACTCAAAATATGTTCAACATTTTATGTAAGTTAAATTTTCACACACGTCTATATCAAAGTCAGCAAGTGATCAAACTCAGTCCTGCATACATCGTTAATCTTGGTGACAGGTGTGTATTGGGCGACAGCGCAGGTAAGTGATCTAACACTTACTGTCTGAAACATACACCATAAGCCAGACATTAGTTGTCGATAATCCGAACCCTTCCGTTTTTCATCAAAGACGTTCGGATAGTGAAATTTTCGGACTACTGAGTACTGAGGACTACTATAGATATTAGTTTGGTTACATCTTCCTACCGTTCGGAAACTGCGAGATTCGGATTATCGGTGGCCGGATTATCGCGGGTTGACTGTATATAAGTCAGAGTCAAAATGCCATTTAAATTGAACTTTCACCGAAGTCAATGCATATCTATTGAAAGTTAACATTTCACCGAATTTAATGATTTGTATTAAGATTAAACTTTCAAAAAAGTCAATAATTATTTCGAATATCATATTTTTTCAAAGTCAACATTTCATTCAAGTTAAACTTCATCGAAGTCATTAAATATTTCAAAAGTCAACATTTCACAAAAATTGATTTGTTTTTTTTTATATCAAAGTCAACATTTCACCAAATTCAATTTATATTTAATAGTCCACTTTTCTTTAAAGTAAATTTTTTTTCCAATTCAACATTTTTGCAAAAGTTATGACTTTTTCAGTCAACATTTCACAAAATGTAATATAAACTTTCATGTCAACATATCATTTAAGTTGAAGTTCACCAAAGTCAAAAAATATTTCCAAAGTCAACATTTCATAGAAATTTTAATTTTTTAAACTTAACATGTCACAAAAGTTAAACTTCACCAGATTCAATTAATATTTCCAACATCAACATTTCTTAAACCAAAATTCCAAACAAAATTGATATTTAAAACAAAGTCATAATTCTCTTAGAGTCATATTCATTCTCTGAACCCTGGAAATCGAACCAAATTTCCATTGAAAACTTCTAAATATTTCAATGGAACAATGTAAAAAAAATAATATCACTACTCATATTTCATATTTTGATTTTGAAATTTCCAGCAATGATAAATGCCATGGCATTTTGCTGCAGCCAAAGAATGCCATGGCAGAATGCCATGGCATTGGCGAATGCCATGGCATTTTGCCACGGCATTATTGAATGCCATGGCAGAATGCTATGGCATTGGCGAATGCCATGGCAGAATGGTAAAATGCCATGGCAGAATGCCATGGCATTTTTTCTTAAATGTAGGTTGCATGAAAAATAATTATCAAATATTCATCTACATGCTTAAGTTGTTATAAAAATCTAATTCAATAAAAAAAATTTTTGTTCGAAAGCGATGAAATTTGAACGGTCGACTTAGGACTCCGCGATCCAATCCTAATTTGTACCGACCGGCATTCCGCGTACTATTGCAACACATTTGTGTGGCCTTACCCTCAATATTAAACGTCGAACTTGTCAAACGATTTGCTTCCCAAAAATCGTGACGTCAACAACATGCCAATCCCTCGGGAAATATATACTAATGAGAACAGCTGCCTTTTTAGATAACAAATCTCAGTGAGATATGCACCTAACGTATTAAGTATTGGCTCAATATCAAGCTTAGGCAATTTGAAAATAATGGACTGTCCTATTTTAAGCGACGATTTGACTTCAAAACTCCTTTGGTAATAATGCGCTATTTCGCTATAATATTTTTCAAAATATCTTTTGAATACCACTTCAGTAATAAATATGATGACCTTCAAATTTACAATATTTAAATTTTAAAACATTGACGTGTCTATTGACACAATCTCTATAAGAGTTTCTGTGTCGACCTTTTAGAAATTCCACAAGGAAGGGCAAGTCCTACAAAGTACCCGCAAAGCTAATTTAAAAAAGATCACTACATCTCGTACAAAAATGATAATGGTATTAACAAAACAATTCTGAATGTGCAACCTGCTCCTCCTGGTCGTTGATTGCTAGAAGTGAAGCCTCGTCTTGACCGGACCACTTCCGGCACAGCTCACGTGCCTCCCACCAGGTTGCGCGCGCATCCAACGTTGTGTTGCTGAAGTAGTAGCAGTACGTGCTGTCCCCGGCGTTCCGACTCAGCCAGCTAGTCCGACATGGCGTATCTGTACAGACAAAGATTGTTCATTTATATAATCAGAAAATGTAATGAAAGAACTATCGGTTATCATTTCTTTCAACTTCAAGACAAACGAGTGTAGCAATGGAGGTGGCTCTTTTGCTTGCACCAAATCTATTGACGTAATTTTCCCCATTAACAGCAGCCGATTTCATATTGGTGTCCTTGGATCGTGCTAAGGGCTTTCAACAGTGGATAATTTCATTTCCCATCATGCATTGTACATGACAATGTTTTCACCTTTAGGACGGGTACATATAGATCGTTTAGGACTAGGACCAGGCCCGAATACTGAAAAAAGCTTTTCATATTAAGATTGCCCATAATTTCAATACATTACAATGTATACCTGTGTAAAATAATCATTCTCAAACGTAGTCTGTGATCGGCCGGTCAGTATTGCGTTTTTTTAATGAAAAAGATAGAAAGGGTCAAAGTTTGAAAATTCCAATTTCATTAATTTTCCAATAAAAATGCTCATATCGATTAAATGAGAAAACATTCATCACAAATGCATTGAATGAATGATGGTTAAAGGGCATACATGATACAATTTCGACCCGGTTGATCACTTACTGGATATTTCAAAAAAAGAAAAAAAATGTAGTTCATAAGACATTGACCCCTGGTCATGATCACGTCAAAGAGCTACCACAACTGTAACTGTTTACTATGAAGTGTAAACTTAGACTATGTTATGGGACATTTAACTGTCTTCTTAATTAACGAAACTGTAAAATGATCGGTCTACCTTTCGCATTGATACAGTGTTCCAAATACATAACATATTACATGTTATGTGCACTTATATACACACATACAGATGAACAAACTTTCGGGATGCAGCTGCAGTGTTGCACATTACCTTAACTCTTAAGCCTGGGTTTGACGGATTGAGAAAGCGAAGTCGAAGCTAGAGATGTCGGGTTTAGGTGTTAGAGTTAGAATTGTGGCTAAAGTTAGTGTGGGGTAAGGTTATAAAGAGGAAGCGGCGAGGTTATATCACGATGGGTAATTTGAGTCGCTAATAGATGAATCACTACTCGAGCTGTGTCCATTAGGGTTTAACTATGTTAGGGTAACAATCACGTACTCTCTGTCTGGGCCTCGCAGATGAAGGCGGCCGAGTCGAAACATGAGATGTCGAGGTACTGCATGTCCCGGTTGATGTAGGCGCAGTTCTCCTCCCCGTGCACATTGTTCGGCTCAAGGTTCCAGCGTCTGTGCAGTCAGAGTAATATCTTTATAACTCTACCCGGGGATTATTAATTAACTATCAATCGAATGGCATGTATACAGTAGTTACTGCCCAGACCATGTGTCTGTTTACAGAAGACTTGGGGCGACGGACGTTTCTAAAATAAGGGCCGAAGATTATCATGGCGAAACAATCTCCTCAAACTTTGACATACGTCACATTTGCACCCTCTCACTTACACAAGGTTCATGTTGGCGGAGGTTCCGTCCTGCCACTGCCACGTGCTGCTCCCCCTGGCGGTACGCTGGAGTCCGGTCCAGAAGTTGTTAGCCAGGATCTCTTCCGTTTGTAGCTGGATCCACCTCTAGGGGGCAACAAGAGACTCATATTCAGCGTAACAAGTATTGACGTTTTCAGACAAATTCGCATTTGTAGGCCTAACTGCCTGAATGTGAGTTCATCATCTTGAGCACTGTGTTGGTACTGATGTCAAACGATGTCATGTAAGGACACATTTAAGCCTCTCAATTTAGTTGCGTATATATTGAACATATATTGCACATAACCGTGCTTTCTCTCTCATCTCTGAGATCACTCATTAGATAACAATGAGTTGGTTACACATATGTGTGATACCACTGCGTGCTGCCGTAAGGTCATAGTCCGCGCTTGACGTCATATTCGTTTTTTGTTGACGTCACAATGTTAGCCGCGCAACTGCAATAGCGGGTGATCTATTTGCAAGTGAGCATCGCTTAAAAGGATTTTCTTGCAATTCAGCGCTATTTACATCATTGAGTAATAAATAAAATATTAAACTCGTTCCCGTTTGATAATATGTTTATGAAACTCATGAATTGCATCGGTATTTAACTCGCTTTCGCTCGTTAAAATACCAAACCATCCACTCGTTTCATAAACATGTTATCAGACGGGGCATCGTATCGTATTCTAGATATCTCGTCCAATGAATCCACATTGAGCATCCTTCACGACTTGATCCAGAATTGAACCGACGCCGTGTATAATACCAAGGTGCTCGCTGACCTATTTACATGAGATTGCTATGCTTAGATTACTCATGATTTCTCATGACTAAGCGTGTATGTAAAGAGTGTATAATCTCACCATCTCGTCCACTGACTCCACCTTCAGCAGGTGCCCGCCTCGGTGTCTGCAGTAGCCGATGGCGTAGTCTCTCGTCACGGAGCTGTTGGAGTTGAAGACGTAACACTTCTGTCCGGCCCGGAGCCATGACCCGCCACATCCCAACTCCTCCGCCACTAGCTCCACTGTGTTAAACATTAACAAGAGGTTGTCTAGCATTGACTCCGGTGTTATAAGAAAAGCTATGGTAGCAAGAATTTAAAAAGGTTAAATTGCTGCATGCACTGTTCTTTTATTAAAAGTACCATTGACGGGTATTAACGATAAAGCAGATCATGCTTACTACTTTCACAACATTTCTAATCATTCATCCATGATTAAGGTCCCTCTCTCATACGCATTGTCTCTATTTGGGGATTGCCTCATTCAAAGTTCTCTCAAACAGAACATGCCTTCTGAAATTGTGTAGACGACAAGGGTTTCCTACTGACAGTATAGTATTTCGACCATGTTTCAGAATTTATTTTGCCATGTCGTCTTCCATGAATTTAAAAGCAAGATGTTTTAAGTGGGTTTATTTAATGGCGTTGATGCATATGACCTATGAACACACACACTGTATTACACACCCACCCTTGGCATTGTGGTATCTGCAGGCGAAGTAGTGGGCCCTGTTACAGTGTCCGTAGGAGATGTGTCCGTTACTGTGGACTATCCCGCAGTGCTCTGTGCTCGCCAGGGGCCCAGGCAGGTGCTCCCATGTGCTGGAGGTAGAGTTATTCTAATAAAACAATATCGTAATTACCTTTCAGTTCTGTGGTAGCAACGCATCGTGAAGTTCAGGTACAGAAAAGAAAAGGTAACCAAATGCAGCAAGGCTTGAATTAGCCAGTGATGGAGACTACCGCGTGTTATTATTTGCGAGGGTAGTTTGTCTGGTATGGGCCCCGCACTGCTCGTCATTCTCTTAGGATACTTTCCATCACCTAACCTCTCATCCACATACTCCCTAAATGTTACCCGAATTGGTAATCAAGAGTGCATTAAATTGCACCTTACCGATACACACTCAGTGATGGCGACAGTTAGTACTGATAGCTACTCACACGACCGATGTATCAGCTAAAGAGCTGTCGGCCCACCTCCACTGACCCTCCTGAGCTCGATCGTTCAGACCAGTCCACCACCGGTAACCTTGGTAGTAGGCAGTGGTCAGCAGCTTCATCACGCTGCTCTGTGGGTTCAGGACAAATACATTGTCAATTGAATATCAACTTAATCATGAACCTACATGTGTGCATTTCACACTTCAAGTGAATGAACATCTTCTCATCAAACTAAACATACCTCCATGGAGGCAACGAAGTCGTTATGAAAATGTGAATGAATCAAAGACATGTGTGCTATCCGAAGACTATTTAACGAGTAAATGAATGCACGCATGCCTTCTCCTAGCATTTGCCATTATTGATTGAGGTGATCAAATCATAATGAAACTGTGAATGGAGACCAGTATCTCATGTAAATGCAGAGATTAAGGGCACAGTTTAACGAGTAAATAGAGCTTACTGTCTTCATATATTTAATTTTTAAATAAAGGTTGATTAACCTTAGCATTTATGTAGAGGTGCAGTAAGAATACATTAGTTTGTTTCGAGGATCTATTATGTAACATAAAGCTAACATAAAATAATACCCCTGGACATAATATATTTCGAGCAAACCGGAAACAACAAATTGAGACTAATGTCTACTAGGGGTAATAATTAAATATACACAAATACACCTAGTACGTTCTCACATATTCCTGTTTGCTCTGGAAGCTGACAAGAGTCGAGTCACTCATTGTCGACGTCGACATCTGTTCACAGTTGTGCAGAGCTTGTTGCCATGACAACAGTTCCGTGGGGTCTGACGTATCACTGACGTAATAGCACGAGTTTCCCACCATCGACCAGCCGCCGTCACAACCATCAGCAACTGTTGATAGTGATTGAAGTAAATTACAGATTCGCTGACGTATCATGAACGGTTACTTTTAATCTATAGGACTGAACCAGTCTCGTCTTCTCTGTGTTGCGAAATAGAGGAAATTACAGTTGACATTTTTCTATATTTTTCGTAAAAGCCGGCATCAAACTTAAACCTTCTCAAATTTGTTCAGCTCAAAATGTCTTTTGAAACTTCACCACTAATAGTGTGATCATACATGTATCAATCGATGTGTCTTTGTATCAAGAAAACCTTGCTCCTCACCTGCCTTTGCCTTGCAGATAAAACCGAGAGTCTGAGAGCACATCTCGTCCCCGGCATCGCCCATGAAGTTTACCGTCACGCAGTTTTCCGCGTGCTTGATATCATCCGGCTCCTGGTTCCACAAGCTGCAACACGGCACGGGGAGGCTTACATTCGTCTTGTACAAAATTGATTCAATTATTATAATCGTCGCTGATACATTCCATAAATCCGTCACTTTTAATGAACCAAGAATGTGTCTTGCACTGATCCATTCGTTACTTAAAGTATAGAGATTACATCGTCACTTACAATCAGATTTCTTCGTCACTTGTAATGAGCTTTCGTCAGTTATAAAGATTCACTCGTCACTTACACAGATTCATTCATCACATACCCAAAGATCCATTCGTCACTTACACAGATCCATTCATCACTTATAAAAATCCATTCATCACTTATGCAGATCCATTCGTCACTTCGCAAATCCATTCGTCACTTATACTGATCCGTTCGTCGCTTACACATATCCATTCATCACTTTTACGGATGAAATCATCACTAACACAGATCCATTCGTTACTTACACAGATCCATTCGTTACTTACACAGATCCATTCGTCACCGCCTGGTTTTCTCCCCACGTCCAGACACCAACGTGATTTTGTGACGTTAAGTCCGCCCACCAACCATCAATTTGATACGTTTTAGCCAGGATGGAAAACGCAACCTGTTCAAAGATATTTACCACAAAAACATTAAAGAAAAATGTGTATGTCTAATTTTGGGTATGAACAAACAACCAATGCCGTATTAGCCTAAACGTAAAGAGACTTAGCGACTAAATAAAGATATTTTAGACAAACAGTTTTGAAATCATTCAAATACAAAGATTTTTTAAAAATAATTGATTCAATGATATTACATCATATAATCATACACAGGAATAGGAATTTGATAATAGTATGTACCGTGTCTGCTCTGGACGTAAATCTCAGCAGCGTACCGGAAGTAGCTGTGCATTCATCTCTTGCCTCCTGCCAACTGAGCATGCGCCGATTGTAGAACCGTATGCAACTTGACCCGACACGGAGAATGTCGGCGTGACATACGCCCACCGTCGGCGTCGGTGTCGTTAAACTGCCTACCGCCCCTCTGCAATCTTTATATAATACAAATGAGCGAGGCTAATTTTACAGCTCGATCATTTCTTCATCAATTGAACCAGCGTACTGTTTTATATATGTGTATATCTACCATCCGCACATGTAACTAACTGGGACATAAGCCACCTGGGACATACGCCAACTAGGAACACAACTCCAGTCATGGTTTAAAGGCACTGAAATGTGTTTTCCGGATTTTTCAGATGTTCAAGTTGCCATTTATAAACAAAGTTTATGTTTAAGGAGAGTAAAACAGATCATTACACGACCTCATTACCGTAGTTGATGTTGCTTATAAAGCACAAACTGATAGCGGCCATGTTTGTGTGAACACCTTTTAATAATTCGAGGGTGGGAAATTGATCCGTGATCCGAACCATAACCATTTCTTTTAGAACTCTATTTACTGCCTGAGAAGAATTGTTTTGCCATTGTTAACTTCTTTTCTATTTTGTGAAATTTGTTTAATTTCCATTAGAAAACGTGCTACAATCTCTTTAATATTACAGGTCAATTACCACCTTATATATATAAGATGAATTTTGAAACCATTTTTGACAGAAAAGAGACATGATAGCGTTCTGGTGTTTTGTTAAACAAATTGGATGATATTTGTCTGGGTATATCGCGCTATTTCGGGGTAGATGGCATTGTCCGAGTTTATCGGGATAATTTTTGTCCATATGGATTTTATTCAGTTCGCTTTTGGTTTTATCCAGGTGACTTTTGTCCGGGCGGCTTTGACTTTAGTGATTTTTTTCCGGGCGGCTTTCGTCTGGGTGGCTTTGTCCTTGATGTTTTTGTCCTGGTTGCTTTGACCTAGGTAGCTTTTGTCTGGATGGTTGTTGACCAAGTGGCTTTGTCCAGTTTTTTTTTTACCACAGACGCATATAGACGTACCAATATGGCATAAAAGGTATTTGAAGGAATTATTTTAATATTACAGCATTAACGTAAATCTGCCAACGGGGATAAACACGCTTCTGTAAAATATGCTCTTGAAAACACGAGGGTGAGGTTTTGTTAATTAACCAAAATCATGTTTCAAAAGCAATCACTTAAAGATAAATATAACTGAACACAACTGGCGTGAACATTCTTGAGAATTGTTCTTAGTGAGGTCGTGCATTGTGAGTTTGCGGACTAAACAGGACGATGCGATTGTAGCGCTATCTATAATGTAGATATCGCTTCTAGGTAGTAGTTATCATCCAAGATCATTCTTAAACAGTTATAATTGTACGAATGAATGTATCTGTACTTAAAAGAACTAAGTACAATGTAGATATCGACTGATGTCACACAAACGTATCTAACGCGGGAGCAATTTTTCAAAGTTAATTGTTTACTTTATTCCTAACGTCGAGGATGTCCAACAGTGTTCAACAAAGTGAGGTTGTACAATCAGCACTAGTCTTACACTCAGACTCTGAAAAAAAGTATTTATTCTGAAAATATCACCATTTTATTGAATATTAAAAGGGAGACTGTAAGAAATGGAATTATGTAAAAAGAAGGCTCCTTTTTAATATTTTTTTCAATATTCTTTTTCAGATATAAACATTATTTTTTCAGAGTCTAAGTGTTAGACTTAATCAGCACCAGATGTGGCTTTGTGTCGAGTGTCAT
This sequence comes from Gibbula magus, assembly GCA_936450465.1. Taxonomy (NCBI): domain Eukaryota; kingdom Metazoa; phylum Mollusca; class Gastropoda; order Trochida; family Trochidae; genus Gibbula; species Gibbula magus. Next base: position 48,685,209 of record OW388303.1, on the reverse strand, counting down.
TGAGTGCATGCTTATTACGTCACAATAGGCTATTGAAATGATATTTTGTGAAGTATACGGTATTTCGCGAGGGAAAAAGCAAATACTTTTGTCCTTCAACAACAACATGGACGGGCCGTGGTTGCATCTCAAAAATGATCCAGTGTTATATCATAAAGACCAAAATTGTACTACTTACAAATAGTGATAAATATGTGGAGAATTAACCAAGCCTCGATCTGATGATTCATGGCGGCCATTTTCACGTCGAACCATCCTCGTTCAGCTCTGTATCAGTGTGCTCATATCAGATAGTCGGGCTTTATCTGTGTTATCACTCACCTACCACTCTGTGATCGTTTGTATATGAGTCAACATGAAATTATCTTCAATACTTAACCGATGATAAACAGGCGACATTAGTACAGTGTAAACAAACACAAATCACTTGAAAAGAAAATTATAATTTTTAATTGTAATATATTATTTTCATTTAAGAAACGGATTGAGCACAAGTTAGAAAATTTATAGAAACTCTCTCCTAATGATCGACAAAAACATTTGACATGGCTATAATACATAACACATGCAGAAGAAGATTTTAAAGTCTACATTTGAGTGAAAGACATAGTCTCAGTGGGTAAACATGTAACATGTATCATTAACGCATTAACATGCATTATGAATATGCATTATTACATATTTATGTATTAATTAAACCCCTGACTCTTTCCAGTGAAATATGAACGATGGTAAAACGTGTTTTCATTAACTGATTGTGGTAGAGTTGGATTGCCATACAGGATCGATTAATATCTTATTCTGCCTTTAACATTTGAAATCTTTGTTTTAAAGGGGCAGTAGCACGTTTTTTTTAGCTCAAATAAGTCGATGAAATGTGAAATGAAAAAATATTGTCACCAATAGTAAAACACCCTTCTTTCTTCAGAAAATCAAGTTACAAATGAGTGTACATGGTTTGGTAAAACCGTGGGAATCGTTTTTTATACTTCGAAATATTAAAATGTGTTCACAATGAAATGGCCGCCATGCAATTTTTGTTTTATACGCAACATCGTTATTACCACTACGGATAATTGTTTGGTTTAATAAGCTGTTTTACCCTCTAAGGTAGATATAAATGACATAAACTATCATAAATGGGAAATTTGAAAAAATAAAATTTGCAAAAAAACTTGCTACTGCCCCTTTAATTCTAAACAGAATATATATAAGCATATCTGGGACATCTTTAGAGGAAATGAAATGATTTTCAACCAAAGCACCACAAATGCAAGATTTACTTTCAGATACATTTACACGATAGAAATCAGCGTTTTGGAACTACAATAATTGTTAAACTGACTGTGTATAATGTTCATCCTCCTATCACCGCGTATACTATGATCATGTATTTGAACATCTAGCTTACTGTCGAGGAAAGATTATTTCATAGATAAGTACAGGACAGCAGCTCGAAATTTTGGAAAAGATAAATTTGATGTGCTGTGGAAGTTGCAATGAGAAATAGTTTCAGTGACTGGTGAAAGTAAATTAATCAGATAATCTGGAGCTTGGATATTAATAGTTTTGTAAAATGAACAAAGTTTCTTTTAATTTTTAAGGCAACCAACCAGTTTCTTTGTATAAGCTATCTCTTGAAGCAAACTTTGGCAGAGCAGTTACACTTCAGCTTCAAGTTGGACCTTTTCAAGTTTGTCACAAGATGTACATCCGAACAGTTATCGCAGAAGCATATTATTCTAAAATGGGTCAAATGTACATTTCATACATAGGTGATAAGGTATTTTTGTTCAAAACTTACTTTAACACACGTAGAGAAGAGATAAGTTTTGAAGCCTTTTCTATGGCAAGATCAACATGATTTGACCGAGAAGATAGAGATCACATACATTTGTGTTTGTTACTGTTAGTGAAGAGCAGATTTCAAAGAATCATGTCGTCTAAAACTGAAACCCTTATCTGTGGCAACAGAGTAACCTAATGCACAATTTGTACACAAGGTTTTAGCTATTTGTTCTTTTGAAGACGTTGATAATGCAAATGCGGACACCGGGGCCGTGTTCAAGAGAGGTTTTAAAGTAATCACTCAATTAACGATTACTTTTAAACCTCTCTTGAACGCGACTGCTCAATGTAGCGCTACGTAGCAAAGAGAGCTAACTTTGAGGTTTTTCACCGTGTCGTTCAGGAGAGAATGAGCGCTACTTGAGCGCTACATTGAGCAACCAATGAGCGATTATAAGCGCTCGCTGTTATGGAATGGAACCCGGATGGCATGCCATGGTGTGCCATGATTGTGTCTGTTGGTGTTTCCGGCCTGATGAGCTCAAATCTGACCACCATTTTCAGAAAAATCTAATTTTAGTGCTGAAGAAATAATTTGCAAGATTACCCAACCATTCTTAGCTGCTTTGAGGAGGTGACCATGTTACCAAGTGTTATCATGGTAATTCTTGATTGGATGATAACACAAAGTGACTCCTCAGTATTTAGAAACGTTTCATAATGATGAATACCACTGTATTTATCCCCTGTCATAAAACCCATGTAAACGCAAATTGATTTGCCCTTTGCCCCTGGGGGTATTTTACCACTGGGGGCAAATAGGTGTCACGTAAACACTAAACTACATCCTTACATAATCGTAAGTCAGTGTTACTTCAGAGAGTCTCAGCACTACGACAGTTTAGGCCCTGATTACTAGTGATGACTACTACATCCTGACATATCAACTCCGAGGACTGCAATGTGAATTAAACAGTTACATGTATTATGTCTTTGGAGGGTACTTACACGTAAACAAGATTTACTGGATATTTACTTCTTTGACGTTTCGGAGTATAATGATCACTCCTTCATCAGTCGATATCCGGTCTATAACAAGGGAACACTAGAGGAGAATTGTAAATATCACGACTGGCAATAAAATGACATATGTTTGTTCATTTTTGCTTCAATCGTCTGTTTAAAACACAAGACCGACAGCAGGTAAAACATTGTAAAACTATCATGGAACCATGGAAACAGCCAATGATCAAATTCATATTACTACATTATGTATGGTGGCCGGGACTGAATTGCAAGAAATGCCAGTTTTCAATCTTGCCTACAGATTTATGAAGATTTCCTTATTATACTATCATATAGTTTGTAAACCAATTAACTTGTTGAAAAGAGGAATTATCAAATGTACAAACTTAACTCGAAGTGAACAATCACCATGACTGAAACTTTATACCTTAAGTTTGTACAAAATATATTGTAAACTTTTGGCGAAGTAGGTTACAGACAAATCACCTATTCACTGTCTATGTCATGGCTACATCGGAAACAATTTCTCATGAACCAAATGATACTTATTAAGGCTGAAAAACCCAAACTATCTCTCTGCACGTCGCTCAAGCCTTGAATTGGAGTTTCAAGAAGTATGTCCAGTGTTAGCGCATAAGAATTGACATTAAATGTAAAGACACTTCATTCTCTGGCTGTCATTTGTTAAACATTTGTATAGGGCCCGCCAATATCCAGAAAAGCTATGGCTGCTCAAAGGCGCTTTTGATTTCGTTCGATATTTGGATGTCAATGTTGAAAAAACTCATGTGCAAAAGAAACGTAACAAAAGAAAATAAAGGTGATAACTACGACTCTAACATAATTATATCATGCGTTCAGAACTAGACTTAAAATTTTAAAACAATATATTTGTTCTTGATTGTAACTCGCCTTTAAAGAAATCATCGTTTTTTAATCTTCTTCACCAGACGATACAGGGGAGTTAAAAGGGGCTGTTTGGCTTGTTTTATAGCCTCCTATAGCAAAAACGCATTATCAAATTAAATGAGAAGATTATTCATGTCCATAACATCTTTCATAATTAAAATTTCAACATTTAAATAAATTTCAACAATTCAAATTCAAAACATTCTGGCTAAAACAATTTTTGAAAAAAACGTGTAACGTGTAATTGAACGATGAACATACATGAACATAAAAGTATCATACTCCGATGTATGAAATTGTGAGTACATCTTAACGAGACATTTGCTGATCCAATATAATTTTTAAAATTTTTGTTTTCAACTCCTCTGAAAATGAGGTGACGTTTCTTTTTCTCGTCAGTCTATCACGTAATCTCTTCTATGCCATTGAACCTATCCTCAAGGCGACCGGAATCAACTTATCTAATGCAGCATGCATATTTACTAAACACGTCTTGTTATAAACATTCTGTCAAACATTGTGTCCCGCGTATGTGTAGGAAAGTGTTCACCAAATGCGAATCTCCACAACTTCTTCCTCTGCCAATAAGTGTATACAGTGGCGGATACAGTGGATACCCCTTTTCATGGGAAATTAAAAAAAAATACCATTGTAATCATAGTCAAAACAATGGTGTACCCCCTTTTGCGAGAAACATATGCAGTTACACCATACAAAAAATGTATCCTGTTACACTTTGTTACAATTCGGCATCAAGGAACAATATCCCCCTCTCCACTGAGAACACTTTTTATAAAAGTTCATACTTTTCTTAGAAGCTATCACTAATGACGGTAACGGAAAGTTCCTGTGTTGTTTTCTTTTTTCACAAGCAAAAAAGTGAGCGTGGCTCACTAATACATTTTGTTTGTATTTTACTTAAAGAGAAGGTGTCTGCACACCTAAGGATTGATAAGTGATGAAATGTAATTGCTAAGATTAAAGTGTTTGTGAAAAGGGTAGGACACGTCTCTCCATGTAAAAAAGGTGGTTTAAGTAAAAGTAGGAATAATAGTAACTTGAAAAGGTAGGGGAAACATAATACACTACTGCCATTACCACTGATTTCAACTTTATTTTGAAAATTAATCCATCATAATCATTCATTCAAGTGACTTGAAACAACAGGTACATACAAGCACACCCTTGTAGACACAGTGAGGGATATACAGCAGTTAATGGCTGAAAGGAAAGAACATTTAACTTTTCCAAAAATATAACCAGTGGAAATATAAAAAAGTAAAATCAACAAGAACACAGAAGTAGCTTATGATGAAAATAATGATAAAGTCACCAAATCACAAAACAAAAGTATCTTCATTCATTCTAGCTCCGAAAATGACGAAGTAAAAAAATACAAAAAATCGCCAAAAATTCACCAAATCGTGTTTGCCATGCACCTCTCCTATTGGTGAAAAGGACATGTACCAAATTTGAAAAGGATGAGATGAATAGTTTTTCTGTAATCGATCGGACAATATTGTCTTATTTGGTATTAAAGTTAAAATTGTAAGAAACATGGAAATAATGTTAGTACAATTAAATGTCGTCATAATGTTCCTTCTAGGACTTTAAAATCAATGACGCATCATTGCTGTATGATGCCATAAAACAAGCCAGAAAGCTATATGTCCAATAATCTCCTATTTCTTTTTTTCCTTTCTCAATTTTTCTTTTACAGATTCAATTTCAGTCGACTTTATCTTTTGGAAATATCTTGCATTTGTGTTGGTATGTATAGTTCTATGTATAGTTGTCAGGCCCCTGCAGTTTTCTTTCATATTTATAAAAAGCACATAGGTTAGTCAGATGAATTTTAAAACTTATCTATGGAAAGGTGATCGTATTATAACGGTGTGCACATCCGCATTATTTTATGTTTCATGGTAAACTTTTGATTTTGCTCTGTGGTGTTTAGATCTAATGAAGATCAACAAAATTTAATATTTCCTGTGTATACACATACATTTGATTTATAGACAACCCAGCTATCCTAGTTGGACATATATTTGATTAGGTGTGAAAATATAGGTATTTTATAAAATGCTGTCACTAATGAGTTATAAATGAATATTTTTTATATTGTTTTTTTAAAAAAAAATGTAATAAGTGTGTGAATGACTACATAAAGTTTTGACAATAATTATTTCTGCTTTATGTTACATCCTCTTTTTTCAACAAACACAGATCTCTGACTTATAATAGGAAACATTTTACTTTAATGAGGACCTTATAGTGACGAATTGATTTTTACAAGCGGTGTCATAGTGCGCTGCTGATTGTTGAACAAATACTGAGGTGAATTGCTATTGAATGACTTAATTAGATTCGAGATACATCTTTCTACAAAATAATACCAAATTAAGCAATTTCCTTAAATGTTGTTTGTATTGTATCTCTTCAAGCCTAGTATACATGTACATTGATTACAAGAAATGTTGCCTTATGTAACACATTATTTGCATAAATATAACAGGCTGGAGGAATGGACGGCATTTCCATCTCTGTACAAATGGATATTGCCGTGAAAATAACATTACTAATCAGTTATGTTCTGATGTAGTAAATGCAGAAACAGGTTCACTGAAACATCTTTATCAAATTCGTAGATCTAATTGGAGGGATCAAACCAAATAACTTTCATTTTGTGGTTTGAAATAATCTGTGACAATGAACAAATTGTCCGTTAGAAAATTTCAATGTAACTGATACCAACATTTTGTACTGATAAAATGCTGAATGCTTTATGATAAAAGAGGATTAACCCTAATCCGAGTAACTAAATTGTTTACACAATTGTATATGCACCCGTCACATACAATATACTGATTATTTATGAAACAAACTATCAACTTTGGCAAATACTGAATTCACGATATTATCAGTTGTTATTTGGTCATCAGCGGTTATTTGGTCACCTTTCTCCCCGAGAGGATTTTCGAGGTCCCCCCTCTATATATTTAGAGGTGAACATGTTACCATATTCAACTAGTACACACATTCAAAGTATACATGAATGTCTACCCTTTGTAGAATACCTTTCATCTGTTTACCGATATCATTACAAGTATATCTTATTAACTATTGAGTTGTTCGTCAGAGTGAGGCCACTGAAGGGTACAGGAGTATAGTATACCTAAACACATCAACACCCTCCTGTTACTTGTTACAAACTTTATATAACCTTTGGTTCAACGATTCACTGTGATTAGTTAGACTCAAGGCCCCAGAAGATGGTTGAAGATGTTCTCTGATGACATCAACATAGTCCATGGTCCATCATCGAGCTACATGTACAATGTTAAACAGCTTATCAACTTTTGGTTCCACGATTCACTGTGATTAGTTAGACAGCCCCTGAAGAGGTTTGGAGATGTTTTCTGATCACATCAACATCCTACTGTTCAATGTTGGAGACCTGTGGCCAGATCTGTGTCATCTTCAAATCCAACCCAGAGAACTGCCCGTCATTAGCAGCTACAAGATGTACTTCCTGTAGAGAACCTCCAGTCACACTCTGGTCAAACGATTTTATTGCTTGAACCAATGGCCGGTACCCTACCAACAAATTCCCTGAGAAGAAAAATCATTTGTAAGACTTGAGGATTTAATATTCAAATCAGAATCATGTCAGAACTGTGTCAAACAATTATATATGAATCTAAATATAAAATAATGTCTATACAGAATACGAATCCATAAACGAAATGTCTTAGAGAAACTACTGCTGGTGCCATGTATTTTAAATATCAAAATAACTCTTTGAGTCGAGAGGAGGGACTTAAAAGAAAATATTATCATATTATTTGTGTCAATGGATAATTACCTAACTATACTTTCACGTTAGTACCCATAACATAGTGTTAGGAACGTTAACATAAAGCACAAGTATCACATAGTATCACTATTTCCAAGCAATTGCTTCATAATATTGTTATTTGATCGTCTGTGACACCATGCAATAATTGAATGTGACATCACTGCTTCGAGTGCACATTTGCTTATCATGTTTCCACTGTGTGATATTTCAATAACATTGCTGATAAGAAATAAAGTATATTGAAGGCGTGCACAACAACTTATAAAATGACGCTCGCTCTTGTAACATATCAGTAACTGTTAAGGTCATCACTCACTCACTCATTTTACTGATTCACATGACTTATAATTTCTAGAGGCAGTTTGAGTATACATAGGGCTGTTTATGGAAAGGGATTGGCGTTCTATACTTTGGCCATGGCTGATCTGATATATATATATATATATATATATATATATATATATATTAAGAAGATTGATCCAGTCAAACCCATCTGATGTTTACTCTTTTCTATATATATATATATATATATTATATATATATATATATAAATATATATATATATATATATATATATATATATATAAATATATATATATATATATAAGTAATATTCAGTCTCTTTCTCTTGAGTCTGTGTCATCACATTTCACTGTTATGGTTTCGTTGTATATCAGGTCCTGCAATTAACATGTGGTACCTCATTTTCCCAATGCATCACCATCCCGAAACCTAGAACAGTTATTTATGGAGAGAGTATGTTTGATAAGATTGCTGGAACATTGTGGAAATGATTACCATCAATTGTGAGAGATTCAGACACATTCAATGGTTTCAGAAAATCTGTCAAGACCCATCTCTTTGAAATAGGCAGTGAAGTGCTCCTACTTATTTTTACTCTGTACACCGTCTTAGAGAGATTCAAATAAGGCGTTATAATAATTTTATATATTATAGTATATTATTAATATTATTGTTATCAATATAAGTAGTATTTATGACATATACACAATCTAGGAACATCTAAGTGGGGAAACAAGGTCAAATTTCACCTCCAAGGTCACAGGGGTCACTGCCACTTTCAAAATCTAATTCAGAATGTTTGTTAACCACCCAATGTTGTTATGTTATGTATCAACGAATAACAGGTTTTTCAAAAATGTATAGTTTGATAGTGTGTGTGCCCATATATTTGTATTAGTTTTAAAACAAGAGAATTAGTGAGCATATACCTCATATGACCACTCATATACCCCCGTTTCTAACATTGATCAAAGAAGAAAAGTTTCAAAATAGCAGATAGAAATCAATTAAGTCTTTTGTACAAACAAACCACAGCAGTACTATGAAAGCAGAGTATGTGTGTTTTCATAGGAAGTATGTTTTCATAGATACACTTGTAAGAGTGCTTTAGGAGTAAAAGTTGAAAAATCGATAAAATTTGCATAAATCATGCAAATGAGGGTATGAAACATTCAAAAGACAGATGTTCACATAGTGATTATATGTACCAAGTTTCAAAACAATTTAACAAATCGTGGTTGAGTTATGAGTGGAACAAAACGTATGAAAGACGAAGTGGAAATACTGAGAAAATTTGCATGAATTATGCAAATGAGGGTATAAAACATACAAAGGGTAGATATACAAATCATAGTGATCATATGTTTCAAGTTTTGTAACATATTAACAATTAGTGTCTGAGTTATGAGCGGAACAAAAAGTGTGAATAGTGAAGTTGAAAAACGGAGAAAGTTTGCATAAATTATGCAAATGAGGGTATGAAACATGCAAAAGGCACATGTACACATCCTGTGATTGTACATATCAAGTTTCGTAAAATTTGAACAACTAGTCTCAGAGTTATGAGTGGAACAAAAACAATCCGGACGGACGGACGTGCTGACCGCTATATACCCCCGTCTACGTTGTAGCGGGGGTATAAAAATGTTCTAAGAATACGAAAATTGTTACACGCATCCACTTGCTCATATATATTCCAATTATGCATATACATATATATTTAATTTGATTTTTTATTACTGCTTTAACACTGAATTCTTTATCTTTAAAAAAAAGATATATTTTGAACATCACCTGAGTTATTTATTATAGTCTTCAAATTGCAGTCACGGAACCAAAAAAGTCGCCGATGTGGCATATTTGATGATGTTTTGATTCTTTTTTTTTTGTGTTCACATGTTATTATATGTTACAATTATAAAGATAAATAGTTTGTAACTTGATGTTATTTGTTTCTAAAACAATGAATAAAATCAGCTCAAGTGCTACCTTTTAATCTACCTTCTTAGATAGAAAATATTTGTGATGGAAATTTCAAGACTATCCCATATTTATAATGTTCACGACATCTTATGAACTTTCCTTTGTTGATAGACATCCAAGTGTCTACAGTATTACTTTCTCAATATTTCCTCAGACGTTTCCCTTTGAAGCCCAGGTATCAGATGTTCAGTTCAAGTTCAGTATCCCCCACCAACTTCGTTGTGGCGTGGGATAATTTCTATATTAATGGCGGGACAAGCTTCCAAACTCTGTTATATGGAACAGCTGATGAAACCATTATGTCAGTGACAACATAGTTGAATTACTCCGTTAATACATTATTTGGACTAAACCATCTGATAAATCGTCACGGACAATTGTAGTTGTGGGAATAATGGAATAAACTGCAAACAGAATCGTAAAATACATGCACTACGTAAATCTACTCTGATTCGATAATGATTTAGTTTACCATGTTACATTTCTTGTGTTTGTAATGTTTTTGTACTGTGGAGGTGTCCATAAAAGCAAATTTGCTTGTTGAGTTTTAACAAATTACTTGGGAATAAAATTAATCAATAATAACTATTTTGGACTTTAAAAAGTACTTACAAAGGCATGGGAATGCAGTCGATGTGAGGTTTCTGTTTGCAGCTTCACAGAGACACTTGGTGATGCCTTCTCTGTAACATTGTGCAAATGGACCCACAACAAGGTTGAAGATTTTCTTGCAGGGAAGACGACCAGCATCAGTGACAACAACTGATCCGTAATAAGGCTGACCTTTCTCTCGTACAATTCTCTGTAACTGATCTGACAGTTGAGATCCAGCAGCAGCAGCAACAGACTTGGAGACTTCAAACCATGGTGATAGATCTCGGTTAACCTCTCTGACGATGACATCTGTTGTGAGTTTTGTCATATCTCCTTTGTAAAGCTTCACAGTCAGTGACTTGCCTTGAGCAACCGTGCAGCCAGATTGGTGAGTGACAGTCCTCGTCCTCGGCGCAGCTGTGGATTGAACTTGTCAGATGACAGGGATTGATATTCTATACAGCATGTGATGTTATAAAAGAATATTCAGTTTTAATAATAATAAATAATTATACTCATGTCTGCTTGTTTGCCCTTAAACTTCAAGCACTGCAGCTCAAAGCGCAAACAGGTATCTGGGAAAAGGTGAGTTTTAAGTTAGAGTTTGAAAAGTTCACATGAAGACGTTGTTCAAGTGGCAGAGAATTCCAAAGATGGGCTGCTGCGAAGCGAAATGACCTGTAGCCAAAGGTTTTCTGTTTATATGTGGGCACTTGGAGTTGTAACTGGGCACTGGAACGCAGAGACCTCGCCGGGTTGTACACACAAACACTGTTCTGCAAGTAGTCTGGGGCTTTACCATACACACATTGATGGGTCAAAACAAACACTTTTAGGACATATCAGCATATGTGAGGATACCAATTTCAAGACAGCAAAGAAGATTATTAGCATCACTTAGGTGTGGTAACCTGCCTCTAAATATAGAAAGAGGAAGATACACCAAGCCTGTAACTCCCTTAAATTAAAGATTGTGTACATTATGTGAGAAAAAGGAAGTTGAAAATGAAACTCATTTTCTACTAGTTTGCCCCTTCTATAGTGACTTAAGAAATATTCTGTTCAATTCCTGTCAAAATATTACAGACTCTTTTACAGTTTTGGATAACCCCCAGAAATTGATCTGGCTTATGAACGCGGATGAAATACAGTATGGATTAGCAAGATGCATACAACAGATGCACCACAAACGACGATTAGAACTCTAAATTACCATCTTTTAACAATAGCATTTTAACAATGTGTAAATATGATGTATATTTGCCTTTTAAATCATTATATAAGATATGTGCAATTCCACATGAATGAGTGTGAGTTTGAAATGTATTATTTATTTTAAATGAAGGATTGTTTGCTTTTACAAGCTGAGAGTGATATATTTTGGTCAGAGTGAGCTGGTGTGTAAATTAGTGTATTAGAGTGAGTGAGTGAGCCAGTGTGACAGTTTAAGCAAATCTGTCAGACTGGTGAATTTATTGTTTAAGGGTGTGTCAGTGTAAGGTATCGGGTGTGTCAGTATAAGGTAGCGGGTGTGTCAGTGTGTTGTAGAGGGTGTGTCAATGTGGGGTAGAGAGGGGTGACTGTGGGGTAGAGGTTGTGTCAGTGTAAGGTAGCGGATGTGTCAGTGTAAGATAGCGGGTGTGTCAGTGTAAGATAGCGGGTGTGTCAGTGTAAGATAGCGGGTGTGTCAGTGTGGGGTAGATGGTGTGTCAGTGTGGGTTAGATGGTGTGTCAGTGTTGGTTAATGTGTCAGTGTAAGGTAGCGGGTGTGTTAGTTTGGAGTAGACTGTGTGTCAGTGTAAGGTAGTGGGTGTGTCAGTGTGTGGTAGGGGTGGTCATGGTGAGCAGCGGTTGTGGAAGGGTGAATGGTGAGAGTCAGGGTTAAGGTAGTCAGTGTGTCAGTTTGAGGTAGTGATTATGTGAATTTTAATAAGCTCGTGTAGCAATCGGAATGGGTCAGTGTGTCAGTCGATGAAGAATGTGACAAGAAATAGTGATGTAATACATACACTTTTTTTGGTGATTTTAAAATAAGTGTTTTATATATTTGGTGTCTTGTCGGCCTAATGAGGCCTGGTTGTTATATGTGAACTTTACCTCTGTGTGAATATTGTAATTTAACAACATGACACGGTAATAAACTATTCTATTATTATATTAGTATTATTATTATTATTTAAACTCAACTCGCTGTTTGACAGGTAGCCAGTGAAGCTGTTTAAGTATTGGAGACGTGCGGGAGTCCTCCTTTGCCCGAACTACAATTATTGCGGCAATATTCTGAATTTTCTGCAATCGCTTTATGTTTTCTGCTGATGTGCCAATGAGAACACTGTCACAGTAATCCAGTCGTGATAAGAGAAGGCCTAGCAAATACATCTGATGTGAAAATAGCATTTCTGGACGATTTCGCTAACCATGTTCAGTGCAGAGTCGAGGTAATCACCAAGATTTTTCGCTCCTGGCGAAAACAAAATTGTCGAGTTGCCAACCTATAAATTATCTACAGTAATTTTCTGAAATCGTTTTTGAGGTCCAAAGAACAGTTTTGGATAACCCCCAGAAATTGATCTGGCTTATGAACGCGGATGAAATACAGTATGGATTAGCAAGATGCATACAACAGATGCACCACAAACGACGATTAGAACTCTAAATTACCATCTTTTAACAATAGCATTTTAACAATGTGTAAATATGATGTATATTTGCCTTTTAAATCATTATATAAGATATGTGCAATTCCACATGAATGAGTGTGAGTTTGAAATGTATTATTTATTTTAAATGAAGGATTGTTTGCTTTTACAAGCTGAGAGTGATATATTTTGGTCAGAGTGAGCTGGTGTGTAAATTAGTGTATTAGAGTGAGTGAGTGAGCCAGTGTGACAGTTTAAGCAAATCTGTCAGACTGGTGAATTTATTGTTTAAGGGTGTGTCAGTGTAAGGTATCGGGTGTGTCAGTATAAGGTAGCGGGTGTGTCAGTGTGTTGTAGAGGGTGTGTCAATGTGGGGTAGAGAGGGGTGACTGTGGGGTAGAGGTTGTGTCAGTGTAAGGTAGCGGATGTGTCAGTGTAAGATAGCGGGTGTGTCAGTGTAAGATAGCGGGTGTGTCAGTGTAAGATAGCGGGTGTGTCAGTGTGGGGTAGATGGTGTGTCAGTGTGGGTTAGATGGTGTGTCAGTGTTGGTTAATGTGTCAGTGTAAGGTAGCGGGTGTGTTAGTTTGGAGTAGACTGTGTGTCAGTGTAAGGTAGTGGGTGTGTCAGTGTGTGGTAGGGGTGGTCATGGTGAGCAGCGGTTGTGGAAGGGTGAATGGTGAGAGTCAGGGTTAAGGTAGTCAGTGTGTCAGTTTGAGGTAGTGATTATGTGAATTTTAATAAGCTCGTGTAGCAATCGGAATGGGTCAGTGTGTCAGTCGATGAAGAATGTGACAAGAAATAGTGATGTAATACATACACTTTTTTTGGTGATTTTAAAATAAGTGTTTTATATATTTGGTGTCTTGTCGGCCTAATGAGGCCTGGTTGTTATATGTGAACTTTACCTCTGTGTGAATATTGTAATTTAACAACATGACACGGTAATAAACTATTCTATTATTATATTAGTATTATTATTATTATTTAAACTCAACTCGCTGTTTGACAGGTAGCCAGTGAAGCTGTTTAAGTATTGGAGACGTGCGGGAGTCCTCCTTTGCCCGAACTACAATTATTGCGGCAATATTCTGAATTTTCTGCAATCGCTTTATGTTTTCTGCTGATGTGCCAATGAGAACACTGTCACAGTAATCCAGTCGTGATAAGAGAAGGCCTAGCAAATACATCTGATGTGAAAATAGCATTTCTGGACGATTTCGCTAACCATGTTCAGTGCAGAGTCGAGGTAATCACCAAGATTTTTCGCTCCTGGCGAAAACAAAATTGTCGAGTTGCCAACCTATAAATTATCTACAGTAATTTTCTGAAATCGTTTTTGAGGTCCAAAGAACATTTATTCAGTTTTACTTTAATCATTGATTCAGCATTGATTCAGTTTTACTTTCATAATAGCAGTTATTATAATTAAGAACATATATTTACTTTGCTTAAAGGATAGCCGAAATATGTTATTTTCTATTGAATTCTTATCTGCAATTGGTTCATCAGACTATTTTGTGAAAAATAAGACCCCAAAAAAAGGAATATGTTGTTCCTAGATTAAACTAGAGCGACTTTAACATTGCATAAATATCGTTTGCTTTTCACCAGCCAACGACAAACGAAAAATGGGGCGGGGCTCACAGGGACAGGGTTGGACGGTAACCCGAAGTGACATACGTTGAGGGACGGGATGTAAACACCCGCTTACTATTTATCATGGCAAACACAGGGGCATGGTCAGTCGATCTTCTATAACTACATTTTACAACAATGCCACACCGTTGTTCTGCTGCAAATTGTAAGAGTAATCCTGGTTATCAAGTTTCACTTTACAAGTTTCCGTCTTGCTTCACCCCAAATGGACCGATTTTGTTCGAGCGAAGAGAACGAATCCAATGTCAGCCTCGGCTTAGGCTACCCGCCACTACTTGTCGTTCAAGCGCGAATAGGAATGTATTTGTAGACAAGACAGACAGACAGACAAGTATTTTATTTGAGTCTCACCTCAATAGTGGTACACATATTACATTACATTTTTAAAAATATACTATATACATAAAATACCTTGAGCCACTCCATTAGGAGTTATGAGAGACTTAATTAATAATAATAATAACATACAATATATACAGTTTAAGAACGATCTGTGAATAAAAAAGATTTACGTGTATCTAAAATAACTTTGCAGGCTTTGGCACTAAAAATTGCACAATCCGTATGTGCGAGAATAAAAGCTAATCTATCACAGTCATTTGCATTATTAAAATCTTGCCATAAATTATAACATTTTTCAAAAAGATCTCGACGAATACTCTCATAAAGTGGACAATATAAAATGACATGACACTCATCCTCAACACAGGTTTTACAATTAAAACACACCCTTTCGTTTACTGGTAGATTACTGTACCGCCCTGTCTCTATACCTATATTTGTATTGAAGCAAATACTACTAATAATCATTTTCTTTTTTTGTTTTACATGGTAATGTTTTGTTATCACGATAAAAAAGAAGTGGATCGTCAAACCCGCCAAGGACTTATGTATCGCTCTCCAAGAAAACATACATGTAACGTATATCTATATCATTTTGTAAATAACGAAAGTACATATAATCAGTTATATACATTGTAATGATAGTTCAAGTATTTTGCATGCGAATAGCAGCCTACAACGTGACCAATAATAACAACGAACCTTTTTTCATCATGAGCTTGATAACTCATGTATATCATCGTTTACCCTCAGCTATTGTACAAAGATATGTTTTCTTCAAATGAGTGCCATCGACCAAGAAAAGCCTACAGATTACACTGTCATCCTATTCCTAAATTCCATTGGTTTAATATATGTTCCTTACGTTCATTGGTTGACAATATCTAGAGTGAATCTCGCGTTAATGTTATTTCCTATTTCCTTTGTGTCACCAAGACAGGACATTTGACAATAAACACATGTGACACGCTGGTCGTCGACATGCCATTTGTTATATAATTGAATCGATCCAGTAGACTTATCTGTACAAACATTCCCTCTCACCTACTCAGCTTCTTTGACTTTGTTCAGCTTAATTGCGTAAACTAATTTGCTGTAACAACACTTCTAAGAAACATCAATATGGTACGCTTAACTGAGAAGTGTGTGTTGGTGTGTTGAAGCAACACGTAAAAACTAGCAGCCTATTTACTAATCCATTTCGTTTTCATTTACGAGATGTGCATAAAGATGCTACTGGTAACATAATTCTTTCATTCGATAATGTTCGTTTGTCTATACATATGTATAATCATAACTTATATGTTTGCGTGTTCAATTGAGCAATCTTCATGTAAATTTCACTGAGCATGTTGAACAATCCAGTTCATGTACAAAATGTATTAATTGTGTAATTGTAAATAATTCATGAAAGTGAAGTGAACATTGTTTGCATTACATTAAATTACATGTGTATATATATATATATATATATATATATATATATATATATATATATATATATATATATATATATATATATATATATATATATATATATAACATTTTGATTGACAAATTTCAAATAACAGTAATCTTTTAATTTTAAACATTGTTTTTCATTATCACAACAGAGGATGAACAATTCATCTCCTCTCTGAAGTATGATGAGAATACACTTCAGTACAAAAGACAGTTGACACCTCAGTTGGTTTAGATTAATTCAATAGTTTAATAGAAATTAGATGCATTTGATTATTGCACGATTACAATAACACATCTCGGAAGTAGTTTGAATTAATTAATTGGTGACGGTTAAAGTTTTAGTCAACCACGCCTGTGTGCAGAATAAGGCACATTTATTAATTGTTTATTTATTAATATGTCTAATATGTTGATGAGTTGTGTTTTATCGAAATTAAAAGAATCTATCAGTCTAAATTATTATTTTTTTAAACGTAGATGTATTAATTGTTTATTTATTAATATGTCTAATATGTTGATGAGTTGTGTTTTATCGAAATTAAAAGAATCTATCAGTCTAAATTATTATTTTTTTTAAACGTAGATGTATTCTTTGACAGATGCCTGCATTTTTCTGGTTCAGAGAATGAGGAAAACTTAACATATTTATAATTGAAAATCATACAAATGATGCAACCAATTGAGGCGTCATCTTTCATTTGTACTGTAGTGAATGTATGTGCATTTAGACATTAACCATCCCTGCTTAAAGGATTCATTTGGTGGTTAAATGAAATTTCAATTGTAAATTATATAATAGAATCCAAAAATAGGGGTCGTTGGATATTTACAGTTATGAATTATAAATTTTACAATTATATAATCAATAGCAACATAGATTGCCGTCTGATGATTACAGTTTCTGTGGGAAATTCACATGAATACAGACGTAGGATTTTGTTAGGCAGAAAACGGACCAAATGTTTATCTGAAACTTAAGTCTCCTAAATGTTCTATGTTATCCTTCGCAGATTGCCTTTTGATGATAAAGCTTTCAGCAGGAGAAATTATATTTTTAGCTCATCAGGCAAGAAAGGCTCGATGGGCCTATGACATGGAATGGCATGGCGTCCGGCGTCCGGCCATCCGTCCGTAAACTTTTCACTTTTCGACTTCTTCTCCAGAACCAATGGCTCTAGAGAGCTGAAATTTTATGTGCACACTCCACTCGATATGGGGTCACAGGGATCACAGCCTTAAAAACCTATTTTCATCTTCTTCTTAGCTTCCAAAAGGTCTAAAGAGCTGAAAAGTTGTGTGCCGACTCCTTGGTAAATGGGGATTCTCAATTGTAGATTTTGTGACCCTGCAACCCCATATATAGGTCACAGAGGTCATGACCTGAAAACCTATTTTCATCTTCTTCTCAAGAACCACTGACCCTAGAGACTTGAAATTTCATGTGTATACTCCTTGGCCAATTGGGATTTAGTGATTCTGCGACCCCAAATATAGATCACAGAGAACATGACGTGACAAACTATTTTCATCTTGAGATTTCATGTGCTCTTCAAAGGGAGGTTATTCAAAGGAAACAACCATGATGAATTAAATTCTCAAGTGTGTCTTTATTTGTAGGGTATTTTATCTCTTGCCTCAAAGATAGGTCAGAGGGGTAAGGACCTTAAGACCTACTTCATCTTCTCCATTTAATGTGCTTCCTATTTGTTGTATTGTACCTCTCCTAGAAGTTGATATTTTGAATTAGTTAATGTATATAAATAATGATGACCTACAGAGTCAGTGGCTCTATTTTTACATGAATACATACATAAGATTCGTGTTAAGCGCAAAACAGACCAGACCTTTATATAAATGTTCAGTTTTCTACCTGAAATATGTTGAACTGCTTGAGGTTGTGAAACTTGACGTCCGAAAGCTCCAAGTTGTGACACCAATCCATCAAATGCTGTCTGTGTTGGTGAGAATCTGAGCCTGTCTTCATTTATTCTCACATCAGCAGCAACAGGTTGACTTTGCAGAGCATCCACACTTCTCTTGATAGCAGGGTACATCTCTAACATCTCCACATCATCAGCTTTCTCCTTGGTCTGGGCGAAGTCACAGGCCCTCGGGTCATTGCTTTTCACACTATTAAAAAAAAAAAAGAAAAAAAAAAAAAAATTAAAAAAAAATTTGAGATGACCCCCCGATTTTTACGCCCTCAGAATGTATTAGTCTAGAAAAGGCCGGACACTTGGTTTGACCCCACTCGTCTTCGAGGCCGCGCGCTACGCTCACACGGCGTGTAATCGATTAAAACTTTATACAGACATTTACTTGGATGATTTACCTATCGATCAACATTCATGGAACCTACCACCTCTTTATTGCCATTTCTACAAGTCGACCGAAAGCCCTTTTTCACTCTCAACGTACTAATGTGTACACAAATGGCGACGGGGGTGTGGTCGAAGCGAGCGCTCTGATTGGTCCACGCTTATAACCTTACATGTCGTTATCAATTTTCAGTTGCAAGGGAGATAACTCTTACTCACTATGCACGACCGTTTTCCTTTTAAATAGATTATATAGTAAAATTACATAATATATCTCTTTATCATAAAACAAATACTATACTCCACAATTATAATACAATGATTTTATTATCATACTTCTAGACGCTTATTAAAGTTTCGAATGTGCATGGCCAACACTCTCAATGAAAATATACGCTAAGGCTACAAGGCTATGTGGCTACAAGGCATAAATATATCTGAATCTGACAATTTACATGACTTCGAAAACAATGAAATTGTTCTGGGTCAATTTTGTCGACTGTGCATGGTTATAGCGTTTTAAAAAAATGTAATATTGGTGTGAAAAGCAATGACCCAAGGGCCTTCATTGTTTTCTATTACTTGACATTCTCAGCGCAGGATAAAATAGCAGGAATGGTGATTTCCTAATATTTCAAAATATATTTTGAAACATAGACAAAACATAGAAAGTTAACAGGGTATATTAATGTGGACTATTACAGATTGCAAGAATTAGATTAGTCGATTTATATCAACATGATCGTATCATCCTTGAATGTTAATGACTCGTTCAAACGATAATCATTCAGAATGATTATCGTTTGAACGAGTCATGATTCACATTTTCAAAATCCGTTTCTCTTGTCTTCGGCTACTGGACTAGTGTGATAAATTAAAACACTACCTCTTTACCATTGTTTCTAAGCATCCTCAGTTGTCATATTCAGATATGCTTTGTAGCCACATAGTCTTGTAGCCTTAGTGTACATTTTCATTAAGAGTGTTGGCCATGCACATTCGAAACTTTAATAAGTGTCTAGAAATATGATAATAAAATCATTGTATTATAATTGTGGAATATAGTATGTGTTTTATGATAAAGAGATATATTATGTTATTTTACTCTATAATCTATTTAAAAGGGAAACGGTCGTGCATAGTGAGTTAGAGTTATCTCCCTTGCAACTGAAAATTGATAACGACATGTAAGGTTATAAGCGTGGACCATTCAGAGCGCTCGCTTCGACCACACCCCCGTCGCCATTTGTGTACACATTAGTACGTTGAGAGTGAAAAAGGGCTTTCGGTCGACTTGTAGAAATGGCAATAAAGAGGTGGTAGGTTCCATGAATGTTGATCGATAGGTAAATCATCCAAGTAAATGTCTGTATAAAGTTTTAATCGATTACACGCCGTGTGAGCGTAGCGCGCGGCCTCGAAGACGAGTGGGGTCAAACCAAGTGTCCGGCCTTTTCTAGACTAATACATTCTGAGGGCGTAAAAATCGGGGGGTCATCTCAAATTTTTTTTAAATTTTTTTTTTTATTTTTTTTATTTTTTTTAATAGTGTGAAAAGCAATGACCCGAGGGCCTGTGGGCGAAGTAGGTGTCTGCGGACTCAATGGCGGCAAGGGTTGTATCATAAGCTGCTGAAGACTTCTCTCAATAGCTGAAAACATTGCTGAACTTTCTTGCTGCAGTTCAGACAAAAGTTGGTTCCTTCGTTGATCAAGCTGCATCTTCATGTCATCAATCATCGTTTTGATGTTTCTTTCAGACTCTTTCTTCATCTGTTCTACAGCATTTCTCTTTGCTTTCAGTTCTGTTTTACATTGTTGGAGGCCAGTCTTTGTCTTGTTGACATCCTGGAGGGATTCAAGGAGGGAGGATGTTCGTTTAGCAGCTGCATCTTGAATCTTCTCAAACTCATGACCCTTGTGGTCAATTACTGTACAAGAGAGACAGCATAGTTTTTCATCTCTAGTGCAGTAGAACTCGATATGGTGTTTGGGATGTTTGGGACAGAAATGACCTTGTGAGAACTCCCTTATGGGTACTTGGAGAGCTTCTTCAATGGTAGTAATACGGTGATCTCTGTTGAAACGGTTTCGACTGTGAGCATTTATGCATTCCTTGCAGAGATACGACCGACATTCATCACATCTCCCATCAGCATCGTTTCCATCTGGACAATCTTTACACTTGATCTTCTTCTGACGCTTCATGTGCAGGAAATCCACCAGCTTGCTTCTCACAGGATCTGCAGGTAAAGACGTGGCCTTCCCTTCGACCTTTTCAACATTTCTGCACATGGGACATGTGAGCTGTCCTCTTCCTTCCTTCTCTAGCAGCTGATCTATACATTGACTGCAAAAGGCGTGGAGACAAGTCTTTAGGAGGTGGGGACGTCTGTCTGTCTGGTTGAAATGTTCAGTGCAGACTGGACACTCCAAAAACTCCTCCCTCAAAGATATGACCAATTTCTCCGCGGGCTCAGACATACTTTACACCTGTCAATGAGATGAGATTTTAAAACACATTTCTTGCAGTATTGCAGCCAGTTGTGGCAGAGTTGAAATTAATGGAGCACCTTTACAATCCCTCACCAAATTATAAGGACGTGAGAAGCAAGTGCCTATGTGAGGCATGACAAAAGCAATAACCTGTTTCAATAAATAACGAGCCACGGAAAATGATAAATTTAGTTTCCCGAATTGTTTTGATAAAATTCATGAGTTGTTTGCATTGATGTGCTGTACAACTGCCACATTAAAACAAAATCTTTATAAAGAGTCCGACAAGGAGATGATTGTCCATATGCATACGAGTTTAACTTGGTTTTACTTCTCACTTACTGTATCTGCATGCGACTTAAATGTCCCTGTGAAAGTTTCTTTTCAAATAAGGATAAGTGTAGTGTTTTTGAAAGTTAATTTTACTTACGTTAATTGTATCTTCAAAATGTTTACATTAAATTGTATATCTAATTGACATCAAGAGCTCAGTGATGATGTTCCAATGCAGGCCGGCTCAAACCATAAGTTGCAAAATAAGTCAGCAAGACTGTATGGCCTGTTCTAGTTTTTCACTGTTTAAACGTTGACGGGCCTAGCATATTCTGAGAAGGGCTGGTTAAGCAAGCCCATACTGTCAGTACAGCTGGATACCGAAAGTTTGTTCACCTACTGGTGTATTTTAGTGGAAATATCATGTAATTTGGCATGTCTTTGAAGCATCGTATCAACGCAAAAAATAAAACCAATCATTTTGCATTTTTGCATTACAAAAAGGCAGTTGAGTGTTCCATAGCATAATATGATTTGATATCTCATTGTAAAAAGTTACAGTATTGACAACTCTTTGAAATGATAAGGGGTCAATCTTATCAAAACTAAAGTTTTTATTTTCTTCTGTAAAGTATTTAATAATATTGAAAAATCTTTAATAATTCAAATAAACAGGAGAAATTCAGCACCACATTTGGTCACCATATATAATTATGGATGGAACAAATTACAGTTTGATAGTGTGTGTTGTTGAAATGCAACTTTCAAAAAATCGTGTTCCAAAAGTAAGGTTGACGGACTATAGTAAAAAGTTACAGTATTGACAACTCTTTGAAGTGACCAGGGGTCAATCTTATCAAAACTAAAGTTTTTATTTTCTTCTGTGAAATATTTAATAAGTGATCAATTGGATATTTATGATTAATATGTTCTCATTTAGTTTTTTTTTATAATTTTTTATTTTTGGAACTCCATACATGGCAAACTTATTACAGGGAACAGTTCAATTTAACATGGATATAAAAATCGGTCTTGATGATGTACACAGGTATTCTTAGCAAGCATTTAAATACATATATATATATATATATAGAAAGTGGACAAGTATATCGAATATTTGATGTACAACATTGCTCAAAATAGATCGTGACAGATTGACCAGAATTTCATGAAGCTGTCATATTTGCAATTCGAATAGGAGTTAAATCGGTCAATGTAGTACATGGTCTTTATGTCTTCTTTAACATGTTTCAAATTTGGTAATATTTCCTGTTGTTTCATTTTGAATATATTGTATTTTACGACTATTATTATCAAGTTCAGTACATAGTTTCTCTTTTCGCAGTATCCTAGGAGTATGTTTTTTCTGGAGAAGCTTATATTACATCCGGTTTTTTCAAATAACCATTTTTCTATTTCTTTCCATATAGTTTTAACAGCTTTACAGTCATGTAACAGATGTATAATTGATTCTTTCTCGGTTTTACAGAAAGTACAAGTATTAGTTTCTTTGTATCTCATTTTTTTTAGTAGATCATTCGTTGGTAAGAACCTGTGCAATATGCTATATTGGAACCAAGAATGTTTTACACTATTATAAGACTTAAATGTTATGCGTTCTATCGTTTCCCATGTTTTATCATCGATGTGTTCGTTTAATTCTTTCTGCCATTTTTCTCGGTATGTTAGTGTTTTGGTGTTTTTTCTGTGTATGAGTATGTCATAAATGTCTCTACAACCTTTTGGATTGCCGACAATATTTTGCAAGAAGTACGGTAAAATAGGTAGTTGAAGTTTTTTTTGCAAGATGACATTTACAGATTTACAATAAAATTTAATAGCTTCTATTATTCCTTGTGTTTCTAGGAAATTAGTTTTGCATCCGAATATCTGTTTTATTTGTTCCGAGGTTAAAAACTTCCCGTTGTTATCTACGATGTCATTTATATATGTAATTCCTTTACGCGAGTAATGTTTATAATTAACTGGTTTACCACCTATCTTGATATTTTCATTTAACCATAAAGGTTGGGATAAGACATCGCTGGCACTCGAAACTGTTTCTGCTTTTTTTGTCATAAAGGTGCCCCATGATTTTAGAGTGTCTTTCCAAAAGTTATTTGTTCGTGGTGTTATTACAGATTCAAGTATGTGTGATTCGCAAGTTTGTATAAAACTGCTTGTTTGGCATTGAGTATTTATATGTAACAGTTTACTTATTTTTGAATCAGTGTTAGATATTCTTTTTATCCATGATATCTTTTGTGATTGTATGAGACTTACTATATCTGGTGCTCGTATTCCACCTTGTTCATAATTTGTAGTAAGTGTGTCCCGGCTAACTTTGTCAGGTTTGTTTTTCCATATAAATTTATAACATAGCTGTTTGATTTCTCTTATTATTTGATCATTTGGGTTGGGTAAACTTGCAAATAAATGGTTAAGTTGTGGTAAGAGTAGGCTTTTTAATACAGTATTTCTACCAAGGGGAGTGAGATCCCTAGCTAACCATTGATTCATAGATACTTTAAAAGTCTTAAGTTTATCTTTGTAGTTGCGTTCGACCATTTCCGCGAGATTGTGTGTAAATATAACTCCTAATAGTGTAAAAGAGTCGTTCTTCCAATCTAGATTCCAGCTTCTACAAAAAGTTATTTTGGAATTCTTTTCTGAACCTATCCATAATACCTGTGTTTTGTTGATGTTTATATTTAGGCCTGAAAAAGAGGCATATTGACTAAGCGTTTCTAATGTGGCTTGCAGGCATTTTTCAGTGCCATCTAATATAAGCGATGTATCATCAGCGTATTGGGAAATCAGGTATTCTGTATCTCCAATTTGTATCCCTTTAATGTGTTTATTATTTCTGATCATTATGGCCAGAATTTCAGCACATAAGAGGAATATATATGGGGAGATAGGATCTCCTTGTCTACAACCTCTTGATACGTCAAAATAGTTTGAGAGAAAGCCATTTACTACTACGCATGATTGAATATTGTTGAAGAATGTTTTTATCCACTTTGTAATTGATGTTCCAAAATTGAAGAATTTAAGGACTTCTTGAATGAAATTCCAGTCTACGGAATCGAATGCTTTTTCAAAGTCAATGAGGAGTAGAATACCTGGTATATTCATATATTCGGTATAGTCAATGATATCATATATTAGGCGCGTACATTCCCCGATATACCTCTTTGACATAAATCCTTTTTGATCTTCATTTATTACAGAGGGCAGGACATTTTTTATTCTGTTTGCAATAGTTGACGATCCGATTTTATATGCAACATTAAGCAGAGAAATGGGTCTCCAATTTTTTAGCAAATTTTTAGGTTTACCTTTTTTGGGGAAGCAAGTTATAACACCTTGTTTTTGAGTTAGGGACAATTCTCCTTTTTCATAGGCTAAATTTAATGATCTTATGAGATATTCGTGAATATTAGACCAAAAGAATTTGAAAAATTCAACAGTAAAGCCAGATGAGCCGGGGCTTTTTTCGTTTTTCATTTTTTTCAGAGCAATTAGTACTTCTTCATATTTGAGCTGTCCTTCTAGATTTTCTTGTTGATCTTTAGTCAGTTTTGGGACTTTAATGTCTTTGAACAGTTCTGTGAGATTAACCTTTTCGCATGACTTTTTCTGGTACAGGTTATGATAAAATGTTCTAGTTTCAGTTATCAGATCTTCTTTTTTGGTGAGAATTTCTTTTTGTTTATTTTCTAGTTTATAAATAGCTTTATTCAAAAAGTTCCTATTTTCTAATGAAAGGAAGAATTTGGTTGGCTTTTCTCCTTCTTCTTTCCATTTTGATTTGGACCGTAATATTATACCATCTATTTCCTTTTTATTTATGGTCTCTAATTCCTTATTTGCGTTCTTTAATTTATCTTGTAATTTTATTTTAGCATCAATATCACTGGATGAATCTATTCTTATTTCAAGGTCATCTATTCTTTCTTCAAGTGTTTGTCTAAGTTCCCGGTTTTCTTTTTTTTTATATGACGAGTATTTTATTGAATGTCCTCTGATCATTAGCAAGAGTGTTTCAAAGAATAGTTGATCATTGATTTTGAAGACATATTTGCCTGTTCATCTATGTATGATTTATACTGTTCTTTAGTTTCATTAATCAGTAATTTGATCTCCTCTACATAAGTTTTATCATAAAGTAAGGAATTATTAAATTTCCAATAGCTTTTTCCCCTTTCTATTTCGCTTATATTTAGTTCAATCCAAATTATAGAGTGATCCGATCTATATGCCGAGTCGATTCCAGTTTCATTAATTGAGCTTTCGAGGTTTTTTGATATGATAAAATAGTCAAGTCTTGCCTGTTTGATAGGGTTTTTCTGTCTCCATGTGTATCTTTGACTTTCTGGGTTCTGTTCTCTCCATGGATCTATTAAATCATGTTCTTCCATGTATTCTAACCAGGTTTCTCTAGCTTTAGTATTATTAATATTTTTATAATTAAAGTAATCTAATTTTGGATCTTGTACAAAGTTCCAATCTCCACATATAGAAAAACTATCTGATTGGAAGTCAGTAATGATCGACATGATTTTGTGATAGAATTCCGGAGTATCAGTGTTTGGTCCATATATTGTTATCAAAGTAAATATTTTATTCGTAATTTTCATTTTCAATGCTACGTAGTTCCCATTTACATCATATCTAGAGTCTTCAATGGCAAAATCAAAGTTGTTATTAAGAAGTATGGCTGTCCCTCTGGCATTACTTTTGTAAGAGCTGAAAAAACAATATTTTGATCCCCATTCATCTCTTACTCTATTTTCTATTTCCTTTGTGAAATGCGTATCTTGGATACAATAAATATTAGCGTTTTTGCTTTTAAGATGGCGAAACAAATCTATACGTTTACGTTTATTATTCAGGCCTTGGCAGTTTGACGATAATATTTTCAATCTGTCATGCATTATGGTGGGTATTTGATCTGAACAATGGTGAATGAACTGTTTTTGTGAATATAAATTTTTGTATGGAGAACGTTTTGCAGATTAGAAGATGAAAGTAGAAAAAGAGAGCTTAAAGGAAGGGTATAGTTAAAGAATATGAAATTTGTTACCTTCATGTGTTTCATGTTTATCCGGGTAATGTGGGAACCTGATAGTGGGAAGTTGGGCTTCAGTGTGAGAGAGCTTGAAGTTAAGTGACGGGTGTCATGCTTTCACCGTGATGTGCCGTGCACGTGCAGCGAGCTTGTTCATTTCAGGTTGTGGGTTTAGTGTTGTTTTCAGTCAGTAATTTAACGTTTGAGGAATTTATATTTTTGGAGTGTCAGTGAAAGTTTGTTTATGAATGTGTAAGGTAAATAAAGAGTTGTTTATGGTAAGTGAGTTTTGTGAATGTTATTAATGATTTGGTGGTTATTTATCTATGTGGGATACATGTTTGGATACTATTTACAATTACACATGGTGGTATTGACTACATTAGTAAAGTGGATTGTTATGTTTGTGGTTTTAAGTGAATTATTTTCTATTTCTATATTGCAAGTATCAGTGTGTTATGTTTTTGGATATTTCAGTATAGAGGAATTGTATTATTCAGATATGTTTTGGTATCCATGACAAATTTATTTTGGTTGATGTTTGATTAGGTCAAATAGAGTATGTTATTTAATCAAGTTATAAATAAATTATGCTTGAATTGTGTAATACCCAAATGTAAGAAATACACTTGAAAATTAATGGTAAATATCATCATATACAACATATAAACATAGACAAAAGTAAATGTAATACACAAATTTTAGCAATACACTTGAACATTCATGGTAAATATCAGCATATACAACATATAAACATGGGCAAAAGTAACACAATTCTCAAAATAGCATATATGTAATATACACATATGGAGATATAAACAGTTGGATATGTGTATACATATTCACTTGGGTGAAGTCAAAATGTAAGGAAGTGATAGTTCTCCAGGTATAGTTTGCATACATAGATGTTAATTTTTCTTAATCATTAAGTGATTCTTTATATGCATACTACATGTACACACATAATTACACACATGTATACATACATATATTGTATTTTCCATACACACCACCTGCAGAGCTTTCAATACATGTATATGTATGGTATAGATGAATCATGATGCTAGTTAAATTTTGTTTTGCATTATACTGACCAGCTTATAGTTGTTACTCATTATATGTTATATATATAGTATTACTTATTAATAGTATTCCAAATCAGAAAAAAAGAATAAGTATTTTTACTTCCAAGTGCATATTTTACTGGAAATATGGAAGTGATGATAATCATTGTGGTAAAAAATGTTTTTATTGTAAACTGCTTTATTTTGTTCATTATATGAAACCATCTCTCATGAAAAAAGTTGAGTTTTGTTCCTAAATGTACATGTATGGAGATTAAGATTCTGTAGGTCTGTTTATCTGATATGAGTCAGAGTCAAATCTGAGATGAGCTCAATACCATACACTAATGACTATTCCTGATCAGTTCACAAGTTGCTAATTCTTCAACCTCTTCAATACATATGTACTTATATACATGTACATACATACATATATATGCATATACATACATACACATACACACACATAAATACATGAATACATACATATATACACACACAAGCACATGTTAATGATTCCTCACTAAATTATTACATCTTTGTTTTACATATGTAGATGTTATATTCAATTATATCAGATATGTATAGCAGAAATTGACTGCTTTGTTATGTCATATGCATATCACACCTCTTTTAGAAGTTGGTTCTTTGTCATAAGTGAATAGAAATAAAACTAAAAGGTCTTTGCTGGTATATTTGATATGAGTATCATGGTCTAGACTCAGTATAGTCTGAGTGCCTCTGGAATGGTTACAGGCACTAGTCTCCAAGCTGATTGTGGTTCTGTAGGGAGCTTTTTCTCAAGAACAAGATCAATGCCTTTTGTTCTTATTCTTGTGTAGATATTTTCTTTTGATCTCAGTTCATAGGCTCTTTTGTTGAGGAATGCTCTTATTCTCTTCATACCAATAGGTAGATCTGTCTGGATGTTCATCTGTGTTTCATAAAGTCCAGATTTGGCCCTGAAGACGTCTTCCCTATCAGCCATAGACACAAATGATATTATCATAGTGGGGGGTCTGGGTGTTGTATGTTGTTGTACATTGTATCTCGGTTTTGGAAGTCTGTGGACTGATTTAAAGTAGATTTGATCCACTTTTCCAGGATCTAGTTTTAAATTCCTACACAGGATATTCCTTATTACGGATTCTGGATCTTCATATTTTTCCTCAGGGATTCCATTAAACAAGAGGTTGGGTTTCCTATCATGAAGTTCTTTTATGATTGCCTCTTGTTTAAGTTGATTACATTTCAGATCCATATCTGCACGTAGGACGTTTATGGACTCTTTTAGTGCATCTATTTCTTCTGAGTGTGATTCTAGAGTCTTCTCAGCGTCATCCACTCGTGATTTGGTGTCAGCCACATCAGCTTCAATCTTCGCGATTGCCTCTTGAAGATTAGCGTCTACACGGTCTATCTTTTTTGAAAGATTTCTTTCTGAAGACAAGATCAGTTCCCTTATGTCATGTAGACTGATTGTATCAGACTCACCCGATGAGACATTAGTTGCAGAACGTGTACTGCCAGATGGGCCGAGTGGGCGGGTCGCCATATTGTTTGTGTAGAGTGGTGTCTCACTGTATATAGATATCGTGTCTATCTTGTATCAAAACACACATACAATTCAAAATTCACTTACAATGGGTCCCACGTGTTCATGTATGATGTCAGATCAGTTTGTAAGCATCAAGTCTCCTTTTGATTACAGGTAAACCACATTATTTCCCGGAGCTCGTAACACACAACTCACTCAATCATGACCTTCACCTTCTCAATCATTTGTCAATCAATTGACATTTAGTCAATATGAAATCTTTTATGAGAAATGAAATGAAATTCGAATTTTCAAAATTTGGCCCCTTCTGGCTTTTTCATTATGCCAAATTTCATAAACATGTACCACTGGATAATTCTAAAAAGACTTGTTTAATCCTTGATATACAATGATTCATTGTCATCGTATGCTATGTGTAATCTCTTTTAATGTTTAGATTTGTTTAATTCAAGTTAAGTACATAAAACATGAAGTAAGTTTGTATGTGTATTGGTTTAAAAAGCATACACACATGTACAACTGCAAACCAATATTTTGTGGATATGAATCATAGAATGTGTACTATAGCAATGTTACATTGTTCACTATCTAATGTCATCTTGTTCTAATACGAATTCAGTACTGATACTATGCAACCTTAACCTTTATGATTACACCAGCAATGTCAAGTTCTGATCACATGATGATGAGTCCATGTTTATGTTGTAAACTTGTTTCTGTGATTCAACAATTAATCTTCAAGTTATCGCTTTCTGTGGAACGTATTATCAAAACCAGAGTTGGGAGTATGTATGTACAATTAATTAGTAATTAACTTACATACATAAGTTCCTTTACGTTTTAATATCATTTCAAAGCTTTGTTAATCGTTTTTATTTATCATACAAAATGAACAGTATACACTTTTGTCATGATCTCAAAATCAAGAATTTTAAACTTGACTTGTTCGTTTATAGCTATAAGGGGATGCGATGAATTCTTACTGAAACGAACTCCAACCCACAAATTGCCATTTGACTGAATGTAAATTATATTGAATTTTAGATTGATGGAATGAGGAAAAATGGAAAAACATGCTGCATTGTCGAGACCAAGTGGGACAAAACGTATATAATAAACAGCATTTAACAATAAATACACATAAGAGAAGATGTTTCATGTACATGTACATAGTCAAATATAAACAACCCTTACTAACTCACTGACATAACACAACCACGTTTCATCTGTGACATACCGAATAACACAGCATATACGTTGACGATACGTTTATTGTGCACACCAGTCGATAATGCAGTAGCAGTCGATAAACTGATAAGACACATGCTAGTCGATAACATTCATTACATCATCCTCGTAGCTCTTACTTGGATGGCATTTAGAAAGGGTCAATTCCTACTTTCAATTTTTGAAGCGAATGTCATTGTTTTTTTCTGGTTTTATTACTTACAGCAATGAAGCGTCAACGAATTAAAGCCCCATAACTTATGTTACAGACAGACAGTATCTTTAATAACATAATTTCCATATTGTGTTAAAAGGTTTAACTTAAATATGGAACCTTGTGTCCAAATCGATGTGAAAATTTCATTACAAAATATATTCTCATCATATAAATACTAAATCAATGTTTATAATTCATCAACCGTATTTTGATTAATTACCCAAGCACTTACCTCTTCCAAACAGCCCCGTTCCTTCCTTGTCGATATCCGCCCTCAAAAGGGAGATAAACAGGTGCAGGCTTCCTTCAAAACGATGGTCTAGATATACAAACCTATTTTAGCGATAAAACAGTGGCAAATATCATATATTAACATCTGATGAATCAAGAATGGGCGTTCAATCAAGAATGGGCGTTCAACATCAGGGGTGCCGGTCTTGCCGGAGGTGCCGAGCTAAGTATAGAAACACGTCATAACTATTGCGAGGTGTGGTGCAATAAGCAGGCTATTGTTTGTAACGGAAAATCGCTCAGTCTAAAAATAGCAAGAAAGGCGCCAGTTATAGGAAGTGGATATTACATATAAATATCACCCTTTAGACAGGGTTAATTTAACAACAAAATAGAAGCATTTCTTATGGTTAGTAGATGATTGAGGGATCATGTCAACTAGGTCCATCACGACTCGGAACAAGCGAGAGAGGAGAGAATAAACAAACTCTATAGCTGATAACCAGTCCTGCATACACAGAAAGAAAGTGTGTGAAATAGCCAGAGTCTCGTCTGCCATATCGATGGGGTGTTATAGTAAACACAGCCTACTGTCCGCTCATAGCAATTCACTTATGCTTAACGTAGGCTACACATAGAGGGAGCGAGGTTATATATTGAAATCATGTGAAGGAAAGGAAAGAATGACTTTGTCAGTATCTTTCTCTATGGTTTATACTGACACACAACAATTATCATTGCCTGTCAGTCACCTTATAGTTTGTTTGCTTTAGACGTAATTAAAATTGTTTAAAACATATGCTGTCTCCAAAGTTCGTAATAGCATGCAGTGTCTGTTTAGGTTGAAACATGATCAGATATGAGTGAAGAGTGAGGTTAATAAATAAGCAGTTGTCTCCCTTTCCTATATAATAACGTTGAAGTGCTAACAAACGTTCATTTTCACGGGAGGGGCGGGATAGCGCAGTGGCTTCGGATCATGAGGTTCGGGGTTCGATTCCCACCATGGGCACGGCAACTTTGTCTGCAGTATGGAACTGTTCTACACGCAGTAAGGTTTGAGTACAGTGCTATACTGAATTTCAGCGTAGTACCACCCATGGTTCGCTAGTTCCAACCGATGCTCGCAGGTTTCACGCAATGCATAGCCACATGCAGGCTTTCTCCCTGCCATAATACTAGCAGCCGCGATATAAGTGAAATACACTTGAAAGCGGCGTTAAACACCAACTCACCTCACCTCACTTTCACTGGTTAAGCTATTTTTTATATAAGCTGGTCGGGCGCATTGAACTTGAACTGCTGTTAGGGACCTCGCCAAGTCAAACTTACCTTGCCTCACGATGTAGTACTCCGAATGGAAGAGGTTGTATCACGTGACACGAGTCTCGGAGATGGTCATGAAATTCCCGTGCATTCTGACCGATTAAAACCTTGCGAATAAAAAATGTTTTCCTCACCTCAGGATTTTTCTTATTTTATGGGAATATCGTTCGACCATTCCAAGCCAGGAAAGGTGAGTTAATTTAGTTTTAGTTCATCATTTTTTTACGGAGATATTGAATTTTCCGGATTTCATTGGCTAACTTTACATCTTGATTCCACAAAATGAATGACATGGAACTCATATTCCCTTAAATGAGATTTTATGTGCGCTTCTATGGGATGAAGGTAAATGTGAGGATAATAAAGGGTAACAATTCCCAGTCTCGTGTGAAAGAAACTTTCAGGTAGGTTATGCTTTTCTTTTTTCATGTCAATGCTATCATCCAAGGAGTCTTTATGGTGCTGTAGAATAGGTTATTAAACGTATGACTAACACATTATCCTTGTATATTACAGTATGTCAAACAAGCAAAGCTTTCTGGATAATGTGCATTCGTTACCCGACTTGGAGATTTGGGCAGCAGAGAATTGATTCATAAATGATGTTGATGTCAATCTAAAGAGAATAGAACTCCTTGCAAATAGCATGAATAATAAGGAAAATGTACCACGCACCGAAGCACATCATCCACAACGCTTTAGCCGACACTTATGCTCAAAGTCTTTCACACAAAATAAGTCACTTCTACGTCATGTGAGGACTCACGATAACTCATGATAACCTTAAATATCACTGTCAACAATGTGAAAAGTCCTATTCCCGTATGGATAACTATCGAGGACATACTTGTAACTAAAGCTTGAAGAGATCGTCAACGTCTGTGGACCCTCCACCTAAACGACCCTGCCTTCAGTCGAAGGATGACAATCATTCGCCCGCACGCCTTTCGACGTGTGTCTGGTGTGGTTTTGATGAGAGGGGCCATTTGATTTCGTGTTAACTTTTGAACACGAAATCGCGAAACCGCGAAAAAATAAAAATGAAATCGCGAAACAGGGACACAAAATCGCGAAACAGCGAAACGAAATCGCAAAACAGCGAAACGAAATCGCGAAACAGCGAAACAAAATAGTGAAGGAGCGAAGGAGCGAAACGAAACCTATCAACACCGAAAGTTAGGAAACGTTGCATTCGTTATAATAAATAATATCCTACTTTCAATTTAAACGACATAGAAGTAGAGAAAAAATACAGTAATTATCTGTTCATTAAACGTTAATGAATACAATTCGTGTCAGAAGCGGATGAGGTAATGTCTTGTCTTATGGTTACTGCCTTGACCGTCTGTTCTATTCTTGTCCTTGGTTTAGGTTCGAATCCCACGAGTGATATATTTTGTTTAAAATTACACTCAAGATCTCTATGATATGTGATGTTGAAACGTGATATATTGGATAAAATATACGAAGCATAAAATATAACAGTTTATAATTTAAAGAGATAAAATAAATCACAAACAAGTTTATAAGTTTTTCGAAATTAGAATTCAAGTGTATATATTTCTGACAAATAACATTACACATACAGACAAATATGATACAGATTCTATAATATATAACTGCTTTGTATACCGGTTCATCGCCTTATAATATAAGTTTCATAACTTTCAGACACATTGTCATGTTATGTGTAAAAAACAATTATAGGACATCGGATTATTTGCTCAAACATCACAGTCTTACTTTCTATGAACAGGAAATTGTAAATTTTGCTCCTTCGCGATTTCGCTTCTTCGCGATTTCGCTCCTTCACCCCTTCGCAAGTTTGCTTCTTCGCATTTAGTTTCTTCGCGGTTTCGCTCTTTTGCTCTTTCGCTCTTTCGCAATTTTGTTTCGCGGACGTTTCGCTCCTTCACGATTTCGTTTCGCGGACGTTTCGCTCCTTCGCGATTTCGTTTCGGGGGCGTTACGCCGTTTCGTTCGCTGTTTCGCGATTTCTTGTCGCCGTTTAGGGACCATAAAGTGTACATGTATAAAGTTTCATAACAATTGAACAAGTAGTATTTGAGTTATGAGCGGAACCAAAAGTGTGACCATAGACGCGCACACAAAGACGCTTAAAAGTGGAAAATCTGAAAAAATAATCATGGAATCTGAGGGAAACATAGAAAAGGCACATCTAGGGACCATAAAGTGTACATGTATAAAGTTTCATAACAATTGAACAAGTAGTATTTGAGTTATGAGCGGAACCAAAAGTGTTCCGGATGCAAGGACGGACGGACGCAAGGACGGACGGACGCAAGGACGGACGGACGCGCTGAGCGCTATATACCCCCGACTACTTCGTAGCGGGGGTATAATTAAGTTAATGATTCTATATTCTGTTTGTTTGTCTGGGTAAATGGGGTATCAGGTTGTATCAAAAGACTTTAAAGAGGGAACATTCATCCTCTAATCCACTCAATTGTCACTGTTGAGATAAATTCAACTCACGCTAGACAAAAAGCCTAAAGCTTATGGCTTTACTATCACAACACTGTTGTCAAATTTGCAACAATGTGTCCACTCAAATAGAGTCGGCTAATTAATGTCAATCTCAACTTTGTGATTAACCATGACCAGCAAATAATGCTGGACACAACTTTGTTATTAATTCCTACTCGATCTTTAAATTATCAGGATTCTCTAATACTCTTCCCAAATTGTAACAAAGCAATAAGGACAAGCCGTTCTATTTGTATTTAAATACTTAAAATGATGGCATTTTCGACTTCAAACTGAAATCCCTGTTCTATCTAAGTCCTTACACTTAGTGTGAAGCTACCACCGGAGATACATTTTTCCTCCTGCAAGGTGGTAACTAGAGCTATAAAGTTTCCTACTGCATGTTGTCTCCCGATTGATGGCTAAATTATCCCTCTTTGTCAATTTACTTGTATCAAAAGACTGTATAAATTGTATATTATCCAAATACATGACACAGTTAAAAAATTCTCATTAATTTGATATATATCTGAAGCATATTTTTCTTACCCATATTTATTTATGAAGAATGTGAAGCAAGTAGAATGTCTGAATGTAACTTGATAGTCCTACTTACACACATTTAACACTCAAAGGTTTTGGTTTGCAGTCCAACGAAGTGAAAAACTCCAATGCAATGGAGAAGGAAGGCTTCATTAGGAGTGTTCAGCACATTGAGGATGAGGGACTGAAGGTTGCAACTCTCATCACCGACCGCCATCCCCAGATACAGAAGCTTGTTCGAGAGACAATGCCTGCTACAAATCATCACTACGATATATGGCATGTTGCTAAAGGTAAGTAGACAATATTCCAAGTTTAATGTGCAACCAACTTCAGTGATAGAAAATTCACACTAGACGCTTTCAAATTATCTGACATAATGTTATGGTAAACATTCTTAACCGCTTTTCTTTACCCTAAAAAAACAACTCAGGTTCATATTATCTTCCAGTCTCTGTCAAAAGAAAAGGACTGTGAGGCTTTGACCCCTTGGATTAGGAGCATCGTCAACCACATCTACTGGTGCCCTGCTTCCTCCCCAGCCGGTGACACAGAGCTCATACTCGACAAGTGGCGTTCTGTGGTCAACCATGTCCAGAACATTCATCAAGGCCATGGAGCAAGGTTTGAGAGCTGCCAACATCCCTTAGAAGGCATTGATGCTCCGAAGAGAAAATGGTTGAAGTCAGGTAAACATACAAATGTACCGGTTATCCACTCAAAACTGTTCGGGCTGGGGGCGGGCGGGTAACAATTTGATCTTTGTCTATTTGACGGGTATGGTTTGTTTCGGAGCAAAACTAATCTAAACTAAACTACTAGGCCAATCCTGTTTGGTGGACCTCTGCAAATATAATTTGCATCAATATTTACATTCTCTACCACCCCCCGGGAAATTTCTTAAATTTTACTTATGTTACCCTTCAGTATTTATATTTTATTTTTCCTGCGCAGTGTTTAGCGCGTTCGGCTTTGGATCAAGAGATCTGGGGTTCGAATCCCGCCAGGAGCACACAACTTGATCTGTAGTAGAGAACTGTTCTACACGCAGTCAGGTTTGGGTGCAATGCTTCACTGAATTTCAGCGTAGTACCACCCATGGTTTGCTAGTTCCAGCCGATGCTCGCAGGTTTCACTGCTAAGCATATCCACATGGCATTGCAGGCTTTCTCCTTGCCATAATACTAGCAGCCGCGATATAAGTGAAATACTTTGAAAGCGGCGTTAAACCCCAACTCACCTCACCTATAGGTATTTAATCAGTGTTTTAATGTTATTCCTTTTTAAAATGCTATTTTACAAAACAATTTTAGTCAACATGTAGTTATTGGTTGTTCTCTTTGATTTCAAGGAACCAAAGTAGCTGAGAAACTTGGGTTGCTCCTGGAAAATGCCCGCCTTCTGCGAGATGTCAAGAAGCTATCACCACACCACCAGACATCTGCTGTGGAGAGTTTCCACAGAGTTATCATCTCCTTTGCACCCAAGATGATAGGGTTTTCCTACCTGGGCATGCTTTCAAGGTAACTGACTGATAACATCATTCTGTTCACAAGTTTACTGGACAACATAAATTAGACATATTAGATGTTTTATGATTAATATTTATTAGTATGTCAGGTAATAAATACTCCTTATTTATAATTTAAAAATTGCAAAATATTCCTAATTATTTTGGTCCAGTATAGATGCCACTAACACATCAATAAAATGTTACCATTTTTGGGGGGTTGTTTACATTTAACTGATTTCTCATTGCATGATGAATAAATTAAGTATCATTTTGTGAGACAAGGGATACTTCTTTAAAGGAAATGCTGTTTTTAGCAATTGTATTGACATAAAATAATTGATGTAAGTGTGGTTGAAAACTAATTGCTTCATTTGTATAATCGCCGCTAATGGCTGCAATACTGCCGAAGTGGCGTTAAACAATAACTCACTCACTCACTCATTTATATAATCTATTCAATTTTGTATTATTTCAGACTCTACCTGTCTGCCCTCCATTTCAATGAGAATGGGTGCAGATCACAAGTTCTAGATGATAATGGGGAGGGGAAATACAGAGTCAAGTACATGAAGTACAAGAAAGAGCAGCATGTCCTCGAAAAAGTCACTACTGATGTGACCTATGGTAAGTAACTCTGTTTTGACATCCAGTCTTTGTTTTTACATGATCACAGTGTCAAAAGTAAACAATTTAAAGGGAAATTTTTTGGCTTACCCACTATTCTACATGATGTTTGTTATATAACCACCCAATATTTGATATTATAAGACAAGAAGTAGCATTTGGATAGAATGATGTACAATTATTTGATATTTCAGTTTTGGAGATGTGATTGTGTTTACCAATAACCAATCTCACCTGCTATAAAGAGTTTTCAACTTGTTAATAAGTAGTCGCACTTCATATGGAAAACATTTTATGTGTCTCTGTTTGCTAGGCGTCTCATATCTCTCTGAGTTTGGGGCGGGAGAGTGCAGCGGTTAGCGCGTTCGGCTTCGGATCAGGAGGTCCGGGGTTCGAAACCCGCCAGGGGCACGGCAACTTTGTCTGCAGTAGTGAACTGTACTACACGCAGTAAGGTTGGGGTGCAATGCTACACTAAATTACAGCGTAGTCCCACCCATGGTTCACTAGTTCCAGCCGATGCTTGCAGGTTTCATTGCAATGCATAATGCATGCTCTCTCAATGTCATAATACTTGCAGCCATGATATAATTGAAATGTCTAGAAAGCAGCGTTAAACCCCAACTCACCTCACCTCTATCTGAGTTATTTAATTATGCAACATTCGTGATGAAATAAATCACTTATAATTCAAATTATAATTCCAGACTATGTAAACAGACTGTTGGAACAAGTCGTCAAAGAAGCAAGTACTGAGAAGAGTCAGAGGATCACTCCCAGAGCAAGAGTTGTACCGCCACCGCTGACAAGCCACTTCCCCAGAGTAGACAAGGAGCAAGCTATCCATGCCCATCGCAGTCGCTTTAATCGATAGGATGTCAGAAATTCTAGAAAAATTATTTCTCCAAATTCTTTACAACATGGTCTTATTTACATCCAGTTTAAGATGAAGATGGAACAGCATTTTTCTAGCAGTTCCAACAGTACAATGACAATATTGTCAAGAAAATATTTTTTTCAAATGTTATTTGTTGGGATGGATTGACACCTTGTACAAGTCTAAATGATTGTTTCAATTATTTGTGGGGGCTGGATAGCGCAGTGGTTAGCGCGTTCGGCTTCGGATCAGGGGCACGGCACGGCAACTTTGTCTGCTAGAGAACTGTTCTACACGCAGTCGGGATTGGGTGCAATGCTACACTGAATTTCAGTGCAGTACCACCCATGGTTCGCTAGATCCAGCCGTTGCTCGCAGGTTTCACCGCAATGCATAACCACATGGCGTTGCGGGCTTTCTCCCTGCCATAATACTAGCAGCCGCGATATAAGTGAAATACTCTTGAAAGCGGCGTTAAACCCTAACTCACTCACTCACTCAATTATTTGTCTGTAAGAGGGGCTTAGCTGATGAAACAAATGAAAACAAACTAGTTATTTTATTTTATCTTCAGTGGTTATTACAAAAACAGTGCATGGGAAAAAATATAGTCATGGATATTTGATGTACAAAAGTAGTTTTTGTTTTGTATATAATGTACCTTTTTTCCAATGTTCAAAAATTGTATATATTGACCCAGTTTTAAATTAAAGCCACATAAAAGTTGTTTTTCACTAATGGTAAAATTATAATGACTGTATTAAATTCATAATACAAGTTTAATATTTTCCAGTTGGAAAATGTTAATTTGAAGTGATATTGAAGGTAAAAATGTAAACAAAAATTGTTGATAGCTGTCACCTATTATTATGGAAATGCTACTTGTTTTATATTGATGTATTCTTTTTGTGCATGCAATGAAACGTTGAGATTGAAATACATTAGTGCCTGCAAATGTTTGTTGTTTTTATTTCAATTACGTTTGGGATACTTGAACCCTGCAAACTCTGATCATGGGTAGGCACAGGCAGGTAAGCGTACGCGGACCTTGTGGCTGAGGAAATGCCAACACCACCGTACTAATTGTCGATATGCTGTAATATCTGCCAAAAATGGGATACTATTGATTTATATTCTTTCACACACACACATTGTCAATGAATTTTTCAACCAAAATATTTGAATACTCAAAGCCAGGTTGGTCACTAATGCAGGTGATGTTCTCTGGACCCTGCTCTATATTCTCCCTCACTGCTGCCAACAGTGAAGCACAGCGTCCGCAACTACACCTGCCCCAACAGTCACACAAAAACACCATAAAGAGAGAAATATTTTATTCAAGTGTCACCCCTCTGTACATTCAATATAGTCTATAAATATGAAATGACAACAAATATTATAATAGTAACTTAAAAATATTTTCCTATGTTTTTGTTGGACCTCTCGAATTGATGTATCTGACTAAAACTGTCTTATGACATGAGAACTATCAATCTATGGCATAATGCATTTTAAATATTTGGCAAACAGTGTC
This sequence comes from Gibbula magus, assembly GCA_936450465.1. Classification (NCBI taxonomy): domain Eukaryota; kingdom Metazoa; phylum Mollusca; class Gastropoda; order Trochida; family Trochidae; genus Gibbula; species Gibbula magus. The sequence continues at coordinate 48,645,284 of OW388303.1, read as the reverse complement.
AAATGGGAGAATTATTCCATAGAATATATAAGCCTTTAGCCTGACACGATGTTTACATCGTAAACCTCTCGGACAGATCAATAATGAAATTTAGGTCACATGTATTTTACCCCTTTTCCAACTTTGATAATCTTTTAAGATACAAGTTATGCAACAGACACCTAATGAAGTTGGTTACCAGTTTGTGTTTGGTAGTCTTGGTCGTTCGGTATATCCGCACTGTCTTCATGAAATATTCGTTGTCAGTGGATAAATCTGGTTCAAATGAATAAATCGGCAGTAACCGCTCGGATTCATCTAGTCCGAATGACAAGATTCAGAACTTGAAATACAATCCATCGTATGCGAGAGCTCGTTGCTTTAATCCGATTCGTACATAAGGAAATGTAATCGTTCACACTACGTCGGGTATTGAAAATAGCACGTTTTATGGTGTAAATACTTTTATTTTTCATCATCATTCTAAGAGTTGATATATTCTATCACAATACTCAGTTATCTGCAGAGAAGAGAAGATAAGCCTAGCCGTAGCATATGTCATACGTGTAAATGCGAGCTGAGAGTGTGATATTCGGGATAGATTTCCTGTTCCTCAATCGGCATTATCTTAGATTGCAACACAAACATACACATCCGTAACAAGAAAAGCTAATCAAGTTAGTGACGGGAGATCCCTCGATTTAATTTAACTGTTGGCATCACTTAGTTATTGTTGTGACAGGTACAATCAGTGGACATACGTGACCACTTCGTGTCAGTAATGTAAACAATAACACGCTCGCTTGGGTTGCCCATGTGCCTAAAACGTGGCAAGCCGTGATTGGCTAATTGAAACGTTCGCCGGCTGTTTAGAGTGAAGTGTTTTTTAAAAATGCATTTAAAGCTATTTTCGATTTTATTTTAATAAAATGAAGTGGTGCATTTATTTTTATAACTGATGTCATAATCATTTCTGTCAAACGTACCCCCTTAGGCTACTGGAGCTGTAACTACCTGTGAATCCTGTATTCATGCATACATCTTTCTAATCTTGCCAGGATTACTTTCTCAAATAATTTCCCCACACAAGGGTGATTTCTCTATAATTCTTAGAGTCATGTTTGGTTTGTTGGCCTTTATATATTTGAATAATTACAACTTTTCGAAATATGTTAGGGACATAAATTAATTTTATGAAGGCATGAAAGAGAGCAGTTAGAACATTTAAGATACCTTCGCTACCGTTAATTATATGTTCGTTGTGAACACAAACCGGGCCAGGGGAGTCCTTTCATCTGCATAGTGTAATACATTTACACAAGGCATCATGATCACAGAATTCAAGGGATATTCCTGACATATATATCTTATCTTTCTGTCAACAGATATCTTAAAGTCATCAAAATAGCGAGGAGGAATGTGTCAAGTATGTGTTTGTTCTTTTCTTCTATGATCTTGCTTTTTCGTGATCGATGATTCTTGAATCATAATTTCATATTTAAAATGCCTACCGTTTACAATTAATTAAAGTTAATTATTCCACTATTAATATGCCATTATTCACCTGTCATCGAAAATAACATTGAGAGTTTCAAGTTGACAATTTGATGCTGTGTTAATAATCTATAAATTATTGGTAGATGGGTACATTCTATTTCATCTGCGACATCAAATTTTGTAAATGATTGAAAGAGGCTTGGGTTACACAAAACATAATTAACAACACTCTCTGGCCGTTATTGATAAAACGAATTATTTTATAAACACCACTGTCTGAAAACAATCTACCATTAATTGATTGACAAAGGTTTAATTGAGAGAGTCCACGCTTGTTTACAACACTGTCCTGTGAATTCCGTGGAAGGTTATCATCTTGGATATAATCTATATCATTATCAACGGGCAAATAAGTAATATATAATATCATCTTTTTCAATAAAATCTGGACATGTTCCGTCCATGTGCGTGTTAAAACCGCCATTAACAACTGTGTCACAGTTTGGGAAGTCTGATCTTAAACGTTTAACATCATTCTCCAGAATATCGAATAGTTCCTCCTCAGAGTACAGATGAATAGGGGCGTGTAATTTTCCTTACAGAAAAATACTCGTTTCTGATTGGCTAACGGTCGTTAAGTTTTTTCTTATTTATACCCCACTTCCGGTCTCGTTGCCATTGTTTTTTTTTGTTACAACAGTAGGTGTACTAGCCGATACCGTAGGTGTAATTCTGATATACCTACACTTGTTTGATACACCTACAATTTTAATTCAAATTCTTTAGAGTCAAATTACTTTCTAAACACATTTTACACAATATTATCTATACACGATTTAAATCGAAGTCAAGATTCTCTACAAAATTTTGCATGTTTCAATCGAAACATGGGATCGAACCAGTGACCTCTATCTTTCCTGCCCAGAGATCTACCCACCCAGCCATGAGGGCAGATGAAAACATTTTTCTTGACCAATTGATTAAGGTTTGTATACTGCCTGAAATAATATGTGTGGTTTGTGTATTTGTTTATGAATGTCATTGGTAAGTATTTTTGGGATGCAAACTGTCTTACACACATTGAATTTAGTTTGTTTATTCTCAAAACTCAGGTCATGTGACATTTGTCATTAGCTCTGTTGTGAAGCTAGTATATTTCAGCGAGATGCACGGGCGATCGTGATCCGTGCATGATGCGCATGCTTTTTCTGAAGCGCGCTGACAGTTTAGTATTTGAGGGTCTTAACCACTGAGTTTATATAAAAAAAAATCAAAGTTTATAAAAGTTTCATATTTTTGTAATTTTCAGAATAAAAATGTTCTTTGCAAAAGAAACTCGACAGGAGTGGGGTATAAGTCAGATGAACATCTAATACGTACCCCGTCAGTCTCACGGTGTACACATTTCATGTTCCCCGATGCCATAGTAACAGCTCTTAGCAAGAGTAGTTTCTCATTATGGTCAAATGACGTTATAAAATGACGCACGCAGTGTACGGAGTTTTGAACAGTTCGATCAGCTGTTTACGAGTCTATTAATTACAAACTTATTTTCGTCTTATTTGCTGCTTGGTTTGGAAACAAAACTAATTTGCATTTCTTGCACACTCAATTAAACTAACATTCCCTCGTTTAAGGCATTTAAAAGCGTGTAGTAATACGTTATACGACTTTTAACATTTCAGTCATTTTTTTTTACGTTTAGGGTCAAGATCATTCAAGCGATATCAGCTGATCAGTCACTCGCAGTCAAAACGTAGTAGGGGGCGGGATAGTGCAGTGGTTAGCGCGTTCGGCTTCGGATCAAGAAGTCACGGGTTCGAATCCCGCCAAGGGCACGGAAACTTTGTCTGCAGTAGAGGTTTGTGTGCAATGCTACACTGAATTTCAGAGTAGTACCACCCATGGTTCGCTAGTTCCAACCGTTGCTCGCAGGTTTCACCGCAATGCATAGCCACATGGCGTTGCGGGCTTTCCCCCTGCCGTATTACTAGCAGCCGCGATATAAGTGAAATTCTCTTGAAACTCTTTAAACCCCAACTCACCTCAAAACGTAATAACTATATATTTTATTGACATGACGGAAAGATAGATACGTTGTATACTTCTCCCTCGGGGAAAATCAGTGTCAATCCTCGCCTGAAAGCTCGGGCGACACTGGTACAAAGATGGAACATAACACCGTACTACCCGAGGTTGATGATGATGAATACGGGGATTTTCAGCGGAGCTGTTCTCTCACTCTCTTAATTTGTTTATAGGTTTAGATTCGGTCCAAGATGCCCGAATCTTTTAGGTAAGAGTTATTAGGATATTGTTAGGATTTAAGATTTGGTATATATTTTGTGTTGAGATATTATTTGCCCTTAGGGTTAGGTTATGTATTTGGCGGAAGTCCGCATACTGTGGGCATTCTGTAAGAATGTGTTGTATTGTTTCTGCTTGTGGGCAGTGGGGCATGCTGGGGAAATATTAGATATTTTAGATTTTTGGATAAACTAGTTTTGTTTTGTATGCCCCGTTTGGAGCTTAATTAGTGCCCTATCGATGTTTTTTTTTTTAGAATAGATTTTTTGTTTGCCCAAGGGTTTAGGGATAAGTTGTTTGGTGTGGAATGCCTTTTTGGAGTTTGCATATTGCAGGTGCTATGCTCGCTTTACATGAGATTTTGATAGGCTTTTGGCCTCTTGTTTCGAATGAAAAAGGGGGAGAAAATTAGGAAGTTTAAGGCCCTTCTTGGCAGCTTTGTCGGCTTTTTCGTTGCCAAAAAGGATACAAATACACTGATGGGGCAGGATAATACTGAATGTAAAATGCATCCTGCAAAATCAAGCTATCTACTTTCTTCCTTTTAAAAGAGCACCCTAGACAGATTAAATCACCAGAGCCGTCGTTAAAGGTGACCAACACTGATTCTTTCTGCAGACAAGTGACACGAGTTTGCTCCTTAGCTCCTTAATTTAGCTTTTAGACAGTGGGATAATGAGGAGTGCACTGTCTAAAAGCGTGTATATATGTGCATATACTTGTAGATGCATATATACGGTAGGTGTTTCCTCTCTTTGTCAACTGATATCAGTTTCATTCGCATCGAAATACTTTTAAAACAAACCAAATGTCTCACAATTATTTTCAAATGCCTAATATGCACTCGCACAAAAACACAATCAAACAGTAGTGCTCACAAATGTACAGACTTCAATTTGTTATCAAATTTGTTATGCTCATTTTGAAAATATAAAAATAATATAATCCAAAACGTTCCTATCATTTTATTTTAAAAAGGTTGAAAGTGTTGCATCCCAACTATGGATCTATCCCATCGTAAGATATGGGTATTACTGTAGGGCCGATGATTTAGACGAGCATATGTCATAATAACTTCAAGAGAGAAAGATCAACATTGTTTGCTTAGATTTATGGATATCCGAACGAGGGAACAATGGCTAATTGTAATCCTCCTCATTACACTGACACTACTGGGGTCACTGAAGTGCAATATGGTCTCATTGGTGCAATGAAGGTATGACATTTAACTGACGGCTAATAATGTTGATATCGACTGAAGTGGAAATATAATGACACCTACTTACTGAAATATGTCCCCCCAACTGAACTTCACTTTGTTTGCGACATTAGCTTCCAGCTTCCATTCACAGAACCAGCATGGGTCCTTTCCTCGTATTTCTTTCCGTCGTCTTTTTCGGTAAGTGCTATTTGGTATATGCACTTTAGTTTGTACAAACTGAAACCGAAAAACAGTACAGGGCTCCGTTCCATAACAGCGAGCGCTTATAATTGCTCATTGATCGCTACCTGTAGCGCTCAAGTAGCGCTTAAGTAGCGCTCAAGTAGTGCTCATTCTCTCCTGAACGAAACGGTGCAGTTCCTCGATGTTTGCTCGCCTTGCTACGTAGCGCTACATTGAGCAATCGCGTTCAAGAGAGGTTAATAAGTAATCGCTAATTGAGCGATTACTTTGAAACCTCTCTTAAACATGGTCCAGGTATATCAAGATATTTTGTTCACCTGTTTGTCTTTTCTAAGTGCACAAATAGATTTAGAATTCGTCTGGACGTCAATTACTGAAAGTGCACTGAAAATTGGCCATCTTGGTTTCGGCTTCGACAGTTCGAGATTGTGCTGCAAAATTTTCAATTTGGGCAGTATCGGAAATTCTTGCATACCAAACTATTTATATCTCCTTCCTGCATAATTTTAGAAATAGATTATGAAGCGTTCTTTGAAGTTTGTTAGTTACCATGTATAATTAATGAATCGCGTGTTTTATCTCTTCGTCTATGGCTGTTAGCAGCTAGCACTCTCGGATACAGAACGGATGGGGAGAGCTGCGACGTGTTTTGTATGAATAATGTGGAAACTCTGAGGATATCGCTGTTTCAGGATCTCGGCGCTCTGATGGATGGAGGAAACGTAACACTCCAATGCACGTAGGTACAATGTTAATTATCACTAGAAAAGCGATGATAAGTAATATTAATGATTAATAACAGTACTGTCATCATATGGTGGACATATAATGTTCTCGTGCTACTTTAAAGGGGCAGTAGCACGTTCTTCGCAAAATTTACTTTTTTAAATTTCCTATTTATAATGAAACTTTGTGCCATTTAAATTTACTTTAGAGAGTAAAACATCTTATTACACAAACCAATTATCCGTAGTAGTGATAACGGTGTTGCGTATAAAGACAAAATTGCATGGCAGCCATTTTATTGTGAACACATTTTAATATTATTTCGAATAACAAAAACGATCTCCATGGCTTTACGGAACCATGTACACTCATTCTAAACTTGATTTTCCGAAGAGAAAAAGGTGTTTTACAATTGGTAAAATTATTTTTCAAATAAATTTCATCGACTTATTTGATCCCAAAAAAACGTGCTACTGCCCCTTTAAAGGATATATGCTATGAATCTTGAATTTTCAAATATGAAATATAAATGTTTTTTTTATTATTAATTAACACATCGTATTTATGTCGCTGTACAGCTTCATCCCGAACGTTTGTTCATCTACCCGTGTATTTCAGTGCATCTGATTTGATGCTTCATAGTAATCAGTTACAGTTTTGGCAATTCTTTAAAGTGACCAGGGGTCAATCCTTTCAAAACTACAAATTTTTATTTCTTCTATGAAATAGCCAGTAAGTGATCAACTTGGTCTAACATATATGATATATTTCCTCTCATGCTCATTCAATGGTTTGTGATGAATGTTTTCTCATTTATACGATATAAAAACCTTTATTTGAAAATTTATTGATTTTCGAAATTTCAGAAGTTGACCCCTTCTGTCTATTTCATAATAAGGCATATTCATATACAGTCGCATTGTTCGTGTACACAGTGTTTGATCAGCCAATTACCATAGTAATTAAAAGTAGTAAAACAAAATTCAGTTCAAACTTGTCCAACCCTCAGGTCTCATGTAGGAAAATACAATTGTCGAAGAAATCACGATGATTTATTCATAATTCACAAGCATGCTTTCGACCATCACGGGTCTCATCAGGTGAACTATATATATATACATGTGTATATAGTAAGGAAGATCACACTTCGGAGGTTGCCTTGTTACATTTAACATACTTTGACTTGATCCTATTTCAACAGTTCGCGCGCCATCATGTCAGCATGTTTTGATGCCATCCCAGAATGTACGGAGGATATGGACCAGACCAAGATAGCGGAACTGATCGACTACGTATGCACCAATAAACCAGGTGAGATAAGGTGACAAAAATGTATGAAGACATTCTAACCTGAGCTAACCCTGTAAACAACCTGCCAGGTGAACAACACTCGTACATGTACTTGTTCCTAGGAATAACTTGCTTTGATATACTGTCCACAATGTACTCTGTGTTTTTATATTTGATTTATTTGATTATTTGTTATGGTTTACAATTAGTTTTAGCGCTTGTGCGATGAAATACAATGTATACACGTCAATGCGAATAACTTTTAGTATTAATTATCTATCTATGAACAATCACTCGTATGTTTTAACAAATATATTCGTTCATCAAAATGCTTAAAAAATTATCATGGTGAAAGTAAAATATCATGATTTGTTTATATAACTATTTGTGTAACTATTATCACAACTGTAACCTTGTACCTCTCAATTTATTGTTATGCCATGACAACTCTATGTGTGTTTATATGTGTAATCTTTGGAACCAATAAAAAAAAAAAAAAAAAAAAAAAAAAAAAAAAGAAAAAAAAAAAAAAAAAAAAAAAAAAAAAAAAATCATGATTTTATTTGATACAACAACCTCAAACTGTGCCAGGACGGTCCATACTTTATTGTTATCTTTTGTCATTGGATAATATTTGCCCGTATTTAGTAAGATCACATACACTTTATTAACTTTATATCAGGATAATGCTTTAACTCATTACACTATATTACTTGTTGTAGAATTCGTGACCAATGAATTATGTTTTGAGGACGATCAAAGCAGTGAGATAACGACAACTTGTTTTGGAGATATGGACCCTGGAAATTATTGGTAATTAGTGACGTGTTTTGTTTTGTTTTGGTAAATAATAATAATAATAATAATAATAATAATAATAATAATAATAATAATGATTGGGGTGTAATTGAACTATACTGCCAGGTAAAAGAAGGTACACAGTTCTGTTGGTGTAATCATATTATGATTTTCAATTATAAATGTCTCAAGTCAGAGGGTACTTCTACATGTTTTATAATTTATAAAAAAAAATTTAAAAAAAAAAGAAAATTTGAAAATTCTTCAAAACTATTTTGGTTCGAACACAACTATTCATCGACATATAAGACATATTCTGGGTGTCAATTGAAAAATTTAATCATGCTTGGGGTTTCATATGTTAGTGAAAATTTCAATTTTTTTTATATAAATACCCCTGTCTACATTAAACAGAGATATGTTAACTATAACGTAACAACATGCGCCAACTAATTCATTGAAACTACTGCGATTAATGTATCGTGCCATAGTCAAATGTTTCATCTAAAATAATGAATTAATTGACACCAACTGAGATGTGGTAGGTTATTTTCCCACTTCTCCGTTTAAACATCATCATGGTTTCATGGCCTTTGTCATCTTTTCGATACCATATTATCCTTTTTCAGTCATGTTTCTGACCAAAGGAAGTTTAATCCAGATAAGGAAATGAAACAGAACACGTTTGTGCTTACAGAGCGAAACAGTAGCATTGATCGAAAATTATGATTTTAACAATGAATTTCTAGACAGGTGTTGTAGAACTTATCTAAATCCTTATCAGTAATTCATATCATACCTATTTTTCAGCAACATGCCGACATGTGTACAGACCGGTCTCTCTGCAGTGTCAAGCTGCACAAGCGATGGAGTGGAGCTCGCATATAACATGTTCAGTAAGGCGATCAACAGCCATGGTTGTTAGATCCGTGAGCTAACCTTCAATAAACAGATACATCGATAAATTCAACAAAGTTGCCCCTTGTCACTCGTAATTTCCATGCACCACAATGGCGTCATAGCGATGGCATCATTGAGATCACTGGTTAAGAATGTTTTGCTTTCATATATATTAATAACTTCAGAAATACATCATAAAGAGATACATCGATAAATTCAACACATTTCCTCCTTTTTAAATGTTTAGAGGTTATAACATGTCAGTTTTCATTCTATACTCCCATAACAGCCTGAGACTGACATTGGGTATGGTATGACAAATGACATGTTGTAACCTTTTTATCATATATCCTACTTTTTCTAAAACAAGAAAAACTGGTTCAAAGAAATATCAAGATTATGATATTTCCATGCGAAAAATACTATTAAAATCCTACAACCCTCCGTTATATAATTTGTTAAAATCATTGGAAGTGTGCCTTTTATTCAATTGTCCAAATACTAGTATAATTAAACATGTTAATAAAAAATTAAGTTAAAAGCGTCAACAATAACATGTTTGGGAATACTTTGAAATGAACTACTATGACAATGCTTCGCGTGTAACTTTACCCCGTGCGTGTAAGCAAAGGGAGATCACTCTAACCTAACGTCACCCGGGCTGATATTGATATAGCTGATATGGATTTTCGGACCGGGCAGCGATATGGGTGGTCTTTCCTAACCTCTATCACACATGCCAAACATCCCATATCATTGATAGGTATTTGATAATATTAGATATCATACTACTGGTAATTTCCATGCATACATCAATTCACTAACGTTGTTCTCAGTACATCGTGCTTGTTGGACTTATATTCTCACATTTTAACGACGTTTGAAGACCGAGTAAATTATGTCTCCTATCTGACCTTTAATTGTGTAATTAGTCGTTCACGTCCCACGACTACTCACACACAGAGCTACAATGAGTTGTTTCCGCTCGGTTATATGAGACGTATTTCGTTAAATACTCTTACTGTTTTGTTTCATAATGTACAAACAGACAACTAGTATGTCGATCAATCTATCGAGATTATTGATTTATTATTTAGTGTCAACTACAATAAGGGCAATTTTTACAGAAAAGGAAAACATATATTTGCAAATTCATCGACTGTGTCAAACAGTATAAACTGAAACAAAACATTACTTTGTCACTGTACCTACGTTCTATGACATCACTAGCAGTGATGAGGGGTCAAGTTCGAATAGAAGAAGATAGAATAGAAGATAATAAAAGAGACGGAGTATTTTGATAAAGACAGTATTGCATGAAACATCCAATGGCAGGGTAAAAGATGGTTGTGCTTGTGATCAAAGGAAATATAATTCTGGAATGTCAATGTTTATAGCCTTTAGTACAAGTGTACTACATGCCGATTACTGTAGAGTAATATCAAGCTACATTTAAATGACGTTTAAGGCACTGAGAGACGTTTCTGTGCATTTTTACATGTTCAAATGTGCCATTTATTATATATTTAAGCAGTGGATCTATACTTAAGAAGGTAAAACAGCCCTTTTCATGACACGATTATCCGTATTGTGAACACCTTTACATAATCCGAAGATGAGAAATGAATCTGCTTTACCTTATCCACCAATTAATATACGTTTTAGAAATTCGTTCTTTATCTTATTAAGGATTGTGCTGTTATTGGTAAACATTTATTCTTTATCATGTTAGATCATCTTATTTTCATTAATAAACGTGCTACAGCGCTGTTAAAACTGAATCTTTAATTCTTAGTTCGTTCACAGTCAGAGAAAGATATCAGCTTCAGGTACATATTCTATTCATATGACGGACCTGCTCACTTGACTCTGTCAATATACAATTCATGTATTGCTCGAATCATTGCAACATATTCAGACTATAAGACCTACGTATCCTTTGATAAGTGAAGAAAGATTATTCCTCAACACAATACAGTGCAGATCACGTGAAACTATGATCAATGAAAAAGAAAAGTGTGTAAAATGTATGTTACGAACCACCTAGGGTATATAACAATCTGCAGATTGTGAGTTCACAATCTGGGAATATTTCACCATTCCTAGATTGTTTAAACAATCTGCAGATCCATATACTCCTGTTTACACTATGATCCGAAAAAGTTCAAGAATGTGTACTATTGAAGGTAGTGTTACCCCAAATATACACGTAATTAATCATGTTATATGATCATCATGTTAACAGTTTTACAGTGTAGCTTTGCTGAGTTTAAGACATATATATTATGCTTTGAATATATTCACGCATAAAAGAATTGAAGCGCCAAAGCATTAGACTACACCTCTTAAGCATTCGTTTGGTCATCGGCGAATTTCCTCTCTTTTCGACAGCAACATCGGGGTAGCGAGCAGAATATTTGACCTGTTAGTTACGTGGTACATTCGCCGTCGTGTCCTTCGTACGTCTATCGAGATGACATCGTATGATTCGTATCATCATCGTATTTGCCTTCGCCTGTCCATCGGGACCATAGGGCAGATTTCACAAGCGAATGCCATACGAAAGTAACACGAAGATGACCGAAGTCAAAAGAAGGCAACGCGATGGCGATCATACCTTGCAAGAATGCACATGGTATGTATGTATGTACATACTTGAAAAGACCGATATACTGGTCGAAATGAGCTCATCGTATTAAAGAAGATTGATCCAGTCAAACCCATCTGATGTTTACTCTTTTCTATATATAACCTTACTTCACGTGAGAAACGACTCATTTTTATTTATATATATATATATATATATATATATATATATATATATATATATATATATATATATATATTACATAGTATAACCTATATTGTAAGTGTTCAATATATTCTTACTTTAGTTCCATCGTGATATCATCCTTAGCTAAACGATGGTTATTCGCAGGTATCACAAGGATTGTAGTAGTCGCGTTGCCGGCTTATGACAATCGGGAAGGAAATTGTTTAATATTATGGCGATGGTACCGATGGCCAGACGATGATTGTACGATAATGACAAGAAGTAACAATATGACACGTGGTGACCACGAAAATTAAGATTCGCACGCGGGTAACAACTTTATTGCAACTTTATAGTAACTACAGGCAATTTTTCGTGCGACCTGCGCCATCTTGAAGGAGGATCCGATTAGTTCGTACCGAAACCGGTTCGTCCCAGGGTCGGTTGTAAGGGTCGGTTCTCCCCGTTTTGAGTGGAACCGGTTTTGGTACGAACTGATCCGGAACCTTGGAGGAAATGACCTACATTTGCCTGTAATTACTATAAAGTTGCAATAAAGTTGTTACGGTAAGATACCCGAACTCTTCAAGTATGACACATGTATCAGGGATGTAAAGTGATAGTAGAAAACTATTTTCGAGATTGATTCCTTTTGCTAGGAATGAAATATCAACTTTTTCCTCGATTTTTGTCGATGTATTGCTGAGACACCATTTTGGCCCACTCGAGTTTGACGAGCAAAAACTCGTGTTTGAAGTGTCATAATTGTAGACATAATGGACCGATTGTGTTGATGTTTGTTTTAATCGAACGAGTAATCACTGTGCTTTAATTCTACAATGTGTTTTAGGTGTACAAAGTGTGTTAACATTTTGAAATTTGGACTTGATTGGACAGGGGGTAAAATTGGCGTTGCATCCCTTTCTTTATTTATAAGTATAGGTATATCGTATCGTAGTATTGAACCTAGGAACTGTTTAAACTTGTTTTCAGCAATACAAGCCCCTGTGGCCAATGCGACGGTCAACCCGACATTCGCATAGCATTCGCTTTGTGGTCCTGTGTTACGTCGTATTGCCTTCTAACTGCATCGTACCTGCTCCGGATTCTGAATTCGTGCGAAATGATAATTTTTAATTCGTATTGACATCTTTTGTCATATTCGGGACAGTGTGAACCAGCCTTAAAGCCCCGTCAGGGCTGACGACTAGTCCACTTTAGAAATACGGTGCGGGAACCCACTGTTGAAATACGGTTTGAGCAGTTTATACACATGAGTGGGACGTTGTTGATATGTTTCATGTAAGAGGTTGCTAGAGGGAGGTTGTTGTTTGTAATGAACACGTTTATAATGAAGACTGTACACGCACTGTGCGTAACTAACACGTACCATTAAACAAAGTCATTTCAAGTTCCAACGAACATTTTATGTTCGCTTCAAACGATTTTGGGTTCTTGGTTTTGTTTTTGTTTTATTTTTAATGTATACATAAATACAATGTCATATTGTAAGATAATTTCGAAGCAAATTACTAAAATCATGAGTAGGGTATTTGATGTTCAACAATACAAAAGTTGAGCCATTCTTTAAGTCGTTCCAAGTTGCAATGGATATTTTATGTTTGTTTCACAGGTCTTAGAAAATATAAAAACATCTTAGTAAAATGTGCAGGTATATCATAAATTATAACATTATGCAAATCAGAATGAAGAACAAGACAAGCTTTCAATTACTTATAATATAATATTTTATTTATTTATCAAGAATACAATACAATTTCGATATGGCAAAATATGAGATTCCAAAAACTCAAATCTACTTAGCATCGTCCACTTCGACTTCAAGATCGCTTCAAACTCGTTATATCTATTCATATGTAATACGGTAATTCATTAAATTGAATGAAATGAATTTTTACACAACGTTTGATTCCAGTACAACTGGTACATGTATGTACAATATCACCGACTATATCAATAAAGTTGATGACATTGATAAGACATACACATTTTTCAATTTCATTGAAATATCAATGGGGGAAACATATGAAGCCATTTGATGAACCCTCATGTTCACCACGCTTGATCCAAGCTCAGCCTATCCATTCTCTCCCAACGCAGGTTAATCCACTCAGTTCTAACCTCTGTTCTCGATTAGCGCAAAACTCTTAAGTTTGCAACACTGGTAACGCGTTTACTTTTGTCCATTCAAACGTCGTTTTACATCAGCGACTGAATTCTGTCTTGCAAAAAAACATGTGCGCATCGCATAGATGAAGCAGCTCTAGTCATTTCAACAGTTGCGGTTACAAACTATTAATGTGATCAACAAGAATGAACCATATCTAGAAAATAAATGCTCTATGTGCAACAGAGGTTTGGATCCAAGAACTGAGTGGATTTAGCTCCATGGGCAGAATATGGGCTTATCGGACTCTTGGTAATTGTTACGTGACGTCAGTGATACATCTACAGTATTGGAACCAATATATAATGATCCATTGCATGTAAGACACCCAGTGGATAAAGTAGCAAGCAGTAAAATCTATATCCGTATACTATTAGGTGCCAAGCTTTGCCATAAACGTATATAAGGCGATAGCCACTGAAACAAGCGTCTACAGGGGGACGGCCAGGTCACGTGACCTGTGAAACTGGTTGAACACAAACACTGACATGACAATATATATGTATAATATATATATTATATATGAATTATGTAGTCATGAACACTTGGAACCTACGATTGTCCGGACTAGTGAGACTAGAGTTCAATACTGTCGGTAGTAAGACTAGTAGGAGTGTTGACATGTGTACGTGAAGAGAATCGTGTACAACACGTGTGGTGGCGATATCGTGTACAACAGAACACATATCTTCAATGTCGAAATTAAGCATGTATGATGACTGTTTCGTCTTCTATGAGATCTTCCAACACAAACATTATGTCGTAAGCATGTTAAATGCTACATTACATCATGCCGTTTCTTGATCCACTCACCTCTGATATACATGGGCAACACGTAGCGCGATCAATAACATTTTGCATGTAATGGCACATAATTTGATGATAACCCCAAATCTGATTTTTATCCGGTTGTATATGTTCCTTTGTCTACCGTTAACATGATATTTGAATCATTTAGGCTACTTATGCGCCATGAACAAGTTGGGGTCATTATCAAAGTCGACATTGCTGATAAATAGAATGAAACAAAACTTACAACCGGTCTCTCTTATTGACTCCGAATAACAGCACGAACAAAGAGCGCTCTGATTGGGAGACCTTCCAAACGGGCTCTCTCATTGGCTCTGAGTGACCATCTGAACTGGTTCTATGATTGGCTCAGAGTGACATACCTTACAAACCCAGCCTGGTTCTCTGATTGGCTCAGAGAGACATAACTTACAAACCCAGTCTGGTTTTCTGATTGGCTCAGAGTGACATACCTTACAAACCCAGTCTGGTTCTCTGATTGGCTCAGAGTGACATACCTACAAACCCAGTCTGGTTCTCTGATTGGCTCAGAGTGACATACCTTACAAACCCAGTCTGGTTCTCTGATTGGCTCAGAGTGACATACCTTACAAACCCAGTCTGGTTCTCTGATGGGCGCTTAACGAAGTGAACCTATGTTTTTAACTTCTTTACTAAACTTGCTCTCAGGTAGAAATACAAGTGTAGCACAGAAACATTGGTATCAATACAAAAACTGGGTATTGTAAAGATAACCCCGTTTATGCGTCTGATTGACCCTTCTCCCCTGTAGGTTCCTCATTGTGCAGGGGCCCCAGGTCCCGGTACTGCCTCCTCATGGTCGACATGGACACTTCCTTGGCCGCTAGGGGAGAGATCTCCCCACAATTCTTCATCTCACTTCCGTCCCCTGACTTCCGCCGCGCCATTGGAATACTGCTCAACTCCATTTCCGTTTCCAGAATCAAACTTCTTCTTGTCTTCCGGTGATGTGTCTTACCGTCTATTTTCAAGGGACCGAGTGGGCTTAAACCCGTGTGAAGCTTCAGGATTCTGAAGAAAGATAGAGTATTGTTTTAGAATGTTATTATTGCTGTGTGTGCGGTGTTTTTTACCCAATGAATCGAAGCAGGAAGTATTCACTTTAGCTAAACCTTGTTGGTATAACGCGTTTTGCTGCATATTGGTAGATGCTCACTTTGAATCGACGTCTGAGGGCGGAGGTGTCGGGGTCCTGTTGGCCCCAGATCGTTCTTTCTGTAGGACAGTCACCCGAGAGTTGGCGAGAATATCTGAAATATTGGAGCACAAATGTACAGCTTAAATATTTTAATATTTTGTTACAAATTACTAATAATTAGACAACAGGTGTTAGATAACCGGTCTACTACTGTACACATACATACATTCATCCATCTGAAGGCCAAGTCTAATAAATAAAAAAAGAACACATAAATATCAACACACCATGTCTCGGCTTAATTCCACGTAGTGGTGCAAGACTTCCCTCCCTTGGGGAAACAGGCGAGTCCATTGCCTCGAATGCAGGTAAATGTCTGGGTGAGACAGGGGGTGACGTTGATGAAGTGGCCCCTTCCGCGAGCTGGAGAGAAGGTCTGTCAGGGAGGGGCTGGAGACCCTTCGTGCGTCTTGCTGACCGTGATCTGGGGGTCTTAACACAGGATTTCATGGGTTAGAAGGAGTAAACATAAGGATAACCAGGCTTAGAAATACAAAATACACAGTTCCTTCCATCTTCCCATGGCAAGGTGAAAACGTATCGAGACCACTCTACCAAAAGCCGGGAAACTTAGCAGCGACATCTATTGTGATTACGAGTTTTGGGGATTGTAGTAGAGGATTTGAGAAAATTGGCTAAAGATTTAGAAAAGACTTGTCCCCGTTTAATAGGTGGCAACGTATCGCTGTAAACGCAATAAGTTACTGCCGCGGAAGTTCAATTTGCAAGCCGTCTTCTGATTGGCCTATCCGATTAGCCTGCAGTACGCTAAAGTCGAGGGTTGAAGTCAAGGGTGGAGAGGGAAGATTTGGAAATCTTTTCGTTACACTACTGACGTTGTGAAGATAGGTTTCTTCAAATAAAATGAATGCTATCGTCCTTGGTATGATTAATTTAATGCCGGTAGGTATAATCGTGATGGCGTAGTAAGTAACAGACATGAACCTAGACGATGAGACAACACTTGCACAAATGATAAAAATATTACATTTGGTGACTCCTCGGAGATAGCCTTTAACGAGAGATTGTCACAATGCTAGAATAATCACATATCAAATATGTTGATAATCAGGGACACTTGCTGATAAACTGTGTTATCAAAATGTACATGTACATGCCATGTACACAAATTGTTCAAGCTTACGAAAAGCTTGTTAATGTCGATTATGACAAATGACAATGAAATAATTGGATACTTCTGACTGCTTCATACTTTGGTCCCTTGTCAGAAGATACGCTGTTCATTAGTATCTCTCTATCATTGATTACAATACATTACTACAGTTGAAACAACCTTCAACGTTAAATCAAAGTACGGACATGCTTCATAACGTCATCGGAATCCTTGTCGCGTCACGAAAACATATTAATATATTATTTATCAATAAAAGGCGCTGTGACACGCCGTTCTTACTGAAAACAAGTGATCTCACGGAAAGGTAAATAAGTGTGACAAATGGCTAAATAATATTTATGAATCAATAAAATTTGCTGTTAAACGAATGTACATTGTTCGTTTTAGCCATGCGAGTCCATTTTCCTTCGAGCGGCCATTCATTTGTTACATGTTCACATTGACCGCCCGGAGGTAGTACACGTGTTCTGACTGCTATAGCTATAACCAAACAACAAAGAGTTTAGTCATAAATAGGAATGACGGAATGGTAAACCATCTTGAATCTCAAAATCGCTTGAGATCTAAAAATCTACCTCTCACGATGAAGAATTCCACAACATTGTCGCTTTATGCGTCGCACAATTGTCTTCGAATGCGGATTACCGTTTGCTATGGGTATCTGGTCATGTATAATGAGATGTTTTACCGTCAAACGTAACAATATATTGTATAAACGTTAGTAATAAAACTAACATGCAAAAACGTTCTACAGCGCCTTTAAGCTTCGTTCAACAATACAACATGTTGAATCTTGCAGAGAAGGGAATACACTTACCTTGGCCTCTAGTTGATCTCCGTCGTGGGGGGTCGTCTTTCTGGACTGCAATGGAGAAAGTGATCTGGGTGAGACAGATCGCTTCCTGAGTCTATCCCCGGGGTGAAGCTCCAATGATTTCTCCATGTCCGTCTCTCTGGTTGTCACGGTGTCAGTGCTCGTCTCCTCACCCTCCGGTATCACAGTGCGCTTCTGTTTCTTCAGGGATCTTCTACTAGCGTGATGCTGGGCTGGCGATGACTTGAAGTGGCTCGGAGACTCCACTAGAATCGAAGGAACTACCACAGATTCTGCCTGGTTCCCAGGTTTACTGCAGCTTGCATCAGTATTCGGTTCACCGTCCTTCTGGAGTGAAGGTTCAGTGTTTGGAGACTCGGTAGACTTTCGTCTCTCAATATCTTCTAAAGACTTTGAGGAAGACTTTTTACCTGTCTCGTCACCTGACTTCTTCCGCGTGAGAAGGTTTTTGAGAAACCCAATGGGACCCTTGTTTTCTTTGGTGTCACCTGCTGTACTCGCCTGAGAGTCCTGCTTGTCGAATTTACGTCCCAGTTTCTTCACAAGAAGACTGGTACAATCTGTGAGAAACAACTCGTTATTCATTTGGTATTCAGCAATAATTAGTCACCCTTAACATTTTTATAATAATAAGATCGTTCTATCGGAAAAAGAAACAAATATAAAAGACAATTGCAGGATTTGTTCTAAGTTCGAATCCAAAATTGACTCGTTTCGAAAAAGGACAAGGGTTTCCGATGCCTTTTGATTAATTCTGTATATGTAATAATCATACAGTGTGTATATGGTTTCCCTGGTTACTTAATTAGTATTAGGGTGCGGACGTAGACTGAATATACTAAATTTATCAGTACTCATCACGCTACATGCCTTTACGCATTGGTAATATAGCCAACGCATTGAGCCTTTAAATCAAAGTGAAAGTGTTTTCGCAAAGAACTGACCTGTGTGATCTGACTGCTTGGCGTAGTCGAGGGGGGTTCCCCCTTCAGCGTCAGGTTCGTTGGGGGCAACGTTGAGGGAAAGTAGGGTCTTCAGACACTCGATCTTGCCAGTAGCTGCTGCCCAGTGCAGGGGCGACCTGAGGTAAATGTATACATTCTTATATATACTGCACTACTGTCAGGTTTACACACGTTTGCTCTTGATTGGAGGTGTTGACCAGTAATACCTGATGAATCGCATAATACTTATCTATGTATTATAGGTTCATACATACAGGGTCTAATATTGTTACATTTGGGATATCGCTAATTTTGAAAGTACAAATTCTTGTACTTTTTCGGACCGAGTCCTTTGCGGGATTCGAACCAGTATCCTCAGAGTCAGGAACCACCACCAGCACTGACCATATGTGATGTATCAGGGCTCCGTTCCATAACAGCGAGCGCTTATAATCCGTTCATTGAACGCTCAGTGTAGCGCTCAATGTAGCCCTCAATGTAGCGCATTCTCTCCTGAACGACACGGTGCGATTTCTCGACGTTTGCTCGCTTTGCTACATAGCGCTTCATTAAGCAATCGCGTTCAAGAGAGGTTTAAAAGTAATTGAGCGATTACTTTTAAATCTCTCTTGAACATAGACCAGGTGATGTGTATGTAATAATAATAAATTATATATTATTATTATGTCATACCGTATGAGTAATTGAAACATATAATCTGTAAACATGTTCTGATATTAAACCGTGAGGTAATATGTTAATTGTACTTTGCAATATTACCAGAGGTCAAATCAAGACAGTTCTCTCGACATCTAATATTCTCATGTTAGAAACCTAATCATGTTCCATGAAAATACCAACACGTGTCCTGAACGATATCGATGGACTCGAAATGTATCATAATTATATTATTTTTTGATAATTTGATCATTTAAAAAATAAACGCCCAGTTGACATAATAATTAAGATTTTTTTCTTGACAACAATCCTTCCATCATCAATGCTCCCTGTATGATTATATCTCCATATTTCATATAAAAGATGTATATGTACATTAATTTGAGAAACAAGATATTTCACTAAGGTTAGATAACCGCAACATGAAGCTACGACATGTGATTTCCTCTTTATAACTACAATCAGCCATGTGTGGAAATACAACTCGAAACATGATATAAACGAACTTCACCGACTGTGTCACCGTTTGCAGTGTTTGTCCATAACCCAATCCTACACTAGAAGCTTTCGCTGAGTGCCTGTGACAGACGGTTCAGTGGTATTAACTCATTTTGTCTGAGGATTATTTGCTCCAGTGGAGACGAGACGAAAAGACGGCTTTGTGCCCTTTCCCTAGCGTAGAATATCCTCATGTGATTGTCAATACCGACCCAGGTTAATTGTGAAGGGCAAATAAAGTCATTGCCAAATTAGCCCCACTTACCTGTATAGAGCATGGACAGTTGGCTAGAGTCTTAATAGGGGCTGTAGCATCTTTTTGAAAATTTTCTTTTTTTCAAATTTCCCATTTATAATGATAGTTAATGTCATTTATATTTACTTAGGGTAATTTAGGGTAAAACATCTTATCACACAAACCAATTATCCGTAGTGGTAATAACGATGTTGCATAAAGCAAAAATTGCATGGCGGTCATTTTAATGTTGATACATTTTGTTATTTCGAATTTCAAAAACGATTCCCATGGCTTTACCGAACTTCACACTCAATTTTTAACTTGATTTTCCGAAGACAGAAGGCTGTTTTACTATAAGTGACATTATTTTTCAAAATACATTTCATTAACGTATTTGAGCGAAAAAACGTGCTACTGCCCCTTTAATAAAATCATGTCGATGTGTCTTTTAAATCTTGTTTATCGGACAGTTGAGGAGTCGCATGGCATTATTTGCATAAGAACACTTCAGGAAGCAATCTTTTCTTTTTACAACCAACTTTATAAACACTCGTGTTGTCACTAAAGCTGGAATGATAATAGTATTTTCTTTACAATTGTTAACAGACACTTATTCATGAAAGCATATTTGCCTTTCGCCAGAAAGGTATGTTTACCTTGCGCAAATATGGATTCTGTATGCACAGCAATAAAAGGAAAGTGTGCTCACCTATCATCCGGGTCCAAGACCTCTAGGTCGCACTCAGGGTAAGCTGCCAGAAGCTGTAGGATGTCCGAGTGTCCAGCTGCAGCTGCGAAGTGGACGGGCGTCTTGCCCGTGATGTCTGCCGAGTTCAGCAGCTCAAGTCCACCTGGGCTCGACACGAGAATCTCGCAACATTTCTTACTGCCGTTCTGAAACATACAATTTTGGTAATTAAATGGTCTGTTTTCAATACAAAGATACAAAATTACTTACACTATGGGCCCGTAATCCATTCCTATTTTCCCGATAGTCAAAAGAAACTGTTTATAAAATATATCCTTACCGATTACTATGAGCAGCATTTACTATTTCTCTTTAATCGAAAATTCATATATTAAAACAATTCTTAAGGAGTTGAGAACATTGCGACTAAATATCTTATATCAATAATCTTATATCATTTATGTCAATTGTTGTTCTTTTACAGGAAGTGTTTCATAGAGATTATAGTGGATATGTCCCTTGTGGGACCACTGAATAAGTGACAACACTGCCATTTCCGTGTTTTATTTCCCTGTTTTCGCAAGATTATTATAGTGCCATTGTTGCTCTTAACTTAGACGCAGACGCGAACCAATGCAAGAAAAACTACGATACCTAACCGTCGTGGGTGGTTAAATATGTATTCACTGTAAATGTACATATACATTACCTAAGATTAACTATTAACGATTAACTATTCCGAGAAAAGAATCTGATATTGCATTTGGTTTGATATTTGGTTTTAAAGCTACAGTACCTCGTAGGTGGGTTAGTAATGTCCAGGTATGAAGATTCTCTGTTTACGTATATTGCAATGTCAGCACTCTACATCCACCCTCTGGTAGGGACAACACATTCTACTGTGCGAGATTTGTCGAGATTTGGAACAACCCTCCCTTAATCCACTGCTAATCTGACGGGCTAGTGGGCTGAGGTAACATAATGTAAGGCCATAAGAGGACTTGGATTACCACGTTCACGGGCCTCCGAACACTCTCAATGAAGGCAAATCAATGTGCACTTTATCGACTGAGCTGATTTCACTGTGGCCCACACTCAACTGTTTATTATTAATATTTTATCTAGGCCAATTTGATTGCGTGGGGGATCGTGTGTTGTTTGCTAACTATCTAAGGTGTAAGTCTTTTTGAGTTACATGTAGGTATTTACATTATATCAGATGAATCGTGGAAAAGCTAGCCTCATTCAGCTTTTTATGAAACTGTAAACTCTATGCACTGTGTTATAATGACAGTTGCGTAATGTCAATATGCGTGTTTATTTCAATTTTATTTTTTCTTATTTAGAAGACAAGACGAATTTGAATATTACAAATTAACATTTAAAAGTCTGGTACCTCTACCACAATTGAAACAATGTATATACATTGTATGCGTCTACAAATCAACACCATAGGAACATCATCGCAGAGACTTAGGTGAAAACCCAGATGCAATTACATCGTCGTTTCGTTAACTATCCTCGGTTTTACACATAGCAGATCAACATGACAAGAGACAGTGTGAAAACCTGACACAAGAACATAAAAAACGACAGTAAAATAAAAGTAATGGGACAATTATACAAATTACATTCTTTCACAAGGCACAAAGCTACACACATGCGCGAAGAACCTAAGTATTTTCATGAAATAACAATAAAAGAATAAACCATTGTGAATAGGAGTAAACAACTATATCAAAGCTAGCCATGGTGATTGTGAAGCAAGGAACTATATACTACCGATTAGTATCATCCTTACATGTGATAACACAAACATTCATTACATCAAGACAAGAGCAATGAAGTAAACATATGAAACCCACGCACTAAACAAGACTTCATTGCAAGAGCGTATTTACAGTAAGCAAGCCGTGTATTTCTGTCTACTTCAGGTCCATGGGACACAAGGACTATGCTAGGTATGTGTAAGTCACCTGTGCCGCCCAGTGAAGTGCTGTCTTGCCGTCTATATCCTGTACTGTGGTGTCAGCTCCCCGGTCTATGATATCCTGCAGATGGGTAGGACGATCGTGGAAGGCAGCCCAATGTAACGCGGTCATGTGCTGTAGGTAAAAATAGGTAAATGTATTATTGATCCTAGGCAAGGTCAGCCATTGCCTCTTTACAGGACAAGCTAGCACTACTTTACAAAGGATTAAGCGAAGCAGTTATTGGCATGGGAAGTAGAGCTCATTCTAATCTATTCAATAAAATATTGTATCGTCAATTATTGCTAAAGAGTCGTACTTACAAATATGTAATATGATGTAGTAATGGAATAAAGTATATTTTATTGATGACAGTGTACACTTGAAATAATGATATCCCTATCTGTATTCATACTTTACACCTATAGGTATTATACGCTTCAATAAGCTCTCAGGATAAAGAGATATATAAACAGAACCGATACCGAACAAAATAGACCGTTTAATAGTGCAGACATCGTTCAATTTGATAAACATGTCCGTGTTCAGTTCCATGTTTATGTCCGGATCCGTGTTCAGGTCCATGTTCATGTCCATGTTCACGTCAATGTTCATGTCCATGTTTTTTGTCCGTGTTCAGGTCCATGTTCATGTCCGGATCCGTTTTCAGGTCCATGTAAATGTTCGTGTTCAGGTCCATATTTATGACCGTGTTCAGGTCCACGTCAATGTTCGTGTTCAGGTCCATATTTATGACCGTGCTCAGGTCCATGTTCATGTCAATGTTCATATCCATGTTTATGTCCGTGTTCAGGTCCATGTCTATGTCCGCGTTCAGGTCCATGTCTATGTCCGTGTTCAGGTCCATGTCTATGTCCGTGTTCAGGTCCATGTTTATGACCGTGTTCAGGTCCATGTTTATGACCGTGTTCAGGTCTATGTTTATGTCCGCGTTCAGGTCCAGTTTATGACCGTGTTCTGGTCCATGTTTATGTCCGTGTTCAGGTCCATGTCTATGTCCGTGTTCAGGTCCATGTTTATGACCGTGTTCAGGTCCATGTCTATGTACGTGTTCAGGTCCATGTTTATGTCCGTGTTCAGGGCAGGTGTTCGTACTTACCTCGTTGTCTGCCTGGTCTATCTCGTGTTTCCCAACACTCTGCAGTAGTACAGTCAGCGCTCTGTGGATAATAATTAAAACTATCAGAAAGTAAACACAGGGCATACAGTACACAAAACAGGTTTATAATAACAATGATGTACTTTCAATGACTTACCTATTACCGAGCTTGAATCTTAACTTGACTCTCATAAATAGCATTCATCTTATTTTTCATTTCTTAATTTATCTCTTACTTAACTGTTTAATTAGCTCCTTTAATTACACAATGTTCATCTGTTTTATAGGTGATTTGGGGCGTTGTAAATGTTCAAATTACGCAATACGTTGTTATGCCTCAAGCAGAGAATTAGGAGATACCGATGTGACCTACCGTCTGTCGGTGTCGTATGTTGCTGCGTGGAGAGCTGTGCGGCCATGTTTGTCGCTGATACTCTTCTTGGAGCCGTTCCGTAGTAAGTACACCACACCCTCGTGCCAACCCTACCAGGAACAAGACCAGATATAAAGTTATAAACTGCTCATTACCCATTAGTTATTATACTCTGCTATGTCGTTTGGAAACTTTTGTAAATATACTCATCTTTCTATATAAACATGTCTCTGTACATTATGTATGTTACGTTTCAATATTATATTTCACCATTGTACATTGAGAGTGTTTCATTAAATTGGATAACTTGTACCCAATCCTTTCTCTTGAATAAAAATGTTAACAACAACAAGATCAAGGCCCCCTTTCACAAAGCACTAAGGTGATCGTAAGTCAGTAAGGCAACCTTAGTGCCATGTTAAAGGATGGGAGATAAGGTTAACCTTAGTAAAGGTTGCTTTGTGAGAGCAGCCCAAGACACTTTAATGTTTTAATGGTTCATCATCAACATAAGCTTAACCATAGAATAAGAAGCTTGATAAGACATGATGACAACCATATATGACTTTTCATTTACAATATGATGTTATTAGTAAAACTTCAATTCGATAACGTTTTCTATCATATCATTGTGTCTTTATTCAATTTTAAGCCCATTAACGTTTCCTTTACCTTAACATGTTATAAAGAATAATTTTACAAAGGCCATCGAAATTTCCGGTACCCAATGGTATGATTGAGAACACATATCAAAATGTTTTACCCTTTTTAAAAGTACATTAACATTTTTTTTGTACGACCAGTTGTGCTTCTAAGCTCTCTATAACCAACAAATCAATATGACATCATCAACGTTTACTTTACCATCTGTTGCTATTATCTTTTATGTTGACCAACAAATCAATATGACATCATCAACGTTTACTTTACCAGCTGTTGCCATTATCTTTAATATTGACCAACAAATCACAATGACATCATCAGCGGTTACTTTACCATCTGTTGCCATTATCTTTAATGTTGACCAACAAATTAAGATGACATCATCAACGGTTACTTTAACATCTGTTGCCATTATCTTTAATGTTGACCAACAAATTAAGATGACATCATCAACGTTTACTTTACCATCTGTTGCCATTATCTTTAATGTTGACCAACAAATCAAAATGACATCATAAGCGTTTACTTCACCATCTGTTGCCATTATCTTTAATATTGACCAACAAATCAATATGACATCATCAACGTTTACTTTACCATATGTTGCCATTATCTTTAATATTGACCAACAAATCAATATTAAAACATCAGCGGTTACTTTACCATCTGTTGCATTATCTTTAATGTTGACCAACAAATCAAGATAACATTATCAACGTTTACTTTACCATCTGTTGCCATTATCTTTAATATTGACCAACAAATCAATATTAAAACATCAGCGGTTACTTTACCATCTGTTGCATTATCTTTTATGTTGACGAACAAATCAAGATAACATCATCAGCGGTTACTTTACCATCTGTTGCCATTATCTTTAATGTTGACCAACAAATAATATGACATCATCAACGTTTACTTTACCATATGTTGCCATTATCTTTAATATTGACCAACAAATCAATATGACATCATCAACGTTTACTTTACCATATGTTGCCATTATCTTTAATATTGACCAACAAATCAATATTAAAACATCAGCGGTTACTTTACCATCTGTTGCATTATCTTTAATGTTGACCAACAAATCAAGATAACATTATCAACGTTTACTTTACCATCTGTTGCCATTATCTTTAATAGTGACAAACAAATCAATATTAAAACATCAGCGGTTACTTTACCATCTGTTGCATTATCTTTTATGTTGACCAACAAATCAAGATAACATCATCAGCGGTTACTTCACCATCTGTTGCCATTATCTTTAATGTTGACCAACAAATCAATATGACATCATCAACGTTTACTTTACCATCTGTTGCCATTATCTTTAATATTGACCAAAAAATCAATATTAAAACATCAGCGGTTACTTTACCATCTGTTGCATTATCTTTTATGTTGACCAACAAATCAAGATAACATCATCAGCGGTTACTTGACCATATGTTGCCATTATCTTTAATGTTGACCAACAAATCAATATGACATCATCAACGTTTACTTTACCATCTGTTGCCATTATCTTTAATATTGACCAACAAATCAATATTAAAACATCAGCGGTTACTTTACCATCTGTTGCATTATCTTGTATGTTGACCAACAAATCAAGATAACATCATCAGCGGTTACTTTACCATCTGTTGCCATTATCTTTAATGTTGACCAACAAATCAAGATGACATCATCAACGGTTACTTTACCATCTGTTGCCATTATCTTTAATGTTGACCAACAAATTAAGATGACATCATCAACGTTTACTTTACCATCTGTTGCCATTATCTTTAATGTTGACCAACAAATCAAGATGACATCATCAACGGTTACTTTACCATCGGTTGCCATTATCTTTGATGTTGACCAACAAAATAAGATGACATCATCAACGGTTACTTTACCATCTGTTGCCATTATCTTTCATTTTGACCAACAAATCAATATTAAAACATCAGCGGTTACTTTACCATATGTTGCATTATCTTTAATGTTGACCAACAAATCAAGATAACATCATCAGCGGTTACTTTACCATCTGTTGCCATTATCTTTAATGTTGACCAACAAATCAAGATGACATCTTCAACATTTACTTTACCATCTGTTGCCATTAACTTTAATGTTGACCAACAAATTAAGATGACATCATCAACGTTTACTTTACCATCTGTTGCCATTATCTTTAATGTTGACCAACAAATCAAGATGACATCATCAGCGGTTACTTTACCATCTGTTGCCATTATCTTTAATGTTGACCAACAAATCAAGATGACATCATCAACGGTTACTTTACCATCTGTTGCCATTATCTTAAATGTTGACCAACAAATTAAGATGACATCATCAACGTTTACTTTACCATCTGTTGCATTATCTTTGATGTTGACCAACATATCAAGATGACATCATCAGCGGTTACTTTACCATCTGTTGCCATTATATTTAATGTTGACCAACATATCAAGATGACATCATCAACGTTTACTTTACCATCTGTTGCCATTATTTTTAATGTTGACCAACAAATCAAGATGACATCATCAGCGGTTACTTTACCATCTGTTGCATTATCTTTAATGTTGACCAACAAATCAAGATACGACATCAGCGGTTACTTTACCATATGTTGCCATTATCTTTAATGTTGACCAACAAATCAAGATGACATCATCAACGGTTACTTTACCATCTGTTGCCATTATCTTTAATGTTGACCAACAAATTAAGATGACATCATCAACGTTTACTTTACCATCTGTTGCCATTATCTTTAATGTTCACCAACAAATCAAGATGACATCATCAACGGTTACTTTACCATCTGTTGCCATTATCTTTAATGTTGACCAACAAATTAAGATGACATCATCAACGTTTACTTTACCATCTGTTGCCATTATCTTTTATGTTGACCAACAAATCAAGATGACATCATCAACGGTTACTTTACCATCTGTTGCCATTATCTTTAATGTTGACCAACAAATTAAGATGACATCCTCAACGTTTACTTTATCATATGTTGCCATTATCTTAAATGTTGACCAACAAATCAAGATGACACCATCAACGTTTACTTTACCATCTGTTGCATTATCTTTAATGTTGACCAACAAATTAAGATGACACCATCAACGTTTACTTTACCATCTGTTGCCATTATCTTTAATATTGACCAACAAATCAATATGACATCATTAACGTTTACTTTACCATCTGTTGCATTATCTTTAATGTTGACCAACATGCCAAGATGACATCGTCAACATTTCCTTTACATTCAATTCAACTATAATGTAACACATGTATGTTTACAATAAAGAAGTTGATATCCGAAAATTTGGATTTATAACGTTAGTTAGATAATGAAGGATGACCATTTCTATATTAACAAACACTATATGTCCTCACTGATGTTCACTGATTAATTTACTCTACCATTTCGTGTCCCTTTATTCGCGGTCAAGCAGATCTAGTGAAAGTGTATATTTTGTGAAGTTATTTGTATTAACAATCTCACTGAACTACTCTTCTCTCATAAAGCAAGTAAAGACAGCGATCCTAATTGCTGAAACCGAAAACTAAAACTGCAGGAAACTCGTAATTGAATCAGCTACTTCATTATCTCACAAGGACGTATTGATTTGGTATAAATGTCAAAGTTCACGGCGGCCATATTGGAAAACGGCGTTGTCACCTGATCGATTGTTGCTTGGCAACTCGACAAAATCAGCGTAGGCAAAAGCGCAGACTGTTTGTGTTCATATGAATAACATGATCCATTTGTCAGGTTAAAGCCATATATAAACTGTATTATTTGTTTTCCACTGCTTCCTGCTGTCTTACATACAAAACCTTTTCGTGACCAGAACTACCTCTAAGGATAAGAAACAACATAATTAATAGCCTCCCAAATTCATGTTTTTGTAGTTGTGTCCTGGATATGCCTTGCAAACAAACAATAGAACAAAAATAGTTACGAAACCAAGACACAAGACAATTAATTTCAATCCATATTTGTGATATGACATCCTCAATATGTTACGGTGTACTAGTTGTGACGTCGTATGTATATACATACATAAATCTATCCCGAACATAAACCAGAAACTGACACTACACAAGGACTCCTGTACTCTAGTCCAGACCAAGCTTCAGGATGTTCTCCGCTGATGTTTATCGCTGATTGTACACTAAAGTTCCATTAGAGCTGACAATGGCAAATTATCACTTTAACGCAAGGAGTGTTGACACGCTCATGAAGGCATTAATCGGATCAATACGACAAACAACTAGTAATTGCATAACATAAAGGGGACACTGTAAATCAATATTGTCTGTTCAGCTTCCTGTACATTGATGCTATCCTTAATATGTAACAGGCAACGCGCTGATTGTATTGGACATGTGATGAATGTTATATAAAAGCATATATGAATAATGAAAATATATATTACTTAAACAAAAATGACGCAACTAAACGGGTGAAGAGTCTGATTGACGACATAAGGACGACAAACTGAACATTAAGGACGGCTATTGATATATAATGTTCAACACGTACACGTCAATGAAGTCGATTGACATAATATAAAACTTCAGTAAATATACCATTCATGATTGAAATAATAATTCACATAACTGCTGAAGTGAACATTTTTAATTAAACAACGATAATTCCTTACCTTGGTATAGAGACAGACCAAATGGCGGTTTAACATAATATGCAATCAATTCCTTGAAGTGTGTACCTTAAGTGCTGGCAAAGTTGCAGACATATATTCGGTCCGATTATATAGTAAGTTTAGAGAAATTTGCTCTGGGCCAGTTGGAATCGAACAATATGACAGATGTAAGCATGCTCGAAGACTCGGGTTTAACTTTCAGACCTAGGAAGGATGTAATCTATAGATAATAATAATAATGATAATATTTACGCCTAATATCCAACACAAAGCTGTTCATTGGCGGTACATTATTTCCCTGAAGAAATTGTACTTTCGGGGCCGCTATTAAGGGCTGCGTGCGACCGTATAGATCCGTACTTCCCGTGTTCAGGTAACCATTTAGACAGATGGGTAGATTGGGTGCAATGTGGATGAAGTGCCTTGCCCAGGGACACAACACAGTAGGAGACCCAGGTCACAAATGCCCATTTACCTATCGTGATATCACAATCAACCGACAAAACCTTGATGACTTTAGAGCACATCGACACAACACAATATGAGACCCAGGTCACACATGCCCTTTACCTATCATGATATCACAATCAACCTACAAAACACAGCGATTACATTGGCCTTCTATTTCCTCAAACCAGGAGGTAACAGTGATCCCGGAACGTTACCCTGGGTTTTCGAACCTGAACAGAATATGATTCCGTGATACTATGGAGAGTGGTACAAAGGTTCTAACCTGATAGGCTGCAATAGAGAGACATGTCCTCCCAAGAAGGTCCTGAGCGTTGATGTTAGCCCCCATCTTGACCAGTCTCTTGACCCCTCTCAGCTGCTGGTTGTGGACAGCCAGGGAGAGAGGAGTGAACCCTGTAGTACACACATTGTCTTATAATTTGAATTGAGCACCCCATGCATGTATGTATGTATGTATTCACACAAAGTATCAAATTGCAATTAATAATGAATACTTAACATTATTTCTGAATGTTTTAGATTGCATAATTATCAATTCTCCGTTGAAATATTTCGTTTTGAGGCAGATGCTGTTTGAAGCTTACCATCACCATCCTGTAGTTCCAACATGCTGGGGTCTTCACGAACGACCTTGACCAGAAGATCAATGTCACCCTGTGCCGCAGCCTGGTGCACGAGACATGTGCCACACTCCCCATCATTCTCCTTGCCTTAACACAACAATTCCAAAGTTTAGAGCATTTAAGGGAATATCCTAAATGTAAAGTGAGAAGGAGACAATGGGAGCCATCTTTTACACCGTTAAGGACGAATATATACAATAAAGATTTCACAACATGTTCATGTATTAGGAACGTTCATAACACTCACCCAACGTCTCTTTTTCGTTCACAGGATGAACACGATTAAAGGAACAGAATCGAAAATAGATAGTTTTAAAATGTTTACAAGATAACGTTGTCCCTGGTAAACGTTAATGACACTGTGCGTATATATGGCTGAATGAATACAGTGGAAGCCATTAAGAACAACAAGTGAATGAACATGTCGAAGCTGTCAATCCTTCCACGCATTAATCCGGTACTGAAGAAATCAATAAATATAGGAACATTTACCTGTTGAGCGGGATATGTCACTCTCTCCGAAATCCATATGTGCCCATCTAGCTAGAGCTCCAATCACACGCACACACACGTGCACTCAAAAACACGTTTCTTGGTCATATACTCCACTGAATGGATGTTGCTCAGGAATAATGGATCTGCCTTATGTAGGTGACTGTTTGCGAGCCGTCGTGTCGCTTGTTGACAAACTGGCTGTTGATGTCAGTAGCTGACAACGGATAGTCTTTGTCTCTCGTGTCTCTCTTGTGCTACCAGGAAGTGTGAACAACGTCCACGTTCACATGAAGTGATAGTAGTCTTATACAAACTTACCAATGTGATGGACTGATTAGAGAACAATTAGCGCTGCATATTCCTCGTCACATAATTCATCATAGTACTCCGATGAACACTTTCTGTGAAATAAATTAATTCCTAATTCAAGTTCTTTCACGCTGTGAAGCCCTAGTATGGCGTGTACCACCAGATGTTTCACTGTCTCTTCCTCTCTGGACTATTGTCTCACCATGTCCTCGGAGACACACTGAAGGAGACATACTAGGCTAGTTAGCAGTAAGACAATGCCCAGTCCTGTCTCCTAGCGTCCTCGGAGAACAGTATTTACATTCTTCATTGATCCAACTGTAAACAGAGCATATCTCAATTGTTAGCCTTCTCCAGCGTACATCTGTTCATGACAATGGCAGCGTAAATTAATAATTGTGGAATAGTATTTGCACTTTCTACTCAACCTGTGTCTCCAGGTTTAACTGTTCACTTATTGTAAAGTCTCTTTATGATATCTAACATCAGGAATAAGAATCTTGTCATTATCAGTACAAGTTACCATTCGCAGATGAATTTCTTTAATGAACATAATTTTAGTGTCAAGACAGAAACACCTTTAGTTACATCACATGTTCAGGCGATGGGTATTGTTCATCAATTGTATGTTTCGACAGACCATTGTGTTAGTGTTTACAGATAGGAGTAAAGCCGACTGGTTGCTAAGACTAGTGTCAACTGGTTTCCATGTTGGTTGCCGCTGACTCGTGGTATATCGATCCGAAACAGATGTCCATACTACATCATCGCTTCATCACACAGCAGGGTGTTCCGTATTATTTGTTCATTTCTCATTTGTAATGGTTTCCTACTGTGTATTGATCAAATAAATGGTGGTCAGCGAACGACTTAGGATGTAATCATACGATAGGTATCTACATTGTATGTGCACTATCTGAACCCAAGTATATGAGGTTTTCAACTTAAAACATATATTTGTTGTCTCTTTGCGAAACATCCGTCTCCATTTTGTATGTGTATCCTTTTAATATAATAAGTACTTTAATCTAAACGGCTTCTGAACATTAGTCTAGTTTATAGATCACGTAATGATATCTTTCTTCCCTGGAGACTACAGAACATATGTATTTTCATAGTTGGTGTACATGTATGGGATTGCATTTATTTTACCGACTTACTTTTTCTTGCTTTATTTGTATTGCCTACACACTCTACTTATAACGATGCCTAGTTTGTCTCATACTCTACCCACATAGGTTATTTGGTCAAATGCTTTCAGAGTGACCTCCTGTGCATTTGGAGCACTTTTCATGACAATGAATAGAGAGTCCTGATTGGTTGAATTCAAAATTAGTTGTGCGACACCAGTGTAAAGGTCACCATTTGCCAACGATATGTTATAATGCTATTAACGGAAACGTTTGATAAACGTTTTATGTGTGAACTTCAGTGTACGGTAATTGATTTTCTGCTATTAGAATTAGAATTAGAAAGTTAATGTCTAAAACCCTTGTTGAAATTAATTCGATGACGTGATTTTAAAGGATAGAAAGTAGGGATAGAATACGTGGTACGATTTTGGCAACTAGGGGATTTTGCTGGAATCTATTAAAATGACCCATTTGCAACAGAGGTTAACGTTGGAAGAAGTAATCCGAGTTACCTTTGAGAGATTTAGAGAATGTTTTCCTTTACTTAGACGTTTGACAATTAATACATTTGAGTAAAGTTCACCACGAAGTGAACCTCTTGTGGAATGACCATTTTCAATTAATCGTTTTATGTAAAATAGGTACCTCTACATTCTCTTCTATTTATAAAATGCAGTATATAGCAGCCTACCCTGTGGTCCTGTCTGACTTTATTTGGTATATCTAGCAGATATAATATCGTATATTCATTGTCATTTGGTCTTTTGGTTTCGTCAAAGAAGTATAGAGTACATGTCTGTTGATACACAAAAAAATGAATATTGTCAAAAATCAATGTCAGTGAAAGATATACACATTTTTCGAAGATATGTTATACTGTGCTAATTAACAAAGTTGTTTCCCAGTTTAGATCGATACAAGTCAAGCCTATTATTTTCCTCGCAAAGCAGTATGGTAGATTAGCTAATTGTAACCAATGATGAAACAATTGAATAAATCGAATTATCAACCTACCAGCCAAATAATGTGATACTTGAAACGACCCGGTACGAGGGACTTACAACCTTGTAATTCCCTCCAGGAGGGTTTACACAGACAGTTGTAAACCCTGTTAGAAGGAATATTATGATTGTAAACCCTGATATATTTGTTAAGATGACGGCTTGAAAGTAAAGAACTGAAGAAACTAACTTAGACTAATTTTGAAAAATTTCTTCAATTTACGACATGTACAGCAAATGTTTTGCAGAAAGTGCGTCTCGAACCCGTATCCACTATCACCTGCAGTTACTGAGTCAGCGCTTTTGACTGCTGAGCTACGAGAAAAGACAAGAATTGACGGTACAAAAGAAAATCATATAGCGCGGCTGTTAACAGGCTGACATCACCGAGGGATCCTCAATATAACGCCAGGGATCCGCAAGATCCTCAATATAACGCGATAACAAGTAAAAAGCCTGTTTTACACTTAAAAACGGTTGATAATATAGATAACCCATTCTACCTCGGATATGGTACGGTTGTAGACCCTGATAGTCCTTCCTATCAGGGTCCACAACCGTACCATATCCTCGGTATCATGGGTTATCCATATAATAGCACTCACGGAAATGGGAAGAAATTGTTCTTTTTCAACGTTTTGTTAGACTCGTATGATCAGGTAGACTATATACATGTATAGGTTGCTGGTATAATAACAGCAGCCAGTGATATCATGTCATCGAGGAGATGCATTTGCACGTTCGTTGTCATAGTTATTGTCCATTTGACAATTTCTCAGCCTCGAAATAGTTTGATTGTGTTATACAAACGTAGTCACATAGACGTCACATTCATTAGCACATCGTAATCGAGTTCGAGAGGTATGATGTCTTTGAAATAAAATTACATAAGCTTGTCATGATATGAAAATTATCCCTCAAGTAATCAAGGTTATATATAGTATATGTTCCTTAAGAATGGTTACTTAATTATTCGAACTTAGTTACCTACGTAGGGCATTGTGAAAGTTTCCTGAATTATGTTGGCACTTCAAGTTGAATTAAAAGCTAATTATGAAATGTTGTGACAGAGTTACAACATTATTGTCGTCAAAGGTGTTCCATATCTCGTTAACACTGCAGTCCTATTTTATATATTGTCTTTCTGATTAAGTCAGGACGAAGAAGCTAGTGGTTCTACAATAAAAGCTAGGTTGATGGTTTCGCATCAAAGGCATGTCTTGGAATTGTTGTAATAGAGATGGTCCACGTGCCCATGAATCACATGACTGAACCAAATGTTGCGAATACCAACCAATAGAAATCCATAGTATGTATGTTGAAATACATGTAGAATCAATGTTTTATCTAATTACCGTACGATGGTGGATTTGTCGTACATCTTTCACCATCAGGGCCCCGTTCCATAACAGCGAGCGCTTATATTCGCTCATTGATCGCTAATTGAGCAATTACTTTGAAACCTCTCTTGAACACGGCCCAGGTGAAGTCTCACGGACTAAAATACCCTGGTGGCGAAGGATGTTTGTCATAAGCTTGTGGCAGGAAGTTCGTTCATTTATCTTGTTATATGTTATGGTAAACTCGTACCAAACCCCAACTGTAGTTGGCTATTAACTATATTTCACTCCTCGTTCACTGAATTGGTAATCTCTAACTCTTAGAAATAAATCTAACATACAAAATTCCTGGATTAACTAAATTCGATCGAGACTTTTACCGTTCGGTGAAACTGAACAAAGAAAACTATTTATTACTCAAGTAATTGACATAGTAAAACATGACATACCCTCATCTTCCCACTGCAAGGTGAAAACGTATCGAGACCACTCTACCCGGAGAGAGAAGATTGGAAATCATTTCGGAACGTCCGTGACGTTGTGACGATGGACATACTCTATGATCGCCAACAATTCTTATAGGTACTTTTGAGGAGTTTCTTTACAATATCTTTACAATATTTGTTTTGTTACATATGTTATATAGTTTATTCTCAACCTCACGTGTTCATTTTTAAGTCGTTCCTTGTTTGTTTGTTTGTTTTTTATTTTGAGCGTTACTAGGGTTCTATTCGGAAGCGCACATAAAATCCCCAATATCATAGCGCATTCGCTATGTCTTTGTGAA
This sequence comes from Gibbula magus, assembly GCA_936450465.1. Classification (NCBI taxonomy): domain Eukaryota; kingdom Metazoa; phylum Mollusca; class Gastropoda; order Trochida; family Trochidae; genus Gibbula; species Gibbula magus. The sequence goes on along the minus strand of OW388303.1, from coordinate 48,609,394 downwards.
TATCGTAAACGCGGTTCTTGAAAGAACAAGATAATGATCACTCGATACTTGTACATCTACAAACAATTCTTTGGATAAAACGTAATAACAGAAAGTCGAACAGTAAACACTTTTCATGTTTAATACGTTATATTAAACTAGTTAACGTAAATAGTGTACATGAATGCTGAAACTACCGACCGGCCGCTTTTACGCGCGGTTTAATTCTATCTTTAAATACGTATTTAATTACTTTAGAGATGATAATATCTCAACTAATTTACAATCGGCATTTATGCCGGGAGACTCTACAGCCAATCAATTTACCTATCTATATGATTTTTTCGCAGGATTTGATTATAAGGTATTGATGAAGGTAAGGAGTTACAGCCGTTTTTTGTGACATACGAGAGCGAGGCGTTTGATAAAGTTCGGCATAAAGGAATAATTTCAAAATTAAAAAGCTGCGGTATCAATGGATCTCTCTTGAATTGGTTTCAAAGTTACCTAGAGAAAAGACAACAGAATATTGTTATTGATGGATACAGCTCTGACAACAAAACTGTCTTTGCTGGAGTCTCACAAGGACCTGTGTTGGGACCTTTACTCTTCATTGTATACATCAACGATATAGTCGATGGTGTAGCGGGTCTTTTTGCAGACGACACGTCTATATATGTAATTGTAGATGATCACGACGTTGCCGCATCTCGTCTTAATGACGACCTTGACAGAATCTCACGCTGAGCAGGAAAATGGCAGGTAAATTTCAATCCTATTAAAACAGAAACTATAACCTTTTCTCGAAAACGCAAATCCAGAAGAAAACCTATTTTGAAAATGAGCCATACTCCGATACAAACTCACAGACATCTTGGAATTACTCGCTAGAATGATTGTCCATGGAAAAGTCATTTTGAAAATGTCAGTCCAATGATCAACTGTCAAAGGTACATCCATTGTGTTGTTGGGGGTCGCATATTGCAAACGTTATAAATGGTGTTACTTTATCGAGAAGTACCGACTGTTACCGAAAACTACCATTTTTGTAATAGTAGACTAACATATTGACAATATGAAAGTAAAAGTAGTGATTTCTGATCGAAAACCGGACAATGCACAGCGTATGGTGCGCGTCAATGAGTCAAACGTAATTTTGGAATCTTATTTATAACAGACAAAAAGACAAATTTGAGTTGATAATGTGTAATAGGTCACATTACTATTGTGCATGTAAATGGGACGTGCAGTTTCGGTTTCTGCATATGCATAATGATGTTACTCAATTTTAATTGGAAACTAGTAATTATTATATATATGGCGATTGGGGATAAATATGCAAGTTGAGTGAATTTATTTGTATTGTAGTGGTGAGTTGGAAGGTACTGAAGTCAAATTTTATTTTAATGAAACACAATGGATGCACCTTTAACGAAGCTAAGCTTTAAATGTCGTCTCTCTAGGAAAACTTTCGGAACAATGTACAAGTCATATGTCCTGCCGATATTTGATTAAATTTGATTAATTGTACGAATGAACAGTCACTTCTTCTTGAGCGGTTACAGATGCTCTTCGAACGATATGCGGCGCTGTTCCTGGTACCAGTCATGAAAAAATATATTTTGAAAACAGATTTAAACCACTTACAGAAAGAAGGCGTGAAACCAAGTTGCTATTATTTTTACAAAATGACTAAATGACAAATGACAGCGAGCTAAACGGTGATGAGGTCAATAGACATATATAAATCACGCTGAATGCGCATGTAGATATCACAATGAAGATGTTATTCATTATCTCTTTACGTTTAAATTATATACAGCTATCCGAAACAACGCATATTTCTATGTAAATGACCACAACCTCCCTGTAGTATATAGAATTCTCCCAAACTACAAGCAATGAAAATAAGAACATTATAATAAACGATTTGACAAAACAATGTAGAAAGCATTGTCTATAATGACATCTTTATTTAATGCCATGGGACTTTACTACAAGTAACTTAACTTAACTACACGCAGCCAAATGTATTTAAGAACACCTAATGTAACCATTTCAATTGTATTTCATTTGTATTTCATTCTGTTTTGTATTTAGTTCTAGTGTATGTTTATTCATATTATGTTGTATTGGTGAGGTATTCAGAAAAGCCTAGCTTCTTTACCGAACCAAATTCATTTTATTTGAATAAAAATATGTTAAAACCATAACGTTACCAGACATTACTTTTAAACCTCTCTTGAACGCGATTGCTCAATGTAGCGCTACGTAGCAAGGCGAGCAAACTTCGAGGAATTTGCACTGTGTCGTTCAAGAGAGAAGAAGCGCTCATTGAGCGCTACATTGAGCGATCAATGAGCGCTACGAAGAGCTTCATTTTGTTGAACCGCCGGATGGTCACATTCTGATTCATAAAAATGGGATGTCAATTTGACAATTGTTCGATTTTTAAATTTCTGAAATCTGCCCATAAATTACTTATATACGACTTTTTAAAAAACCCGCCTAATTAAACCCCGGCGACCAGAATGAAAGTCTGCGGGGGTGTGGCCCCTGAAGACATGACCTCGGTGACGTCTCTGGAGTAATCTCATTATCGGCTATAGTCATAATTCAACGTAATTTCGCAACATTTTGATTGTTACTTTCACAAACAAATATTCAATCAAACAGCATAAATTTTCCATATATCGAGTGTTTAGATATCCAACTATGGTAATTCCGCAGATGTACTTGACTGTACTGTACTTTAGTTTGCTGTACTTTAGAAAAATAAATTTGATAGTTTAGGCACCCATTGTAATTGATGAACAGCTGGAATCGAATCAAAATGGTTGAACGAACGTCTTTAAGAAGTTAACATTTCTCATGACCCTTGGTTCGAATCAATCCTTTAAACATAATGCTTAACGCCAACTTTCATTAAAGGAATATTACCTCACGACGTTTAACGAGCAGTGTGCAACGTCATACAAATGTATGTACAACAAGTCAGAATATCCATCATTGGAAATAATATTTCAGATAATTGCAAGAATGTCCCTCTTAAGTCGAATGTAATGGTAAGATGTTGTGATAATGCCACATTTGCCGGAGAACTGACGATTACGCAATACCTCCAACTGCGCGCTGCGTGATTCTGTCTGTCTCGACAGTGTCAGATTCCTGACGCACGTTACAAAGACTTGTGTAAAGATGCTCATGGCTTGTTTGTGACTAGATCAACATTGACGCAGCAGACGACATGGACATCCTGGTGGTCTGTATGTGTCTCCTAATCCAGAACATTCATGCAGAAGAACCTCTTTACAAACAAGGCGGTTGTTGAAGTGAGAATTAAAGCATTACTCGTGAATCATTGCCCGATATGTAGCCTCTCACAGCAGACTTGGCGTGAAGCAAGGCCGATCTCCCACCGAGTGATAAGCCTAACCCAGCTTCAAACAGCGCAAGTGTTGACTCAACGTAAAACCAGTTTTATCCGAGCACGTGCTTCAGTTAGCACATGGTTACTGTGACCTCTGAAGCACGCGAGGTCATGGCGTGTTTGGTTGGCGCGCCTTGATGAGGAAGGGGAGAAATGAGTTGAGGCAATGTTTGAATGCTTCACGTAGGGTGCGGGTGTTGCACCATGGTGGAGGCAGCATGGCTTCACTTTAATCACTCTCACTAACAAGGACCTGTCTGATCTACATGTAGATCAAACATTACCTACAGTACTCTTTTCAAGGCAATGATCGCAGTTCATGCTTTACAAAAATGTATCACCATCTCTTGGATTTTGGATTTAGTGTGAGTTTCCGAAACAAATGTTTGACGGTGTTAATGAATCCATTTATTGGATGATTTGACACTGAAATTATAGTGGGTACAACGTTATACTTGCGCCAACTCGTAATATATGTTAGTATATTCACAAAGGAAAACGGAGCTAGACAAAAGAAACGTCTAAAAATTCAAGATAGTTTATCCACGAGTTAAAACCGACAAAACATAGGTACACCATATTCAAGGTCAACTAAACTAAATTTGTAATACTGAAGCATTATCAGTTAATGTTTCTACAGAATAATCATCGGTTTAAAATCTTCTTAATCAGGCGATATGGGAGACTGTGAATGGCTTGTTTCCTTGATTAATGACTTCTTACAGCAACGATGCGTCAAGGAATTAAAGTCCAAGAAGGGGATAATGCCGAAAACATTCGCTATTAACATAATTTCCATTTTTCATTAAATTGTAACATATATCCAAAAAGCATTTTCGGCGATTTAAGCACACTATTTGAACAGATATACAAATTAATTCATGAATGGAATCCTGCTAACTTCTGTATGAAGTATACTCTCATCACAGATATTCACAATCGACTTTATCCGGCAGGGGTGTTTTGTATTTGGTTCTGTTGAAAATTGGGTATAGTTTCTTTTGCCACTTGCTTGCTTTCGTAGTTAAACATGACATGTAAAACTGCATCCCGAAAAAAACTACTTTTATGTTTCAGTGCAGTTGCCATTTTGGAAAATTTACAGAGAAAACTAAAATGTGGAGTTTTTGTAATGTTGAATCATGTGCACTTGTACGAGCTGCCAAAACTTTTTTACTTTTTTTTTACAGTTGATTGTGAGGTATGGCATTTGATTATGTTGTAGAACATTCACTCGCCGAACACGTCCTAAAAGATTCATAAAGTCTTGAAAGAAAAAAAATATTAAGGGCATGTGTAATATATGGTAAAGCTTTTATTTCCAATAATATGAAGAACATATATTAAAAGGACAGGAACATGAAACAACAGAAACATATATGAAGAATGAATATATTCAATAGATAAAGTAAAGATTCAAGAAAAAGCTTAATACACAACACAAGTTTACAACAGCGTTAGCCTCCTCGCCATCCCGCGCATCTCTCTATTTGCTCACATACTCCGGGGGGACACACTTGTAGAACTTCACCTGTAAATACACACAGGCAGAGGAGATAAGGTCACACGTTAGGAATGGCAATTAGGCAAGCTGCGTAAGTCACTTGGTGTTTTTATAAGGAGATACAACAGTTTGCCAGTCATCCAACTACCAACAAATGTCATGTTCACTTTCCACTCCTACATTGTAAAACAATCCTATTGGGATTTTAAAAATATAATCGGGACAAGACAATAGAACACCAACGAACTGTCTATACGTAATGAGACAAGTCATGGCAAGCCGGTGTATTCTCGGGACGTGGGCACCCTAGTCGAGTAAAGACAAGGTCCTGAAATAAATGTCCACGTCATGCGAATGTGTCACTGAGCTAATGACATTGAAAGATGTGATTGTGAAGTAATGCCATTCATGTTCCCTTTGATTAAATTTCTATTTGAAACTCAGATCGGAGAATTGATAATATATCTCTAAAATCGAAATTGATGCAAATGTATATTATTGAAACGAAACCTTCGATAGTGTACATCTTGGTGATATTTGTGGCTAATAACATGGGCACAAAACCTGTTTATACGAGTAAAATAGAGAAATGCAATCATGGTTATTATTTATCAATACCTACCTCATCTATATAGCCAATGAAGTTGACGAGCCCAGTTCCCTTCCCCATTGTCATAGAACAGTCGACCCGGGCAATATCAGCTTCCAGATCTGAACATGAGCAACATAATATCAGATATACGTGTACATTACAGTTGTATGTCGGTCATGTCTCATGTCATAAAACATTCAGAGAATGGTCACATAGTATGTTTTGTGTATAGCTTTATATTTACATCAGTGTTTAACGTATACGCATATAATAAGTACAACTTAATAACTACTTATAAAAAAATCATTATTAAAATGATTTTTTACAGTATATGTATCTTTGCATTTGAAAATTATTGCAGTAAATGTCATCAATTCGTTCTACTTACCATTTTGTTCATTATCAACACATTAGTGGTTACATTTATTAGAGAGGTCAGACATCGCATTATGTCTAGTTCAGGTCAAAACTCCCATAACTTATAAATATAAGTACGTATAAATTGAAGGTGGCTCGGGTGCTTGATACATCTTATTAAGTTCATCATGATCATAAACAGCTCGGTTTTATATTAAATTATTTTTCGTGAGGATTTAAGAGCACTTTATTGGACATTTTCCAAACAATAATGAAAACGTATATAACGTAGTAAATTCAAAGGCTGTTTAAGCTGACAAACTGAATGTCCAATGTCGCGTGAGTGACCCCCAGACTTGCACAACCTGCACACACGACACAGGGTCATTGTGAATTCAAAATACTCTAACAACGGACCCTAAGCACTCAATGTATGATAATATTATATTTTCAGTGGTGAAATACGGCATTTACCGGTTATTATAAAATCCGTATTTTCACTGAGTGAAATAACATGTTATTCAATTCAGTGAAATAACACTTTCAATCATATGAGTTCATCGTAACAATAGGATGACGTCATAAGAATACCGCGATAAAGCAAGGCGACAATGGATGCTCCATTCACAAAATGAACGTCATTTACAAATCATGTATAATTTCTTAAATCTAACAGATAGAACATTTGACATTTCTCGTCGAATATCATGTATATCTCATCAAGTGAAGAAGAAATGTATGTTTTTATTTATTACCCAGATACCCGAGAAATTGTGATTACCCAATATCCCTAGTTCACGGCTCCACATTAATCGCACTAACAGAACAGCATGAAATACATGAATTCACGATTTATATTAAAAACATTTTTTTGATCGAATGTGATAACGAATCCAAATAAACCGCTGTCAATCTATTAGCCTGTTGGTATGAAGTAGCGTGTAATATTACCCATACGGGTGAGAAGACACAGGTGATTATTTTTGTGATATTTGCACATGTGCTTTCAAGTGATTCTCAACGTTGATTGGTCGGTTACCCGGAGAAAGAATGACTATGACGTCATAAAACAATGGTCTGACGCGACGAATTATCGTATGACGTCACAATGTTACTGTGGCGACGCGTCCTTCACAGCGGCCGCCCAACATGAAAATGTAATAACCAGCGTAATTTGGTCAATTTAATTGCATAATGGGTAATATATAGAATAACCAGCTCGGTACGTGTGATTACGGGAAATATCCACTCGTCTAAATAATGTTCAGAGCCACTCGCTTAAGCTCGTGGCTGAACATTATTTAGACTCATGGATATTTCCCGTAATCACTCGTACCTCGTTGGTTATTCTCTAATACGTTTATCAGCATTGTATACAGTAAGATGGTATTCTTATATATATGTTACTTTCACAACAACCTCCAATCAGCAGCTGACTATAAAACGTAACTTTCTCTCCTAGTGCCAAACTCATGTACAAAAAGTCATGTATATGTTTGTGACCGAAGGAATAGTACCATTTCATAGTTTCTATATGAAAAGCTACACGTACATTTAGGCTTAAAACTTATCATCTATTTCAGTAAATATCATAATGTGGTATTAAATCAAGGTTGACCCTCAGCAAACTTTAGTTAGAATACTTTGAAAGTTGTGTTGCATGGTTCCATGACGTTAGGATATATGGCAGCCTACTGCACTGCTGAAGGTTGTAATTAAGGCTGTGTTTGTACTAATGTTGGTTTGTGAAGCGTGACCCGAAGTCTACTGTACACAACGTACCATCTCCTTGTATTGGGTAGACCTCATCATCCACCCGCAACTCCGCCACAGGGCCATTCTTCAGTAGGATCACCTCGTGCCACACGTTAAGGGGCTGTGGATATACAGTTTGATAACTCGCCATAACGGTATAGCATTGGTAGTTATAACAGTTTAAGATTACAGCAGATGTAAAATGACAACAATCAGGCCTGCCGGTAATAACAATCAAACATAGTCTGTGCTGATTATGATTGTTTGATGGTACAGTCATTAACACTGAAGTTATAATCAAACATTTATTACATAGAGGATACTGAACGACCTTCCATTTAATAACACGTTTATTAAACGAGTTAATGAGTTTGTATAAAACAAGCGAAGGCGAGTTTGATACCAAATCATTCACGAGTTTAATAAACATGGTATTCAATTGAAGGGAGTTTAGTATTCTGTATATTACTCGCCATCCTATTATCCAGCGAAATAGCCGACATTGCTCTGAAACTATTATTCTCGCAAGTCCGATACCATTGTGACGACGTTACTCCAATTGTGACGTCATAACAGCAAACTATTGTGACGTCATACCCACGGCGGTATTACACTAGTTATAATTGCCATATTAATATTACACTGCAGTATCTTACACGGGCGAGTAATAACAAGGATATATATTGAGGGATATTTTGATATTTTGAAATTAGGAATAATAATGTATTTATTTTTTGACATACTGATGAAATATTCATCATAAAACATCCAATATCCCTAACATACTTTGTCCAGTATATATCAACATGTTCTAGTTTCTTCTGGTCAATGTGACATTCCGACAACAGAAGACACATACAACCTATTTCCTAAGAGTAAGAGTATTGTTTAATTTTAACTGACTCTTACCTCATGACTTTTCAAAATAAAAGATTTATTTTATGAAATTAGAAAATTGCTGCAATTACGTTTAAAACTCATTATCTACTTTGCCACAGAAACTCCTTGTTACAAATAATGGTAGAAATTCGAAGCACATGTTTTTTAATTTCGAAAGATAATATGTAAACCCAAATACGCTATGTATTTCTTTCAATTCACGTCCGTTGTGGATATTGCTGTATAATCAATCTACAAAAGGCATTTTGAGTAATAACATCACGTGCTTTCGATTGACACGTCGCCATAATATTTAATATATAACTTTATATAGTAAGCATCGCGGCTACAGTGGTATGTGACCTATTAAAGTAAGTGAGAAATTTACTAAATATATTTTAGCTAGATTTAATAAGCGAATTATAATATGAATATTAAACTCTGTCAACAAGTGAACAGTTTTGTATCTAACGAGCGAAAGCACAGTATTAAAGGGGCGTCATTAAGTACTCTCTCTATTTCATATCTCGTCTGTTGAATATACCGTTTTTCAAAGTTGTTATAACACAATAATATTATACAACACCGCGTGCAGTCACAAGTTTTAAGCATCTCATAAAACAATGAATATAGTGTTTTACACTTTGAGCGTGAGAGGTGCTGAAGTGAATCACTGTTCAGTTTCACCAGTATGGTTTATAGAGAATAGTCCTTTGACATAGATATGTATTTGGGCAAACAACGACTGGAAGTGTGAGATCAAGCGATATCCTCAAGCGATATCTACATTGTAGATATCGCTACAATCAAATCGTCACAATCCTATTACATCATCAGTTAATGACATCACTGAGAACACTGCTGACAATGTTATGACGTCACAAAGTTTATGAAGTAACAATGCTATGATGCCACAATGCTGGTGACGTCACAATATTATGACCTCACTGAGCTCACTGCTGAAGTAGTCAAATGGCAGTTTTGTGTTGCAGATGTGTTCATTATTTTGCTAATAATTGTTGAAAAATGATTTTGAATGATAAATACAATCTCACCCTCGTGTCTTCTGATATCAAATATATCAACACTCGTTGATTAAAGTAAACAAAATATAACTTTAATCAACTCGTGTTGATATATTTAATATCAGAAGACACTTGTGTGAGTTTCTCTAATTGTCACAGACTAATAAGAGTTACCGAGTCGGGAATGGCTGATATCAATCTCAGATCGAAAGAACACGCAACAGTCGTACCTCGCTCCGTTTCTGATCTGAGTAATGCGTTATGTCAGGTGACTTTTTACCTCCAGCCAATCAGTGACGAGGCTAGACCACTAGCGTTGACATATCAAACGCCTCTGACTGGCTTAATTTATTTGAAGGTGAAAGATCAGACTGAAGGTCACCTGATAATGACCTCTGCGGGATAGAACTCAGAGCGATGAACGAGGTACGATTTAAAGGAGATTGGGATGATATGACGGCGGCACCACAGGAACAGTTTCACAGATGTACGTACAATTTCCCTGGAACTAGTTGTAACAGCTTGTCCATTTTTCAGTCTGAAGCCGCCATGGATTGATCCAGTCTTAGGGCCCGACTTCAATACAGCCACTCCAAACGTAGCCTCCTTCTCACAGTCGCTGTTGTCGACGAGAGCGAACCTATCACCCTTCACGTCTTCCTTAAAATCACTTTTAAACCGGAAGGACAATGTGAAGTTTGACCTGAACTCCATGTTGTTGAGAGCCCATGCGATGATCTGTCGGTTACCGTTGAAGTAGACCGTCCCTCCCCCGACTGAGGCTGGCTCTGACCTCTGGATCCAAGAGTTAACCCCACCGGAAGCAGTTCGACCCAGTATGTCCTTGACATTGTCGTCAAACGGGAAGTAGATGTATGGTTCGCATTTCCCTTGACAAAAAAAGCACCCAAATTAATGAATTGAATTGAATTTTAATGATAAAAACCGGTCTGCGTTTTTGTTACGTTTATATATTCACAATTCATGTACAACAAGAACATTAGTGAACACAGCTCATAGTCATTGGTCAAAGAAAAAAGCTTCGAAATAGTAGAAGACAAATCAATTGATAGTCCTTCGTAAGAAAATACCACTGCAATTTTATGCAAACAAAGTGGGAAGTTTCAGAGATGCTATTAAGAAAGGGCAAAATGACAATTTTACAAATATATCACTCCCTCATAATTTGATCAATACCACAAGATCTAGGTATTATGGTTGCCATGTGTATAAATGGACACGAAGCAAACATCTTTATTTGGGCATTTATGTTTCAGACAAAATTACCCCCTTACAGACGTTTCATGAAAACCGACACAAGCAAATTCATACAAAAGACTAACAATTAAAAGACACACATCTAGGGGTCATATTGTTTGATGAAACCAGACTGTCATTAGAGACACTTTTAAGATTTTATGAGTGCCTTGTATAACAAGAAAATAAAGTCGAAAAACTGATAAAATTGTCATAAATTATGCAAAGGAGGCTACGAAACATACAAAAGGTAGATATATACATATCAACGTGATTGTATTGTAAAGTTTGGTACCATTCGAACACTTAGTGTCTGAGATACGAGTAGAAAATGACTTGCTCATAGAGTCACGGTTCATGTCATGTTTCCATGGAAACCGCACGGAATTGAATTCATATGTAGGTCTATCCTATATTAAGGAACATCTAGGGATCATGGTTGACCTGTTTGAGACGTTTGGTCGAACTAGCATGTCTTCATAGATTGCATGTAAGACGTGAAAAACGTTCATGTATTCAAGAAATTAAGTAAAATAATATGCGTAAATTATGCAAATGAAGGCGTGAAACTTACAACAGGCAGTATGTCACTTCATAGTAATTATAGGCATCAGTTTCGTAACATTTGAACAATTATTCTTTTAACTGAGTTATCTGAGCGGAACATAGAGCGTGATGGCCGGACAGACAGACTGACGAACGTTGAAGCCTGGACTACAAATACGTTTTAGAGGGGTATAACAACAAACAGACACAGGACGTACTAATTACATGAACTTATCCTCCAGTAATTTCTCTCATATTTTCATGTTACATGATTGATCATAACATTCAAAGATGGAACAAGCAATACAAATGTTACTATTATTATTATTATCTATAAGCAAGTACCTGTCTTTCTGGTATCCATATATTCCGTGCAGCTACAGGACTCCCCTGAGAAAGCTGTCCCAGTAGCGCAGTTGAAGGTGACGTTTCTGCCCATTGTCTGCCACAGGTACTTGTGTTTGTCTGTGGGGTGGGGGAACCTGTGGCAGGCTGCAACAGAACTGTAGCATAAGTAACTGTTATCTTATTGTTACAGTTAGTATGATATGAACTACTTACAGAGCGCGACAATCTACCAGAATTTGCTCATAAGCGGGAACTGTCACAACAGTTAGATATTGAAAGCTTCTATGTATAAGTGAGTCTTAAGCTGAGCTTCTGAAATGGATGCATGTTGTTCTGATCTCAGGTGATGGGGTAATCTGTTCCAGAGAACTTGCGCTGCTTTTCCCAAATGAGCTGTCTCCAAACATATGTATGCTAGTCCGAGGCACAGCAAGTAAAATACTGCAGCTGGTCTTAACTGACAGCACATATTATGTACATATATTATTTAAGCAATTTTAACAGTGCATTTAGATCTTCAAAATCTGTAACTGTTTGTTATTATGTATACTCTCCACCATGGGATCAAGATAATCTGTTTTAAAACAACTATAACGACTGTACAAATAAAAAAAAGCAGGATAAGTGTTATTTACAAGCCAATTGAAATAAGTATTCATATAAAGAGACGGATGAGCGCTTTGATGAACGTCGAAACTCTATAACAGTTGCCACTCCTACCTGGTGCCTCGGCGGTGTTGTTTGAGGACCCGGGGAGACAGGGGTCGTTACATCCAGGGGAGGGAACGCACTTGCCCAACTCCTCGTTGAACCTCTCATCCTCGGGACAGCAGTTGTACTTGAGGACTGCTGCCTCGGGACATGTGAAGTAGCCGTTACAGTTCCTCAGATCCCGGTAAGACAGCGTGCGATTATAACACGGGTCTGTGAGGAATGCAAGATAGGGAGCTTCGCTTAGGAAAATTTAAAAGATACAACACCAAACAAGAACAGAAAAGATCTGGACACAACGTCGTAAAGAGAGATCTTCATCTTAATAAGACCACTCTGGCAGAATTTCTGCAAATATACAAAATTAGATAAGGTTGCTTGATGCTCCATAAATGACGATAATAAGGGAAAGAAGGAGATATATGTTATTGTTATGTCTAGCGGAGGCAATTTTTTTCTATCACAATAGGAAACAATGCGTTTACGATGGTCAGTGATAATGTATTTGCAATTGTAATGCATTAGGGTTTCCAATGCAGCCAACACCATCTGTCAATGAACAAACAAGAACTATACGTGCAAAGGTTTCACTTCAAGTATCACCCAATGCTACATGCAAGAACGTCTGGAGGTGACTCACTGAGTGGACAGTCTGACTCGCTGGGCCAGACACACTGCTTGACGGCCTGGGACCAGAGCAGCCCTCTGGTACACTCCTTCACCTCCCCCCGGAGCGAGTTGTCTGACCCCTGGGAACAGTGCACGAACAGGTGGCAGTACCGGGGGTGGTTCACGTACCCCGACCCTGTCGATGTATCGCACTCCTCGCACATCTCTGCAAAAGTTGTACAGATCTTGTAGAGACATTCATCAATAATTACAGAAATATGTAACTTTTCTTGCTTCTTGATTACATAATACATGACTGTATACATACTTATCTTTCATTTATTTAATTGTCCAATTCAAACTTTATGATATTCACAAATTGACTGAAGTTTTGTGGATATTGACTTGAAATATTTAGGTTTAAAATAGTTAAAAAATTAATTACTGAATTCGTACATGAATATAAAGATTCCCATACTATTCGTCATTACACTGTATATTAAAAAAATATATGGGTAGGAATGGCGCAATACAGACATAAAACGTCGTATAACGGAAAACAGATTGAATAAATTTAAATGGATACGAATTTCGGGTTTCCAGTCCTACCAATTGGATTCAACTCCATCTCTTCCGCCTACTAAAAGACTCGAGGTCCCTACTCAGAAAGGCAACGGAAAGTAGATGCGAGTCACGTGTGGTAGAACATTAGAAATAAGCCCAGCATGTTCTTATTTGTCCAGATGGGCGTCAACTTATGTTAACAAATTCGAAAATGTAATGCATCTTCGACATACTCTATTAATCCACCAACATATCTCATCCATTCCATTCATCTAAAGTTTGAGTATATTGTCGGACCGCCATTATTTGAGATCGTGTATCTGAAAACGTGTGCCCAGTGCATGCCGTTCAAGTGTTCAGTCACCATGCGATCACGGCACACCATCATGATACTCGATGTGGTCATGGAAAACATTTTTGGCGTCACTATCTACCAAGCTAAAATGAAGTCATTGAAATTGTGCAATTTTGAAGACATTGACAGATCCTCATTGGGCGAAGTAGATAATTGAAATCTTCAACGGACGATGAAATACACCTTACCTTGTAAGTTCAGCGTGGAAGTAGATAATCACCAACAGAGAATAAGTAACGCCTTACTTTGTAAGATCATCGCGGAGGTAGATGATAGAACTCTTCAAATGACAGTTAAATATGCCTTACCTTGTAAGTTCAACGCGAAGGTATTAATTTAAATGATTAACTGACAATTGAATACGCCTTAATGTTTGATAATTGAAATCTCCAAGTGACAATGAAATACTCCTTACCTTGTAAGTTCAGCGCGGAAGTAGATAATAGATATAATCAAGTGACAATTAAATACACCTACATCGTAAGTTCAGCGCTGAGGTAGATAATGGAAATCTTCAAAAGACAATTAAATAACCTCACCTTGTAAGTTCAGGGCGAAGGTATCTGAAGCATGTTGACCAAAACTTGACCCGGCAAGTACAACAGATAGTAAAATAGCAAACATATTAAAATTAGTTATTCAATACAATGAAGAATAAATAATAGACTATGATATATCAAACTAGTCGGCTATACGTCAGCACATCTCCTTCAGCTGTCTCTTTTCTCTCTCGTTTGGAATTTTTGAAAGATCTTCATTTTATACTAGGACCAGGGAAACAAACAGTGTTTTAATCTAGGATTAGAACCGACGGACCTTGGATTAGCAGGCGCCCATTGCCAAGATTCAAGGTCCTTCCACGTCAACAACCAGATTTAGCTTCTCTCAGCAAACAGGACATGAAGTTAGGAGATTAACGTTTCTTACTAAGACGAACTTGTTCAACGTTTGTTTCCTTCAAATGCGCAAAAGTCTGATCAAAACATGCCTTCTTTTTTAAATTAGTTCCTATCAGTATCCCTTTACCTTACATTGGAAACTATATTTCAGAAGTAATCATACGAATGTTAAAAATGATATATGAATGACAAATGATAAATTTTGCGAAGGGTGATGATTAACAAAGGTAAATTCAATTCCACGTTTCCACGGGACAAATGCGTCTACTTCACCAATGACGGAAATTGTAATCAATAACGCCTGACCTCTTTGAAGAAATAATAGAAATAGAGTTGCATAACGAAAGTTGGTTTACATAAGCGTGTATATCAGTGCAAATATGAATGTGACGTCAATAAAATAAAATCAATCACAATGACAAAGAAGCTTCCTAAAGCTTTGTGTACAATGATCATTCTTACTATGTGACCGTCAGATCAGCGTTGCAATGTTTCGAACTTTGGTATAATGAAATAGATAGGAGGGATCAAAAAGAAAAGTCAAATTTCCTTTTATTTTTAGATAAACGTTTCCATTATGATAAAATGAGACAAAATTCATCGCAAGTACATTGAATTCGATTGAGAGGAAATCCATAATCAATGTCTGTTGCAGTTGATCATTTACTGGATATTTTCAATAAGTCTAAGAAAAAATAATATATATTTTGCAAGTTTTGCCTGGTCACTTTAAAGAGCTGCGAAAAATGTTAAGATTGACTATGAGGTATACATTACAAACAAATTTCGATGCGAAAATGAAAAAATGATCGCTATCGTTTTCAAGGTTATAGGAACTTTAAAGACAACCCATATTGCATGATATTTTCACTCAGAAACACAATTAGGTGAACAAACGTTTGGGATGGAGCTTTAGAATCAACTATTCGAGTACGCAATACACATAAAATAGATGTCATGATTACAACTGTAGTTTAAGTAACTGTGTCTTACTAATATGCAATGAATGACACTTTGTGATAATGACAATCAGTCGATCAAAAACTACGTCCAGATATAATACCCTAATAGATCGGCTTCGTTCAATCTGTGGATGCTAAAACTGATACAAGTCCTAATAAGTCCTAATTCAATTTAAAAATTGCATAAATTATGGGCTACTCCATGTATATTTGCTGTTTGTCAAGAAGACAAAACCTTTTTGCGGCTTTCTCCCATCACGACAGTTGACTCTTTCCGAAATATTAAACAATCTTAACCACATGTCATGTTCCAGTGATGTAGCGATTGCGGGCTATAGCTATCAAAGACTTGGGACAAGTTATTTAATGGAAAGTATTCAAAGCTGTCCAAACTGTCGTTTGCGAGAGATAACATGATATAGGCTACATCTGGAAAAAAACAACGTCTGCTATGTAGTTGAATGTAAATAAACGTATCGGATAGGTGCACATTCATGCAATGCAAATCAAAGAAATCAAAAATTAAAACACACGAAAGTATAGCATTATTAAGCTAGTATCCGTTTTCCACTGGTACAATACACGTAATCCCCTCAAACCCGTGAGTGACGTCATGACCCGAGGTGATAAAGGGATTAGAAGGTCTTAACATTTTGTTGATACTATATTAACTATACAGTGAAACGATAATACTTTTTAAACATGCTGAAAGTTGAGGATGCATTAGTTTGCAAATCGTGCAGTCGGGAAAGCATTGATGTTTCTCTCATTTGCCTTTGGTATGCTAATCGGGATCATGTGGCCGCACCATCGCTATTGACACATACATCATCAATCATTCACATTCAGGGAATTAACCCAAGTGAAGTATAACGTTAAGACCAGGCGTCTGATAACTCATCGTTATCAAATACATACATACATACATAAACACATACATACGTCGTTGAGGTTACTGACACGCCAGAACTGTGTCCGAGTAACCTGGACAATCAATAGAAACTCTGAGTTGACATCTAATGTCTATTACATGGTTTCAACTTCTAAATGAAGATGAATATAAACTGTTTCTTTAAGATGTTCGTCTGAGTTATTTCTGTATGTTTAGTGAATGGAACAGGTGATGCAATAACTCAGTTGATTGAATGCTGTGTTCAGTGTATTGCAAGTCCTCAGTGTCACAGTTTCCTGTACAATAGAATAAACAGGACGTGTGTGCTGCAGGGTAATACACTTTCCCCAGCACTATCAGCAGGAAACATGAAATACTCCCTTGTACATGTATTATGTTTCAATGTCATGCTGTCAATTTATTAAGACATATTTACACTAAACATTTATCCTTTGTCTACAACAATATATACGGAATTATTTAAACTCCATTTACATTATAACGTCAATTGAGTTCCCCTGCAAGTTATAACTCCTACTAGGTTAATTTTAGACCTATCCTACAGCGTTCCCTTTCCTGTGTTAGCATAGCAGCGCTCTGCTCTTGAACACAGTTCAAGGCTGAATTAGCCAGTGATGGAAACGATCGAGTTATGACTGACGGGGGAAATTGATTGTCACTTTTCGGGTCATTCGATTTTATTGTATGTATAAATCACCTTCAACTGAAGTTCTATCATAGTACAATGTTCAAAGTTTTATCTTGACATCTTGTAAATTTCCTCTGCTTCAGACTTCAGGACACGATACTCCTCAGTACAGAGCAAGTGACCTGGTACAGGTACAAAAGTTATTCCCATCCTTTTTTACTTAGATAATAATTATTTTTCTTGACATACTGTTGGCTGTCGTCGAAGCAAAATTAATGTGTTTCTAAATGTCATTGTTGATAACATTTTGTGCAGGTCAATATGTTTTCCAATATGTCTTTCTCTTATCCAAACACACTCATACAAATCAAGAGACATAACAATTAATATTTGCCGTTTCATGTTTGTATTCAGATTGGACGGATAGATACCACGGAGCTTAATTGTCAAGCATGTAAGAGTTTATGTGGATGCAAAACACAAACCTTGTTCAACACTTACATGATTAATGTTACACCCACTTAACCTAGATAGAACCCTCCATTCAAGATTTTACAAACCTAAACACGACCCGGCCTCTATATAGAGTGTCAGGAAGACACTTGGTGTGTAAGGCCCTGCTGGGATGGGGTTTTCTAAATTTGTAAGGCCCTGCTTAACAATTTTATTCAAGTTTGTAAAGTTCTCCTTGGAGGATGTTATCTAGGACTGTTTGGATGGTTCTGTTTAAATTTTCATGGTGTTTATATATGTGTAAGGCTCTGTTTGGGGAGTGTTATCTATTTTTGTAAGGCTCTGCAAGGGGAGTTTTATCCATATTTGTAAGGCTGTGCACGGGGAGTGTTATCTTTATTTGTAAGGCTCTGCAAGGGGAGCGTTATCTATATTTGTAAGGCTCTGCATGGGGAGCGTTATCTATATTTGTAAGGCTCTGCATGGGGAGTGTTATCTTTATTTGTAAGGCTCTGCATGGGGAGTGTTATCTATATTTGTAAGGCTCTGCATGGGGAGTGTTATCTGTATGTGTAAGGCTCTGCATGGGGAGTGTTATCTATATTTGTAAGACTCTGTTTGGGGAGTGTTATCTATATTTGTAAGGCTCTACATGGGAAGTGTTATCTATATTTGTAAGGCTGTGCATGGGGAGTGTTATCTATATTTGTAAGACTCTGTTTTGGGAGTGTTATCTATATTTGTAAGACTCTACATGGGAAGTGTTATCTATATTTGTAAGGCTCTGCATGGGGAGTGTTATCTATATTTGTAAGACTCTGTTTTGGGAGTGTTATCTATATTTGTAAGACTCTGTTTTGGGAGTGTTATCTATATTTGTAAGACTCTGTTTTGGGAGTGTTATCTATATTTGTAAGGCTGTGCATGGGAAGTGTTATTTATATTCCTAAGGCTCTGTTTGGAGAGTGGCACTGATTGGTGACTATAATCCAGGTTTGTAAAGTCTCCTTCATGTAGGGTCTGATCAAGTTTTATGAGACCCTGCTCGGAATGTTCTAAGGTTGTAATTCCTTCCTTGATTATTAAGCGTTTATGTACATATTAATGGACAATTGTTTCGCAGAATAAAGTCACATTTTACCAATTATTAAACATCAAAACTTACTTCCAAGCATTTAGTCATTACTCTAAGAATATTATTTAGTTGAGTAGCAAATACATTTGCATAGTTTTTGGTCTTCACAGATGAGACGACTTCAAGCTTGAAACAGCCTGTTTGCCATCAAGCAAGAGTGAAAACCTTCCATCGAGCCTGCAGAGAAGGGGAGCTGGTTGTTGTGAAGAGACTGTTGTGTCAAGGGTTGGTAGATGTCAACTGTCGCAGTGAGGCATGGCTTACAGCTGTCATGGTGACATCTTTGTATAAATGGAACACTATCGTTGACTTTCTTGTGCAAGGAAAGTGTAATCTGTCAGCTGTGGATGATAACCTGGACACTGTACTACACTATGCATGTACTGGAGGTAGCGTTACTGTTGTTAAAGCATTGTTAGATAACCCTGAGATCAAGAGTGAATGGAGAAATAAAAAGCGGGAAATTCATGCTGTACGGGAAGGTCATGTTCCAGTTGTGGAGTTGTTGAGGGAAAGGAGGGTTAATATTAAAGCAGTGGATAAATATAGCAGCAATATACTACACGTAGCTTGTATTGGTGGACATGTCGACATGGTCAAGTATGTTCTATCACTTAACATCACAGATATAGAGAGTAAGGATCGAGATAACAGAATTCCGTTGATTGTAGCTGTAATTATAAGTGAGGGACACGCACCTGTTGTAAAGTTGTTGAGGGAGAAAGGGGCTGATTTAAGAGGACAGGACCATTCAAGCAACAATATTCTACATTTGGCTTGTAGCTTTGGTGGTATAAATATGACAGTATATTCTGTCCTTGAACATGTTTGATATAGAAAGTAAGGGCTATGTATGCAGAACTCCTTTGGTGGTAGCTGTACGCAGGGGAAACCTACCAGTTGTAAAGTTTCTGAGGGACAAAGGTGCTAATCTACACGCACTGGATGGGAACATGTACAATATTCTACATGTGGCTTGTATATGTGGTCATGTACATATTGTAAAGTATTTTCTTTCTGTGGATAGTTTGGATATAGAAAGTAGAGACGGATACGATAGAACTCCGTTGTTGGCAGCTGCCCATCAGGGACAAATTCAAGTTGTAAAATGTTTGAGAGAACGAGGGGCTGATCTTAAAGCAGAGAGCCATAAGAACAATATTCTTCACCTATCTTGCCGCAGTGGTAAGGTACCCATGGTGAAATATGCCCTTTCACTAAACATTTCAGACAAAGATAAAAGAGGATAGTGTGGATACACTCCTCTGCAATTGTCTGTATTTACGAGTCACATAAGTGTTGTGGAGTTGCTGAGGAGGACAGGGGCTGATCTTAAGACAGTGGATGATCAAAAAAGGAATATCTTACATACGGCGTGTATGTATGGTGGTTTAGAAATGGTAAAATATATTCTGTCCTTGAATGCCATTGATATAGAAAGCCGGGACGGACTCTTTAAGAGAACCCCTTTATTGACAGCTGTATTTAAGGGACCAAAAGAAGTTGTACAGCTATTATTGGACAGAGGGGCTGATGTTAAAGCAGAGGATAAGTCCAGTTACAATATACTACATACGGCTTGTATGTATCGTTATATAACCATGGTGAAGTATATTTTGTCCTTAAATGTCATTGATATAGATAGTAGGGCTAAACGTCGAAAAAGCGAACAACAAAGGTATTATAAATGTGTTAAGGGACAAAGGGGCTGACCTCGCAGCAATAGATGTTAACAACGATACCATCCTTCACGAAGCTTGCTCACATGGTCTTTTAAACATGGTGAAGTATATTATTTCGCTTAAGATAATTGATATAGAAGCAAGAGGAGAGCTTGGGAGATCTCCTTTGATGAAGGCTGTATATACAAATCACAAAAGTACACAGCCAGCATAAGAGTATCAGATTATCGTGGCTTCACTGTTCTGCACCTCGCCTGTGAACAAGGTAAGCTACAAATGGTCATGTATTTGGTCAAAATGATGGACCTTGTTGGGTTTGACAGGAAGTTAGATAAGAACGGGAATACACCTGAACAGACAGCAAGGCTGAATGGGCATAGTGACGTTGTGCCATTCCTCAACACAAGGCAGTAAGGTTTACTAGACATAACGATATTGTGGCATTCTGCAACACAAGCAAGTAAGGTTTACTGGACATAACGATATTGTGGCATTCCTCAACACAAGCAAGTAAGGTTTACTGGACATAACGATATTGTGGGATTCCTCAACACAAGCAAGTAAGGTTTACTGTTCAGTACCTGCCATGTCTTACTCAGATCAACTAGTCAGGCCCATGACCCTAGGAAATGACAATTGCAGTGTATCTAAAACATAAGAGTTTTGGTAATGTTTACTTATCATATTTTATTCAGATGAACAAGTACCATGTGCAAGTGACATAATCCAGAAAATGAAATCAGAATGTATTTTGAGAAATAAGGGTTTTGTTATATACATCTAACATAATTTTGGAGTGATTTATCTAACATATCTTACTCAGGTCATTTGATCAAATAGTGTAATAAAGTAATAAACGAACTGTTTACTTTGTAAGTGATTTTTTTAGGAGTTTCCACTTCCTTATCATTGTTTCCTTTAATTTACTCTTTGTCTGACAAACGGACTGTTCACTGGAGGTTATGCAATTCGAGAAATGAGATGTTTGGGAGTTCGATGTTAATTCTCACCTCCTTTCAATAGTTTCATAAGCCCGAATGATGAACTTCCAGACGTGTAATGTATTTAGAGAAGTTTGAGTGTTTGGTACAAATTTGATACCATGGTTCACTTTGTCTAAGCAATTCTACTAGTCTGATAAGCGAACTGTCAAACGTGTTTATATAATGTATAGAGAGGAATACGGTTATCAATCACCAGTTGCTGTGCATTATTTGTATAAGTATCAGTAACGACCACAGGACAAAAAGTGGTGGAATCCATTTGCCGGATCCAAAATATTTGCGGATCCTGGGGAATCCGGAAGAATCCGGCAAGCGGATTTCACCACTTTTTGTCCTGTGGACTCGCCAAATGCGATACACATTAAGACAAATAAGAGATTATTTATATATATTATAACCTCAACTCTTCAGCTACTTGGACTTCCTAAGATTTTTGATATACTTACCGGTATTAAAAACTAACCCACTTACCGTCTTACCTTCAATAAATCAATGTCTATCAATTTTAATTCATTGGTAAATGGACTCGGGAAGTCCTGAAACAATCAATCACGTTTACATCTTGTTTAACTCATTTATTTATCTATGTGTTATATCGATGTTACATATATTTCTTGTACTTCATTCCTTATTGTTCTGTTCCCCTTTTTCTGTTAGTTAGTGTACATCTTCGCCGTCATTGTCTTTCCACAGACCGAGAGAGCATATATTGTCGGTTATATATAGTGATATTAATATCAATATCAATAAATTAAATCATTTATCTATTCAAATATATACACACAGAGCAATCAACGGAAATCAACGGAAACGTACAATACACAAACATAAAAAAGGTAAACGCAAGAAGAGCTCTCACACAAATGTTGACACATCGACACAAGGACTCTGTTCCATAACAGCGAGCGCTTATAATCGATCATTGAGCGCTACATTAAACCTCTGTTGAACGCAATTGCTCAATGTAGCGCTACGTAGCAAAGCGAGCAAACCTCGAGGAATCGCACCGTGTCGTCAGGGAGGAATGGGCGCTCAATATAGCGTGATAAACAACAACATTAAATAGTATTCAATGTGACAAAAATAAATGCATCCTCAAGAACTAGAGAATCAGAATCTGTAATACTTCGATTTCATTAACGAAACGCACAATCTGTTCCGGTGTCAGAGACGATTTGATCTAATATATTCATGTGCTTCAGATATTTGTAAATAATGACACAACAGACTGAAATAAAGTTACAGGATGTCTCCAGTAGCCAAGTAAATGACATTTTTCAACTTTTGAAGTATTATTTGTTCATAAGAAACCACGCCGTTTCGGTGTATGAGCTTACTCCTTCGTCAGGTGGAACCGTTGATTAAAGAGTGAGCATATACCCCGGTATCTACACAGTAAAAATCTTCAGAAAATCCAGAAAATTGGGGATACTTAATATGGTATTCTACTTCTAAATGTCCCTATAAACTTGACTATTTGTTCGTGTTGCAGATATACACGTTTTGAATTAAACGTCGTTTTGGAATATCCTTAAGCAATATGAGAAATAAAAGCAATACGACTGTGAATACTTTTCATGTTATCTAGGTATGTATTTAAGAAGGTTCATATTAGTTTATTGTTTTATTCTATAACGATAAATTGAAAGCATTCAGTTTATCATAATAGATATCCGCAAGTTATCTTTTGCATTTTTGACAAACAATATGTCTTCGAGTTTATTTCACGTTTCCAAGCATGCATGAAGTCATAACTGCTATTTTCAACTTCATAATAACTCGATGAGATGAGAGACAGGGAGTTATGTGCTAAATCGGTTAGCCTTTTACGGACCCCTTTACAATAAGCTGTAAACACTAAGCTGAACTTAATGTCTATATTTTAACATAACAATACAGTAGTTGTTAATCTGCTTCAAATTTCCTTAAAAGTTCTTCGACGTCTATCAACGGTTTTGCTTTAATAGCCTAAATAATGAAACTGAGGATACTTACATGTTTACCGCTGAACTATACACCACGTATGGGCATGATCAAAACGCGCACACATTATTACCCTCGTGTAAGAAAACAACATCGTTCATTTTTTCATTCTCAACTCAGTTGAGTAGGTAACCTAGCTGCAAATTAAGTGGTTTTGAATAGTTTATCTCTCACGTTGCCTTCACTTCCATATTCAGCAATGAAGCGGGTCACCCACCCATTCGGCGAGCCGCCCCGATTCTTGCTGAACTTCCCTGATGGCGGTCAACTGAGCTATGCACAAAACATGGTACCACCACACCTGGTTGTACAGTTTTTTGGTAAACATCTAGTAATAATACAATTAATGTATGATGTTGGTGTATAATATAGTGAAATGCAAGACAGGTTCATGAACTTCTTGTTAATAATGTAACTCTCACTTTCATCCAAAGTTATTAATATAGAAATCTGTTATGTTAGCCATTTATTATTTAAAATGTATATCATGTATCG
Organism: Gibbula magus; assembly: GCA_936450465.1. Lineage (NCBI taxonomy): Eukaryota > Metazoa > Mollusca > Gastropoda > Trochida > Trochidae > Gibbula > Gibbula magus. The sequence continues at coordinate 48,585,329 of OW388303.1, read as the reverse complement.
TGTATCAGCAGAAAATTATCGACTTGCGTCCCTGACATCTGTAATATGCAACACATATAAACAAACTGATATAGCTATACTTGATTTCTCGAAAGCGTTTGACACTGTCCCACATTATAAGTTATTGTATAAACTTGATAAATATGGAATAAAGGCCAACTCCATTCTTGGATCGGATTTTTCCTCACGAAAAGACACACGAGAGTCATACTTGATGGTGATCTTTCTAAAAAAGAACCAGTATTGTCAGGAGTACCACAAGGCACAGTACTGGGTCCCCTGCTTTTCTTTTGTCATAATAATGATTTACCTGATAAAATGTTTTCAAAAATACGTTTATTTAAATTTGCTGTTGACTGTTTATTATATTGATATATTAGGTCATATGAGGACCATACTATACTTCAAGAATAATTACAGAGCAGTGGGCTGAAGATTGGGGACTAAGGTTTAATGCCAATAAGTCCAACATCATGTCAGTGCGAAATAAATCAAACCAGTTCTACATGCTAAATGATCAGATACATCAACAGGTTGCCACAAACCCATATCTTAGAATACAATAATATATGACGACATGAAGTGGTCACATCAAATCAATAAACTATACAGAAAAACTAACAACACCATGGGATTTTACGTCGATATATACGACTTTTTCCGAGGAACTGTAGACAAGCTGCCTATGTATCATCAATTAGATTTACTCTGGAGTACAGTGCCACAGCATATGGAATCATTATCTTCATCAGGACATAACACTGCTGGAGAGGAACAGGGCGGTTTTCTGGATAACAACCTCATGTGAAAATATACGAATATTCAGAGTGGAGTGATGAAGGAGTGAGCATATATTCAGAAACGTCGTGTATTTACACATTAAGCAAGTTGTTATCCAGAAAATAGTCCTGTTCTTATGTATACCACTTCTAAATGTCCTTCAAAGACCTAAAGCTGGAGAAATTCAAAACAGAGTAGCACGTTTTAATACCGGAGATAATCCATTCCCTCCAAAAGCGGAGAAATAATCTACGACTGACACTTTTAATGATGGTACGTTTAGCATCACCTGTATTGCCATGGCCTTTATTAACCATATGGTTCAAAACCGAGTTAATATTATTGATATGAGCACATGTGCACATATCACGTTTGCTAAGCAACCATTGTTTCACCGCGACTTACCGTATTTATCGTCTGTGACGTCATAAAACGATTGTTCGTGACGTCACTGTAGCTTGTCGTAGCAAGAGGAGTGGGCCGTTTCATGTCTACTTGTTACAGAAATCAAAATGGAATAGAACGGGTAATAAAGAAATTATTACACTCGGAAGTGTGCCATATAACTTTTACGACACTCGTGCACATGTCTGTATAGCCCTCGCTCTCGCTCTCGCTCGGACAATACAAAACTTCATACTAATGTCGTACAAGTCATATGACGCACTTCCTCGGGTAATAGTCTCTATATATGTCTTGCTTTTAGAAAACAATACATCTTGAACTAGTCCACTTTTAACGAAATTAGGGAAAAATTATAAACTTTAAAAGGGTTAATATAGCATAAGGTAAGGTTTATATTATATCAATCGCAAATTATAATTCTGATAGATTAATCTTGTTTGAAAACGAGTGCTAATTTGGTCGAATTTCTACAACCTGTACTAATGTGCTCCCTTATCAGCTACCCTTCTAAAAAATCGAGGATGCTCAACGTTTTGCCGCCAGTGCACAATGCTAAATTGAGACTTTACAATTTAGGAAATAAGTTATGATTTTACAACCACAACCCACTGTAATGATCACGTACTTGTCGCACTGACCTAGACACCAGTGGCGTGTTCAGTGGCTTGGCATATACGCGCGAACGCGCGAAGGGCTGCCGAACGGAAACTCTGGTCGCGAGGACTTCCCAAGATGTTTTCAGAATATCATCAACAATTTGGAAAAAATAGGTGCCTTGCACATAGCAACCGACCAAATTTCAATTGAGAGGGTAAACAAAGAAAGTAAAATGAGGTAATAAAACTTTGTGGCATGCGACTCCATCTTGGATCGTGTATACTCTCTTGGCGAGACTGCTCCAAACACAGAAACTCAAAATCGTAATTTAAACGTAGATAAAACGTAGGTTAAAAAAAATACACCCCGTATCAAATAGAATAAAGTAGCAAGGACAGCCATATTGCCGATCTAGGGGTACATTCAACATTAGGTCAAAAGTTACGCTAAGAATTGGTGACATTCACAAATGAACACACGTACCCATCAACTATACATTTCTCCGCCAAACCCGGCTGATTTCCACCATATGCCAGCCCTAGGTTAAATTTAATAGTTTTTCAAACTCGAAAATGGAGAAAAAAACTCTCCCGTGAACGTTACTCCGTAGTCGATACCCAATCGAACGATCTCATTAGTCCGTTGAGAGGAATTATTAATATAGTAATGGTAAACAAAAATGATGGCATGGTTAGGACAGCAAGATGTTTCTAAAATTGCTTTGCTATGAATTCAACACCTGATCAGGTGGAAGCTTTGAAATATGAAATTCACTGCCAGCTTAATGGGCCAATCAGATCGTTCGAATGGATATCGACTGCGGAATAACGTTCACGGGAGAGGTTTTAAATTAAACCTTTTCAAGAAATGACAGAAGCAAATAGTATGGGACAAATGAGAGCTTTCATTAAATAACATGAAGTAATGCCAATTACCAAATTATTTAATAATTATGATATATAACTAGTGAGATATTAATTACCAATTATAAGCAATGGTAATGAAATGTAGTTTTGTAATATAATGTAACAAAGCTCCTACACTAAATAAAATATATACAACTGAACTAGAGTTAAATATACATCGAGACAGTTGGTGGAAAGTGAAAAAATTACTATTGCTACCGGCAAGGTGTCCCAGAGAAAAGTGAGCGCGGAGCCGAACAGATAGGTCAGTATTTTCCAAGTGTGACTCTCCGCACTGGAGACAACATGCGTGAATCGACACGCCTGGCCCCTGCTGGTTAGTATTAAACAACAAGTGTTTGCCACTAACATGGCAATGTCCCCCGCCGTTAACATTGAGTTTAGTAAGCCACATCATTTGGTCAAGTGTCTTAGTCACCTTGAAAATAAGGTCACGGTCACCAAAATCGACTGGTGTCTGCGTCATCCAACTTTGACAACTTTGGGTGCTTGCATTGGGTTCATGAGATATTGCGTTAACAAGAGTTTTAAAAGTGGTCGAAGCAATGTGGTGACCTTGAAAATAAGGTAAAGGTAATCTAAATCGACTGGTGTCTGCGTAAACCGCCAATATAGGCTGTCAGAAAATGTTAAGACATTATATCTAACTGGTCATGAGATATCACGTTAACAAGACACAATAAAGGGGTCGAAGTGTCGTGGTCAATGGTCAAGGTCACCAACATCCACTGGTGTCTGCGTCATCCCCCAATGTAGCCTGGTACCAAATTTGAAGACTTTGGGTCCATCAAGTCATGATATATCGCGTTAACAAGAGTTGAAAATAGGGTCAAGGTCACCAAAATCGACTGGTGTCTGCGTCTTCCCACAATGTAGGATGATACCAAATTTGAAGACTTTGGATAAAATGCTTCATGAGATATCGCGTTAACAAGAAATGTGACGGACGTACGTACGGACGCCGCTGAATACAGAGTCCCCCGTTCCGCGTTGCGGCGGGGGACAACAAGCACACCTCCCCTCCACGTTGTTGTCGCCTCCCTGGGTGATAGGATGCTGTGCCCTAGTGTGGGCGGGTGGAAAACTCGTTGCTGAAGGTTTCAGGTTTCAACATTACAGTAACTGTTGAAAGGTGTTGTGAATCAGCTCCTCAGGGGAACTGATATAGGTGTCGATATTCCTGGTCATACATAAGTACACTGACCCAGTCATAATGAGCTGCCATTTCAAACACTTTGACTGAATACGCCATGTATTGGGTCACTTCTCTTCCTGACAAATTGTTCCTTCTCATGAGTTCATGCATAATCCTGATATTGGCTGCACCCACAGGAACTCGATATCGTAAGTAAAATGTAGGTAAAACATAGGTAAAACAAACCTACCCCTATATAACATAGAGTAAAGGAGCAAGGGCAGCCATGTTGCCGATCTAAGGGTCCATTCAACATTAGGTCAAAAGTTACGCTAAGAATTTGTGACATACACAAATGAACGCACGTACTTATCAATTATACATTTCTCCGCAAAACACGGCTAATTTCCAACATATGTCACTCCTACGATAAGTTTGATAGCTCTTCTAACTCGAAAATCGGCCACAAAAACCTCTCCCGTGAAAGTTAGTCCGCAGTCGCTATTCATTAGAAGTATCTGATTGGTCTGTTGAATTGAACTATTAATATAGTATCGGTAAACAAACACGACGGCGTGGCGAGACGACAGGATATTTCGAAAATTGCTTCACTATGAATTCAACACCTGATAAGAGGGAAGCTTTGAAATGTGAACAACAGAGCCAGCTCAACGGACCAATCAGATCGTACGAAGTGTTTCGACCGCGGTCTGACGTTCACGGGAGAGGTTTTTGTGGTGGATTTTCGAGTTTGAAGAGCTATTAAACTTATCGTAGGGGTGACATATGGTAGAAATCACCCGGGTCGCCAGATAGCGCATTGAACGGTAATTTAAACAGTAATTAACAACGTAATTCAAGACTTTGTGGTCGATTTTCGAGTTTGAAGAACTATTAAAGTTTACCAAGAGGTGACATATGGCAATATGCGCCGGTTATTGAAGACTTGTTTAAATTTTACGTTTCAAACAGGTTATAATCTCGTGGACAAACAAATTATGACGTTCATCTCTTAAATAAAACTGACGAAATGCTTTGCATTTTCAAGGTATATTTTTCCTTGATGTATGTTTGATGTATGAAACTTTCCTCGCAGATATATATTCATGATGACCTTGATCTTCCATTTTATGTAAAGTTGAATGTAATCCTGATGAGATAACGGATATATGTATGTAACATGGGCGCCATTGGATGGTTGTGGCTGACTGATGGGTGCAAACTTCACTCCTTGACTGCACTGTTTTGCTGGCAGTCCCCCATTTGTACAATCGTTGACATACACGTGGGATGTTTTGACTCTTTTATATCATTGGTCTAGGTAAATTACACTTAGGTAAGTAAACTCTCCTTTTTGTATGTTTAGCCGCTCCTGTACTTAACTAAACCTATTGCAGCTATATAAGGTTGCAGCTACACTATTGAGGCAGTTCAGATCGTTTAAACGCCAAAATGCTTAAAACTATTCTCTTATATGTTTCCTTGGCCGGGATAGTCAAATCTCAGTTCTTAAAACTTGAGGAAAAAGAATATAAAATCGGTTACTTAAGTGGTGCTTTTGGATGGTTCCCCGGAGTGGATGAAACGGAGATAGTTAATAAATACAAAGGTAAGATGTTTACATATGTACAATGTCGTGTACTTGAAGAGCATTAATTCTGTCTCGTAGAAAAAGTCAAATCTAGACTTTGAATGGTTTGACTCCTTTACTATAAAAGTAACATGATATTATCTGGACACCTGTGTTAAAGGGTAACACCTACATCTATTCAAGTTACGTTACAACATGTAGTTTAATGTTGTATCCAGCTAATGGATCAGTTATCTATGTGGAAAGATCGGTTATATAGAACAAAGTTGGATATTTATAGAATTGTATTCATTCTTTATTACCGTAATTTCAATAAGACCAATCAATTTTTTCATGCACCATATATTATCAGTTACAGACCTCGCCAAATGGATATAGGACCAACCAGTTATAGTTTATAATAAGATCACTTATTGCTTTTATGCTTGTCACCCACGCATAATCGTTCATTTCAGATAATATTTCCTCATTTATTATTATTGATTACCTATTAATACTATCTTCTAATGCTTAACGCGTTTGTCCACAGTGTCACTGTGGCCCACATGAACAGTGGGCTTATCAGGCCATCTCCTTGTGGAAATCTCTAATTGATATCGATGTCAATGTATATAATTATAAATTATTTAATATTAAAAGGTTGGTAAGACCCCTATTTGGAGTTAAAAGATATTTTAAAACCTTGGAATCTTCGGGATGTTCTGTAATCCCTGGGTTCCCAAATTCTGATAAGTCCTTGTAGTCGCGGCCTATCCTATACATAGTGAACAACTGGATTGTCTTCGTTGGGTCATCTACTCACGCATCGGGTCATATATGCACTTTTAGAAAATGCTACAACTCGAAGGGATTTCTGAGACAGGAAGTAACACGTCTATTGAGCTATGGTGTAGATCAATCAAATGCGCGTTTACAAATCACGCACAGACACGTTGGTTCAACGTTTCTTCTTTTAATTTGAATTACTCGTACTGTGTTGATTACGCTCAGTTAATTAGTGATCAAACTAAATCACAACGTGTGGGTTAATGAAACAAACCACAATTTATTCAAGATCTGATAATAGTTCTCTTGTTTTTTTTCATTGAAGTTAAAATCCCTTTTGAAACTTGCAAATGAGCTTAAGATCCGAGGTGAAAAATCTCAAAGTATTATAAACATTACCAACTTTTGGATAGATTGGGATAGTAACGACCGATTTGATTGGTCAAAAGAGGGGACGTATCTCTCCTTGGACGATAGGTGGCGCTGACCCTGTCTCAGAAATCCCTTCGAGTTGTCGCAAGGGTCAGTATGAATTTTCTAAAAGTACATATATGGCCCGATGCGTGCGAAAGATGTCGTTTGGTATGTCGCTATAGTTTTCGTGTCATGTAGAGAGATGTGTGGAGTGTCTGGGCCGTAAGGACAACTTCTACGTGCTGAAGGAGGCCTGTAACCTCTACATCACCTGTGTATCCCTCGGTAATACCGTCTATATGTACGGCGGAAGCTGCGGGGCGACAACCATGAAAAGCAGCACAACTGAGCAATGTGTCTACTTCCCTGGACGGGAGGAAGCTACCAAGGAACTTAATTGTACAAGTACGTGGCATTAATTGAACATATCAGCATACATTATGATCTATCAACACATTTAAAGCAAACAGACTTTATTACTTGGGTTTTCATAAGATTTGAAAGAAGTTCACGAGCACATGTGGATTTGCTATAAAAGTAAAACAGAAGCCTCAACCATTGTAACTATTAACCCAGAGTTCAACTTGAGGCTATTGCAAAATGCAGCGTGGTTGTAATTGTGGCTATTCTGTTTCTTAATGTAATGTTTCTCCAGCGATATATACACTATCTGCTTATTTCTGTGTCAAATAGTTTAGGCAGTGAACAATACTTGTACAATGTCGCGCTGTTGATAGTTAACCAATAACGTGTGTTACAGATCCATGCTTGCATGGGACGAAGTTTCCTGTAGACGCCACACGCTGTGGAAAATACTACACCTGTGAATATAATGAGTTCGGGCAGCCTGTATTTAATTTAACGGAATGCGATGAACCCGGTCATGGGTTTAACGTAAACACAGGGGAGTGTGATTGGAAATGCCCAGACTACAAATTTACCGAAAAGGAAGGTAAGTAGACCAGATCCAAATTGTTGTTGTGTACGTTATATACTTTATATATACCAATCGATGAGTGTAAAGTGATGTAGTGATACAGACGTGCAATACGAGTTGTGTATTGTACGGTGAATTCCGTATTGCACGGAACGGTTCTAATTTCTCAAAACCTCGGCAATTCTCGAAACTTTCTGTACAATATTTTTTCCGATTCCATCTCCGTAAGTTTTGTTTTCATCGCACTGGTAATAACCTGTCAAACATTTAGGAATTAGCTTGGATTTACAGATAATATTAACAGCACTTGTACGAAAATGGACACTCAAATTATGATTAATAAGGCAGACATAACTTTGCTAAGGGAATCGGAATTTCAAAGCATTTGTCAAGGATTCCATAGCGATGGTACCGGTGTCATTGTAACGTCACAGCCGTTTATGGTTATTTCCATGGTTACGGCAAGAAAAGAAACACAAAGAACGGAATCCTGTTTCCAATTTTTATTTCTTTGGGATTCAATAATCCAAAGCAAATTTGATGTTTTCACTGTGTTAACGCACTTTCAGAAATTTCACTTAAAGCTTAAATCATGATGGCCCATGATGATGAAAATGACGATATATATTGCAGTGAACGTGACGTGTGAAGCTGCTGATGATAATGACCATTACAAAGTGGTGCCGCTGATAGAAACGACTGGTTCGGACGGGAAGAAGAGGTACAGGCAGGGCAGGGCCAGAACACAACGATGTGCCTATTCAACTGAACATCTCAGGAAAGACGCATGTCAGTGTGATAAAGTTATCATAGGTAGGCGCCATACAGACGGATTCCTTTCAATATTCAACAAAAAGGATTTTAAAGAAAGGATACACGATTTTTATATGAAGATTAGAAAAGAATTCATGATGAGAATTACTTATTCAAATTTCTATAAGAAAAAACGTTAAAAATGAAATTTAATCTTAGCACTATAAATCGTATTAACTTAGGTTTACTAAAAGCAGCTGACAATATTGAATTCTTTATAACAGTATCATAATTTATTCAATAATATATGTTTGAATATGATAAAACATTGTGCGTAATATGATACATTTTAATAACTGCATACAAGATGCGGTATGCGTATATTTCGTACTTGTGATCGTCTGTACTTTATTAACCTACAATGCCAGATTTATTGTCTTTACTCATAGTGAGAATTTAACTGGCTCTAGATAAATCCGTTGTTATTCTACGGGTTTGCGTGATTTATCGTAAAATAAAACAAAGTAGGGTGCATAAAACCCTTAAGGCGCAGCCCTGAATATCTTCTGCTCCCTTCTATGTTTTATTCTACGATAAAGCACAACAACGAGTCTTCCATTTCTTATATGAGATGTCCTTAAACAATTACTCGCATTTATATAAAAACCGTTGAGATATTATGTTATTGTATAAACTATATTTTGAAAATGTTAATGCCCCTCGTCGTAGAACACATTCACTAGCAACTGAACAATCAATGCGACGCTCTAACTGACGTCTAAAATCACGAGCATGTTTTATTGTCTCCCATTGACCGCCTGTATTTTATTGCCATGGGCATCTTATATTTGTCAATAGAAGATGTGTAAATGATTGCCATCAAGTATTGTCACTTCAGTTTTATGAATAAAATGGCGGAGGTCTACGACCTCGAGATTAAATTGACATTTTGACGCTTATATTCCGTCTCAATTTTTCTAACTGGACCCAGCTAAATCTATCACTTTATGACCGTGTGCATCTGTGTTAAACTATCGTCTCCAGAGTGCCAGGATGTGACAAGTCTTCGTCTCTCCTCTGTGGACAACACATGGAACCGGGCTCTGAACAACACTCCTGCTGACAAGACAAGTGCCATCGATGGTAACGCGACTGTCACCGGTGTTACTGACGAGTTTCCCAAGTCGGCGCTCTTCACACAGAGAAGTGTATTCATGGCCCCGGGTTTGACACAGAATGACCTTGGACTCAGATTTGCCTTCTCTTTCGACTTTCTGGCGCGTACAGCAGCATCCGACTATCGGGCGTCTGGCGTGGTCATCCCCAACGATGGTCTTGATCTGAATGACGTTGCTCTTGCAGACAATAGCAACTGTGACTATAAACCAACATACGGTTGTAAGTTCAATGTAACCAGATCAAATCGAGGAAACGTAGTTTGCTACGTTAAACCACATGACGTCGACGTTGAAGACCATCGAGAAGTGGCGAGTCCTGAGCTGGTAGGTTAAGATATTGTCTATACGTCTGGAGAACACGTATTTTCTTAGTACTGCATCTTCTGGCTTTGTACACTACTCCTAAGGACAACTTCTCAAGAACTCTTCAAAACACATAAATAAATGTCAATGTTGTTTAAAAGGTAGATGTTTATCAACATGTGCAATGTATGTGGGTCAACCGCAATGTTGTTCCTCATGGTAAACATTTCGTTTCACAATTTATGTCTTTATAATAAGAAAGCTTCTGTGTTTAACTGCTGTAACAGGCATCATACCTCTCAACCGTCGCATATACAACATTCCATCCTCTCTATTAGTGTTCCTCTAGACATTTTCAGTAGGGCGCAGCGCCCGGCCCTTTTGGAAATGCACCCTGCATTTATTCTGGTTTCGTATCCGCGTTAATAACTTGTCGTTTTCGATACCAGAATAGTTTAATCATCATTTCATATCCATGTGGTTTCAAACGACGAGTGAGATCATTTTCATCATCTCCTTATTACACTCACGAAACGTCTATTACATGATAGTAGACATCTTACAAACTGTCTTCGAAAATTATCAAAATTGAACTAATAAGTAAAACGGATGAAACTTTATCTATGTTAAACTAGCTTGTGACTCTGATACTTTAAAAATATTTAGTTCTCATTGCGTTAGTTTTAATGTATGACATAGTACTGTACATTGCATTGTTTTGCTTTTAATTCCAAGTACATCAAACTTATCACATGCTGTGTCTCTCCCCCAGGATCTAACAAAGCGGATAACGGTGTATTTCGCTAAGGACGATACCATGGGCGAGCTGCGAGTCACAGAGGAGGGTCGACGAGATCCGTATACCATGTTCATTACATTTCCAAAAGGTACACATGTATACCCAACACCTTCTACTTACGTTTAGTATTATCATCATTAGTATAATACCATATGTAGTACTGTTCTTTTCTATTTAAAAAATACAGTGCACGATGATAACCGACGAAAGTTAAATATATACATGTTGATATCATACATGCTGACCCAACCAAGTGTGCAGTGAATTTTTATTGAACGAATGTCAATATTGTCATACTATCGAGATCGATGGTCATACACAGATATGTCACGGATTTCTTAAAACTGTAATAATTGAGTGAAATACCGTCATAGGCGATTGAAATAACGATGGTTATAGGCGAAAAGTGATATGTCTGCAAATGTTAACAGATGAACAATATGACAGCGTTTGTTAGTTATTTACATGTGATGAGACAGATGAGACATACACGGTATCAACGAGTAATCACACGCTATAGGGATGATCATCATGGCATATTGACACTTTGCTTTCAACCACTTTAGTCAATAAGACAACTCGTTATAATTAAACGGTTCTTCAAATAACGGATGTACCATTACTCCGGACTAAATCTTTCAAACTGTTTAATGCGTGTATCATTGTTTCTTTTTCTGCATCGAAACACATACTTGAACCAAATTTCAAATTTTTCGATGCTTTATGAATAAGTGTATCAGAGACAGAGGCGTCAATGATATTACATTTTTTAAGAAAATAGGGTAAATCCAACGTCAATACACCGATCATTTGGCAATGATATTTAAACGATAAAGAGAAAACAACTTGAATTGCTAGATTTTAGATTTGTCTGTACAAATTGAAGACTACAAAATCTGAGATTTAGATTTGTCTCTACATACTTCAAGACTACACAATCTGAGATTTCGATTTGTCGGAACATAATTGAAGACTACATTATTAGATATTTAGATTTGTCTGTACATGATTGAAGACTAAGCTGTAACTGTTACCATCAAATAAATATGACATCTCCACCTGGATGTTACCCCAGATGTACGAGCTACGGGCAACAGATGTCCCCTCACGCTGGGTAGTGGCACGGACAAGCGGTACTTCAGCGGGTACATGGATAACGTGAGTTTCCTTCTAAATATTAGCTTCAATAGCTGTGACAGTTGACTTACTTATTTACATTTGAGCTTAATGAATATCACACCTCGTGAAAGCTCCATATCGGTAATACGTAGTTCTAGGGACATTCAAATTTATATTGCCGGGTCCACTAGCCAAGACGGAATAAGAGTGCACCGTGCATCAATACCCGAACCGACGTTTCATTTGAATGAATCATTTGAAAAGCTTCCCCCGATATTATGGGTGACAGAAATTGCATTTTAAACAGATAATGGGAGTATGGGGCCCCATTATTTTTGTCAATTTAAAGGGTTAAACTGATGTTATTATGATATATGCCACATTATGGACACGATGAGTTGTTCCGAATGACCATCTAAATGTTGACGGAAAACAGCTAAAACTTCAGTAGCGATATAGGGGGAGGGGGTTTGATTGTATTATTTTTGTATATTCTATTAATTTTAATACATTACTTCGGTACGTTATTCAAAGAGACAGAAAGTGACCAGTGACAATTTCCAGTTTGTTTTTCATAAGATATATAAACCATGTAAATATCTCTTCAATGCCAGGCTATTCAACACGTGCACAATTAGCTAATTGCAGGTTACTTATTTTTCTTTATAGATGCTTCTGGTGAAGCCCTGCAAGAGTTTCCTGCAACCAATAAACGGCTAACTACTGTGGACGTCTCTTGGAGAAACTATCAGTCCGCGCCATTCCGGATACGATAACCTCTATAGGACACGTTTATTCGGAATAATATACTTTTGTTATAATAAAATTGGCATATAACCTTGAGAACAGATTTTCTTCATTTAATTTTATTCACCAGGATAATTTATTGAATGTTCATATTTATTTAACATGCAATCAATATTATACAATATGATTGTAGAACAGTTCTGTATTGTTAAGTTCGTTCTCATTCCGATTTACTCAAATAAAAGATAAAAGATCAGCCGAATCAGAGATTAATCGAGTAGGATGCTATACTGTCAGATCACAGACGGCGAAAGAGTTGTCCAAGCACAATAACAACGGGCGAAGGGGAATAGCCATATTTTACATATGTTTTGTTAATGATAATAAGGACATTCAACATATTTCTAATATGTGAGTGAACAAAACAGTTATTGTCATACTCTTGAAGAAAACCAAATACCAACCAGGCGCCGTTTATCCGCACGATTTGGTTGCAGTTGGAAATCGACCGGAAAGCGAGTTAATCGCATCATCACTTCTATTGACATTCATAGAGACGATTAAATATACGGGTCCGAGGTTTATACATGTATATTATACAACCTTCAATCACGGACAAATCATCGTAATAAACTATAACGACATTGTAATCATGAAATAATTGAATCATCGATACCCCTAACCACCAAAGCCAACACAATATTTACCAAACGTAAATAAGGTACACAAAACTTTGAATATGAGTATTTGGAAGAATGTGCTTTTTAAATTAAACTTCAACTGCCGATATTTTAAAGGTATGATACGAAAAGATGCCACACAACGATTTAAACTATTCACAATGCACATCATCCTCGGGTACCCAGGGTTTTATATATGCTCCGCTAGTCTCCACTATAACACCCTTGGGACACTCTATCAGAGAAATCTGTACTCAAATTACCCATCCTTGGCCGGCGTGACGAAAGCAGTAGCCAATGAAAATGTTCGATAGGATAAGACGGAAATGGTCAAGGGAGATAACCGGTGACAAAATGACCGCGCCCAGGAGGTGCGTGCTTTGCAACGAAGTGATATGAATTGTCATTGGCTCGCAGGTCCAAGCAGCGTAGCAGTTTGAGTGGCTCACGCCTGCCAAGGGTGGGTACTTTGAGTACATAATTCTCAGATGGAGTGTCCCAGGGGTGATATAGTGGAGAGTAACGAGACATATATAAAACCCTGGGTAACCGAGGATGAATGCACATGAACCAAACGAAGTCAATGGTAAATGGTGCAACTGAGTGTTGCAAGTGCTATCCTACTAGCTGCAAGAGTACACATTATTTTACTTTTTTTCGGGACGAGCCCCTTGAAAGATTGGGTTCAACACCCTAAGAGTCAGGAACCATCCGCCAGTATGTAACTTCGGGGAAAATAACAAATAGATTTTATAATGTGTTTATTCACTACCTTATAAACGGCATCAACCATGCAAGTTGAACTGGTATAAACTCTTGTTTGTTTCACTGGAACTTTCAAACAATTTTAGGCAGTGAACAAACACATTGTGATATCTATTTCTAAATTCAAACTTTGAGATTTAAAGAAAGATTGATTCCATTAGTTACATTGAAACTTACAAAAAGAAGCCCAAAGGTCCAGTTTTTGGACAAATCTTGATACCTTTCTATGACGAGGCCCTAGTTCCGCTCACAACAGTGCCGCATAAATCTTACGACATCACGAGCAAAAAGTAGTAGTCTTAAAAAAATGAGGATTGATATATTCAATGTAAGGTCCCGATGAGCTGTATTATGTAATAAAATATTCAACCAAAAGATAAATACTATGATCCCTCTGTTCAGGACGAAACAATAAGTGGTGTAGGTCAATATTATTTAAATCAAATAAAAACGTAACACTCTTTGAGCTTCTGATCTGAATACTGCGCCATGTCAAGTGACCTTTCACTCCAGCCAATCAGCGACGAGACTAGAAGGCCATAGAGCAGACTTGAGTTGACATATGGAAAACCACAGTCGATGTCATACCTAAGAAGGTTTCTGATTGGCTGGATTTAATGAAGATGGAAGGTGACAGTGAAGGTCAACTGACTCGACCACTGGAGGTACTCGTGCTTCAAGTGGTGAATTTTCGTGGCTTGTAACTAGTTCGCTCCGCAGCAAAGACGTTTGAAGCTTAGGATGTGGTCAGTTACCGTAACCTTCGAAAAAAGTGGAGCTACATTTCTTGTGTGACGGGCACATATTTCACACAAGACAGAAGGCTGACAGAGATGTAAAAAACATTCTTGATTGGATAGAAATAATGATGGCAAACTATTTTGCATGCTTTCATCGCAAGAATTTAGGGAAATATGGCCCAGTTGAATCATAGGTTACGGAAACACAGAAATCAGAAACACAAGATCAGCTTTAGATGCGCACTATCCAAGATGATTTAACTATGAGATACCTGCATGGACATTGAAGGAAAATGAAAAAGCAGTATTTTGCTTACCGCTATATATAGCTACAAACATAAACGTCGATGCGTTTGGACAGATTAAATATGATTATATTAAATTTTTTATCAAATCGCTTAAAATGGTGAACCACCTCAAATGGCAATCCCACTACGCCCTTATTGGTTGGAAGCGCAAACGCCTACAACCTTATACAGTGTTGGGATTTCGCCGTTAATTACTGTTGGGATATTCAAATAAACTTTCAACCAATCATGCTTGGCCTTTTCATATCTTTGAAAAATATATGACCAATGATCACAGCGGTAGCAACATTTTAACCACGTGACCATGTGATTTATCCGAAATAATTGTTCCCTTTTACTGCGACAAGAGATTATGTCTACACCTTTCAAATTTAAACGAGCCTTGTGTAATAATGAAAATAAAAGAATACTGTAGATCTCAAAGTCATTTTACACCTGAATGAGCAGACATGTACCAATTCAGTGAATCGCGCGACGCAAGCATCTACTAGGTCTTTGACGGGTGTTTAGAATATCTTCTGGATAACAAGCTGCATGCGACACCGGGTCAAGTCCTTGGACTAAAATTAGATCCATATACCTTCCTTCCACAGATAAATCTAAATATGCTTCATATAATCAATCGAATAGGTCAACTTTAAATAAGTGAAGTTTTAACAGAAGGTTGATGTTTGTTTAAGGGAAAGTAGGCCTACATATTTATATTGCTGGAATCTAGCAATGACAATACGTTAAAATAAACCAGGGAAGTTGTATATTCACTTTTATTTTCAAATGATAGATTATATATAATAGAATTTTGTATACAAAATAACCTATGTAAATTGTTATCACAGTATATATCTATATCACACAACTTAAACTTGAAGTGCAATTTATTTTAATTGAGACTTTCAAATTGAACAACTAATTGATTGATAAGTAATCGAAGCCTTTGCCTCCACAAATGACCACAATGCAGTCTCCATTTTGCTATATGTACATGTGACATGATGCATATCATTTTCATACAATGCATAGCCTAATCAAGATGCCTCAAACACGTCTTTTTAATGGCTTTTCTTGTTGGATGTAGGGTAATTCAAATTTTAATTCTTAGTCTGTATCAAAAACCACCATATTCCCAACAGTTTAGCTTTATGGCACACCAGGGCCGTGTTCAAGATAGGTTTCAAAGTAATCGCTCAATGAGCGATTACTTTTAAACCTCTCTTGAACGCGATTGCTCAATGTAGCGCTACGTAGCAAGGCGAGCAAACTTCGAGGAATTTGCACTGTATTGTTCAAGAGAGAATGAGCGCTACATTGAGCGCTACATTGAGCGATCAATGAGCAATTTAACCGCTCGCTGTTATTGAACGGAACCCTGGTTCGTGGGGAGAGGCCCCTTAAAGAGTTCAAGGCTCGAGACAAAGCAAAATTATTTCACTCGGGACCTAAACTTCATATGAAATGGAAAGCTCGTTAGCTATCCTATAACTGTTGCACTATGGCATATTACAATAACGGTCGCACTATGACATATATAGAGATTACTAAACAACGTACCGTTTGATAATATATTTATGAAACGAGTTAGTGGTTTGGTATTTAACGAGCGAAAGCGAGTTAGATACTAATACCATTCACGAGTTTCATAAATATGTTATTAAATAGGACAAAGTTAATTATTTTATTTATTACGCGCTGATTAAGTTGCACGAACTCGTCAATAAATTGAACAAACTTCATTGCGACCACGCGCTGATATTATGACGTCATATTTTAACCACTATGACGTCGAAAGCACGCGATGTTATTACACAGTGTGTAATAACATTGTAGATTTATTAAACCGTGATATTTTCAACGGGCGAGTAATAAAACATAATATGAAAGTAACTGGTAAGCATTACGAGTCTTTCCCGTCTTCACAGTTGTGTGTTTAAGTAGTCTTACAGATTGAAATACGCTGATGGAGCAGGATGCTCTTAATATTATAGCAACGCTTATTACTCTCCAAAATAGGCTCACAACAGTTGCCAACGTCTATCGCGCCTTGGCGTGGCTTTATGTTAAACCGTATAGGGCGCTAGAGAAATTAACCATGCAGTACTGACAGCACCAATGACTGCAACAGAATGACATATACAGAGATCATTACCCGAGGAAGTGTGTGATACGACCTTTACGAAACGAGTTTGAAATTTTGAGTGCACGAGCGACAGCGAGGGTTATACATTAGGTAAATTTGCAAATATTTCATCAATTAGTTTCGTGTAAAAATCTATTTTTATACACATTCTCTTCAATTTGAAGGAGACGGCCCACTTCTACTGCGAGGGAAAGGTACGGTGACGTCACGAACAATTGTTAATGACGTAACAGACGACGAAATACGGTAAGAGGCGCTGAAACAATGGTTGCTAGACAAACGTGATATGTGCACATGTGCTTATATTGAAAACTCGGTTACTTTCAACGATATGGATATTAAAACAATAACTGTTGCACTATGATATACAACACTAACTGCAGTAGTATTACATATCACAATATCGCAGTAAGACATTAAGCAATTATTGACTTCAAATGAGTTTGATCCAATGATTTGTCGACCTTGGACACGTGATATTCACCGAGGCGAAGACAAAGAGGTATGCAAGATCGATAAATCGTTAGATCAACCGAGTCTGGTGTCTATAATTGTTTTTTTTTATGAAAAAAGGTTTTTATTATGTTTTCAGTGATGAAATACGGCATTTATCTGTTAAAATAAAAGCCGTATTTTCACTGAGTGAAATAACATGTTATTCTACTGCGTGAAAGAACACTTTCGATCGTATGACGTCATCATAACAATAGGATGACGTCATAAGAAGACCGTGATAAAGCAAGGGGAGCATGGATGCTTCTTTCATTGTAATAACGTCATTTTCGAACTATACATAACTGGTTAAATCTAATAAATAGAACATTTGACACTTCTCGTCGAATACCAAGTATATCTCATCTCGTGAAGAAGAAATAGTATATTTACACTCGTGGCTGCGCCACTCGTAAACAATATGCTTTTCTACTTCACTCGATGAGATATACATGGTATTCGACGAGAAATGTCAAATATCCTCTATTTATTTACTGTTCTTCTGTGATATATAACAGGTATATGAGTTGATAGCTACATGTATCGTGATACATCAAACGAGAACAAGTTGCGCTTAAAAGTCAAGTTGTTTAATGTTAGAATCAATTAGAATTTTGAACAGTAAATAATATTCAACAATTTCAAAATATAATTCGAAAATATGTTAAAGGCATTTAATGTCTTGACATGACTTGAATGCCTGGTTATGAACAAGTTGACAGTCTTTCCGATACTTGCTAAATGTCTGGTAATACCGTGGCGAATAACTGCTTTCATACCTGTCGCCATTCTCTTGTCTCACCTCGGAATAGAGCTAGAGAGTATTTTGTCCCGCTATCTAACGTCCAAATTCTTCGTATTCCAGCGACCTTTCTCGTTTATATATGCTATAGTTAATATTCATGGTCATCGCAGCAATGTCTGTTGCCCTCATCGTGAGTGGTGATCAACACATTCTTTTCTTTCAGCAGCAAGTTTATTTCCTCATTAGAAACAGTGATGAATCTTTATTTTGAAGTTTGTTTCTTTGACGTTGTATCGGTTCATCGTCGCCGGTCATGGAGTTGATTCGGAAGGGACCTTTCCTTCAAAAATACAAAATTCAAATTGTTACCATAAAACAATAAAACTAAAAAGCTAAAACACTTAAAAATAGTCTGGAGAGACATTGCACAAAATTTGGTGAGGATTGTTGGAGTAGTTTCAGATTTATGCTCCGAAAACGACGGGAACGCCCACGCTAACGTCGACGGACCTCAACCACATACAATAAGACTCCCGAACCTTCGTGGAGAGACGTAATAAATAAAAGGCCTTGATTTTATAAATTAATGATGTCATAAACATGAAAGCTTCTTTCAAGACCAACATGATTACATTGGCCCTTTTATTACTGTCATTTAAGGATTATGCCACGCCCTTATTTTTTGGAGTAAGACAAAATGTACAAACATTGAACTCGTAGTAATAAAACTTCAGCTTTGCGGGAGCAGTGGTTCCCCTGTAGAAATCGAATACAGTGTGTGAAAGGTTTACGGACACCTGATGACGACCTAATTAGCTCAAATGCAAATTGATGGAAATTCGAAATTCGAAACTTCAAAGGCCAGCCCACATTTCATCTCTTCAAACGTACATACATTCTCACCATGATAAACTGTTATAATATAATATAATATAATATAATATAATATAATATAATATAATATAATATAATATAATATAATATAATATAATATATAATTACCCATATGATTGAAAATAACCGAGTTAATATTATTGATATGAGCACATGTGCACATATCAAGTTTGCCTAGCAACCATTGTTTCACCGCGACTTCCCGTGTTTTGGAAACAAAGTGAGACAGACGAACGAACTAACAACGCAGGAGTTAAAACTTAAAGACAAAATGATGTCATTCTTTATGATGGTTCCATTTTCATAACATCAAACATCAGAAACATCTTGTTTTCCACTTTTATCCTCATTGCCACAGTCGTAATTACATCTTTGGCGTGTTGGAAACAGCGTCACGAGTAATGAGGTAAGCTGATTGTCTTCCAGAAAAAAACCATGTTGACGCTGTGTCCCCGAAGTGCACCCCCACAAAACTAGAGAAGACATCTATGAGTACTGTGTCAATGTTTGACTCCTTCCCTCCCTTCTCATTACTCTGTGAAGATACACCTGGGGTCATAGAACGCCTCCACGTACGCCTACCATTGAAATAAAGCACAATAGATTAATTTGTATTAGCCTCAGGTTTTCTTGTACTCTTGGGATTGTCACTCACGATTTTCATTGTCGTTGCCGGGTATTTATAAGATGACTGGGTATAACGAACATCAGACCATTAGGTATTCGTCTATACGTGAAGCAAGATGATTTCTCTGGCAGCGCTGTCAGTACTTGGTGTGTGTGTCCTCTCTGTGTCCTCCCTTGATGTTTTCTTTATGAATGTTCCCTCTGTGTTTGGAAACCGAAATGACAAGGCTACACAGGAATATTATAGTGGTAAGTATTATACCTCGGACTTAGAGTAGAAGCAATTTTGTTGTCAACTTACACATAAAGCTGCATCCCGACCGTTCTCGTACGTGCTTATTTAGTACAAATAGCGCGTACATTGTAAATAGTGAAGTCTATGAGGATTCTTAAAAAGAGAAAATGAAACCAGTCATTTGTGTTTTTAGAATAGAAGACTGGATGTTTCATAACATAAGCTTGAGTTCAAACGTAACAGTTTACGGTAGCACCTTTGGCAGATCGTTGAATGACCAGGATCAGAAATTTCGAGTCAATTTCCACTGTAAAGTAAGTGATGAACTGCAGTTGACATTAGTAATGCATTTTCAGTTATATATACTCAGTCAAGATGTGATTATTTTATCTTCATTTAGTTGAAATGAATTATTATGATTATTTCTATTTGTTTATATCGGGTCCCTACTGTCTATCGTCCTTCTCTTATCATGAAAGTGTTGCATCAGGCATGGCAGGGATGTGACGATCATATGTTTGAGACGGACTACTATACACATTATGATGATCTCTTGTTAAACGAAAGTCAATCCAAGTCACATAAATTTTGCACTTAAATATATAAAGCGAACACACTATCGGGATGGAGCGGCATGAAATACAAGTCATACATTCTATATGACGAATTCGGTATTTTACGTTAACGGAATAAAACATATTAAACGACGTCTAAAGGCATGTTTATGAAACGAGCTCGAGTGAGGAGTTTGGTATCTATCGCACGAAAGCGATAAATATTTCGATACCATTCTGGAATTTTATAAACATGCTTTTCAACAGGACTGAGATGAGTATTTTACTTTACTTCTCTTTGATTTAAACCAAGATGAAATAAATGGATATTGTCAATTGCTAGGACACGAGCCTTTGGTGACCATGTGACGTCATGATCAGATCTGAACGTTTCGTCAATTTGAAGCACGCCATGTTATTGAAACATGTGTGATAAAATTGTAAACTTATTTAACAGGAATATATTGAACGGTAGTGAAACAAAATCATTTATGTTTTCAACGTAAAAAAAACGAAAAAGTTCAACGAAAAGTTCACAATGTATATAACAGCATAAACAAGGTTTCTTGTCGGAAAACTTTGAATTTTCTTTCAAGACCTTAACCAATATGTACCATATATGGTGATACTTAGTTAACAATTATGTTGCCACTGGTAAAATGAATATAAATTTTGATCACATATTAGATTGAAAGCAAAATGGAATTGTGATTTTTTTACAAATTGGTAACGTTACTAGTTTTGTTCTCATGTTTTTTTAAAAATAAAGATTTTCAAAAATTTTGTTCAAACTTAGTTGTATAAATACTCTCAACTTCAAGTTTGTAATTATCGATGAATCATTTCCCGAATACCTCATGGAATCATGGCTGTAGAATATATGGCATTGTATATATGTTGTACACCTTAATGGTTGATATCTTTCAGCGGCGTGTCGGAACTGCTCCGATCCGAACATGGGGATGTTTTACAGCCACAAGAACGCCTGCAACATGTACATCCGCTGCATACCATTCGGTTCCAAGTGGATACTCTTCGGATACGTAGCACCTAAAGGCAATGTGTTCAACGAGGAGGAACTCTATTTGGACAGGATGTTCAACCCGAACACAGGGATGCCCAACAGACGAAGCTGCAGTCGGGTCGGACGTAAGTATACCACAATGGAGAGATTTAAATGAAATAACCACCCGGCAAGAGAATTAAAGCTACAACGACATCAATCTAAATAAATTTAGATCAACATATTTTTATAAAGTTATATTGTATTAACATAGCATAGAACAATCGATCTAAAATTATTTAGACTGCAACGACACAAGGTTAATCCAAAAAAGAGCAAATATGATTCTAAACCTTACTATAACATCAGTAAAGTACATGTATAACAAACACATTTCAAAATTTAGGGGTTCTTTACCGCAATTCAATGTAATACTACTGAATATATGTATACGAGATTTGAAATCTCATCTGTTGCTCCCATTGCAATTATTAAAATTTATGAAATTCTGATCTGTATGCCATAATCTTTTTAAAGACTACAACGCACTGCAACGTCGGTGAATTTATGATACCAGGTTTAAAAAAAACCCTTTTTTGTGAACTCGTAATAGTGAAATAATTTTGCAGTTGGTCCGTAGCAGTATATGTAACTGTTATATTGTTGACCTTGTACAACTTTAACGAATGAAATGTATTATATATGTCTATGTATTTGAAAAAGAAGTAAAAATATAAAAAAAAAGATAAATCCAAGATTGATCAATACGACTGACGCCTACATTGTAAGTAACCCCAAATCTCTTGAAGGCAAATAAGCTAAATAAGTAATTTTGGAAACATAAACTGTTTGTTTCTGAGAAAAAATGAAATTTAAAAAAGGAGAGATAGGATAGTGAAATATGACGTTTATCTGTTTTTGTGTGTGACATCCTACAGTAAGTGGTCAGCAACAATATGTCGACCTCATCTTTTGTAACTAAATGTCCATGATTCATAGATTTTAAACTGAAATATCCAACGTTATGTCTCCAAAATACTGCTTAAAAGCCATTTCCGCACCCCATATTTTTTTAAAAACAAATATAAGAAAAAAAGGTATGATACCCTTATGAATAAAATAATGTACACTTCTTTAGGAAATATAACCTCATCACAGACTTTCAATATCCACTTTATCAGGCAGCAATATTTCATGTTTGACCCTCTTAAAATATGGATATAGTTTCTTTTACTTCCTAGCTAGTGTAAAGAAAACTCAAGTTCGAAGATTTGTTTGAAATGCACCTGTAACGATACCTGTCAGAGAGGCCAGGGACATCTTACCGCATTGTTAAAATTTCAAACTGAATTGTGGAGAGAAATTCTTATAGCCGATCAAAACTTAGAATTTGTGTAGAAAATATGTATTTCGGATGCCCTAAATTTCAAGAAGTTCTGCGAAAGCATAATACGGTGATCAAGTTATGGGAAGCATACCCATAATGGAGAGATACGAGAGATCAATTTAGATTCACTGGGTATCGTGTAGAAGCGACAAGGTGGTGCACTTTAACCCTAATCCTTTACATCCAGACCCATGTGATACGGGCAAGATGATTCCAGTCAATGGTGATGCCTGCAGTGGTTATCAGATGTGCATCAACAACAGGATGGTCCCGCGCAATTGTACTAACCCATCCACGGGATTCAACGCTATGACACAGTCCTGCGACATACCCTGCAAACAGCGCCTGAGGACAATGAGTAACTGATACTATTCGTTTTGCTTGTGGTGGAAGTGGGTCGTATTCTTGCTAATTTTACGCGGTTCAAATGGAATTGAATGGGTACTACCAAAGTGTGACATTGATTTTTATGAACATCAAATTTGTTAAAAGCCACATGACACACTTCCTAGGGAAGTTCATGTTATCTCCATGCAATATAACATAATAATATTTTGTTTTGTTCTGTATTAATTATACTGGTATCGTTTGCTCTCTTATGTATTATATGGAATGTTTTGCATTGTCCGTAGTATGCACGAATATATGTTATTATTGTGTATAACCGTTGCTCTCAAAAGATTCTCACATGTTTGGTAAAAGTTATATGACACACTTCCTCAGGTAGTATTTTCTATGTTGTATACAGGAATCTATAATATTTGTGCCTCAGTGTACTGGCATATTTTGTATGTTGATTAATTTGAACACAATCCGGGTTGTTCACACGATGCAACAAATTCAATGTGTGACATTCTATAAAATTGAGATGAAATCGTAATAAAGGGTTTTCCTTACTTGATTTAAGATGAATGTTTAATTTCAAGTAAAAATCATACCGTACAATCAGCTGTTGGAATCATGCGTAACCGGTATCGATGTGCATATTAGTATATGTATAAACTATATGCATGGCGTCGTTTATGTTTCACGTACATAAACTAATGATATAATAAAATACGAACCTTCCCATTTTCATCAAAGTTATTTTTACTAATAAAATACTCATATATTCTTATTTCTGAATTAAAGCAAAGTATCAAAACTAACTTATTTCATATTATCAGATAAAGAAAAAGCAACTGGACGGCATTCAAATACAATTTTACACATTTACCAATTTATGTGTTTCTCGTATTATTCATTATTTACTTATATATGCTCCCTTATGTTGTCGACAGTACGACAGCGATGTGAACCAAATCCATCAAGTCGAGACTACTACTACAACTACCAGACTGTGAAATACTCGGATGAAGCTACAGAGCGGGTGGAAGTCTTCAACCTGCGCTGTACACTCGGCTACAAGTACCTCGACACAACCAAGTGTGTATGTCAGCCATACAACGAGACCAGAAAACGTGAGTGTCTTTACACCGTACATATCTCCAGACAAATATCAATTCTCGTCGTAGTACAGAATAAACCGAAATGTCAACTCTATCTCTAAGATCTGGCAGATTTTCTCTGAAACGTTAGTCGTTTCTGGCATACTTGGTGACAAA
Organism: Gibbula magus; assembly: GCA_936450465.1. Taxonomy (NCBI): domain Eukaryota; kingdom Metazoa; phylum Mollusca; class Gastropoda; order Trochida; family Trochidae; genus Gibbula; species Gibbula magus. Next base: position 48,560,712 of record OW388303.1, on the reverse strand, counting down.
TGTCAAAACTTTTTTTTTTGATGTTGTCAGCGTGTGAGACGACTAGTGTGGTCTATGTGGACTCTGCGGACGACTCCTGGCGTCTTGCCCTCAACAACTCGGCGCCACGAAATGCCAGCGCTTTGACCGGCAATGCAACATTCGTCAACACACCAAACGGATACGCCCCGCAATTCACAGGAAGTTACGTCTTGACGGCGCCGAAGGCCAGAGGAAACGACCTTGGCCTTTACTTTGACATGAACATGACCTTCCAGTCCTTCCGTGCCGATCAACGATCACGTGGCTTGACTTACCCGTCAACAGGGACGGATGAAATAGCACTGGCTGATAACAGTGCGTGCGATGTTGACGCAAGCTTCGGGTGTCATCTTCAGGCAGAACCTAACGACAGAGGGAGAGTTGTGTGCTCTGTCAAACCGAACGTGAAGAGTGATCATCCAGACAACAGGGTGGTCACCAGCAACTCACTGGTAAGATATGACGCTAACTAGAACATTCGGAGTGGCATTTTGACAAAACTGTGACAGAATCTAGTGCCTGAACAAATTTCTCGGTTTCAAAATTACAACGTTTATAATATATATACTAAATATAAATTATTAATACGTTTCTTGAAAGCGATGAAATATCTTGAACCTGACAGAAAGGGACTTTTGCATCGGTCTTCAATAGATTCTTATAATAGCTTATGCCTAACCAGTCAAACCTATCTGCATGCATTTTAATTAACAAACTCCATTTGTATTTGAAACCATAAGATTTACTCTGAAGGAGAGTACTGCTTCATTACCAATCATTGAATTTCTGGGGAGAGTCTTTCGTTTTGAAGATATTAATTTTATTTTTTGCAAATTAATTATCTGATGAACGAACTTGATGTAAAAATTCCGTATGATAAGATATCTCAATACTAAATAATAATATTACATGTCTGATGGAAAACAATATGATAAAAGATAAGACTTTTTGCAAAATAAATTTCAGAAAACAGGGGTATGAGAATTGCGATATTGCAAAGTCGCTCAATAACAAGATCACTGAATTAGTGTGTCCCGGTTAAAATGTCGGGCTTGAAACGCTAGCCAGCTTTAATGTCTGTGAGGTTTTACGCAGTAATCTTCATCAAATAGGCTCACCGCTAATGGATGTGATTCTGACCAAGAGTTGTTAAACAATAACTCACTCACTCATCAAATAAGCCGCTGGTTGTGAGGAATGTTAAACACTTAACTACCGGGTGTTAGCAAGGGGTGTCGCATTTTGTTACAAGATTCTTCATTTAGATGATTTCACAGTTTCCTGAAAATACTTTGAACTTTTCTAGAGTTGATAGATATGAGATGCATGACTTCATTACCAATGCCCATATCAAATGTAAGTCAAATACCAGAAATATTTAATTTATTAATAAGTAATAGAATACAACAAACCATTTACACTGAAAACAAACGGACATAAAGACAGATTTATTGTCTAAGACTATGACTGTAGCCCAATCCGTATTTAAAAGATGTAAGTTATGACTCATTCCGTTTGTTATGTTCAGGACCTGACGAGGGAAGTGCAAGTATATTTCGCCAAGAACGACACATACGGAATCATGCAGGTAAACGCTGGAGGGATTCTGGATACGCAACGGGTCACCTTCAATGCAGGTGATTATATACAGACTTAACACGTTCTCTTACTGAGGATGTTATTAACGTTTTTCAAAGTTGTCTTTAAATGAACAACACACACCTTTCGAGAACTTTTTTTTTTATATTGGTGCACATCATGTATGTACATTGATGTGATATCTCCACAGTTGAAATATGATTTTATTCGTTATAAAATCCCTGCCGTCATTTGAAAAGAGACATTGCAAATAGCATTGGGTCTTATCTTATACAATGGATACGGATAACTGTACGGATAAAATGTACAGCTGTGAAAATACTTATTTTGTTTAAACATAAATTATGCAAATGGTAAAATTGGATAATTCTAGTCCTGAAAAATGCCATGGGAATGACGTAAAACCACGACATGTTTGTACAATAGCCATACATGTAGTTGCTGCTGTTTTCGGCTTCTAGATTATGTAACAAGGGTTAGAATAACTACAGCGATGCAACGCCGATTTTATTCCTTGATAAAAACGCTTGCAAACTTTTAAAACAAGTTATATGGTAGCTTCAAGAAGAATGTTGAAAACCATGTAGCAATGTTCAGTTGTGTCTTTACTGTTTCACTTGATATAGTTACTAGGTGCCGTGCCTCTAATAGCTACCAGTGCATAGAGCGATCCATCTTCAGCCCATATTTTATCATTGAATAAGATTTAAGCTGAAGAGTGAAACCCCCCAAAAAACGCTGATCTAAGCAATATCATGTATTTCGTTTTCAAGTGATAGCGTTTCTTGCCACAGAATAATATGTATATGAATTCTGCTATGGTTAGACGTTCGAAAGCTGCGTGGAAAAGATGTGTCTTAATCATTTTCTGATTGATTTAATCCCATTATTTAAAACATACTTTCTATCCTTTGGAAGATGTATAGATAATACAAAATGAAACAGAATTGATTGATGTTTAATTGGCATCACGTTTGATATTTCCAGGTACTGAATGATAACATTCCGCTTATTTCAGGTGTGAGGGCGCTGGGCAATAAATGTCCATTGAGTATCGGAGCTGGGAAGGATAAAGAACCTTTCAGAGGGCTGATGACGAAAGTAAGTGATGCTGAGGGTCAACCATCAATTTCAATCCGAACTATTTTGCATACTGCATATTGCTATACTTAAGCCTCGGTGTTTAACTTCTACAAGATACAAGTTAGTAACAATATATCGTTAAGAAACGCAATATATCGTTAAGTATGTGCAGACTGTTGCCAGTATGATTCTGATAGCGGCCAATAGCTGTACGTGTTTGTCAACGCCCCCTCTTTCATATTCCCATTAATTGGTTTTCCTGATACAAGACTTCTTTTAAAATAAGTTACAAGTGCACTTATTCTTAACCCTTATATTTATGTTGCCAACCGTCAAAGATATTTCAAGCACCTTCGCAATCCTAAAACAAAGTTATATTGCTGTTAACCGTTTTATGTTTCGTTGATGGCTTTGGAGTATTTACGGTTTTAGAATAAAAGATCTAAACATTACAATTTTCAATCAAGACCTAGGGAATCAAACCAGGGGACACATACACTCGAATTCAGGAGGATATGAGGGTTATTAGATTGGGATATTGGGTTACAATTAGATATGCCGTCCTTGCCAATGTGGATCATTTTATTAGCGCTTCTATCGATTATTTTAAAGTAGGACACGTTGTTTTGAAACTAACGCGGTTAACACTTGGATAAAAAACGACTACGCGGATTGAGTGGAGTGTGACATCAAAATTAATTAAGTTCATGGAGGTATAGACTTCAAAAAGTTAAGTTTATACCTCCATGAACTTAATAAATTTGTAGTCAATACTTATAAATAAATATAATCGTACCTCATGTTTTGAAAAGGTTTCATTGCTACAAATATACACATTTGCAACAATTAGAGCTGTACTATTTACGTGTATGAAGACACCAAATATTAGCCCGCCTACAACGTGTTCATCAGCCAATGAAAATGCACAACGCAACTAGCCATGAACCTGACGTCATGGGGGCGTTGCTAATGTGATGTGACGTCACGAAATTAAGTTCATGCAGGTATGAACTGAATCTCTGTGACAATGTTCAGCGAATCAGATCCACGCAAAGCAATTGCTTTTTATTTATTACTATATAAATTGTCTCACCTTGATTTAAATACCTAGTTGTGGAGACCGTGTCATATATCTACATTCTCATATGTAAATATTTCGTATTACAGCTTGCCATGACGAAGTATTGCAAACCGTTCCTGTGACGTGGATGACAGTGTTAAAGTCGATAATTGCAGGGCTGGAACCTTGTGACTGACACAACACATATATTCAACCATATGTAAATGTGATATATAGTACTGTATGAACTAATGCAGCCAAGATGCGTTTGCATTTGAAATGCAATAAATCATGTAACACGAATTACATATCATTCCTTATGTTTTCGATAAATATAAGTATACGTATTTTAATTGATTCAATATTTTGTATGCGTTTTTATGTATGTGATAGGTGTTATGCCAAGCATAATGATCTTTATTATTAAAACTGTTAGGTAATGTAGTAAATGCATACATTTAATAATGCAGCTGTCGTTTAAAATACAGCTGCATCCCGACAGTTTGTTCACCTACATGTCTCTCTTAGTGCTTATGTTTGACTATGCACTCTGTCATATGATAAAGGCATCATTGCGAAAGCAAAAAAGCTAAAAAAAAATTACATTTTAGAAGTGACAGTTGAATACATGGATTAGAATTATCAACATTTATAGAATTTCATAATATTCCCCTCATGTACATTTCATCTTGCCAAACCACGAGTACATAATTAACTTTGAGAATGATTAGTGTATACATACATCCTTTGTCTATGCAGGTTAAGTAATACAATTGGTATCCAACATGATATTTGCACATACATGTAATGTAGGATTTCAGGATGTATTTTGAATATGAGGTAATGTTCTCTATTGATAATGAAGACACTAGCATAACAATGACGTTTATACTTGTATAGATTAAACAACTATGAATGACTAATCACAAGAATCCGAACATATATCAACCTCTTTTGTTTATCAATTTGACCTATTGATAAATGCATGTATGTGCACTGTACGTGTCACTATTCAAAATAAAAATTGCAACCTTTGCCTGAAGACTTTGTCACTGTACATGCTTGAGCACGCCGTAAAGCAAGACAGATGCAGTGTACGTAATATGAAAAAGATGTATCCTATGAAAACGGTTTCTCCCTCCAACTCATTTCTCGTTAAATAAATTCACATTGCACACCCCTGTGATAACCTTCATCAAACATGCCATCAGAGGCGAGTATTTATAGATTGAGATTGCTCCTACAGTTCAGAATCTCATCGAATCAGATCCAACATGACTGTCTTCATCATCTGAGTACTGCTCCCTAGGGTTATGTCTCGTGACATTTCACTCCAGCCAATCAGTAACGAGGCTAGAAAGCCGTCGGCTGATCCAATATCTATAAGAGGGCTTGTGATTGTTTGAATTGTCAGGAAGGTGAAAGGTCACGGTCAATGTCACTAGACACGAACCCTGGCGAGCACTACTCAGATCAGAGACATGTTCAGGACCGCGAGTACTCGCTTGGTGTGTACGCGCGTACCTGCGAACGGCTCCTGAACGGAAACCTGAGGTCGCGAGTACTTCCCAAGATAATTTCAGAAAATCATTACCATTTTGAAAAATATCGGTGCCTTGCAAATAGCAATTGACCACTTTTCAATTGAGGGGGTAATACAAGAAAGAAAAATGAGGTAATAAAATCTTTTGACATGCGACTCCATCTTGGATCGTAAATACTCGCTTGGCGAGACTGCTCCAAAGTGGTCATTCGTGTATTCACGAGTACGCGCGAACTTGTTGTAGTTCAGAAGCGGGTACTCGCGAGTACTCGCGGTTCTAAACACGCCTCAGGAATAGGTATGACTGTCAAACTCGTTATGCAGAACATACACGTTTATACACGTAAAGAGTGATACAAACAGCAAAGAGCGAATAGTGAAAAATATGTATGATATTCCTCATCCTGATGCACTGGAATGAGCAATATACTACATAGAGGTTATCATGAGAGTGTGTTTTGGGATGTTCAATATCCTGCATTAGGAATAAACAGTGTATTTTGCGAGCCTTAGCGAGCTAAATACATTGTGTTTATTCCTAATGCAGGATATTTACCATCCCAAAACACACGAGCATGATAACTTCTTTTTCATACAATGTCATTCTTCATTCATTTTGTGCAAAACAGCATGACAACATTAATTTCAAAGTTGAACTTTACTGTAACTACGCGTATTGATATGTGCAAATGAACTGCGTGCTATTCTCACAGTAAAATGACACAAAATAACGCCTCCTAAATTATGCTTTCAGTGAAAATAATTGTTATTTTTGGCATGATCTTAACTTTCTATGTTTAATACGTTTTAAAATGCGTTTTTCAAATGAAAAATATTTAAGGTGAGGACAGCGAATTCGAAATCGCGTCCTTTCGTGTAATCATGAGTGTAGGGGAGTCCATCTTGAAGGGGCGAGAGTTGCTCCCCTTCCGCCCGGTTGCAAATGGCGACGCACACATCACACGGAGAGCTAAACTGAATGTTAGGCAGCGAATTCTAAAATCTCCTTTACAAAGTCACATTACAGAACAGTGAAGATTGACGTTCGATAAATGCATATGTGACTCAATCAAACTGCCTTTGTTACCTGTGAGTATTTATAAAGTGTTTACTCCGTAGTTTTCGACTCGCGATGAACATGTTTTGGCACTGCTTGATCATAATAATTGTTTCCGTAATAAACATTGCACTATGTTTGTTTTGTCATTTCTCAAATTAATGTAGATCTATATGAAATGAAGTATGTCTATTTACATGAAGCTATTACGCTGTTACGGTTATTAGATCTACAGGCGTTCGAAATGTTAATGCTTGTGACGTCATTTTCAAAAGAAGTTCCGTCACCTGACCTCTGTAATTTGCATCTTTATCCGTATATGACCCCAACGGATACCGAAAATATCCGTTGCCTTTATCCTGCCGAGTACACCATCCATTGTATGATAAAAGTGGTTATACGCTTGAAAACACACAAGTTTTATTTTTGTGTCTAAACTATAAGAAATACATTCCTTTTATACAGAGAATAACTATCACAGTGTTACATATTGAATCACACTACAGTACACACTGCAATGGTACAAATGCGTAAACGGTGGGCGGATGGACAGGCTGTTGCCTGACTATGAAGGTGGGGCTTCTATCCCGCACAGGAATAATCCCGAAAAAATACTGTAATTACACTTAGTGTGAACATAAATATAACAATGTTACACATGTAAAGAGAATTGGAAACACATTAGTATAGACGGTAGGAAATTGCTAGAAATTGATACTAAACGTGAATTAATTAACATATAAATAGTCGATTGCAAGTTAGCCAAGACTGAATGATAGGAAACAATGTAATTTATTTTAGAAATATCTTCATAGGCTACATGTATTAGGATGAAAACACAAAATACTTCTGTCGAAAACTCGATTTTGAATGTCCTTGATAAGCACACGGGTCAAATTGGTTTTAGAAAACTGTCTGGCTTTAAAGTGAAAATTTATAAGATATCTAAACAAAGTTAATAAAGATATATTGTCGAAATAACGAACCTTCTTGAAGCTTAAGGTTAATAAGTTGACGCATCATTTCTGTATGAAGTCGAACACATACATGTACCAAGAGATTTACCGTCCATTTTCACGCTCCAATAATGTGTTAATTTGATTAGTAGCGATGGTTAAAAGATTAAAGGCGTATTTTACAGCAACGTGGACGGATAATGTTTAATAGTTTTAAAATTTAGTTGACTTCTAGAGACCTGGTGGAATTTTGTCTTATTTATCAATTGTGGATTCAAATGTCTGGAAGTTTAATTGGTATCGTTATTTTGATCACGTGGATAGAAACAAGTAAAAGGTGACCAATGCATGTGTTGTATTTCATTTACGGCTCATCGGTTCTGAAAGAGTAGATGGTCTGTCTCAAGACATGGATCATCATCCGTCGTCTGTTCACTTTCCTCATGATCCACTGCAACACCACAGCTAACATTTGGTGGGAGGTACATGGCACCTAAGGGATCAAATTCTGTTCATTTTGTCCTGACCCCCTCAAATATAATGATCCTGGTGTGCATAATTGCACTTACAAAGTGGTTCACCATTTTAACGCCTGTCACACATTGAACAATTTCATTGGAGTGTGCAGTGAGGGGAAGGCTGACAAGACGGACCAAGCGCTTGACTGGAGCTCACTTAGTTATTACCCAAGATGGTACATTTCATAACTATTTTGTTATTTAACTATTTTAAAAGCCGTCTTAGCATTTTGACAAACTTTTAATTATTGATTTTTAAACTATTGAACTTCAACCTCAGATAATAATAAATCATGCAATCAATGAATATGTTACATAGCCAATGACTCCATTCTACTGCTCGGTTTTGGGTTGATCGTCCATGTGGGTAACATGCTACTCGTCGAATCAAATGAAATAAACAACAGTAGCCGGGTGGGATCAAACTTCACCGACATCTCCAGTATGTAAAACCAAAGGTTGTTACAAGTTAAATCTTATCATTCAGCCCACTTAACAGCGAAGTAGTTCAAATGACGTCTACGTCATGTGTAGTTCTGCAACAAAGGCTTAGTACATTTTGACTGTTTGGCGTGTAATCTGAGGTGTTGGAGATGCTCCCTCACGCCGCCCTCTGTCAATGTTTGGAGTGGGATGACAGGGCTACGTCAGATGAAGACGATGAACAAGATACGGGTACTCCACTCCTCTCATCAGCAGCTTCAGTCCTGTACGTCTCACCTTCTACTCATTAGACTGTACACGGAGATCTGTACACACAGTTCCGCTCCTGTACGCTGTGTTGACGTCTGACGTATCCAGGAAGTAAGGGGGTATATAAGGGGGGTTGACTTGAACGCAAGTGTTACCCGATTCGGACCTCATCATGCTCTCTGTGTTAAGAGCTCTACTAACATGGTGTCTGCTTGGCGTTGTGTCGACGCACTTCTTTATCATAAACCCAGGATTTGGAGACAGTGAGGAAAACAAGCAGGAATTTCTCGGTACGTACTTGCACAGAAAATGTGGAAAAGAAAAGTGCATTAATATAATATTAATCAAAATAGTAGTGAAGTATATATATTATTGCAGACAGTTTTGAATTAAAACAACTTTTCCCCGCAACGAATAACTCGCGCCAGTCTCCATCACTGGCTAATTTAAGTATTGCAACATTTCCTTTGCTTTCCTGTGCCAGTGTAGTGGTGCGCTGCACCCGAACTTCATAGTGCGCTCCGCTACGGCGCGAGATATGCCGAGACATTTGACACAAACACTATATTTAAAGTTTGGTGGAAGATAACTGATACGTGGTGTGAGAAGATGGTTAAGTTTACGGGAACATCAGCTAAGGAAACAATCATACAGATCGATATGTTAAAGAAGTGGGGGTAGTATTGAACTGCATACGAGTGGGATAAAAGAGAGTAGTATCACAATGGGGGACGTTTTATTCTGAAGAGTGACAATATATACAGTATTAATGGAAACATTAATTGTTAAAGTGATCTTGACATGAAATGGTTTGAAAGTAGACACATAAGTAAAAAGTCGAAAAGACAATTACTTATGATGAATAAAATAAGAAATTAAATAACAGCTCTACAGAGTTAAATGCTGACGATGATAATACTTAAAGGGACAGTAGCACGTTTTTTTCGCTCAAATAAGTCGATGAAATGTATTTCGAAAAATAATGTCACTAATAGTAAAACACCCTTTTCTCTTCGAAAAAAAAAGTTAGTTATGAGTGTACATGGCTCAGTAAAGAAATGGGAATCGTTTTTGTTATTCAAAATAATAAAATGTGTTCACATGAAAATGACCGCCATGCAATTTTTGCTTTATACGCAACACCATTATTACCACCACGGATAATTAGTTTGTGTAATAATATGTTTTACCCTCTAAAGTATATATAAATGACATGACTTAGCTAACATTATGTTTGGAAAATATGTTGACATCGAGCTAATACTGATACATTTCAAGATTTGAAGATGTTTGTTAAAAATAAATGTACACTATAGTTTTTAATTGTTCGAAACTTAATTTTGCAAGAACAGATATAATGGGCTGGGGTGTTGCACAGTAATGTGTGTTTACAAATACACCATTATGTAGCATGCTTTAAATACCATAGCATATGGCATTGTTTAATGGGCAGGTTGTATTATATTATATTACTTTATATCCGTTGGTAATGGATAACTTTTGGACTTTTCTGTTCATTTTTACTTTCTTCTTCATGTACTTTTATATTAATTTATTTTTATCGATCAAAAAGTGCTTTATTTGGACAGGCATAAAGTAAGTTTTCAAAGTGAGAGTCTAAATAAGTCTCAATCGACAGTTTGAGATTATGTTAGTACTGTCATTATAAAATATAAAACTGTCGATTTTAATTTATCTTAATCATAGGCAACTGATAAACATTTCCATTGGTTTCGACTTAAAGCATAATATAATTGCTACATTTGTGTATACCACGCCTCACCTTAGATTGTGTTACCACCATTCAAACTAAACCTGCATGTGTATAGGGAGGCATATAGGGTGCTGCATATTTCATGTGTATTGCCTCACCGTTCCAGAACGGTGCTTAACTTTTGTCTCTGTGTATATTTGCCTCACGATTGCAGTGCGATGTCAGCAGAGTTGTGCGGGTAATGAACTGTCAAGCGTGGCCCGATGTTCCTTCATGCACCCCAAGGCTTGCAACATGTACATTCAATGCCTCCGTTTCCTGGACACCTGGCTGTTGGTGGGTCGCATCACGGAGAGGGGACGACTCTACAACGAGAGGCGCGGTGTTCCCGAACTAGCCTTCGAACAGTTCGAACGAATACCAATACTAAATGTCTGCGTACGTGGCTTACGTAAGTATTGTACTACCTTCATCATAAGTACGTAAAAGACCTACATGTCAGGTTTTTCCAAATGGTTATAAACGTTTATGGAAAAATGTTATGTTTATATGTTTATATATAATATTATATATATATCGCTTCTCAAAATATTCCCACTTGCTCCTTAATTGGTCTATTTAAATAATATTTTGCATCTATTCCTTTAAAGGTTGTTTGAAATACACATTAAGTCGCCATCCTTTGACAACTTAACAGGTTGAAAAACAAGTTAATCAAGACTTTCAGGGCCATTTTGAAGTGGCATAGCCTACATATAAAATACAATATCTTCTGGGTAACAATTTCTATTTTGAAGATACACGACGTTCAAGAGAGTATATGGTTATTCCTTCATCAAGTTGCCATAACATTGCTTATGACGTCACATCGCCATAAGAAAGTGATATTTTGCATTGGGCACCCTATGACAAAAATTAACCCCAATATGATTTCCTTCGTAGGAAATATTAATGTATATAGCTGGTTTGTTTTTATCATAATATCATATAATCATATCATAATCATATAATAAGAATCGATACTCACTAACAATAAAAGAAGATTCCATGAGATCGTACCTTGTTGCCATGGTAATACTTGTTTGTATCAACCCGGTTACTGTACACGTCAGATCCGTGTGAGACCTTGAAGCCCATCCCGGTGAACGGTCTGCAGTGTGGGGGCTACAAGCTGTGTGAGAACGGCTCCCTAGTGGAGTACCTCTGTCCCGATGGGACGGGATTCAGCGCCATGACAGGGCAGTGTGACCTCGAATGCAATGTGTCCAAGAGACGGATCTGTGAGGAACCACTGGCTTTTTAACTTCAATAGTCTGATATAGATATTCTAATAGTAATCTTCGTATCTAAAATCTTTACTTATATGCATATATTCTTATATATATAATAATGAAAGAAGCATTTTGAAAGTTTCAATAAATGTCATTACACATTCACACAGAGTATTCTAAGTCACCCATGTTTATCCATCCCAGTACCGCTCATTGTATAATTGTATATATGTGTGTTACTGTAAATCTGTAAAATCATTAAATACGTAAATGTATATTCACTACAAATTTAGGTAAATACACATATTTACTAATTTCACATATTTACAGTAACACATAAAGGATAAATCATCGGACCAGTGCGTCAAAGAGACAGTAAAAAGCACCGGATCTTAAAGTAATACATTTTCGTTTTAATGAAGTAAACTCACGGGCAAAAGAAACGTCCCCATACAAAATACAAGATATTTCAATCATCGGGCGATAAATGCGACTGAAACAGCGTTACACCATGTCTTCAGAACCCAACAATACTAAATATAAATTTTCAAAACATTATCTATTCATAACTCTGAGAAACACAAGTTTTAAGAAATGGTCGTTTTGGAATCTCCTTAACTAGACGAGATAGAAGCCTCAAAAAGCCAGTTTTGGCTTGTTTTGAGACGTCCTACAGTAAAGACGCGTCAACAAATTGAAATCAAAGAAGGTTATTTATGTCGAGGATATCTTAAGTTAAGTAAATTTCTACTTTTTCAATGTTTTAAACTTAAATACTAAATATTGTGGGCCAAAGACATCTTTAAAAAACGATTTTAGCACCCCATGTCAATTTGAACAGATGTAAAAATAAAAATTGCATACTCTGATGTATGAAATTGTGAATATTTCTTAAGAAAACATGTGGCTACCAAATACATACAAAATCTATTTTCTCCGACATCAATATTTCGTTTTATACTGTTTTCAAAATGTGGTGACGTTTCTTTTGCCCGTGAGTATAGTATTAGGTTTTATGTTGAATCAGACGAACTACTGTTAAAAGACCAGAACCTAATTTATTTCAGTGAAGACAAAATGTGGTCCGTCTCCCAGAGGTGAAAACTACTTCCAGTTCAACGAAACTGTGGTGTACGGCGACTCACAGGTACCGGAAGTAGAGGCTCTGGACACACCCTGCCCCGCCTACACGTCGTACCAGATCAAGGGAAAGTGTGGATGTAACTCCTATAAAGTCACTATTGCACGTAAGGTTTGAAAGTTCATCCCGACATTCGTCGTTATATACCTTACACTCAGCCTTTAAAGTTTTATGAGATTTGTAATAACCTCACGTATTCTCTCCTAAAGGCCTAATAACTCATATTGAAAGCCATTCATCCAACATCGAGCTACGACCACCGTTATCTAATTGCTTTCTTTGAATATATTTTACAATTATTCATGTTATTCATAAGACAATAATTAGTACACACGTTTTTTCCTTGCCAATTGTTGCCATAAAGAACATTTTTTTAAATACAAATTGTACAAAATGTAGAGATCTGTGTAAAGCTGTTATATAAAGTGACATCTTATCAATTTGTAAATTAACATGCAGGTTTCGTATACGTTCAAACATAATATCACATTTTCAAGAAATGATATAGCTCCTCTGTTATTAACTTATCGCTGAATATTCTGCATATGGATTCACAGCGTGTACAAACCAGACTGTGATCAACCTGTCGTCCTCTGATGACTCCTGGGAGATGGCCAAGAGCGGCTCGCCAATAGAGGGATCCGGGGCAATCATTGGGGAGGCCAAAGTCGTTGACCAGTCAAACAGACGTTTCGGAGGGTCCGCCATATTTGAAGATGGTTCTTACTTCATCTCGAACTGGCTCATTCAGAATGACCTCGGCTTGCACTTCGACATCCTCTTTACCTTCCAAGTGATGCGACAAGACAACAAGAACGGTTATCCTCTCTCCGCTGACGACAAAACACCCGTTACTGTGGCTTTGTTGGATAACAGTGCCAATGGGAAGAACTCAACATACGGGTGTTTGTTGAAGGTAGAGCGGAGCAACCAGGGGAGGATCGTGTGCTATGTAACACCAAGCAATGCGAGGGGCAATGAGAGACAAGACGTCACTCAGGAGAGTGATCTGATGGCGAGTAGTCCTTCCTTGCAAATTGACACAATTTCTGGGTATTTTAGACACCCATTAGCTACCATTTACCTACTTATAAACCGCATGGAACGCGTTTAAATAATTTTAAGCACTTAAATTGAATGAATATTTCAGAGATTATACTTTTCCAGTACCGATCACCAGTCAACTGTGTCACATCAGGACTGCAATATTGTCAGTGATAAATCGGTATCTCTTCACCAAGATCAGTCATACGTTAACATATTTAACAATCTATTGGTTGTAATTATTTATAATTTTCAAATGACTATTCTCTCAAATCAATTTTGAATTTATTTTAACAAAGATGACATTAACACATGACAATACTGTAATTTATCCGGTAACTTTTTACAATTGATCGATCATCTTTTAATATAGTATAATATAATATAATATATGAATTGCCATAGACGTTACACAACTCTATAATAAAATATCATAAATAAAAAACATCATATCGTAATATTTATATAAAATAACCGGTTCAAGACTGTGGTTTTGTATAAAATACAATGTTATCCTTTGATATGCCGCCAGGACCTGAGAAGCAGGATATCCGTCCAGTTCGCCAAGGACAACAAGAAGGGCCAACTCTTCGTCAGAGTCGATGGACAAAAGCCGAAAGTGAAGTCTTTCAGGTTTCCTCCACGTAAGTCAACAACTAACAAACAACCCTACATGTATTTCCTCGAATAGACTCCCTCGACGTCTATTTTTACAGACCTCGTTCAGCGCCGGGTCTATTCGAGACCATCGTCTATTAATGTTTTGGCAAATTAATCATCCGATTAAAAAACCTATGGAAAGGCAATAGTGGCAAACTTTTTTTTTGTTTTGGTGAAAATTTATCATATCTTCTGTAAGAGGCTTACGTGAATCTCAAGCATTTTATAGACTCATTTTCTCATCTTATCGATCACCCAGTATCTATTCGAAATCCGGCGTATATTTCTTTCGAACGGTCATACCCAGTCGTCTATCGACGCACTTGATAATTTTTACCCTCCTTCTGTGACAGCAATATTTTCGTTTCAAGTACATGTTTATAGTGAATAAATTTGTTTTATCAAAAATGAATATCTGCAACCATTGTAACAATAGTAACCGTTCTCCATAGCATGATTCATTTTAAAGGGGCAGTAGCACGTTTTTCGGTGAAATAAGTCGATAAAATGAAATTTTGAAAAATAATGTTACAAATAGTAGAACACCTTTCCCTCTTCGGGAAATCAAGTTAAAAAATGAGTGTACATGGGTCCGTAAAGCCATGGGAATCGTTTTTAACATTCGAAATAATAAAATGTGTTCACAATAAAGTGGCCGCCATGCAATTTTTGCGTTGTACGCAACACCGTTATTACCACTACGGATAATTAGTTTGTGTGATAAGATGTTTTACCCTCTAAAGTAAATATAAATGACATAAACTATCATTACAAATGGGAAATTTGAAAAAAATAAAATTTGCAAAAAACATGCTACTGCCCCTTTAAAGCTCTTCACACTGTACATCTGTTTTAAACATGCTAGACGACACCAAGCATATTTTCACATTCATACAACATTTGCACTCACATATGTTATATTACCAACAAAAACATAAACGCTCTTCAGTAACAATCACAGACATTATCTTCATTCCAGAGGCACGAGCAATTGGCAACCTATCCCCGCTTATCATCGGTGCTGGCAAAGAAAAACGTTCGTTCCCTGGATACATGGACGATGTGAGTATTTCCTCATATATTTTGAATATTATCGATGAACTTTAAATCGATAATAACATTTCCTGAGAGACAATGTACGTTTGCAGAAGGATCCACCACTATGCCATGAAGTGGACGTGTGATGAAAACCAAGAGTACCTTCCATATCTGAACAATTCAGGAAGATTGAGGATTTCATTTTATTAACGAAATTGTAAGCCATGATTGTGGAATTAAAACTTTGTTGAATATTTCATTCACAAATCAAAATAGAATCGTAAGTAAATGCTCAGAATAGCATTTCTAATTTCACACACGCCACACCTAGGTATAAGTTATACCATAATGTCACGTTTTTGAAAATATAAAAATCTGTTTTGGTTGATTTCAGGTGTTCATAAGAAAGTACTGCGGCAGTTTCATGGATAAGAACTAAATGTATACACGCAACGCAACAGAGTTTAAAGTCGACCTGATTCATGTCGTATTTTCCGGTCCCTTGTTATATGTAAAATTTAATGAAATAAATTATTTGGAGATACGTTTTGTTTTATTCCTTATATTAATAAATAGTATTCACGTAGCTTTCAACATTATAATTCTTGATCTTTCAGTGTGCACTACAGGGAGACTATTTTCTGAGGAAGTATGTCATATGACTTTTACAAAATGAGTGAGAGTGTTTCTATTGCACGAGCGAGAGCGACGGTGGTACGCACATTTGCACGAATTTCGTAAGAGTCATATTCCACACTTCCATGTTTAACACTTCCTTTTTTCCTATTATACACCATGGTTTGTAGACAAACGTGATATATCCACGCGTACTCCTGCTCACGATGTTGTCAAGCCATGGAAAATTAGCATGTCGATTATTTCGTTTTGACTTTTGTTCGACCTTGTTCATATGGCATGATGGGGTTGTCGTCACATTCATCAATGCTTCGACCACCAAATCCTTCTGTATATCTGAAACACTCGCGAGTCAATCCACACGTTAATATCATCTTGGTATAAACGAGGCACCAATTGTAGGCCTACTGTCTCAATTCTGAAACTAAGTTATTTTAGCACATGAAGGACGTTGTTGCAATGTGCAAACAACCAATTTTGGTTGATTTTTATTCAGTTAACCCTTAACCAAACCATCGACGTCATACTGATATATAGATCTTACATCCATGCACTTGAACATTCATAAACCCAGTCAATTTAATCTTGGATTAGAACTACTTGCTATTTAGATAGTGAACACATATAACATGTTTATATTTGGGATAACGCTCCCTTCAATAGTACAATTCTTGTACACTTCCGGGTCGGGTCCCATACGGGATTCGAACCCAAACCCTCAGAGTAAGGGTTGTGGGTTCGAATCCCGCATGGGACTCGGTCCGAAAAAGTACAAGAATTTGTACTATTGAAGGTAGTGTTATCCCAAATACAACCATGTTACATTTAATCTTGATTTGGTAAACGTTCAGATGTAACTACAAGCTATTAAACACAGAACAAATACTATCTTCAATTATTTATTTGAATGGAATGGAAACTGTGCGTCAACGTTGATTGAGAGAAATCATCTTTGTCAGTTTGCTTTAGAATCCTGTAACATAAAAACAGTTACATTACTCAGTGTGGCGCATTTATGAAACAAATAATAAATAATAAATAACTACACATATACAATTATGGGAAACAGCAAACGACATGTATGTAAAGCTAACTTAATAGTTATGGTATCATAATTTGTTTGAATGTGTTACATTACAAGAAAGGTATAACCTTTACCCATGCTTGTAGCTCCAAGCATTGCGGGGTGAAGTCCAAAACTCCCGAGGCCACCGAAGCCCATTCCGTAGATCCGAGGGTAACCAAAGAACATTCCGTAGCCACCAAGACCGCCATAGCCCATTCCGTAGCCACCAAGACCATACCCTCCAAGTCCCATGCCACCATAATACATAGGGTTCGCTGCTCCTAGACCAAGTCCTCCTCCATATAGGACTGCCATTGCAACAGAGAGGACACAACACAGGAGGGTAAACAGGTAGGACAGCATGTTGGACCTGTAACAAGAACATATGGTGACTACACAGGGAAACGAAGTTTGATTACTGAACACTTAAAAAGAATCCTCCCAACCCAATTCCATAACGACCAAGTCCCATTCCATAGAGACCCGGGTGTCCAAAGCCCATTCCATAACCCCCAAGTCCTCCCATGAAACCCAGTCCCCCTCCATACGGGACTGCCATGGCAACAGACAGGATACAACACAGACGGGTAGTCAAGTAGGAATTCATACTGAAACAGGTTTGACAAAGACAGTTCGTTGTATAAAGTCATACTCTAGGGTTGTATTTGATATCATGTGATATTTGAATAAATTATTTTTCTAATATTCGTCAAGAAGAATTTCCAAGTAGCTGACATTAAAAGTTACGACCATCTGAATTTGACACACAGTCCTGAATTCGATATAGTAGTTAAAACGTAAGTAAATCGTAGGTACTATAGGGGAAGTTATTTTACCTACGACTTACCTACGTTTTAAGTACGATATCGAGTTCCAGTAAGTTGACATACTTACAAAACCAGTAGTTGGATGTAGCAGGTGCGTGGAAGAAATGTTGATCTTGCTGGATAGTGGATGGATGTATGTGCTGGTCTGCTGGTGTCCAGTCTTTATATTGGTCGATTCACTTCCTGTAGCCTGGAGACTTCCCCGTGCATCGCTGACCTGGTCAACTGGTTACGTCTAGCGTGACATCTTACAGTGTGTACTTTGGTTTACATCTTACTTCATAATACTCGTATATGCTGCATATTCGCGTTAATTAATATTTTTCAAAACACTTCCTCATAGTTTGGTTATTATATCTTCAATATTTTGCAGGTACATGTAGACGACCGTAGGGAACAGAGTAAATGAAAACTTATTTTTATTGTACTAGATTTGATTTGAAGGATGATGCCAATTTACAAACAATTATTGACTTTTCTTACCCAAGCGGGCACAGATATGCCGGGTATAAAGTTTTCATAATGGTCATGGGAGTTACGGTTTTTTAAATATAATTTGCGTTTTGATTGGTTGACGGAACTACTTTGCGCTCATTCATGAATTGCTTAGCTATCCTGTTTAAGCTAAATCACAAAATTGAACAATTTCGAGCATACCTAATTGAAGTCACACGTCAGTAAAACATATTAAATATAAAATCATGTTCAACCTGAGTTTCCGAGACCGTAATTACAGTACTAAGCTTGCAAGGCGAAGCAGCATGCAAGAGTCGCCGGCTGCACTGCCGTGACGTCATTCCTCTGTGACGTCATTAACCATGACGTCATTTGGTGACGTAATTACACTACTTTCTTGCATTCCAACGGTGCGATTGTTAGTTAACGTTTTCACTAATTTGCTCTAATTCTGCAACATAGTTTACAATATAAACGAGTTGTTTACTATGTCAGTAAACCGTTTTGGCAATAAAATTCAACAGTTACTTTAGAATAGTTCTGAAAAAATAGAGCAAGTTGCAAACTATTTAGATATGCGCATCTTGAAGGTGTGAACGAGTTTATGAATGGCGTATGACTACAATTTGTAATTTACAGTCTGATCAAAGATCGTGAATTGGGGTCTTGTTTTTCGATTTTTACGCATTAAAATGATCTTGGGTAAGAAAAAGAATAACCAACTCGGTGCTCGGAATTACGAATTATCTGTCCCTCGTGAATTATTATGTCAAACTCCTCGCTGAAGCTCGGAGTTTATCACAATAATTAACTCGGGACAGATAATCCGTAATTCCACGCAACTCGTTGATTATTCTTATAATGTTTAAGTACGAGAAACATTGATGTGCGGGAACCTTCCGTTGGAAACACTTCCGACTGTAATGAAAGCATTATGCGCGTTTGTCACCACGATCGTTTAACCTGGATCATGAAAAGCAAAAGAAATGTAGGTTTTAGGTAAAAAGAGATATGCATGGATGCCAAATTCATGGTTTATAGATTTCACAGTTAATTTGTAAAATCAGGTAAAATTGCTATGGTTGATACGCAATCTGCTAATGTCGTGTAGACAGTTCATTCATATGAGTAATAGCGGGAAATTATTTCACTCTGACGAACCAATACCTCATTTTTTTGTATCAGAGATGGGAAATGTAACTATTTTGCGCTATACTGTGCTTCTCAAAACGTGAAGAGGGATGCAGTTTATCCTTGTATGACTATTGAAGAGCATGCACAATACTTCAAAACTATTACTACAACTACTACTATTACTACTACTACTACTACTACTACTACTACTACTACTACTACTACTACTAATAATAATAATAATACAGATTTCAGGTATACATAGTTCGCATAATGTTCTTTTAATTTCTTGGGAAAAGAGAACATTCTTATAATAATATAACTGACACTTTCATTAAGTGTGAAATAGAAAAATTATTTAGTAAATAATATTAATTGTACGGATTATATGCCAAATATAACCTAGAATTATTATCGTAAATCTACAGTGATAATTCAATATGTTGCTGTATGTTCAATTAATATATCTATTTTTTCGAAATCTCACATTTAGACTAATTTCCTCTATTCAAATTTTTGTTGGTACATCAACATCACACACAAAAATCAGCAGGTATATAGACATGGGTAAACATATTTACCGTCCTGGCAGGCATATTATATGCAGAATATGTGATAAATACATATATCAACAAAGTCACATTGGTGGATCTTTAATCAAACAAATGATGGCAATCGGACGAAAATCCAATAAATTTAGTGTAGTTGCAAGAAGAGATGGCATGTGTTTTCTCGATATTGTATACTTTACTTATTTCAGTCTTGATATTATTGAAGTCAGGTACACATGTGTATGATTTTATTTTTAAAAGTGTAAATTTTACAACTGTTATTAAAAGATTCAGGACGTCATTACTTTTTTCGGCAAACCCAAACAGGATGTTTTTCTTATCGATGTTCAAAGTGATATCTGTTCTTGTTTTTATCCAAGTAAGGAATTTATTCCATATGACTTTTGATTTTGGACAGACACAACAGAAATGAATAAGACTTTCAGATGCATTGTTACAAAACGAACAAGACTGGTTTTCAATATACCCCATCTTAAATAAAATTAGTTTTGTTGGCAAGATTATATGCATTAAAAATATTGGAACCATCTAAAGTCTGAATTTGTATGAGCTCGAAATATAATCTTTTGGTAGGATTTCCATTCGTTTTCATATATATTTATATCTAGATCATTTTCCCATTTTACTTTATAACGGTATACAGCAGGGTCTAAACTTGGACTAAGTATGTCATAGTATGTCCTACAACCTGTTTGTAAGAATGTTTTGAAAATAATAAGGAATAAAAGGTAATTCTAGTTTTCTGTCAAACATAATGTTGTATAATTTACAATAGTGTATTACTGCTCTAACTAATCTTGCATATTCTAGGAAGTTGGTTTTCAAATTGTCTGCATATTTCTCGTGAAATTTCTTATATGTATATATTTCGCCATCAGTATCTATCAAGTCATTTACAAATGTTATGCCTATTTGATGTAATGTGGATATACAAAAGGCTTTTTATCCAAGAGAATGTGTTCATTATTCCATAGACATTGTGATAAAACATCACTGCCCTGCACAACCTTTGTATTTTTTTAGGACGAATAGGAGCCCCATGCTAAAAGAACGTCTTTCCAAAAACAATTTGTTTTAGGGTTAATGACTCTCTGCTTTATAAATGTATAACCTTTTAAAATAAAATCTTGTAAATTTTGTGACACATTAAAAAGAAAAGAGGGGAACCAATTTTTAGCCATTTAAATTCATTCTCTTAAGCCACGCAATTTTTTGGGCATGAATAGTCTGTTTTATGTCTGGCATTCTTAATAAACCGCCGTCCTCATAGTTTTGTTTTATGATGTTTCGTTTGACCTTATCTGGTTTATTGTATCATATGAAAGAGAAGCATTGTTTTTCAAGGTCATCAATGATGTCTTTGGTTGGGTTAGGTAGGGTGGAAAATAAATGATTTATTGTAGGCACGATTAAAGATTTTAAGACTGTAATTCTACCGAGGGCTGTAAGGGTTCGTGCAGTCCATATTTGCATTTGCCTTTTTTATTTTTTAAATTTTGTCTTTATAGTTTTTTTCAACCATTTCTGCTAAGTTTAGAGTAAATACAATACTGAGAACAGTAAATTCAGTTTGGGACATACAATAATAGTTGATCCTCTAAGAGATCCTATCCAAATGATTCTTGTTTTGCTTACATTTAATTTCAGGCCGGAAAAGGAAGCATAATCGTCAAGTATTTGCAACGTGCTTTGTAGACACCGTTCAGTACCATCTAACACCAGAGACGTGTCATCTGCAAACTGAGAAACTAGATATTATGTATCTCCAATTGTTATTCCCTTTATCTTGGATCTCAGCACATATAATGAAAATATACGATGAAAGGGGGTCACCTTGTCTACAACCTCTTGTTATATTAAAAAAATCCGAACCGAAACCATTTACCAGGACTGATGAGCTTATATTGCAATATAGTGTTTTGATCCATTTTCTCAACGATTCCCCAAAATTGAAAAAAGCAAAAACCTCTTCAATAAAGTTCCAATCAACAGAGTCGAACGCTTTCTCGAAATCTATAAGTAGTAACATGCCTGGAATTTCCATTGTTTCTGTATAATCCATTATGTCATAGATCATTCTTGTGCATTCTCCGATATATCTATTTGCTAGGAATCCCTTTTGATCTTCGTTAATCATTGTTGGCAGCACTTTTTTAATTCTATTTGCTACGGTTGCCGAACCGATCTTATACGAAACGTTTAGTCACGATATTGTTCTCATATTTGAAAGATATTGCTTTGGTTTATCTTTTTTTGGTATACAAGTAATAAGACCTTGTTTTTGACTAGTTGATAATTCCCCATTTGCATATGCTAAATTTAAAGATCTTATTAGAAAAGGATGTATATCATTCCAGAAAAATTTATAAAATTCCGTTGTGAATCAAGATGGTCCTGGACTTTTTCCATTTTTCATCTTTTTAAGTGAATTTAGGATTTCATCATAAGTTATTTCTCCTTCTAGGCTTAGTTTTTGCTTATCACTAAGTTTGGGGATTGTTGCGTCTTTAAACAGCTCGTGTAAGTCAACATTTTTGGTATCCTTTTTTGTAAATTTATAAGGCTTTTTGTAGAATGATTTGTTTCTTAAATCAAGTGTACCTTACCTGTTACTATTTCATTGTTTTCATTTTCCAGTTTTGTAATTGCCTTATTTAAGAAGTTTTGCTTTTCGAGAGAGAGAAAATATTTACTCGGTTTTTCTCCGTGTTCATACCAATCCTCTTTTGATCTCATTATAATACCTTCTGTTTTGTATTTATGGATTTCTTCTTATTCTGTTTTGACCTGTTGTAATTGTGGCATGAGATTATTTGTGTTTTCATCATTTTCTGAAGCATCTAATTGTGTTTCCAAATTGCTTATATCATCAACAAGTTCTTTCCCCCTCTTGTTTCTCTTCTTTTTCATTTCAGAGGAATATTTGATAGTGTAGCCCCTTATCATAAGTAGAATGGTTTCAAACAACTGTTGATCATTGATCGTGAAATGGGTTTCTGTATCTTGTGAGTTATCACTATACTGTTTCTTAGTGTCTTTTATTATTGTTTTTACTTTATCGACATGTGTTTTATCTCGTAATAAGGAATTATTTAATTTCCAAAATCAACAAATTTCTACATTATTAAATTTAAAAGTAATCCAGTGTAGCGAGTGATCTGATCTATAGCCTGGATCTATGCCTGTTTCTATTATTGAATTTTCTAGACTTCTTGACAATAGAAAATAGTATAATCTGGATTGTTTTATCGGGTTTTGTTGGCGCCATGTATATCGCTTTTGCAGTGGATTTTTATCTCTCCATTGGTCAATAAGGTTAATTCCTCAATATACTCTAACAAAACATCTCTTGTCTTAGTATTATGTACATGTTTGTAATTATAGAGATCAAGTTTAATGTCCTGAATAATATTCCAGTCTCCAAACAAAATAAAATTTGTTGATTCGAAATCCTTAATGATATTAAATATGTTATGGATACATTCTGGAGTATCTCGATTAGGACCATAGATCGAGTGTAATTATCCTTTCTTCAATTTCTATTTTCAATGCTAAATAGTTTCCAAATTATTCATCGCAAATTTCATCTACAATTTTAATTTCAAAATTCTTATTGAACAATATTGCTACTCCCCTGGAATTACTTCTATAGGAGCTGAATTTGCAATGTTTTGATCCCCATTCTCGTTTGATTTTATGTTCCAAATCCGGTGTAAAGTGCGTGTCTTGCAGACAATAGATATGAGAATTTTTTTCTTTTTTTAGATATTCAAATACATCTCTTCTCTTATTGACATTGTTAAGTCCTTGACAGTTGTTACAATATATATTTACATTGTTTGCCATGTTATATAATGTTTCATGCTAACAGATTTGGTAGAATGTTTCCCAAATAGATTTAATTCGGTATTTGATGGGTGATGTTTAGTACCAGATTTTTTACAAAAACGAAAATAAACAGTACACTTGTTAAAATAACTAATCATTGGTAGCCTCGACGGCTTTTTGTCATTATTAACATGTAACTACTGTCATAGTGGACGAGACATCAATAGGTCAGATGGTCACCCCAAACCAGGAAGTGACCAGCCCGGGGACATCCGGCCAGTCATAGGGGAGCGAATATGGCTTTAAGAACTAAAACATCATATTTTTTCCTACTGGACATATATAAAAAAAAAATCAGTAGAATTCAATAGAATTCAAAAGAATTCAATACAAAACAATGCAATACAATTAGTACGAATGAAATAACCAACATTATCTATTTGGATTTCCAGTTTAAAAATTGACAATTGCCAATATTTTCAATATTCAACAAAAAGTTTGTTATTCACTGTATCTAACTGAAATAATCCTACTTAGAAAAATCCATTGATCGAAACTCATTGATAACGTATATATTAATACAATATCATGATAACTTTTTATGAATTTATTTGATGTTCAAATATTTATTAAAAATGAATATATAAGAAAACATAAAGAAGATATATGTTATTATTGAATGTTGAAACCAGGATTCTCTCGCAGTATCCAACATTTTGGATGTTTTCGTTTTACGTGAAATGAGAAAACAGTTGTATTTTTACTTTTGAATTATTAAACATAATATATTTATAGAATATCGAATAAGATATAAATAATCTATCTGCCCTGATCAACAATGACTTATTAGGTCACGGTTTAACTTCTCAAAGGAATGGGCTCTCGAATTGCCTTTCAGCCTAAATACCCGCGCGGATATAATCTTCAGTATATATCTCATAAATTTATAATATGCTTTAACTGCGACATTATGACGCAGTTTGTAGACAACAATTAAGTGCAAAGAATCACATACAATAACAACGACAGATACACTAGAATTTTGATTATCCATTTGATTTAACACCACAATGAGAGAGATTGTGTGAGAAGATTATTCGCGACTTTTGAGAATAACATCTAATTAAGACGACGATGTATAGTTCTGATTCAAAGAACCGGCGTTCATATGTCAAAGACTTAATATGATAACATATGCATGTCAAGGTTCCCGAGACTTGATGGAAGACTCATTATACCTATTTATATAATGATGATTCAAACTATGTTAAAACTTCTGTTAAACGTTTTCATTGATTGTACTTATAAATAACAGTGCCTGTCTGTAAATGCAGCAAATGCGTACATTATTCAAAAACTAGTTTTTAGAATTCATGAAAGAGACAGAATAATCAATTAAAGCAATGACCAATTTCAACATTAAACACTGCAATAAGGATGCAATATTCACGTATCAGACTTAGAGTGACAATACTGAGTTACAAAGCTTTCTATAAATAATGTTACGTATTTAAATAATATTCTAAAATAAGTCAGTGATTGCCATCTGTTGATGTATGTACTCTATTGATTGACTAACACATATTTTATTCAGTTAAGAAAGGGATTGTACTCTATTATCAAGCATAGATGACCGTATGCTATTTCTAAAGAAATAGAAAAAGTCATAATTGCTACTGGTTTTGGCATTACTTGTATACATTCATTGCAAGCATATGTGAACTAATATAATTCTATACAAATACATATATGGGTACGAAATAATACGGAACAATTAAGATAAGGTAAGTGCTTGTAATAATGTATTCACATCGAAAAGCAGAATACTGGGTATTTGTGATGGATATCATATTCTAAAACGTTTTTTAAAAAAATTGATAAAAATACGTTTTTCTCATCTGTTCTACTGCTTACAAACATAGAAGCTAATGGTCGTCTAGAAATCCCCCCACAATCATACTCTCCTACTTCATGTATCAATATGATAAGGAATGATTCAATAAAATAAGACATAAATATAAACAATTGAGTTTCTATCCTTTACAAGTTGAAATATATCATTGTTTAATTCAAGAAACCAACTCATTTCAACATCATTTCCATACTATTTAAGTTCATCGGGCGTAAAGTATTTTAAAATAAATTTGAAAAAATTGCAAGTGACGAGCATGATAATCTTATTAAAAATTGTTACTTTATTAATCGATTTATCGTATTCTACCTTCGTGTATGTGACCCTGTTTCAGAAAGACGTTACCCTTAATTACTTGCATAATTCAATCAATCATGCTGGATATGACTCTTACCGTATTCGTATCTCGTTTTAATAGTAATACATTTTACCAATTTCCAAATATTTCCCTGTCAACTTGACCTCATATTTGCTTAAGGAAATGGTGTAACTGGTGGTCAGTTTTGACAGAGAGAGTGACCAGCAGGAAGTCAGGTCCTCTATAAAAACTGACCATATGGACTGACCAGCATACACTTTCCAGCTTCAGATCTACCTCGTCCTCACAACAAGGAACAACTGTGAGTATATTTAAACATTGAATTGCTGATATTCTCATACCACCATCTTGCTTTTGCTAGTTCCAGTTGCTATAACGTTCTCCACATATACATCTGAAATAGATATACGTGGACATACAAAGATCATATTCATATATTTATTTGTATTAATATGGTCGGCTTCGTACTCTTATCGTATAATTACTTGCTATTGAAGTTATGTTGTCAAGTGTTCTTTTCTTTCTTTTTAAGTGTTCAGTAATCAAACTTCGTGTCACCATATGTTCTTGTTACAGGTAAAACATGCTATCCTACCTGTTTACCCTCCTGTGTTGTGTCATCTCTGTTGCCATGGCAACCCCATATGGAGGAGGACTTGGTCTAGGAGCAGCAAACCCCCTTTATTATGGAGGCATGGGGCTTGGAGGGTACGGTCTTGGCGGCTACGGAATGGGCTTTGGTGGTCTTGGTGGCTACGGAATGGGCTATGGTGGTCTTGGTGGCTACGGAATGGGCCTCGGTGGTCTTGGTGGCTACGGAATGGGCTTCGGTGGTCATGGTGGCTACGGAATGGGCTTTGGAGGTATTGGCGGCTTCGGAATGGGCTTCGGTGGTCTTGGAGGATACGGAATGGGTTATGGTGGTCTTGGTGGCTTCGGGCATCCCGGCATGTTTGGAGGCATTGGTGGATTCGGTATAGGTAACTATTTTTTGTAGTCAAATCCAGATGACATCCGTTTTACATTTATAAAATGTTAAATGT
Organism: Gibbula magus; assembly: GCA_936450465.1. Classification (NCBI taxonomy): domain Eukaryota; kingdom Metazoa; phylum Mollusca; class Gastropoda; order Trochida; family Trochidae; genus Gibbula; species Gibbula magus. The sequence continues at coordinate 48,533,521 of OW388303.1, read as the reverse complement.
TTCTTGAGGATATTCGGCTGTTTACATGAGTATCGTGTGTAACATTAGATGAGTGTATGTGTAAAATATTAACCATTTCATCGTATTTCGCTTCTCTTTGAAATGGCATTTCCCTTCACTTAGAGACAGCTTGTCTTGTGTCATTATTAAAGAATGTGACTAAATATTTGATAATCTTCAGATATAATATTTCGGAAAATCTTTTTGAAGTCGCTAAATCTTATTCAATGTAATTGCACAGTTCCGTCCTTGAATATTAATTTACTATTCTCACTTGATTGTCAAAACTACATTTACGTATGGTATTGTTTTTTTCAGACTATTAAAACGGACATGAAGTGCATGAGATGGAAACCTACAGACGACGGCGTTTAATTTCTCCTAAATGGATATGAAATTCTGAAGTTTGAAATCAACGTTTTAAAATACATATTCAGATTTTCCTTTTTTTTAAATTTTCACATTATTATCACCATATGAAGTAGAAACATTATCAGAAAAGCCTTAGAGTTGTATCAGAAATCACTTATTGTTTAAAACTAACACAATTCCTTCATTGTCATGATAACTTTATGTACCATATATTGATACTATCTTTGAAATAAAGTTGATCAACTGAATCAATAGAACTAGACTCGTTTTTTCCTTCAACTCTACACCGATTATAAGATGGTCACTGCGAAATGCTCACTGCAATTTATACAAATCGACGCACTCTGTAAATATCCGTATGTGTTATATCTATTGTGTCAACGTTGCTGTATATAATAGTCAGTCATTAAAAACCAAAGGAAAGAACACAATAATTAATATTTTCCAAATACAATATATCTGTCTTACATGGTTAAACTTATGTAAATCAAATTGAAGCAGCGTGTGTGAATTGTATAAAACGTATATCACAGGAGACTATTTGTGTGACATTGTTTATCAAAATTTGCCTTGGAAATAACTCAGGATGATCCGATTTATGAAAAATAAATTATTTGCACATTGACAAAGAGTGCATGACCATAAACCATTAACATGATAATATGATGTACGATTTCAATGTATGGAGCTTAGCTTACATTCTGATAAGTAATTTGGGGTTACAAACTATTTTCTTTAAAACTTGAATGGCTACATTCTGCTCACATTTATGATACTGTAAGACTAATATTGTTGAAATAAGATAGGTACACTTATTTGCTTTATTAGTAATTAGCTCTAGTGTTCTGTATGCATACTAGTATTTAAGCAACGATTTGATATAAAAGGATGATATACATGTACAACTATGGCAGTAATTAAACTGGTTCCATGTTTGTGTTGCGTTGCACTGCGTACGTTCATGTCTGTTTTCACTCAGCCTGAAACTAGTTATACGCGACTAAACGGGAACTTGAAATTATATGGAGTTTTGATTGGTATCTCACTGGTATTTCATTGTTATGTCAACAGTCATTTAATGTGTGGTTTAGGAACAGATTATAGTATCTAAGCTTTAATTTGCTGTAACAAAATACGAAAATTTATATTTCTAAAATACGATATGTACAAGGACGACAAGTTAACTTAAAACTACACAATGTAAACTGACATATAAATGAGCCAACCTTATGAGAGACTAGAGTAAAATAACAATATAAACATTTAAAGTTAATGCTATCTACACAGAGTAGTATGTACATACATAAGAGCTAAATCTATCCACATAAGATATGCTTCCTTTTTTGTAAATCTTTTTTTTTTTTTTACCCCGGCTCAACAATCGCACGAATCAATTAATATGCTTTCAAAAAATTATTGCTAAATCACTGTCAATAATTACAAATATATTTATTTCGTTGTGTTTTTCTCAGAATTGATAAATTAATACCGTGCTGTATACTAATGAAATCGATCATTTGAATATATAATGTTTTAACAAAACCATGGTTATCATCTGTAATCTTGAGTTGAATTTCAAGCTTTGATGCTTCATATTTCACAATTGCTTGACAATGGTATTATAACATCTACACCTAAACGTCATTCTCTTGAGTAGAACCCGGTAGAGCTTGTTTCTCACTCACTTCACCTACAGGGAAGAGAGGTTTTCATAGATAAATGGGAAAACACATTGAACCAGGACAAAACAACAGGAATAGTCGGGAACTCCGTATTTACATGTAATTCAAGAAGGATTACATTGTAGAATGCTACAATCATGCAACTTGCGATGTCAAGACGAAACAGGAGATCCTTATAGCTTTATTCAGAAACTGGGCGATAACTTCCCTTTTATGAGTGAGATAGACAGAGAGACTGACAGACATATTAAATCAGATAGACAAAATAATATTAGTTTAAAAGTGAGCATGCCATTTTGGTTTATGAGCGACTAATGTACACACTAAGAATAAACAATTGGAAAGTAAACTATAAAATACAACACGCATAACATATATTAGTTAAGAAACACGATCAGTTAAAAGTATACATGTAAAATGGATAAAATAAGTTATGTAAAATGAGTTATGTACTGCATGTTTAGAAGTTTAATATGTGTAAAATATTCGTTTTATTGTATTTTTTAAATTTGTAATCTGTTATAATTTATTTTAATATTTCCGTCTCTCATAACTTCAAAAGAATTTTGTAAATATAGTTTAAACATTTAATGAAATTTATATTGGTTTAACAATATTTATTTCATGAATAATTGGATTAGTAACCAAGCTATAAGCTTATGTAAATACCGCTCCAATACCTGACTGGACATTATTTCCTATAAAACTAAAACATGGAATATTATGTATATTTAAAAATACATATAAAATATTCTGAGATAACACAGACGGTTGAAATTATATTTAACATTTGCAGTATTATGATAATTTATTAAACCTGTAATAAACGTCGTCCGCCACATAGAGTTAACACTTCAACAACTGATTATGGTAGTAAAATAGGCTTTAATTTGTACTTACGTCTTATAAATATAACAAATAATAAATACATTACTTTGTGTACGTAACGTAATGCAGAACATTGTCGTTGAAACAGAAACAGTTTGTCATTAACTGAAAATTTGGAAATTGTGATGTCAACCTTGTAAGAAATCACTTTTGATTAAATTGAAATCGATGTACATGTTATTTCATATAAATGTTCCACGTTATTTAAATAAATTCACTTGATTTGCATATGCATGGCACTTAAATATAACAAAATCACGACCCTACGTAAACGGAAAATGGGACACTGTTTTACAGAAAAGGTAACAAAGAATAGGAGCTATTTGTCATTTACATTGTTCTTATTCAATGCGTTATTTGGAGTTATTCTTCTCCTGAAAGAACGTATATTTCTGAAACAAAGCATTGAATACGATACACCAATTTGCAAACTTATGTGTTTTGATTTAAGTATTAAGACAAGTACTACAGTGAGAGTCAACACTTCTCATTTTTTGACAAGTACTGATACGTTTTAAGTAATTAACTTTCGGAGTGAAACCATCTTCGAAATAGTATGTCGACATATTCTTGGGATATGAATTAACATAAAACAAGGATATACCATAGACTAATGAAATATATAAATATGTACGAAGGTAAAATTGGCTGTGAATCATATAAAGAAAACAACCGTCACAATAGGGTCAAATCTATCATCCGTAAAGCATATTATGCTGGGACAAATGACCGTGTCTTGGAGAAACATTTAATATCATAATTTATTAATCGACACTGGTGCCCTCTGTTGCCCAAGCATGGATCCAAGCGAAACCTATGGAGTTATCATTTGCATTTGCATCTCCTACTCAACAATTAATTCTACTCACAGACAGAACCCAGCTTCATAATCAAACTTTCAAACTATAATTGCTATTTTTAGAAACAAACGTTGAGTAAACGTTTCTTCTTGTACATTGCAAAACACGTCGTGTGGTATTTAAATACATGAAGATGTATTATCATAAACATGCTAACTAAGAAAGAAGACCAAACGCGAGCCAGAAAGCGCTATTTGTTGATTGTTGAATTAATAACAGTCATTTATAGTTCATTTGCAGATGAGAAATACCCTCGTTTAAACAAAGTTACCATTCAACTGTATTGTTTTCTAAAGGTTGGTAACCAAGTTAAATACCGCGTATGTGCACGTGCACAAGTGGTAAGTCACTTGAACACCAGTGTTCAAGTAACTTACCACCCGTGCACGTGCAAGGACGAGACCACTGGATTTTCTTCATGTGATGTAAGTTGATTGAAAGTTTAACTAGAATTATATCACAATGCATTCAAAGCAGTTTGAACAACAAAATCTGAAACGAGGATTGAAAATATTTTATTGAAAACAATGTCGCGTCAAAACGATTACTATTTGACTGACAACCAATTGTTTCCTCAACAACAGTAACAGCAGAACAACAGTTACGTATTATGAACGTGGACAGTTATGTTTGCTTCTCCATTTATCTGAAACATGCCACTTGGGAACGGTGTTGACGTCATGTTGGACAGAGAAAGTGGAGTTTTCGACCTTTCAGAATTTGCTTTTGTACCTGATGTGGTCGGTTTGTTCTCCTCCTGAAAGGTGGTTCCCCCATTTTCTTGGACATCAGTTGCACTGACGGTAACATTGCCTGCTGGATAAAATATATGTTTGTTACTATTGATGTGACATGTAAATGTCAGGACAAAATTACTGATGATATTGGCGTAAAGGATGAAAAACAAGATAGTCCATTTTCGTTATGCATTGTCTATATTTCCTTTTTTGAGATGTTACACAGCTTAAACGGATATGTCAACACAGATACTTAAACCTCAATAGCGATATTTTTATGTTTGGTTGTGAAGACAGAGACTATTTTAAGCATAAAGTGAAAATGGAAATGAATTGAAATAACAAGAGGGTATAATATCGATACTGCATGACTGTTTCCGACGTATATGCATTACTCCTGTGTCCTAACAAAGCTATTAAGTCCGACAAAACAAAAACGAGAAAGAGAGTAGCTTTTGAATAAACCTAAAACTAGAAACGTATCTGAAACTGCATCTATTTAAGAACAAACAAAGGAATCATTGTTTTTTCAGTCTGGTACAATAGCAATTTTGCATTATTAACATTGAATTCTAGATCGAAATGCATGACTATCGTAAGAAACAACTGTCACGGAAGCCGGTTATTTTTGCAGGGGTTAGAACTATTGGGCACAACTAATGCATTTCCCTTTGTTAAGAAAACTGTGTGCAATTGTACCTAATGACACAACGTCTTACCTCGTTTCCATTTGTTACAGCCCATCATCTGAGGTCCATTTGGCATAGCAAAATCCGTGATATCAATTGAATTTTTTAATAAATCAAATATATCATCTTTATCGTCATCAGGAAAGTTTAAAAAAGTATTTTGAGTGATGAAGATATCACAGTCATCGTCATAACTGTTTTCAAGCATGTCTAAGGCTTGACTTAGCACTGTATCGGAATCAAAGTCATTTTCTAATGACTCCGCCATGATTACCACTTCAAATGGAATGAAAATCGAACGAACATTAATTTGACACTTGAACACGTCAGAATATGACAAATTCCGTGACCATCGTGGTTTTACTTGAACACCCGGGCATGGGCATATCATGTATAATTATTTAATTGAAAAAACATGTATTTTCTTGTTGAATGGTAAGTCAGTTACCAACCTCGCTGTCGGCGTGCATGAATCGGAACACATAGGCACGTGCGACGGGATCACAACTCGCACGTGCCTAGGTGTTCCGATTCATGCACACCTCCAACTCGGTTGGTAACTATAACTTAAAAGATTTGGATACAAATCGTCGATTTGACTCAGACTTTTCAAATTAGTATAACTTTCTTATTGGAAATTGGAACATTTATAAGAGTAAGGCACAATGACCACATTATTTTTTAAACGTAATACAGTTTGTATATTAATTCGCTATGTGGTCATTATTAAATATGATGCCAAACGCGTTTTCTTTTTCGTTTAATAAAAACAACTATTGTGAATCATAAATGGTATTCCAGATTATGACTATTTTAAAACTATGATAACCAAACGATACATGCTCAAAATTATACGCGCAACTTATGAATGTATCCAGTTTGACTGCATCATAACACTGCGTGCTACAGTTTTCGCTGTACGGATAGGCGTGTTTACACTCTACTTAATCACTTTTGCTGTCCGCTTCGACGTTTTAATTATCGGTTACAGGTTAATGAGAGCGAATTGTAATTATTTGCATCAATAGAAGGCCTAAAGGGGTGCACAAAGCATACTTAGTCCTTGACTGTCCAGATTACTGTCAAAAAGTGTGCTACAGTGCCTTTGAGTACTGTACTCAAACGTTTAAAATCTTGGCGTATTTACTGTATTATCCTACGTGTTTAATACGCTTTAATTTAAGATTGATGTGTATTTTCTGAATATACTATTTATTTCCCAGTCCATAAAACAACTGTAATGTAGCTTACATGAAAATAGCTACAAAGTATTAAGTGAATAACATTTTTGATGGCGTGTCCATTATATGATAAATTAAGTAGAAAATGCCTTAAAGAATGGTATTATGTCAATCTGTCTACAGATAAGTTTTCATCTTTATTGAACGGTAAAAATCAATATGTAATTTAAATCTTGCTATGTTTAAATACCATGCCATGGACATCAGACATGATCAGTAAGAGAACAGCGCAATATGTATCCCATTTTTTTTTATCAATTTATTTCTTGTTTATATGGGCACAACATGTTCATCAATCAAACACAATGCAAGATATGATTTATTAACCGGAGATAATGAAAACTTTAATACCAGGAGAGAGAGCCCACTTCGCTTCCATCACCTATCGCACCAGTCTGTGTCCATATCAATTCCACGTATTCAGTTTGATTTTAACAGACATAAAAGATTATCTGACATTACAAAAAGACTTACAGTGTAAATATTAAAAAAAATCATTCTCATAAATGCACGTCATTCATAAACTTTCTTAATTAGTGCGGTTTATAAATGCCCTCTTTCACTAATAGTCTTATCAACATAGAAAGTGTTGTATACATGCACATGATAAAAAATGGTGGAATCCACTTGCCAGATCCTTCCGGCTTCTCCAAAAAAATGGCGGTTCCTGTAAAGCGGCAAACAGATTCCACCACTTTCTGTCCTGTGATGTATATTTGAGGTCTGATAGGTGACAAAAACAATCTCGAATCTTTCCGGCGGGAGATAGTATGTAGTCTTCCACTGTTTATATTGGAATTTTTCATAGAATGCTGTTCTTCACATTATAATATCAGTTTTCTTTGGAACTATATTCGTATTAACATGTAGTCATGTTTTCATTTTCAATGTTCTTCTGTGGCGTTAAACCCGTTTATGGCAAGATGGATAGGTTCATCAACATACGATTTTCAAAAATGACTGTCATTATTTAACCACAATGACCTTAATCGTAACTTTTGAAAAACTAGGAATTCAACACATCTTGGAAATTCAACATTTATTGTCGAAGAAAATACACAATGAGTGTAAAAGGAGTTGCCTGGTTATTCAGAATGTGAAAAACGACCTCTTTTCTTTCTCTCGATGTGTTGATGTTGAAATGTGCTGCTAGTATCCTGCAATGAAAGAAATCATCATATATCACTATATTGTGAGAACAGTCTTACAGGAATACATTATACGGGGTTAATAAAAAAGGTATTAGTTGTTTGGATTTGACGGATCGATCAGATTATAGAAATAAACAAACATCGTTACTATATTCTATTTCATCATTTATTGAAATTATCAAAATATACAAACCATATCCGCCAATACGTCCATGTCCAAAGCCAATCCCATAGCCTCCAAGACCACCGTAGCCCATTCCGTAGCCGCCAAGACCGCCAAGACCGCCAAGACCGCCAAAGCCCATTCCGTAGCCGCCATGACCGCCAAAGCCCATTCCGTAGCCGCCATGACCCCCAAAGCCCATTCCGTAGCCGCCAATACCGCCAATACCGCCAATACCACCATAGCCCATTCCGTAGCCACCGAGACCACCGTAGCCCATTCCGTAGCCGCCAAGACCGCCTAAGCCCATTCCGTAGCCGCCAATACCACCATAGCCCATTCCGTAGCCACCAAGACCACCATAGCCCATTCCGTGGCCGCCAATACCACCAATGCCCATTCCTCCTCCGTACGGGGTTGCCATGGCCAGAGAGAGAACACAGCACAGAAGGGTACACAGTTGGGATAGCATGGTGACGCTGAAAGAGTTAATTCAAAAACAATTTAGCAACCTACTAGTATTTAAAAAGCATCGTGATGCTGAAATAAATTCATGAGAAATTATTTAGGCAACATATTATAGAAGAAAAAAGCACTTGACAAAGTTATTGAAATCCATAAGCAGTTACATCATGTTTCCAACTTAGCACAATTTTAAATAGTTTAAACATCATCTATTCATCTTCCTGAAAATCATGCTCAAGTACTCATCATTTTGGAATGCACTTAATTGAGAGTTTTTAGAAAGAAATAGGACCGTTCTTCTTCTTGCAAAGATTCGTCAAATCAAAGTCATGTGGCTAATTATATTGACAACAATTTTAATTCGATTTCAAAACCCAAAGTGCGTTTGAAGAGACATACAAACTTATATAGCTGACATCGATGGATGCAATTTCCTATAGATGTCATATACTATCAAAGGCATTCAAAATCGACTTTATCCATAAGAAGTAATTGTGTATCTATGGTTGCAATCTGTCTTTTGTCCTCTAGAGTATACCATTTTCACGTGGCGTTTTATGGCAAGGGAATAGAAAACGACTCTGATTATAATGTTCATTTGTCGCAAATAATTTACAGATAGATTGGCCTACAGAAGAAGAAGAAGTTTATTCGTATACAAGGCCTCATGGCCAAAAGTACAGAATTGTATATACAAAATGTTAGTGCATATATACATCGAAGTGGTTTTTATACAGGTAAATTACGTTTCAAGAAAATTGAAAGATTTTTTTAAATATTCAGCATTTTGGGTAGACATTAAAAAATTGAACTTTTCACGTGTTGGATAGGTATAAAAATATACTGGTAACAACATTTTTCTACTTTCCACATAGTATGGACACATCAATAAAAAGTGAAATTCATCTTCGATAACGTCATATTTACATTTTGTACACTTCAATAAATCAGGATTTACATTTTTATCATATCTATATTGCTGAATATTGAGTTTATGGCTCATACATCTGAATTTACACATAATACGTAGTAAATCTCTGTTCGAGTTAAGTTTTAAAATGTAAAGCTCTGGCTCCAGCACACTCTTGTAGGCACAATAATCATGGAGATATGATGATGAATTTAATTTACTTTGCCATAATTGAAAATTAATGTCTTTACATCTCTGTTTAAAACATTGTATAACATATGATACGTCACCAGTGTCTTGGGAGATCCATACATATGAAAACCCCATCTCCATTAACAAAGTACGAACATGTGACACCCAGCTGACACCGCCATGGTCGTCATATGACTTAAGCATTAAGTAACAAGCCTTTGGATGGCGACCTGAATCCATGCTTATTAGCCTCGCCCAATATTTGATACATCTTTGAAAATAATTTATACAAAGTTTATATCTTCCAACTTCACCAAGTATAGCTGTATTCGCTACAAATTTACCAACACCAACATACCTTTTAAAGAACGAACTTTGTACCTTTTCAATGTCATCTCTTATAGTATATCCCCAAATTTCAGACCCATACAACAATATTGGAGCTATTTTCGTGTCAAAAATTTGGGTAATGATATTTAGTGGGATATGAGGGTATTTGTTCAAGAGTTGAATTGGCCTACAGTTGTTATCAATACTCACATAAAGTTCCTAGTTGGTAGCGAAGTGAATGAAGCTGAAGTTGATAAGTTTGTGATGGTCAGTTGATCTGGTCAGTTCTTATAGTGGACCTGGCTTCCTGCTGACCTTCCTCTATATCAACTCTGATCACCAGGTGCATCATATCCTGTTCAAAACATGAGCTTTACCTGACAGTGATGCATTGGTCCATGCAATAATGAAATAATGTCAATTATGAAAACCTCTCAGGCATTTCTGAGTATGTCGAAAGTGATTAAGAGCACCTTTGCGAATAATATAAACTGGAAGTAGTTATATATTATTGCTTAAGACTCAGAATATCGAATATAGAAATTCGAATATGCAAGTAGATACATAAACGGTTATATAATGACATACGAGTTCTGTTTTAGAATATATCTACAAGCGTTTTAGCTCCCATGCTTCATATCATTTTTATCATTATCAATTATTGATACATGTTTATATCAGTAGTTTGTTTCTTTATGTCTGAATACATATAGATAGATTATTCGGATAGGTAGTAACATGTTTAAATCAGCAAATAACAGCAAATATGCGTCATTATATTATCCAATTGACATTCAATCTAAACTACGTGGCAAACGCAACTATACCTACAAATATGATCTGAAATATTGTTACACATGTCTCCAGAAGATAACTAAAATTTATGTTTAATTGTTCAAGCTTTATCTGTTCTGAAAAAATCAACGCCATTAGAAATCGTATTTATGATGTCATACCGCAATGGCGTAACAACACTATAAATTTTAAGATTGTACACTCTAACGACACCATATTTTAATAAGTTAACATTTTGTTCCAATTTAACTTGAATGGCTTACATTGTATCCAAAAGGATTTGAAATATTCGTCATTATATTATACAATTGACATTCAATCTAAACTACGTGGCAAACGCAACTATACCTACAAATATGATCTGAAATATTGTTACACATGTCTCCAGAAGATAACTAAAATTTATGTTTAATTGTTCAAGCTTTATCTGTTCTGAAAAAATCAATGCCATTAGAAATCGTATTTATGATGTCATACCGCAATGGCGTAACAACACTATAAATTTTAAGATTGTACACTCTAACGACACCATATTTTAATAAGTTAACATTTTGTTCCAATTTAACTTGAATGGCTTACATTGTATCCAAAAGGATTTGAAATATCATTGTCAGTGATGAGTATGAAAATATATAGTAAAGCACTGCACCCGAAATGCATAGTGGGCTCTGATTTCCTAGCTTTTAAGAAAATATGACAAGGCTTAAATCAGCCAGTTATAGAGACTGGCAAGAGTTATGCATTGCGTAGGGAAAATGTTTGGAAACAGGACATATGTAGGCAAGTCCTGCCTCTCCTGGGGTACCCTTCGTCAACAAACTTTCATTTCGTAGAGGCAGATTGTAAATGCAGTTTAACCTGCGAGCTCCCCTTGTACAGGGAAATAACGGGAGGGGCTGAATGTAGCTTTGCACTGTTAGTTATAGAACAGTAAACGAAGCGGAGGAACAAAGGGACAACATCAGCAAACTTTAAAGTAACATATCAGTAGTTGATTAGCGCACATGACAAGTTTAGTTTTAAAGTTACAGCCAGTTTTGAGGAAAGGCGACAACATATAAAAAATACTAGTAGATAGTAAGACAATCACACAACATGTACATATTATGTTCATGGAAATTAAGTCCATTTCGTAAGCAACCGGATAATTATAATCGGGGTTACATACGGTATGACTGATAATTTAAAATAAAACGCTCAGTTCTCAAATGAATTAAAAAAATATTCTGAATAAAAAACACGAACGGTGTCATTGCAATTATGATAATGTAACCTTTTAGAATGACATCACATTCAGTTATTATCAATATGAAAGTATAGGTATAAGTATATAATCATATACAATACATGATAATTAAGTTGAAGCACGGATATTTAATCAACGTTGATGGAATGCAAATTGCCTTACAGGTTTTCATGATTGAGACGTTTTTGCGTTACAAGTACTTTCCAATACGTCAGTGTCAGCTGGACCGCGTGTCTGATACGGGATATGATGTAACTCGTGGTCAGTGTTGATAGAGAGAGAGCGAGTGGCCAGAAGGAAGTTAGGTCCACTATAAGAACTGACCAGATCTACTGACCATCACAAATTGTCCAACGTCAGCTTCAGACACATCATCATCAACTATAAACTTTATGTGAGTATTGATATCACCTGTAGGTCAATCTATTTGGTGATTTTTATTTGCAATCAGCCATCTTATCAGATTCGTTTAGGAATAGAATTTAATTTGATTAAGATCATGGAGGTATAATCTTAAAAAACACTGCAAACTGTGTAAATCTGCGTATGATAAAACTGTTCATGCCGAATGTGAACCTGATAAACACTCGATGGCTGTAACTTTAAGTATATCCTCAGAATTGTGTATTCCCTTTCTCAATACGTTGCTTTATTTTGTTTGACTTAACTCTTTCAGCGTCACCATGCTTGCCCAACTGTGTACCCTTCTGTGCTGTGTTCTCTCTCTGGCCATGACAGCCCCGTACGGAGGAGGAATGGGCATTGGTGGTATTGGCGGCCACGGAATGGGCTATGGTGGTATCGGCGGCTACGGAATGGGGTTTGGGGGTCTTGGCGGTATTGGCGGCTACGGAATGGGGTTTGGGGGTCTTGGCGGCTACGGAATGGGCTATGGTAGTATTGGCGGTATTGGTGGCTACGGAATGGGGTTTGGGGGTCTTGGCGGCTACGGAATGGGTTTTTGGTGGTCTTGGCGGCTACGGAATGGGGTTTGGTGGTCTTGGCGGCTACGGGATGGGCTTTGGTGGTCTTGGCGGCTACGGAATGGGCTTTGGCGGTCTTGGAGGCTATGGAATGGGCTATGGTGGTCTTGGTGGCAACAAAATGGGCTTTGGACATGGTATGAGCATGTATTTTTTAGATAATTTCAATAAATGACACAACTGTAAAATGATATTTGTACATTTCTATTCTGTGATAGATAAAACAAACTGGACAATTATTCACTTTTTTCCTATTCCTTTGTAATACACCTATGTTTAACTCTGGTTACAGTATAATGATATATGATGATTTCTTTCATTACAGCTTACTAACAACATATCTCCTCAACATCAAAACATATAAAGACAATTTGAGGTCCCCAGTTGTTTTTCAGATTTTGAATAACACAGAAACTGTCATTTTGTTTATTCGACAATAAACTATTTTCTCATCTTAAAGTTTTCTTGATTTCACATTTTCAAATTCATTGTTTTAAAATATTGATGGTAATATATCTAAATACCTGACAATTTCTTGGAATAGTTGAGTACACATAGACGAGCTTAACAGCTGTTCAAGTACATGTAAACCTGATTATATATTTCTTAATATATTGTAGTTCCAACGGCTACAGTGACATGTATATGATATAGGAATGATCAACGAGTTGCGAGGTATAATGGATAAACTCCGAGCTAAAGCGATGCGTTTGACACAAACGTTTACCAGAGACAGATAACTGGTAATCCACAACAGCGAGTTGATTATTATGTATCCTTGTCAAGACCTGTTTATGTTTAAAATTCGAAAAAAAACTCGAATTAATGATCGTGGATGAGACTGTAAAATACAAACTGTATTCATTCACCATTCACAAATCTCTCCTACCTTCAACATTGCGATTATGAACAGTTCTTTATTAACATTCTATTTTCGTAATTATTGTTTTTAAAGTGTTTACTCAAAATGATAATTTTTGCCATAATAACAAATTCGTATTCAAATATTGTCGTAGAATGAGAGTTTATTAATTAATTTAGTAAAACGAGAACTAGCAATTTATTTCTTGTTGAAAAGTTATATTCAGTTTACTAGGATACAATAACATAACAACATATGACATTGAAACGTATAAATATGTATTGTTACAACATAACAACACATGGCATTGAAACGTATACATATGCATTGTTACAACATAACAACGCATGGCATTGAAACGTATACATATGTATTGTTACAACATGACAACACATGGCATTGAAACGTATACATATGTATTGTTACAACATGACAACACATGACATTGAAACGTATACATATGTATTGTTACAACATGACATCACATGACATTGAAACGTAGACATATGTATTGTTACAACATAACAACACATGGCATTGAAACATATACATATGTAGTGGCATTGAAACACATACAGAAGAAGAAGAAGAAATATATTTTATTAAGGTGTCACATGCTGCATGGTACAATAAAATTCAGTTTGTATAAAATCATGTTTATAAAAGCAGCATCCGGCCATGTGGCCTGTGAGACACGATAAAACTTTAAAAGTAACAGTGTTCTAAAATAACACTTAAACATATACACACAGATACTCGCACACACTCATGCACACACTCATTCACGCACTCATACATCCATACATACGTTGGCATACATACATATACATATTTAAAAATGAAAGTGAAGATAAAATCCTATAATATTTCGGCGCCTAAACATAGTATATAGTACAGCGGCAAGGGGCTTTATATACTGGTTATTATTGAGTAAGAAAACCATTTTATCCATTGATGACATGGACTGGAATGTAGGATGAGCTGTCGTTACATCTATCCAAAGATTATATCTGAGATCTGAATAAAAATCACAGTCAACCAAAAAATGCAATTCATCCTCGACAACATTACTACTACAACGGGTACAAACCCTATCATGAAGAGCAACTTTAGGACGAGAATATCTACCCACTTCTACCTCTAATGGCAAAGTGCCACAGCGAAATTTACTCAATACACTACGGTGAGCCCGAGGCATAATAATTTCAACATACCGTTCAACCTGCAGAAAATCTGAAAGTAGTTTATTTCCATTTTCTTGCCCGCTATCATTCCAAAGTCCAGAAAACCAATCATAACAGTCTAAGGCCTTAAGATGTTCTCTAGCCACAGTAAACTCCTCATAAGAAATGTTAAACAAATCAGTTACAGGTAAATGATAGCTGACCAATAATTTATGAACTCCATTATACCAAGATCTTCGCCAACGACCTGACCATCTACTGATAATACTAGGTATTCTATAAGACTCGAGAATATTAAGTTTACGCCAAAAACGAAGAACCTCGATCTTTTGCTTAGTATATTGAGACACCCAGCCCATTTCGCCACGTATTGCTAAATTAGGGTTTTTGCTACCTACTGCTAAGAAGAACCGAGCTGCACGATTTTGAACTGCATTAATGCAACTATATTGCCGTGTTCCCCTAACAGCAGCTCCGTATGAGAGAATGGGCTGAACGAGATTATCGTATAACTTATTGTAAACCTTGTAATCCATGCCACCAACTGCTTTAAACTTACAAAATATTACACCCAATGCCCTATTGGCAGACTTAGATATTTCTCTAGCCGTAAAATTCAAATCAAGATTCTCATGAAACCATAAACCCAAGTATTTATAAGCACAGCTATAAGTAACAACATCACTACCAAATGAAAATACAAACTCGGAGCGTTTAACTGAACAAGGTCGGTAATGTACAACTTTAGTCTTATTTATATTAACCAATATGCGCCAACGAGAACACCATCGATCAACACAATCTAGCATACGCTGTAGAGACTCCTCATCCGGTGCAAACAATGCAACATCATCAGCATAAAACAAAGAACTCAACATATGCCCATCGATGTTTATACCACAATGCAAACTTTCCAATTCGTAAGCCAAATCATTAATATAAACTGAAAAAAGTGTCGGTGACAAAACACAACCTTGACGAACACCCGAGTTTACTTCAAACACATCAGTGAGACTATCATTAATACGAACCCGAGATGACGTGCCATCATACATTGATTGAACTGCATGGATAAATTTACCGTTAATACTCATCTTCAACAACTTATACCATAAACAATTCCTATTTACGTTATCAAAAGCTTTCATTGCATCGATAAAACAAACAAATGTAGATTGCTTAGATAACTTTCTGTTATTCACAATGGAGAAAAGACTATATAAATGTTCATGTGTACTTCTTGAAGTGCGGAAACCATTTTGAACTTCGGCCAATATATCGTTATCTTCCAGCCACTTACTAAAGCGAAAGTTTAAAATGTCTGAATAAATCTTACAAGGCACACATAATAGAGAAATGCCTCTGTATCCAAGGGGATCACGTGCGTCACTATCCGCTTTTTTGATTGGGTAAATTATACTATTTTGCCAGAGTTCAGGACAAACACCATTTTCAAAACAAAATGTCATTAATTTAAACAGAAGTTGTAAGCAGGTATTGTTTTTAAAGGTTAGATGAAATGACATATGGTCACTTTCGGATTCGTTGAAAAGGGGTTTCAATTTGACAATTGCTAGATTTTAAATTTTTGAAATCGACCCATAAATAACTTATATACGGCTTTTTTTTAAAAGTGCCCAATTAAGCCCCGGCGACCAGAATGAAAATGGGCGGGGGTGGTCACTGAAGCGTATCGGGCTGTGACGTACGTGAAGGAGCCTCTACATGGCCGCTAATCATAATTTAACGCGTTTTCCCCACTTTTAAACTGCTCATATAAGACAGAAAACTTCATCAAAACAACCCAAATTTTCGATAAACGGATTACTAAACTATTCAACTAGCGATTTTATATGGTTACAACAACCGGGGCGTGCTTTATTAGAGTGCATTCTGCGCTTTTGTATAGTATGTTTGTACCAATTAATCGCGGAACTAGAAGGGAAGGTATGACAGTTCAAGTGACACTGAAACAAGGGAAGAAGATTATCGCGGGAATCGGGTGAACAGAGATTAAGTAGCATCAATTGATCAAAGTATGTTGAATAATCGGCATGTTAATTTTGTTTTGTATGTATTAATAAATAAATATATATGGTAGGTATAACTTCATATACACTGAACGATTGACTGTTCAAACAAGCGAGACAACGTTGCAGATTTATAAATAACATTTTGTATTTAATATAAAAGATTACTGTATTTTAAGTTTGTCAATTAAAATATTCTATATATGATGTAACGGAATGCAAACCATTTTCACTTCACTTTCATGAATAAATAAATGAACTGTTTTGGTCAACAAGCTCAATGAAATTTACATGAAGATTGCTCTATTGTGCACGCTAAACATATACACAGATTGATATAGACAACGAACATTATCGAATAAAAGAATTATGTTACCAGAAGCATTTTAATGAACATATCGTTAATGAAAACGAAATGGTTTAATTAATAGTCTGATAGCTTTTATGTGTCACTTCTGCACATCAACACACAATTCTCAGTTTAGCGGACCATATAGATGTTTCTTCCAGATCAAAGGGGAGAAGTGTTGTTACAGCACATTAGTTTACGCAATTAAGAAGCTGAGTATGTGAGAAGGAAGGAGTGTAATTATGTTTGTACAGATAACAAGTTTACTGGACCGACTTAATTATATAACACAAGTCGGTGACCAGCATGTCATGTTTATTGCCAACGTCCTGTCTTGGTGACACACAATACACTTAACGCGACATTCAGTCTAGAAATTTCAGCCAATGAACATATCTCTATCAAGTTATCCAATAAAAACTCTTGTTTAAATCTAATGTACCAATGAAATTATTTTTAGTGTAAAATCATCATAACTATTTGGTTTTCTATCTTGCCATTTGCGAAAAGACTTTTGCTGAAAGAGGGTTATTATTTGACCATCTTCTGTTTCCAAGTACTGTCATTGATGGAATTATAGGTTAACATTTTGTGTCTAATGTGCATTTGGATATTCATATTGTCCTTTTGGATACGGTTATAAGGTAAGTTTCTTACATTAATTGACACTCTTGATGAATTGTCAATTTAATACGATGTTTATTTGATTATATTTGATTAACCACACATTTTATTGAAACCATTATCTAATAAACTATGAAATTCTGAATGTGTTAATGTGTAATAAGTGATAACTAAATCGTAAAAGGTAACATTGGGATGCGATGTTTTCGTAGGTGGATTCGTAGACGTATTATTCTTTTGATGTTTTAAAATATGTGGTGAGTTATTTTGATTTTTGTAATGTACAGTTAGTAAATTAGGTTGTCGGTTGATTAACGATGTTTAAAAACAGGATGTTGTGAAGTGCTTTTATTGTCGATGGCTCACAATAGGGTCTACTTCGCCGGCGTGCTTATCTCACGTTTGTTTTTTTTATTTTAAACACAAACAATCTCTAACAAAAAATAACAACAACACCGACTATCTGATTTCGTTGTCTAAACTGTACTTCGTTCATATTATCATATCTTGGTTTCATTTTGTCATCTTATATATCATTAGCATTGATTTATCCTATGTCTACGAACGTCTATGAATCCACCGTCTCTCACTAGTTATACCAATTATATTTGATTTGATATATATAACGATATTTTGGTGCATTTGTAAAGTGAAACTTGATAACTAACATTACTCGAACAGATTACACAGCAGAACAGCGATGTGGCATCATTGCAAAGCGTAGATATAACAGATTAACTGACCGATTCCCCAGTGTTTGCCATTGTAAATAGTAAGCGAATGTTTACACCCCGTCCCTTCACGTACGTCACTTCCGGTATCTTCCAACTCTCTAAGCCCCGCCCCATTTTTGGTTTGTTGGTCACGGGTGAAAAGCAGACGATGTTTTGGGTTTTTTTAAGCCGCTCTAGTTTAATGTAGGAACAACATATGGATTTATTTTTGGTTTCTTTTTGCACAAAATAGTCTGATGAACCAATTGCAGTTAAGAATTCAATAGAAAATAATTCATTTCAGCCTTCCTTTAAGAGACTCGGCAGGGAGCAAGTCAACACCAGCAGACTTTCCACGCTTGGCACGTGCTAGCGCACGCTCGACTTCTTGGAAAGTGATCGGCGAATTTAGGTCAGTGGTGTCATAAGTTACATTACATGTCACGTGGTCGTTGTCTATTGCATTCCGGATGTTTTGATAGTTCACTGTCATCGTGACCTGGGGATGATGATTCAGCAAAAAGAGAAGAGTACTCATGTTTCCATTTATCCAGAACGATTGTTTTATCCGTACAAATGTTGCCATTTACTTCCACCTCCCAAGGAATTACATTTGTCCTATCGTTGGCGATACCAAGCTTACCGATCGTCCTCCAGAAACTTCGGGAATCATTGTCATTATATTTATCTAGTAACTTCTGTTGTTCAGATAACTGATATGCACGTAATAGTTTATCAAAGCACTTTCTCTCTGACACAAAAAGTTCCCTGAGATGTTTACGTCTTCCAGAACCTTTACTAGATAAATAGTTCTTTTCATACTCACAAGACCTGTCCCATTGGAGTTGCAGTTCGTCACACCAGAAAGGTTTATACTTTGATTTAGACTTAGATCGAGTAAACACTTTGGGTTTGGCAACCTTATCTAGTTCTGAATGCATGAAACTTACGAATTCAGTATATGCTTCATTTATATTTCTTGATATGGTGAGTTTTGATTCGATTTTCGAAATTACAGAGTTTATCTTCTCTACTAGCTCACTCCAATGTAGAAACTGACTTGAAATTTTACTGGGTTTGTACTGTTCAGATTTACTGGTAGGAATATCGTCACACTTATGTTGGCTGACTGGGAACAACATTCCCCATGTAAGAACAGAATGATCAGGAATACTTACAGGAACGTTCGAGCCATCAATGATATCAGACATTTTTATCACATCGAAGTCCTTAAAGTAAGGTAAATGCTCGTGTGCAGTCACAACGTAATCCACTACAGATGATCCACTCCTGATACACGTATAATCCTGTCTGCCCAATCTCCCATTAAATACACACAAGTTGGCTTCCACCAGAAAATCCAGGACTAACTGACCATATGAATTCTCCTTGTGATCTATCACCTCTCTGTCTGGTACTCCATCTACACCCTGAACATAATCCAAGTGATCACTTATCCTGGCGTTAAAGTCGCCACAGATACACAAAATCCCTTCATTTTGGTAAAGATATATTTTTTCAAGTAACTTATTAAAGAACAATTCTGCATCGTTTATCCGTGTTGACCCTAAAGGTGGTAGATAACATATACATAACACGATGTTAACACTATTATCACTTAATGGAATTAACTTTATCCACATGACGTCGTCATCTTCACGGTCCAGTACTTCCACTCTGAATGATTCCAGTAGAGAGTTTCTAATAAAGACACCGACACCACCAGATCCTCTCCTGGCGCGTTTGCTGATTTTTCTCCTGTTATTCCCGAACCATGTATATCCGTCTAGTGTGAGGCTTGCCTGCCCCTGCAAAAATGTCTCACAGACCCCAAAAACGTCATAATTTGACAAGTTAACAACATTTTCACGGAATTGACTATTGTCCAGATCGCGTTGTGCCCAGCCCCCTACATTCCAAAATTTCGAGCCGCAAAGGATCCTAGGCCTTGTTTTTGTTTGCGACCAATCGGTTTCCATGGAAACGGAATGACTTATCCTTTCCAATTTCCTTGATCAGTGTTTGCATGTTGGCCCTTGTAGCGAGTTCTTCTTGTGAAAGAGCAGAGTCAATATAAACCCGGGAGAACTCTTTAGTATTATTGAGATACTTTTTGTTCTTTAAAAGTTGGTTTCTCTGTTCGCAGTTATGCACAACACAAACAACCACACCCGGTTTTGTGTCAGTACGAGTTTTACGTGTCGCACTTACCACCTGAACGTCTTTTAACTTGAGTCCGTCCCTGATTAGCTGATTGACTCGGTTGCACAGCACGTTTGCGTCGTCTGCTTCTCGTCCACCCACCGGCAGATTCCGGATGATGAAACTTCGTTGTACTTCACTCTCGGGGGTGCCCTCAGTCTCTAGTTTCTCCACCCGACGTTCTACCGAAGCTCGCTGGGTTGTTTCATTCTCCATCGTCTTTTCCAAGTGTTTCATTTTATCTGTTAACGTGCGTGTCTGCGCTTCAAAGTCATTTCTTAGCTTTATCGTTTCTTTTCTGAGAATGTCAGTCATTTTTTCGGTCACTCTCTTTTCCCTGTCTTTTATTTCCTGACGGAGTTCCGTGAAATTATTCTGCATGCTTTTTATTGCGTTCATGATTTCAAAGTTCGACACCGACATGTTACCGTCCTGTGATCGTGAATTTGTCTCACTCACATTTGCTTTATGTTTCTTAGCTGCTGACGGTTTACACAATTCATTCTCATTGCTTTCACTGATAGAGTTTGATGTCATTACAGCTTGCACATAGTTTGTTGAGTCCATTAATGAGTTATCACCCATTTGAGACATATCACACACAAAGTTCTCAAATATGTCTTTTTTGTCAAAAATTCACGCAAATATTGGTCAGGACTGTTACCAGTGGTGATAAAAAGCATAAATCGCTTGTATTAAAGTACCTGGCTAGTAGGATGGCTTGTATTTTAACAGATTTATGTTTAACTTTTCGGAGCTCACAGAAACACGTCTCGTCAGGTCAGGGGAAGTAACTCCTATACATATGTAGTGTTCAATTCAACCTCGGTCGAGTGAAGACGTGTTTTTTCAGAGCTCCGCTAATTGATCCCAAGCAATGTTATGACACACAAAGGACAAAAGAAAGCTGTGAGACAGAAGCGCAAGAAAAGTGACGGTAGCCCTAATAATTCGGTGAAGATCCCAAAACAAGCAGACAACACTAACCCTATAATCCCTATAGAGATAATTCAAGAAATGGCCGTGAACCAAGAATATTGAAATCCAAATCTTGCGCTTAACAGTCCGGCCCCACCCTGCGCTGTCCCAGTTACCTCCCCTGACTCGATGAGACATGATAATTAAGTTGAAGCACGGATATTTAATCAACGTTGATGGAATGCAAATTGCCTTACAGGTTTTCATGATTGAGACGTTTTTGCGTTACAAGTACTTTCCAATACGTCAGTGTCAGCTGGACCGCGTGTCTGATACGGGATATGATGTAACTCGTGGTCAGTGTTGATAGAGAGAGAGCGAGTGGCCAGAAGGAAGTTAGGTCCACTATAAGAACTGACCAGATCGGCTGACCATCACAAATTGTCCAACGTCAGCTTCAGACACATCATCATCAACTATAAACTTTATGTGAGTATTGATATCACATGTAGGTCAATCAATTTGGTGTTTTTATTTGCAATCAGCCATCTTAGCAGATTCGTTTAGGAATAGAATTTAATTTGATTAAGATCATGGAGGTATAATCTTAAAAAACACTGCAAACTGTGTAAATCTGCGTATGATAAAACTGTTCATGCCGAATGTGAACCTGATAAACACTCGAGGGAAAATAGCATGTGTACAGAGTCAAAAACTAACTACTGCTGCCGGATAAAGTCCTTAATACGATAATGTATTTGATAAGGATGTGTCTTGTAAAGAATTATAGACAATTTCCTTCGTCAGGATTAGACATTAATGATTTATATGTCTCTTCAAACACATGTTTTGTGCTGAAATAGCTATTTCAAAATAATATTTGACCAGAACAGTTTTCCTATTTCGGTGCCCTTTCAGATACCAAACGACGAAGTGAGACACGGCTTGTTATTATTATATAATAAGATATTTATTAAGTTGGCTTCTGGTTGATACTAAGGTGGAGTAGCATGCGTTTCTTTTATCCATGGCTGTAACTTTAAGTATATCCTCAGAATTGTGTATTCCCTTTCTCAATACGTTGCTTTATTTTGTTTGACTTAACTCTTTCAGCGTCACCATGCTTGCCCAACTGTGTACCCTTCTGTGCTGTGTTCTCTCTCTGACCATGACAGCCCCGTACGGAGGAGGAATGGGCATTGGTGGTATTGGCGGCCACGGAATGGGCTATGGTGGTCTTGGCGGCTACGGAATGGGCTTTGGTAGTATTGGCGGTATTGGCGGCTACGAAATGGGCTATGGTGGTATCGGCGGCTACGGAATGGGCTTTGGTAGGATTGGCGGTATTGGCGGCTACGGAATGGGCTTTGGTGGTATTGGCGGCTACGGAATGGGCTATGGTGGTATCGGCGGCTACGGAATGGGCTATGGTAGTATTGGCGGTATTGGCGGCTACGGAATGGGGTTTGGGGGTCTTGGCGGCTACGGAATGGGCTTTTGTAGTATTGGCGGCTACGGAATGGGCTATGGTGGTATCGGCGGCTACGGAATTGGCTTTGGTAGGATTGGCGGTATTGGCGGCTACGGAATGGGGTTTGGGGGTCTTGGCGGCTACGGAATGGGCTTAGGCGGTCTTGGAGGCTATGGAATGGGCAATGGTGGTCTTGGTGGCAACAAAATGGGCTTTGGACATGGTATGAGCATGTATTTTTTAGATAATTTCAATAAATGACACAACTGTAAAATGATATTTGTACATTTCTATTCTGTGATAGATAAAACAAACTGGACAGTTATTCACTTTTTTCCTATTCCTTTGTAATACACCTCTGTTTAACTCTGGTTACAGTATAATGATATATGATGATTTCTTTCATTACAGCTTACTAACAACATATCTCCTCAACATCAAAACATATAAAGACAATTTGAGGTCCCAAGTTGTTTTTCAGATTTTGAATAACACAGAAACTGTCATTTTGTTTATTCGACAATAAACTATTTTCTCGTCTTAAAGTTTTCTTGATTTCACATTTTCAAATTCATTGTTTTAAAATATTGATGGTAATATATCTAAATACCTGACAATTTCTTGGAATAGTTGAATACACATAGACGAGCTTAACAGCTGTTCAAGTACATGTAAACCTGATCATATATTTCTTAATATATTGTAGTTACAGTGACAGGTATATGATATAGGAATAATCAACGAGTTGCGATGGATAATAGATAAACTCCGAGCTAAAGCGATGCGTTTGACACAAACTTTTACCAGAGACAGATAACTGGTAATCCACAACAGCGAGTTGATTATTATGTATCCTTGTCAAGATCTGTTTATGTTTATAATTCGAAAAAAGACTCGAATTAATGATCGTGGATGAGACTGTAAAATACAAACTGTATTCATTCACCAATCAAAAAACTCTCACACCTTCAACATTGCGATTATGAACAGTTCTTTATTAACATTCCATTTTCGTAATTATTGTTTTTAAAGTGTTTACTCAAAAGGATAATTTTTGTCATAATAACAAATCCGTATTAAAATATTGTCGTAGAATGGGAGTTTGTTAATTAATTTAGTAAAACGTGAACTAACAATTTATTTCTTGTTGAAATGTTTTATTCAGTTTACTAGGATACAATAACATAACAACATATGACATTGAAACGTTTACATATGTATTATTACAACATAACAACACATGGCATTGAAACGTATACATATGCATTGTTACAACATAACAACGCATGGCATTGAAACGTATACATATGTATTGTTACAACATGACAACACATGGCATTGAAACGTATACATATGTATTGTTACAACATGACAACACATGACATTGAAACGTATACATATGTATTGTTACAACATGACATCACATGACATTGAAACGTATACATATGTATTGTTACAACATAACAACACATGGCATTGAAACGTATACATATGTAGTGTTACAACATAACATCACATGGCATTGAAACGTATACATATGTAGTGTTACAACAAAACAACATATGACATTGAAACGTATACATATGTATTGTTACATCATAATAACACATGACATTGAAACGTATACATATGTATTGTTACAACATGACAACACATGACATTGAAACGTATACATATTTATTGTTACAACATAACAACACATGGCATTGAAACGTATGTAGGCATGTCCTGCCTCTCCTGAGGTACCCTTCATCAACAAACTTTCATTTCGTAGAGGCAGATTGTTTTGCATTTTAACCTGCGAGCTCCCCTTGAACAGGGGAATAACGAAAGGGGCTGAATGTAGCTTTGCACTGTTAGTTCTAGAACATCAAAGGAAGCTGAGGATCGAAGCTGCTTATATCAATACCTCACCAGTACATACATACATTAACAAACACACGAGAACTGGGCATAAAAACAACCAGCTGTAGCATAATCATTTGGTTTAAACGTATTACCATTCAATAAAGAACCTGTGCACATGATTGTTGTTTATGAACATTCTCTGCGTGTGTAATGTATGCATTCATTCTGCTTCGAATCACTACCCGCTCATACATTTTATTGCATCAACATGTATAAATTAAATTACTCTGTATGTATGACACATTAGGTACTAGTCACTCGAAACTATATACTGAGACAAACCAGACCTCCTTAGCGAAAAGAAGAGAAAAGTTCAAATTAACCTTATTTTATAAAATGACTAACCATATGGTTCCAGACTATCTTTGTAATCTCGTGCCAGGGAATGTATCTGACAACAGTAACTATAATCTTAGGAATAATGACAATTTTCAGACTATACGATGCAAATCTGTTTATTACGCTAATTCGTTCCTGCCCGATACAATCAAGTTGTGGAATAATCTTCCTTCAAATATTACAAATGCTCCCTCTGTTGGGCAGTTTAAGAACCTAATCAAACCACAGGCAGATACTTATACAATGTTTGATTTGAATTACGGTACCCGATTCTGTCAAATCATTCACTGTCGTCTTAGATTAGGATGCAGTGACTTAAACAATGATAAATATAATCGTTTCATTTCTGATAATTCCAGCTGTTCATGCTCACATGTATGTGAGGATGCGTTCCATTTCTTTTTCATGTGTCCTGAATATAGTAACATTCGATACGAATCATACTTCTACGTTAAAGGATTTTCCATACGGGATGTACTTAACGGTAATAACTCAATATCGCACGAGAAGAATATAAATATTCTTGAGTGAGTTCATCAATACATTATTTCTTCAAAACGATTTGATTCTTAATATTATGCTTCATGTTTGACTTACTTGTATCAGCTGACCACGAAACAAACATGTTTAGATTATTTAATACTATATTTATGTGTATGTTTTTGTGTACACAATTCTGTTTAAATGTGAACCTATGTATTATGTACTATGAGCGGCATTAATATAAGCCATTTAGGCTTGTTTGCCAATCCTTTTCTATTGAATAAAATATGTTTAAACCACATTAATAAACACTATCTCTCCTGATTTTGAGTGAGACGCTCAGGGTTCATTCATCCATAACAAGGCTGCTGGTCTCGCATTTAGCATTCCCGGCTTAGAACCATTTGATCAAAGGAGATCACAGCAGGAGGGCTAATTAGTGTCACAGTGTGTATCCACTGCGATGAGTGAACTGTTTATCTACTTACCTGGCCTAATCGACCTGTGTAATAAATTACACCTCGCTTGTCTTACATCTTTTGTTTGGAGGGAATTTAGCTATATTCCTATCAGTATAGAGGAAGTGCGACTTGCAGTAAGCCAAGCTAAGAGTTTAAAGCCCCGGGTAACGACAATATCCCAGCTGATGTTTTAAAGAATGACACTTGTATATTTTATCTCCATAAACTCTTTACTACATGTTATGAAACTGGATGTGTGCCTTCAAGCTGGGGCCAGGGGATTATTACGCCTATCCCTAAGTCCGGAGCAGACGACACGAGAGACCCGCTGTCCTATCGCGGGATCACAGTGTCACAGTGTCTATCCACTGCGATGAGTGAACTGTCTATCTACTTAATTACCTGGCCTAATCGACCTGTGTAATAAATTACACCTCGCTTGTCTTACATCTTTTGTTTGGATGGGATTAAGCTATATTCTGTTTCTAACTCGAACCACTTAATAAAGACAAAGATAACTTTTGGTTTGAATAAAAACAAAATATATAAGATTGTACAGAATTATATAAATGCCAGAAAACAAATTTAGCATAAAAAAAGTAAGATTTGCCCCAAAGAACTTCATGCAAATATCGCATGATTGACAAAATAGATTTGAATTGATATATTTTCAAATACACAGACAGACAGAAGCTTTATTCAGTATTTCAGGCCAGATGACCTATAGTACAGTTATGGTTTATGGTTGAAATTGTACAGTCACGTGGAAAATATATAAATAACATAATGTATTATTTACGTCTCATTTCAAAAATCTTTTTAGCAACATTGACACAGATAAAATTATATTGATATTGCTTGAGTTTAACAAATTGTTCATTAATTGTTCATCTTTATGCACAGTTGAAATCATAGGAAGGTATCTGTTTCTAAGAGGCTGGTACTGATTACAAACAAGAAATACATGAAATTCATTTTCAACACAGCCTTCATTACAATAGTAACATAAACTCTTATTTTTATCTTGGACATTTTTTCTTCTGAGAAAATTCACATTAAAATCATGTAATGATATACGCATTTTACAAAAGGCTCTTCTTAATGTTCTATCCTGTAATTCAGTTACATATTTTTCAGGAACAAGTAATGATTTAATGCTTGAATAGTGACATAGAAATCCTGAAGATGATATATAACAATGCCAGTTTTGTGAAAATATATCATGCAATCTCTGCTTAAGGATAAAAGTAAATAATTTATCATTACCAATATCTTGGGATATCCAAGCAATGGAAAAACCAGACATAAAAAGAATATTTCTTATATCTGAAACCCAAGAGTGTTTACCTCTTTCATCTAATCTGTTTAACATATTATAACATTGGAGCGGTAGTCTGTTTGAATTCATGCGTAGTAACTTTATCCAATATTTGACAGCTCGTACCTGTGATGAAACAAATAAACTTTCACGACCAGTTTCTCCTAAAATAGCCTTGTTCGATGCATATTTACCAACTCCTAAGAAATGTTTAAAATATAAGGCATGAATTTTTTCAATGGACTCATTATATTTAACTCCCCATATTTCAGAACCATATAAAAGAATTGGTGCAATTTTCCTGTCAAATACATTCGAAACAACTGCAAAAGATATAAACTTGTATTCTTTAAATACATTATACACAGGAATCAAAGCTTTTGATGCCTGCAAAGCAAGTTGTTTACAGGCTGGCGTCCAAGATAATCTTGAAGATACCATCAATCCTAAATATTTGTAGTATGACACTATATTTACCTCCTTATTACAATATGTCCATTTTTCAAATTTATTGACTATGCCACCATTTCTGAAAACAATAACGCCTGTCTTTCTCAGATTTACTTCAAGACCCCATTTCTCACACTATGATTGAAGAACATTTAACTGTTTCTGCAGGCCGCTAACAGAAAATGACAATAAGGCAATATCATCTGCAAAAAGTAAAAGCATTATATCGAATATATCTTTTGAAACAAATACTCCATAATCACATTCATTATACATTTCAGTTACAAGGTCATTTATGAAAAATATAAATAGAACAGGGCTGAGAACACACCCCTGTCTTACACCAGTTGAAGTGTTGAAACATTCTGTAACTCCATGTTCTGTCCTGATACATGCCCTAATTGATGAGTACATACTCTGAAGAACTTTTGATAATTTACCAGTCAATCCTTTTGTTATTAATAAATATATCATCTTTTTCCTATCAACATAATCAAAAGCCTTTTTGAAATCAATAAAGGCACAATAAAAGCGACCTTTTGGTTTACATAAATATTTGGTACACAAAGCTTGAAGGATGAATATGTTGTCTGATGGTGAATAAGTAGGTCTAAATCCAGCTTGAGATTCTGATAACAAATCATTTACATCAAGCCAAGTTCGAATACGTTTCTCAATTACAGCAGAAAACAGTTTGCCAGTCACGTTTAAGAGGGATATACCACGATAATTATTTGGATCGGATATGTTTCCAGATTTATATAAAGAGATTATCATTCCTATGTTCCATGAATCTGGAAATACACCAGTATCTAAAATTTTGTTAAACAACTGTCTAAGATAAGGATTTATAAAAGTTGTAACATATTTAAGATATTCAGGAGGAATACCATCCTCACCCGCTGCTTTGCCTCCTTTTAAATCATGTAATGCTTGTTTGATTTCATTTTCAGTTATTTCCCCTGACAGTAAATGATCAGTAAAAGGCGTATCATCACAATGTTGACATGAATGAGATTCTAAAAACTCATGAACAGTTTTATCAAATTCATTTGTATCTCTACTGAATGATGGATTCAAGAGGTCATTAAAATATTGAAACCAAACATCGGGGGAAATGTAACCCTGATGTGTTTTACTTGTTAAATATTTCTTTATAGTCTTCCAAAACTCTTTGCAATTACTCATATTTGCAGTTTCATTTAATTTCTGACTCATATGCATTTTATGCAGATTTAACTTACTGTGGCACATCTTTTTAAATTCAGATTTTGCTGATAGATATTCTTTTAAATTGTTGTCACTTTTGAATGGCCTGAACCGACTTAAAAGCATATATTTCTTAGATTTAAGTCGACAACATTCTTCATCAAACCATATCGGTTGTTGAGAGGTTTCTTTTCTAGACCATCTACAGACTGCCCCTGACTTATCTCCGCAATAGATCAGTATATCTGCTAGTTTCTTTACGGCAGCGTTCACATCAGATTGTAAAGTAGACACAAAATCCTCAAACATATGATTACATTCCCTGCTACAAATATATTCCTGGTATAATGGCACTCTATCTGTTGGAAGTCTATATTTAGGAACAGCGGTGAGGGTAATACACACGTTGGTATCTTTAACTTGTTTCCTCTGTGAGCTTGGTGTAAAAATAATTGATGATCGGACTCGGTTCTGTTAAGAACAGTTAAATCAGAAACAGAGGAGAAAATATCAGATGAAACTATAAAGTAGTCAACGGTACTGCACCCAGTATGAGAGATAAATGTATACTCTCCTTTTCTATCAGACTTCGTTCTTCCATTTACAATATGGATACCAAATATTTTGCAAATATCAAGTAATGATCTACCAAAATTGTTGGTGTGTGTATCACATGACATACGAGGTAGAGAAAAAGTATCCGATTTATAGTCATCACTAATTGGTAAATAGTCAGAGTCATCATTCATGATAAAGTCTACTTCACTGCCTGTTCGGGCATTAAAGTCACCACACAAGACGAATTTACTCATCTCTCCATGGTCGTTGATAATATGACAGAGTTGATCTTCCAACTTGTCAAGCCCAGTACAGTCTAGGTTGTCATAGACAGGAGAATGTTCAGGGTGGATGTAGGTGAATATCAGGAACAGTTGCAGGGAGAGCGTCGGGTGTGCCGTTCTTAAAAATAGAGCGTTGTCCCACTCGCAGTAAACTTGACTATATAGTGAAGATATACATTTCCTTATACAGACAGCTATGCCACCCGAAAACCGACCTTTACTTGAATTTCGTTTAGCATTGCAGACAAATACATCATATTCATTAAATATATCAGTACACATTGTTTCTATTAAACAGAATATATTAAAATTTCTGCAGAATGAAATGAAATGTGTACACTTAACTTTAGATTCTAAGCCATGGATGTTCCAGATACAGATGCCAGTATTGTGTATAGGGTTTACCACAGGAACGTCATCAGCAGGTGCTATGTTTGTCACCGGATTTGTGATATCATGTTTTGACGTTATGTCCGATTCAATATATAATGTTGAATATGTGTTGTCGAGGGGCAGAGTACTAGACTCTGTCGTGCAAGAATCAGTTTGGTATTCTTCACTGTCAATCAGAAGAGAGTTAGCTTGATTTGGGGGATTTGGAGGAAAACTGAAGTCACGGCCGGAATCCTATTTCGTCGAATCTGTCGTCTCAGCAGCCGCATCGGAGAGTCGAGGAACCCACCCACGCCTTTGACCAATTTCTTTGATGTCAGCGATCTCCTCGTCACAGACAAGAATTGTCCCATCAATGATAAGTTTGTCATAATTGAGAAACGCTACCCTGCCTTCGTCTCGAGCAGATTTCATATACGGAAACAACGTTGATCTGATTTAAACATATTTTATTCATGAAAATAATTACATGAATATGGATTGGCACAACAAGCCGTGGGCTTATATAAGTGCCGCTCCATCAATTACAAATACAACATAAATCAATATTCAAAGGTAAGATACAAAATCAATAGTCACATATTTCCACAAAGGCAAAAAGGTTGACAGTAGTAAATTAAGGTAACATATACATTATAGGAGTTTATGATAATTTAAATCTTTGCGATTCTTGAATAAAGTTATGGACAGATTCAAGAATGTTCTGATTTATTATTTTGTTGGAATATTGATCACCATAAAGTATTGAATACAGATCAAAACCATTTCTATAAAAATATTTATCTGATCTTATAAGGTTAAAATGAGGGCAGAAAAAGAAGTAGTGGAGAGAATCCTCCCATGGATGTCCACATGTACAGTCTGAATGGTTCGAAATATGTCTTTCAAATTTATCACCGTTTAAGTCACTACAACCCAATCTGAGGCGAGCATGGATAATTTGACAAAATCTGGTTCCAAAGTTCATGTCAAATAGAGTATTTCCTTTTTGATTCCGTAATTTGTTTTTAAAGGAATTTACTGATGGCGAATTGGTTATTTCGGTTGGTAAATTATTCCATAAATGTATAGTTTCTGGTAAGAAGGAACGTGCATACGATTCTGTATGATAACGTATTGTGCGAATACTACGAGTATTTCTAAGATTATATAAGCTGAAATCTGAAACCTGTTGGGGTATTAGATCAGATAAGTAATTTGGAGTGAGGTCATTTCTCATTTTGTAAAATAGAGTTAGTTTCTTTATTTCCCTACGCTTCGCTAAAGGTATGAAATTAGTTTCCTTGTATATTTTCTCATGGCTAGTTCCTCTCACAGCTCCACAAATCGTTCTTAAAGCGTCTAGTTGCAAGTGTTCAAGTATATTCGATTGTTCCTTAGTACAATTGTCCCAAATATGACAACAATAATCGAAATGTGGAAGTATGTAATAGGTATACATACATTCGAGTGTATGTCTAGTCAATCTATATTTAAAGCTTCTTAAACAATTCACCATAGGACTTACAGTTTTTGCTAATTCTTCAATTTGTTTTTTCCAAAAACAATCTTTCTGCAGATAAACACCTAAATGTTTATGGAAACTTACCTCAGTTACTTGCGATCCTTTCATTTCTATGGGTTTGTAGACAGAGGGGTTCATTTTGCGGGAGATTATAATTGCTTCAGTTTTTGTCGGATTGAAATTAACTTGCCACGCATCGGCCCAATCAGAAATACGTTGTAGATCATTATTCAAAATTCTTGTTGCGTTATCGGGATCTTCTACAACTATGTACACGGATGTATCGTCGGCAAATAATCTTATATTACTGTGGATACCGTCAACAATGTCATTTATATAAACTAAAAATAGTAGTGGCCCTAACACAGATCCTTGAGGGACTCCTGACGATATGTGTTTTAAGTCTGATGTTTGGCCTTCTATTACTACTTTTTGAAGTCTGTTTTTAAGATAGTCGCGAAACCATTGAAGTAAACTGCCACGAATTCCATAGGCTTCTAATTTATGAATGATACCATTGTGCCAAACTTTGTCAAACGCTTTGCTTATGTCACAGAAAACGGCTTTTACCTCTTTTCCATTATCAAGAGCATTTGCTATGAAGTCATATAGATATGTAAGTTGGTACGCAGTACAATCACCTGGCATAAATCCTGATTGTAAATTAGTTAGAACATTGTTATCTCGAAAAAAGTTAAAAACATACTTGAATACGCATTTTTCAAATACCTTCCCAATGCAGCTCGTAAGTGCAACGGGTCTATAATTTTGACATTCATTTACACTACCCTTCTTGTGCAGGGGAATAACAGAAGCTTCTTTCCAAATCGAAGGAAATTTACAATCACACAATGACTTATTAAATAAATATGTAAGGGGAAGGGATAACGATTCTGCTGTAAGCTTGATAAATCTGTTACTGAGATTGTCAGGGCCACTTGCCTTATTTATGTCAACCGATAGGAGAATATCTTCAACTTCTTTTCGTGTTAAATTAATTTCGCATAGAGAATTTTCGTTTCTGTAATCAACAATTGGTAGCACTTTATCTGGAAAAGCAATTTTAGCTTGATCAACAAAGTAATCGTTAAGTATGTTTGCCTTTTCGTTAGCGTCTTCATAAATAACATCATTGTGGTGCAAAGGTGGACAATTGACATTGTTATTTGTTCTCTTTTTCAAGTAATTGTTTATTAATTTCCACCACATTTTCTTGTTCTTGTTGTTATTCAGTTTATCATCTAATTTAGAGTAATAGGCAGATTTAGCTTTTCTTACTGCTGAAATTACCTTATTCCTAAGTTTTCTAAATTTTAACCAATCATTTTCATTATTTCTACGTTTTGCTATCTTATGCTGGCGGTTCCTTTGTCTAATTAGTCTACGTGTCAAATTATTCATCCATGGGGAGTCATTCGGTCTTATGGTCACAAGCTTATTTGGAATAAAAGTATCACACAAATGAATAACTTTTTTCATAACTGTTTCCGTTGCAATATTGATATCATCTGAAAGGTCATTTAACCAATCTGTGTTTTGAAAACTTATATTCAATCCATCAAGGTCAGCTAGATTGTAGTTATATATTTTTCTTAGAAAATATGTTTTGATAGGTATTGCGTCACGAACAGTGACGAAGACAGGGCAGTGGTCACTACAAATAGGATCAAGTACACCTGAATTCAAAATAGAATCAGAGTTCATCACAAAAATTAAATCAATCAGTGTACGTGACGTTTGCGTAATCCTAGTAGGTTCTGTGATAATCTGTTTCATATCAAACAAATGTTCAATATTTTTAACTTTTTCATTGATCTTATTGTTTACATCAATATTAAAATCGCCGACAACAATAGTGTCCATATTCATGTCAACACCATTTCCAATCGATTGACAGACTAAATCCCAGTACTCTTCGCTCTTGTCTGATCTATAAAAGGTACCTAATAGAATATGTTTAGTTTTTAATTTTATCTCAATCCATACAGCCTCAAGATTGGGGGAACTTAGATGAGTAAAAAATGCTGCATATAGATGTTTTTTTAACATAGACTGCTACTCCGCCACCCCTTGTTGCCCTATCTTTTCTAAAAGGTAATTGAAATCCAGGAATTTCTAAATCAGACTGTTTTACAGAGTCATTCAACCAACTTTCTGAAATGCATATAACATCATAATCGTTTAGTTCACTTTCAATATAATCTACTTTTTCTCTTAGACTACAAACATTTATATGAACAATTTTCAAATCTCTAAATATTGGTCCAGGATTTGGGTGAATATCTCCGCAGCATAGTAACAAAATTACAATATAAACTGCCAGCGATGAACTGTAAAGGCAAAGAGATGAAAATAGTATTTTCAGATAGCAAAAATTTCTAAAAGCTTTAGCTTGTAATTTCAAACTGAAAACTCCAACTGCCCATCTGTAGCTTACTAGGTCAACTGGCATCGTACATTATTGGAAAAGAACAAACTTCAATACAGAGGGCAGTTACGTTGTAAACTGATACTGTCGAAAACTTTTGGCCATTTGTGGAAATCAAAAGGAACGTGGTATGACACGGGTATTCATATCTTTCACAAATATAGTTGAAAATCAAAAGAAAGAAGAAAAAGTAAACAAGACTGCTTTTCGTCATGGTACAAAATATATACAGGTGGATTGTGGCAATATATATCTATGTATATTGGAATTCAATCTAGTATCGGAGATCGAATGAATTATCAAAATAATATGTTCAAAGGATTGGGGAAAACAAGATAACCGAAATCTCTTTCAGAATACACGAATAAACAACAACTAAGAATTACAAACTCAAATACGAGTAGCAAATCACTCGTACTAGTAATAAAATAATAGCTATCATCAAGATTCAAACCTGTACCTGAAACTGACACACATCAAACATAACTAAGAAAACACACGCCATCCACGTGCGCCGCACGCGCTTCACGCGCTCGCGTACACGGCTAAACCAAGTAGCGTTGTGGTGAGATATGTGTTGGTGTCATGTGTGTGTGATTTATCAATAAACATTTGCGCAAGTAAATTTCTGTTTTACACAGGACTCGTGGAAATGAAAAATAATATATAAAAGACTTTTTGTGGAGAAAAGAAGAAAAAAAATATAATACATGAGGGATTGAATGAAACATTTGCGGAAGCATAAGACTATTCAAGGAACGTTTGATTTGGATACCATTCATTACCTGAAGATAATTTGGTAAGTAATTTTCTTTTAAGAGATTTATCTAATTCCTTGATTTGTTTGTGTATATTGACAAAAATATAATATTATTTCTTTGTATGAAGTACAGTAACACACATCTGCACTTGTGTGTTATGATTTATAATCAAATAAACAAATAATCAAATAAACAATGATCATTAAACTAAATCATTATCACATTACACACATTGTCAGTCACTTGTGTGTTATGATTTATTATCAAATAAACAAAATAAACAAACAAACAATGATCATTAAACTAAATCATCATAATACACACACATTTTCAGCAACTTGTGTGTCACGTAAACAATGATAATTTGGCTGCATCATCAGACTTGTATCCAGACACATTGTCAGTCAATTGTGTGTTATGATTTGTAATCAAATAAGCATTGATCATTAAACTAAATCATCACACTACACACGCATTGTCAGTCACTTGTGTGTTATAATTCAGTCACGTAACCAATGATCAATAAATTAAATCACACTTCACACACATTGTCAGTCACTTGTGTGTTATAATTCAGTCACGTAAACAATGATCATTAAACTAAATCATCACACTACACACATATTGTCAGTCACTTGTGTGTTATAATTCAGTCAAGTAAACAATGATCATTTAGCTAAATCGTCAGGCTTATATCCCCACAACTTTTATCTCACTTGTGTGTTTTGTTTTATAATCACAGAAACAATGATCATTTACAACTGAATCAACACACTTACTACACACACATTGTCACTCACTTGTGTGTTTTGTTTTATAATCACATTAACAATGGTCATTTACATGAATAATCATTCGTACACACACATTGTCACTCACTTGTGTGTTAGCTCACTCAACTGTTCAATATACAAGTAAGAACACTGGTCAGTAGTCACTATCCTCGGCATCAGTGTACTCCCTGAGGTCACGTGGACCTTGTGATAACTTGAATCGTATTTTGAGTCTTAAAGACTCTGTAAGCTTGGTGAACTGATCGCGAGTTTTTATGAGGTGAACTGAGCCATCCAACTTTTTGACATAAACAATTCCATCTCTGGCCCAGGTTCCTGCAAGTCGTTTGCGGGTCACCAGCTGGCGAGCCTCGGTGGAGAGACGTGCTCTCTCCTTCGTCAGATCGTCGTTAATGAATGTCTTAGGTGTGTGGTTTCTCAACTTGGACACGTTAGACATGATCGCGCGTTTAGATCGGTAAGATAGAAACTTCACCATAATTGGCCTTGGTTTTTCTTTACTATATTTCTTCGGGTCCCCCGTTCTGTGGGTACGATCAAGGTCATCAAGTTTCAATTGCACACCCATTTGAGTTGATAGGTTGAGAATAAGCTTGTCGGTATTTTCGTTTCGCTCTTCAGGAATACCATACACCCTGATATTATTGCGCCGCCCATATTGATAAAGTGACGTTGATCTGACATCACGAACTCTCTGTGTGAAGTCCTCTGATACCCTAAAGTCTTTATTTCCTTTAAGACACTTTTTAGCAGCTTAAAAACCTTCACACTTGTCTTGGAAAAAAGTAAACCTTACAATAAGAGGCCTAGATCGAGATTTGGAGTGTAATCTGTGTGCTCTCTCAATATGCAGTGAAGCAGCATTTTCTAATTTGAGTGAAGTTTCCATAAAATCTCTGACAACCTGTTCACTCTCTTGCAAAGTCTCTCCTCTTTTATCTGGTAAACCATGGAAAATAAGATTTGATCGGCGGGATTGAGCTTCTATCTGATCCGTTTTTATTTCTAAATCAGAAATCTTGTTTCTGAGAAACACGTTTTCATCTTGCAGAGCTGACAGACGCTGGTTGTAATCTTGCGAGAACCTATCGAGTTTGTCGTTCATGCTTGTCATCTGTCCCTGCAGTGAGGCGAGCTGTATAGCGAGGTCACCTAGCGTGGTCTCTCGGTCTCCATTTATGGAATGGCCAGATACATTATGAGCTGTTAACC
Source organism: Gibbula magus (assembly GCA_936450465.1). Classification (NCBI taxonomy): domain Eukaryota; kingdom Metazoa; phylum Mollusca; class Gastropoda; order Trochida; family Trochidae; genus Gibbula; species Gibbula magus. The sequence goes on along the minus strand of OW388303.1, from coordinate 48,496,362 downwards.
GAGTTTGCCTTCTATCGGCATTGAGCTTAGGGGGACCTGGGTTTGATTCTACATCCCCGGCAACAAGAAGTAGAGTCATAGTCAACAGAACAATTCTCAGTCCGAGACGTAACCCGTTGGGTAGTGTTATACCGGGGTGAAACACATGACGACCCGTGCGTCGAGGATTGAAACATCCTATTTTGGCTCTCCATGCATCAATATCGATACCCATAGTTTCATAAAGGTTAGATTATGCAATGACGTGTATATTCACCACAAAACCATGTCCAAAAACTGCCTCCAAGTCCGATATCCAGAAAAAAAATTCTCAGAGCAAATTCACAACAGCCGCCATATCATAGACCACGTGACCTCTCAGGATCTTTTAAAAGTTGATAGCATAACTGGTAGAGGAGGAAATAAGTTGCGCACTTATAGTACTTTTAAGTCAGAGTTTGGCTGTGAATTTTATGTCAATTGTGATATGTCTCGTTCTTTTAGGAGGTCGCTAGCTATGTTCAGATGCGCTGTAGCTCCTATAAGAGTAGAAACTGGCCGGTATATTGGTTGTCCTTTAAATGAAAGGACTTGTTTTTACTGTAAAGATTTTATCGAAGCGAAGATGAAAAACATGTTTTATTGTACTGTCCTTTATATGATGATGAACGAATGCCTATTTTATCAAAATGTACTTATCTCTTTGATGGTTTTATACATCTTAATGATGTGGAAAAGGTCAGTTGTTTTTATCTGCCAAAACCTGTTTTAATATTCTTAAAAAACGCACTGCAAATATGTATACATCTTAATGTTTATTTCACCTTGTACAATTTTCTACCATGTATAACTTTTATTAATTATTGTTTTTTTATGAAAATTATCTCTCGTAGTTCCTTAGGGAATGGCTCAACTTTTAATACTTTGATTTGGTATTTGTATTGAATTTTTATATATTTCTGTATTATGTTGAGGTGAGACAAAAATAAACTATCTGTCTGTCTGTCTGTCTATATTCTGTTTCTAACTCGAACCTCTTAATAAAGACAAAGATAACTTTTGGTTAGAATAAAAACAAAATATATAAGATTGTACAGAATTATATAAATGCCAGACCCAGAAAACAAATTTATCATAAAAAAGTAAGATTTGCCCCAAAGAACTTCATGCAAATATCGCATGATTGACAAAATAGACTTGAATTGATATATTTTCAAATAGAAAACTACCATTTCAAACATTTAGCTCATCTTTTAAACATCTTTTAAAATTATCATTCCAACCGATACTGAACTAAAACGCTACAGAAATTTCAAAAGAAGAAATTGATGAATATTTAAAACTCATAAACACATTACCATCTTCTCGGATGTTGCAGCTAATAAACAAAACTTAGCTGCCATAGGCATTTACTCAGAAAATCTAAATCCAAATAAACAATAAAAAGAACTCGACATAGGGAAAGGATATATAAGGATATCTCTGGTATACTCAAATAAGAAAATATCAATCACATCAGATGCACTGAATGTCATTGAAGATATCAAATATAAGCGGCCAAATTCAATGTGTATTATGTAATAGTAACATTCGTTTATTTGCTGATGATACATCAATATATGTTATAAATAGATGATCATTTCACAGCAGTCGCGACTATAAATAACGATCTGGCCAAAATTGCAGACTGAGGCAAAAAGTGATAGGGATCATCAATAGATAATTATGCAGCGAATATCATTTTATTTCTAACAATGGACAGAACTTATTAATTGATGGTGACATTATCAAAGAAGTTTAAAATCAGAAGCATTTAGGTATACCACTTCAAAGTGATTGTTCTTGGAAAGTGCATATTATTTAAAAATTAGTCCAGGTGATTGGTGTCTGAGGTGATTTCAAACATTTAGCTTGGGGATTTGTCCTTGGGGATTTTGTCTGTTCGCCATTGTAGAGTGACCATTTTTGTTTCACAGAGATTAAAATTGTCAAAAAGACTTTGACTATGAACAAAATTCTTTTTAAATTACGAGTTATTTAATTAAATATCAGTATTTTTTTGTTTTTGAAATTAATTATGACAGTGAACTGAGTTCGTTTGATAGTGAGAGCTGGTCAGCAGTGGCACTAATTAAAACAGGTTACAGCCCCACAATCGCAGTCAAGTAACCATCTAATCCCCTCTTAATCCCTGTCGAAACATACAGATGTGTGACAGGGTGAGGTGTCACCATGACACAAGATCAAAGTTAATCTGTTTGTGTTTATTACAAGGAGGCTGAGAGAGGATGTACTCACTCTACTAACTGAACATAATTAGAAGATTAATACGAACCAAATATTTAAGAATACATTACAAAAACAACTAACTAAAATATATCATACTCTGCACCAACATAATACATATACTAATATATTATATAATTTGTGACTTTTTTCCTGTAACATGTGTCCCTAAATTCAACTGTGAAGATGTGAAGCGGGTAGTGCACATCATTATCTATTCATATGTCCAAATTATACTGGAAATGACAACGAAGATGCGCTTCACTTTTTCCTCATCTGTCCTATCTTCAGTAATATAAGGTTAAATGCACATTTCTGTTCCAAAGGGTTTAATTCTCTTCAATTTTAAATGGCAATTGAAAGTGTAATATACATGCACAGGACAAAGTGGTGGAACCCACTTGCCAGACCCTTCCGGATTCTCCCAAAAATTGGCGGTTCCTGAAGAATCTGGAAGAATCCAGCAAGCGGATTCCATCACTTTTTGTCCTGTGATGTATATTTGAGGTCTGATAGGTGATAGAAACGACCTCGAATCTTTCCGGCGGGAGATAGTATGTAGTCTTCCACTGTTTATATTGGAATTTTTCATAGAATGATGTTCTTCACATTATAATATGCTCACAGTTTTTCTTTGGAACTATATTCGTATTAACATGTAGTCATGGTTAGATTTTCAATGTTCTTCTGTGGCGTTAAACCCGTTTATGGCAAGATGGATAGGTTCATCATCATACGATTTTCATAAATGACTGTCATTATTTAACCACAATGACCTTAATCGTAACTTTTGAAAAACGAGGAATTCAACACATCTTGGAAATTCAACAATCTTTTATTGTCGAAGAAAATACACAATGAGTGTAAAAGGAGTTGCCTGGTTATTCAGAATATGAAAAACGACCTCTTTTCTTTCTCTCGATGTGTTGATGTTGAAATGTGCTGCTAGTATCCTGCAATGAAAGAAATCATCATATATCACTATATTGTGAGAACAGTCTTACAGGGATACATTATACAGTGCTAATAAAAAGGTACTTGTTGTTTGGATTTGATGGACCAATCAGATTATAGAAATAAACAAAGATCGTTACTATATTCAATTTCATCATTTATTGAAATTATCAAAGTATACAAACCATATCCGCCAATACGGCCATGTCCAATGCCAATTCCATAGCCTCCAAGACCACCGTAGCCCATTCCGTAGCCGCCAAGACCACCGTAGCCCATTCCGTAGCCGCCAAGACCACCATAGCCCTTTCCGTAGCCACCGAGACCACTGTAGCCCATTCCGTAGCCGCCAAGACCGCCTAAGCCCATTCCGTAGCCGCCAATACCACCATAGCCCATTCCGTAGCCACCAAGACCACCATAGCCCATTCCGTGGCCGCCAATACCACCAAAGCCCATTCCTCCTCCGTACGGGGTTGCCATGGCCAGAGAGAGAACACAGCACAGAAGGGTACACAGTTGGGATAGCATGGTGACGCTGAAAGAGTTAATTAAAAAACAATTTAGCAACCTGCTAGTATTTAAAAAGCATTGTAATGCTGAAATAATTTAATGAGAAATTATTAGGCAACATATTATAGAAGTAAAAAGCACTTGACATTTACAAATGCCAACACCGATCACAATTATTGAAATCCATAAGCAGTTTCATCATGTTTCCAAATTAAATTTGTTTGATATAGTTTAAACATCATCTATTCATCTTCCTGCAAATCATGCTTTTAAGTACTCGTCATTTTGGAATGTACTTAATTGAGAGGAAAAAAGGTCCGTTCTTCTTCTTGCAGTGATTCGTCAAATTAAAGTAATGTGGCTACATTATGTCAACAACAATTTTAATTCACTTCAAACTTCTTCTCGAACAGTCTAGTCATACATTCTTTTTTAAAACCCAAAGTGCGTTTGAAGAGAATTATATCTCTTATCGCCGCTAATGGCTGTGATACTGCCGAAGCGGCGTTAAACAATAACTCACCCACTCACTATATCTCTAACCTTGATGGATGCAATTGTCCATACATTTCATATAATTATCAAAGGCATTCAAAATCGACTTTATCCATCAGAAGTAATTTTTTTATCTACAGCTGCAATCTTTCTTTTGTCCTCTAGAGTATACCATTTTCACGTTGCTTTTTGTGGCAAGCAAACAGAAAACGACTCTGATTAGAAGGTTGATTTCTAGTAAATATCATACAGATAGATTGACCTACAGTCAATACTCACATAAAGTTCCTAGGTGGTGGCGAAGTGAGTGAAGCTGAAGTTGAGAAGTTTGTGATGGTCAGTTTATCTGGTCAGTTCTTATAGTGGACCTGGTTTCCTACTGACCATCCTCTACATCAACTCTGATCACCAGGTGCAACATATCCTTTACAAAATAGGTGCTTTACCTGACAGTGATGCATTGGTCCATGCAATAATGAAATAATGTCAATTATGAAAACCTCTCAGGCATTTCTAAGTATTTCCAAAGTGATTAAGAAATTGGAAGTAGTTTTATAATTATTGCTTAGGAATCAGAATATTGAATATAGAAAATTGAATATGCAAGTAAATACATGAACGGTAATAAGACATACGAATTCTGTTTTCGACAATATTTTCAAGGCTTTTAGCTCCAATGCCTCATTTCATTTTTATCGTTATTGATTATTGATAATTTTTTGCCACCCATGTGTGATTGATCAGTAGTTTTCGTATTTTTTATGTCTGAAGACACATATAGATAGATTATACAGATAGGTAGTAAAATGTTTAAATCGGGAAAAAACAGCAAATATGCGTCATCATATTATCAAATGGACATTCAATCTAAACTACGAGGCAGATGCAACTATACCTACAAATATGATCTGAAATATTGTTACATCATGTCTCCAGAAGGTAACTAAAATATATGTTTGAATGTTCATGCTTTATCTATTCTGAAAAAAACAACGTCATTAGAAATTATGTCCTACCGCTATGGTGTGTCAACAAAATAAATTTTAAGATTGTAATCTATATCGACACCATCTTTTAATAACCTTTTGTTCCATTTTAATTTCTCTGGCTTACATTGTATCCAAAAATTTGAAATATCGATGTCAAGGATGAGTATGAAAATAGTAAAGCACTGCACCTGAAATGCATAGTGGGCTCTGAATTCCTGGCCTTTAAGACAATATGACAAGGCTTAAATCAGCCAGTTATAGAGTTATGCCTTGCGAATGGAAAAAGTTTGAAAACAGGACATAGGCATGTCCTGCCTCTCCTGAGGTACCCTTCATCAACAAACTTTCATTTCGTAGAGGCAGATTGTATTTCATTTTAACCTGCGAGCTCCCCTTGAACAGGGAAATAACGAAAGGGGCTAAATGTAGCTTTGCACTGTTAGTTCTAGAACATCAAAGGAAGCTGAGGATCGAAGCTGCTTATATTAATACATCACCAGTACATACATACATTAACAAACACACGAGAACTGGACATAAAAACAACCAGCTGTAGCATAATCATATGGTTTAAACATATTATCATTCAATAAAGAACCTGTGCACATGATTGTTGTTTATGAACATTCTCTGCGTGTGTAATGTATGCATTCATTCTGCTTCGAATCACTACCTGCTCATACATTTTATTGCAACAACATGTATACATTACTCTGTATGTATGACACATTAATAAACACTATCTCCTGATTTTGAGTGAGACGCTCAGGGTTCATTCATCCATAACAAGGCTGCTGGTCTCGCATTTAGCATTCCCGGCTTAGAACCATTTGATCAAAGGAGATCACAGCAGGAGGGCTAATTAGTGTCACAGTGTGTATCCACTGAGATGAGTGAACTGTCTATCTACTTACCTGGCCTAATCGATCAGGACCCATATTTTCGAAGCTATCTCAGTGCTAAGATAGTCGTAAGTCAATGATAATTGATGGCACTTACGACTATCTTAGCGCTAAGAGAGCTTCGAAAATATGGGCCCTGTGTAATAAATTACACCTCGCTTGTCTTACATCTTTTGTTTGGAGGGGATTTAGCTATATTCCTATAAGTATAGAGGAAGTGCGACTTGCAGTAAGTCAAGCAAAGAGAGGAAAAGCCCCGGGTAACGACAATATCCCAGCTGATGTTTTAAAGAATAACACTTGTATATTTTATCTCCATAAACTCTTTACTACATGTTATGAAACTGGATGTGTGCCTTCAAGCTGGGGCCAGGGGATCATTACGCCTATCCCTAAGTCCGGAGCAGACGACACGAGAGACCCGCTGTCCTACCGCGGGATCACACTCGCTAACGTCGCTCAACTACGGAACACATTAAATCTTGATCATTTTAGTGATATTAACGTTGTTTATCATATTCCTTATGTGGTCTCCAAAGTCAGGGAGGTTATTTTTAGTGAGTTTGTTGAGAAATGGAAACAGGATCTTTTAAAAGTTGATAGCATAACTGGTAGAGGAGGAAATAAGTTGCGCACTTATAGTACTTTTAAGTCAGAGTTTAGCTGTGAATTTTATGTCAATTGTGATATGTCTCGTTCTTTTAGGAGGTCGCTAGCTATGTTTAGATGCGGTGTAGCTCCTATAAGAGTAGAAACTGGCCGTTATATTGGTTGTCCTTTAAATGAAAGGACTTGTTTTTACTGTAAAGATTTTATCGAAGCGAAGATGAAAAACATGTTTTATTGTACTGTCCTTTATATGATGATGAACGAATGCCTATTTTATCAAAATGTACTTATCTCTTTGATGGTTTTATACATCTTAATGATGTGGAAAAGGTCAGTTGTTTTTATCTGCCAAAACCTGTTTTAATATTCTTAAAAAACGCACTGCAAATATGTATACATCTTAATGTTTATTTCACCTTGTACAATTTTCTACCATGTATAACTTTTATTAATTATTGCTTTTTTATGAAAAGTATCTCTCGTTATTCCTTAGGGAATGGCTCAACTTTTAATACTTTGATTTGGTATTTGTATTGAATTTGTATATATTTCTGTATTATGTTGAGGTGAGACAAAAATAAACTATCTGTCTGTCTGTCTGTCTATATTCTGTTTCTAACTCGAACCACTTAATAAAGACAAAGATAACTTTTGGTTAGAATAAAAACAAAATATATAAGATTGTACAGAATTATATAAATGCCAGAACCCAGAAAACAAATTTAGCATAAAAAAGTAAGATTTGCCCCAAAGAACTTCATGCAAATATCGCATGATTGACAAAATAGATTTGAATTGATATATTTTCAAATAGAAAACAACCATTTCAAACATTTAGCTCATCTTTTAAACATCTTTTAAAATTATCATTCCAACCGATACTGAACTAAAACGCTACAGAAATTTCAAAAGAAGAAATTGATGAATACCTTAAAACTCATAAACACATTACCATCTTCTCGGATGTTGCAGCTAATAAACAAAACTTAACTGCCATAGGCATTTACTCAGAAAATTTAAATCCATATAAACAATAAAAAGAACTCGACATAGGGAAAGGATATACAAGGATATCTCTGGTATACTCAAATAAGAAAATATCAATCACATCAGATGCACTGAATGTCATTGAAGATATCAACTACTACAGCAGCAGAACATACCATATCACCTCTTTGCCGGTGATTCCCAACTTTCAAAACTGTCCAAAGCCAATCCCTTAGATGCAAGAGAAACAGCTAATCATCTTGAAAAATGCTGAGATGATGTCAAATTGTGGATGTCTACCAACATGCTACAGCTTAATGACTCCAAAACAGAAACCATCCTCATTGGACCTCGCCATAAACGTGTCCTAACGGAAATCGACACCATCCGCATTGGAACTGCTGCAATTCCAATCTCCCAAAGTGTCAAGAACCTAGGAGTCCATCTTGACAATGAACTCAGTCTCGAAAAGCACGTTTCCCATGTTTCTAGGACATGTCACTTCCAAATAAGAAACATCGGCAGGATAAGAAAGTTCCTCACACGAAGTGCCACTATCAAGCTCATGCTGACTCTTGTCATCTTGTCAATCAACAGGCTGCAGAAAATCCAGAATACGGCTGCAAGAGTTGTCTCTCTTTGTGCCAAGCGAGATCACATAACACCAGTTCTCCAGGAACTACATTGGCTTCCTGTGCAGTACCGGATTCTGTACAAGACTCTCTGTATGACGTTCCAGTGTATCAGGGGAACAGCACCAGCATATCTCTGTGACCTGGTGACAGTATACACGCCTGCAAGGACTCTGAGGTCACAGTCGAAAGACCTACTCACTGTTCCACATGTCAGGACAAAGACGTATGGGGAGAGATCCTTCTCATACACAGCAGCAACTGAGTGGAACAAACTTCCCATGGAACTCAAATGTTGTCAGGAGCTCACCACCTTCAAAAACAGGCTTAAAACTCATTTGTTCAGAGCTGCCTTTAACATCTCCTAATGTTTGCGCTTAGAGCATGTCATGGTGCATGGATTATAGCGCCATAGAAATGGTCTATTATATGTTATAAATAGATGATCATTTCACAGCAGTCGCGACTATAAATAACGATCTGGCCAAAATTGCAGACTGAGGCAAAAAGTGATAGGGATCATAAATAGATAATTATGCAGCGAATATCATTTTATTTCTAACAATGGACAGAACTTATTAATTGATGGTGACATTATCAAAGAAGTTTAAAATCAGAAGCATTTAGGTATACTACTTCAAAGTGATTGTTCTTGGAAAGTGCATATTATTTAAAAATTAGTCCAGGTGATTGGTGTCTGAGGTGATTTCAAACATTTAGCTTGGGGATTTGTCCTTGGGGATTTTGTCTGTTCGCCATTGTAGAGTGACCATTTTTGTTTCACAGAGATTAAAACTGTCAAAAAGACTTTGACTATGAACAAAATTCTTTTTAAATTACGAGTTATTTAATTAAATATCAGTATTTTTTTGTTTTTGAAATTAATTATGACAGTGAACTGAGTTCGTTTGATAGTGAGAGCTGGTCAGCAGTGGCACTAATTAAAACAGGTTACAGCCCCACAATCGCAGTCAAGTAACCATCTAATCCCCTCTTAATCCCTGTCGAAACATACAGATGTGTGACAGGGTGAGGTGTCACCATGACACAAGATCAAAGTTAATCTGTTTGTGTTTATTACAAGGAGGCTGAGAGAGGATGTACTCACTCTACTAACTGAACATAATTAGAAGATTAATACGAACCAAATATTTAAGAATACATTACAAAAACAACTAACTAAAATATATCATACTCTGCACCAACATAATACATATACTAATATATTATATAATTTGTGACTTTTTTCCTGTAACATGTGTCCCTAAATTCAACTGTGAAGATGTGAAGCGGGTAGTGCACATCATTATCTATTCATATGTCCAAATTATACTGGAAATGACAACGAAGATGCGCTTCACTTTTTCCTCATCTGTCCTATCTTCAGTAATATAAGGTTAAATGCACATTTCTGTTCCAAAGGGTTTAATTCTCTTCAATTTTAAATGGCAATAGAAAGTGTAATATACATGCACAGGACAAAGTGGTGGAACCCACTTGCCAGACCCTTCCGGATTCTCCCAAAAATTGGCGGTTCCTGAAGAATCTGGAAGAATCCAGCAAGCGGATTCCATCACTTTTTGTCCTGTGATGTATATTTGAGGTCTGATAGGTGATAGAAACGACCTCGAATCTTTCCGGCGGGAGATAGTATGTAGTCTTCCACTGTTTATATTGGAATTTTTCATAGAATGATGTTCTTCACATTATAATATGCTCACAGTTTTTCTTTGGAACTATATTCGTATTAACATGTAGTCATGGTTAGATTTTCAATGTTCTTCTGTGGCGTTAAACCCGTTTATGGCAAGATGGATAGGTTCATCATCATACGATTTTCATAAATGACTGTCATTATTTAACCACAATGACCTTAATCGTAACTTTTGAAAAACGAGGAATTCAACACATCTTGGAAATTCAACAATCTTTTATTGTCGAAGAAAATACACAATGAGTGTAAAAGGAGTTGCCTGGTTATTCAGAATATGAAAAACGACCTCTTTTCTTTCTCTCGATGTGTTGATGTTGAAATGTGCTGCTAGTATCCTGCAATGAAAGAAATCATCATATATCACTATATTGTGAGAACAGTCTTACAGGGATACATTATACAGTGCTAATAAAAAGGTACTTGTTGTTTGGATTTGATGGACCAATCAGATTATAGAAATAAACAAAGATCGTTACTATATTCAATTTCATCATTTATTGAAATTATCAAAGTATACAAACCATATCCGCCAATACGGCCATGTCCAATGCCAATTCCATAGCCTCCAAGACCACCGTAGCCCATTCCGTAGCCGCCAAGACCACCGTAGCCCATTCCGTAGCCGCCAAGACCACCGTAGCCCATTCCGTAGCCGCCAAGACCACCATAGCCCTTTCCGTAGCCACCGAGACCACCGTAGCCCATTCCGTAGCCGCCAAGACCGCCTAAGCCCATTCCGTAGCCGCCAATACCACCATAGCCCATTCCGTAGCCACCAAGACCACCATAGCCCATTCCGTGGCCGCCAATACCACCAAAGCCCATTCCTCCTCCGTACGGGGTTGCCATGGCCAGAGAGAGAACACAGCACAGAAGGGTACACAGTTGGGATAGCATGGTGACGCTGAAAGAGTTAATTAAAAAACAATTTAGCAACCTGCTAGTATTTAAAAAGCATTGTAATGCTGAAATAATTTAATGAGAAATTATTAGGCAACATATCATAGAAGTAAAAAGCACTTGACATTTACAAATGCCAACACCGATCACAATTATTGAAATCCATAAGCAGTTTCATCATGTTTCCAAATTAAATTTGTTTGATATAGTTTAAACATCATCTATTCATCTTCCTGCAAATCATGCTTTTAAGTACTCGTCATTTTGGAATGTACTTAATTGAGAGGAAAAAAGGTCCGTTCTTCTTCTTGCAGTGATTCGTCAAATTAAAGTAATGTGGCTACATTATGTCAACAACAATTTTAATTCACTTCAAACTTCTTCTCGAACAGTCTAGTCATACATTCTTTTTTAAAACCCAAAGTGCGTTTGAAGAGAATTATATCTCTTATCGCCGCTAATGGCTGTGATACTGCCGAAGCGGCGTTAAACAATAACTCACCCACTCACTATATCTCTAACCTTGATGGATGCAATTGTCCATACATTTCATATAATTATCAAAGGCATTCAAAATCGACTTTATCCATCAGAAGTAATTTTTTTTATCTACAGCTGCAATCTTTCTTTTGTCCTCTAGAGTATACCATTTTCACGTTGCTTTTTGTGGCAAGCAAACAGAAAACGACTCTGATTAGAAGGTTGATTTCTAGTAAATATCATACAGATAGATTGACCTACAGTCAATACTCACATAAAGTTCCTAGGTGGTGGCGAAGTGAGTGAAGCTGAAGTTGAGAAGTTTGTGATGGTCAGTTTATCTGGTCAGTTCTTATAGTGGACCTGGTTTCCTACTGACCATCCTCTACATCAACTCTGATCACCAGGTGCAACATATCCTTTACAAAATAGGTGCTTTACCTGACAGTGATGCATTGGTCCATGCAATAATGAAATAATGTCAATTATGAAAACCTCTCAGGCATTTCTAAGTATTTCCAAAGTGATTAAGAAATTGGAAGTAGTTTTATAATTATTGCTTAGGAATCAGAATATTGAATATAGAAAATTGAATATGCAAGTAAATACATGAACGGTAATAAGACATACGAATTCTGTTTTCGACAATATTTTCAAGGCTTTTAGCTCCAATGCCTCATTTCATTTTTATCGTTATTGGTTATTGATAATTTTTTGCCACCCATGTGTGATTGATCAGTAGTTTTCGTATTTTTTATGTCTGACGACACATATAGATAGATTATACAGATAGGTAGTAAAATGTTTAAATCGGGAAAAAACAGCAAATATGCGTCATCATATTATCAAATGGACATTCAATCTAAACTACGAGGCAGATGCAACTATACCTACAAATATGATCTGAAATATTGTTACATCATGTCTCCAGAAGGTAACTAAAATATATGTTTGAATGTTCATGCTTTATCTATTCTGAAAAAACAACGTCATTAGAAATTATGTCCTACCGCAATGGTGTGTCAACAAAATAAATTTTAAGATTGTACACTATATCGACACCATCTTTTAATAACCTTTTGTTCCATTTTAATTTCTCTGGCTTACATTGTATCCAAAAATTTGAAATATCGATGTCAAGGATGAGTATGAAAATAGTAAAGCACTGCACCTGAAATGCATAGTGGGCTCTGAATTCCTGGCCTTTAAGACAATATGACAAGGCTTAAATCAGCCAGTTATAGAGTTATGCCTTGCGAATGGAAAAAGTTTGAAAACAGGACATAGGCATGTCCTGCCTCTCCTGAGGTACCCTTCATCAACAAACTTTCATTTCGTAGAGGCAGATTGTATTGCATTTTAACCTGCGAGCTCCCCTTGAACAGGGAAATAACGAAAGGGGCTAAATGTAGCTTTGCACTGTTAGTTCTAGAACATCAAAGGAAGCTGAGGATCGAAGCTGCTTATATTAATACATCACCAGTACATACATACATTAACAAACACACGAGAACTGGACATAAAAACAACCAGCTGTAGCATAATCATATGGTTTAAACATATTATCATTCAATAAAGAACCTGTGCACATGATTGTTGTTTATGAACATTCTCTGCGTGTGTAATGTATGCATTCATTCTGCTTCGAATCACTACCTGCTCATACATTTTATTGCAACAACATGTATAAATTACTCTGTATGTATGACACATTAATAAACACTATCTCCTGATTTTGAGTGAGACGCTCAGGGTTCATTCATCCATAACAAGGCTGCTGGTCTCGCATTTAGCATTCCCGGCTTAGAACCATTTGATCAAAGGAGATCACAGCAGGAGGGCTAATTAGTGTCACAGTGTGTATCCACTGAGATGAGTGAACTGTCTATCTACTTACCTGGCCTAATCGATCAGGACCCATATTTTCGAAGCTATCTCAGTGCTAAGATAGTCGTAAGTCAATGATAATTGATGGCACTTACGACTATCTTAGCGCTAAGAGAGCTTCGAAAATATGGGCCCTGTGTAATAAATTACACCTCGCTTGTCTTACATCTTTTGTTTGGAGGGGATTTAGCTATATTCCTATAAGTATAGAGGAAGTGCGACTTGCAGTAAGTCAAGCTAAGAGAGGAAAAGCCCCGGGTAACGACAATATCCCAGCTGATGTTTTAAAGAATAACACTTGTATATTTTATCTCCATAAACTCTTTACTACATGTTATGAAACTGGATGTGTGCCTTCAAGCTGGGGCCAGGGGATCATTACGCCTATCCCTAAGTCCGGAGCAGACGACACGAGAGACCCGCTGTCCTACCGCGGGATCACACTCGCTAACGTCGCTCAACTACGGAACACATTTCAAGCCTTACATCAATAATCGAATCTAGGAAGTTTGAACGAAAATCTACTTTTACTGCTTTTATTGATTTAAAAAGGCATACGACTGTATAGACAGAGAGCTGTTGTGGAGTAAACTGGATGCTATTGGTGTGAATGGAAATATGTTCAAAGCAATTATGTCTATATATAATAATGTAAAATGTTCAGTTAATGTAAACGGTTTTTATACAAAATGGTTTGATGTAAATTCTGGCTTAAAACAAGGCTGCTTGTTATCCCCATTGCTTTTTAACTTGTTTGTTAACGATCTCATTGTTACTATTAACAGTTTGTCTTTGGGTGTTGATATTAATGGTTGTAATGTTGGCTTATTGGCTTATGCGGATGATATAGTTTTAATAGCTTCTAGTGAGAGTGACCTTAATATAATGCTTGAGTGTTTAAATAATTTGGTTGTTTCTAAAACAAATGAAGGTTAATTGCTCTAAGTCTTAATGTTATCCATTGAAGAGGAGCTTCAGTTGCCAGAACTAATGTTTTATTTCAGTGTGGTGATATGGAGTTAGAAGCTGTTGATAGTTATACTTATCTAGGCCTTCTGTTATCAGAGCATCTTGACTTTGGACGTATGGCAAAAGCTGTAGCAAATTCAGCCAGCAGGGCTTTAGGTCTGCTCATAACTAAATATAAATTGCTAGGTGGTATGCATTTTCGGACTTATTCTAAGTTATATCAGTCCATGGTTTGGTCGATTATTGATTATGGTTGTGCAATATGGGGTACTTATACTTTTGCTTGAGTTAATGCTGTCCAAAATAGAGCTATGAGATTCTTTCTTGGGCTACGTAAGTTTGCTCCAAATAATGCTGTCATCGGTGATATGGGATGGTCCCCTACGTATATACAGTTGTTAATCAATGGAGCACTGTGGTGAGATTCTTTAGACGTCTTAGCCATTTAGATCACAGCAGAGTTACAAGTAAGATTTTTAGATGGAGTCATGTTTTATCTTTAAGTAATAAGCGCAATTGGAGTTTTAGAGATTATCTGTTTTAAATCTTGATAATTTTAGTGATATTAACGTTGTTTATCATATTCCTTATGTGGTCTCCAAAGTCAGGGAGGTTATTTTTAGTGAGTTTGTTGAGAAATGGAAACAGGATCTTTTAAAAGTTGATAGCATAACTGGTAGAGGAGGAAATAAGTTGCGCACTTATAGTACTTTTAAGTCAGAGTTTAGCTGTGAATTTTATGTCAATTGTGATATGTCTCGTTCTTTTAGGAGGTCGCTAGCTATGTTTAGATGCGGTGTAGCTCCTATAAGAGTAGAAACTGGCCGTTATATTGGTTGTCCTTTAAATGAAAGGACTTGTTTTTACTGTAAAGATTTTATCGAAGCGAAGATGAAAAACATGTTTTATTGTACTGTCCTTTATATGATGATGAACATCTTTTAAAATTATCATTCCAACCGATACTGAACTAAAACGCTACAGAAATTTCAAAAGAAGAAATTGATGAATACCTTAAAACTCATAAACACATTACCATCTTCTCGGATGTTGCAGCTAATAAACAAAACTTAACTGCCATAGGCATTTACTCAGAAAATTTAAATCCATATAAACAATAAAAAGAACTCGACATAGGGAAAGGATATATAAGGATATCTCTGGTATACTCAAATAAGAAAATATCAATCACATCAGATGCACTGAATGTCATTGAAGATATCAACTACTACAGCAGCAGAACATACCATATCACCTCTTTGCCGATGATTCCAAACTTTCAAAACTGTCCAAAGCCAATCCCTTAGATGCAAGAGAAACAGCTAATCATCTTGAAAAATGCTGTGATGATGTCAAATTGTGGATGTCTACCAACATGCTACAGCTTAATGACTCCAAAACAGAAACCATCCTCATTGGACCTCGCCATAAACGTGTCCTAACGGAAATCGACACCATCCGCATTGGAACTGCTGCAATTCCAATCTCCCAAAGTGTCAAGAACCTAGGAGTCCATCTTGACAATGAACTCAGTCTCGAAAAGCACGTTTCCCATGTTTCTAGGACATGTCACTTCCAAATAAGAAACATCGGCAGGATAAGAAAGTTCCTCACACGAAGTGCCACTATCAAGCTCATGCTGACTCTTGTCATCTTGTTAATCAACAGGCTGCAGAAAATCCAGAATACGGCTGCAAGAGTTGTCTCTCTTTGTGCCAAGCGAGATCACATAACACCAGTTCTCCAGGAACTACATTGGCTTCCTGTGCAGTACCGGATTCTGTACAAGACTCTCTGTATGACGTTCCAGTGTATCAGGGGAACAGCACCAGCATATCTCTGTGACCTGGTGACAGTATACACGCCTGCAAGGACTCTGAGGTCACAGTCGAAAGACCTACTCACTGTTCCACATGTCAGGACAAAGACGTATGGGGAGAGATCCTTCTCATACACAGCAGCAACTGAGTGGAACAAACTTCCCATGGAACTCAAATGTTGTCAGGAGCTCACCACCTTCAAAACCAGGCTTAAAACTCATTTGTTCAGAGCTGCCTTTAACATCTCCTAATGTTTGCGCTTAGAGCATGTCATGGTGCATGGATTATAGCGCCATAGAAATGGTCTATTATATGTTATAAATAGATGATCATTTCACAGCAGTCGCGACTATAAATAACGATCTGGCCAAAATTGCAGACTGAGGCAAAAAGTGATAGGGATCATAAATAGATAATTATGCAGCGAATATCATTTTATTTCTAACAATGGACAGAACTTATTAATTGATGGTGACATTATCAAAGAAGTTTAAAATCAGAAGCATTTAGGTATACCACTTCAAAGTGATTGTTCTTGGAAAGTGCATATTATTTAAAAATTAGTCCAGGTGATTGGTGTCTGAGGTGATTTCAAACATTTAGCTTGGGGATTTGTCCTTGGGGATTTTGTCTGTTCGCCATTGTAGAGTGACCATTTTTGTTTCACAGAGATTAAAATTGTCAAAAAGACTTTGACTATGAACAAAATTCTTTTTAAATTACGAGTTATTTAATTAAATATCAGTATTTTTTTGTTTTTGAAATTAATTATGACAGTGAACTGAGTTCGTTTGATAGTGAGAGCTGGTCAGCAGTGGCACTAATTAAAACAGGTTACAGCCCCACAATCACAGTCAAGTAACCATCTAATCCCCTCTTAATCCCTGTCGAAACATACAGATGTGTGACAGGGTGAGGTGTCACCATGACACAAGATCAAAGTTAATCTGTTTGTGTTTATTACAAGGAGGCTGAGAGAGGATGTACTCACTCTACTAACTGAACATAATTAGAAGATTAATACGAACCAAATATTTAAGAATACATTACAAAAACAACTAACTAAAATATATCATACTCTGCACCAACATAATACATATACTAATATATTATATAATTTGTGACTTTTTTCCTGTAACATGTGTCCCTAAATTCAACTGTGAAGATGTGAAGCGGGTAGTGCACATCATTATCTATTCATATGTCCAAATTATACTGGAAATGACAACGAAGATGCGCTTCACTTTTTCCTCATCTGTCCTATCTTCAGTAATATAAGGTTAAATGCACATTTCTGTTCCAAAGGGTTTAATTCTCTTCAATTTTAAATGGCAATAGAAAGTGTAATATACATGCACAGGACAAAGTGGTGGAACCCACTTGCCAGACCCTTCCGGATTCTCCCAAAAATTGGCGGTTCCTGAAGAATCTGGAAGAATCCAGCAAGCGGATTCCATCACTTTTTGTCCTGTGATGTATATTTGAGGTCTGATAGGTGATAGAAACGACCTCGAATCTTTCCGGCGGGAGATAGTATGTAGTCTTCCACTGTTTATATTGGAATTTTTCATAGAATGATGTTCTTCACATTATAATATGCTCACAGTTTTTCTTTGGAACTATATTCGTATTAACATGTAGTCATGGTTAGATTTTCAATGTTCTTCTGTGGCGTTAAACCCGTTTATGGCAAGATGGATAGGTTCATCAACATACGATTTTCATAAATGACTGTCATTATTTAACCACAATGACCTTAATCGTAACTTTTGAAAAACGAGGAATTCAACACATCTTGGAAATTCAACAATCTTTTATTGTCGAAGAAAATACACAATGAGTGTAAAAGGAGTTGCCTGGTTATTCAGAATATGAAAAACGACCTCTTTTCTTTCTCTCGATGTGTTGATGTTGAAATGTGCTGCTAGTATCCTGCAATGAAAGAAATCATCATATATCACTATATTGTGAGAACAGTCTTACAGGGATACATTATACAGTGCTAATAAAAAGGTACTTGTTGTTTGGATTTGATGGACCAATCAGATTATAGAAATAAACAAAGATCGTTACTATATTCAATTTCATCATTTATTGAAATTATCAAAGTATACAAACCATATCCGCCAATACGGCCATGTCCAATGCCAATTCCATAGCCTCCAAGACCACCGTAGCCCATTCCGTAGCCGCCAAGACCACCGTAGCCCATTCCGTAGCCGCCAAGACCACCATAGCCCTTTCCGTAGCCACCGAGACCACTGTAGCCCATTCCGTAGCCGCCAAGACCGCCTAAGCCCATTCCGTAGCCGCCAATACCACCATAGCCCATTCCGTAGCCACCAAGACCACCATAGCCCATTCCGTGGCCGCCAATACCACCAAAGCCCATTCCTCCTCCGTACGGGGTTGCCATGGCCAGAGAGAGAACACAGCACAGAAGGGTACACAGTTGGGATAGCATGGTGACGCTGAAAGAGTTAATTAAAAAACAATTTAGCAACCTGCTAGTATTTAAAAAGCATTGTAATGCTGAAATAATTTAATGAGAAATTATTAGGCAACATATCATAGAAGTAAAAAGCACTTGACATTTACAAATGCCAACACCGATCACAATTATTGAAATCCATAAGCAGTTTCATCATGTTTCCAAATTAAATTTGTTTGATATAGTTTAAACATCATCTATTCATCTTCCTGCAAATCATGCTTTTAAGTACTCGTCATTTTGGAATGTACTTAATTGAGAGGAAAAAAGGTCCGTTCTTCTTCTTGCAGTGATTCGTCAAATTAAAGTAATGTGGCTACATTATGTCAACAACAATTTTAATTCACTTCAAACTTCTTCTCGAACAGTCTAGTCATACATTCTTTTTTAAAACCCAAAGTGCGTTTGAAGAGAATTATATCTCTTATCGCCGCTAATGGCTGTGATACTGCCGAAGCGGCGTTAAACAATAACTCACCCACTCACTATATCTCTAACCTTGATGGATGCAATTGTCCATACATTTCATATAATTATCAAAGGCATTCAAAATCGACTTTATCCATCAGAAGTAATTTTTTTTATCTACAGCTGCAATCTTTCTTTTGTCCTCTAGAGTATACCATTTTCACGTTGCTTTTTGTGGCAAGCAAACAGAAAACGACTCTGATTAGAAGGTTGATTTCTAGTAAATATCATACAGATAGATTGACCTACAGTCAATACTCACATAAAGTTCCTAGGTGGTGGCGAAGTGAGTGAAGCTGAAGTTGAGAAGTTTGTGATGGTCAGTTTATCTGGTCAGTTCTTATAGTGGACCTGGTTTCCTACTGACCATCCTCTACATCAACTCTGATCACCAGGTGCAACATATCCTTTACAAAATAGGTGCTTTACCTGACAGTGATGCATTATATATACTCAGCTGTAAATACACTTTACGACGTGATCTTTTAATCGCACGTGATCTTGACATAGTTGGGATAGCCGAAACACACTTGCGTAAGGACGAAGAACTGTTTTTAGATGGCTATAAGTGGTTCGGCCATAACAGAAGTGATCTTCATAAGCGTGCGAAAAATGGATCCGGTGGTGTTGGTTTCTTTATCAAAACATCTTTTATTTGTCATTTTAAAAATATATGTATTATTGATTGTGCAACTGAAGGTATTATGTGGTTGCAATTGACAGACAATTTTAACTCCAAGTTCTACTTGGCTGTGTGTTATCTTCCCCCTGATAATTCGACGAGAAACATTTGTGCCTCCGATTTCTTGGACACTTTACTGTCTCAGATCTCAGAGTACCAGTCACGTGGTACGGTGCTATACATCTGTGGTGACCTGAACAGTCGAGTTTCAGATTTGTGTGACTATATTGAAGGTATTGATGTAATCCCTGAGAGAGAGGTCATAGACTACGTCAGTAATTCTCATGGTACACGACTCATAGATTTCCTTATTGACTCGAATTTTTGCATTTTGAACGGTAGGAATATGTCATTGAATGACTTTACTTATATATCTACAAGAGGTGCTTCTGTTGTAGACTACTGCCTTGTCCCCTATGAGGCGCTATGTGACTTCAGTAGTTTTGAGGTCCTCAGACCTTCAGCTCTGATTGGAGATATCGGGGCAGGGAACGTTGACTCTGACCTGCTGGGTAAGCTTGACCACTCCCTGTTACAGTGGGTGATGAACTGTGACACTGTGAATGTTGACTCTCATGTGTCCCCAAGGAGTCTGTATTTGCGACACGTTGTGACACTTCAAATATACCAACAAACTTTTTAGAATCAAATAAGTGTAAAGATGAATTACATGCCATTATATTACAGCTGGAGAAGTCGGGTGGGGAGTTAGATTACTGTGCAGAGAGATTGACGAGCCTGGTGCAGAGAGAAATGAGTGCAAAGTTAGAATCACGCACTTTTGTTGTATTTGGTGGTAACAGTAATAAAAAGCGTCGAGTAAGAAAGCCTTGGTGGAATGATGATTTGCGTGTGTTATGGAATGAGATGTGTGAGGCAGAGAGAAAGTGGTGTAAGTGTAAGAGCCGTGGGAATGAGCGAGTGATTTTAAAGCATTGTTTTGTGAGAAAGCGTAAATTGATTGATAAAGGTGTGCAAGCTGCAAAACGAGCGTATGTGCGAGAGGAAAGTAAGCGTTTGAATGAAATGTGCGATAATAATGATAGAGATTTCTGGAAGAAGATTGGTAAGATTGGTGTAGGGAGTGAAAGGAGAAAGCAGATCCCTATGAAAGTGTATATGGAAGATGGAAGTGTGTCTGAGAAGTGTGAAGAGGTTTTAGATAAGTGGAAGAATGATTACTCTGAACTTCTGAATGGGAATCAAGATGTGCGTAATGTACCGACGAGGCGTGATGATGATGATTCTGATGGTATGCATGTGCTGTTTGACGCTAAAATTACTCTGTTTGAGGTTACATCTGCTGTTGATAGAAGCCATAACAATAAGGCTCCTGGTGTTGATGGCATTCCTGTTGAATGCCTGAAGTCTCAAAATGTTGTTGAGACACTAGTTCATGTTTTTAACGTTTGTTTTAATACAGGGAAAATCCCCGCTACTTGGGCTAAAGGCATTATAAACCCCATACCCAAATGTTCAACTTTAGATCCTTTGGATCCTATGTCATATCGGGGTTTAACACTCACCAACTCTATGTATAAATTATATTGTAATGTTTTGAATAGTCGCTTGCAGTCATGGGCTGAAGCTGCTGGTGTTTTAAGTGATACACAAAACGGATTCCGGAAGAAGAGATCCACCACCGATCACATTCACTCTGTTTGTTCTTTTATTGAAAATAGAAAATGTAAAAATAAGGATACTTTTGCTGCTTTTATTGATTTTAAGAAAGCGTATGATTGTATTGATAGAAGTGTGTTGTGGGAGAAAGTAAGTGGAATTGGTGTGAAAGGGAAAATGTTTCAAGCTCTCCAGTCTCTGTATGACAATGTAAAATGTTGTGTTCGTGTTAATGGTATGTTAACGTCATGGTTTAATGTTAACCAAGGTTTAAAGCAAGGCTGCTTACTTTCCCCATTGTTATTTAATTTCTTTATTAATGATTTACTTTGCCAGTTAGAAGATAGTGGTATCGGCATTTCTGTTAATGGTACCACTATTGCAGCCTTAGCATATGCTGATGACATTATTCTGCTTGCAGAATCATCAGAGGATTTAAACCATTTGTTATGTATTTTAAATAATTGGTGTGTGAATAATGGCATAAGCATAAATAATGATAAATCTAAGATTGTAAATTTCAGACATGTCAGTACACCGATAACTCGGGCTGTTTTTACTGTTGGTAATTCTGTTTTAGACATTGTTGATAGTTACAATTATTTAGGCCTATTGCTCACAGAACACCTTGATTATAATGTAATGGCTAAGGCAGCAGCTAAGTCTGCTAATAGAGCTCTAGGCCTTCTTATTTGTAAATATAAGGCACTTGGGGGAATGGAATCCTCTACTTACGCGAAATTATATGATACGATGGTATGGTCAGTTTTGAGTTATGGGGCATCTATCTGGGGTCATAGGGAAGTTAGTGCGATAAATGCTGTCCACCATCGTGCTTTGAGGTTTTTTCTGGGGTTGGGTAAATATGCTCCAAATGTTGCTGTAAATGGAGACATGGGTTGGATTCCTCCAATTGTCAGACAATGGTTGTGTATTGTTAGACAATATTGCCGTTTTAAACGTATGCCTGATAGATTGAATAAGCATGTGTTTATGTGGTCTGAGAGATGTGCGAGTAGAAGTGTGAAAAATTGGAGTTTCCGAGTGAAAGCGAAGTTGGAAGAATGGGAAGTGAGTGTTGAAAATGACGTCAGTGTTAAGCGCGTATGTGAACGTGTGCAAGCTGTATGTATGCAGAAATATAGGAGTGATTGGTATGAATTGTTGCACAAGCCAAGCGGTAGAACGGGACGGAATAAATTAAGAACGTATCGAATGTTTAAGAATGAGTATGGGTGTGAAAGTTATGTGAGTACGAATATGCCCCGTTCTTATCGCTCTGCCCTTTCCAAATTCAGATCTGGCACCGCCCCTTTGCATTTGGAAACCGGCAGATTTACAAATAAAGATGTGAGTGACAGAGTATGTTTCGAATGTAGTGAGAGTGTTGAGGATGAAAGACATGTGCTTTTACATTGCCCTGTGTATGACGAGTTGCGTGAAAGGTTGTATGAAAATGTCTGTTTTAGCTATCCCAACTTTAAAGAGCTCTGTGATGATGATAAATTTGTTTTACTTTTTAAACACAATGTATTTTTTACCGCCAAAACCTGCTTTTATATTTTACAAAAAAGGAAGCATATATTGTATGGTTAATATTATATTTTATATATGTATACATCCTTTATTTATAGCATTAGCTTTATATTTTTATATTTATATTTTATATTCTTTTTAGCAAGATAGTCTCTCATAACCCTTACAGGGTGGCTCACTTTTATGTCATTTATAATGTATATTTATGTATGTATTTTATGTGAGGTGAGACTCTAATAAAACATCTCTCTGTCTGTCTGTCTGTCTGCATTGGTCCATGCAATCATGAAATAATGTCAATTATGAAAACCTCTCAGGCATTTCTAAGTATTTCCAAAGTGATTAAGAAATTGGAAGTAGTTTTATAATTATTGCTTAGGAATCAGAATATTGAATATAGAAAATTGAATATGCAAGTAAATACATGAACGGTAATAAGACATACGAATTCTGTTTTCGACAATATTTTCAAGGCTTTTAGCTCCAATGCCTCATTTCATTTTTATCGTTATCGATTATTGATACTTTTTTGTCACCCATGTGTCATTGATCAGTAGTTTTCGTATTTTTTTATGTCTGAAGACACATATAGATAGATTATACAGATAGGTAGTAAAATGTTTCAATCGGGAAAAAACAGCAAATATGCGTCATCATATTATCAAATGGACATTCAATCTAAACTACGAGGCAGATGCAACTATACCTACAAATATGATCTGAAATATTGTTACATCATGTCTCCAGAAGGTAACTAAAATATATGTTTGAATGTTCATGCTTTATATATTCTGAAAAAACAACGTCATTAGAAATGATGTCCTACCGCAACGGTGTGTCAACAAAATAAATTTTAAGATTGTAATCTATATCGACACAATCTTTTAATGGTTTAAACATATTATCATTCAATAAAGAACCTGTGCACATGATTGTTGTTTATGAACATTCTCTGCGTGTGTAATGTATGCATTCATTCTGCTTCGAATCACTACCTGCTCATACATTTTATTGCAACAACATGTATACATTACTCTGTATGTATGACACATTAATAAACACTATCTCCTGATTTTGAGTGAGACGCTCAGGGTTCATTCATCCATAACAAGGCTGCTGGTCTCGCATTTAGCATTCCCGGCTTAGAACCATTTGATCAAAGGAGATCACAGCAGGAGGGCTAATTAGTGTCACAGTGTGTATCCACTGAGATGAGTGAACTGTCTATCTACTTACCTGGCCTAATCGACCAGGACCCATATTTTCGAAGCTATCTTAGTGCTAAGATAGTCGTAAGTCAATGATAATTTATGGCACTTACGACTATCTTAGCGCTAAGAGAGCTTCGAAAATATGGGCCCTGTGTAATAAATTACACCTCGCTTGTCTTACATCTTTTGTTTGGAGGGGATTTAGCTATATTCCTATAAGTATAGAGGAAGTGCGACTTGCAGTAAGTCAAGCTAAGAGAGGAAAAGCCCCGGGTAACGACAATATCCCAGCTGATGTTTTAAAGAATAACACTTGTATATTTTATCTCCATAAACTCTTTACTACATGTTATGAAACTGGATGTGTGCCTTCAAGCTGGGGCCAGGGGATCATTACGCCTATCCCTAAGTCCGGAGCAGACGACACGAGAGACCCGCTGTCCTACCGCGGGATCACACTCGCTAACGTCGCTCAACTACGGAACACATTTCAAGCCTTACATCAATAATCGAATCTAGGAAGTTTGAACGAAAATCTACTTTTACTGCTTTTATTGATTTAAAAAGGCATACGACTGTATAGACAGAGAGCTGTTGTGGAGTAAACTGGATGCTATTGGTGTGAATGGAAATATGTTCAAAGCAATTATGTCTATATATAATAATGTAAAATGTTCAGTTGATGTAAACGGTTTTTATACAAAATGGTTTGATGTAAATTCTGGCTTAAAACAAGGCTGCTTGTTATCCCCATTGCTTTTTAACTTGTTTGTTAACGATCTCATTGTTACTATTAACAGTTTGTCTTTGGGTGTTGATATTAATGGTTGTAATGTTGGCTTATTGGCTTATGCGGATGATATAGTTTTAATAGCTTCTAGTGAGAGTGACCTTAATATAATGCTTGAGTGTTTAAATAATTGGGTTGTTTCTAAAACAAATGAAGGTTAATTGCTCTAAGTCTTAAGTTATCCATTTTAGAGGAGCTTCAGTTGCCAGAACTAATGTTTTATTTCAGTGTGGTGATATGGAGTTAGAAGTTGTTGATAGTTATACTTATCTAGGCCTTCTTTTATCAGAGCATCTTGACTTTGGACGTATGGCAAAAGCTGTAGCAAATTTAGCCAGCAGGGCTTTAGGTCTGCTCATAACTAAATATAAATTGCTAGGTGGTATGCATTTTCGGACTTAGTTATATCAGTCCATGGTTTGGTCGATTATTGATTATGGTTGTGCAATATGGGGTACTTATACTTTTGCTTGAGTTAATGCTGTCCAAAATAGAGCTATGAGATTCTTTCTTGGGCTACGTAAGTTTGCTCCAAATAATGCTGTCATCGGTGATATGGGATGGTCCCCTACAGTTGTTAATCAATGGAGCACTGTGGTGAGATTCTTTGGACGTCTTAGCCATTTAGATCACAGCAGAGTTACAAGTAATATTTTTAGATGGAGTCATGTTTTATCTTTAAATAATAAGCACAATTGGAGTTTTAGAGATTATCTGTTTTAAATCTTGATCATTTTAGTGATATTAACGTTGTTTATCATATTCCTTATGTGGTCTCCAAAGTCAGGGAGGTTATTTTTAGTGAGTTTGTTGAGAAATGGAAACAGGATCTTTTAAAAGTTGATAGCATAACTGGTAGAGGAGGAAATAAGTTGCGCACTTATAGTACTTTTAAGTCAGAGTTTGGCTGTGAATTTTATGTCAATTGTGATATGTTTCGTTCTTTTAGGAGGTCGCTAGCTATGTTTAGATGCGGTGTAGTAGAAACTGGCCGTTATATTGGTTGTCCTTTAAATGAAAGGACTTGTTTTTACTGTAAAGATTGTATCGTAGCGAAGATGAAAAACATGTTTTATTGTACTGTCCTTTATATGATGATGAACGAATGCCTATTTTATCAAAATGTACTTATCTCTTTGATGGTTTTATACATCTTAATGATGTGGAAAAGGTCAGTTGTTTTTATCTGCCAAAACCTGTTTTAATGTTCTTAAAAAACGCACTGCAAATATGTATACATCTTAATGTTTATTTCACCTTGTACAATTTTCTACCATGTATAACTTTTATTAATTATTGCTTTTTTATGAAAAGTATCTCTCGTAATTCCTGAATGGCTGAAATTTTAATACTTTGATTTGGTATTTGTATTGAATTTGTATATAATTCTGTATTATGTTGAGGTGAGACAAAAATAAACTATCTGTCTGTCTGTCTGGATTTTGTTTGTTCGCCATTGTAGAGTGACCATTTTTGTTTCAAAGAGATTAAAATTGTCAAAAAGACTTTGACTATGAACAAAATTCTTTTTAAATTACGAGTTATTTAATTAAATATCAGTATTTTTTTGTTTTTGAAATTAATTATGACAGTGAACTGAGTTCGTTTGATAGTGAGAGCTGGTCAGCAGTGGCACTAATTAAAACAGGTTACAGCCCCACAATCGCAGTCAAGTAACCATCTAATCCCCTCTTAATCCCTGTCGAAACATACAGATGTGTGACAGGGTGAGGTGTCACCATGACACAAGATCAAAGTTAATCTGTTTGTGTTTATTACAAGGAGGCTGAGAGAGGATGTACTCACTCTACTAACTGAACATAATTAGAAGATTAATACGAACCAAATATTTAAGAATACATTACAAAAACAACTAACTAAAATATATCATACTCTGCACCAACATAATACATATACTAATATATTATATAATTTGTGACTTTTTTCCTGTAACATGTGTCCCTACATTCAACTGTGAAGATGTGAAGCGGGTAGTGCACATCATTATCTATTCATATGTCCAAATTATACTGGAAATGACAACGAAGATGCGCTTCACTTTTTCCTCATCTGTCCTATCTTCAGTAATATAAGGTTAAATGCACATTTCTTTTCCAAAGGGTTTAATTCTCTTCAATTTTAAATGGCAATAGAAAGTGTAATATACATGCACAGGACAAAGTGGTGGAACCCACTTGCCAGACCCTTCCGGATTCTCCCAAAAATTGGCGGTTCCTGAAGAATCTGGAAGAATCCAGCAAGCGGATTCCATTACTTTTTGTCCTGTGATGTATATTTGAGGTCTGAAGACACATATAGATAGATTATACAGATAGGTAGTAAAATGTTTAAATCGGGAAAAAACAGCAAATATGCGTCATCATATTATCAAATGGACATTCAATCTAAACTACGAGGCAGATGCAACTATACCTACAAATATGATCTGAAATATTGTTATATCATGTCTCCAGAAGGTAACTAAAATATATGTTTGAATGTTCATGCTTTATCTATTCTGAAAAAACAACGTCATTAGAAATTATGTCCTACCGCAATGGTGTGTCAACAAAATACATTTTAAGATTGTAATCTATATCGACACCATCTTTTAAAAACCTTTTGTTCCATTTTAATTTCTCTGGCTTACATTGTATCCAAAAAGATTTGAAATATCGATGTCAAGGATGAGTATGAAAATAGTAAAGCACTGCACCTGAAATGCATAGTGGGCTCTGAATTCCTAGCCTTTAAGACAATATGATAAGGCTTAAATCAGCCAGTTATAGAGTTATGCCTTGCGAATGGAAAAAGTTTGAAAACAGGACATAGGCATGTCCTGCCTCTCCTGAGGTACCCTTCATCAACAAACTTTCATTTCGTAGAGGCAGATTGTATTGCATTTTAACCTGCGCGCTCCCCTTGAACAGGGAAATAACGAAAGGGGCTGAATGTAGCTTTGCACTGTTAGTTCTAGAACATCAAAGGAAGCTGAGGATCGAAGCTGCTTATATTAATACCTCACCAGTACATACATACATTAACAAACACACCAGAACTGGACATAAACACAACCAGCTGTAGCATAATCATATGGTTTAAACATATTATCATTCAATAAAGAACCTGTGCACATGATTGTTGTTTATGAACATTCTCTGCGTGTGTAATGTATGCATTCATTCTGCTTCGAATCACTACCTGCTCATACATTTTATTGCATCAACTTGTATAAATTACTCTGTATGTATGACACATAAATAAACACTATCTCCTGATTTTGAGTGAGACGCTCAGGGTTCATTCATCCATAACAAGGCTGCTGGTCTCGCATTTAGCATTCCCGGCTTAGAACCATTAGATCAAAGGAGATCACAGCAGGAGGGCTAATTAGTGTCACAGTGTGTATCCACTGAGATGAGTGAACTGTCTATCTACTTACCTGGCCTAATCGACCAGGACCCATATTTTCGAAGCTATCTTAGTGCTAAGATAGTCGTAAGTCAATGATAATTTATGGCACTTACGACTATCTTAGCGCTAAGAGAGCTTCGAAAATATGGGCCCTGTGTAATAAATTACACCTCGCTTGTCTTACATCTTTTGTTTGGAGGGGATTTAGCTATATTCCTATAAGTATAGAGGAAGTGCGACTTGCAGTAAGTCAAGCTAAGAGAGGAAAAGCCCCGGGTAACGACAATATCCCAGCTGATGTTTTAAAGAATAACACTTGTATATTTTATCTCCATAAACTCTTTACTACATGTTATGAAACTGGATGTGTGCCTTCAAGCTGGGGCCAGGGGATCATTACGCCTATCCCTAAGTCCGGAGCAGACGACACGAGAGACCCGCTGTCCTACCGCTGGATCACACTCGCTAACGTCGCTCAACTACGGAACACATTTCAAGCCTTACATCAATAATCGAATCTAGGAAGTTTGAACGAAAATCTACTTTTACTGCTTTTATTGATTTAAAAAGGCATACGACTGTATAGACAGAGAGCTGTTGTGGAGTAAACTGGATGCTATTGGTGTGAATGGAAATATGTTCAAAGCAATTATGTCTATATATAATAATGTAAAATGTTCAGTTGATGTAAACGGTTTGATGTAAATTCTGGCTTAAAACAAGGCTGCTTGTTATCCCCATTGCTTTTTAACTTGTTTGTTAACGATCTCATTGTTACTATTAACAGTTTGTCTTTGGGTGTTGATATTAATGGTTGTAATGTTGGCTTATTGGCTTATGCGGATGATATAGTTTTAATAGCTTCTAGTGAGAGTGACCTTAATATAATGCTTGAGTGTTTAAATAATTGGGTTGT
Source organism: Gibbula magus (assembly GCA_936450465.1). Classification (NCBI taxonomy): domain Eukaryota; kingdom Metazoa; phylum Mollusca; class Gastropoda; order Trochida; family Trochidae; genus Gibbula; species Gibbula magus. Next base: position 48,467,118 of record OW388303.1, on the reverse strand, counting down.
TTCTAAAACAAATGAAGGTTAATTGCTCTAAGTCTTAAGTTATCCATTTTAGAGGAGCTTCAGTTGCCAGAACTAATGTTTTATTTCAGTGTGGTGATATGGAGTTAGAAGTTGTTGATAGTTATACTTATCTAGGCCTTCTTTTATCAGAGCATCTTGACTTTGGACGTATGGCAAAAGCTGTAGCAAATTTAGCCAGCAGGGCTTTAGGTCTGCTCATAACTAAATATAAATTGCTAGGTGGTATGCATTTTCGGACTTAGTTATATCAGTCCATGGTTTGGTCGATTATTGATTATGGTTGTGCAATATGGGGTACTTATACTTTTGCTTGAGTTAATGCTGTCCAAAATAGAGCTATGAGATTCTTTCTTGGGCTACGTAAGTTTGCTCCAAATAATGCTGTCATCGGTGATATGGGATGGTCCCCTACAGTTGTTAATCAATGGAGCACTGTGGTGAGATTCTTTGGACGTCTTAGCCATTTAGATCACAGCAGAGTTACAAGTAATATTTTTAGATGGAGTCATGTTTTATCTTTAAATAATAAGCACAATTGGAGTTTTAGAGATTATCTGTTTTAAATCTTGATCATTTTAGTGATATTAACGTTGTTTATCATATTCCTTATGTGGTCTCCAAAGTCAGGGAGGTTATTTTTAGTGAGTTTGTTGAGAAATGGAAACAGGATCTTTTAAAAGTTGATAGCATAACTGGTAGAGGAGGAAATAAGTTGCGCACTTATAGTACTTTTAAGTCAGAGTTTGGCTGTGAATTTTATGTCAATTGTAATATGTCTCGTTCTTTTAGGAGGTCGCTAGCTATGTTTAGATGCGGTGTAGTAGAAACTGGCCGTTATATTGGTTGTCCTTTAAATGAAAGGACTTGTTTTTACTGTAAAGATTGTATCGTAGCGAAGATGAAAAACATGTTTTATTGTACTGTCCTTTATATGATGATGAACGAATGCCTATTTTATCAAAATGTACTTATCTCTTTGATGGTTTTATACATCTTAATGATGTGGAAAAGGTCAGTTGTTTTTATCTGCCAAAACCTGTTTTAATGTTCTTAAAAAACGCACTGCAAATATGTATACATCTTAATGTTTATTTCACCTTGTACAATTTTCTACCATGTATAACTTTTATTAATTATTGCTTTTTTATGAAAAGTATCTCTCGTAATTCCTGAATGGCTGAAATTTTAATACTTTGATTTGGTATTTGTATTGAATTTGTATATAATTCTGTATTATGTTGAGGTGAGACAAAAATAAACTATCTGTCTGTCTGTCTGGATTTTGTTTGTTCGCCATTGTAGAGTGACCATTTTTGTTTCAAAGAGATTAAAATTGTCAAAAAGACTTTGACTATGAACAAAATTCTTTTTAAATTACGAGTTATTTAATTAAATATCAGTATTTTTTTGTTTTTGAAATTAATTATGACAGTGAACTGAGTTCGTTTGATAGTGAGAGCTGGTCAGCAGTGGCACTAATTAAAACAGGTAACAGCCCCACAATCGCAGTCAAGTGACCATCTAATCCCCTCTTAATCCCTGTCGAAACATACAGATGTGTGACAGGGTGAGGTGTCACCATGACACAAGATCAAAGTTAATCTGTTTGTGTTTATTACAAGGAGGCTGAGAGAGGATGTACTCACTCTACTAACTGAACATAATTAGAAGATTAATACGAACCAAATATTTAAGAATACATTACAAAAACAACTAACTAAAATATATCATACTCTGCACCAACATAATACATATACTAATATATTATATAATTTGTGACTTTTTTCCTGTAACATGTGTCCCTACATTCAACTGTGAAGATGTGAAGCGGGTAGTGCACATCATTATCTATTCATATGTCCAAATTATACTGGAAATGACAACGAAGATGCGCTTCACTTTTTCCTCATCTGTCCTATCTTCAGTAATATAAGGTTAAATGCACATTTCTTTTCCAAAGGGTTTAATTCTCTTCAATTTTAAATGGCAATAGAAAGTGTAATATACATGCACAGGACAAAGTGGTGGAACCCACTTGCCAGACCCTTCCGGATTCTCCCAAAAATTGGCGGTTCCTGAAGAATCTGGAAGAATCCAGCAAGCGGATTCCATTACTTTTTGTCCTGTGATGTATATTTGAGGTCTGATAGGTGATAGAAACGATCTCGAATCTTTCCGGCGGGAGATAGTATGTAGTCTTCCACTGTTTATATTGGAATTTTTCATAGAATGATGTTCTTCACATTATAATATGCTCACAGTTTTTCTTTGGAACTATATTCGTATTAACATGTAGTCATGGTTAGATTTTCAATGTTCTTCTGTGGCGTTAAACCTGTTTATGGCAAGATGGATAGGTTCATCAACATACGATTTTCATAAATGACTGTCATTATTTAACCACAATGACCTTAATCGTAACTTTTGAAAAACGAGGAATTCAACACATCTTGGAAATTCAACAATATTTTATTGTCGAAGAAAATACACAATGAGTGTAAAAGGAGTTGCCTGGTTATTCAGAATATGAAAAACGACCTCTTTTCTTTCTCTCGATGTGTTGATGTTGAAATGTGCTGCTAGTATCCTGCAATGAAAGAAATCATCATATATCACTATATTGTGAGAACAGTCTTACAGGGATACATTATACAGTGCTAATAAAAAGGTACTTGTTGTTTGGATTTGATGGACCAATCAGATTATAGAAATAAACAAAGATCGTTACTATATTCAATTTCATCATTTATTGAAATTATCAAAGTATACAAACCATATCCGCCAATACGGCCATGTCCAATGCCAATTCCATAGCCTCCAAGACCACCGTAGCCCATTCCGTAGTCGCCAAGACCACCGTAGCCCATTCCGTAGCCGCCAAGACCACCGTAGCCCATTCCGTAACCGCCAAGACCACCGTAGCCCATTCCGTAGCCGCCAAGACCACCGTAGCCCATTCCGTAGCCGCCAAGACCACCATAGCCCATTCCGTAGCCACCGAGACCACCGTAGCCCATTCCGTAGCCGCCAAGACCGCCTAAGCCCATTCCGTGGCCGCCAATACCACCATAGGCCATTCCGTAGCCACCAAGACCACCATAGCCCATTCCGTGGCCGCCAATACCACCAAAGCCCATTCCTCCTCCGTACGGGGTTGCCATGGCCAGAGAGAGAACACAGCACAGAAGGGTACACAGTTGGGATAGCATGGTGACGCTGAAAGAGTTAATTCAAAAACAATTTAGCAACCTGCTAGTATTTAAAAAGCATTGTAATGCTGAAATAATTTAATGAGAAGTTATTTAGGCAACATATTATAGAAGTAAAAAGCACTTGACATTTACAAATGCCAACACCGATCACAATTATTGAAATCCATTAGCAGTTTCATCATGTTTCCAAATTAAATTTATTTTATATAGTTTAAACATCATCTATTCATCTTCCTGAAAATCATGCTTTTAAGTACTCGTCATTTTGGAATGTACTTAATTGAGAGGAAAAAGGTCCGTTCTTCTTCTTGCAATGATTCGTCAAATTAAAGTAATGTGGCTACATTATGTCAACAACAATTTTAATTCACTTCAAACTTCTTCTCGAACAGTCTAGTCATACATTCTTTTTTAAAACCCAAAGTGGTTTGAAGAGAATTATATCTCTTATCGCCGCTAATGGCTGTGATACTGCCGAAGCGGCGTTAAACAATAACTCACCCACTCACTATATCTCTAACCTTGATGGATGCAATTGTCCATACATTTCATATAATTATCAAGGGAATTCAAAATCGACTTTATCCATCAGAAGTAATTTTTTTATCTACAGCTGCACTCTTTCTTTTGTCCTCTAGAGTATACCATTTTCACGTTGCTTTTTGTGGCAAGCAAACAGAAAACGACTCTGATTAGAAGGTTGATTTCTAGTAAATATCATACAGATAGATTGACCTACAGTCAATACTCACATAAAGTTCCTAGGTGGTGGCGAAGTGAGTGAAGCTGAAGTTGAGAAGTTTGTGATGGTCATTTTATCTGGTCAGTTCTTATAGTGGACCTGGTTTCCTACTGACCATCCTCTACATCAACTCTGATCACCAGGTGCAACATATCCTTTACAAAATAGGTGCTTTACCTGACAGTGATGCATTGGTCCATGCAATAATGAAATAATGTCAATTATGAAAACCTCTCAGGCATTTCTAAGTATTTCCAAAGTGATTAAGAAATTGGAAGTAGTTTTATAATTATTGCTTAGGAATCAGAATATTGAATATAGAAAATTGAATATGCAAGTAAATACATAAACGGTAATAAGACATACGAATTCTATTTAAGAAAATATTTTCAAGGGTTTTAGCTCCAATGCCTCATTTCAGTTTTATCGTTATCGATTATTGATAATTTTTTGCCACCCATGTGTCATTGATCAGTAGTTTTCGTATTTTTTTATGTCTGAAGACACATATAGATAGATTATACAGATAGTTAGCGAGTGTGATCCCGCGGTAGGACAGCGGGTCTCTCGTGTCGTCTGCTCCGGACTTAGGGATAGGCGTAATGATCCCCTGGCCCCAGCTTGAAGGCACACATCCAGTTTCATAACATGTAGTAAAGAGTTTATGGAGATAAAATATACAAGTGTTATTCTTTAAAACATCAGCTGGGATATTGTCGTTACCCGGGGCTTTTCCTCTCTTAGCTTGACTTACTGCAAGTCGCACTTCCTCTATACTGATAGGAATATAGCTAAATCCCCTCCAAACAAAAGATGTAAGACAAGCGAGGTGTAATTTATTACACAGGGCCCATATTTTCGAAGCTCTCTTAGCGCTAAGAAAGTCGTAAGTGCCATAAATTATCATTGACTTACGACTATCTTAGCACTAAGATAGCTTCGAAAATATGGGTCCTGGTCGATTAGGCCAGGTAAGTAGATAGACAGTTCATTCATCTCAGTGGATACACACTGTGACACTTAATTAGCCCTCTTGCTGTGATCTCCTTTGATCAAATGGTTCTAAGCCGGGAATGCTAAATGCGAGACCAGCAGCCTTGTTATGGATGAATGAACCCTGAGCGTCTCACTCAAAATCAGGAGATAGTGTTTATTAATGTGTCATACATACAGAGTAATTTATACATGTTGATGCAATAATATGTATGAGCAGGTAGTGATTCGAAGCAGAATGAATGCATACATTACACACGCAGAGAATGTTCATAAACAACAATCATGTGCACAGGTTCTTTATTGAATGATAATATGTTTAAACCATATGATTATGCTACAGCTGGTTGTTTTTATGTCCAGTTATCGTGTGTTTGTTAATGTATGTATGTACTGGTGAGGTATTAATATAAGCAGCTTCGATCCTCAGCTTCCTTTGATGTTCCAGAACTAACAGTGCAAAGCTACATTCAGCCCCTTTCGTTATTTCCCTGTTCAAGGGGAGCTCGCAGGTTAAAATGCAATACAATCTGCCTCTACGAAATGAAAGTTTGTTGATGAAGGGTACCTCAGGAGAGGCAGGACATGCCTATGTCCTGTTTTCAAACTTTTTCCATTCGCAAGGCATAACTCTATAGTAATCACGTGATCAAGGTGGCGAGGCGGGTGTACCGACTCGAGCTCTGCACTTACGGGTGTCAATATAGGATTTATATGCCGCCAAAAGGTGTGTAGTATCGTGTGTGATTTTAGCGAAGACACAGGGGTCAGTTATGGGTACCTATCGTTACACAGAACTCACTAAATCGCCGGAATATGGCAATCCTAACCTGCAGCTGACACAATCGTACGACACGTCACATGAACATGGCGTCCATCTGCTGACGTCAGGGCAGAATGTAAACAACATCAGCCAGCCCAGTAGTGTTGTCCACCCAGGTACACTTCCAGCTCCTCCCCACAACGAACCACCCCCTTGGATTAGACATATCATGCTTAGACTGGACAATATGGACACGATAATGAGAAAACTGGATGTACTAGAAGTTTCAGTCAGAAATACAGAAGTGAGTATGAGCAATATTGCTATGAAGGTTCAAAGTTTGGAGGTGGGTCAGCAAAATCTAACAGCTTCTATAAATGAAGTGGGTAGCATGACCAGAGACAATCACAACCAGTTACATCAGTTGAAGGCAGAAAATGCAGAACTTTTAACAAGAGTACAAAAATCAGAATCTTTAGCTTCTGAAATAAATGAACTGAAAGAAGCAAATATTGACCTTCAATGCAGACAAATGAGACAGAATCTGGTCTTCTTTAATGTGCCAGAATCAACTGGGGAAGAATGTAAGCTCGTCTTAGAAGACTTCTGTAAATCAGAGTTGAAAATCGAAGATAACATGAGATCTGCCTTTGATAGAGCTCATAGGGTAGGTCCAGTGAGGCGTGGTAAAATCCGCCCCATCGTAGCCAAGCTAATGACCAGTGACGATAAGGACAAAATAAAGAAACACGCTAGAAACCTGAAAGATACTGAATACGGTGTGTCAGACCAGTACCCAAGAGAAATACTAAATAGAAGAAGGCATCTTATACCATTCCAGAGGCAGGCTAAAAGGGCAGGAAAGAAGGCCTACATTCGAGTGGACAAACTTGTGGTGGACGACAAGGTAGTCCACATCCCAGAAGGAGAGACCCCAGAACGCATGTTCCCCACTTACGACGCAGACTACCCCAGGGTGGAGCAGAGCCAACCCAGAAGGACCTGAGATCGACTAGAGGATGTCGGCATCTTCTCGTGGAATGTCCAGGGATTGACTGATCATGAGAAATCTTCAATATACTTTAAGACTATTTTTGAACAAAATTCTATAATCATTTTAAGTGAAACATGGACATCTAAGAAAAGCAAAATTAACGTTGCAGGTTTTAAATCCTTTCATTTTCCGAGGACTAAATTGCATAAAAGGGCAAAACGAGCTAGTGGCGGAATTTTGATTTACGTGAAGAAGAATATAAGTAAAGGGGTTAAGCTTGTAAGTTCATTCAAGGATATGTGTGTGTGGTTGAAGCTAGAAAAAAGTTTCTTTGTTTTTCCAAAATCTGTGTTTTTGTGTGCAAGTTACATACCCCCGGAAGGTTCACCAGTTTATAAACATGTTGATCTCGATATCTTCTCCAAACTACAGGACGACACCAATAAGTATGATGAACAAGGTATTGTGCTCTTCCTGGGAGATGTAAACAGCAGGACAGGATGTCGGCCAGATTATGTGGAGCACGACAATGAAAATGACCTTGACATTAGCTACCAACCGGATACACAAACTCCACGTGCTTCACGTGACAAAACTGTAAACGCCCACGGGATACGACTGCTTACGGTGTGTAAGGCCACGGGCTTGCGCATTGCTAACGGTAGATTACATAGGGATGCTGACATCGGGGAGTACACCTACGATCACACCAATGGTTCAAGCGTGGTTGACTATTGTTTAATTAAAACTGAAAACTTTTACCTTGTTGACTCATTTGAAATTGGTGATATAACAGAATTCTCCGACCATAGACCATTGCTTCTACGTCTCAAGTCAAAACTACCTTCTACCAGATCGACAATGCACAACGATACAAGCAGCTTCACCTATCGAAAGTACAGTCAAGACAAAGATGATATCTTTAGAGAAGCGCTTAAAATGAAGTATGATAAACTTAAGGAATGTTTGAACAACGTCGATTCTCCATCAACTTTAGACGATGGCCTAAAATCATTTTCACTTGAAGTTGTAAATATCGCGGACGGTTTCTTCAAGCACACAGTGAAACAAACTTCTGGACAATTCGAAAGAACGGATTTCAACAAATGGTTCGATAACGAATGTTACACTCTGAGACAACAATTTAAACTAGCCAAGAAATACTACAAGAAATCACCAGGTACATCTCAAAGACAACATGTACTTCAATGTAGAAAACTCTATAAACAGAACCTACGAAAAAAGAAAAGACTTTACAAACAAAAGTCAGCTAAAGAACTAAAAAAACTAAAAGGAAAATCGCCCAAAGAGTTCTGGAAACGGTTTAATAAAAATAAGAACAAAAACAATATTGATGGGGATGATTTGGACTTAAATGACTTTTTCGAACATTTCAAGAAAATTCATACAGATATCGACTTCGTAAATCAAAGTGTTGAAGAAGAACTGTCGCACTTGGAAACTACTGATGATAACACAAATGAAGTGCTTGACAAACCCATCTCCTTTGACGAAATTATAAATGCACTTAAACAAATGAAAAAAGGAAAAGCCCCCGGAGAGGACGGAATTCTTGTAGAATATCTGGACTCGATAATGGACATCTTCGGCCAAGATATCACCACCTTGTTTAATAAGATATTTGACTCTGGATACTTCCCTTCTGTGTGGACTGTTGGACAAATCATACCAATACACAAAAAAGGAAGTCAAACGGACACAAACAATTATCGAGGGATCACTCTTCTCAGCAATTTTGGGAAGCTATTTTCAAAGATTTTGAATATAAGGCTTAACGAAGTTGTTTTGGAAAATAATCTTATTTCAGATGCACAGTTTGGATTCAAAAAGAAACATAGCACTATTGATTCAATATTTGTTTTACAGTCACTAATTGAAAAAAGTTTGAAAGACAATGGGAAACTATTTTGTGCATTTATAGACTACGAAAAAGCTTTTGATAGCGTCTACAGAAATGGATTGTGGCTGAAACTCTACAAGCTCGGTATAAACGGTAAAGTGACTAACATATGCCGGTCCATGTACGAAAGTGTAAAATCCAGTGTCAAACTACGAGATAAAACAAGTCCCACATTCAATTACAATATAGGATTAAGACAAGGTGAGATCCTATCCCCACTCCTTTTCTCACTTTTTATTGAAGATTTGGAACAACAACTATCAGGAGAAACAAACGCTGGGATCAACATAGATGACCTTATGCTTTATCTTCTACTTTTCGCTGATGACATGGTTTTATTCAGCGAAACACCAGATGGATTACAGAACTGTTTGAATAATCTTGATTCATATTGTGACTACTGGGGTCTCACGGTCAACATAAACAAGACCAAAATAGTGGTTTTCAGGAAGTCTAATTTACCTACCAACTTTAATTTCATCTATAATGGACAAATTTTGGAACTCCAGAATGAATTTAACTATCTTGGTCTGCTTATGTCATCGAACGGGAAATATACGAAAGCAATAAACGCCCTTGCAGACAAAGGTACAAAAACAGCGAACGCTCTTTTGTATGATATCAGAAAGAATAACCTGGATATTCAGACTTCAGTTGAACTCTTCGACTCCTGTGTAGCTCCTGTCCTTAATTACGGAAGTGAAGTATGGGGTTATGCTAAAGCAGAGAAAATAGAGAGAATTCACCGGAAATTTCTAAAACAACTTTTATCAGTGAAAGAGAGTACAAATAACATTCAAATATATGGAGAGCTCGGCCGTTTCCCTTTGTATATCAACAGACAAGTAGACATGGTGAAATATTGGCTAAAAGTGGTTTCCTCAGAGAACTGTGTTTTACAAACGATATTAGGGTTTATGACACAAAACTCCTCAACTTGGATCCGAGAAATAAAGCATATTTTGGAAACAAACGGATTTGGGTATATATGGATGAACCCCACTCTCACCACCCCCAGGGAGTTTACGCCCGTGCTCAGACGAAGGCTAGAGGACAACTTCATTACTGCATGGCAGTCAAACCTAAATAACTCTTCCCCGCTCTACCTATATAAAGAATATAAGATACAATTTAAACTAGAGGATTATATTAAGAAGATCAACAACGCAAACCACAGAAAAGCTCTATGCAAACTACGTTTATCGTCTCACTTGCTCTACATAGAGACCGGCCGCCATGGAAGTTACCGGGTACCCCGCAATGAGCGCGTGTGCACGCTGTGTAGCTGTATGGAATTAGAAGACGAATTCCATTTCATACTCGTTTGCCCAAAATATGCGGAGCTCCGTAGCAAATATCTAAAAAGATTCTACATCACCAAACCTTCATACTACAAGTTCATACTTCTCATGCAAACTGTTAATGTTACAGAAATGAAAATGTTAGCAAAATATTGTTTTGAAGCATTTAAAACCCGTAACTAACTAACTATCTCACTGTACATCCTCCCCCCACCTTTCATTACAAATGTATGTGTAATGGCCAGAGGCCAACATGGTCTGTGCTAATAAAGGTATCTGTCTGTCTGTCTATAACTGGCTGATTTAAGCCTTGTCATATTGTCTAAAGGCTAGGAATTCAGAGCCCACTATGCATTTCAGGTGCAGTGCTTTACTATTTTCATACTCATCCTTGACATCGATATTTCAAATCTTTTTGGATACAATGTAAGCCAGAACACGGAACACATTTCAAGCCTTACATCAATAATCGAATCTAGGAAGTTTGAACGAAAATCTACTTTTACTGCTTTTATTGATTTAAAAAGGCATACGACTGTATAGACAGAGAGCTGTTGTGGAGTAAACTGGATGCTATTGGTGTGAATGGAAATATGTTCAAAGCAATTATGTCTATATATAATAATTCGATAGATTTATTGATAACGACTCGCGTTGCTCCTGTGGTCATACGTACGAGGATGCACATCATTACTTGTTTATCTGTTCGAAATATAAAAAAAATTCGTCATGACAGCTCCTTTTATGTTAATGGTTACAACCTGAATACTGTTTTATATGGTAATAAGACCCTGTCTAATCACATCAATACAAAAATAATCGAATCTGTTTATAAATTCATATCTCTCAGTAGACGTTTCATTGAACACATTTTATATAATGCTTGTTTTACGATGTATTTATGTATCTTCATGATGTACTACTATGTATTTGGGGAGAGACATTTATATAGGGGCAACCCTGTTTGTCAATCCCATGTACCATGAGTACCTGAATAAATATTGTTTAAACCATAATAATGTAAACTGTTCAGTTAATGTAAACGGTTTTTATACAAAATGGTTTGATGTAAATTCTGGCTTAAAACAAGGCTGCTTGTTATCCCCATTGATTTTTAACTTGTTTGTTAACGATCTCATTGTTACTATTAACAGTTTGTCTTTGGGTGTTGATATTAATGGTTGTAATGTTGGCTTATTGGCTTATGCGGATGATATAGTTTTAATAGCTTCTAGTGAGAGTGACCTTAATATAATGCTTGAGTGTTTAAATGATTGGGTTGTTTCTAAAACAAATGAAGGTTAATTGCTCTAAGTCTTAAGTTATCCATTTTAGAGGAGCTTCAGTTGCCAGAACTAATGTTTTATTTCAGTGTGGTGATATGGAGTTAGAAGCTGTTGATAGTTATACTTATCTAGGCCTTCTTTTATCAGAGCATCTTGACTTTGGACGTATGGCAAAAGCTGTAGCAAATTCAGCCAGCAGGGCTTTAGGTCTGCTCATAACTAAATATAAATTGCTAGGTGGTATGCATTTTCGGACTTATTCTAAGAAATATCAGTCCATGGTTTGGTCGATTATTGTTTATGGTTGTGCAATATGGGGTACTTATACTTTTGCTTGAGTTAAAGCTGTCCAAAATAGAGCTATGAGATTCTTTCTTGGGATACGTAAGTTTGCTCCAAATAATGCTGTCATCGGTGATATGGGATGGTCCCCTACAGTTGTTAATCAATGGAGCACTGTGGTGAGATTCTTTAGACGTCTTAGCCATTTAGATCACAGCAGAGTTACAAGTAAGATTTTTTAGATGGAGTCATGTTTTATCTTTAAGTAATAAGCACAATTGGAGTTTTAGAGATTATCTGTTTTAAATCTTGATCATTTTAGTGATATTAACGTTGTTTATCATATTCCTTATGTGGTCTCCAAAGCCAGGGAGGTTATTTTTAGTGAGTTTGTTGAGAAATGGAAACAGGATCTTTTAAAAGTTGATAGCATAACTGGTAGAGGAGGAAATAAGTTGTGCACTTATAGTACTTTTAAGTCAGAGTTTGGCTGTGAATTTTATGTCAATTGTGATATGTCTCGTTCTTTTAGGAGGTCGCTAGCTATGTTTAGATGCGGTGTAGCTCTCATAAGAGTAGAAACTGGCCGTTATATTGGTTGTCCTTTAAATGAAAGGACTTGTTTTTACTGTAAAGATTTTATCGAAGCGAAGATGAAAAACATGTTTTTTTGTACTGTCCTTTATATGATGATGAACGAATGCCTATTTTATCAAAATGTACTTATCTCTTTGATGGTTTTATACATCTTAATGATGTGGAAAAGTTCAGTTGTTTTTATCTGCCAAAACCTGTTTTAATATTCTTAAAAAACGAACTGCAAATATGTATACATCTTAATGTTTATTTCACCTTGTACAATTTTCTACCATGTATAACTTTTATCAATTATTGCTTTTTTTATGAAAAGTATCTCTCGTAATTCCTTAGGGAATGGCTGAACTTTTAATACTTTGATTTGGTATTTGTATTGAATTTGTATATATTTCTCTATTATGTTGAGGTGAGACAAAAGTAAACTATCTGTCTGTCTATCTGTCTGTCTGTCTGTCTATATTCTGTTTCTAACTCGAACCACTTAATAAAGACAAAGATAACTTTTGGTTAGAATAAAAAACAAAATATATAAGATTGTACTGAATTATATAAATGCCAGAAAACAAATTTAGCATAAAAAAGTAAGATTTGCCCCAAAGAACTTCATGCAAATATCGCATGATTGACAAAATAGATTTGAATTGATATATTTTGAAATAGAAAACAACCATTTCAGACATTTAGCTCATCTTTTAAACATCTTTTAAAATTATCATTCCAACCGATACTGAACTAAAACGCTACAGAAATTTCAAAAGAAGAAATTGATGAATACCTTAAAACTCATAAACACGACATTACCATCTTCTCGGATGTTGCAGCTAATAAACAAAACTTAACTGCCATAGGCATTTACTCAGAAAATCTAAATCCAAATAAACAATAAAAAGAACTCGACATAGGGAAAGGATATATAAGGATATCTCTGGTATACTCAAATAAGAAAATATCAATCACATCAGATGCACTGAATGTCATTGAAGATATCAAATATAAGCGGCCAAATTCAATGTGTATTATGTAATAGTAACATTCGTTTATTTGCTGATGATACATCAATATATGTTATAAATAGATGATCATTTCACAGCAGTCGCGACTATAAATAACGATCTGGCCAAAATTGCAGACTGAGGCAAAAAGTGATAGGGATCATAAATAGACAGTGATGTTAGGCGTGTTCCGTGATACCCCCAGGAAGGCTCTCGCTGCTCGGCGCTGTATAGTGTACATCTCCTGGTACTTGTTCACTCCCCAGATCCCTGAACAGTAGGTTAAGATAGGTTGGACGAGACTGTCATATAGTCGAGTGAATACATTGAAGTGCATATCCCCACATGTGTTGTACTTGTGTAAAAGAAATCCCAGTGCTCTCGAGGATGACTTGATGAGTTCTTTTACAGCCACTCTCATATCACAGTGTTGATTCATCCATATGCCTAGGTATCTGTAGCTGTCAGAATAGTCAATCTCCATATCTCCACATCTAAACACTTGGAAACATATAGCTGAATTTTTCGGTCTGAAGTGCAGTATTTTCGTTTTTTCCCTATTAATCTTCAGTCGCCACTTTGCAGTCCAAGTGTACAGAACGTTCAGCAGATGTTGCAGTCCGTTGGCATCGGGGGATAGGAGGACAATATCATCGGCGTACAGAAGCACAGACACCTTGACGTCATCAATCTGCACACCACAGTTTGCTGCTTTCAGTTCAGTAGCCAGGTCGTTAATGTAGATAGAAAATAACGTTGGTGAGAGTACACAGCCTTGCTTAACGCCTGAGTCCACTGGGAATACACCGGTGCTGTACTGGTTAACTTTAACTGAACACGTAACGTTGTCGTAGAGGGATCTTATTGCAGCTAAAAGGTTGCCTGTGACGCCATACTCCATCAGTTTGTACCACAACAAATCACGGTTGATTGATTCAAAGGCTTTCTTAAAATCGATAAAACATGCAAACGTTTTCTTTTTGGTATTTTTTCTGTTGTTAACAATGTTATGAAGCTTATATACATGGTCGAGACACGATCGTCCCTTTCGAAATCCATTCTGTTCGTCCACCAACAATCGCAGTCAAGTAACCATCTAATCCCCTCTTAATCCCTGTCGAAACATACAGATGTGTGACAGGGTGAGGTGTCACCATGACACAAGATCAAAGTTAATCTGTTTGTGTTTATTACAAGGAGGCTGAGAGAGGATGTACTCACTCTACTAACTGAACATAATTAGAAGATTAATACGAACCAAATATTTAAGAATACATTACAAAAACAACTAACTAAAATATATCATACTCTGCACCAACATAATACATATACTAATATATTATATAATTTGTGACCTTTTTCCTGTAACATGTGTCCCTACATTCAACTGTGAAGATGTGAAGCGGGTAGTGCACATCATTATCTATTCATATGTCCAAATTATACTGGAAATGACAACGAAGATGCGCTTCACTTTTTCCTCATCTGTCCTATCTTCAGTAATATAAGGTTAAATGCACATTTCTTTTCCAAAGGGTTTAATTCTCTTCAATTTTAAATGGCAATAGAAAGTGTAATATACATGCACAGGACAAAGTGGTGGAACCCACTTGCCAGACCCTTCCGGATTCTCCCAAAAATTGGCGGTTCCTGAAGAATCTGGAAGAATCCAGCAAGCGGATTCCATTACTTTTTGTCCTGTGATGTATATTTGAGGTCTGATAGGTGATAGAAACGATCTTTCCGGCGGGAGATAGTATGTAGTCTTCCACTTTTTATATTGGAATTTTTCATAGAATGATGTTCTTCACATTATAATATGCTCACCGTTTTTCTTTGGAACTATATTCGTATTAACATGTAGTCATGGTTAGATTTTCAATGTTCTTCTGTGGCGTTAAACCCGTTTATGGAAAGATGGATAGGTTCATCAACATACGATTTTCATAAATGACTGTCATTATTTAACCACAATGACCTTAATCGTAACTTTTGAAAAACGAGGAATTCAACACATCTTGGAAATTCAACAATATTTTATTGTCGAAGAAAATACACAATGAGTGTAAAAGGAGTTGCCTGGTTAATCAGAATGTGAAAACGACCTCTTTTCTTTCTCTCTATGTGTTGATGTTGAAATGTGCTGCTAGTATCCTGCAATGAAAGAAATCATCATATATCACTATATTGTGAGAACAGTCTTACAGGGATACATTATACAGTGCTAATAAAAAGGTACTTGTTGTTTGGATTTGATGGACCAATCAGATTATAGAAATAAACAAAGATCGTTACTATATTCAATTTCATCATTTATTGAAATTATCAAAGTATACAAACCATATCCGCCAATACGGCCATGTCCAATGCCAATTCCATAGCCTCCAAGACCACCGTAGCCCATTCCGTAGCCGCCAAGACCACCGTAGCCCATTCCGTAGCCGCCAAGACCACCGTAGCCCATTCCGTAGCCGCCAAGACCACCATTGCCCATTCCGTAGCCACCGAGACCACCGTAGCCCATTCCGTAGCCGCCATGACCGCCTAAGCCCATTCCGTAGCCGCCAATACCACCATAGCCCATTCCGTAGCCACCAAGACCACCATAGCCCATTCCGTGGCCGCCAATACCACCAAAGCCCATTCCTCCTCCGTACGGGGTTGCCATGGCCAGAGAGAGAACACAGCACAGAAGGGTACACAGTTGGGATAGCATGGTGACGCTGAAAGAGTTAATTCAAAAACAATTTAGCAACCTGCTAGTATTTAAAAAGCATCGTAATGCTGAAATAATTTAATGAGAAATTATTAGGCAACATATTATAGAAGTAAAAAGCACTTGACATTTACAAATGCCAACACCGATCACAATTATTGAAATCCATAAGCAGTTTCATCATGTTTCCAAATTAAATTTGTTTTATATAGTTTAAACATCATCTATTTATATTCCTGAAAATCATGCTTTTAAGTACTCGTCATTTTGGAATGTACTTAATTGAGAGGAAAAAAGGTCCGTTCTTCTTCTTGCAATGATTCGTCAAATTAAAGTAATGTGGCTACATTATGTCAACAACAATTTTAATTCACTTCAAACTTCTTCTCGAACAGTCTAGTCATACATTCTTTTTTAAAACCCAAAGTGCGTTTGAAGAGAATTATATCTCTTATCGCCGCTAATGGCTGTGATACTGCCGAAGCGGCGTTAAACAATAACTCACCCACTCACTATATCTCTAACCTTGATGGATGCAATTGTCAATACATTTCATATAATTATCAAAGGCATTCAAAATCGACTTTATCCATCAGAAGTAATTTTTTTATCTACAGCTGCAATCTTTCTTTTGTCCTCTAGAGTATACCATTTTCACGTTGCTTTTTGTGGCAAGAAAACACAACACGACTCTGATTAGAAGGTTGATTTCTAGTAAATATCATACAGATAGATTGACCTACAGTCAATACTCACATAAAGTTCCTAGGTGGTGGCGAAGTGAGTGAAGCTGAAGTTGAGAAGTTTGTGATGGTCATTTTATCTGGTCAGTTCTTATAGTGGACCTGGTTTCCTACTGACCATCCTCTACATCAACTCTGATCACCAGGTGCAACATATCCTTTACAAAATAGGTGCTTTACCTGACAGTGATGCATTGGTCCATGCAATAATGAAATAATGTCAATTATGAAAACCTCTCAGGCATTTCTAAGTATTTCCAAAGTGATTAAGAAACTGGAAGTAGTTTTATAATTATTGCTTAGGAATCAGAATATTGAATATAGAAAATTTAATATGCAAGTAAATACATAAACGGTAATAAGACATACGAATTCTATTTAAGAAAATATTTTCAAAGGTTTTAGCTCCAATGCCTCGTTTCATTTTTATCGTTATCGATTATTGATAATTTTTTGCCACCCATGTGTCATTGATCAGTAGTTTTCGTATTTTTTTATGTCTGAAGACACATATAAATAGATTATACAGATAGGTAGTAAAATGTTTAAATCGGGGAAAAAACAGCAAATATGCGTCATCATATTATCAAATGGACATTCAATCTAAACTACGAGGCAGATGCAACTATACCTACAAATATGATCTGAAATATTGTTATATCATGTCTCCAGAAGGTAACTAAAATATATGTTTGAATGTTCATGCTTTATCTATTCTGAAAAAACAACGTCATTAGAAATTATGTCCTACCGCAATGGTGTGTCAACAAAATACATTTTAAGATTGTAATCTATATCGACACCATCTTTTAAAAACCTTTTGTTCCATTTTAATTTCTCTGGCTTACATTGTATCCAAAAAGATTTGAAATATCGATGTCAAGGATGAGTATGAAAATAGTAAAGCACTGCACCTGAAATGCATAGTGGGCTCTGAATTCCTAGCCTTTAAGACAATATGACAAGGCTTAAATCAGCCAGTTATAGAGTTATGCCTTGCGAATGGAAAAAGTTTGAAAACAGGACATAGGCATGTCCTGCCTCTCCTGAGGCACCCTTCATCAACAAACTTTCATTTCGTAGAGGCAGATTGTATTGCATTTTAACCTGCGAGCTCCCCTTGAACAGGGAAATAACGAAAGGGGCTGAATGTAGCTTTGCACTGTTAGTTCTAGAACATCAAAGGAAGCTGAGGATCGAAGCTGCTTATATTAATACCTCACCAGTACATACATACATTAACAAACACACGAGAACTGGACATAAAAACAACCAGCTGTAGCATAATCATATGGTTTAAACATATTATCATTCAATAAAGAACCTGTGCACATGATTGTTGTTTATGAACATTCTCTGCGTGTGTAATGTATGCATTCATTCTGCTTCGAATCACTACCTGCTCATACATTTTATTGCATCAACATGTATAAATTACTCTGTATGTATGACACATAAATAAACACTATCTCCTGATTTTGAGTGAGACGCTCAGGGTTCATTCATCCATAACAAGGCTGCTGGTCTCGCATTTAGCATTCCCGGCTTAGAACCATTTGATCAAAGGAGATCACAGCAGGAGGGCTAATTAGTGTCACAGTGTGTATCCACTGAGATGAGTGAACTGTCTATCTACTTACCTGGCCTAATCGACCAGGACCCATATTTTCGAAGCTATCTTAGTGCTAAGATAGTCGTAAGTCAATGATAATTTATGGCACTTACGACTATCTTAGCGCTAAGAAAGCTTCGAAAATATGGGCCCTGTGTAATAAATTACACCTCGCTTGTCTTACATCTTTTGTTTGGAGGGGATTTAGCTATATTCCTATCAGTATAGAGGAAGTGCGACTTGCAGTAAGTCAAGCTAAGAGAGGAAAAGCCCCGGGTAACGACAATATCCCAGCTGATGTTTTAAAGAATAACACTTGTATATTTTATCTCCATAAACTCTTTACTACATGTTATGAAACTGGATGTGTGCCTTCAAGCTGGGGCCAGGGGATCATTACGCCTATCCCTAAGTCCGGAGCAGACGACACGAGAGACCCGCTGTCCTACCGCGGGATCACACTCGCTAACGTCGCTCAACTACGGAACACATTTCAAGCCTTACATCAATAATCGAATCTAGGAAGTTTGAACGAAAATCTACTTTTACTGCTTTTATTGATTTAAAAAGGCATACGACTGTATAGACAGAGAGCTGTTGTGGAGTAAACTGGATCCTATTGGTGTGAATGGAAATATGTTCAAAGCAATTATGTCTATATATAATAATGTAAAATGTTCAGTTAATGTAAACGGTTTTTATACAAAATGGTTTGATGTAAATTCTGGCTTAAAACAAGGCTGCTTGTTATCCCCATTGCTTTTTAACTTGTTTGTTAACGATCTCATTGTTACTATTAACAGTTTGTCTTTGGGTGTTGATATTAATGGTTGTAATGTTGGCTTATTGGCTTATGCGGATGATATAGTTTTAATAGCTTCTAGTGAGATTGACCTTAATATAATACTTGAGTGTTTAAATAATTGGGTTGTTTCTAAAACAAATGAAGGTTAATTGCTCTAAGTCTTAAGTTATCCATTTTAAAGGAGCTTCAGTTGCCAGAACTAATGTTTTATTTCAGTGTGGTGATATGGAGTTAGAAGTTGTTGATAGTTATACTTATCTAGGCCTTCTTTTATCAGAGCATCTTGACTTTGGACGTATGGCAAAAGCTGTAGCAAATTTAGCCAGCAGGGCTTTAGGTCTGCTCATAACTAAATATAAATTGCTAGGTGGTATGCATTTTCGGACTTATTCTAAGTTATATCAGTCCATGGTTTTGTCGATTATTGATTATGGTTGTGCAATATGGGGTACTTATACTTTTGCTTGAGTTAATGCTGTCCAAAATAGAGCTATGAGATTCTTTCTTGGGCTACGTAAGTTTGCTCCAAATAATGCTGTCATCTGTGATATGGGATGGTCCCCTACAGTTGTTAATCAATGGAGCACTGTGGTGAGATTCTTTAGACGTCTTAGCCATTTAGATCACAGCAGAGTTACAAGTAAGATTTTTTAGATGGAGTCATGTTTTATCTTTAAGTAATAAGCGCAATTGGAGTTTTAGAGATTATCTGTTTTAAATCTTGATCATTTTAGTGATATTAACGTTGTTTATCATATTCCTTATGTGGTCTCCAAAGTCAGGGAGGTTATTTTTAGTGAGTTTGTTGAGAAATGGAAACAGGATCTTTTAAAAGTTGATAGCATAACTGGTAGAGGAGGAAATAAGTTGCGCACTTATAGTACTTTTAAGTCAGAGTTTGGCTGTGAATTTTATGTCAATTGTGATATGTCTCGTTCTTTTAGGAGGTCGCTAGCTATGTTTAGATGCGGTGTAGCTCCTATAAGAGTAGAAACTGGCCGTTATATTGGTTGTCTTTTAAATGAAAGGACTTGTTTTTACTGTAAAGATTTTATCGAAGCGAAGATGAAAACCATGTTTTATTGTACTGTCCTTTATATGTTGATGAACGAATGCCTATTTTATCAAAATGTACTTATCTCTTTGATGGATTTATACATCTTAATGATGTGGAAAAGGTCAGTTTTTTTTATCTGCCAAAACCTGTTTTAATATTCTTAAAAAACGCACTGCAAATATGTATACATCTTAATGTTTATTTCACCTTGTACAATTTTCTACCATGTATAACATTTATTAATAATTGCTTTTTTTATGAAAAGTATCTCTCGTAATTCCTTAGGGAATGGCTGAACTTTTAATACTTTGATTTGGTATTTGTATTGAATTTGTATATATTTCTCTATTATGTTGAGGTGAGACAAAAATAAACTATCTGTCAGTCTGTCTGTCTGTCTGTCTATATTCTGTTTCTAACTCGAACCACTTAATAAAGACAAAGATAACTTTTGGTTAGAATAAAAACAAAATATATAAGATTGTACTTAATTATATAAATGCCAGAAAACAAATTTAGCATAAAAAAGTAAGATTTGCCCCAAAGAACTTCATGCAAATATCGCATGATTGACAAAATAGATTTGAATTGATATATTTTGAAATAGAAAACAACCATTTCAAACATTTAGCTCATCTTTTAAACATCTTTTAAAATTATCATTCCAACCGATACTGAACTAAAACGCTACAGAAATTTCAAAAGAAGAAATTGATGAATACCTTAAAACTCATAAACACGACATTACCATCTTCTCGGATGTTGCAGCTAATAAACAAAACATAACTGCCATAGGCATTTACTCAGAAAATCTAAATCCAAATAAACAATAAAAAGAACTCGACATAGGGAAAGGATATATAAGGATATCTCTGGTATACTCAAATAAGAAAATATCAATCACATCAGATGCACTGAATGTCATTGAAGATATCAAATATAAGCGGCCAAATTCAATGTGTATTATGTAATAGTAACATTCGTTTATTTGCTGATGATACATCAATATATGTTATAAATAGATGATCATTTCACAGCAGTCGCGACTATAAATAACGATCTGGCCAAAATTGCAGACTGAGGCAAAAAGTGATAGGGATCATAAATAGATAATTATGCAGCGAATATCATTTTATTTCTAACAATGGACAGAACTTATTAATTGATGGTGACATTATCAAAGAAGTTTAAAATCAGAAGCATTTAGGTATACCACTTAAAAGTGATTGTTCTTGGAAAGTGCATATTATTTAAAAATTAGTCCAGTGATCAATTGTCTGAGGTGATTTCAAACATTTAGCTTGGGGATTTGTCCTTGGGGATTTTGTCTGTTCGCCATTGTAGAGTGACCATTTTTGTTTCAAAGAGATTAAAATTGTCAAAAAGACTTTGACTATGAACAAAATTCTTTTTAAATTACGAGTTATTTAATTAAATATCAGTATTTTTTTGTTTTTGAAATTAATTATGACAGTGAACTGAGTTCGTTTGATAGTGAGAGCTGGTCAGCAGTGGCACTAATTAAAACAGGTTACAGCCCCACAATGAATGAATGAATGAATGAATGAATGAATGAATGAATGAATGAATGAATGAATTGTTTATTTACGTGTCACGCATAACATTACATGGTACACATACAGATTGTAAATACATGATAAAATGGTTTAATGCAAGGCCTAAAAAGGCCGAGGAGACACGGTTGAAATGTACATAGATATAACCATAAAAGTAGAATTACAATAAAAACATGATATAATGGTAAGATAGAAATATGGTAATACACAACATGTAAAACTATTCATAAAATAATAAAAGTTAAGAAACAGTATGCTTTAAAAATTTACGGCGATAAAACATTTTAAAACACATTAAGCCTAATTTGGATAAAAAAGATGTAGAGGTTACCAAAAAGCTGAATTTAAAATCTAAGGTATTCCCAATAAAAGATTGATTACAAAACAATGTTGGTAAAACAGATTCACGTATGTCGTCATAAAAGGGACACTGTAAAAGAAAGTGTTTTTCGTCTTCAACACATGAGTGGGAGCAATATTTACAAGTTCTTTGGTCAGGTGGTGTAGGGGGAGTAGTGTATCTGCCCGTTTCGAGTTCTAGTTTAAGAGATCCACATCGTAGCGAGGCAAGTATGGAACGTTTGAAACGTGGGAGGCTTAGGTAAGATTCAGCTTTAAAAGTCGTTTTAAAAGTCCTGTAGGTCCTCAATTTTGGTAAAGATAGCACCTTTTCTTTCCAATATTTAACGTCGATTTCCTTAAGGCGTGCAGTGATTTGATGAATGATCCAGCTTGTACTTTTGTCAGTCCTGTTTAAAAGTTCTGTTAATTCAAGTTTATTAAAAACACATAAAACTCTTTTTTCCCACGATTTACTAGAACGCTTGGACCAGGTATGAATAGATGATGAAAGTGATCCAGCTGGCATTCTCTCTAATCGACACCACAGTCGGGCTACCTCAATGTAGACTCTGTGTTGAGGGTCAGCCCAGCCCAGGTCCCCCCTGACAGCGATGTTAGGCGTGTTCCGTGATACCCCCAGGAAGGCTCTCGCTGCTCGGCGCTGTATAGTGTACATCTCCTGGTACTTGTTCACTCCCCAGATCCCTGAACAGTAGGTTAAGATAGGTTGGACGAGACTGTCATATAGTCGAGTGAATACATTGAAGTGCATATCCCCACATGTGTTGTACTTGTGTAAAAGAAATCCCAGTGCTCTCGAGGATGACTTGATGAGTTCTTTTACAGCCACTCTCATATCACAGTGTTGATTCATCCATATGCCTAGGTATCTGTAGCTGTCAGAATAGTCAATCTCCATATCTCCACATCTAAACACTTGGAAACATACAGCTGAATTTTTCGGTCTGAAGTGCAGTATTTTCGTTTTTTCCCTATTAATCTTCAGTCGCCACTTTGCAGTCCAAGTGTACAGAACGTTCAGCAGATGTTGCAGTCCGTTGGCATCGGGGGATAGGAGGACAATATCATCGGCGTACAGAAGCACAGACACCTTGACGTCATCAATCTGCACACCACAGTTTGCTGCTTTCAGTTCAGTAGCCAGGTCGTTAATGTAGATAGAAAATAACGTTGGTGAGAGTACACAGCCTTGCTTAACGCCTGAGTCCACTGGGAATACACCGGTGCTGTACTGGTTAACTTTAACTGAACACGTAACGTTGTCGTAGAGGGATCTTATTGCAGCTAAAAGGTTGCCTGTGACGCCATACTCCATCAGTTTGTACCACAACAAATCACGGTTGATTGATTCAAAGGCTTTCTTAAAATCGATAAAACATGCAAACGTTTTCTTTTTGGTATTTTTTCTGTTGTTAACAATGTTATGAAGCTTATATACATGGTCGAGACACGATCGTCCCTTTCGAAATCCATTCTGTTCGTCCACCAACAATCGCAGTCAAGTAACCATCTAATCCCCTCTTAATCCCTGTCGAAACATACAGATGTGTGACAGGGTGAGGTGTCACCATGACACAAGATCAAAGTTAATCTGTTTGTGTTTATTACAAGGAGGCTGAGAGAGGATGTACTCACTCTACTAACTGAACATAATTAGAAGATTAATACGAACCAAATATTTAAGAATACATTACAAAAACAACTAACTAAAATATATCATACTCTGCACCAACATAATACATATACTAATATATTATATAATTTGTGACTTTTTTCCTGTAACATGTGTCCCTACATTCAACTGTGAAGATGTGAAGCGGGTAGTGCACATCATTATCTATTCATATGTCCAAATTATACTGGAAATGACAACGAAGATGCGCTTCGCTTTTTCCTCATCTGTCCTATCTTCAGTAATATAAGGTTAAATGCACATTTCTTTTCCAAAGGGTTTAATTCTCTTCAATTTTAAATGTCAATAGAAAGTGTAATATACATGCACAGGACAAAGTGGTGGAACCCACTTGCCAGACCCTTCCGGATTCTCCCAAAAATTGGCGGTTCCTGAAGAATCTGGAAGAATCCAGCAAGCGGATTCCATTACTTTTTGTCCTGTGATGTATATTTGAGGTCTGATAGGTGATAGAAACGATCTTTCCGGCGGGAGATAGTATGTAGTCTTCCACTGTTTATATTGGAATTTTTCATAGAATGATGTTCTTCACATTATAATATGTTCACAGTTTTTCTTTGGAACTATATTCGTATTAACATGTAGTCATGGTTAGATTTTCAATGTTCTTCTGTGGCGTTAAACCCGTTTATGGAAAGATGGATAGGTTCATCAACATACGATTTTCATAAATGACTGTCATTATTTAACCACAATGACCTTAATCGTAACTTTTGAAAAACGAGAAATTCAACACATCTTGGAAATTCAACAATCTTTTATTGTCGAAGAAAATACACAATGAGTGTAAAAGGAGTTGCCTGGTTATTCAGAATGTGAAAACGACCTCTTTTCTTTCTCTCGATGTGTTGATGTTGAAATGTGCTGCTAGTATCCTGCAATGAAAGAAATCATCATATATCACTATATTGTGAGAACAGTCTTACAGGGATACATTATACAGTGCTAATAAAAAGGTACTTGTTGTTTGGATTTGATGGACCAATCAGATTATAGAAATAAACAAAGATCGTTACTATATTCAATTTAATCATTTATTGAAATTATCAAAGTATACAAACCATATCCGCCAATACGGCCATGTCCAATGCCAATTCCATAGC
This sequence comes from Gibbula magus, assembly GCA_936450465.1. NCBI lineage: Eukaryota > Metazoa > Mollusca > Gastropoda > Trochida > Trochidae > Gibbula > Gibbula magus. Next base: position 48,442,345 of record OW388303.1, on the reverse strand, counting down.
CTCCAAGACCACCGTAGCCCATTCCGTAGCCGCCAAGACCACCGTAGCCCATTCCGTAGCCGCCAAGACCACCGTAGCCCATTCCGTAGCCGCCAAGACCACCATTGCCCATTCCGTAGCCACCGAGACCACCGTAGCCCATTCCGTAGCCGCCATGACCGCCATAGCCCATTCCGTAGCCGCCAATACCACCATAGCCCATTCCGTAGCCACCAAGACCACCATAGCCCATTCCGTGGCCGCCAATACCACCAAAGCCCATTCCTCCTCCGTACGGGGTTGCCATGGCCAGAGAGAGAACACAGCACAGAAGGGTACACAGTTGGGATAGCATGGTGACGCTGAAAGAGTTAATTCAAAAACAATTTAGCAACCTGCTAGTATTTAAAAAGCATTGTAATGCTGAAATAATTTAATGAGAAATTATTAGGCAACATATTATAGAAGTAAAAAGCACTTGACATTTACAAATGCCAACACCGATCACAATTATTGAAATCCATAAGCAGTTTCATCATGTTTCCAAATTAAATTTGTTTTATATAGTTTAAACATCATCTATTTATATTCCTGCAAATCATGCTTTTAAGTACTCGTCATTTTGGAATGTACTTAATTGAGAGGAAAAAAGGTCCGTTCTTCTTCTTGCAATGATTCGTCAAATTAAAGTAATGTGGCTACATTATGTCAACAACAATTTTAATTCACTTCAAACTTCTTCTCGAACAGTCTAGTCATACATTCTTTTTTAAAACCCAAAGTGCGTTTGAAGAGAATTATATCTCTTATCGCCGCTAATGGCTGTGATACTGCCGAAGCGGCGTTAAACAATAACTCACCCACTCACTATATCTCTAACCTTGATGGATGCAATTGTCCATACATTTCATATAATTATCAAAGGCATTCAAAATCGACTTTATCCATCAGAAGTAATTTTTTTATCTACAGCTGCAATCTTTCTTTTGTCCTCTAGAGTATACCATTTTCACGTTGCTTTTTGTGGCAAGCAAACAGAAAACGACTCTGATTAGAAGGTTGATTTCTAGTAAATATCATACAGATAGATTGACCTACAGTCAATACTCACATAAAGTTCCTAGGTGGTGGCGAAGTGAGTGAAGCTGAAGTTGAGAAGTTTGTGATGGTCATTTTATCTGGTCAGTTCTTATAGTGGACCTGGTTTCCTACTGACCATCCTCTACATCAACTCTGATCACCAGGTGCAACATATCCTTTACAAAATAGGTGCTTTACCTGACAGTGATGCATTGGTCCATGCAATAATGAAATAATGTCAATTATGAAAACCTCTCAGGCATTTCTAAGTATTTCCAAAGTGATTAAGAAACTGGAAGTAGTTTTATAATTATTGCTTAGGAATCAGAATATTGAATATAGAAAATTTAATATGCAAGTAAATACATAAACGGTAATAAGACATACGAATTCTATTTAAGAAAATATTTTCAAAGGTTTTAGCTCCAATGCCTCGTTTCATTTTTATCGTTATCGATTATTGATAATTTTTTGCCACCCATGTGTCATTGATCAGTAGTTTTCGTATTTTTTTATGTCTGAAGACACATATAAATAGATTATACAGATAGGTAGTAAAATGTTTAAATCGGGGAAAAAACAGCAAATATGCGTCATCATATTATCAAATGGACATTCAATCTAAACTACGAGGCAGATGCAACTATACCTACAAATATGATCTGAAATATTGTTATATCATGTCTCCAGAAGGTAACTAAAATATATGTTTGAATGTTCATGCTTTATCTATTCTGAAAAAACAACGTCATTAGAAATTATGTCCTACCGCAATGGTGTGTCAACAAAATACATTTTAAGATTGTAATCTATATCGACACCATCTTTTAAAAACCTTTTGTTCCATTTTAATTTCTCTGGCTTACATTGTATCCAAAAAGATTTGAAATATCGATGTCAAGGATGAGTATGAAAATAGTAAAGCACTGCACCTGAAATGCATAGTGGGCTCTGAATTCCTAGCCTTTAAGACAATATGACAAGGCTTAAATCAGCCAGTTATAGAGTTATGCCTTGCGAATGGAAAAAGTTTGAAAACAGGACATAGGCATGTCCTGCCTCTCCTGAGGCACCCTTCATCAACAAACTTTCATTTCGTAGAGGCAGATTGTATTGCATTTTAACCTGCGAGCTCCCCTTGAACAGGGAAATAACGAAAGGGGCTGAATGTAGCTTTGCACTGTTAGTTCTAGAACATCAAAGGAAGCTGAGGATCGAAGCTGCTTATATTAATACCTCACCAGTACATACATACATTAACAAACACACGAGAACTGGACATAAAAACAACCAGCTGTAGCATAATCATATGGTTTAAACATATTATCATTCAATAAAGAACCTGTGCACATGATTGTTGTTTATGAACATTCTCTGCGTGTGTAATGTATGCATTCATTCTGCTTCGAATCACTACCTGCTCATACATTTTATTGCATCAACATGTATAAATTACTCTGTATGTATGACACATAAATAAACACTATCTCCTGATTTTGAGTGAGACGCTCAGGGTTCATTCATCCATAACAAGGCTGCTGGTCTCGCATTTAGCATTCCCGGCTTAGAACCATTTGATCAAAGGAGATCACAGCAGGAGGGCTAATTAGTGTCACAGTGTGTATCCACTGAGATGAGTGAACTGTCTATCTACTTACCTGGCCTAATCGACCAGGACCCATATTTTCGAAGCTATCTTAGTGCTAAGATAGTCGTAAGTCAATGATAATTTATGGCACTTACGACTATCTTAGCGCTAAGAGAGCTTCGAAAATATGGGCCCTGTGTAATAAATTACACCTCGCTTGTCTTACATCTTTTGTTTGGAGGGGATTTAGCTATATTCCTATCAGTATAGAGGAAGTGCGACTTGCAGTAAGTCAAGCTAAGAGAGGAAAAGCCCCGGGTAACGACAATATCCCAGCTGATGTTTTAAAGAATAACACTTGTATATTTTATCTCCATAAACTCTTTACTACATGTTATGAAACTGGATGTGTGCCTTCAAGCTGGGGCCAGGGGATCATTACGCCTATCCCTAAGTCCGGAGCAGACGACACGAGAGACCCGCTGTCCTACCGCGGGATCACACTCGCTAACGTCGCTCAACTACGGAACACATTTCAAGCCTTACATCAATAATCGAATCTAGGAAGTTTGAACGAAAATCTACTTTTACTGCTTTTATTGATTTAAAAAGGCATACGACTGTATAGACAGAGAGCTGTTGTGGAGTAAACTGGATCCTATTGGTGTGAATGGAAATATGTTCAAAGCAATTATGTCTATATATAATAATGTAAAATGTTCAGTTAATGTAAACGGTTTTTATACAAAATGGTTTGATGTAAATTCTGGCTTAAAACAAGGCTGCTTGTTATCCCCATTGCTTTTTAACTTGTTTGTTAACGATCTCATTGTTACTATTAACAGTTTGTCTTTGGGTGTTGATATTAATGGTTGTAATGTTGGCTTATTGGCTTATGCGGATGATATAGTTTTAATAGCTTCTAGTGAGATTGACCTTAATATAATACTTGTGTGTGTTTAAATAATTGGGTTGTTTCTAAAACAAATGAAGGTTAATTGCTCTAAGTCTTAAGTTATCCATTTTAAAGGAGCTTCAGTTGCCAGAACTAATGTTTTATTTCAGTGTGGTGATATGGAGTTAGAAGTTGTTGATAGTTATACTTATCTAGGCCTTCTTTTATCAGAGCATCTTGACTTTGGACGTATGGCAAAAGCTGTAGCAAATTTAGCCAGCAGGGCTTTAGGTCTGCTCATAACTAAATATAAATTGCTAGGTGGTATGCATTTTCGGACTTATTCTAAGTTATATCAGTCCATGGTTTTGTCGATTATTGATTATGGTTGTGCAATATGGGGTACTTATACTTTTGCTTGAGTTAATGCTGTCCAAAATAGAGCTATGAGATTCTTTCTTGGGCTACGTAAGTTTGCTCCAAATAATGCTGTCATCTGTGATATGGGATGGTCCCCTACAGTTGTTAATCAATGGAGCACTGTGGTGAGATTCTTTAGACGTCTTAGCCATTTAGATCACAGCAGAGTTACAAGTAAGATATTTTAGATGGAGTCATGTTTTATCTTTAAGTAATAAGCGCAATTGGAGTTTTAGAGATTATCTGTTTTAAATCTTGATCATTTTAGTGATATTAACGTTGTTTATCATATTCCTTATGTGGTCTCCAAAGTCAGGGAGGTTATTTTTAGTGAGTTTGTTGAGAAATGGAAACAGGATCTTTTAAAAGTTGATAGCATAACTGGTAGAGGAGGAAATAAGTTGCGCACTTAAAGTACTTTTAAGTCAGAGTTTGGCTGTGAATTTTATGTCAATTGTGATATGTCTCGTTCTTTTAGGAGGTCGCTAGCTATGTTTAGATGCGGTGTAGCTCCTATAAGAGTAGAAACTGGCCGTTATATTGGTTGTCTTTTAAATGAAAGGACTTGTTTTTACTGTAAAGATTTTATCGAAGCGAAGATGAAAACCATGTTTTATTGTACTGTCCTTTATATGTTGATGAACGAATGCCTATTTTATCAAAATGTACTTATCTCTTTGATGGATTTATACATCTTAATGATGTGGAAAAGGTCAGTTTTTTTTATCTGCCAAAACCTGTTTTAATATTCTTAAAAAACGCACTGCAAATATGTATACATCTTAATGTTTATTTCACCTTGTACAATTTTCTACCATGTATAACATTTATTAATTATTGCTTTTTTTTATGAAAAGTATCTCTCGTAATTCCTTAGGGAATGGCTGAACTTTTAATACTTTGATTTGGTATTTGTATTGAATTCGTATATATTTCTCTATTATGTTGAGGTGAGACAAAAATAAACTATCTGTCAGTCTGTCTGTCTGTCTGTCTGTCTGTCTATATTCTGTTTCTAACTCGAACCACTTAATAAAGACAAAGATAACTTTTGGTTAGAATAAAAACAAAATATATAAGATTGTACTGAATTATATAAATGCCAGAAAACAAATTTAGCATAAAAAAGTAAGATTTGCCCCAAAGAACTTCATGCAAATATCGCATGATTGACAAAATAGATTTGAATTGATATATTTTGAAATAGAAAACAACCATTTCAAACATTTAGCTCATCTTTTAAACATCTTTTAAAATTATCATTCCAACCGATACTGAACTAAAACGCTACAGAAATTTCAAAAGAAGAAATTGATGAATACCTTAAAACTCATAAACACGACATTACCATCTTCTCGGATGTTGCAGCTAATAAACAAAACATAACTGCCATAGGCATTTACTCAGAAAATCTAAATCCAAATAAACAATAAAAAGAACTCGACATAGGGAAAGGATATATAAGGATATCTCTGGTATACTCAAATAAGAAAATATCAATCACATCAGATGCACTGAATGTCATTGAAGATATCAAATATAAGCGGCCAAATTCAATGTGTATTATGTAATAGTAACATTCGTTTATTTGCTGATGATACATCAATATATGTTATAAATAGATGATCATTTCACAGCAGTCGCGACTATAAATAACGATCTGGCCAAAATTGCAGACTGAGGCAAAAAGTGATAGGGATCATAAATAGATAATTATGCAGCGAATATCATTTTATTTCTAACAATGGACAGAACTTATTAATTGATGGTGACATTATCAAAGAAGTTTAAAATCAGAAGCATTTAGGTATACCACTTAAAAGTGATTGTTCTTGGAAAGTGCATATTATTTAAAAATTAGTCCAGTGATCAATTGTCTGAGGTGATTTCAAACATTTAGCTTGGGGATTTGTCCTTGGGGATTTTGTCTGTTCGCCATTGTAGAGTGACCATTTTTGTTTCAAAGAGATTAAAATTGTCAAAAAGACTTTGACTATGAACAAAATTCTTTTTAAATTACGAGTTATTTAATTAAATATCAGTATTTTTTTGTTTTTGAAATTAATTATGACAGTGAACTGAGTTCGTTTGATAGTGAGAGCTGGTCAGCAGTGGCACTAATTAAAACAGGTTACAGCCCCACAATGAATGAATGAATGAATGAATGAATGAATGAATGAATTGTTTATTTACGTGTCACGCATAACATTACATGGTACACATACAGATTGTAAATACATGATAAAATGGTTTAATGCAAGGCCTAAAAAGGCCGAGGAGACACGGTTGAAATGTACATAGATATAACCATAAAAGTAGAATTACAATAAAAACATGATATAATGGTAAGATAGAAATATGGTAATACACAACATGTAAAACTATTCATAAAATAATAAAAGTTAAGAAACAGTATGCTTTAAAAATTTACGGCGATAAAACATTTTAAAACACATTAAGCCTAATTTGGATAGAAAAGATGTAGAGGTTACCAAAAAGCTGAATTTAAAATCTAAGGTATTCCCAATAAAAGATTGATTACAAAACAATGTTGGTAAAACAGATTCACGTATGTCGTCATAAAAGGGACACTGTAAAAGAAAGTGTTTTTCGTCTTCAACACATGAGTGGGAGCAATATTTACAAGTTCTTTGGTCAGGTGGTGTAGGGGGAGTAGTGTATCTGCCCGTTTCGAGTTCTAGTTTAAGAGATCCACATCGTAGCGAGGCAAGTATGGAACGTTTGAAACGTGGGAGGCTTAGGTAAGATTCAGCTTTAAAAGTCGTTTTAAAAGTCCTGTAGGTCCTCAATTTTGGTAAAGATAGCACCTTTTCTTTCCAATATTTAACGTCGATTTCCTTAAGGCGTGCAGTGATTTGATGAATGATCCAGCTTGTACTTTTGTCAGTCCTGTTTAAAAGTTCTGTTAATTCAAGTTTATTAAAAACACATAAAACTCTTTTTTCCCACGATTTACTAGAACGCTTGGACCAGGTATGAATAGATGATGAAAGTGATCCAGCTGGCATTCTCTCTAATCGACACCACAGTCGGGCTACCTCAATGTAGACTCTGTGTTGAGGGTCAGCCCAGCCCAGGTCCCCCCTGACAGCGATGTTAGGCGTGTTCCGTGATACCCCCAGGAAGGCTCTCGCTGCTCGGCGCTGTATAGTGTACATCTCCTGGTACTTGTTCACTCCCCAGATCCCTGAACAGTAGGTTAAGATAGGTTGGACGAGACTGTCATATAGTCGAGTGAATACATTGAAGTGCATATCCCCACATGTGTTGTACTTGTGTAAAAGAAATCCCAGTGCTCTCGAGGATGACTTGATGAGTTCTTTTACAGCCACTCTCATATCACAGTGTTGATTCATCCATATGCCTAGGTATCTGTAGCTGTCAGAATAGTCAATCTCCATATCTCCACATCTAAACACTTGGAAACATACAGCTGAATTTTTCGGTCTGAAGTGCAGTATTTTCGTTTTTTCCCTATTAATCTTCAGTCGCCACTTTGCAGTCCAAGTGTACAGAACGTTCAGCAGATGTTGCAGTCCGTTGGCATCGGGGGATAGGAGGACAATATCATCGGCGTACAGAAGCACAGACACCTTGACGTCATCAATCTGCACACCACAGTTTGCTGCTTTCAGTTCAGTAGCCAGGTCGTTAATGTAGATAGAAAATAACGTTGGTGAGAGTACACAGCCTTGCTTAACGCCTGAGTCCACTGGGAATACACCGGTGCTGTACTGGTTAACTTTAACTGAACACGTAACGTTGTCGTAGAGGGATCTTATTGCAGCTAAAAGGTTGCCTGTGACGCCATACTCCATCAGTTTGTACCACAACAAATCACGGTTGATTGATTCAAAGGCTTTCTTAAAATCGATAAAACATGCAAACGTTTTCTTTTTGGTATTTTTTCTGTTGTTAACAATGTTATGAAGCTTATATACATGGTCGAGACACGATCGTCCCTTTCGAAATCCATTCTGTTCGTCCACCAACAATCGCAGTCAAGTAACCATCTAATCCCCTCTTAATCCCTGTCGAAACATACAGATGTGTGACAGGGTGAGGTGTCACCATGACACAAGATCAAAGTTAATCTGTTTGTGTTTATTACAAGGAGGCTGAGAGAGGATGTACTCACTCTACTAACTGAACATAATAAGAAGATTAATACGAACCAAATATTTAAGAATACATTACAAAAACAACTAACTAAAATATATCATACTCTGCACCAACATAATACATATACTAATATATTATATAATTTGTGACTTTTTTCCTGTAACATGTGTCCCTACATTCAACTGTGAAGATGTGAAGCGGGTAGTGCACATCATTATCTATTCATATGTCCAAATTATACTGGAAATGACAACGAAGATGCGCTTCGCTTTTTCCTCATCTGTCCTATCTTCAGTAATATAAGGTTAAATGCACATTTCTTTTCCAAAGGGTTTAATTCTCTTCAATTTTAAATGTCAATAGAAAGTGTAATATACATGCACAGGACAAAGTGGTGGAACCCACTTGCCAGACCCTTCCGGATTCTCCCAAAAATTGGCGGTTCCTGAAGAATCTGGAAGAATCCAGCAAGCGGATTCCATTACTTTTTGTCCTGTGATGTATATTTGAGGTCTGATAGGTGATAGAAACGATCTTTCCGGCGGGAGATAGTATATAGTCTTCCACTGTTTATATTGGAATTTTTCATAGAATGATGTTCTTCACATTATAATATGTTCACAGTTTTTCTTTGGAACTATATTCGTATTAACATGTAGTCATGGTTAGATTTTCAATGTTCTTCTGTGGCGTTAAACCCGTTTATGGAAAGATGGATAGGTTCATCAACATACGATTTTCATAAATGACTGTCATTATTTAACCACAATGACCTTAATCGTAACTTTTGAAAAACGAGGAATTCAACACATCTTGGAAATTCAACAATCTTTTATTGTCGAAGAAAATACACAATGAGTGTAAAAGGAGTTGCCTGGTTATTCAGAATGTGAAAACGACCTCTTTTCTTTCTCTCGATGTGTTGATGTTGAAATGTGCTGCTAGTATCCTGCAATGAAAGAAATCATCATATATCACTATATTGTGAGAACAGTCTTACAGGGATACATTATACAGTGCTAATAAAAAGGTACTTGTTGTTTGGATTTGATGGACCAATCAGATTATAGAAATAAACAAAGATCGTTACTATATTCAATTTAATCATTTATTGAAATTATCAAAGTATACAAACCATATCCGCCAATACGGCCATGTCCAATGCCAATTCCATAGCCTCCAAGACCACCGTAGCCCATTCCGTAGCCGCCAAGACCACCGTAGCCCATTCCGTAGCCGCCAAGACCACCGTAGCCCATTCCGTAGCCGCCAAGACCACCATTGCCCATTCCGTAGCCACCGAGACCACCGTAGCCCATTCCGTAGCCGCCATGACCGCCATAGCCCATTCCGTAGCCGCCAATACCACCATAGCCCATTCCGTAGCCACCAAGACCACCATAGCCCATTCCGTGGCCGCCAATACCACCAAAGCCCATTCCTCCTCCGTACGGGGTTGCCATGGCCAGAGAGAGAACACAGCACAGAAGGGTACACAGTTGGGATAGCATGGTGACGCTGAAAGAGTTAATTCAAAAACAATTTAGCAACCTGCTAGTATTTAAAAAGCATTGTAATGCTGAAATAATTTAATGAGAAATTATTAGGCAACATATTATAGAAGTAAAAAGCACTTGACATTTACAAATGCCAACACCGATCACAATTATTGAAATCCATAAGCAGTTTCATCATGTTTCCAAATTAAATTTGTTTTATATAGTTTAAACATCATCTATTTATATTCCTGCAAATCATGCTTTTAAGTACTCGTCATTTTGGAATGTACTTAATTGAGAGGAAAAAAGGTCCGTTCTTCTTCTTGCAATGATTCGTCAAATTAAAGTAATGTGGCTACATTATGTCAACAACAATTTTAATTCACTTCAAACTTCTTCTCGAACAGTCTAGTCATACATTCTTTTTTAAAACCCAAAGTGCGTTTGAAGAGAATTATATCTCTTATCGCCGCTAATGGCTGTGATACTGCCGAAGCGGCGTTAAACAATAACTCACCCACTCACTATATCTCTAACCTTGATGGATGCAATTGTCCATACATTTCATATAATTATCAAAGGCATTCAAAATCGACTTTATCCATCAGAAGTAATTTTTTTATCTACAGCTGCAATCTTTCTTTTGTCCTCTAGAGTATACCATTTTCACGTTGCTTTTTGTGGCAAGCAAACAGAAAACGACTCTGATTAGAAGGTTGATTTCTAGTAAATATCATACAGATAGATTGACCTACAGTCAATACTCACATAAAGTTCCTAGGTGGTGGCGAAGTGAGTGAAGCTGAAGTTGAGAAGTTTGTGATGGTCATTTTATCTGGTCAGTTCTTATAGTGGACCTGGTTTCCTACTGACCATCCTCTACATCAACTCTGATCACCAGGTGCAACATATCCTTTACAAAATAGGTGCTTTACCTGACAGTGATGCATTGGTCCATGCAATAATGAAATAATGTCAATTATGAAAACCTCTCAGGCATTTCTAAGTATTTCCAAAGTGATTAAGAAACTGGAAGTAGTTTTATAATTATTGCTTAGGAATCAGAATATTGAATATAGAAAATTGAATATGCAAGTAAATACATAAACGGTAATGAGACATACGAATTCTATTTAAGAAAATATTTTCAAAGGTTTTAGCTCCAATGCCTCGTTTCATTTTTATCGTTATCGATTATTGATAATTTTTTGCCACCCATGTGTCATTGATCAGTAGTTTTCGTATTTTTTATGTCTGAAGACACATATAAATAGATTATACAGATAGGTAGTAAAATGTTTAAATCGGGAAAAAACAGCAAATATGCGTCATCATATTATCAAATGGACATTCAATCTAAACTACGAGGCAGATGCAACTATACCTACAAATATGATCTGAAATATTGTTATATCATGTCTCCAGAAGGTAACTAAAATATATGTTTGAATGTTCATGCTTTATCTATTCTGAAAAAAAACAACGTCATTAGAAATTATTTCCTACCGCAATGGTGTGTCAACAAAATACATTTTAAGATTGTAATCTATATCGACACCATCTTTTAATAACCTTTTGTTCCATTATAATTTCTCTGGCTTACATTGTATCCAAAAAGATTTGAAATATCGATGTCAAGGATGAGTATGAAAATAGTAAAGCACTGCACCTGAAATGCATAGTGGGCTCTGAATTCCTAGCCTTTAAGACAATATGACAAGGCTTAAATCAGCCAGTTATAGAGTTATGCCTTGCGAATGGAAAAAGTTTGAAAACAGGACATAGGCATGTCCTGCCTCTCCTGAGGTACCCTTCATCAACAAACTTTCATTTCGTAGAGGCAGATTGTATTGCATTTTAACCTGCGAGCTCCCCTTGAACAGGGAAATAACGAAAGGGGCTGAATGTAGCTTTGCACTGTTAGTTCTAGAACATCAAAGGAAGCTGAGGATCGAAGCTGCTTATATTAATACCTCACCAGTACATACATACATTAACAAACACACGAGAACTGGACATAAAAACAACCAGCTGTAGCATAATCATATGGTTTAAACATATTATCATTCAATAAAGAACCTGTGCACATGATTGTTGTTTATGAACATTCTCTGCGCGTGTAATGTATGCATTCATTCTGCTTCGAATCACTACCTGCTCATACATTTTATTGCATCAACATGTATAAATTACTCTGTATGTATGACACATAAATAAACACTATCTCCTGATTTTGAGTGAGACGCTCAGGGTTCATTCATCCATAACAAGGCTGCTGGTCTCGCATTTAGCATTCCCGGCTTAGAACCATTTGATCAAAGGAGATCACAGCAGGAGGGCTAATTAGTGTCACAGTGTGTATCCACTGAGATGAGTGAACTGTCTATCTACTTACCTGGCCTAATCGACCAGGACCCATATTTTCGAAGCTATCTTAGTGCTAAGATAGTCGTAAGTCAATGATAATTTATGGCACTTACGACTATCTTAGCGCTAAGAGAGCTTCGAAAATATGGGCCCTGTGTAATAAATTACACCTCGCTTGTCTTACATCTTTTGTTTGGAGGGGATTTAGCTATATTCCTATCAGTATAGAGGAAGTGCGACTTGCAGTAAGTCAAGCTAAGAGAGGAAAAGCCCCGGGTAACGACAATATCCCAGCTGATGTTTTAAAGAATAACACTTGTATATTTTATCTCCATAAACTCTTTACTACATGTTATGAAACTGGATGTGTGCCTTCAAGCTGGGGCCAGGGGATCATTACGCCTATCCCTAAGTCCGGAGCAGACGACACGAGAGACCCGCTGTCCTACCGCGGGATCACACTCGCTAACGTCGCTCAACTACGGAACACATTTCAAGCCTTACATCAATAATCGAATCTAGGAAGTTTGAACGAAAATCTACTTTTACTGCTTTTATTGATTTAAAAAGGCATACGACTGTATAGACAGAGAGCTGTTGTGGAGTAAACTGGATGCTATTGGTGTGAATGGAAATATGTTCAAAGCAATTATGTCTATATATAATAATGTAAAATGTTCAGTTAATGTAAACGGTTTTTATACAAAATGGTTTGATGTAAATTCTGGCTTAAAACAAGGCTGCTTGTTATCCCCATTGCTTTTTAACTTGTTTGTTAACGATCTCATTGTTACTATTAACAGTTTGTCTTTGGGTGTTGATATTAATGGTTGTAATGTTGGCTTATTGGCTTATGCGGATGATATAGTTTTAATAGCTTCTAGTGAGATTGACCTTAATATAATACTTGAGTGTTTAAATAATTGGGTTGTTTCTAAAACAAATGAAGGTTAATTGCTCTAAGTCTTAAGTTATCCATTTTAAAGGAGCTTCAGTTGCCAGAACTAATGTTTTATTTCAGTGTGGTGATATGGAGTTAGAAGTTGTTGATAGTTATACTTATCTAGGCCTTCTTTTATCAGAGCATCTTGACTTTGGACGTATGGCAAAAGCTGTAGCAAATTTAGCCAGCAGGGCTTTAGGTCTGCTCATAACTAAATATAAATTGCTAGGTGGTATGCATTTTCGGACTTATTCTAAGTTATATCAGTCCATGGTTTTGTCGATTATTGATTATGGTTGTGCAATATGGGGTACTTATACTTTTGCTTGAGTTAAAGCTGTCCAAAATAGAGCTATGAGATTCTTTCTTGGGCTACGTAAGTTTGCTCCAAATAATGCTGTCATCTGTGATATGGGATGGTCCCCTACAGTTGTTAATCAATGGAGCACTGTGGTGAGATTCTTTAGACGTCTTAGCCATTTAGATCACAGCAGAGTTACAAGTAAGATTTTTTAGATGGAGTCATGTTTTATCTTTAAGTAATAAGCGCAATTGGAGTTTTAGAGATTATCTGTTTTAAATCTTGATCATTTTAGTGATATTAACGTTGTTTATCATATTCCTTATGTGGTCTCCAAAGTCAGGGAGGTTATTTTTAGTGAGTTTGTTGAGAAATGGAAACAGGATCTTTTAAAAGTTGATAGCATAACTGGTAGAGGAGGAAATAAGTTGCGCACTTATAGTACTTTTAAGTCAGAGTTTGGCTGTGAATTTTATGTCAATTGTGATATGTCTCGTTCTTTTAGGAGGTCGCTAGCTATGTTTAGATGCGGTGTAGTAGAAACTGGCCGTTATATTGGTTGTCCTTTAAATGAAAGGACTTGTTTTTACTGTAAAGATTTTATCGAAGCGAAGATGAAAAACATGTTTTATTGTACTGTCCTTTATATGATGATGAACGAATGCCTATTTTATCAAAATGTACTTATCTCTTTGATGGTTTTATACATCTTAATGATGTGGAAAAGGTCAGTTGTTTTTATCTGCCAAAACCTGTTTTAATATTCTTAAAAAACGCACTGCAAATATGTATACATCTTAATGTTTATTTATTTATAGATAATTATGCAGCGAATATCATTTTATTTCTAACAATGGACAGAACTTATTAATTGATGGTAACATCATCAAAGAAGTTTAAAGTCAGAAGCATTTAGGTATAGACAGACAGACAGACAGACAGACAGACAGACAGACAGACAGACAGACAGACAGACAGACAGACAGACAGACAGACAGACAGACAGACAGACAGACAGACAGACAGACAGACAGACAGACAGACAGACAGACAGACAGACAGACAGACAGACAGACAGACAGACAGACAGACAGACAGACAGACAGACAGACAGATATTTTTATTTACATCTCACTCGTAAAACAATATGCAGGGTGCGTAAAAATAAATACATTAATAATACACGACCAATCGCTCAGCGATTTATGATGAGATACAATACATACAAAAGTACATGTTATAAACTGTAAAATCATGCAAGTAAGAGAATATAATTGGTGTTAAAAGTTATTTGTACAGGGAATAACGCCGGTGTTCTAAAATATTACTACAGGTTTTGGCAAGACTAAAAATAAAATCATCACAATTAAAAATACGGGCAAGTTGTTGTAAAACTGGTAAAAATGAAAAATCTGGCCATTTTAAAAGACAACGGTGTATAAGATCCGACCGTAAATGAGAATAAAAGGGACAGGAAAGTAAAACGTGCGCTTCGTCTTCAACACAGTCCGGGCAGTTAAAACAAAGTCTCTCATCTACAGGAATGCGTTCATATCTTCCCGTCTCTATTCTTATAGGGGCGACACCACATCTGAACTTTGCTAGAGCACTTCGTTGTTTTCTTGACAGATTGACATTCACATATTTCTCACATTCATAATTCTGTTTAAAAGTTACGTAAGTCCTTAGCTTTCGTTGCTTATCACTCATCAGCGTTTCTTCCCATGAAGTCTTGAAGTTATTGAGCATTACTCTTTCCATTGTTTTTACAAGTAGTTTCTTCTCAGTTCTCCAGTCTGAACTAAACAGGTGATTCAAGTTTATTTTCATAAAATGATCGTGTACTCTGAAGTTCCAATTTCTTTTCTTTTTCATAACTGCTGTGTGATCCGCCCAGAGGAAAACTCTCTTATTTACTCGCCTCTGTGTCATGTTCACATTACGGTCCCATAGTCGAGAAACACTTGTCCATTGTTTTATCTCAGGGGGTGTCCATCCAACATCACCGGTGATGGCAAGGTTCGGGGCGTACTTGCCGAGTCCCAGATAGAACCTGATAGCTCTGTGCTGCACCGCTTTAACACATGAGTGGGCCGTTGTTCCCCAAATCGATGCCCCATAGCTGAAAGTTGACCATACCATCGTTTCAAACAATTTACTGTATATATTGCAGACTGAGGCAAAAAGTGATAGGGATCATAAATAGATAATTATGCAGCGAATATCATTTTATTTCTAACAATGGACAGAACTTATTAATTGATGGTGACATTATCAAAGAAGTTTAAAATCAGAAGCATTTAGGTATACCACTTAAAAGTGATTGTTCTTGGAAAGTGCATATTATTTAAAAATTAGTCCAGGTGATTGGTGTCTGAGGTGATTTCAAACATTTAGCTTGGGGATTTGTCCTTGGGGATTTTGTCTGTTCGCCATTGTAGAGTGACCATTTTTGTTTCTCAGAGATTAAAATTGTCAAAAAGACTTTGACTATGAACACAATTCTTTTTACATTACGAGTTATTTAATTTAATATATCAGTATTTTTTTGTTTTTGAAATTAATTATGACAGTGAACTGAGTTCGTTTGATAGTGAGAGCTGGTCAGCAGTGGCACTAATTAAAACAGGTTACAGCCCCACAATCGCAGTCAAGTAACCATCTAATCCCCTCTTAATCCCTGTCGAAACATACAGATGTGTGACAGGGTGAGGTGTCACCATGACACAAGATCAAAGTTAATCTGTTTGTGTTTATTACAAGGAGGCTGAGAGAGGATGTACTCACTCTACTAACTGAACATAATTAGAAGATTAATACGAACCAAATATTTAAGAATACATTACAAAAACAACTAACTAAAATATATCATACTCTGCACCAACATAATACATATACTAATATATTATATAATTTGTGACTTTTTTCCTGTAACATGTGTCCCTACATTCAACTGTGAAGATGTGAAGCGGGTAGTGCACATCATTATCTATTCATATGTCCAAATTATACTGGAAATGACAACGAAGATGCGCTTCACTTTTTCCTCATCTGTCCTATCTTCAGTAATATAAGGTTAAATGCACATTTCTTTTCCAAAGGGTTTAATTCTCTTCAATTTTAAATGGCAATAGAAAGTGTAATATACATGCACAGGACAAAGTGGTGGAACCCACTTGCCAGACCCTTCCGGATTCTCCCAAAAATTGGCGGTTCCTGAAGAATCTGGAAGAATCCAGCAAGCGGATTCCATCACTTTTTGTCCTGTGATGTATATTTGAGGTCTGATAGGTGATAGAAACGATCTCGAATCTTTCCGGCGGGAGATAGTATGTAGTCTTCCACTGTTTATATTGGAATTTTTCATAGAATGATGTTCTTCACATTATAATATGCTCACAGTTTTTCTTTGAAACTATATTCGTATTAACATGTAGTCATGGTTAGATTTTGAATGTTCTTCTGTGGCGTTAAACCCGTTTATGGCAAGATGGATAGGTTCATCAACATACGATTTTCATAAATGACTGTCATTATTTAACCACAATGACCTTAATCGTAACTTTTGAAAAACGAGGAATTCAACACATCTTGGAAATTCAACAATCTTTTATTGTCGAAGAAAATACACAATGAGTGTAAAAGGAGTTGCCTGGTTTTTCAGAATATGAAAAACGACCTCTTTTCTTTCTCTCGATGTGTTGATGTTGAAATGTGCTGCTAGTATCCTGCAATGAAAGAAATCATCATATATCACTATATTGTGAGAACAGTCTTACAGGGATACATTATACAGTGCTAATAAAAAGGTACTTGTTGTTTGGATTTGATGGACCAATCAGATTATAGAAATAAACAAAGATCGTTACTATATTCAATTTCATCATTTATTGAAATTATCAAAGTATACAAACCATATCCGCCAATACGGCCATGTCCAATGCCAATTCCATAGCCTCCAAAACCACCGTAGCCCATTCCGTAGCCGCCAAGACCACCGTAGCCCATTCCGTAGCCGCCAATACCACCATAGCCCATTCCGTAGCCACCGAGACCACCGTAGCCCATTCCGTAGCCGCCAAGACCGCCTAAGCCCATTCCGTAGCCGCCAATACCACCATAGCCCATTCCGTAGCCACCAAGACCACCATAGCCCATTCCGTGGCCGCCAATACCACCAAAGCCCATTCCGTGGCCGCCAATACCACCAAAGCCCATTCCTCCTCCGTACGGGGTTGCCATGGCCAGAGAGAGAACACAGCACAGAAGGGTACACAGTTGGGATAGCATGGTGACGCTGAAAGAGTTAATTCAAAAACAATTTAGCAACCTGCTAGTATTTAAAAAGCATTGTAATGCTGAAATAATTTAATGAGAAATTATTAGGCAACATATTATAGAAGTAAAAAGCACTTGACATTTACAAATGCCAACACCGATCACAATTATTGAAATCCATAAGCAGTTTCATCATGTTTCCAAATTAAATTTGTTTTATATAGTTTAAACATCATCTATTTATATTCCTGCAAATCATGCTTTTAAGTACTCGTCATTTTGGAATGTACTTAATTGAGAGGAAAAAAGGTCCGTTCTTCTTCTTGCAATGATTCGTCAAATTAAAGTAATGTGGCTACATTATGTCAACAACAATTTTAATTCACTTCAAACTTCTTCTCGAACAGTCTAGTCATACATTCTTTTTTAAAACCCAAAGTGCGTTTGAAGAGAATTATATCTCTTATCGCCGCTAATGGCTGTGATACTGCCGAAGCGGCGTTAAACAATAACTCACCCACTCACTATATCTCTAACCTTGATGGATGCAATTGTCCATACATTTCATATAATTATCAAAGGCATTCAAAATCGACTTTATCCATCAGAAGTAATTTTTTTATCTACAGCTGCAATCTTTCTTTTGTCCTCTAGAGTATACCATTTTCACGTTGCTTTTTGTGGCAAGCAAACAGAAAACGACTCTGATTAGAAGGTTGATTTCTAGTAAATATCATACAGATAGATTGACCTACAGTCAATACTCACATAAAGTTCCTAGGTGGTGGCGAAGTGAGTGAAGCTGAAGTTGAGAAGTTTGTGATGGTCATTTTATCTGGTCAGTTCTTATAGTGGACCTGGTTTCCTACTGACCATCCTCTACATCAACTCTGATCACCAGGTGCAACATATCCTTTACAAAATAGGTGCTTTACCTGACAGTGATGCATTGGTCCATGCAATAATGAAATAATGTCAATTATGAAAACCTCTCAGGCATTTCTAAGTATTTCCAAAGTGATTAAGAAACTGGAAGTAGTTTTATAATTATTGCTTAGGAATCAGAATATTGAATATAGAAAATTTAATATGCAAGTAAATACATAAACGGTAATAAGACATACGAATTCTATTTAAGAAAATATTTTCAAAGGTTTTAGCTCCAATGCCTCATTTCATTTTAATCGTTATCGATTATTGATAATTTTTTGCCACCCATGTGTCATTGATCAGTAGTTTTCGTATTTTTTATGTCTGAAGACACATATAAATAGATTATACAGATAGGTAGTAAAATGTTTAAATCGGGAAAAAACAGCAAATATGCGTCATCATATTATCAAATGGACATTCAATCTAAACTACGAGGCAGATGCAACTATACCTACAAATATGATCTGAAATATTGTTATATCATGTCTCCAGAAGGTAACTAAAATATATGTTTGAATGTTCATGCTTTATCTATTCTGAAAAAAAACAACGTCATTAGAAATTATTTCCTACCGCAATGGTGTGTCAACAAAATACATTTTAAGATTGTAATCTATATCGACACCATCTTTTAATAACCTTTTGTTCCATTATAATTTCTCTGGCTTACATTGTATCCAAAAAGATTTGAAATATCGATGTCAAGGATGAGTATGAAAATAGTAAAGCACTGCACCTGAAATGCATAGTGGGCTCTGAATTCCTAGCCTTTAAGACAATATGACAAGGCTTAAATCAGCCAGTTATAGAGTTATGCCTTGCGAATGGAAAAAGTTTGAAAACAGGACATAGGCATGTCCTGCCTCTCCTGAGGTACCCTTCATCAACAAACTTTCATTTCGTAGAGGCAGATTGTATTGCATTTTAACCTGCGAGCTCCCCTTGAACAGGGAAATAACGAAAGGGGCTGAATGTAGCTTTGCACTGTTAGTTCTAGAACATCAAAGGAAGCTGAGGATCGAAGCTGCTTATATTAATACCTCACCAGTACATACATACATTAACAAACACACGAGAACTGGACATAAAAACAACCAGCTGTAGCATAATCATATGGTTTAAACATATTATCATTCAATAAAGAACCTGTGCACATGATTGTTGTTTATGAACATTCTCTGCGTGTGTAATGTATGCATTCATTCTGCTTCGAATCACTACCTGCTCATACATTTTATTGCATCAACATGTATAAATTACTCTGTATGTATGACACATAAATAAACACTATCTCCTGATTTTGAGTGAGACGCTCAGGGTTCATTCATCCATAACAAGGCTGCTGGTCTCGCATTTAGCATTCCCGGCTTAGAACCATTTGATCAAAGGAGATCACAGCAGGAGGGCTAATTAGTGTCACAGTGTGTATCCACTGAGATGAGTGAACTGTCTATCTACTTACCTGGCCTAATCGACCAGGACCCATATTTTCGAAGCTATCTTAGTGCTAAGATAGTCGTAAGTCAATGATAATTTATGGCACTTACGACTATCTTAGCGCTAAGAGAGCTTCGAAAATATGGGCCCTGTGTAATAAATTACACCTCGCTTGTCTTACATCTTTTGTTTGGAGGGGATTTAGCTATATTCCTATAAGTATAGAGGAAGTGCGACTTGCAGTAAGTCAAGCTAAGAGAGGAAAAGCCCCGGGTAACGACAATATCCCAGCTGATGTTTTAAAGAATAACACTTGTATATTTTATCTCCATAAACTCTTTACTACATGTTATGAAACTGGATGTGTGCCTTCAAGCTGGGGCCAGGGGATCATTACGCCTATCCCTAAGTCCGGAGCAGACGACACGAGAGACCCGCTGTCCTACCGCGGGATCACACTCGCTAACGTCGCTCAACTACGGAACACATTTCAAGCCTTACATCAATAATCGAATCTAGGAAGTTTGAACGAAAATCTACTTTTACTGCTTTTATTGATTTAAAAAGGCATACGACTGTATAGACAGAGAGCTGTTGTGGAGTAAACTGGATGCTATTGGTGTGAATGGAAATATGTTCAAAGCAATTATGTCTATATATAATAATGTAAAATGTTCAGTTAATGTAAACGGTTTTTATACAAAATGGTTTGATGTAAATTCTGGCTTAAAACAAGGCTGCTTGTTATCCCCATTGCTTTTTAACTTGTTTGTTAACGATCTCATTGTTACTATTAACAGTTTGTCTTTGGGTGTTGATATTAATGGTTGTAATGTTGGCTTATTGGCTTATGCGGATGATATAGTTTTAATAGCTTCTAGTGAGATTGACCTTAATATAATACTTGAGTGTTTAAATAATTGGGTTGTTTCTAAAACAAATGAAGGTTAATTGCTCTAAGTCTTAAGTTATCCATTTTAAAGGAGCTTCAGTTGCCAGAACTAATGTTTTATTTCAGTGTGGTGATATGGAGTTAGAAGTTGTTGATAGTTATACTTATCTAGGCCTTCTTTTATCAGAGCATCTTGACTTTGGACGTATGGCAAAAGCTGTAGCAAATTTAGCCAGCAGGGCTTTAGGTCTGCTCATAACTAAATATAAATTGCTAGGTGGTATGCATTTTCGGACTTATTCTAAGTTATATCAGTCCATGGTTTTGTCGATTATTGATTATGGTTGTGCAATATGGGGTACTTATACTTTTGCTTGAGTTAAAGCTGTCCAAAATAGAGCTATGAGATTCTTTCTTGGGCTACGTAAGTTTGCTCCAAATAATGCTGTCATCTGTGATATGGGATGGTCCCCTACAGTTGTTAATCAATGGAGCACTGTGGTGAGATTCTTTAGACGTCTTAGCCATTTAGATCACAGCAGAGTTACAAGTAAGATTTTTTAGATGGAGTCATGTTTTATCTTTAAGTAATAAGCGCAATTGGAGTTTTAGAGATTATCTGTTTTAAATCTTGATCATTTTAGTGATATTAACGTTGTTTATCATATTCCTTATGTGGTCTCCAAAGTCAGGGAGGTTATTTTTAGTGAGTTTGTTGAGAAATGGAAACAGGATCTTTTAAAAGTTGATAGCATAACTGGTAGAGGAGGAAATAAGTTGCGCACTTATAGTACTTTTAAGTCAGAGTTTGGCTGTGAATTTTATGTCAATTGTGATATGTCTCGTTCTTTTAGGAGGTCGCTAGCTATGTTTAGATGCGGTGTAGTAGAAACTGGCCGTTATATTGGTTGTCCTTTAAATGAAAGGACTTGTTTTTACTGTAAAGATTTTATCGAAGCGAAGATGAAAAACATGTTTTATTGTACTGTCCTTTATATGATGATGAACGAATGCCTATTTTATCAAAATGTACTTATCTCTTTGATGGTTTTATACATCTTAATGATGTGGAAAAGGTCAGTTGTTTTTATCTGCCAAAACCTGTTTTAATATTCTTAAAAAACGCACTGCAAATATGTATACATCTTAATGTTTATTTATTTATAGATAATTATGCAGCGAATATCATTTTATTTCTAACAATGGACAGAACTTATTAATTGATGGTAACATTATCAAAGAAGTTTAAAGTCAGAAGCATTTAGGTATAGACAGACAGACAGACAGACAGACAGACAGACAGACAGACAGACAGACAGACAGACAGATATTTTTATTTACATCTCACTCGTAAAACAATATGCAGGGTGCGTAAAAATAAATACATTAATAATACACGACCAATCGCTCAGCGATTTATGATGAGATACAATACATACAAAAGTACATGTTATAAACTGTAAAATCATGCAAGTAAGAGAATATAATTGGTGTTAAAAGTTATTTGTACAGGGAATAACGCCGGTGTTCTAAAATATTACTACAGGTTTTGGCAAGACTAAAAATAAAATCATCACAATTAAAAATACGGGCAAGTTGTTGTAAAACTGGTAAAAATGAAAAATCTGGCCATTTTAAAAGACAACGGTGTATAAGATCCGACCGTAAATGAGAATAAAAGGGACAGGAAAGTAAAACGTGCGCTTCGTCTTCAACACAGTCCGGGCAGTTAAAACAAAGTCTCTCATCTACAGGAATGCGTTCATATCTTCCCGTCTCTATTCTTATAGGGGCGACACCACATCTGAACTTTGCTAGAGCACTTCGTTGTTTTCTTGACAGATTGACATTCACATATTTCTCACATTCATAATTCTGTTTAAAAGTTACGTAAGTCCTTAGCTTTCGTTGCTTATCACTCATCAGCGTTTCTTCCCATGAAGTCTTGAAGTTATTGAGCATTACTCTTTCCATTGTTTTTACAAGTAGTTTCTTCTCAGTTCTCCAGTCTGAACTAAACAGGTGATTCAAGTTTATTTTCATAAAATGATCGTGTACTCTGAAGTTCCAATTTCTTTTCTTTTTCATAACTGCTGTGTGATCCGCCCAGAGGAAAACTCTCTTATTTACTCGCCTCTGTGTCATGTTCACATTACGGTCCCATAGTCGTGAAACACTTGTCCATTGTTTTATCTCAGGGGGTGTCCATCCAACATCACCGGTGATGGCAAGGTTCGGGGCGTACTTGCCGAGTCCCAGATAGAACCTGATAGCTCTGTGCTGCACCGCTTTAACACATGAGTGGGCCGTTGTTCCCCAAATCGATGCCCCATAGCTGAAAGTTGACCATACCATCGTTTCAAACAATTTACTGTATATATTGCAGACTGAGGCAAAAAGTGATAGGGATCATAAATAGATAATTATGCAGCGAATATCATTTTATTTCTAACAATGGACAGAACTTATTAATTGATGGTGACATTATCAAAGAAGTTTAAAATCAGAAGCATTTAGGTATACCACTTCAAAGATTCATTCATTTATAGATAATGAGGTGCGTCCACTTCCTGTGACGTCATGATGAATGGACGTGTCTCGCTAGCTCCTAATCTGATGAAATGAAAATTTGACTATGGTGGACTATTAAATACATGTGAACGGCATAATATACCACATATGGATTAAGCACATCTTTACAATACAAATATTGACCTTTTCATATATGGATGGATGTGTAATTCTGTGATTATTCACGGATTGGAGTGGTGACATAAATTGGGCTGCCAACGTGGAGTTTTTTTCTGAACAATTCACTGTGAGTATAATTTATAACAACACTTTCTTATGGAGAAAACCCCATATCCTACTAAAAGAAATCGTCAAGACGTATTTTCGTCGCCTGAGAACGAACTAGATACTGACTCCTCAAGATACATATACTAGTATGACTGATACAGATTATTCCGACCAGCCATCCTCGGATGCGCTCACCGAAAAGCTCATAAAAACACTGCATTCCAAAGAGGTTATGTCTGTTCTTTGTTCCGCTGTATCTGAGATACTACGACCCATGATACGGGAAGAAATTGATAAACTTTCGAAAAGAAATGACAAACTTGAACAGACTGTTTCAATCATAAACAAAAAGCTCACTGAAAAAGATCAAGTCATTCAGGATCTAACCTATCGTTTGGACCGAAGTGAGCAATATGCTCGCAGAAACAACCTCCGCATATCGGGAGTCCCTGAGGTAGAAGGCGAAAACACAGATCTCCTAGTAGTCAGTCTCGGCCAGTCCTGTGGAGTCGATCTAAGTCCAAATGACATTGACATCAGCCACCGGGTGCCTAAACGACCCACCTCAGTTACAGATCCTCCCAGGTCGATTCTAGTTAGATTCGTCAGTAATGCTACGAAGAGATCACTACTGAAAGCTAGATCCAAACTGAAACTTGTCAGAAAGCCTGGTGACCCGAGGATGTACATCAATGAGGACCTAACTCGCCCCAGAGCCATCCTAGCTAGCAGAGCCCGGAAGCTTGTGTCCGAGAAGCGCGTGGAATCAACCTGGGTGACCGGAGGAGTCATCCTCATCAAACTCCTTGATGGGTCGGTGAAGAAAGTAGCAAACGACACTCACTTTGAGGAAGTGTGTGAATCAACAAGGCTGAAAATGGTGTTCAGTCTCAGCCAATCTAGCAGTGACGCTGAGTGAGGATCCCTGTCCCTGGTCATGTCTCGAAAACCACGAGTGACATATGATAACAGTTCCACAATCTACCTATAAATAAATTCTTTTCGTCCAACACTAGTGCTCATGATTGTGACATAATATCATGACAGTTTGTGTTTACCCATCGCGGGACTATGAGCATATATATGTTGGATTATCCAGGAGGCTTTATTACTCAATATGGACTCTTTGTACGTATTCAATACAAGATCTCAAACAGACGGATTATTCATTAGTCACATTAACATTATGTACTCTCAAGATCTAGTCATTGATGTTCTATCCACTGTGAACACACAGTTATATCTGGTAACTTTGCTTTTTTAATAGTTTACTTATTTAGCAAAGTTGAGTTTTGAAACTTACTTAGTTTTGATTCCAAAAAAAGTATTATTGTGGCTTGACTGTGAGGTAGTATTCAGAACTTGTGAGTATCAAACACACTGACAGCAGTATTCATCATGCCAATTATACTCACAATTCTTCGATTAATTTGTTTTGTTTTCATAATTTTGGCTTTACTGTGAGGTAGCATTCATAACTTGTGAGAAATCAAACATACTTACATCAGAACTATTCAGTATGACAATTATACTCACAATTCTTTGATTAATTTGTTTTGTTTTTATAAATTTGCCTTGACTGTGAGGTAGCATTCAGAACTTGTGAGTAATCAAACACAATTACAGCATACTATTCAGTATGACAATTATACTCACAATTCTTCGATTAATTTGTTTTGTTTCTATAAATTTGGCTTTACTGTGAGGTAGCATTCAGAGCTTGTGAGTAATCAAACACAACAACAGCAGTAATATTCAGTATGACAATTATACTCACAATTCTTCGATTAATCTGTTTTGTTTTATAATGTTGGCTTTACTGTGAGGCAGCATTCAGAACTTGTGAGTAATCAAACACAATTACAGCAGTACTATTCAGTATGAGAATGTCATGCTCAATTCTTCGATTAATTTGTTTTGTTTATAATGTTGGCTTTACTGTGAGGTAGCATTCAGAACTTGTGAGTAACCAAACACAATCACAGCAGTACTATTCAGTAAGACAATTTCATGCTCAATTCTTCGATTAATTTGTTTTGTTTATAATGTTGGCTTTACTGTGAGGTAAGCTGCAGTAACGTTATTCAGTATAGCACCTCATGTAGCACTTATCCACTCAAATGTTTTGATTCAAATTGTCCCAATAATATATCGATAAAAAATCATACTTACGTTCCATAAATATCCCATGCAAATTCGTAATATCCACGCTGTAAATATACATATATCCATCAGAAAGCTTCCCGCCTCACACAGATAGTTTCCTCTTCAGTCCCACGCCATACCACCACGTGATAGATGCTCGTGCAGCACGCGCTTTATCCACATGCAGGTCAGATTGCCTTGCGTCTTTATTTATGTCAAAGTGACCCTTAGTCCACCAGTGTTTCTTTTCTATTTTAATGCAGATGAAGCCATCATTCTGTGTTATTTTATTTCTTTTGTTCTTTGTTTGTTATTTTGTTGACAACCTTTGTCAAAATTATATTCTAAACTCAAGAATCTACATGAGTTATCTCATCAGGTTTTTACTTATATTTTGCCTCACACCATCTATGTTACACCTGTACTTTGTACACACATTGTTCAGTTTATTTTGTCATTGTAAAATTCGATACGAGCCCACCCTGCAGAAGATTTACATTTTAATGTTCGACAATGATTGACATTATGCAATATAGACAAGCGGTGGGTTCATTTGTATGTCACCTTCATAGCAAATCTGCCCTTAAATTTAGAAAACAGCATTATCCATTCCTGATATTATGCCTATATAACAAACATATTTCCTTGTTCATAATTATTTTACTTTTGATCTGTGGTGATGTTCACCCAAATCCCGGTCCATTGCAAAACACTGATCTTAAAGTGATACATTTAAATGCGCGGAGTGTTAGAGACAAATTAGATATAATTCAGGCCGAACTTGAATCATATGATATAATCTGCATTACAGAATCCTGGTTACATCATGGCATAGATAGCATTAATATTCAAATTCCAGGTTTCCATTTACCGTTACGAAAAGATAGACAGGGTAGGGGTGGAGGGGTAGCGGTGTATATTAAAAATTACTTATTATTTGAGTGTATGGATAGCTTGGATTTACCTGCGCTTGAAGCTTTATGGGTCAAAATCAGATGCAAAAAACGTACTTATCTCATTGGGACATTTTATAGGTCAGACAAAAGCGATGTTTATTGGGACTTAATTGAAGAATCTATTAGCAATGCTGTCGATCTTGGGTTGATAACAATTGTGACTGGTGATTTTAATGAAGATCTTCTAACTACAAATTCAAACAGACTTAACCAAATCAAATTGATGAATGGGTTATCTCAAATAATCACTGATCCTACAAGGATTACTCCTACGTCTAGTACTTTGATTGATCTTATGTTTGTTTCACATATTGCCTCCGTACTAGAATCCGGTGTACTTGATCCTATATGTAGTGATCATTGTCCTGTGTATGTTACTTTGAAGGAAAACATTACGAAATCAGTTTCTTTTAAAGGAAAAATCTATGATTACAACTTAGTCGACATTGAAGCCCTAACGGACGAACTTAGTTCTTTCAATTGGAATACCATACCTTCCTCCTGTGGCATCAACCAAGTAGCTGAACATTTAACGAATAAGATTATAGATTTGTGCGATAAACATGTACCTAATAAGATTGTTACTATCAGGCCAAAAGATGCTCTGTGGATGAACAATGAAACGCGCGGTTTGATCAGAAAACGCAATCGTTTACATAAGTTTGCTAAACAGCGTAATTTACCACCTGATTGGGCAAAATTCAGACTACTCAGAAACAAAACTATAACATCTGTCCGAACGGCAAAACAGTCATACGCGGATAAAATTGATAAACTAATTAATGAAAAGCATGGCACAAAAATCTGGTGGCGCCTGATTAAACATTACAGAAAAGGCAAAAATTCATTAAATTCGTTCCCCCCTATTCTCTGTAATAATCAACTTTATGATGATAGCGCGGAAATTGCAAATATAATGAATGAATACTTCACAAGTCAAACAAAAGTAAGTTGTCCAGACAGGAATATTGATGAAGTTGTTTTATACACTGATAAATCCTTATGTGACGTGTATTTATGCCCTAATGAAGTTTATGATATACTTTCTTCTTTAAACACAACAAAAGCAATAGGCCCCGACGGAATTAACAATAAGTTTCTGAAAATGAATGCCAGATTACTGGCTCCCCCTTTAACAGATGTATTTAATCAATCCCTTTCTGAACAAGTTTTTCCGCGAATTTGGAAAGAAGCCGCTGTAGTTCCTATTCATAAAAAGGGTAGTGTCAATGACTGTTCCAACTATAGACCGGTCGCACTGACAAACTGTTTGGCTAAAGTTTTTGAAAAATGCGTCTTTAAACATGTCTTCAATTTTTTTAGGGATAACAACATACTTTCCAATCTTCAATCCGGCTTTACACCAGGAGATTCAACTGTTAATCAACTAACGTATCTTTATGATTTCATTGCCGGTGCAGTAGATAAAGGTAAAGAAATTAGAGCAGTATTTTGTGATGTTAGTAAAGCTTTTGATAGGGTTTGGCATAAGGGTATTACATATAAACTTAAGGCATGTGGCATAAACGGTAATCTTCTAAAGTGGTTCGAGAGTTATCTAGAGAATAGAAGACAACGTGTTGTAATTAATGGTTCTAAATCCGATACTAACAGTCTGTTTGCTGGTGTACCCCAAGGCTCAGTTTTGGGGCCACTCCTATTTATTGTATATATAAATGATATAGTTGAAGGAATAGATAGTAATAAAGTCTTTTTGCGGATGATACTTCTTTATATGCAATCATTGGTGATCCCCAGGAAACTGCTGCTAATATGAACGAGGATCTACAGCGAATAGCAGAATGGGCGGAAAAATGGCAAGTAACTTTTAATCCAGGAAAGACAGAATCAGTACGCTTTACTCGAAAATCACAACCAGTTCCGATGCCGAATCTAATAATGAATGATAACGCCATTACCTCTGTTCAAAGTCACAAACATTTAGGCCTTATACTGCAACACGATTGTTCTTGGAATGAACACATAAACGACATTGCACAAAAAGTTGCGCCCATGGTAAATTGTCTGAGAAGCCTCAAATACCGTCTAAAACGTAAAACTTTAGAAACAATGTACAAACAGTTCATATTGCCAATTTTCGATTACTGCAGTCATATATGGGATAATTGTAACAAACAGCAAGCAGATTTACTTGAAAAACTCAATCTTGATGCCTTGAGAACAGTGTGTGGTGCTGTTCGCGGCACCAGCCATCAAAAAATTTATAATGAAACTAATTGTCATCCACTGTGTCAAAGAAGATATGTTCAAAAAATGACTATGTTTTACAAAATGATCAATAACATTGCGCCGAGTTATCTAAGTAATCTTGTACCTCCTAGATTAGCTGATGTCTCTGATTATAACCTACGCAATGATTCGAATCTTCAAACTATGAACTCTAAAACTGTAAATTATGCAAGGTCTTTTCTTCCAGATACTATTAAATTATGGAATTCATTGCCCATAGAACAGAGAGAAATACAGTCCCTGTCAAGATTCAAAAATGCCATTTCAAACAATAAAAATACAAACTGTCATTTTGATTTAAACAGTGGTAGCAGAGTTTGTCAAATCATTCATTCTCGACTCAGACTTGAATGTAGTGACTTAAATGCACACAAATATGAACGATTTATATCTGCAACCTCATCCTGTAGTTGTGGCCATAACTATGAAAACTCTATTCATTACTTCTTTGTATGTCCCCGTTACAGCGATATACGACAAACTATGTATTTTTATATCAATGGATTTGACCTAAAATCAGTTCTGTTTGGAAACCAAAACTCTCCCCAAAGTGTCAACAAGGAACTCTTAACTTCAGTTCATTCGTTTATAAATTTAAGTGGCAGATTCGCTTCAAAATAATATTTCAGTGACATATGATGATTTACAAGGATTGGTGTGTGTTTGTTTTTTTAAAAGTTTCTTTTCAGACAAAAATGTAATATAATATATTGTACATTCATTATGACATGTTATGTAATGTTGTATCCCGGAGCGGTATTAGCATAAGCTGTAAGCTTGTTTACCAATCCGGTTCCTTTTATGGAAATAAATATGTTTAAATCGTATACCACTTCAAAGTGATTGTTCTTGGAAAGTGCATACAAATTAAAAATTAGTCCAGGTGATTGGTGTCTGAGGTGATTTCAAACATTTAGCTTGGGGATTTGTCCTTGGGGATTTTGTCTGTTCGCCATTGTAGAGTGACCATTTTTGTTTCACAGAGATTAAAATTGTCAAAAAGACTTTGACTATGAACAAAATTCTTTTTACATTACGAGTTATTTAATTTAATATATCAGTATTTTTTTGTTTTTGAAATTAATTATGACAGTGAACTGAGTTCGTTTGATAGTGAGAGCTGGTCAGCAGTGGCACTAATTAAAACAGGTTACAGCCCCACAATCGCAGTCAAGTAACCATCTAATCCCCTCTTAATCCCTGTCGAAACATACAGATGTGTGACAGGGTGAGGTGTCACCATGACACAAGATCAAAGTTAATCTGTTTGTGTTTATTACAAGGAGGCTGAGAGAGGATGTACTCACTCTACTAACTGAACATAATTAGAAGATTAATGCGAACCAAATATTTAAGAATACATTACAAAAACAACTAACTAAAATATATCATACTCTGCACCAACATAATACATATACTAATATATTATATAATTTGTGACTTTTTTCCTGTAACATGTGTCCCTACATTCAACTGTGAAGATGTGAAGCGGGTAGTGCACATCATTATCTATTCATATGTCCAAATTATACTGGAAATGACAACGAAGATGAGCTTCACTTTTTCCTCATCTGTCCTATCTTCAGTAATATAAGGTTAAATGCACAATTCTTTTCCAAAGGGTTTAATTCTCTTCAATTTTAAATGGCAATAGAAAGTGTAATATACATGCACTGGACAAAGTGGTGGAACCCACTTGTCAGACCCTTCCGGATTCTCCCAAAAATTGGCGGTTCCTGAAGAATCTGGAAGAATCCAGCAAGCGGATTCCATCACTTTTTGTCCTGT
This sequence comes from Gibbula magus, assembly GCA_936450465.1. Classification (NCBI taxonomy): domain Eukaryota; kingdom Metazoa; phylum Mollusca; class Gastropoda; order Trochida; family Trochidae; genus Gibbula; species Gibbula magus. Next base: position 48,411,652 of record OW388303.1, on the reverse strand, counting down.
GATGTATATTTGAGGTCTGATAGGTGATAGAAACGATCTCGAATCTTTCCGGCGGGAGATAGTATGTAGTCTTTCACTGTTTATATTGGAATTTTTCATAGAATGATGTTCTTCACATTATAATATGCTCACAGTTTTTCTTTGGAACTATATTCGTATTAACATGTAGTCATGGTTAGATTTTGAATGTTCTTCTGTGGCGTTAAACCCGTTTATGGCAAGATGGATAGGTTCATCAACATACGATTTTCATAAATGACTGTCATTATTTAACCACAATGACCTTAATCGTAACTTTTGAAAAACGAGGAATTCAACACATCTTGGAAATTCAACAATATTTTATTGTCGAAGAAAATACACAATGAGTGTAAAAGGAGTTGCCTGGTTATTCAGAATATGAAAAACGACCTCTTTTCTTTCTCTCGATGTGTTGATGTTGAAATGTGCTGCTAGTATCCTGCAATGAAAGAAATCATCATATATCACTATATTGTGAGAACAGTCTTACAGGGATACATTATACAGTGCTAATAAAAAGGTACTTGTTGTTTGGATTTGATGGACCAATCAGATTATAGAAATAAACAAAGATCGTTACTATATTCAATTTCATCATTTATTGAAATTATCAAAGTAAATAAACCATATCCGCCAATACGGCCATGTCCAATGCCAATTTCATAGCCTCCAAAACCACCGTAGCCCATTCCGTAGCCGCCAAGACCACCGTAGCCCATTCCGTAGCCGCCAATACCACCATAGCCCATTCCGTAGCCACCGAGACCACCGTAGCCCATTCCGTAGCCGCCAAGACCGCCTAAGCCCATTCCGTAGCCGCCAATACCACCATAGCCCATTCCGTAGCCACCAAGACCACCATAGCCCATTCCGTGGCCGCCAATACCACCAAAGCCCATTCCGTGGCCGCCAATACCACCAAAGCCCATTCCTCCTCCGTACGGGTTGCCATGGCCAGAGAGAGAACACAGCACAGAAGGGTACACAGTTGGGATAGCATGGTGACGCTGAAAGAGTTAATTCAAAAACAATTTAGCAACCTGCTAGTATTTAAAAAGCATTGTAATGCTGAAATAATTTAATGAGAAATTATTAGGCAACATATTATAGAAGTAAAAAGCACTTGACATTTACAAATGCCAACACCGATCACAATTATTGAAATCCATAAGCAGTTTCATCATGTTTCCAAATTAAATTTGTTTTATATAGTTTAAACATCATCTATTTATATTCCTGCAAATCATGCTTTTAAGTACTCGTCATTTTGGAATGTACTTAATTGAGAGGAAAAAAGGTCCGTTCTTCTTCTTGCAATGATTCGTCAAATTAAAGTAATGTGGCTACATTATGTCAACAACAATTTTAATTCACTTCAAACTTCTTCTCGAACAGTCTAGTCATACATTCTTTTTTAAAACCCAAAGTGCGTTTGAAGAGAATTATATCTCTTATCGCCGCTAATGGCTGTGATACTGCCGAAGCGGCGTTAAACAATAACTCACCCACTCACTATATCTCTAACCTTGATGGATGCAATTGTCCATACATTTCATATAATTATCAAAGGCATTCAAAATCGACTTTATCCATCAGAAGTAAATTTTTTATCTACAGCTGCAATCTTTCTTTTGTCCTCTAGAGTATACCATTTTCACGTTGCTTTTTGTGGCAAGCAAACAGAAAACGTCTCTGATTAGAAGGTTGATTTCTAGTAAATATCATACAGATAGATTGACCTACAGTCAATACTCACATAAAGTTCCTAGGTGGTGGCGAAGTGAGTGAAGCTGAAGTTGAGAAGTTTGTGATGGTCATTTTATCTGGTCAGTTCTTATAGTGGACCTGGTTTCCTACTGACCATCCTCTACATCAACTCTGATCACCAGGTGCAACATATCCTTTACAAAATAGGTGCTTTACCTGACAGTGATGCATTGGTCCATGCAATAATGAAATAATGTCAATTATGAAAACCTCTCAGGCATTTCTAAGTATTTCCAAAGTGATTAAGAAACTGGAAGTAGTTTTATAATTATTGCTTAGGAATCAGAATATTGAATATAGAAAATTGAATATGCAAGTAAATACATAAACGGTAATAAGACATACGAATTCTATTGAAGAAAATATTTTCAAAGGTTTTAGCTCCAATGCCTCATTTCATTTTTATCGTTATCGATTATTGATAATTTTTTGCCACCCATGTGTCATTGATCAGTAGTTTTCGTATTTTTTTTATGTCTGAAGACACATATAAATAGATTATACAGATAGGTAGTAAAATGTTTAAATCGGGAAAAAACAGCAAATATGCGTCATCATATTATCAAATGGACATTCAATCTAAACTACGAGGCAGATGCAACTATACCTACAAATATGATCTGAAATATTGTTATATCATGTCTCCAGAAGGTAACTAAAATATATGTTTGAATGTTCATGCTTTATCTATTCTGAAAAAACAACGTCATTAGAAATTATGTCCTACCGCAATGGTGTGTCAACAAAATACATTTTAAGATTGTAATCTATATCGACACCATCTTTTAAAAACCTTTTGTTCCATTTTAATTTCTCTGGCTTACATTGTATCCAAAAAGATTTGAAATATCGATGTCAAGGATGAGTATGAAAATAGTAAAGCACTGCACCTGAAATGCATAGTGGGCTCTGAATTCCTAGCCTTTAAGACAATATGACAAGGCTTAAATCAGCCAGTTATAGAGTTATGCCTTGCGAATGGAAAAAGTTTGAAAACAGGACATAGGCATGTCCTGCCTCTCCTGAGGTACCCTTCATCAACAAACTTTCATTTCGTAGAGGCAGATTGTATTGCATTTTAACCTGCGCGCTCCCCTTGAACAGGGAAATAACGAAAGGGGCTTTCTTCTTTAAACACAACAAAAGCAATAGGCCCCGACGGAATTAACAATAAGTTTCTGAAAATGAATGCCAGATTACTGGCTCCCCCTTTAACAGATGTATTTAATCAATCCCTTTCTGAACAAGTTTTTCCGCGAATTTGGAAAGAAGCCGCTGTAGTTCCTATTCATAAAAAGGGTAGTGTCAATGACTGTTCCAACTATAGACTGGTCGCACTGACAAGCTGTTTGGCTAAAGTTTTTGAAAAATGCGTCTTTAAACATGTCTTCAATTTTTTTAGGGATAACAACATACTTTCCAATCTTCAATCCGGCTTTACACCAGGAGATTCAACTGTTAATCAACTAACGTATCTTTATGATTTCATTGCCGGTGCAGTAGATAAAGGTAAAGAAATTAGAGCAGTATTTTGTGATGTTAGTAAAGCTTTTGATAGGGTTTGGCATAAGGGTATTACATATAAACTTAAGGCATGTGGCATAAACGGTAATCTTCTAAAGTGGTTCGAGAGTTATCTAGAGAATAGAAGACAACGTGTTGTAATTAATGGTTCTAAATCCGATACTAACAGTCTGTTTGCTGGTGTACCCCAAGGCTCAGTTTTGGGGCCACTCCTATTTATTGTATATATAAATGATATAGTTGAAGGAATAGATAGTAATATACGTCTTTTTGCGGATGATACTTCTTTATATGCAATCATTGGTGATCCCCAGGAAACTGCTGCTAATATGAACGAGGATCTACAGCGAATAGCTGAATGGGCGGAAAAATGGCAAGTAACTTTTAATCCAGGAAAGACAGAATCAGTACGCTTTACTCGAAAATCACAACCAGTTCCGATGCCGAATCTAATAATGAATGATAACGCCATTACCTCTGTTCAAAGTCACAAACATTTAGGCCTTATACTGCAACACGATTGTTCTTGGAATGAACACATAAACGACATTGCACAAAAAGTTGCGCCCATGGTAAATTGTCTGAGAAGCCTCAAATACCGTCTAAAACGTAAAACTTTAGAAACAATGTACAAACAGTTCATATTGCCAATTTTCGATTACTGCAGTCATATATGGGATAATTGTAACAAACAGCAAGCAGATTTACTTGAAAAACTCAATCTTGATGCCTTGAGAACAGTGTGTGGTGCTGTTCGCGGCACCAGCCATCAAAAAATTTATAATGAAACTAATTGTCATCCACTGTGTCAAAGAAGATATGTTCAAAAAATGACTATGTTTTACAAAATGATCAATAACATTGCGCCGAGTTATCTAAGTAATCTTGTACCTCCTAGATTAGCTGATGTCTCTGATTATAACCTACGCAATGATTCGAATCTTCAAACTATGAACTCTAAAACTGTAAATTATGCAAGGTCTTTTCTTCCAGATACTATTAAATTATGGAATTCATTGCCCATAGAACAGAGAGAAATACAGTCCCTGTCAAGATTCAAAAATGCCATTTCAAACAATAAAAATACAAACTGTCATTTTGATTTAAACAGTGGTAGCAGAGTTTGTCAAATCATTCATTCTCGACTCAGACTTGAATGTAGTGACTTAAATGCACACAAATATGAACGATTTATATCTGCAACCTCATCCTGTAGTTGTGGCCATAACTATGAAAACTCTATTCATTACTTCTTTGTATGTCCCCGTTACAGCGATATACGACAAACTATGTATTTTTATATCAATGGATTTGACCTAAAATCAGTTCTGTTTGGAAACCAAAACTCTCCCCAAAGTGTCAACAAGGAACTCTTAACTTCAGTTCATTCGTTTATAAATTTAAGTGGCAGATTCGCTTCAAAATAATATTTCAGTGACATATGATGATTTACAAGGATTGGTGTGTGTTTGTTTTTTTTTAAAGTTTCTTTTCAGACAAAAATGTAATATAATATATTGTACATTCATTATGACATGTTATGTAATGTTGTATCCCGGAGCGGTATTAGCATAAGCTGTAAGCTTGTTTACCAATCCGGTTCCTTTTATGGAAATAAATATGTTTAAATCGTATACCACTTCAAAGTGATTGTTCTTGGAAAGTGCATACAAATTAAAAATTAGTCCAGGTGATTGGTGTCTGAGGTGATTTCAAACATTTAGCTTGGGGATTTGTCCTTGGGGATTTTGTCTGTTCGCCATTGTAGAGTGACCATTTTTGTTTCACAGAGATTAAAATTGTCAAAGAGACTTTGACTATCAACAAAATTCTTTTTACATTACGAGTTATTTAATTTAATATATCAGTATTTTTTTGTTTTTGAAATTAATTATGACAGTGAACTGAGTTCGTTTGATAGTGAGAGCTGGTCAGCAGTGGCACTAATTAAAACAGGTTACAGCCCCACAATCGCAGTCAAGTAACCATCTAATCCCCTCTTAATCCCTGTCGAAACATACAGATGTGTGACAGGGTGAGGTGTCACCATGACACAAGATCAAAGTTAATCTGTTTGTGTTTATTACAAGGAGGCTGAGAGAGGATGTACTCACTCTACTAACTGAACATAATTAGAAGATTAATGCGAACCAAATATTTAAGAATACATTACAAAAACAACTAACTAAAATATATCATACTCTGCACCAACATAATACATATACTAATATATTATATAATTTGTGACTTTTTTCCTGTAACATGTGTCCCTACATTCAACTGTGAAGATGTGAAGCGGGTAGTGCACATCATTATCTATTCATATGTCCAAATTATACTGGAAATGACAACGAAGATGCGCTTCACTTTTTCCTCATCTGTCCTACCTTCAGTAATATAAGGTTAAATGCACATTTCTTTTCCAAAGGGTTTAATTCTCTTCAATTTTAAATGGCAATAGAAAGTGTAATATACATGCACAGGACAAAGTGGTGGAACCCACATGCCAGACCCTTCCGGATTCTCCCAAAAATTGGCGGTTCCTGAAGAATCTGGAAGAATCCAGCAAGCGGATTCCATCACTTTTTGTCCTGTGATGTATATTTGAGGTCTGATAGGTGATAGAAACGATCTCGAATCTTTCCGGCGGGAGATAGTATGTAGTCTTCCACTGTTTATATTGGAATTTTTCATAGAATGATGTTCTTCACATTATAATATGCTCACAGTTTTTCTTTGGAACTATATTCGTATTAACATGTAGTCATGGTTAGATTTTGAATGTTCTTCTGTGGCGTTAAACCCGTTTATGGCAAGATGGATAGGTTCATCAACATACGATTTTCATAAATGACTGTCATTATTTAACCACAATGACCTTAATCGTAACTTTTGAAAAACGAGGAATTCAACACATCTTGGAAATTCAACAATATTTTATTGTCGAAGAAAATACACAATGAGTGTAAAAGGAGTTGCCTGGTTATTCAGAATATGAAAAACGACCTCTTTTCTTTCTCTCGATGTGTTGATGTTGAAATGTGCTGCTAGTATCCTGCAATGAAAGAAATCATCATATATCACTATATTGTGAGAACAGTCTTACAGGGATACATTATACAGTGCTAATAAAAAGGTACTTGTTGTTTGGATTTGATGGACCAATCAGATTATAGAAATAAACAAAGATCGTTACTATATTCAATTTCATCATTTATTGAAATTATCAAAGTATACAAACCATATCCGCCAATACGGCCATGTCCAATGCCAATTCCATAGCCTCCAAAACCACCGTAGCCCATTCCGTAGCCGCCAAGACCACCGTAGCCCATTCCGTAGCCGCCAATACCACCATAGCCCATTCCGTAGCCACCGAGACCACCGTAGCCCATTCCGTAGCCGCCAAGACCGCCTAAGCCCATTCCGTAGCCGCCAATACCACCATAGCCCATTCCGTAGCCACCAAGACCACCATAGCCCATTCCGTGGCCGCCAATACCACCAAAGCCCATTCCGTGGCCGCCAATACCACCAAAGCCAATTCCTCCTCCGTACGGGGTTGCCATGGCCAGAGAGAGAACACAGCACAGAAGGGTACACAGTTGGGATAGCATGGTGACGCTGAAAGAGTTAATTCAAAAACAATTTAGCAACCTGCTAGTATTTAAAAAGCATTGTAATGCTGAAATAATTTAATGAGAAATTATTAGGCAACATATTATAGAAGTAAAAAGCACTTGACATTTACAAATGCCAACACCGATCACAATTATTGAAATCCATAAGCAGTTTCATCATGTTTCCAAATTAAATTTGTTTTATATAGTTTAAACATCATCTATTTATATTCCTGCAAATCATGCTTTTAAGTACTCGTCATTTTGGAATGTACTTAATTGAGAGGAAAAAAGGTCCGTTCTTCTTCTTGCAATGATTCGTCAAATTAAAGTAATGTGGCTACATTATGTCAACAACAATTTTAATTCACTTCAAACTTCTTCTCGAACAGTCTAGTCATACATTCTTTTTAAAACCCAAAGTGCGTTTGAAGAGAATTATATCTCTTATCGCCGCTAATGGCTGTGATACTGCCGAAGCGGCGTTAAACAATAACTCACCCACTCACTATATCTCTAACCTTGATGGATGCAATTGTCCATACATTTCATATAATTATCAAAGGCATTCAAAATCGACTTTATCCATCAGAAGTAAATTTTTTATCTACAGCTGCAATCTTTCTTTTGTCCTCTAGAGTATACCATTTTTACGTTGCTTTTTGTGGCAAGCAAACAGAAAACGACTCTGATTAGAAGGTTGATTTCTAGTAAATATCATACAGATAGATTGACCTACAGTCAATACTCACATAAAGTTCCTAGGTGGTGGCGAAGTGAGTGAAGCTGAAGTTGAGAAGTTTGTGATGGTCATTTTATCTGGTCAGTTCTTATAGTGGACCTGGTTCCTACTGACCATCCTCTATATCAACTCTGATCACCAGGTGCAACATATCCTTTACAAAATAGGTGCTTTACCTGACAGTGATGCATTGGTCCATGCAATAATGAAATAATGTCAATTATGAAAACCTCTCAGGCATTTCTAAGTATTTCCAAAGTGATTAAGAAATTGGAAGTAGTTTTATAATTATTGCTTAGGAATCAGAATATTGAATATAGAAAATTGAATATGCAAGTAAATACATAAACGGTAATAAGACATACGAATTCTATTTAAGAAAATATTTTCAAGGCTTTTAGCTCCAATGCCTCATTTCATTTTTATCGTTATCGATTATTGATAATTTTTTGCCACCGATGTGTCATTGATCAGTAGTTTTCGTATTTTTTATGTCTGAAGACACATATAGATAGATTATACAGATAGGTAGTAAAATGTTTAAATCGGGAAAAAACAGCAAATATGCGTCATCATATTATCAAATGGACATTCAATCTAAACTACGAGGCAGATGCAACTATACCTACAAATATGATCTGAAATATTGTTATATCATGTCTCCAGAAGGTAACTAAAATATATGTTTGAATGTTCATGCTTTATCTATTCTGAAAAAACAACGTCATTAGAAATTATGTCCTACAGCAATGGTGTGTCAACAAAATACATTTTAAGATTGTAATCTATATCGACACCATCTTTTAATAACCTTTTGTTCCATTTTAATTTCTCTGGCTTACATTGTATCCAAAAAGATTTGAAATATCGATGTCAAGGATGAGTATGAAAATAGTAAAGCACTGCACCTGAAATGCATAGTGGGCTCTGAATTCCTCGCCTTTAAGACAATATGACAAGGCTTAAATCAGCCACTTATAGAGTTATGCCTTGCGAATGGAAAAAGTTTGAAAACAGGACATAGGCATGTCCTGCCTCTCCTGAGGTACCCTTCATCAACAAACTTTCATTTCGTAGAGGCAGATTGTAATGCATTTTAACCTGCGAGCTCCCCTTGAACAGGGAAATAACGAAAGGGGCTGAATTTAGCTTTGCACTAAGGGCTCAGGGTTCATTCATCCATAACAAGGCTGCTGGTCTCGCATTTAGCATTCCCGGCTTAGAACCATTTGATCAAAGGAGATCACAGCAGGAGGGCTAATTAGTGTCACAGTGTGTATCCACTGAGATGAGTGAACTGTCTATCTACTTACCTGGCCTAATCGACCAGGACCCATATTTTCGAAGCTATCTTAGTGCTAAGATAGTCGTAAGTCAATGATAATTTATGGCACTTACGACTATCTTAGCGCTAAGAGAGCTTCGAAAATATGGGCCCTGTGTAATAAATTACACCTCGCTTGTCTTACATCTTTTGTTTGGAGGGGATTTAGCTATATTCCTATCAGTATAGAGGAAATATATTCAAAGCAAGTATGTCTATATATAATAATGTAAAATGTTCAGTTAATGTAAACGGTTTTTATACAAAATGGTTTGATGTAAATTCTGGCTTAAAACAAGGCTGCTTGTTATCCCCATTGCTTTTTAACTTGTTTGTTAACGATCTCATTGTTACTATTAACAGTTTGTCTTTTGGTGTTGATATTAATGGTTGTAATGTTGGCTTATTGGCTTATGCGGATGATATAGTTTTAATAGCTTCTAGTGAGAGTGACCTTAATATAATGCTTGAGTGTTTAAATAATTGGGTTGTTTCTAAAACAAATGAAGGTTAATTGCTCTAAGTCTTAAGTTATCCATTTTAGAGGAGCTTCAGTTGCCAGAACTAATGTTTTATTTCAGTGTGGTGATATGGAGTTAGAAGTTGTTGATAGTTATACTTATCTAGGCCTTCTTTTATCAGAGCATCTTGACTTGGGACGTATGGCAAAAGCTGTAGCAAATTCAGCCAGCAGGGCTTTAGGTCTGCTCATAACTAAATATAAATTGCTAGGTGGTATGCATTTTCGGACTTATTCTAAGTTATATCAGTCCATGGTTTGGTCGATTATTGTTTATGGTTGTGCAATATGGGGTACTTATACTTTTGCTTGAGTTAATGCTGTCCAAAATAGAGCTATGAGATTCTTTCTTGGGCTACGTAAGTTTGCTCCAAATAATGCTGTCATCGGTGATATGGGATGGTCCCCTACAGTTGTTAATCAATGGAGCACTGTGGTGAGATTCTTTAGACGTCTTAGCCATTTAGATCACAGCAGAGTTACAAGTAAGATTTTTTAGATGGAGTCATGTTTTATCTTTAAGTAATAAGCGCAATTGGAGTTTTAGAGATTAACTGTTTTAAATCTTGATCATTTTAGTGATATTAACGTTGTTTATCATATTCCTTATGCATATATGTGGTCTCCAAAGTCAGGGAGGTTATTTTTAGTGAGTTTGTTGAGAAATGGAAACAGGATCTTTTAAAAGTTGATAGCATAACTGGTAGAGGAGGAAATAAGTTGCGCACTTAAAGTACTTTTAAGTCAGAGTTTGGCTGTGAATTTTATGTCAATTGTGATATGTCTCGTTCTTTTAGGAGGTCGCTAGCTATGTTTAGATGCGGTGTAGTAGAAACTGGCCGTTATATTGCTTGTCCTTTAAATGAAAGGACTTGTTTTTACTGTAAAGATTTTATCGAAGCGAAGATGAAAAACATGTTTTTTTGTACTGTCCTTTATATGATGATGAACGAATGCCTATTTTATCAAAATGTACTTATCTCTTTGATGGTTTTATACATCTTAATGATGTGGAAAAGGTCAGTTGTTTTTATCTGCCAAAACCTGTTTTAATATTCTTAAAAAACGCACTGCAAATGTGTATACATCTTAATGTTTATTTCACCTTGTACAATTTTCTACCATGTATAACTTTTATTAATTATTGCTTTTTTCATGAAAAGTATCTCTCGTAATTCCTTAGGGAATGGCTCAACTTTTAATACTTTGATTTGGTATTTGTATTGAATTTGTATATATTTCTGTATTATGTTGAGGTGAGACAAAAAAAAACTATCTGTCTGTCTGTCTGGATTTTGTCTGTTCGCCATTGTAGAGTGACCATTTTTGTTTCAAAGAGATTAAAATTGTCAAAAAGACTTTGACTATGAACAAAATTCTTTTTAAATTACGAGTTATTTAATTTAATATATCAGTATTTTTTTGTTTTTGAAATTAATTATGACAGTGAACTGAGTTCGTTTGATAGTGAGAGCTGGTCAGCAGTGGCACTAATTAAAACAGGTTACAGCCCCACAATCGCAGTCAAGTAACCATCTAATCCCCTCTTAATCCCTGTCGAAACATACAGATGTGTGACAGGGTGAGGTGTCACCATGACACAAGATCAAAGTTAATCTGTTTGTGTTTATTACAAGGAGGCTGAGAGAGGATGTACTCACTCTACTAACTGAACATAATTAGAAGATTAATACGAACCAAATATTTAAGAATACATTACAAAAACAACTAACTAAAATATATCATACTCTGCACCAACATAATACATATACTAATATATTATATAATTTGTGACTTGTTTCCTGTAACATGTGTCCCTACATTCAACTGTGAAGATGTGAAGCGGGTAGTGCACATCATTATCTATTCATATGTCCAAATTATACTGGAAATGACAACGAAGATGCGCTTCACTTTTTCCTCATCTGTCCTATCTTCAGTAATATAAGGTTAAATGCACATTTCTTTTCCAAAGGGTTTAATTCTCTTCAATTTTAAATGGCAATAGAAAGTGTAATATACATGCACAGGACAAAGTGGTGGAACCCACTTGCCAGACCCTTCCGGATTCTCCCAAAAATTGGCGGTTCCTGAAGAATCTGGAAGAATCCAGCAAGCGGAATCCATCACTTGTTGTCCTGTGATGTATATTTGAGGTCTGATAGGTGATAGAAACGATCTCGAATCTTTCCGGCGGGAGATAGTATGTAGTCTTCCACTGTTTATATTGGAATTTTTCATAGAATGATGTTCTTCGCATTATAATATGCTCACAGTTTTTCTTTGGAACTATATTCGTATTAACATGTAGTCATGGTTAGATTTTCAATGTTCTTCTGTGGCGTTAAACCCGTTTATGGCAAGATGGATAGGTTCATCAACATACGATTTTCATAAATGACTGTCATTATTTAACCACAATGACCTTAATCGTAACTTTTGAAAAACGAGGAATTCAACACATCTTGGAAATTCAACAATCTTTTATTGTCGAAGAAAATACACAATGAGTGTAAAAGGAGTTGCCTGGTTATTCAGAATATGAAAAACGACCTCTTTTCTTTCTCTCGATGTGTTGATGTTGAAATGTGCTGCTAGTATCCCCCAATGAAAGAAATCATCATATATCACTATATTGTGAGAACAGTCTTACAGGGATACATTATACAGTGCTAATAAAAAGGTATTTGTTGTTTGGATTTGATGGACCAATCAGATTATAGAAATAAACAAAGATCGTTACTATATTCAATTTCACCATATATTGAAATTATCAAAGTATACAAACCGTATCCGCCAATACGGCCATGTCCAATGCCAATTCCATAGCCTCCAAGACCACCGTAGCCCATTCCGTAGCCGCCAAGACCACCGTAGCCCATTCCGTAGCCGCCAAGACCACCGTAGCCCATTCCGTAGCCGCCAAGACCACCATAGCCCATTCCGTAGCCACCGAGACCACCGTAGCCCATTCCGTAGCCGCCAAGACCGCCTAAGCCCATTCCGTAGCCGCCAATACCACCATAGCCCATTCCGTAGCCACCAAGACCACCATAGCCCATTCCGTGGCCGCCAATACCACCAAAGCCCATTCCTCCTCCGTACGGGGTTGCCATGGCCAGAGAGAGAACACAGCACAGAAGGGTACACAGTTGGGATAGCATGGTGACGCTGAATTCAAAAACAATTTAGCAACCTGCTAGTATTTAAAAAGCATTGTAATGCTGAAATAATTTAATGAGAAATTATTTAGGCAACATATTATAGAAGTAAAAAGCACTTGACATTTACAAATGCCAACACCGATCACAATTATTGAAATCCATAAGCAGTTTCATCATGTTTCCAAATTAAATTTGTTTTATATAGTTTAAACATCATCTATTCATCTTCCTGAAAGTCATGCTTTTAAGTACTCGTCATTTTGGAATGTACTTAATTGAGAGGAAAAAGGTCCGTTCTTCTTCTTGCAATGATTCGTCAAATTAAAGTAATGTGGCTACATTATGTCAACAACAATTTTAATTCACTTCAAACTTCTTCTCGAACAGTCTAGTCATACATTCTTTTTTAAAACCCAAAGTGCGTTTGAAGAGAATTATATCTCTTATCGCCGCTAATGGCTGTGATACTGCCGAAGCGGCGTTAACCAATAACTCACTCACTCACTATATCTCTAACCTTGATGGATGCAATTGTCCATACATTTCATATAATTATCAAAGGCATTCAAAATCGACTTTATCCATCAGAAGTAATTTTTTTTATCTACAGCTGCAATCTTTCTTTTGTCGTCTAGAGTATACCATTTTCACGTTGCTTTTTGTGGCAAGCAAACAGAAAACGACTCTGATTAGAAGGTTGATTTCTAGTAAATATCATACAGATAGATTGACCTACAGTCAATACTCACATAAAGTTCCTAGGTGGTGGCGAAGTGAGTGAAGCTGAAGTTGAGAAGTTTGTGATGGTCAGTTTATCTGGTCAGTTCTTATAGTGGACCTGGTTTCCTACTGACCATCCTCTACATCAACTCTGATCACCAGGTGCAACATATCCTTTACAAAATAGGTGCTTTACCTGACAGTGATGCATTGGTCCATGCAATAATGAAATAATGTCAATTATGAAAACCTCTCAGGCATTTCTAAGTATTTCCAAAGTGATTAAGAAATTGGAAGTAGTTTTATAATTATTGCTTAGGAATCAGAATATTGAATATAGAAAATTGAATATGCAAGTAAATACATGAACGGTAATAAGACATACGAATTGTGTTTTAGACAATATTTTCAAGGCTTTTAGCTCCAATGCCTCATTTCATTTTTATCGTTATCGATTATTGATAATTTTTTGCCACCCATGTGTCATTGATCAGTAGTTTTCGTATTTTTTATGTCTGAAAACACATATAGATAGATTATACAGATAGGTAGTAAAATGTTTAAATCGGGAAAAAACAGCAAATATGCGTCATCATATTATCAAATGGACATTCAATCTAAACTACGAGGCAGATGCAACTATACCTACAAATATGATCTGAAATATTGTTACATCATGTCTCCAGAAGGTAACTAAAATATATGTTGGAATGTTCATGCTTTATCTATTCTGAAAAAACAACGTCATTAGAAATGATGTCCTACCGCAATGGTGTGTCAACAAAATAAATTTTAAGATTGTAATCTATATCGACACCATCTTTTAATAACCTTTTGTTCCATTTTGATTTCTCTGGCTTACATTGTATCCAAAAAGATTTGAAATATCGATGTCAAGGATGAGTATGAAAATAGTAAAGCACTGCACCTGAAATGCATAGTGGGCTCTGAATTCCTCGCCTTTAAGACAATATGACAAGGCTTAAATCAACCAGTTATAGAGTTATGCCTTGCGAATGGAAAAAAGTTTGAAAACAGGACATAGGCATGTCCTGCCTCTCCTGAGGTACCCTTCATCAACAAACTTTCATTTCGTAGAAGCAGATTGTATTGCATTTTAACCTGCGAGCTCCCCTTGAACAGGGAAATAACGAAAGGGGCTGAATGTAGCTTTGCACTGTTAGTTCTAGAACATCAAAGGAAGCTGAGGATCGAAGCTGCTTATATTAATACCTCACCAGTACATACATACATTAACAAACACACGAGAACTGGACATAAAAACAACCAGCTGTAGCATAATCATATGGTTTAAACATATTATCATTCAATAAAGAACCTGTGCACATGATTGTTGTTTATGAACATTCTCTGCGTGTGTAATGTATGCATTCATTCTGCTTCGAATCACTACCTGCTCATACATTTTATTGCATCAACATGTATAAATTACTCTGTATGTATGACACATTAATAAACACTATCTCCTGATTTTGAGTGAGACGCTCAGGGTTCATTCATCCATAACAAGGCTGCTGGTCTCGCATTTAGCATTCCCGGCTTAGAACCATTTGATCAAAGGAGATCACAGCAGGAGGGCTAATTAGTGTCACAGTGTGTATCCACTGAGATGAATGAACTGTCTGTCTACTTACCTGGCCTAATCGACCAGGACCCATATTTTCGAAGCTATCTTAGTGCTAAGATAGTCGTAAGTCAATGATAATTTATGGCACTTACGACTATCTTAGCGCTAAGAGAGCTTCGAAAATATGGGCCCTGTGTAAAAAATTTCACCTCGCTTGTCTTACATCTTTAGTTTGGAGGGGATTTAGCTATATTCCTATCAGTATAGAGGAAGTGCGACTTGCAGTAAGTCAAGCTAAGAGAGGAAAAGCCCCGGGTAACGACAATATCCCAGCTGATGTCTTAAAGAATAACACTTGTATATTTTATCTCCATAAACTCTTTACTACATGTTATGAAACTGGATGTGTGCCTTCAAGCTGGGGCCAGGGGATCATTACGCCTATCCCGAAGTCCGGAGCAGACGACACGAGAGACCCACTGTCCTACCGCGGGATCACACTCGCTGGATGTGCTTAATAACTGATGTTTAGAAAAAAGATGGAAGTTAATCAAGAAAAATCTAAAATAATTCATTTCAGGATAAAGTCAACGAGGAAAACTTCAGTATCATTTTCTATTGGACATAAAAACATCGAAGTGGTCAGCTGCTATAATTATCTGGGCCTACTACTCACAGAGCATCTCGACTACAAACGTATGGGACAAGCAGTAGCGAACTCAGCCAATAGAGCTCTAGGCCTCCTAATCTCCAAATACAAGTCTCTCGGAGGAATGCAGTACGCCACCTACACGAAGCTTTACGACTCTATGGTATGGTCCACGATTCAATATGGTTCGGCAATATGGGGACAGTACGACCTGACATGCATCAATACTGTCCAGAACAAGGCTATGAGATTCTTTATGGGACTACGTAAATTCACCCCAAATGACGCTGTTTCCGGAGATATGGGTTGGATACCTCCGAAAGTTCGACAGTGGGAGACAATAGCCAAGTTCTATAAGCGTGTTAGTTCCCTACAAAGTCACAGACTTACAAGAAAAGTTTTTATATGGGCCAATAAGCATGCTTTTAAAAATAATAAAAACTGGAACCACAGAGTACATGTACAATATAAAGCCATGGGACTTGATGCATTTATTTCTCCAGACAACTCCTATAACCACAAATATATTGCTGCAGAGGTAAAAGAACATGTTTTTAAGAAGTTTAAAGAACAGTGGGACTGTGCAATAAACCAAGAAAAGAGCAAGAGTGGCAAGGGAGGTAATAAACTTCTTCTCTATAATAAGTTCAAGAATGACTACAACGCAGAACCATACAACATAATACCGATGTCCAGAGCAAACAGAAGATCTTTAGCTGTATTCAGATGTGGAGTGGCACCGATAAGGCTTGAAACCGGGCGCTTTTCTAACCTCCCCGTCCAAGAGAGAGTGTGTTTTAATTGTACTAATTGTGTGGAGGATGAGATGCATGTTTTACTTAAATGTCCAGTTTATCATGATGTACGTAAGGTTTTATTGAGTAAATGCACAGAAGTGTGGACTGATTTTAATCAACAAAATGATCTTGTCAAATTATGTTTTATCCTGGCCAGTCCTGATGTTGTACATTTTAGTGCCAAAACCTGCAAAAATATTTTAAATCTGCGCAAGGATATTTTATATAATGTTTAGCAATATTTTATAATTTATATGAGTGTTCTTAATGTTTAGTTTTATAATGTACTGCTTATTGCAATATTGTTTTAACATCGTCTCTCATAACTCCAAAACGGAGTGGCTCGTATTTTATGGTTGTATATATTCCATGTAATTTATATTTTATGAGGTGAGACGTTAATAAAATATCTGTCTGTCTGTCTGTCTCGCTAACGTTGCTCAACTACGGAACACATTTCAAGCCTTACATCAATAATCGAATCTAGGAAGTTTGAACGAAAATCTACTTTTACTGCTTTTATTGATTTAAAAAGGCATACGACTGTATATACAGAGAGCTGTTGTGGAGTAAACTGGATGCTATTGGTGTGAATGGAAATATGTTCAAAGCAATTATGTCTATATATAATAATTCGATAGATTTATTGATAACGACTCGCGTTGCTCCTGTGGTCATGCGTACGAGGATGCACATCATTACTTGTTTATCTGTTTGAAATATACAAAAATTCGTCATGACAGCTTCTTTTATGTTAATGGTTACAACCTGAATACTGTTTTATATGGTAATAAGACCCTGTCTAATCACATCAATACAAAAATAATCGAATCTGTTTATAAATTCATATCTCTCAGTAGACGTTTCACTTGAACACATTTTATATAATGCTTGTTTTACGATGTATTTATGTATCTTCATGATGTACTACTATGTATTTCGGGAGAGACATTTATATAGGGGCAACCCTGTTTGTCAATCCCATGTACCATGAGTACCTGAATAAATATTGTTTAAACCATAATAATGTAAAATGTTCAGTTAATGTAAACGGTTTTTATACAAAACGAAAATCTACTTTTACTGCTTTTATTGATTTAAAAAGGCATACGACTGTATAGACAGATAGCTGTTGTGGAGTAAACTGGATGCTATTGGTGTGAATGGAAATATGTTCAAAGCAATTATGTCTATATATAATAATGTAAAATGTTCAGTTAATGCAAACGGTTTTTATACAAAATGGTTTGATGTAAATTCTGGCTTAAAACAAGGCTGCTTGTTATCCCCATTGCTTTTTAACTTGTTTGTTAACAATCTCATTGTTACTATTAACAGTTTGTCTTTGGGTGTTGATATTAATGGTTGTAATGTTGGCTTATTGGCTTATGCGGATGATATAGTTTTAATAGCTTCTAGTGAGAGTGACCTTAATATAATGCTTGAGTGTTTAAATAATTGGGTTGTTTCTAAAACAAATGAAGGTTAATTGCTCTAAGTCTTAAAGGGGCAGTAGCACGTTTTTTCACTCAAAAAAGTTGATGAAATGTATTTGAAAAATAATTTCACCAACAGTAAACCATCATTCTCTCTTCGGAAAATAAAGTTTAAAATTAGTGTACATGTTTCGGTAAAGCCATGGGAATCGTTTTTGTAATACAAAATAATAAATTGTGTTCATAATAAAATGGCCGCCATGCAATTTTTGCTTTATACGCAACAAAGTTATTACCACTACAGATAATTGGTTTGTGTAATAAGATGTTTTACCCTCTAAAGTTAATTTAAATGACATTAACAATCATTATTAATGGGAAATTTGAAAAAAAATAAAATTTGCAAAAAACGTGCTACAGCGCCTTTAAGTTATCCATTTTAGAGGAGCTTCAGTTGCCAGAACTAATGTTTTATTTCAGTGTGGTGATATGGAGTTAGAAGTTGTTGATAGTTATACTTATCTAGGCCTTCTTTTATCAGAGCATCTTGACTTTGGACGTATGGCAAAAGCTGTAGCAAATTTAGCCAGCAGGGCTTTAGGTCTGCTCATAACTAAATATAAATTGCTAGGTGGTATGCATTTTCGGACTTATTCTAAGTTATATCAGTCCATGGTTTTGTCGATTATTGATTATGGTTGTGCAATATGGGGTACTTATACTTTTGCTTGAGTTAATGCTGTCCAAAATAGAGCTATGAGATTCTTTCTTGGGCTACGTAAGTTTGCTCCAAATAATGCTGTCATCTGTGATATGGGATGGTCCCCTACAGTTGTTAATCAATGGAGCACTGTGGTGAGATTCTTTAGACGTCTTAGCCATTTAGATCACAGCAGAGTTACAAGTAAGATTTTTTAGATGGAGTCATGTTTTATCTTTAAGTAATAAGCGCAATTGGAGTTTTAGAGATTATCTGTTTTAAATCTTGATCATTTTAGTGATATTAACGTTGTTTATCATATTCCTTATGTGGTCTCCAAAGTCAGGGAGGTTATTTTTAGTGAGTTTGTTGAGAAATGGAAACAGGATCTTTTAAAAGTTGATAGCATAACTGGTAGAGGAGGAAATAAGTTGCGCACTTATAGTACTTTTAAGTCAGAGTTTGGCTGTGAATTTTATGTCAATTGTGATATGTCTCGTTCTTTTAGGAGGTCGCTAGCTATGTTTAGATGCGGTGTAGCTCCTATAAGAGTAGAAACTGGCCGTTATATTGGTTGTCCTTTAAATGAAAGGACTTGTTTTTACTGTAAAGATTTTATCGAAGCGAAGATGAAAAACATGTTTTTTTGGTACTGTCCTTTATATGATGATGAACGAATGCCTATTTTATCAAAATGTACTTATCTCTTTGATGGTGTTATACATCTTAATGATGTGGAAAAGGTCAGCTGTTTTTATCTGCCAAAACCTGTTTTAATATTCTTAAAAAACGCACTGCAAATATGTATACATCTTAATGTTTATTTCACCTTGTACAATTTTCTACCATGTATAACTTTTATTAATTATTGCTTTTTTATGAAAAGTATCTCTCGTAATTCCTTAGGGAATGGCTCAACTTTTAATACTTTGATTTGGTATTTGTATTGAATTTGTATATATTTCTGTATTATGTTGAGGTGAGACAAAAATAAACTATCTGTCTGTCTGTCTGTCTATATTCTGTTTCTAGCTCGAACCACTTAATAAAGACAAAGATAACTTTTGGTTAGAATAAAAACAAAATATATAAGATTGTACATTATTTATAATTATGTAAATGCCAGAAAACAAATTTAGCATAAAAAAGTAAGATTTGCCCCAAAGAACTTCATGCAAATATCGCATGATTGACAAAATAGATTTGAAATGATATATTTTCAAATATATTATCAGCTAATAAACAAAACTTAACTGCCATAGGCATTTACTCAGAAAATATAAATCCAAATAAACAATAAAAAGAACTCGACATAGGGAAAGGATATATAAGGATATCTCTGGTATACTCAAATAAGAAAATATCAATCACATCAGATGCACTGAATGTCATTGAAGATATCAAATATAAGCGGCCAAATTCAATGTGTACTATGTAATAGTAACATTCGTTTATTTGCTGATGATACATCAATATATGTTATAAATAGATGATCATTTCACAGCAGTCGCGACTATAAATAACGATCTGGCCAAAATTGCAGACTGAGGCAAAAAGTTATAGGGATCATAAATAGATAATTATGCAACGAATATCATTTTATTTCTAACAATGGACAGAACTTAGTAATTGATGGTGACATTATCAAAGAAGTTTAAAATCAGAAGCATTTAGGTATACCACTTAAAAGTGATTGTTCTTGGAAAGTGCATATTAATTAAAAATTAGTCCAGTGATCAATTGTCTGAGGTGATTTCAAACATTTAGCATGGGGATTTGTCCTTGGGGATTTTGTCTGTTCGCCATTGTAGAGTGACCATTTTTGTTTCAAAGAGATTAAAATTGTCAAAAAGACTTTGACTATGAACAAAATTCTTTTTAAATTACGAGTTATTTAATTAAATATCAGTATTTTTTGTTTTTTAAATTAATTATGACAGTGAACTGAGTTCGTTTGATAGTGAAAGCTGGTCAGCAGTGGCACTAATTAAAACAGGTTACAGCCCCACAATCGCAGTCAAGTAACCATCTAATCCCCTCTTAATCCCTGTCGAAACATACAGATGTGTGACAGGGTGAGGTGTCACCATGACACAAGATCAAAGTTAATCTGTTTGTGTTTATTACAAGGAGGCTGAGAGAGGATGTACTCACTCTACTAACTGAACATAATTAGAAGATTAATACGAACCAAATATTTAAGAATACATTACAAAAACAACTAACTAAAATATATCATACTCTGCACCAACATAATACATATACTAATATATTATATAATTTGGGACTTTTTTCCTGTAACATGTGTCCCTACATTCAACTGTGAAGATGTGAAGCGGGTAGTGCACATCATTATCTATTCATATGTCCAAATTATACTGGAAATGACAACGAAGATGCGCTTCACTTTTTCCTCATCTGTCCTATCTTCAGTAATATAAGGTTAAATGCACATTTCTTTTCCAAAGGGTTTAATTCTCTTCAATTTTAAATGGCAATAGAAAGTGTAATATACATGCACAGGACAAAGTGGTGGAACCCACTTGCCAGACCCTTCCGGATTCTCCCAAAAATTGGCGGTTCCTGAAGAATCTGGAAGAATCCAGCAAGCGGATTCCATTACTTTTTGTCCTGTGATGTATATTTGAGGTCTGATAGGTGATAGAAACGATCTCGAATCTTTCCGGCGGAGATAGTATGTAGTCTTCCACTGTTTATATTGGAATTTTTCATAGAATGATGTTCTTCGCATTATAATATGCTCACAGTTTTTCTTTGGAACTATATTCGTATTAACATGTAGTCATGGTTAGATTTTCAATGTTCTTCTGTGGCGTTAAACCCGTTTATGGCAAGATGGATAGGTTCATCAACATACTATTTTCAT
The DNA here is from genome assembly GCA_936450465.1 of Gibbula magus. Taxonomy (NCBI): domain Eukaryota; kingdom Metazoa; phylum Mollusca; class Gastropoda; order Trochida; family Trochidae; genus Gibbula; species Gibbula magus. The sequence continues at coordinate 48,390,193 of OW388303.1, read as the reverse complement.
AAATGACTGTCATTATTTAACCACAATGACCTTAATCGTAACTTTTGAAAAACGAGGAATTCAACACATCTTGGAAATTCAACAATCTTTTATTGTCGAAGAAAATACACAATGAGTGTAAAAGGAGTTGCCTGGTTATTCAGAAAATGAAAAACGACCTCTTTTCTTTCTCTCGATGTGTTGATGTTGAAATGTGCTGCTAGTATCCTCCAATGAAAGAAATCAGCATATATCGCTATATTGTGAGAACAGTCTTACAGGGATACATTATACAGTGCTAATAAAAAGGTATTTGTTGTTTGGATTTGATGGACCAATCAGATTATAGAAATAAACAAAGATCGTTACTATATTCAATTTCACCATATATTGAAATTATCAAAGTATACAAACCGTATCCGCCAATACGGCCATGTCCAATGCCAATTCCATAGCCTCCAAGACCACCGTAGCCCATTCCGTAGCCGCCAAGACCACCGTAGCCCATTCCGTAGCCGCCAAGACCACCGTAGCCCATTCCGTAGCCGCCAAGACCACCATAGCCCATTCCGTAGCCACCGAGACCACCGTAGCCCATTCCGTAGCCGCCAAGACCGCCTAAGCCCATTCCGTAGCCGCCAATACCACCATAGCCCATTCCGTAGCCACCAAGACCACCATAGCCCATTCCGTGGCCGCCAATACCACCAAAGCCCATTCCTCCTCCGTACGGGGTTGCCATGGCCAGAGAGAGAACACAGCACAGAAGGGTACACAGTTGGGATAGCATGGTGACGCTGAATTCAAAAACAATTTAGCAACCTGCTAGTATTTAAAAAGCATTGTAATGCTGAAATAATTTAATGAGAAATTATTTAGGCAACATATTATAGAAGTAAAAAGCACTTGACATTTACAAATGCCAACACCGATCACAATTATTGAAATCCATAAGCAGTTTCATCATGTTTCCAAATTAAATTTGTTTCATATAGTTTAAACATCATCTATTCATCTTCCTGAAAGTCATGCTTTTAAGTACTCGTCATTTTGGAATGTACTTAATTGAGAGGAAAAAGGTCCGTTCTTCTTCTTGCAATGATTCGTCAAATTAAAGTAATGTGGCTACATTATGTCAACAACAATTTTAATTCACTTCAAACTTCTTCTCGAACAGTCTAGTCATACATTCTTTTTTAAAACCCAAAGTGCGTTTGAAGAGAATTATATCTCTTATCGCCGCTAATGGCTGTGATACTGCCGAAGCGGCGTTAAACAATAACTCACTCACTCACTATATCTCTAACCTTGATGGATGCAATTGTCCATACATTTCATATCATAATTATCAAAGGCATTCAAAATCGACTTTATCCATCAGAAGTAATTTTTTTATCTACAGCTGCAATCTTTCTTTTGTCCTCTAGAGTATACCATTTTCACGTTGCTTTTTGTGGCAAGCAAACAGAAAACGACTCTGATTAGAAGGTTGATTTCTAGTAAATATCATACAGATAGATTGACCTACAGTCAATACTCACATAAAGTTCCTAGGTGGTGGCGAAGTGAGTGAAGCTGAAGTTGAGAAGTTTGTGATGGTCAGTTTATCTGGTCAGTTCTTATAGTGGACCTGGTTTCCTACTGACCATCCTCTACATCAACTCTGATCACCAGGTCAACATATCCTTTACAAAATAGGTGCTTTACCTGACAGTGATGCATTGGTCCATGCAATAATGAAATAATGTCAATTATGAAAACCTCTCAGGCATTTCTAAGTATTTCCAAAGTGATTAAGAAATTGGAAGTAGTTTTATAATTATTGCTTAGGAATCAGAATATTGAATATAGAAAATTGAATATGCAAGTAAATACATGAACGGTAATAAGACATACGAATTGTGTTTTAGACAATATTTTCAAGGCTTTTAGCTCCAATGCCTCATTTCATTTTTATCGTTATCGATTATTGATACTTTTTTGCCACCCATGTGTCATTGATCAGTAGTTTTCGTATTTTTTATGTCTGAAGACACATATAGATAGATTATATAGATAGGTAGTAAAATGTTTAAATCGGGAAAAAACAGCAAATATGCGTCATCATATTATCAAATGGACATTCAATCTAAACTACGAGGCAGATGCAACTATACCTACAAATATGATCTGAAATATTGTTACATCATGTCTCCAGAAGGTAACTAAAATATATGTTTGAATGTTCATGCTTTATCTATTCTGAAAAAACAACGTCATTAGAAATTGTATTTATGTCTTACCGCAATGGCGTAACAACACAATAAATTTTAAAATTGTACACTATAACGACACCATATTTTAATAAGTTGACCTTTTGTTCCAATTTAACTTGAATGGCTTACATTGTATCCAAAAGGATTTGAAATATCGATGTCAGTGATGAGTATGAAAATATATAGTAAAGCACTGCACCCGAAATGCATAGTGGGCTCTGATTTCATGTACATATTATGTTCATGGAAATTAAGTCTATTTCTTAAGTAACCAGATAATTACAATCGGGGTGACATACAGTAAGACTGATAACGATCAGTTCTCAAATGAATTTTTAAAATATTCTGAATAAAATACACGAACAGTGTTGACTTCTGGGTGATACTAAGGTGGAGTAACATGCGTTTCTTTTATCCATGGCTGTAACTTTAAGTATATCCTCAGAATTGTGTATTCCCTTTCTCAATACGTTGCTATATTTTGTTTGATTTAACTCTTTCAGTGTCACCATGCTTGCCCAACTGTGTACCCTTCTGTGCTGTGTTCTATCACTTGCCATGGCAGCCCCGTACGGAGGAGGAATGGGCTTTGGTGGTATAGGTGGTATTGGTGGTCTTGGTGGCTACGGAATGGGCTATGGCGGTCTTGGTGGCTACGGAATGGGCTTTGGTGGTCTTGGCGGGTACGGAATTGGCCATGGCGGTCTTGGTGGCTACGGAATGGGCTTTGGTGGTCTCGGCGGCTACGGAATGGGTTTTGGTGGCCTTGGCGGCTACGGAATGGGCTTTGCCGGTCTTGGCGGTTATGGAATGGGCATTGGCGGTCTTGGAGGCTATGCAATGGGCTACGGGGGTCTTGGTGGCTACAAAATGGGCATGTATTTTTTAGATAATTTCAATGAATGACCCAACTGTAAAATGATATTTGTACATTTCTATTCTCTTATAGATAAAACACTGGACAATTATTAACTTTTTTCCTATTCCTTTGAAATATACCTTTTACTGTTTAACTGTGGTCACAGTATAATGATATATGATGATTTCTTTCATTACAGGTTACTAACAACATATCTCCTCAACATCAACTCATAGGAAGAACATTTGAGGTCCCAAGATGTTCTTAAGATTTCGAATAACACAGAAACTGTTATTTTGTTTATTCGACAATAAAATAGTTTCTCATCTTAAAGTATTCTTGATTTCACGTTTTCAAATTCATTGTGTTAAAATATTGATGGTTATATATCTAAATACCTGACAATTTCTTGGAATATTTGAGTACACATAAACGAGCTTAACAGCTGTTCAAGTACATGTAAACCTGATAATATATTTCTTAATATATTGTAGTTCCAACGGCTACAGTGACATGTATATGATATAGGACTAATCAACGAGTTGCAAGGGATTATTGATTAAGCTTGAGTAACAAATTTTACACAAAAGTTCACCAGGGACAGACAACTGGTTATCCTGAGCAGAGAGTTGATTATTATTTATCGATCATTGTCAAGACCCGTTTATGTTTGTAAAAGATTTTGAATTTTTTAAAGATTGTAAAATACAAACCGTATTCATTCACCAAACACATACCTTCAACATCCACGATTATAAATATTCTCTATCTACACCCTTATTTAGTAATGATTCTTTACTCAAAAGGATACATTTTGTTATAATAACATGAATATTGTCATAGAATGAGAAATTAGTAAAACACGAACTAACATTTTTTATTGTTGACATTTTGTTATTACCGAAGCGTATTAGTGTCACGATGAAATAATTACCATGATATTATTTCCTATGTAGGAGATAGTATCTCCAACGTAGGACTTAGTATCTCCTACGTAGGACATAGTACCTCCTATGTAGATATTAGTATCTCATATATGGGACTTAATATCTCCAACATAGGACTTAGTATCTCCTACAGACAGACAGACAGACAGACAGACAGATTTTATTACAGTATAAGGCCTCGGGCCCAAAATACAGTATTGAATTCGATTGATAATATTATTGCATGCATTAAGTTGATTTTATAGTTCATGGGTTTTCACGACGTGCTTGGAACACTTTGTAGAGGAACACAGCGATGGCATGGATTGTCTCTTTTTCAGCGGATTGCATGAGTTGACTGAATTTAAGTAATGTTGGATTTTCATAGAAATATTTCTTTATATACATTTTTCGAAAGTCATTATACTTAGTACAGCACAGGAGAACATGGTATTCGTCTTCGATGAACTTTGCATTTTCAGTAGAGCATTTTTCACAGATTCTTTGGCTGCGGGGTATATTTTTATGACGTCCGGATTCAATCAATAGGTTAAAGTTGTTACAACGAAATTTAGCGATGTATTTAATAAGATGAGGTTGGATGTCACATGTTAGATACTTTTCAACATCAAGGAGGGATTTAAAGATTGCCTCCCTTGGATGGCGAGCTGCGAAGACATGTGAATACAGCTCTCGCATAAAAAGCCCAACAAAGCTACTTATGGAGTCCTGACTAACTACCTAATGGACTAAACGTAAGTTTATAACCAACCGAAACAATACCTGTGAATTTTATGAACATAGCACTTTGAAAACCTTGACTTTGAAAAAAAAATTTACACGTGTGTGAATCGAGAGGTCAAAGGTGAGCTCGTGCGAAGCGTGCTATACATGTGCTGAGTGCAGGTTTCTTATTGACTCCCGTCCATCACTCTCATAAATAATGGCACCCAAAAAACAAGACTTAACTGAAATAAACGCCGAAATTCATGAACTTCGTCAAATGTTAACAGGAATGGCGACAAAAGACAATATTAAAGAGCACTTGCAGACAATTGTTGACGATTCTCTGAACTCTTTAAGAGAGAACTTAAAGGCTGAAATTTCGCAGGCTGTGGTTTCGGAAATGGGTATTGACAAGGTAAAGAGTGATGTCATGACATTACAAAATGAAAATTCTCAACTTCGTAAAGATTTAGAAGCGAAACAAATGCAACTTGATAGCATGGAAGGGAAGTTCTCTGACGCAGAAGCACGCGCGAACGAAGCTTTCAAACTTAGCAACCAAAATGAACAATTCTCAAGAAAAAACAATATAAAAGTGTTTAATGTCCCTCTCACTGAGGGTGAAGACTTGACCGTTAAATTCACGGAATTGATGAAGACCAAGGCTAATTTTGAAATAGACCAGAGAGATATATTGGCCATCCATAGAATCGACCATGCCAACAAGTCGATTATTAAGCCTATTCTGGTTAAGTTTATTTCACCAGAAGCTAAATCAAGAATAATTCGATTGAGAAAACAAATCAAGGAAAGGTCCGATGCGAGATTAGCGGATGACGTCACAAGATCAAATGTTCAACTCATTAACCGGCTCAAGAATCACCCCGCTATAGAAAACGCATGGTACTTCAACGGGCGAGTGTACGGAACTACATGTGAGGGTAAGCGACACAAGTTCTACCCGTACGATGATATCGAGAAAGTTATCAAGTCGAAGTAGACTCTCCTCAGCCTCTGTTCCCTACAGGGGGGCGTTACTGTGAACTTGATCATCAAGCAGATGTTGTTGTTTTTTTATTTTTTTGAACATGTATTATACTGTATTTTAGTTAAATTACTTTTTCTTTTCAAGTTTACGTTCGTGCAAAAAGGCGAAATAAGCCCATAATGTACGTTCTGGTATAAACAATATACCCTGACATTCCACATGAGTGAGATAAACCCGTATTGGTTTTGTGTCCAAGTGATTTGTGACTGCCATGTCCATATATATACAACAAGCCTAACGCCAAGTGTGCCATGTGGTGTTTATTGCTGGACGAATCAACATATGAAGTGAATATGTGAAATATGTGAAATGTTATGTGACAATTCTTAAATCCAATCATTGGGAGACTTGAAGGACGCCATGAACACTAATTGCAAAGACAATACACTTTGGAATTACTTGATTTCACTTTTCATGTAGTCTCTTATTATATTGTTTAGTTGCTACTCCATTATGTCTCTATACTTGAAGAAAGGGCATCCATCCAGGGATATCAATCACATATTTTATTTTTACTCTCTCTCTCTCTCTCTCTCTCTCTCTCTCTCTCTCTCTCTCTCTCTCTCTCTCTCTCTCTCTCTCTCTCTCTCTCTCTCTCTCTCTCTCTCTCTCTCTCTCTCTCTTTCTCTCACTCACTCACTCACTCACTCACTCACTCACACTTATTTACTCTTATTCCAATACGTCCATACCAAATTAACTTAAGAAATGAGTAACTAATGTATTTTATCTATGAATGCCAGGGGCCTCCAGTCAGATTCCGTAAAGCGAAGAGATATTTTTAACTTACTTAGAAGGAGAAAATCCTCCATTATTTTTCTTCAAGAGACCCACAGCACCCCCGAAAATGAACAACCATGGGCAGCCGAATGGGGTTATAGATGTTTTTTCTCACATGGAACTAGCAGTAGTGCAGGAACTTTAATACTAATCAAAAATAACTTTGAGTATGAAGGGCATGAAATTATTTCAGATGAAAATGGGCGATTTGTTATACTAGATATCACAATAGAAAACATCAGGTTTTCAATAACGAATATTTACGGACCAAATACAGATTCGCCAAGTTTTTTCCAAGATCTTTATTCGGAATTACAACAATTACCTGGGGCGATTATTTGGGGTGGAGATTGGAATGTAGTTCAAGATTATTATTTAGATACCTATAATATAAAACATAGAAATAATCCGGGTACATTCGAGAAAATTAATGAAATAAAAACTAAACTTGGATTGGTTGACCCATGGAGAATCTTTAATCCTGACAAGCTACAGTACACATGGCGAAAAAATAATCCTATCAAACAAAGCAGATTAGACTATTTCCTTGTTTCCGAAGAAATAATGTCCCTTGTTAAGAGTGCTTCCATTGATATCAGTTACAGGTCCGATCATTCTATCATTTCTTTGGAGCTTGCGCTTTGTCCCATAGAGCGTGGTTATTGGAAATTCAATTCGTCCCTACTTTATGATAGTGAATATGTAAACATTGTCAAACAAACTATACGCGATACTGTTTCTGAATATAAAATTTCCGGAGATATAGATGACTTGGAAACTATTGAATTATCAGTAAATGACCAATTATTTTTTGAGATGCTTAAAATGAATATAAGAACAAAAACAATTGATTACTCAACTCAGCGTAAAAAAAATATGGAAAAAGAAGAAAAGATGCTGGAAAGGCATATACATAAAATGGAATCAAATTTTGCAACTTTAGATCCTGATGAAAATAACGATTTGTGTTTGAAAAAAGAAAGACTTGAAGAAATTAGAATTGCTAAAATAAAGGGTATCATATTTCGAAGTAAAGCTAAATGGTACGAAGAAGGAGAAAAAAATACTGAATACTTTATGAACTTGGAAAAGCGAAATTACAAAAAAAAAATATGAGTGAACTAATAACACAAAACAGTTTGCTAACACAAAAAGAAGAAATATTAAAAGAATCGTCAGACTTTTATAGTAAATTATATACAAGTAAACATACAAGCGATTGGCAAAATGATCTAGATATATTTACAAATATAGACGTCAAACTCACAAATGATAAACGGGATTTCTGTGACACTGAACTTACATTTGATGAGTGTGCACGAGCTTTAAAAAATATGAATAACCGAAAAAGCCCAGGTTCGGACGGTTTTACGGCAGAATTTTACAAATTCTTTTGGAAAAATTTGGGCATAATTTTATGGCGATCTATTATTTATGCATATCGAACTGGAATTTTGTCCGATTTTCAAAGGCAAGGTATAATTACTTGCATCCCGAAAAACTCTCGTGATAGGAGATACTTAAAAAATTGGCGTCCTATAAGTCTGTTGAATGTTGACTATAAAATTGCATCCGCTGCAATTGCTTCGCGTCTTAAGGAAGTTCTTCCAGATATAATAAGTGAAACACAAACCGGGTTTTTGAAAAATAGATTCATAGGGGAAAATACTAGAATATTATATGACTTAATGCAATATTGTGAAGACAATGCAATACCCGGCCTTTTGATCGCAATTGACTTCGAGAAAGCTTTTGACACGGTTGAGTGGGACTTCATAGATAAGACTCTGGAAGCATTTAACTTTTGACCTGTATTCAGAAATTGGGTTAAAATTTTCCAAAGGCATAGCTGCAGCTCCGTAATCAATTCTGGTACTTTTTCGAATTTCTTTAGCTTAGGACGTGGTTGTCGACAAGGCGATCCGGTCGCTCCATATCTTTTTGTTGCATGTGTTGAACCATTAGCAATCGCAATAAGAGCAAACCGCAATATCAAGGGAATACGCATAAAAGGCATTGAATATCTCATGTTTCAATACGCAGATGATACCAATTTCACCCTTGACGGATCAGAAAAGGTATTATCAGAACTTATCTACGTCATTAAAAAATTTGCTATTGTCTCTGGTTTAAATCTTAACTGTGACAAAACTATAGCTGTATGGTTTGGCTCAAAGCGGAATTCAAATGACCAACTTTGTCCTCACATACCTCTTCGTTGGTCGAAAGAACCTTTTAAAATTCTTGGAATTACTTTCTCTACTAACTTAAATGAAATGATTGCCTTAAACTTTGAACAACAATTTTCAAAAATCAGAAAGACATTATTTTCTTGGTCAAATAGATCTTTAACTCTCAGAGGAAGAATTACAATTATCAAGTCTCAAATTATCCCCCTATTTACACACCTTTTTATGGCGCTACCAAACCCATCCAAACACTTTTTTAAACGTTTGAATGTTATACTCTTCAAGTTTGTTTGGGGAGGGAAACGTGATAAGATCAAACGCAATATGTTGATAAATGAATATGGAAAAGGGGGGCTGAAAATGATAGATGTAATATCTTTCTGTAAGTATATGAAGATCAAGTGGATAAAGAGACTATTCACAGGAAAAGGATTATGGCAGCACTTAGTATTTCAATCATTATCACCCTTTGGCGATATAGATTTGTTTAATTTCCAAGGAGAAAGACTGAAATTGTATTCCAAAAATATAAAAAATTGCTTCTGGAAAGATGTTTTAACTGATTACTCATGTATAAATGAGAATGATATTACCACTATAGAAGACTTTATATCCCTACCAATTTTGAATTTTATTCCTTTTATTGACATAGGTTTATTTGTTTCATGGTATAAACATGGAATGAAAACTTTTGGGGATATTATCTCTGTAACATGTGATTTCAAAACATTTGGAACACTTAAACAAGAATTTAATCTTCAACATACATATCTCCTCTATTTCAGATTTTTAAAATACATACCTAACCAGTATGTTGATCTAATTAAGACTACAACTCATTTTGATACACGAGTTAATGGACAATGTCCTATCCTTACACAAATATTGAACTCAACTGACTGTAAATTTGCATATTCCAAGCTATGTAACAGCAACGCTGTATCTTTAGATAACCTCCAACAGAAGTGGGAATCCAAACTTAATATCAATCTACCTGAAAACTATCTTTCCGACTGCTTTGCAATGATTAATAGTACTACAATAGAAAATAAGGCAAGAAATTTTCAATTTAAACTGATGCATAGAATAATTTCAACAAAATCATTCCTAAGTAAAATAGGTATTAGTCAAGACAACCTCTGTACTTTCTGTACTAGAGAAATTGAAACACTTGAGCACTTGTTCTTTTCATGTGAGAAATCTAAGTATCTTATTTCACAATTAGCAACCTGGTACCGCATCAAGACGGGAACCACCCTCAATATAGACATTTCAAAATTTCTACTGGGGGACCCTATGGCAAATGTAGTAACAAATCACATTTTTATTGTCACTAAAGAATTTATTAATAAAACAAGATTTGGAATTAATGAATTAAATTTCAATAATCTCATTCATTTCATAAAATACCACTATAATTTAGAAAAATACATTTTTTCAGAGAATGATCTTCAAACAAAATGGTCAAGCCTATTCCATAATGACTGAGTACTTTCTTTTGCACCCTATCGCTATCCACTACTTTCTCCTCTACATGTATAATATGTTCAATTTATCAGAGGAAACTTTCCTGTTATACATTGTAATACTATTTATTTTGAAATAAAACTTTAAGCACAAAAAAAAAAAGAAAAAAAAAGGAGGGATTTAAAGAGCTTATAGTTGCAACATTTAGTGTTGTCATGTATTGATGAATGCCAATCTTGAACCAGATTATCTTTAAGTCGCTGTTTGAATTGAGATACAAATCGATCGATGTTTCCTACTTCATGTTGAATCCATACATGTCCAAATCCCAGTTTGTAGAAAACATTCCTAATCTCCATGGCTCATGTATGCCTTCCTCTATCTGTAATAGATTTAATCATGCTGTAAGATTGATAGGGGAGTCTTGACGTATCCATATGAATAAGTCGTAACCAGAATTTTATAGATTTTGTATTTTGTACTTAGTATCTCCTACGTAGGACATAGTATATCCTACGTAGATATTAGTATATATTTTATGGGACTTAGTATCTCCTAAATAGGACTTAATATCTCCTACAAAGGACTTAGTATCCCCACGTAGGACATAGTATCTCCTACAATGCTTTCGTCTATGACGATGCGTTCTAAATGCGTGACGGCGGGTCACCAACCTATAGTTGAAAGTGGATTTTAGCGTGTTTTCGTTAATTTTACGACTTCGGTAATAAACAGAATATTATATTCGTGTCTATGCCATACTATGTTTACGACACTCGTGCCTGAATATCAGGATATCCCTCGCTCTCGCTCGGAAAATACTAATATTCAGGCACTCGTGTCGTAAACATAGTATGACATAGACACTCATATAATATCCTCTATATATTTCATGGGACTTAGTATCTCCTAAATAGGACTTAGTATCTCCACGTAAGAGACCTGGACCACTTTATCACATGTTACTTATATATATCTTAATTAATATATTGAATTATTATGTGAGCATATTTTTCCAGCGATCTGATTGGTCGAGAGGCCATCACGTGACCGTCGACAGAAAAGCATATTGACTCCAGCCCGAGTCCGACCAAAAGCAATATTGACTTGAGTGACGTCAAACGATTGTTGCATGACGTCATGCTATTGTAACCATGACGTCATCTGATCGTAGTTCCAGCTGTTCAAACCAAATTGCATTTTTGACTGTATTTCATTGTTTTCTTTTCGTTCCTGTGTTAAAAACATAATAAAACAATTATGGACTGGTGATTCGGCCAATACCTGTTTTTATGGACCCGAGAAAACAATATTGACCGCGGACTTCGTCCTTGGTCAATATTGTTTTCTCGGGTCCATAAAAACAGGTATTGACCTCATCACCAGTCTATAATTGTATAATAGTTGAGTACACATAAACAAATTTAACACCTGTTCAAGTACATGTAAACCTGATAATATAGTTCCTAATGCATTGAAGTTCCAACGGCTACAGTGACATTGTATAGGATATAGGAATAATCAACGAGTTGCGAGGGATAATGGATACACTCCGAGCTTAAGCGATGCGTTTGATACAAACTTTTACCAGAGACAGATAACTGGTCATCCACAGCAGCGAGTTGATTATTATGTATCCTTATTAAGACCTGTTTATTTTTTTATTCGAAAAAAGACTCGAAGTAATGATCGTGGATGATACTGTAAAGTACAAACTGTATTCATTCACCAATCAAAAAACTCTCACACCTTCAACATTGCGATTATGAACAGTTCTTTATTAACATTCCATTTTCGTAATTATTGTTTTTAAAGTGTTTACTCAAAAGGATAATTTTTGTCATAATAACAAATCCGTATTCACATATTGTCGTAGAATGGGAGTTTGTTAATTAATTTAGTAAAAGGTAAACTAACAATTTATTTCTTGTTGAAAAGTTTTATTCAGTTTACTAGGATACAATAACATAACAACATATGGCATTGAAACGTATATATATGTATTGTAACAACATGACAACACATGGCATTGAAACGTATGCATATGTATTGTTACAACATAACAACACATGGCATTGAAACGTATAGATATGTATTGTTACAACATAACAACACATGGCATTGAAACGTATTCATATGAAGTGTTACAACGTAACAATCCATGGCATTGAAACGTATACATAATTATCTATTGTTACAACATAACAACACATGGCATTGAAACGTATACATATGTAATGTTACAACATAACAACACATGGCATTGAAACGTATACATATGTATTGTAACAACATGACAACACATGACATTGAAACATATACATATCTATTGTTACAACATAACAACAATCAAATCATGAACAACTTATTTTAGCTGAAATTGTAGACGCAGCAAAGAAGAAAGACTGTCATTTATTTTGGAAATCCTTAAAAAAATACTGCTTTTGTAGGGAAAACATCTCGGAGAAGGTATCCGTTGAAAAATGGTTTAATCATTTCAAGGCCCTTTTCTCAATAGATAAGAATAGCACAGATAATCATTTTATATTACGATTTTAATGATTGTGAGGATTGTGTTACTTCTGATGAATTTCTTGGTAATCATATAACTGATGAAGAGATATTATGTGCAGTGAAAGGTTTGAAATGTGGAAAATCCCCCGGAGCAGATGGGATCCCAGTCGAAGTTTTTAAGGAATGCAGCTCATTATTGCTCCCTTTTATGAGTAGTCTGTTTAATCGAGTTCTCGACACTGGTAACTTTCCAGACTCCTGGAATGTTGGATTGATTGTACCTCTTCATAAATCAGGTGCTAGGGACGATCCAAATAATTATAGAGGTATTACATTGTTGAATACACTTAACAAAATATTTACTACTATAATAGATAATCGTATTAAGTCCTGGGTATCAACTCGAGAACTTATATCAGAATGTCAAGCGGGTTTTCGAGAAGAATACAGTACTACTGATCATATATTTACCCTAAATAGTATTATCCATAAGTATCTGCGTAAGAAAGGGGGAAAGTTTTAATGTATATTTGTTGACTTTAAGAAAGCGTTCGATTCCGTCAATAGATCCACATTGTTATACGTCCTCCTACATTCAGGTATACATGGCAAACTCCAACGCCTATTACAGAATATGTACGCCAATATGAGAGCATCTGTTCAAATCGACAGATCCCAAATGAGTGATATATTTGACACATATGCTGGCGTTAGACAAGGTTGCATACTTTCACCAATTCTTTTCTTATTATATGTTGAAGAACTTGTTATGGAAATATTAGCGAATGACTCAAGAGGTGTATTTATAAACGAAAATATCAGAGATCTTTCAATATTGCTATTCGCAGATGATGTCGTTCTTTTCTTTCTGTGGTCCAATTACAGCGTAAAATAGATACCCTAAATGAGTATTGTTTGAAATGGGGCCTTCAGATAAATATCAGGAAAACGAAAGTAATGGTTTTTAAAAATGGAGGCAAGATTTCTAATTGTGAAAGATGGTATCTAAATGGACAAAAACTAGAAGTGGTTTCATATTATAAATATTTGGGTATCATTTTCTCTTGCAGAAATATATTTTCTAGAGCCTGTGAAACTTTATCTATGCAAGCTGAACGAGCTTTACATGTCATTAAGCGCTTCATTAGTAAATATAAAGAACTGCCAGTTAACGCAGCATTCAAGATGTTTGACGGGAAAATCCAACCGATTTTGCTGTACGGCTCCGAGATATTGGGCATTAAGATTAACAAAAGTATTTAACAAGTACATTCGAAGTTCTGCAAGTTCTTGTTACGTGTTAGCTACAAAACTGCGAACAAAGTTGTTTTATCTGAATGTAGGCGCTTCCCATTATTTATTAATGCTCGCTGTCGGGTCATTTCATATTGGCTAAGATTGATGAAACAGCCAACTACACGATACTCAAGAAGTAGTTATGAAATGGTTAAACATTAGACGATACTGATGATACTAATTGGGTTTCTTTCATTAGAACTATCCTATTTACTCATGGCTTTGGACATGTATGGCTGGCTCAAAATGTAAATAACACGAACTACTTCATTCAAGTGTTCAAGCAGAGATGCAAAGATATATACCAGCAAGACTGGTATTATGAAATAACGTCATCAACTTGTGTACGTTTTTATACAGAATTCAAGTATTGTATTAATACAGAAGTTTATCTGTCTGAAATTAAATCATCGCAACTTGGGCGTGCGCTTACTAAAATTAGATGTAACGCCCATAACTTCAAAGTTCAAGAAGCACGTTTTGCCAAAACTGTTAACGAAATAAACACTAACTGTACATTTTGTATTAATTTCAAGAAGATTAGTACCATGTACTCCTTATCTGAAAATACTGAACTACTAGTTAAGCTATCCCTTGCTTTGTACCATATATTTAAATTAAGAAAAAATGTTGATTGTTGAAGTGAATTGTTGATGTCATACAGGTTGCGCAAATGTATTTTACAAACTTTATATACTTGTACTATTGGCCTCAGGGCCACCTATACGAATAAAATCTGTCTGTCTGTCTGCCTGTATTGTTGTAACATAACAACACATGACATTGAAACGTATACATAAGTATTGTTACAACATGACAACACATGACATTGAAACGTATACATATGTATTGTTACAACATAACAACACATTACATTGAAACGTATACACATGTATTGTTACAACATAACAACACATGGCATTGAAACGTATACATTTGTAGTGTTACAACATAACAACACATGACATTGAAGCGTATACATATGTAGTGTTACAACATAACAACACATGGCATTGAAACGTATACATATGTATTTTACAACACAACAACACATGGCATTGAAACGTATACATGTGTAGTGTTACAACATAACAACACATGACATTGAAACGTATACATCTGTATTGTTACATCATAACAACACATGGCATTGAAACGTATACATATGTATTGTAACAACATGACAACACATGACATTGAAACATATACATATGTATTGTTACAACATAACAACAATCAAATCATGAAAAACTTATTTTAGCTGAAATTGTAGACGCAGCAAAGAAGAAAGACTGTCATTTCTTTTGGAAATCCTTAAAAATAATACTGCTTTTGTAGGGAAAACATCTCGGAGAATGTATCCGTTGAAGAATGGTTTAATCATTTCAAGGCCCTTTTCTCAATAGATAAGAATAGCACAGATAATCATTTTATGGAGCATGTAGATAGTTACATAAACAATCACGATTTTAATGATTGTGAGGATTGTGTTACTTCTGATGAATTTCTGGGAAATAATATAACTGATGACATGACAACACATGACATTGAAATGTATACATATGTATTGTTACAACATGACAAGACATGGCATTGACATTGAAACGTATACATATGTATACATATGACAAAAAGGCATAATTGTTTTGTTCAAAGGTTGGGAGAAAACAGTTTTACATTTTTTGAGAGAAACTTATCATTGAGTGTTCAACCAATGATTGACAGGAACTATATGAACAATTGTTCAGTCCAAAAATGGTGCCATTACGTCACTGAGTAATATCTTAGTTAATGACATCACAAAGCCGTCGACAGTTCAGGCTGTGACTTATTCATGCTGTCTTTCAAAATCCCGGAAGCATCTAAGGAGCATGATTTTCTATTTTATCTATTTTTCTGACATGTGACTTAAAAGGAAATTAAAAATTATTCAAGAAAGAGCAAATATAATTTTCATCAATGAAACACAATTCAAGTTATAATTAATTAACCGGAGATAATGATAACTTTAATACCAGGAGAGAGATCCCAGTTTGCTTCCATCACCTATCCCACCAGTCTGTGTCAATATCAATTCCACATATTTAGTTTGATTTTAACAGTCATACATGTAGTCATGGTTTCATTTTCAATGTTGTTCTTTGGTATTAAACCCGTTTATGGCAAGATGGACAGGTTATGATTTTCATAAATGACTGTCATTATTTAACCACAATGACATTAATCGTAACTTTGGAAAAACGAGGAATTCAACACATCTTGGAAATTAGCCATCTTTTATTGTCAAAGAAAATACACAATGAGTGTAAAGGGAGTTGCTGGGTTATTCAGAATGTGAAAAACGACCTCTTTTCTTTCTCTCGATGTGTTGATGTTGAAATCGGCTGCTAGTATCCTGCAATGAAAGAAATCATCATATATCACTATATTGTGACAACAGTCTTACAGGGATACATTATATAGGGCTAATAAAAAGGTATTTGTTGTTTGGATTTGATGGATCAATGAGATTATAGAAATAAACAATCATTGTTACTTTATTCAATTTCATCATTTATTGAAATTATCAAAATATACAAACCATATCCGCCAATACCGCCATGTCCAAAGCCAATCCCATAGCCGCCAAGACTACCGTAGCCACCAAGACCGCCAAAGCCCATTCCGTAGCCATGACCGCCAAAGCCCATTCCGTAGCCGCCAAGACCGCCAAAGCCCATTCCGTAGCCGCCAAGACCACCATAGCCCTTTCCATAGCCGCCAATACCGCCAATACCACCAAAGCCCATTCCGTAGCCGCCAAGACCACCATAGCCCTTTCCATAGCCGCCAATACCGCCAATACCACCATAGCCCATTCCGTAGCCGCCAAGACCGCCTAAGCCCATTCCGTAGCCGCCAATACCACCATAGCCCATTCCGTAGCCACCAAGACCACCGTAGCCCATTCCGTGGCCGCCAATACCACCAAAGCCCATTCCTCCTCCGTAAGGGGTTGCCATGGCCAGAGAGAGAACACAGCACAGAAGGGTACACAGTTGGGCAAGCATGGTGACGCTGAAAGAATTTAATCAAAAACAATTTAGCAACCTACTAGTATTTAAAAAGCATTGTGATGCAGAAAGAATTTAATGAGAAATTATTTAGGCAACATATTATAGAAGAAAAAAGCACTTGACATTTACAAATGCCAACACCAATCAAAATTATTGAAATCCATAAGCAGTTACATCATGTTTCTAAAATTGTATATAGTTTAAACATCATCTATTCATTTCCTGAAAATTATGCTTTTAAGTACTCATCATTTTGAAATGTACCTAATTGAGAGGAAATAGGACCGTTCGTCTTCTTGCAATGATTCGTCAAATAAAAGTCATGTGGCTACATTATGTCAACAACAATTTTAATTCACTTCAAAATTCTTCTCATCTGGTCATACATACTATTTTAAAACCCAAAGTGCGTTTGAAGAGAATTATATCTCTTACCTTGATGGATGCAATTGTCAATACATGTCATATACTTATCAAAGGCATTCAAAATAGACTTTATCCATCAGAAGTAATTTTTTATCTACAGCTGCAATCTTTCTTTTGTCCTCTAGAGTATACCATTTTCACGTTGCTTTTTGTGGCAAGCAAACAGAAAAAGACTCTGATTAGAAGTTTGATTTCTAGTAAATATCATACATAGATTGACCTACACTTGTTATCAATACTCACATAAAGTTCCTAGTTGGAAGCGAAGTTAGTGAAGCTGAAGTTGAGAAGTTTGTGATGGTCAGTTGATCTGGTCAGTTTTTATAGTGGACCTGGTTTCCTACTGACTTTCCTCTATATCAACTCTGATCACCAGGTGCATCATATCCTGTACAAGACATGAGCTTTACATGACAGTGATGCATTGGTCCATGCAATAATGAAATAATGTCAATTATGAAAACCTCTCAGGCATTTCTAAGTATGTCCAAAGTGATTAAGAAATTGGAAGAAGTTATATAATTATTGCTTAAGACTCAGAATATTGAATATAGAAATTCGAATATGCAAGTAAATACATAAACGGTAATATGCATATGATGACATACGAGTTCTGTTTTAGAATATATCTACAAGCGTTTTAGCTCCAATGCTTCATTTCATTTTTATCGTTATCGATTGTTGATACTTTTTTGCCACCCATGTGGGATTGATCAGTAGTTTTCGTATGTTTTATGTCTGAAGACACATATATATATAGATAGATAGATTATACAGATAGGTAGTAAAATGTTTAAATCAGCAAAAAACAGCAAGTATGCGTCATCATATTATCAATTGGACATTCAATCTAAACTACGAGGCAGATGCAACTATACCTACAAATAGGAACTGAAATATTGTTACATCATGTCTCCAGAAGCTAACTAAAATTTATGTTTGATTGTTCATGCTTTATCTGTTCTGAAAAAACAACGTCATTAGAAATCATATTTATGATGTCCTTTATGATGGTGTGTCAACAAAATAAATTTTAAGATTGTACACTATATCGACACCATCTTTTAATAACCTTTTGTTCCATTTTAACTTCTCTGGCTTACATTATATCCAAAAGGATTTGAAATATCGATGTCAATGATGAGTATGAAAATAATAAAGCACTGCAGCTGAAATGCATAGTGGGCTCTGATTTCCTAGCCATTAAGAAAATATGATAAGACTTAAATCAACCAGTTATAGAGACTGGCAAGAGTTATGCCTTGTGTAGGGAAATTGGTAATAATCGGAGGCGTGTTCAGAACTTTGGAGCAGTTTCGCCAAGCGAGTGTTTACGATCCAAGATGGAATTCCGTGTCTCGAAGTTTGATTACCTCATTTTTCTTTCTTTTATTACCCCCTCAATTGAAATTTGGTCGGTTGTTATGTGCAAGTCACCTATTCTTCCACACCCCCCCCCCCCCCCCCCCCCCCCCCCCCCCAAATGGTGATGATGTTCTGAAATTAATTTTAATTACTAGCGACGTCAGTTGTCGTTCAGGAGCCGTTCGTGGGTACGCACGTACACGCCAAGCGAGTACATGCGGACCTGAACACACCTCTGGACACATGTAGGCATGCCCTGCCTCTCCTGAGGTGCCCTTTATCAACTAACTTTCACTTTCGCAAACTTTTGTAGAGACAGATTGTATTGCATTTTAACCTACGAGCTCCCCTTGAACAGAGAAATAACGGGAGGGACTGAATGTAGCTTTGCACTGTTAATTCTAGAACAGTAAACGAAGTTGAGGAACAAAGGGAAAATATCAATAATTTCAAAGAAACTTATCAGTAGTTGATGACAAGTTTAGTTTGGAGAGTTAAAACAAGTTTTGAGGAAGGCGACAACGTGTTATTAACGTTAACAGATCGAAAGACATTCACATAACATGACCTACATGTATATATTATCTTCATGCAAATTAAGTCTACTTTTTAAGCAACCAGATAATTATAATCGGGGTTACATACGGTAAGACTGATAATTTAAAATAAAACCCTCTGTTCTCATTTTCAAAATATTCTGAATAAAAACATGAACGAACAGTGTCATTGCAATTATAATTATGAACTCATTTAGAATGACATCACATTCAGTTATTATCAATATGAAAGTATAGATATATCAAAGCATATAATCATATACAATACATGATAATTAAGTTGAAGCACGGATATTTAATCAACGTGGATGGAATGCAAATTGCCTTACAGGTTTTCATGATTGAGACGTTTTTGCGTTACAAGTACTTTCCAATACGTCAGTGTCAGCTGGACCACGTGTTTGATACAGGATATGATGTAACTCGTGGTCAGTGTTGATAGAGAGAGAGTGACCAGCAGGAAGTCAGGTCCACTATAAGAACTGACCAGATCTACTGACCATCACAAACTGTCGAACGTCAGCTTCAGACACGTCATCATCAACTAGAATATTTATGTGAGTATTGATATCACTTGTAGGTCGATTTATTTGTTGATTTTTACTTGCAATCAGCCATCTTATCAGATTCATTTGGGAATTGACTTTAATTTGATTAAGATCATCATGGAGGTATAATCTGAAAACACTGCAAACTTTGTAAATCTGCGTATGACGAAACTGAACCTGATATACACTAGAGGGCATGTGTACAGAGTCAAAAACTAACTACTGCTGCCGGATAAAAATCCTTTATAAGATACTGTATTTGATAAGGATGAGGATATATATTGTAAAGAATTATAGACAATTTCCTTCGTCAGGATTATACATTAATGATTTATATGTCTCTTCAAACACATGTTGTGTGCTGAAATGGCTATTACAAAATAATATTTGACCATAATATTTAGGATAATTGCAAACGGGGTTTATTAAAAAAACAATTTTCCAATCAGTGCCCTTTCAGATACCAGAACAATGTAGATGACACGGCTTGTTTTCTTTTCAGGAATATGAATAGATAACGTTATCAATATTTATATAATAAGATATTTATTGAGTTGGCTTCTGTGTGCTACTAAGGTGGAGTAGCATGCGTTTCTTTTATCCATGGCTGTAACTTTAAGTATATCCTCAGATTTGTGTATTCCCTTTCTCAATACGTTGCTATATTTTGTTTGATTTAACTCTTTCAGCGTCACCATGCTTCCCCAACTGTGTACCCTTCTGTGCTGTGTTCTATCACTTGCCATGGCAGCCCCGTACGGAGGAGGAATGGGCATTGGTGGTATTGGTGGTATTGGTGGTATTGGTGGTATCGGTGGCTACGGAATGGGCTACGGCGGTCTTGGTGGCTACGGAATGGGCTATGGCGGTCTTGGTGGCTACGGAATGGGCTATGGTGGTCTTGGCGGCTACGGAATGGGCTTTGGTGGTCTTGGTGGTCACGGGATGGGCTTTGGTGGTCTTGGCGGCTACGGAATGGGTTTTGGAGGTCATGGCGGCTACGGAATGGGTTTTGGCGGTCTTGGAGGCTATGGAATGGGCTACGGTGGTCTTGGTGGCTACAAAATGGGCTTTGGACATGGTATGAGCATGTATTTTTCAATAATATATAATATATATAATTTCAATAAATGACACAACTATAAATGATATTTGAACATTTATCTTCTCTTATAGATAAATAAAACTGGACAATTATTCACTTTTTCCTATTCCTTTGTAATATACCTCTGTTTAACTGTGGTCACAGTAATAATGATATGTGATGATTCTTTCATTACAGGTTACTAACAACACATCTCCTCAACATCAAAACAAACGAAGAGCATTTGAGGTTCCAAGTTTTTTTCAGATTTTGAATAACACAGAAACTGTCATTTTGTTTTTTCGACAATAAAATAGTTTCTAATCTCCAAATTTTCTTGATTTTACCTTGACCTGACTATATCATGAAGTAGTTGAATACATATAAACGAGTTTAGCACATGTTCAAGTACATGTTTACCTGATAATATATTTCCTAATAGTTACAATGGCTAGAGTGACATGTATATAAGATAGGAATAATCAACGAGTTGCAAGGGATTATGGTTTAACTCCGAGCTTAATTATATATATATAAGCGATGCGTTTGACATAAAAACAGGGACAGATAACTGGTAATCCCGAGCAACGAATTGATTATTATTTATCGTTGTTAAGACGAGTTTATGTTTAAAATTCGAAAAAAGACTCGAATTTACGATGGTGCACCCCATTGTAAAATACAAACTGTATTCATTCACCAACCACAAACTCATTCACACCTTCAACATGTGCGATTATAAATAGTTCTTTATTTACACTCTATTTTCGTAATGATTCCTCACTCAAAAGGATTATTTTTGTTATACTAACAAACACGTCTTTATCATTAATATTGTCGTAGAATTATAAATTATTAGTAAAATGAGAACAAAAATTGTTTTATTGTTGACATATTTTACTCACTTCACAAGGGTACAATAACATCACAGCACATGGCATTGGAATGTATGCATATGTCTTGATACAACATAACAAACGACATAATTATTTCGTTCAAAGGTTGGGAGAAAACAGTTCTACATCTTCATAGAGAACCTCACCATTGAGTGCTGAACCAATGATTCACAGGAATTAAATGAACAATTGCTCAGTAAAAAACGGATGCCATTACGTCACTGAATTGTTATAATAACAAACTCGTGTTTGTCATAAATATTGTCGTAGAATTAAAAATTATTAGAAAAACGCGAATTTATAATTTTTTTATTGTTGATTTTTTTTTATTCCCTTCACAAGGGTACAATAACATGATAATACATGGCACTGAAACCTATACATATGTTTTGAAACAACATGACAAATTAGGACGTAATTGTTTCATTTAAAGGTATTTCAGTTCTACACCGTCACAGAAAAACTCACCATTAAGTGTTGAACCAATGATTCACAGGAATTAAATGTACAATTGCTCAGTCAAAAACGGATGCCATATTACGTCACTGAATAATGTCATACTTTATGACACCTCAAAGCCATCGGCAGTTCAGACTCAAGACAGGTTCAAGTTTTCTTGATTTCACTTTTTCAAATTCATTGTACTTAAATAGTGATGGTGATATATCTAAGAACCTGACTGTATCTTGAAATAGTGGATTACACATAAACGAGTTTAACACCTGTTCAAGTACATGTAAACCTGATAAAATATTTCTAAATATTGTAGTTCCAACGGCTATAGTGATATAAGGGTTTAGTCCCACTGTGGCCGGGTATTTTCACACCCTCTTAACGAGCTCTCCCAGAGTGGGCCGCGGACAATTGAGCTGACCCATAGTGGCCCACATAGGTTTAATTGCCTTAATTAACAGGAGTGATTACCTTGTTAAGAGGTGCCAAGTGATTAACCATTGATAAGACTACTCTCTCTCACAAGTCTTGTATTCTAGGCCAAGCTTGTACAGTTGTGTGTTTTTTTTCTTTTTTTTTTCCTTCGACGCTTGGTGGGCTGGTGTCCTCCCTTGAGAATGTAGGCGGCCAGGTTGGAATGTTCATCTTTGAACAGAAGGATGGGCGCCCATCTTCTTGTTCACCCTCTTCTTGTTGTACTTGAATCCCCCCAGCAAAAGGTCGATTCCATTCTGTCTACTTGGCACCAACACTCCCTTCGACTCCATAGCTGAACTGACTAAAAAATGTTTAACATTCTAATATAAAGTTTTTCTTCGATCCCTTCTCAGCTTACACAAACATTAAACAATACAAGTGTACTTACCAAACTTACCAACACATAGGACCGTAGCCTATTTCCTTCTCATTCTCAATGTCTAATAGTTAACTTCCTACCACATAATAACCCCACTACTCATCATTAACACCTTCTCTGATCTATTGCTCACCTGGTTTATCACCCTTAACACCTTCATTAGTATGTTTTCACAACTAACAACCTCTCCCGTAGTGGGCCGGGCTATCACACCTCATAAACGAGCTATCCCACAGTGGCCTGCCGGTCTGCTCATTACGTAATCTACTCGTGGCCCACTATGGGATAATACCGATATAAGATAGGTAAGCTTGGAATTTAATTTTGTAATTTAGCTTAAAAAAGATATTACAAACAATTCAAGAATGGGTGTATATACGTTCAAACAACCAAACACAGTGGAAGCTATAAGTAATAAAACTGAGATTATCAAAACGTTAATACCTGGCATTTCTGTGAATGTGATATTGACAATAAAAACAATGACAGACTATGCTATCTCCCACGATAGAGATTCAAGTTCACTTCCAACACTTTTACCCACTAGTTTGTATCATTATCAATGCGGACAATTAAAACACAAATATTACGGTTTATATTTGAACCCGCCTTATTAATCAAAAACTACTATCTGATCGTACATATTTCACTTTATCTTAAGTTAATGTTCATAGTCGTTGATCTCTATCATGCATAATTTGAGGATTTACTAGTTTGACACTCGTTTGACCTCCTGTGTATGACGTCACATCGCTAACGGCGGCCCGGCAAACTGTTTAAGGATTGGAATAATTAGCAGGCCAATTTTACTCACTTTGAATGGCAATATCTTGATAAGTAGGTGACGCTTCGAAATAATATTTTGTGTTTTACTTACTTGAAAGTATTGTCTATATGAATGAACGAATTAACATCGAAAAAAACAGAGAGATGATATTATCTTTAAATGACATACAGTGTGATTTTGAAATAACCGTTTCATAGCCCCGTGTACATGTGTGGTCTCACATTGACACATTGTTTGCTATTCATGTGGCATTAATCAGTAGTTTTCATATTCACATATAGTTTGAGGTTTGAAGACATATTGATAGATTACTGCAGATATGATCATAGTAAATATATAAATCAGGAAATTACAACAAATATGCGTTCTAAACTACGCGGCAAGCGAAACTACACCTACAAAAAATAATTGAATGTTACATCATGTATCCGGAAGCATGTGTCTGCAAAAAGATGCCTTTAAAAATCGTAATTACGTTGTGTCAATTACATCTTTTAACCACCAAATAAATATACTTGATGCATTTGTAACTTTAATTATGCACAATGTGTCCCAAAATGATTTTGAAGAAGCGTTTCAGCACCATTTGCACGTTTGACAACAAAATATCATGCGGAGGAAATTGCGAATACTTCTCTACAAAACACATCTTAACAAAGACACCCTAAATCGACTTCATCCGACTACAGTATTTTGGATTTTGACGCTTAGTTATCGTTGGGTAAATAACCGAATGCATGTCTTGTAAATTTTACTTTTGTTTCCAAAAGACGACTTGTATCATTACAAGATGACCTGGGTTAGGCAAATAGGAACTGAAATATTGTTACATCATGTCTCCAGAAGCTAACTAAAATTTATGTTTGATTGTTCATGCTTTATCTGTTCTGAAAAAACAACGTCATTAGAAATCATATTTATGATGTCCTTTATGATGGTGTGTCAACAAAATAAATTTTAAGATTGTACACTATATCGACACCATCTTTTAATAACCTTTTGTTCCATTTTAACTTCTCTGGCTTACATTATATCCAAAAGGATTTGAAATATCGATGTCAATGATGAGTATGAAAATAATAAAGCACTGCAGCTGAAATGCATAGTGGGCTCTGATTTCCTAGCCATTAAGAAAATATGATAAGACTTAAATCAACCAGTTATAGAGACTGGCAAGAGTTATGCCTTGTGTAGGGAAATTGGTAATAATCGGAGGCGTGTTCAGAACTTTGGAGCAGTTTCGCCAAGCGAGTGTTTACGATCCAAGATGGAATTCCGTGTCTCGAAGTTTGATTACCTCATTTTTCTTTCTTTTATTACCCCCTCAATTGAAATTTGGTCGGTTGTTATGTGCAAGTCACCTATTCTTCCACACCCCCCCCCCCCCCCCCCCCCCCCCCAAATGGTGATGATGTTCTGAAATTAATTTTAATTACTAGCGACGTCAGTTGTCGTTCAGGAGCCGTTCGTGGGTACGCACGTACACGCCAAGCGAGTACATGCGGACCTGAACACACCTCTGGACACATGTAGGCATGCCCTGCCTCTCCTGAGGTGCCCTTTATCAACTAACTTTCACTTTCGCAAACTTTTGTAGAGACAGATTGTATTGCATTTTAACCTACGAGCTCCCCTTGAACAGAGAAATAACGGGAGGGACTGAATGTAGCTTTGCACTGTTAATTCTAGAACAGTAAACGAAGTTGAGGAACAAAGGGAAAATATCAATAATTTCAAAGAAACTTATCAGTAGTTGATGACAAGTTTAGTTTGGAGAGTTAAAACAAGTTTTGAGGAAGGCGACAACGTGTTATTAACGTTAACAGATCGAAAGACATTCACATAACATGACCTACATGTATATATTATCTTCATGCAAATTAAGTCTACTTTTTAAGCAACCAGATAATTATAATCGGGGTTACATGCGGTAAGACTGATAATTAGAAAAGATCAATAGTGTAAAAGCTGAAGGTGTGATAATAAGATCCAAATGTGAATGGAAAGAAAAAGGGGAAAAACCTACGAAGTACTTTTTATCTTTAGAGAAACGAAATTATGTCAATAAAGCTATAACAAAACTTCAAACAGAAGAAAATAAAATTATAACTAACACAAAAGAAATAGTCAACGAAACCAAATATTATTATAAAAACATCTATACAAAGCAAACATGTTCGCCGGTAAATTTAGATGAGCTCTTTCAAAACTGTAAGGTCCCAAAACTCAATGACTTGGAAAGAGATACACTAGAAGGGGAACTAAAGTATGACGAAGTTCTAGAATCGCTCAAAAATATGAAAAACGAAAAAAGTCCTGGTCCGTCAGGCTTTACTGTAGAATTTTTCAAATTTTTTTGGTTGGACTTGCATGCCTACCTGATTCGATCATTAAACTTCGCTTATAAATTAGGAGAGTTATCCATTAGCCAGAAACAGGGTCAAATAACATGTATACCCAAAAAGAATAAACCGAAACAATTTTTAAAAAATTGGAGACCGATATCCCTACTAAATGTATCTTATAAAATAGCATCATCTACAATTGCCAATAGAATAAAGAAAGTACTTCCGAAGATAATAAACGAAGACCAACGAGGTTTTATGGCAAATAGATATATCGGACAATGCACGAGACAGATTTATGACATCATGGAATATGCAGAGTGTTTGGAAATACCTGGTTTACTCCTGCTCATAGATTTTGAAAAAGCGTTTGATTCAGTAGACTGGACATTTATACAAAAGGTTCTTGATTTTTTCAATTTTGGCCCTGCTATTAAAAACTGGATGGGTACATTTTATAAAAATATCAACTCTAGTGTTCTTGTAAATGGTTTTTCATCGGATTTCTTCGAAATTACCCGCGGGTGTAGACAAGGAGATCCACTTTCGCCATATTTATTTATTTTATGTGCTGAAATTCTAAGCATCATGATCCGTAATAATAAAAAGATAAAAGGAATTAAAATAGGCGACAGTGAGTACCTCGTAACTCAGTTCGCAGACGATACTTCTTTGACACTGGATGGATCCGAAACGTGTCTACAAGCGACACTACAAACATTAACTCAATACGCCTCTTTCTCGGGACTAAAAATAAATACAAGTAAAACTCAAGTTATCTGGATAGGTTCCTTAAAGAATTCGAAAAAGACACTGTGCAAAGAATACAAGTTAGACTGGTCTAAAACAGAATTTACAATCCTTTGCATAACATTCACACATAACTTGGCAGAAATGGTAGAGAGAAATTATAAAGATAAACTAAAACAAATAAAGATCGTCATGAACCAATGGCTGGGAAGAGATCTTACTCCACTTGGTAGGACGACCGTTCTAAAAAGCCTTATCCTGCCTAAATTAAACCAGATATTTACAATACTTCCAAATCCTAGTGAAAACATAATGAAGGACATTGAAAGACTTTGTTTTGCCTTTATTTGGAAAGGGAAACCAGATAAAATTAAACGTAAAATAATAACTAGTAATTATAATGAATGTGGTTTTAGAGCACCCGATATAAGAAATACAATTTTTTCTCAGAAAATAAGCTGGGTGAAACGACTCTTCAATTCGGACAACTGTTCTAAATTGAGGAAACTGTTTCATCAAAACGTATCCCCAGCACACAGTAACTTTTATCAATACAACGCAGAAGAAGTGATGAAGCATGTTTGTAATCCAAGAACAAACGATTTTTGGAAAGACGTTTTAAAAGCATGGGGAAATTTCATTACCAAAAAGGGGAAAATTGTCAAGACGCAAACTGATATCCTGTCTCAGCCTATATGGAATAATGATAACATCAGAATTAACAATAAGGTGATTCATTATAAGCAAATGTCAAAATCAGGTATCTATCTGATAAATGATATAATCGATAGTGACGGTAACTTCTATAACTACACAGAATTAGTTAACAGGTACAAATGTAAGACAAATTTTCTTGAACATGCTGGTATCATTAATGCAATAAAATCATATTTAGTAAAGTCAAACATTAGGATAGAGAAAAAACTAGATATGCCACTTATACCTTATTTTATTGAAAATATTACTACCAAGAAAAAAGGTTGTCGAATATTTTATGATATATTACAAGAATCGGAAATTGCGGGGGTTAGGTACAAATACAGAATGAAATGGGAACGAGATTTGGAATGTCCAATCAACGAAACTGAATGGAAAAATATAAACAAATTGCCTTTTATGTCAAATCTAAGTTAAAAAACAACATGGTTTCAATATTCAATTCTACATAGAATACTCCCAACAAATGATCTCTTGGTTAAGATGAACATCAAAGATGACAATAAATGTAGCTTCTGTGAGGACGAAATAGAGACCATAAGTCATCTTTTTTTTGATTGCCCTACCGTCAAAAATATTTGGAATAAAGTTAAGGAATGGATGGAGACAAACACACAAGCAAACATAAACCTCTCAAAAAGGAACATTTGCCTTGGATATCCTGAATATAGAAATAGAGTATTGAATATGATCATCACAACTGTTAAGTACACTTTATTCAAAACAAAGCAAAATGGACTGAAACCAAACATATCCTACATCAAGAATGACATCAAGAAAGCTTACAATATTGACAAATATAATGCATACTCAACTTGCAACTATTATAAATTCATGACATTCTGGTCAACGTGTCATTTGCTATTTAAAGATTAATGTAAAACAAATTCATGAAGATATTCCTTTGTTCACTTAAGCTTAAACTGAAAAATAGACAACTTAGAACTAATGATGATGAGTAAATTGTTATACTCATCTATGTTACCAGCTTCTGCCAAAGTGTTTGTATGCTTTTCGTTGCAAACTAATTTGTATATGTAATGTGTATGTACATGTACCACAAAAAGAAATAAATAAAAAAAAAAAAAAAGACTGATAATTTAAAATAAAACCCTCTGTTCTCATTTTCAAAATATTCTGAATAAAAACATGAACGAACAGTGTCATTGCAATTATAATTATGAACTCATTTAGAATGACATCACATTCAGTTATTATCAATATGAAAGTATAGATATATCAAAGTATATGATCATATACAATACATGATAATTAAGTTGAAGCACGGATATTTAATCAACGTGGATGGAGTGCAAATTGCCTTACAGGTTTTCATGATTGAGACGTTTTTGCGTTACAAGTACTTTCCAATACGTCAGTGTCAGCTGGACCACGTGTTTGATACAGGATATGATGTAACTCGTGGTCAGTGTTGATAGAGAGAGAGTGACCAGCAGGAAGTCAGGTCCACTATAAGAACTGACCAGATCTACTGACCATCACAAACTGTCGAACGTCAGCTTCAGACACGTCATCGTCAACTAGAATATTTATGTGAGTATTGATATCACTTGTAGGTCGATTTATTTGTTGATTTTTACTTGCAATCAGCCATCTTATCAGATTCATTTGGGAATTGACTTTAATTTGATTAAGATCATCATGGAGGTATAATCTTAAAACACTGCAAACTTTGTAAATCTGCGTATGACGAAACTGAACCTGATATACACTAGAGGGCATGTGTACAGAGTCAAAAACTAACTACTGCTGCCGGATAAAAATCCTTTATAAGATACTGTATTTGATAAGGATGAGGATATATCTTGTACAGAATTATAGACAATTTCCTTCGTCAGGATTATACATTAATGATTTATATGTCTCTTCAAACACATGTTGTGTGCTGAAATGGCTATTACAAAATAATATTTGACCATAATATTTAGGATAATTGCAATTTCCAATCAGTGCCCTTTCAGATACCAAAACAATGTAGTTGACACGGCTTGTTTTCTTTTCAGGAATATGAATAGATATCGTTATCAATATTTATATAATAAGATATTTATTGAGTTGGCTTCTGTGTGCTACTAAGGTGGAGTAGCATGCGTTTCTTTTATCCATGGCTGTAACTTTAAGTATATCCTCAGAATTGTGTATTCCCTTTCTCAATACGTTGCTATATTTTGTTTGATTTAACTCTTTCAGCGTCACCATGCTTCCCCAACTGTGTACCCTTCTGTGCTGTGTTCTATCACTTGCCATGGCAGCCCCGTACGGAGGAGGAATGGGCATTGGTGGTATTGGTGGTATTGGTGGTATTGGTGGTATTGGTGGTATCGGTGGCTACGGAATGGGCTACGGCGGTCTTGGTGGCTACGGAATGGGCTATGGCGGTCTTGGTGGCTACGGAATGGGCTATGGTGGTCTTGGCGGCTACGGAATGGACTTTGGTGGTCTTGGTGGTCACGGGATGGGCTTTGGTGGTCTTGGCGGCTACGGAATGGGTTTTGGAGGTCATGGCGGCTACGGAATGGGTTTTGGCGGTCTTGGAGGCTATGGAATGGGCTACGGTGGTCTTGGTGGCTACAAAATGGGCTTTGGACATGGTATGAGCATGTATTTTTCAATTTATAAAATAATATATATAATTTCAATAAATGACACAACTGTAAAATGATATTTGAACATTTATCTTCTCTTATAGATAAATAAAACTGGACAATTATTCACTTTTTCCTATTCCTTTGTAATATACCTCTGTTTAACTGTGGTCACAGTAATAATGATATGTGATGATTCTTTCATTACAGGTTACTAACAACACATCTCCTCAACATCAAAACATACGAAGAGCATTTGAGGTTCCAAGTTTTTTTTCAGATTTTGAATAACACAGAAACTGTCATTTTGTTTTTTCGACAATAAAATATTTTCTTATCTCCAAATTTTCTTGATTTCACTTTTTCAAATTCATTGTGCTTGAACCTGACTATATCTTGAAATAGTTGAATACATATAAACGAGTTTAACACATGTTCAAGTACATGTTAACCTGATAATATATTTCTTTATAGTTACAATGGCTACAGTGACATGTATATAAGATAGGAATCATCAACATGTTGCAAGGGATTATGGTTTAACTCCGAGCTTAATTATATATATAAGCGATGCGTTTGACATACAAGTTTAGCAGGGACAGATAACTGATAAGTCCGAGCAACGAATTGATTATTATTTATCGTTGTCAAGACCAGTTTATGATTAAAATTCGAAAAAAGACTCGAATTTACGATGGTGCACTACATTGTAAAATACAAACTGTATTCATTCACCAACCACAAACTCATTCAAACCTTCAACATGTGCGATTATAAATAGTTCTTTATTTACACTCTATTTTCGTAATGATTCTTCACTCAAAAGGATGATATTTGTTATACTAACAAACACGTCTTTATCATAAATATTGTCGTAGAATTAGAAATTATTAGTAAAATGAGAACAAAAATTGTTTTATTGTTGACATATTTTACTCACTTCACAAGGGTACAATTACAGCACATGACATTGAAATGTATACATATTAAACTGAGGTGCAAAAGAAAGTATATCACTCAGTTGTTTTCCATTAGTTTAATATTTTAAAGAAATTAGGTGCATTTGATTTTGGCACGATACAATAACACCTTTCGTCAGTAGTTTGAATGACTTAATTAGTGACTGTTTTATTCTTTAACTTATATATCATTATTTAAAGAAGACGGGGGTAAATAAGAAATGAAATTTACACCAACATGATCCCTACCATGTTCAAACTGTTGTAAATGTGTGCAGGGCGAGGCAAATTTATTGATTTTCACACAGATTATGTCTTATATGTCGATGAACAGTTGTGTTCTGTCAAAATTAATTTGGGGGAATTTCAAAATTTAAACTTTTTAATTTTATTTTTATTCTTTGACTGATTTAATGTTTTGGACTAATTTGCCAAACAAGTCAGTTTTTGAATACGAAGTCGAAAACTCGAGATATGTGACTTTGAATATTATGCATATGATAAATACAACTGAGTGATATACTTTCTTTTGCACCTCAGTTTATGTCTTGATACAACATAACAAACGACATAATTATTTCGTTCAAAGGTTGGGAGAAAACATTTCTACATCTTCATAGAGAACCTCACTATTGAGTGCTGAACCAATGATTCACAGGAATTAAATGAGCAATTGCTCAGTCAAAAACGGATGCCATTACGTCACTGAATTGTTATAATAACAAACTCGTGTTTGTCATAAATATTGTCATAGAATTAAAAATTATTAGAAAAACGCGAATTTATAATGTTTTTATTGTTGATTTTTTTTTGTATTCCTTAACAATGGTACAATAACATGATAATACATGGCACTGAAACCTATACATATGTTTTGAAACAACATGACAAGTTAGGACGTAATTGTTTCGTTTAAAGGTATTTCAGTTACGTCACTGAATAATGCCATACTTTATGACACCTCAAAGCCATCGGCAGTTCAGACTCAAGACAGGTTCAAGTTTTCTTGATTTCACTTTTTCAAATTCATTGTGCTTAAATAGTGATGGTGATATATCTAAGAACCTGACAGTATCTTGAAATAGTTTAATACACATAAACGAGTTTAACACCTGTTCAAGTACATGTAAACCTGATAATATATTTCTAAATATTGTAGTTCCAACGGCTATAGTGATATAAGATAGGTAAGCTTGGAATTTAATTTTGTAATTTAGCTTAAAAAAAGAGATTACAAACAATTCACGAATGGGTGTATATACGTTCAAACAACCAAACACAATGGAAGTTATAAGTAATAAAACTGAGATTATCAAAACGTTAATACCTGACATTTTTGTGAATGTGATATTGACAATAAAAACAATGACAGACTATGCTATCTCCCACGATAGAGATTCAAG
The DNA here is from genome assembly GCA_936450465.1 of Gibbula magus. Classification (NCBI taxonomy): domain Eukaryota; kingdom Metazoa; phylum Mollusca; class Gastropoda; order Trochida; family Trochidae; genus Gibbula; species Gibbula magus. The sequence goes on along the minus strand of OW388303.1, from coordinate 48,357,346 downwards.
TTCACTTCCAACACTTTACCCACTAGTTTGTATCATTATCAATGAGGACAATTAAAACACAAATATTACGGTTTATATTTGAACCCGCCTTATTAATCAAAAACTACTATCTGATCGTACATATTTCACTTTATCTTAAGTAAATGTTCATAGTCGTTGATCTCTATCATGCACCAATTTGAGGATTAACTAGTTTGACACTCGTTTGACCTCACGACAAACTCGACGGTAAGCACAAACATGTATTGAGTGACACAAACACCATTTACAGTTATTTCTTAAAATAAATCGCCAACATTATCAGATATCTAATTGCTCATTTCTCGTTTAGATATATTTTCTCTGTAATTTAAACAATCTTATTGAATAAAATGTCTTTGTGAAAACATTAAGTAATGAATCGTCTTCCCCTGAGTTTTTAATTTTAAGTTATATCTCAACACGGATATTGAGAAGAAAATTTAAATCAAACAATTTTATAGAATCTTATCTAAATGCGAATGAATTCATTACAATGAGGCATATATGAACTACTTTAATTTGACAGTCTCATCCTATTGATACAGGTACACAAATTGAGACTGTCAGTACAATGCATCAACATTAAGATATATCTAGTTGATCCACGTCAATTATATTATCACGTTCATTTAGTTAAACTCGCCTACTGTCAATGTTATTTCTCCACTGTATGGCCATAACATCGGTTACATCGTCGTTGGAGGCTACACTGTATGTCCGATGATGAAGATGTTCAGACGTCACAGAGATCTATTACACATTTTATACGGATTATAACGGTGTTAACACGCCTCATTCATTGACTCATGAGTATGTTGAATAATTTTTGTTTTCACATTCGTCCTTATGCAAAATAACAAAATATATTTTCAGTATTTTTGTTTATCAATGTAGCGATATGTAATAAGTGGTGTAGTAGCGTTATAGACACTCTAACTTGGTATAGTAGTGGTATTATACTGTATCTAAGTAATTGTAAATGTACACGACTATATAGATTTAAAGATAGTCCGAATATTTTATTCTAAAAAGTGTAAACCAGTAACAATGATGCAAATTGTATGATTTTCTTAGTTCTTCCTGTTTAGTTTTTTCATTAATGAATTAGCACAGCAAATATGTAACACGTGTAAGAATGGGATCCAACTTCACCCGGACACAGTGCAATTATTTCTATTACTTTTTGCAGATGACATTGTACTGTTTTCAAGTTCCATTAGCGGCTTACAGAAACAAATAGATGAATTAGACAAGTTTTCTGAGCAATTCAAATTGTGTGTCAACAGAGAAAAAAACAAAATTATTGTTTTTAAGAATGGGGGAAAACTTTCAAAACTCGAGAAATGGTTTTATAAAGGAGAACTCCTTCAAACTACCAGTGCATACAAGTATCTAGGGGTATACTTTTCTAATCACCTCTCTTGGTCTCACCACACGAAACAGGCATCAACACAAGCATTGAAAATTCTTATAGGTATCTACAAAAACATGCGATCGCTAGGTGATATGTCATTTAACACCTTTTTCAAAATATTTGATATGAAGATAAGCCCAATACTTTTGTATGGATCTGAAATATGGGGATTAAAACAGTATGATAACATTGAAAAGATACATTTATATGCATGTAAAAAGTTCCTTGGTGTTAAAACAAGCACATGTAACACGATGGTCTACGGAAAATTAGGCAGATTTCCATTGTTCATTTATTCGTCTATTAAGGCTATTAAATATTGGATACGGTTATTGAATATGCCCTGCCACAGATATCCC